>OX438701.1:18863672-20188431 GCA_949316375.1 Mythimna vitellina | reverse complement strand
CTTGTGGTTCATGTTAAATTGGGCGGTCTGCCCGCTAGAATGAAAAAAAAAGCGTGTAATTTATTGGTAACTTTTAAGTAGATATTCTTAGAATAAATCCATTTGTCCTAAATACATTAATTACTTTGTGAAATCATGGTAATTTATTTAGATAGGCCTATTTGTCTGAATCTGTTGACATGGTCCGGTAAAATTTTCTGTTATTGTTGCATAATTAGTTTATTTTGAGAAATTCCAGAAACGGCCAGTGTTTCTGGAATTTCAGGTACTTGAAAATTACATGTTTGTTTAAATATTTTAGTCTCTGATCAAATAATATCACGGCTGGATTGTATTACAAACAGGGACTTTGAAAACGAAACGAAATACATCGAAGCACTGGAACAATTTGCCTGCTGCGGTTTTCCCGTCCAACTATAATTTAGGTGTCTTCAAGGCTAGTGTGAATAGGCTCTTAATAAACTGGTGCGCCTGACCGTCAATGGTAGCATCTCCGCTTACCATCAGGTGGGATCGCAGTCAAGCACTGGTTTATTATATCAATTAAAAAAAAAAAATCTTTTACAGTAAATGTTATCTGAGACGTTATAATTTTGTAACGATACTAAAGCCAAAATATATAAATAACGTTATAAAAAATAACGATGTCGAATATCATTTTGGTAGAACAATATTTTAAGTTATGTACGTTGTGGGTTATGGTAATAACAGATTAATTTGTAACGTTCTTCGCCCTGCATACGCCGCCGCCGCGCGCCATTTTCAAGCAAAATAAATAAATAAACACCGTGAAATGCGTTTTACGTACGCTGTGCCGCTGTGTGGTCAAGGCGCGCAGGATGACAAAACTGGCAACGTTGCGTATCGAAATGAATAACGTTATTATTTCGTTATAAAAATAACGATACTAATTCGTTTTACCAATAACGATACATTACAAATAACGATATCACAAATCGCCGCTGCTCGCTTCTTGTGGCCCGCACTGGTCACTAAGCGTCGACACAAAACGCCGTCACTCGCCACTCGCGCATTTAAACCTTCTTAGTCAGAGTCCATTATGATACAGCGCATATGGGTTTAAAAAAGCAGCAGTAGTAGGGACTGGCCAAAAGTGGCTTGTGGTCGCTTCTAGCTTCGAAGCAATAAGAGAAGAAAAAAAACTTCATTTATTTACAAATAAATTAAAAAAGTTACTAATAAGAAAATGTTACTATAGTGTTAACGAATATTTGAATGATAAATGATTAAAACACATATGAATGGAATAAGCAATACTATTAAATTACTATTTCCTTTAATTGACTTATTTATGTATAATTTAGATTTTAAATATTGACATAATTAATTAATTATTATTATTACAAATTACATTTTAAACATTGACATCATTAATTACTATTATAAACTACATTTGAAATATTGACATTATTAATTATTAAAATAACAAATTCTTATTATTATTATTAATAAATTATTTCACAGAAATGTATTTAGACTAAGTTAGATTATAAGAAGCGTAAATTAATTCCTCCTCTCCGCTTATTATATCCTTCTTTTGCTGTGCCCGACAGGGTCCATGATTGTTTCTTTTGTCAAAAATTTACCATCTAAGTCTACATTGTGGAATGCAATAAAGAATTGAGTATTGAGTATTGAGCTTTTCGTTGCGGTGTTTGTGGCTGTGGCATATAGCCCATGTGCGACGACACTTAGTTTTGTTGCAGCTTCGCTCTCGACGATCGCCCCTTGATGATTCACTAGTTTCTGCCAGCTTCTGTCAGATTTAAGATTCAACAAACATTGTGTCACACTTAGAGAAAGGAGGAAAATTCCAAGTATACCCCTTAACCAAGGATATCATAGGATTAATCTCTGTTGTTACTGCTAAGATTATCTTTAAATAAATTAAGTAAGTACGATCCCTGTTTTGTAAGACTAGAAAACATTTTTTTATTTATATTTCCTACACACATAAAAGAGTTTTGAGTTTACATGTGGATGGATGGAGAGAGAGAGGGAGACCAAAGAAAAGATGGATGGATTGTGTGAAGAGTGATATGAAAGAAAAGGAAGTAAGTGATAGCGTGAGGAGTGACAGGGTAGAATGGAAGAAATAAACGTGTTGCGCCGACCCCAAATAACACGGGACAAGGGCAGGAAGATGAGATGATGACACACACATTAGGAATTAGTAAACCTGTATTGTGGGTGCACACTCTCACATAAAAACTTTTATACATAAGACACGCAGAACCGGAACAACTATATGTATGCACTAAACGTATATTACGTTCGATGCGGAACTCGAACCCGCGACACGTAGCACAGCAGCCCCTCAGTCACTGCTCCAACGGTTTGCTTGAGGTGGGAAATAATAAGATATCTTTTTCTGATCTGGGTGGAGAGGGAATGTCCAGCAGATGTCCGCGGGCATCTGGTGGGTTCGACGCAAAGGTCCCGTCGATGTAGCGACACTTGAGGGAAGCTTATGTCCAGCAGTAGACGTCTTTTAGGTGAAGTGATGAAGACGTTGAGTCCGTGAAAGATAAGCAATTGTCAACTGTGATAAGTGCATTGAGCAATAAAAAAAAAATATAAAATAATATTCAACAACTATCACACAACGGCGTCTAGTCCCAAGCCAAGCAGAGCTTGTGTTATGAGTACAAGAAAACTGATAATCATACTTATATATTTGTAAATACATACATATTATAGATAAATTACAGACCAGACATAGAACAAATGATAGTGCTCATCACACAAACATTTGTCCTGGGTGGGAATCGAACCCACGACCTCCGGCATAGCAGTCAGGGCCACTAACCACTAGACCAACAGATCAGTCAAATATTTAAATGATGTGTTCAAAATTCGAAGAGCTTTTGATTTTTTTTCATCAATACCAAGGAATATTTTGGTAGGCCCCAGAAAATACTGAAACTGCCAGACAAACGTTAAAATTACTGAAAAGAAAAAGAAACATTTTGGGAACACATTCATTGTGCGTACAGCTAAGGAGTGGAATTCCTTGCCGGAATCTGTGTTTCCTGATAGTTACAACCCAGGAATCTTTAAGTCAAGAGTGAATAGGTTACTTCTAGGTAAGCGCGCTCCGTAGTCGACCGCATCGTCGCTTTCCATCAGGTGAGATAGCGGTTAAGCGCGAACCTATCAAGAATAAAAAGAAAAAGAAAATCGACATAGTCCTCACATTCACAATAATAAAATTAAAAAAAAAAATTGATTGTTAGATAGCACTTGGTTCACCGCCTTTCTACGATGTTACCAGCAAAACCACTCCATGTTTAAGAATTCGTGGTTTTATCTTAAGAAATGATAGTTGTAATTTGAACACCACACCAATCGGCGACGCCAATTCTTATCACATTTGCGCAGTAAATGAACCAAATAATGTTATAGAAAAAAAAAACATAATTGCTCTTTGAACGCAGGGTTATCACCACGTTACTCTACTTGCTCTTCCGAGTTTCATCTATAAATATATAAAAAACTTTTTATAAAAAAAGAATAACCGACTTCAGTAAAAAAAAAAAACACTAAGAGGATCAAAATAACTTTAATTTCGGAAGTCGGTGTTTCTCGGTATTATTTGTATCTTATTTAACAGCGACTTCCGAAATTAAAGTTATTTTGATCCTTTTAGTGTTTTTTTTTTACTAAAGTCGGTTATTCTTTTTTTGTAAAAAGTTTTTTATTTCACACTTTTTAGTTGCGATACACTTATAAACAGAGTGCCTATTTCTCATGATAATTCCAATTAACCCAAACACTGCTAGGTTACATTGTGTTATTATGAACTTCCTGTGTCTACCTTCCACCTTCCGGCCCCATCATCAGACCAGTTTGATAGTACCTTATAGCCAAAGTGCATCTCATGACAATTCTTCATTCAAAATACAAACATCCGAATTGAGAACCTCCACCTTTTTTAGAAGTCGGTTAAAAACGAGAAACTGACTGACTGGCATATCAACGCACAGCCGAAACTACTGAGCCTATGAACGTGAAATTTTGCACAAGGCTTCCTTTTATGATGTAGGCGAACACTAAGAAAGGATTTTCTAAAATTCGGCCCCAACAGTATGAAACGGGGGTCTAAAGTTTGTATGGAGAAATCTACTTTAACGCGGGCGAAGCCGCTGGCAGAAGCTAGTTCAGAAATAAGATCAAAGTCACATTGCCCTTATCGCTATTACGTTTATGTTGTAACATTACGACAATTGTATTATATTTAGGCCTACTGTACACAGACGCGTATTCGTCATTATACGCTTGGTGTAGATTAGAAATACTTTTATTCGGGACAGACACAACACAACGGTTATAAACACAAAGTAAAAAAGAACAAAAGTAAATTTTCCTTCAAGCGTAAAATTCGGAACTACTACTTGAAGTTCTCTCAATCTTAGTTCGGTTTTCGTTATAATTGCTATATTTTAAGTTCTCTTAATTAGAATGATTTTTCATGTATCATAGTATTTATTAGTTTATTATATTAGCATATACACGTATTTTATTATTATAAGCCACTTAATTTAATGGTACTGTATGGTGTCGGACGTAAAGAATAGCACCATCCCATTTCTTCCCGTGGGTGTCGTAAGAGGCGACTAAGGGACATTTTCAAGACCGTGTGTACTGTTAAGCACCTCAGGTCACCGCGTGGTGGCGGGTGAACCACCAGCAACAGCATTCCCAAGGAGGGTTAGTGTCAGGCAGGCGGCCGGCCGTAAAACAGTAGCCATATCCTTTGCAACATATTAAGTTTAAATAGAATGCGGGAAGAAAATAACGTGTTGCGCCGACCCCAAATAAGATGGGACAAGAGCAGGAAGATGATGATGATTAATTTAATGGTACTACATTGTATTTCAAAAATATCTGTTATTTATTTATTGTGCACACCTACCACAGTGTTGTCTTTTTAAACCAATGGTTGACTGGTAGAGAATGCCTTGTGGCATTAAGTCCGCCTATGTACCACCACTGTACATGGAGTTTAAATAAATAAATAAAAGTATAAAGTGCGCCGAGCGTGCCCGCATCGAAAAGGTGACCACCTCAGCATTTGCTGGGTGTAAGACACCCAAGTTTTCAGTTGGCACCCCGCAGTGACGCACAGACTAAACATATATATATAATAATCGTATGTAATTGAAATAAATATTGATGTTGTGTACCTACAGGTGTATAATTTTATTGAAATAAAATTCAACACAATAAAACAGCTTATTATGGAACTGTGTTGACGAAGCGGCAACGATACGACGGCACGACGTTGCCGCTTCATCGTCGTGCCGTCGTATCGTTGCCGCTTCGACAACACAGTTTCATAGTTTTATATGTACATTTATTTTCATCACTACTGCTCTCAAAACGGTAAAGGAAAACATCGAGAGGAAACCGGCATGTCCTAGAACCAAAAATTCGAAGACATGTAACATTCACCAATCCGCACTGGGCCCGCGTGGTGGATTACAGCCCATTCCCTCCTAGAGAGAGGAGGCCAGAGTCCCAGCAGTGGGAACATTGAAAGGCTGGTTATGCTTATGCTTATATGTACATAAAGCGTATAATAATGAATACGCGTCTTTGAAGCTACGCGTCCGTGGACAGTAGCCCTTATTTTGGTACACTTCGGGTAACCCGAGCCGTCTTGTGGTCATTCGATCGTCTTAATTTGTGTATCCCGGTTTAATAGAACATTCACATGTTATTACGGGTGATTGGATAATTATGCCGAGTGTTTCTTTCTACCCGGCCCTGGTATAGGCAATGTTCCGAAGCGAGGAGAAATGAAAGGCTGTTGCTTTCTTCTGCAAAGCAGTAATGCTAGTGAAGGAGGCGGCCGGATGCGTGAGGGAACGGATATCCCTTCGCCTCAGCCGCCGGGATCCTCCAAGCTAGGGTAGCCCGTCGTCCGGCCGTCCGGTAGCCTTCCGGACCAAGCCCAAGTCATAGACAGCGCACAGTGGTGCGTGATCTGATGAATGAGCGCCTCAAAGAGATGTTAGCAGAACCGTAGGGCTCAGCAGGGTCGAAGCCTACTGGGGCCATGGGTAGACTTCCGAAAGGAAAGCCCGGGGTCATGAGAAGCTAGGTAAAGAAGGAATACAGGTGTGTCCGGCACGCCCTCGCGTCCTGCTCTAGAGCAGGACAAGTCATTGGATTTCCCAATTTATAAAAAAGAGAATGTTCCCGTGTCCTTCGATTTTATTTTTACATTGAGTTCGCTCTTTTATTTTGGAGGGTTGGAAATCATCAAACATTTCTCATTCTAGATAGAGCGAGGGAGTCAGTCTACTGAATGAAATCCACCCTGATGTCAAAGACACGGTTTTTTTTTTAAATTATCGAATTAAAAAGTCATCAAAGTAGATAAATTCGTCATTGTAATCAATTCTCATGACATTTTGAGTTTTTAAAGGTATTTATTAATTTTTTCACTAATAATGTTATAATAACGATTTTATACAGTTTAAATTCAAATTAAAAAACGTATAGACTTTTTTTTTAAACCGACGAAAAATTCCACCACTGGGGGGTCCAGAATCATGTACTTTTTATTTTATTGTGTGGGAAAATCATCTTATGACAAATCCCAGTCTTGGGTGGAGCGTGAGATAGTGTCAGACTTTTACTGACTAAAAACCCACTCCTGTTCTTCATTGCCTTCGTCCCAGGGCCCCGGGTTTCGTTTTCACACTACCCATGGCCCAGAATCATGTACTGGATCCATGGTATTCGTTTGTGCGCCGATGTCAAAGACACCCTGTATATTTACCCACTATAATCAGAATTTTACTTGATATAATCAAAAGTTAATTTGTTTGGCGTATTTCCAATAGCTTGGGTTTTAAGCTTTTCACGAAAAGGACCCGCTTAGTCCTTTGCAGTCATACAGCAATGCAGGTGGGTGCAATGCGGTCATTTGGCATGTCAAATGTTTCTTTAGAACTTTTGAAAGGAAATAACCTAAATTAGACTTTAATGTTCTGCTATTATTAATGAATGATGTAATATTTGTAATTGAGGTTTTCAGTAGGCAATCGTTGGATGTTCGAAAACGAGAGAGCGTGTCAGACTTTTACTGACTAAAACCCACTCCTGTTCCTTCTTTGCCTTCGTTCCAGGACCCTGTTCTCTTTCGCATCACCCATGTCCCCAGTAGGCTTCGACCCTGCTGGCTCCTTGAGGTGCGCGTGGAACACTACGCGCCGTCGACGACTTGGACGGTTACCATTCAGTCGGACGGCGAGCTACCTATTGCTTGGCGTCCGCAAACGCGATCGAAAAGAAAGAAAGTTTATTTAGCACACAGGCACACACAAAGAAGAAACAAATATGTAGAAATATAAATAATAAAAAAAAAACAAAGTCCAGTTCAGCATAATAATAGACAACTACGCAGCAGTTGCTTGACCCTGGCTTTCAACTGAACCGTCAGTTCAATCAGTTTTATTATTTGCACCCGAGCGAAGCCGGGACGGGTCACTAGTATTATTATATTAAGGAAAGTAGGATCAGATAATGACTGATAAACTGTTGATTGCGCAACAGTATAATTATGACATTGAAGCTAATGCGTAAATTCTTCTTGACCCGTTTAATTTCCTGATAAAGTTAATGTTCTTAATATTATCTTAGCATTTTTTACTTATTTATTTATTTTTTTAAACTTCATGTACAGTAGTAGTACATAGGCAGACTTAGGGCGGAATTCACCAATAAAACTAATCGCGTTTTAACGTTTGGCTCGCATAATCGCGTTTAGACGCTGTTCTAGTGTTACTTGTAAAAATACAACAAAAGTAAAATACAGACAAATGTGAATTACGCTCTTAATGCAACAAGGCATTCTCTGCCAGTCAACCTTTGGGTTAAAAAAGGCAACACAGCGGTAGGTTTGCACAATAAACAAATAACAAATACTTCAAACAGAGAAAAAATAAAATAAGTTATTTATAATAATTGCTAAAATTATAAACTAATAAATACTATGAAAAATAACAAATTATTAAGAGAACTCAATAACAATTCCGACGAAGACCGAACTAAGGTTGAGAGGACTTCAAGTAGTAGTTCCGAATTTTACGCTTGAAGGAAAATTTACTTTTTTTATGTCAAGGGGAAGCACATTCCAGAAGGTTTTTTTTTATTGTACCTTTCAGCTGAATGCAGATGGATCTCGCTAAAATATTTTAAGCCAAAAGTTTGTAAGTGTGTGTGTGATGGTTTGTGTATGTGTAAGTACGTTTGTTACTTCTCCACTCTCGAACGGCTGAACGACAGTATTATGTTCCTTTGGAATTTTTTTTTCATTGTTAAGCAGGCGAATCCGCTGGCAGTTACTAGTGTACATTATGCTGTACTTACCTAAAGTAGGTAATAAAAAGTAATTGTTTTTTGTCTGAGTTTTCTTTGAGATCACGTATTGTAGAATGATACCTAACATACTAATATTATGAGGCGAAAGTTTATAAATATGTATGTATGTGTCGCTTTTAGAGTTCCGAACCCAAAGGGCAAAAACGGGACCCTATTAGTAAGACTCCACTGTCCGTCTGTCTGACAGTTGAAATTTTCACAGATGATATAGGCGTTTCTGTTGCCGCTATAACAACAAATTCTAAAAACAGAATAAATTAAGTATTTAAGTGCCTTTTTGCTCGATATTATTATGTAATAATATAATATAATATTCCACAACTATCACACAACGCCGTCTAGTCTCAAGCTAAGCATAACTTGTGTTATAAGTACTAGACAACTGATAAACATACTTATATATTTCTAAATACATACATATATAAATAAATTACACCCAAACACAAAACAAATGATCGTGCTCATCACACAAATATTTGTCCTGGGTGGGAATCGAACCCACGACCTCCGGCTTAGCAGTCAGGGCCACTAACCACTAGACCAACAGGTCAGTCATAATAGTTATAATATAGTGTCTAATGTTGTACAGATAATACGGAACTTCGTGCGCGAGTGCAACCCGCACTTGGCCGGTTTTATATATACACATATTTGTAGGAAGAAACCACAGCATTAATAATAATAATAATCTTTTATTTTGTACGTTTAACACACACAGTAATAGTATATAATTACATGAACAGATATAATAGTTGTACAAACACTGATCAGTGGAAATAAAATGAACATTTGACTCCTAAACTAAGTAAAATAAATACTTGTATCTCAGGAGCCAGTTCCTCCGTAGAGATGATCATCATCTTCCTGCCCTTGTCCCATCTTATTTGGGGTCGGCGCAACACGTTTTTTTCTTCCATTCTATCCTGTCAAAAGTCATACTATCACTAACTTCTTTTTCTTTCATATCACTGTTCACACAATCCATCCATCTTTTCTTTGGCCTCCCTCTCCCTCTCCACCCATCCACACGTATACTCATAACTCTTTTAGTAACATGTGTTTCATCTCTCCTCTTTACATGACCATACCAAGACAAACGATTCCCCTTCAACTTTTCAGTCACTGGCGCCACTTTCAAACTTCCTCTAATATATTCATTTCTTACTTTATCCATTCCTCCGTAGAGATGATCACATTCTAAAAATAGTAGTCTTATTCTAAATGCTCGGGCCACCATTAACGTTTCATAATGAGCAGTGAAAGCTGCCACCAAGATTATTCAGATATATGTCACCGTCCGCCCCCTTTACATACATTTCATGGTGTTTCACTTGAATTACCATAATGCCCCATGATCCACTCAAGGTATGGTAATAGAATTTTTCATGAATTATCAGGTTGATTGGGTGTGGGAGGATAAGGAGGAAATTGAGTGTTTCTACTGGGAAGAGGGGAAATTTTCCATGTAAAGGTTTTTTTTTATTGTTTGGTGGAGTTTTTTGTTGAGCTTGTTGTGACTCTCTGTCACTTGCCAAATCCTAAGGAAGACATCTGATAAATGATATATTTATTTTGCAAATAGGTTTAAAAAAAACTTACACGTCAATTATTTTTTCGTCAGTTTAGTCTTGATGAGGCCGGTGTTTCCTAGCTAGGGTAGTCCCTGAGAAGAAACACCGAAACAAACTCAGGGCTCAGTCTCTTTTAAAGTTCATACAGTAAATATGTAATGGTAATCACATGAGAACCATGCAGATTTGCCTGAGACAGTCTTTTGAAGAAAGAACCATACAGATTGGAGTGGACCTGTACAGTCAGTGCAAGCTTTTGTCAGTATTCGCAAAGCTCAAATCAGGATTACTAAGGAGCTCAACGACTTGACGAACAATAGCAAGGAAAGGACATTTGGGTAGGCCGCAGAAAATACTCAAATTGTCAGACATGCGTTAACATTACTGAAAAGAAAAAGAAAAAAGGAGCAATCAACATAGTCCTCACGTTCACTATAATAAAAGGAAATATATGGTTTACGAAATGTAATACTTACCTAAGTATATATTTATGTCAAAAATTAACTGAAAAAAAAAGTCAAATTGTAAAATAAAAATAATCTACAATGTTAAATTGTGAAAATAAATAAATAATAAAAAGCACAAATGAAAATAAAAACAAAAGAAAAAAGAATAAGACAACAGTTGTAGTGCGTACTGGAGCAGGTCAATCCCAAGGCCCTTTTCGTCCTCAACATAGTCCCTCTCCTAGAGAAGAGGCCTGAGTCCCAACAGTGGGAACATTATAAGGCCGACTATGCTATGCTATAGTCCTTTATAGTGTAAAAAGCCTTTTGGCAAAGTTTTCTATCTGAATCGTCCTGTCATCTTCGTCTTGGTGTGCCGCGACCAGTCGCGTGATTTCAGGGTACCAGTTTTGTGTTTTAAAGATCCACAGAAATGATAAAATCGATCTTAAAGTTTTCTTTATTTTTTTGCAGATCTACAAAGGCCTGGACGTGGTGACTGCGAAGGCGTCGCTTCAGGAGAGGGAGATGGCGACTCATCACCTCCTCGACATCTTGGAGCCACATCAGATGTTCACCGTCGTCGACTTCAGGAACAGAGCTCTCAAAATTGTATCCTTTTTGAAGATTATTCTTTTTTGGGGGACCCAGGTACAGCAAGGTCAGAATCAAGGGCTGCAAGGAAATGTAAAGAAAACTGTAAAAATGGTGGTTTAACATATAGTTTCTTCCATTTTTCTTTTCATAAATAAGATTCCAACAATTTTTTTATATTTTAATCTTCCAAAATGGTCGAGTCATTCTCGAGTTTTGCGCATGCAACACATTTGGCTATTCATTTTTATTAATTTTCCGAATATTGACATCAGTAAAGAATGCCACATAGATACGGCGCCGGCGCCGTTGCCTCATAGCAACGGCGCAATTTTACTCAAGAATTTTAATTTGACATTGCTTTTGTGTGATGAACACTTGTTAAAATATCTACAAATAACTGAATAGTTCGATAATTTTATGTATAGGGACTAATGCACTGACAATACAGCTTTAATCTGGCAAATATTGGTTTTAGAAGTATTACGGATAAGTAAATTATATCAGCGTATGTGTTAACATGTACCACGGTAGATAATATAAGGGTCATAATTATGATCTGAGTCCATGGAATTTCCTACAAGTTATTCCCCATAGAAACAGAAATCTTAATTTTGGACCGCGCAGATTCATTTTTAGGGTTCCGTACTGAAATTGCACCCTTTGGTTACGGGACCATATTACTAAGCCTCCGCTGTTCGTCCGTCAGTCTGGCTGTCTGTTGTCTGTCAGCGGTTAAAATTCTACAGAATATGTATTTTTAAATATTTTTTTGCTCAATTTAATACATGTTGTAATATGAACGCCTTCGTGTGCGAATCCGACTCGCAATCGGAGGGCTCTGAGGGAGGGTAACTCTTCCGAACAACCTCAAGCCCTGGCTAGACTAGGATTACGGGACCCTAAAAAGGAAATGGGAGCAAAAAGAAAACAGGATAATATACAGACTCTCTTCTTGTTGATATCACTCTTGACAGAGTGGTCATCACTTCAGGTGTTGGTGGCAAGCTTCACAACACGCCGCCACTCATCTCTGATGGTTGCCTTCCTCGTGCAGTGATGATGAGCCATTTACTGCCGTTTTATTCTGGTCAGTCCACCTTATAGTCGATATATACTGACTACCTACTACTTAAGTGGCGGACCCGCAAGGCTCCGGGCCGTAATGACATTTATTTGATAAGTCCTTAATTCCTGAGAAATTTTTAAACCGGGAAACCTATTCCACATTTATTACACTGTTTTTTTAAGGTGGGAAATCATCTAATGACAATGGCGGAAGGGCGGGTCAGACTTTTACTGACTAAAACCCACTCCTTTTCGTTCTTTGCCTTTGTTCTAGGGCCCCGGGGTTCTTCTTTCTCGGGTGAAAATCACGTGAAAATCCGTTCAGCAGTTTTTGTATATTGCGAACATACAGACAGACAGTAATGATAGGGGACTTTGTTATGTGATATGCAAGGACTTGTTAATGGAAACCAAAGATTTCTTGGAATGTTAATTAGTGGCCCCTAAGTAAACCTGATGTAACTATAACTTTAATGTGAATCTTGTATCTTTAATAATTCTTCTTGGTCAATTCGTGTCGTGTTTTTTTTTATTGATAAGCTCGTGCTTGACTTCTACCTCACCTGATAGCAAGCGATGATGTAGTCGACGTGGACGTCGTAGTGGATGGAGCATGCTTAGAAGTAACTTCAAAAGAAAAGCGCGAACCTATCGTGAATAAAAAAAAAAAAAAAAAAAAAAAAAAAAAGGTTTAAAGCAACTTTAAAATAAATTCATCTAAAGCATTTGAAAGGGTCACTCATCTAGAGTAGGTAACAGTCGGTCTACGCAAGCAACCAAAGGGTCAACTGCAACACTAATAGTGCTGTAGGCGTAAACACGTCATTCGTATTGCAGACTTTAATTTAGTCATGCTCGTGTAGTAACCGTGACTCATACTAGAATTGGTTGTGTAAGTAGTTGTAGATACAGAACCTGTCTATTTGTGAGATACCTAAACCTGTATCACGAGGTTGAGAAGATGCAATTCGACATACATTTTCACTGTTTTTCGTGCAACCGCTTATAAGCCATTATGACGTTATTACACATTTTTCATTACATATTTTGGAAACACAGTATCTTCTTGTGGATATTGAAAATCTGCTATTTGGCATGAACTTTATACACACTTCATAATTTACTCAAAAATTAAAAAAGTCTAAAGAGTATAACAATAGAAATCTTGCAAATTCAAGATTCTGAATGAGGACAATTTCTTCCAAAAAATTTTAAGGGTTAACTGGAACAAGTAAAATATTCGAGTAAATCACGGAATTACCAAATGCTAACAGAGTTTTCAGGCGTCATCTCTCTTTTTTCGCGTTGCCTTTTTTTTCAAACATCGCGTTGGATTGCGTTAGACGAAGTTACAAGCTTTTAAACCATGTTCGATGTTGACGATAGGCGAGTGAAAAAAGACCCTCCTAAATATTTAAAGTACTTACTTCATTTTTTTTAAAAAAAGAACATTTCCCTGCACTAAGAATTGCTTCTGTATCATGAGTGCGTTCACAAACAAGCCGGTCAACTCGCACATAGAAGACATCAAGACCTGGAAGAACGACACGCAGAGTAGCAACCAATAGTTCAACCATTGCACTGAACGTGCATTCTATCTATGATTGCTTATACGATGTAATATCCGGAAATACCAATCACATTTCATTGTTTTTTTCGTTTTCTAATAGACTACTTAATATTCTGAGAAATACCTCCTGTATGTATAAAGTTTAAGACCTCAACCTCACCTCAAAGCAAGTATATCTGTATACGATTGGAAACTTTCTTCTACAATAATTCCACAACCAAATTCTTATATATCACAAAAAAATTCGTCGATCAAACCGTAGTAGTGCGCATCACTCTGACAAGTATTTGAAAGGTTTAGCTTCTTTCGCGCTTCGGCCATTGACCACGTAATCCTCTTATGTTGACGAAAGTAGCTTACACATTTGGTACAACGGCCCGTCTGTATAATTACTATATACTTTGCTAACGAGCAATTTCGTCATTCAAAAGTGAATATTCGATTATTGAAGGTACCGTTCCTTCCTTTGGTGTTGTGGTCTTGATGATCAAAAGATTGGTTGTGACTGAATTATTTTTATGTATGCGGTTTTCCTTGTCAGTTTCGTTTTAGTTTGCCGCTCTGTTTTTTTGGTCTGGTTTTTTTTTATCATTAACATCGGTATCGAAATTATTATTTTATTCATTTTCGATCTTGTTCTCATCTCAAAGCCTACCTTTGTGGTTTTCGGGAAGCAGTTATTTTCTTTATAGTTATTTATTTAACAAGATTATCTGCGTGTATCTTAAATCTAGTTCCTCAATTGATTTTAGTTAGTCTATCAAAATTATCGTTCCGCCGTGTTTGTGATGAACATGATTTCTAATCAGATAACTTAAGAAATATGAAACATAAAAATATGTAATTCCCTACCGGAATCTGTGCTTCCTGATAGCTCTAACCGGGTGTCTTTAAGTTAAGAGTGAATAGTTTACATTTAGGCAAGCGTGCTCCATCGTCAACCACATCATCGCTTACCTTCAGTGGTCAATCGCCAGCCTATCAATAAAAATAAAAATAACAGTTTTTGTGGATAATTCCATAAAATTTAAAATTTCCAGTTACTTTTGTCCCATATTTTATTTTCTAACTATGTTACTATTATTATCATGATTCTTTCAATGAGTCCTTAACATAAAACACAGATAGACAACCTAACAGAACAAGGAAAAATACCCATCGTAGTCGGAGGAACAAACTACTATATAGAATCCATTGTGTACAAAATACTAGTTGAAGACATGGATGACAATGAAGCTTTACTATGGGATAAGAGCAGAAAAAAGAGAGATTTAGATAGTTATAAGAAAACGAAGAAAACGGAGGAGAAAAAACAAGCAATAGAAGCTAAAAATGAAGAACAAGAACAAGCAGTAGAAGCTAAAAACGAAGAACAAGAACAAGCTGTACAAGCTGAACACGATAAAGAAAAACAAACTGAAGATCTCCAGGAGCCATCTACATCTGAGGCTTTTAAGAAACCTTTTGATGTGTTAACCAAAGGACAACTCCAGAAAGATGTAGATAATGAGGTGATTTTTACGAACGAAGAAATACATGAGAAATTGTATATAATAGATCCGAAGATGGCGAAGCGATTGCATCCGAATAATAGAAGGAAAATATTGAGGTAAGTACACTGTGTGTAAGTGTTGAATGTATATGTTGGTATTAAGTACGTTAAGTTCTTGGTTATTATTTTAATTGATTAATCAACTGCACGGTGATTTCCACCATCTATCGACGACAACGCAACTTATGTCCTCAAATACGCGCAATTCAGTATATTAAGAACCTGTTCGGTTTTTGCTAATATGTTGTGTTTCATGATTGATATAAAATATACTTAGATCGTCTTTAGTTTAATTAATATTGATGTTTTTAGACATACTTAGCAATTCATAAATCATATTATTTTTAATTTCTTAATACCTGTCGTCTACCAATTTATATTCCTATTCAAAGTTTTCCACTGGTGTTAACTTAACATGACATATACAATTTTGTTTTTATAGTACCTTAGCGTCTAACCAATTTGTTCTCGCTATCACTAAATGGTTTAAAAATAAATCATTCAACAATATTATCCATTCAAAAACAACGAAGCGACGCATACAGACAGCCGCGACCGGTTTTTATGAATGAATCCATCGGACATTTGTTAGGTGACTATCAATAACTCATTACCAATTTTAATTCTAACCTCTACCATTCGATTTTGACCTCTATTGCCGCGTTATAAGACTTCTAACGACGATAAATCTATTTTATAAAATAATGTTTTATCAATTTTATCAAGTAATGTCAGAGTTCAGACGCACTGTGTCAAATTTGTCAATCTAGCTCTTGGCTGGGTGCTCGTTATCGTAGACCTTGTGCAGTCATAATAAGGGTCACATTGGTAAATCAGCAGTAGCACGTGTTTCAGTCCGTGCGACATGGTACTCGGCCATCACGTGAGTGTTTTAGAGTTGTTGCCGTGGGATATTTTTTGGTAATTAATTTAAAATTTAGATGGGAATCTGTTCTAGGTTTTAGAATGTTTGGTGATGGAGGAATGGAAAGGCAGTAAGTAAAAAAGTAGTAATTATATAATAACAAATAGGTGGAAAGACTCAGCAATTTTTTTAATTAAGTAGAACATGAAAAACCCGTAGCCTGAAGCAGGAAATCTAAATAATACAGCTATTGTTACTTTTGGATAAAATATTAACCTAACTGTTAAAATATTTACCGACATCCTTCCTCAAATGGTTACGTGTATTTTTCATTAATTAATTTAAATTTATGTACAGATGTTAACAAACCATTGAAGTTTCTGGAAAAGTTTTAATTGAAAATACTCATGCAAATACAGTGCTATGTAATTTTGCTAATTTTGTTACCATCTTTTGGTTCAATATAAATATGAGTCATTTCAGAATTTTTTTTAGCTTACATTTTAATTTTTCCAACATTTCATAGAAATCTAACCAACCGTCCCCACTGTCCCTTTCTGGGTATAAATTACAATGAATCTTTATAACAGTTCTGTAGTTAACAGCCTTGAACGAATAATCAATTTTATTCTCTTTTTATTGCTGTGGATAGTCGGTTTCCTATGTTTAATGTTTTATGAAGATATCTCGTTCGACCTCATCAACCTCTATTGTTTCCTGTTGCTTAAGCATTGCGTTCTTAGTGTTACTATGATTAGTTCAGAAAGGGGCTGCTTTTATTTGCTTATTATTATCTCCTTTAATGGTTACATTATCTATTTTTTCTCTTACATCATCTTTGTTCATTTCATCTGTCTCTTCGTGACTATCTTCGTTATATGTTTCTCTAGTTTCTGATTTGTGTTCTAAGGATGGAAGTTATTACGTCACAATACTCCCACTAGGTGTCCAATGAGTGTTATGGTGTAGGAAGGATAATAAACTTCACTCAACGGCCTTATTTATGAGTGATTTCACCATTTCCGTTGGTAACAATAGGGCAAAGGATAGATATTAAATTTGATATAATTTCTACTCACCTTGTTATAGCTATTAAGACCAAGTTTTCAGTTATCTGTCAACTTAGATCATCTGTCTAGTATCGTTCATCGCCTTATCAGAATCCGTTATAAAGATGATCACATGAATGACTGTCACTCTAAAATTTGATGCAAAAGTGCCTCCCTCGCATATCGCACAAGGCAGTCAAAGATATGAGTATAACCGAAATTAGACCTCGAAAAAACACTTCCCCCCAACGACAGAGTCTCGAAACTTGTTCACGCGGTTTACATAAACATAGAAACTGAAGGCCGCATGGCATGATGACATAAAACCTTTGAACCAGTCAGCTTGATCTCCTTCCCTGACCGTACACTCTCCACAAAGGGGGAAGTATATTGACGGCGGCGGTTCTACTTATGATAGACGTTACCACTTCCGTAGGTCTTTAACCGCTGCCAAGGATTTCGTAGACGTTTGCGAATGTGTGTGCGTGACCTTGGCTCTACTACCCGGAGTAGAGTGGCCATGTTTCCGGGCGTGTTCCGCGGATTGGGTCGCGGCGTGCATATGTGGGTCGATCTAATTTGACAGTTTGTTGGGACAAGTGATCGAATATTTCCGTAAAGTCAATAAACGAATTTTGTTCCGTTTTGGTTAATTAAAACGAGTTTGCAACCAATATTTAAGGTGAACGTATGACATACTTTTGCTACTGTATCAATACTGTCCGTTTGCGCATTTTAATTAGTCAATATTACATCGAAATACGATGATCACGCAGTAATGTTGTAGTAATTCGTTATTATTTCACGTGTTTTTCAAGGTTCATCATAAACATCAAATGTTAAGAAATTCAGAACTTATTGTTTTAAGTTAGGTACATCCAAGAAATTAAACGTGAACTGCAATTATACTTAAAAAAGAATACTTTTTTCTTTTATCTACATATTTATAACATTTAAATAATTTAATTCTTGAATTGAGTTACGAAGATTTTTCCGAATCGCAAAAAAAGGTTTTTATTGAGACGTAACTACAAACTTACAGTTTTTAGATTTTTCCTATACTTGTGCTATGAGACCTTGTTTCATGCCAAATTTCAGGATTCTGGGTCAACGGGAAGTACCCTATGAATTTTGATTGTCTTGAGAGTGTCGAAATACGTGTTTTTGATGACATAAACGTCCGTATCTTTCTTTTGTTTTGTTGTTTCAGAAGATTGATTTTTTCAAAGCTTTAAGGGACTGCAGACCTGAAACCTGACCTGAGTATATGGTTTTAATTTCAACTCGATACCTCCACGCGTTCCCGAGATGAGGGTCTTGACAAACAGACAGACAGATGGACAACAAAGTGATCCTATAAGGTTTTCGTTTTATTTTCTTTATAGAGGTACACAACCTTAAAAAATAGACAAAAATCTGAAAGTAATTATATTTACAGTTCTTTTTTTTCCAGGTCACTAAACCACTGACGTCTCTATTTGTAAACAAAACCAAAATCTAAACTGTATTCAATAAACATAGTCTCGTATCTAATGTGAGGGGATCATGGCCCCCCTACTCGTATCGCGAATACGGCCCCCCGATAACCCCGAGATATCACGTGATTATTATACATTCGGCAAGCTAGACGAGCGAGTGATGTTTAAAATGGAAAATTATCATATTACGTAAATTTTAGTTGACTTTATTTTTTGGAATTATATTATTTTTCCACGACGTTTGATAGAAATGTGTTTCTCGTTCTATCCTGTTTAGTATGTCCAGGGCTTTCTGTTTCAGATTTTCGTTATATGTTTAAAGAGACTGAAAGTAAAATACGCTTGGTGATCAGGGTTACCTCCGGCCAAGATTGGACAAATATTTTTACCTACACTGGGTTCGAATTTCTTGTGTATGTGAACGGGAGCCATTCTTAGTGTATGTACGCACCTGTCTGTCTGTCAAGAGTCTTTAAGGTATTTGGCACCCAAGAGTTTCCATTCAATGGCATGAGCTGGTCAATGGTTAACCAGACCACTAAATTGATATCTTCATTCACACGCAGTTCAGTGATCGATCAATTGACGATGACGACATTGGCCCACCATAGCCCATTGTGTATAGCTCATAAGATGACTAGCTCAGTTGACGCAAAAAAAAGACATGAGAAAACCTTTCGGGATCATTGTACTTATGTATTTGAAAAATAGATCTCATAGTAGTACAATATGAAGACCAATTAAATTTAAATAGAGTACGAGGCAGGTGTGTATTAATTTTTATAGCGACATGGATCATGAAACCAATGGTAATGACCCCATTTGCGGTTGTAAAGTCTTCAGTAAAGAGGTCAATATATTTTTTTACTTCTTAAAAAAGGAAATATTTTGATTTGGAGACAATTTTGTGTTCGCAGTTTTAACGCAGTTCGCAGTTTTTATAAGTAACTATCTTCTGACAGCGGCTTCACCTGCGTGAAAGTCGGTTTCGCCTTACAAAATTTGGATCCTCGTTTTGTCCCCTTATGGGGTTAATTTTGGAAAATCCCCTCTTAGTGCTTGCCTACGTCATAAAAGGAAACCTTGTGCAAAATTTCACACTCTTAGTCCTAGTAGTTTCAGCTGTGCGTTGATATGTCAGTCAGTCAGTTTCTCCTTTTATATATATAGATTATCTAGCTACTGTCAGTGGCTTTGGCAGCGAGATAGTAAAAAAATATCCCAAGGGAAGATATTGTCAAGATAAAAAGTATCCTATGTGGTATTCCAGGACATGGTCTTCCTATGCTATGTGCCAAATTTCATCCGAATACGTTCAGCCTTTTGAGCGTGAAGAAGCAAACAAACACACACTCGCTAACTTTCGCCTTTTTTTATTAGGCTCGCGGTTTACCACTATCTCACCTGATGGTAATCTGGTAATCGTTTCGCCTTTATAGTATGATTTTATATTTTTTACAAGCAGTTTTTTTAAATAATCATTGCTTCGTAGAAAAAAAAGGGAGTTAGTGACGGCATGACGGGTGACGGGACAGAATGGGAGAAAAACCGTGTTGCGCCGACTCCCAATTAACACGTGGCAAGGGTACAAAGATGAGATGACGATGACTCCCTCAAACTAGAAATGACTCCTGTACAATGGGTGCAAAAAATAAATAAATAACCTACTTCACTAAAAACAAGTGCGAGTCGGACTCGTGTACTGAGGTTTCCGTACAAACTTACTTATGAAAACTGTCCAATTCCTGAATTGAGTTACGAAGGTTTTTCCGAATCGCAAAAAATGATTTTCTTTTGTGTGACGTAAATACAAATTTACAATTTTCAGATTTTTCCCTATACTTGTGCTATGAAACCTTCCTTAATGCCAAATTTCAGGATTCTAGGACAACGGGAAGTACCCTGTGAATTTTGATTCCCTTAACAATGTCGAAATACATGTTTTTGCGACATAAACAGCCGTATCTATTATTTTTCACTAATTCAGAAGTTTGATTTTTCACAGCTTCAAGGGACCGCAAAACTGAGTATATAGTTTTAATTTCAATTCAATACCTCCACGCGTTCCCAACATTTAAGGGTATTGACAGACAGACTGACCGACGGATAACAAAGTGATCCTATAACGGTTTTTTCCTTTTGAGGTACGGAATCCTAAAAACAAGATAAAAAAGTAAATAGAATAAATGAGTAATAGAAAAATATTATCTACATCTTTATAAGTATTTTTCCTATCTCATTAGTTTTATTCCGACCCTTCAAGCAGTTCTTCCGCACTCACAGTAATTCCTTTATGTATATGTATTATCCCGAAAAGTAAATTACACTACGATTATTCTGTGCTATTCGCTCATATATCCTAACCATATCAGCGGAATTATGTATATGGCATGCGAATAACCGAATTTTTCCGACAATTATTACAAATAGGCGTGACGTCACTGTTACTACGCGCGCGAAGAGCTGAGATAGCAAATGGATCAACTCTTCTTTTTATATTTTATGCTATGGAACGAATTGTTGGTATTATTTTGTTCGTAAATGTTTTTGTAAATATATGGAATTCTTTAAATTTTGTGAATTGTAAGGCAGTTGTATGGCCTCTCTTGAGGTGGACCGATGACCTGGTAAGGGGCGCAGGGACCCGATGTATGCGAATAGCACAGCCGGTCATTGTGGCGATATTTGGGGCAGACCTTTGTCCATCAGTGGATGTTCGGCTGAAATGATGACGTATATGTCGTGGCCAGATCTTAGAATGAAATCTGTTCATGATATGGTCAACTAAAACTGACCAGATCATTTCAACGTTAACATTTGATGATATGTTAACCCTCGTTTGGCCATATCATTGATGTAGGATTATAGGAAAGGTCTAAAGAAATTAGGCCAAACGAAGATTGAAATATCATCAAACTTTAACGTTTAAAAAGATCTGGCCAGTTTGCTTGGCCATTTCATGAAGTGATCAATTTCGAAGATCTGGCCACGATATATATATATAACTGTGTGTTTTTGTATGGCGTTACTTGAAATATTGAATAAAGGCATCTGAATGAAAAATGATATCTAACTAGCTTGTGCTAGCGGCATCGCCCGCGTAAATGTAGGTTTCTCCATACAAACTTCCAACCCTTTACCGCCTTAGGGTTTTTTTTTTAGGTGAGAAAATCATATTATGACAAATTCCGCTTTTGGGCGGAGCGGGAGACAGTGTCAGACTTTTACTGACTAAACACCCACTCCTGTTCCTTCTTTGCCTTCGTCCCAGGGATCCGGGTTTTACTTTCACACTACCCGTGGCCCCAGTAGGCTTCGACCCTGCTGGGCCCCTACGATTTGCTGACATCTCCTTATGGCGCGCGTGAAACAGTACGCACCGTCGAAGACTTGGGCTCGGTGATTTATCATTAGATGATTTTCTCACCTAAAAAAAAAACCCTAGCAAAAAAAAAGTATCTGAAGTAAGTTCTTTCTCCATATCACCCGATTCAGTGACCTCATTACTTTGCCTGGTTTCCATGATTCAAAGCCCAGATATAAATAGCAAGTCTAGCATGATATAATGTAGGCAGACAAAGAGTTTCAGATTTTTGCTCTGATCTATATTGATCCACGCATTCGTGTGCACTTGGAACGCACAATTTTTATTTTAAGATCGAATAAGAATGCTCACTGCGCTTAAAATAAGCGTGAACACCAGAGATGCGTAGATTTTTGGTCCAAATTACCCCGGAAAATATAAACTGAACGATGGTAATACAACATTAGCTGTAGTTCAATATGATTCATTACCATTGCTTTCAAAACGGTGAAGGAAAACATTGGGAGGAAACCAGCATATCCTAGAAACAAAAAATTAGAAGACTTGTTACATCCACCAACCCGCATTGGGCCCGCGTGGTGGATTATGGCCCATTCCCTCTCCAGAAAGTGTATGTTTGTGTGATGAGCATGATCATTTATTCGGTGTCTGGGTGTAATTTATTTAGAAATATTTTTATCAGCTGTCTAATGCTCATAGCACAAGCTCTGCTTAGTTAGGGACTAGATGGCGTTGTGTGAAAGATGAGGGAAAAAAGAAGAAGGCCCGAGTCCCAGCTGTGGGAACATTTTAAGGCTGATAATGCTTATGCTTATATGTCTCGGAAACGTAGTCGCTCACAATAGGCCTCATCAGAAGGCTGAAAGTCACACAAAGGGCTATGGAAAGGATAGCCCTTTCCGTAGCCCTTTGTTCGGCTCGGAATATCCTTGCTTGTTTTATCAGATATCCGCTGGAGAACTGAAGTTACTGACATAGTCTAAGTTTGCCGAAGCCAGTTTGGCGATGTAGCCTAACTTAATTGGCCGTGGGCAGGGCATTGCTCGCGGAACAGATGGCCGATGCGGAGTTCAATAAATCAAACTCAAAATTGATTTAAGTAAAAGGTTTTTTTTCTCTGTAACCGTTGCTATCACAATAATATGCTATATGCAATCTAAACACAGCTGATTTCTTTGGATGTGGTTGTCAATTTGCTTCACACTTTCCTCTAAGTGAAAGTCTATAGACTTTTAGGACTTGAAGAAAAGTGTGAAGTTCTCTTTGAATTCCCTCATTATATTAGTTTTCATGCAATGAAGACTGGTATATATTTGGCATATCTTCTTTGCTACATCATTTTGCAATTATTTATTTTTATTTGTCTTTAAGCCTACACTCGGGGCCCCTTGATCGAATTTGCTAAAGGCCCCGCGTTGACTTAATCCGGCACTGGTTAAAAGTAAAAGTGAAATGAACAGGAGTAGGTTTTTAGTCAGTAAAAGTCTGACTGACTGTCTGTTGGGCAAAGTTCCTTGCAGGGGCTCTTATCCCATGTCAGAGACGCAGCGTCGGAAGGCCTTCCTCAAGTTGGACCAATACCTTGGCGAGGGTCATTGTGGTGACACTTAAGAAAGGCCCGTGTCTATCAACTAACGTCTTTCAGCTGGTCTGAAGGTGATGATAAGATAATTGTAGCCTTACATTATTTCTATTCTCCTGTGAGAGGGACGTCACTGAGTAAGGTCACGCACAAAAGTGTGACTGATATGGATGTGTCACTAATAATGTCTATGAGAGATGGGTCCCGTCACTAGATACGAGTACATGTGTTTGGTGTTCATGTCCACCTATTGTTATAAGTAGGTAGTAGTAAAATAAGATCGAAAAATGGCGATTGTTTTGTGTTTGGTACTTTTATGTAACTTTTTTTTTAAACGTTGCCTTACAATATATAATAATAATATAATATTCCACAACTATCACACAACGCCGTCTAGTCCCAAGCTAAGCAGAGCTTGTGTTATGAGTAGGTACTAGACAACTGATAAACATACTTAAATATTTCTAAATAAATACATATTGTAGATAAATTACACCCAGTCACAGAACAGATAATCGTGCTCAACACACAACACATTTGTCCTGGGTGGGAATCGAACCCACGACCTCCGGCATAGCAGTCAGGGCCACTAACCACTAGACCAACAGGTCAGTCAAAACTAGGAATGTAGATGCATTTGCATTTTTCTTTTGTTTACCAACATGTAAACTTATGTATACACAGGACATCCAAACCCGGAATAAATTATCTGTAGGTAATTCAAATATTTGTTCTGTGTGAGACTCTTTAATAATAAATGTGCGTCTTTTCAAACTCAATCGAATCTTTTTTTTATTATTGATAGGCTCGCGTTTGACCACTATCTCACCTGCTAGAAAGCGATGATGTTGTCGACGATGGAGCACGCTTGCCTAGAAGTAACCTAAATTTGTACGGAACCGCGGGCAAGCGCGAGTCTGACTTGCACTTGCACTGTTTTTTTTTTTAAAGATATGAACTAGTGCTTGATTGCAAACCAGCGCATCCATCGCATTGATACAATCGTTGATGGAGAAGTGCACCAGTTTATTAAGAGCCTATTCACACTAGCCTTGAAGACACCTAAATTATAGTTGGACGGGAAGACCGCAGCAGGCAAATTGTTCCAGTCCTTCGATGTACGCGGTATAAAAAACAAGCCGAAACGCAACATCATCATCTTCCTGCCCTTGTCCCATCTTATTTGGGGTCGGCGCAACACGTTATTTTCTTCCATTCTATCCTGTCAAACGTCATACTATCACTAACTTCGTTTTTTTTCATATCACTGTTCACACAATCCATCCATCTTTTCTTTTCGCAACAAAAAGTGTTAAAAACCTATAGCTTAGTTGACTTATGGCTGAAGGTCAGGATTTAGAAGCCTACTAGTGGTACAATAAGACAGCTAGTGTAGAGATTCGTAGGGGCCCAGCAGGGTCAAAGCCTACTGGGGCCATGGGTAGTGTGAAAACGAAACCCGGGGTCCTGGGACGAAGGCGACGAAGGAACAGGAGTGGGTTTTAGTCAGTAAAACTCTGACACTATCTCTCGCTCCGCCCAAGAGCGTGATTTGTCATTAGATGATTTTCGCACCTAAAACAAAAACAAAGCTAGTGTAGAGATCACACCACTTCTAGCGCGTGCATACCATGCTCAATTATACGGGTCACATACCTAAGAATGACACATATGATTATGTACAGTCAACAAAGGAGATATGTAACCAGGGTCATCAGATACAGTTGAAGTTTTCATGGGAACCGATGGATGGATATGAATGAATTTTATTTTATTATAATGGATTGTTTATCTATCTATATATATATAAAAGCAAAATACCACTCACTGATTAATCATGAATTTTCAGAAACTATAACACCTATAAACTTAAAATTTGGCAGGTAGGTTCCTTATAGGGTGTAGACATCCGCTAAGAACTGATTTTCCGAAATTCACCCCCTAAGGCGATGAAACGGGGGTCCAAAGTTTGTATGGAGAAGTTGACTTTCTTTAGCATAGTCGGCCTTATAATGTTCCCACTATTGGGACTCAGGCCTCCTCTCTAGGAGAGGGAATGGGCCGTAATCCACCACGCGGGCCCAGTGCGGGTTGGTGGATGTCACATGTCTTCGAATTTTTGGTTCTAGGACATGCCGGTTTCCTCACGATGTTTTCCTCCACCGTTTTGAGAGCAGTGGTGATGAAATAAATTACACAAAGTAATGCTCCTGGCTGGGTTTGAACCCGCATCCTACAACTCGTAAGTCGGGGCCGTTACCACTCGGCCACCACTGCTCTCCCACTCGGCCACCACTGCTTTCGCACTCGGCCACCACTGCTCTCGCACCACGACTTTCTTTACTATGAATTTAATTATGTTTCAGTTATATCAGACCCGATTCTGGTTACTTTGGTACAAATTGATTGTATAGGTTGTGACGAGATATGCTCTATCTGTCAAGCTAATTTTAGCGTAGGAATATTGACCTTCAGCCAGCGGCTTCGCCCGCGTGACGGTCGAAGTTATCCCAAAAGAAGCTTCTCCCGCTCTAGGGTGAAGGATTTTCACTCTTTTACTGACTAAAATCTACCTGTACCCTTCAGTTTGCCTTAGCCTTCCAGCGCTACGGGAACTCTTTCAAAAAGTCCTATAGCCCTGGTGGCTATGGCCGATTCTGCTAGGCCCCTACGGTTTTGCTGACATCTCCATGAAGCGCGCGTGGAAAACACGTGCCGCCGAGCTACCCTACAGTACCTCCGGTGATGCCTCTTTAGTTACTCCTCCAAGAGGGGTCCAAAAATCCATGTTTGATTTGCCTAACTGCAAAGGACGCTACACATAGGAACACACATGACGAACTGTAATAATAACCATGTAAATAATATCAAAACTAGCTAAGAGCACGTTTATAGGTTAATGTAATTCAGTGGCGTGCCTAGGGTTTCAAAATAAGGCAAGCCCAATAAAATTTTAACCAATTTCAAAAAAAAGAAAGTTCAGTTTTCGACTGAGAATGTACCATCGCAAACCTACGTATGTATCATCGCAATTTTCTCATAAACTACTGGTTAGGTACAATAAATTAAAAGTGAATTCATCCATCTTCTTCCCTCTTCTTCAATTTCACTCTTGCTTGTCGTGCGGTGAATGTGGTAACCAAAGCTCACTGAAAGCATGCTAGTGCTAGATTGAATATAATAAACATATCTGCAATTGCATACCTCCGGTGGCTTTAAAAAAAGCCGTTTGGTTTGTTTCATTGCTTGAGGGAACAAAGTTATGGTAAGTAGTTGCTTGCTTTGTAACAGGACTAACGGGTTACAGACAAAAACAAAACAGAAAGTTACAAAACGAAAGTTAAAAAATAGCTAGATAGAATGTAATAAGGAATTTAAATGAATTATTTATATTCTAATTGAAATCGTCTATCTTTATTAAGAAATGATTTAATTACATCAGAGTAAAATGTTGGTGATCGTTTTAATTCTACCAACAGCTGTTTTTCAATAGCTATCATTGATAATTCGGAAAGACGCTCTTGACCTTGTGTATTTCTCATGGAAACGTTTAAGAGACGAAAAAGCACGTTAAAATAGTTACAACAAGATACGCTAACTTTAACAGCTTGAATAAATATGCAGCACCAGCAATACAACTTAATAGTGTGCGAACAGCCAACAATCCAACTAGTTTTATACACTGATCTATTTTTCGTTTATGCGATTTACTAGTCTGAGAAATACACAGATTAGGCGTCGTTTTTAATGAAGAAATTAACTGTTTTTTCTGAGCAAAGTTTAAAGATTTTACCTTATCTTCGCCAATCAAAACTAGAACGCATTTTAAATCCTCACAAGGTACAATTGCCTCCATTGTTGTAGGTAAGTCACCAAAACAACTGTATCACTGAGAAAATCTAAGAAAACACGAAAAACAACAAACAACAAAAAACAAAAAATCTACATATTTTCCACTCAAGTAAATAAAACTGAAGTGAGTTGCAAACAGAGTTGCAGTATTGTCATTTAGGCAAAAAAAAGTCGCCAGGTATATGAAAAATCTAGCAAGATGTCGCAAATTTTTTATTTTTAAGATATTGCTTGAATATTTAATTTCATTGTTTTAAAAAGTCGCTAGTTTTATTGTTGCTAAATCTTAAAAAAAGTTCCAAACTCGTTAAAAATCTCCAAGATCTCACAACGTTGCTAAAACGGCAACACTGCAGAGTTGGCAATGTGACGAGGTCACGCATACGCGAGCAACTTCATACGAATGCCCGGCTTAAATCTTCCATACTGATCGATTTGTAGACGCAAAAGGTCCTAACTCGTTATACGGCACGTCGCCATAGGTGCGAAAGAGACAGATATAGTATTTGAAAGCCCGGCAAAAGCCGGTGCGTGTAAGCGAGATAGCTATATGTAGATGCTGCAAATGCGAAACTCTGCGCGCGAACAATCGCGATGTGTAGTAGTGTGGCATTGGTAGATACTTTGTGTTATTTTGATAAGAATTAAGCGCGCGAACTTTTAAATAGTTCGGGTTTGATATTGATTCTCTATCGAGCATTTTAGTAAGGCAGGCTTCTCGGCATGTATGAAGAAACCGCCACTGATGTAATTTGGTGACATTTGCTTTTTTAGTTATCACTAATTCACAATCATGGTTCTGCTGTATGGTGGAATTATATAAGGAGTTACAAAATAAGTTACACGAGCAGACGCTCCAAATATAGAAACAAATGAATGACCCTGCCACCCATCACCCAATCAGCCTTCTCAGCAAGAGTGAACAGACTTCTTCTGGACTAGTTCTTTCATCCATCGCTTTCCGTCTGGTAGTATTGAGCTCAGGAGTGCGAAGTCTGTACTATGATCGTGAAACAAGTTTTTAATGAAAATATTTTTTTTTCATAGCAAGCTTTAAGGCTCTGTATATACCTACCTATACAATTAATACTCATCAAGACCATCATCATCTTCCTGCTCTTGTCCCGTGTTATTTGGGGTCGGCGCAACACGTTTTTTTCGTTCACTCTGCCCTGTTACTCGTCATGCTATCACTAACTTCCTTTTCTTTCATATCACTCTTCACACAATCCATCCATCTTTTCTTTGGTCTCCCTCTCCCTCTCCACCCATCCACATGTAGACTCATAACTCTTTTAGTAACATGCGTTTCATCCCTCCTCTTCACATGACAAACGATTCCCTTTCAACTTTTCAGTCACTGGCGCCACTTTCAAACTTCCCCTAATATATTCATTTCTCACTTTATCCATTCTCGTCACACCACACATCCATCTTATACATATAATACTCATCAAGACCATTCAAAAAAACTCAAACACGATAGCGTTATCTGAGTTCCTATTGCCACCTTCCAGTTCCATCATCAGATTACCTTCATGTCATAATAATTTTGCATTGTCATCTGATTTACACATGCATACGAAACTTCAGCTCAATCGGTAAACGGGAAGTGGATCAAATTTAATTTGCAATATTTGATTACAGACAAGCAAACATCGGGACTGGTGAAATTAAATAAAAGTTTGTAAAAATATGAATGACAGTGTACGTTTTGTAAATAATTTTAAAGCTTTGGTTGTTAATAACTCATTAAATTATAGAACTCATTAATTAGAGAGCAGAATAGAATAGAATAAAACTTGATTGTGTAGAGCAGTGACGGCCGAGTGGTAACGGCCCCGACTTACGAGTTGTTGGTCGCGGGTTCAAACATAGCCAGGCGCATTTCTTTGTGTGATTTATTGCATCACCACTGCTCTCAAAACGGTGAAGAAAAACATCGTGAGGAAACCGGCATGTCCTAGAACGAAAAATTCGAAGACATGTGATATTCACCAATTCGCACTGGGCCCGCGTGGTGGATTACGGCCCATTCCCTCTCCTGGAGAGAGGGGGCCTGAGTCCCAGCAGTGGGAACATTAAAAGGCTGATTATGTTAACTCATTAACTTAATAATCTGACGTCAATAACAGTGGCTGGTACAATTGATTCATATCACAAAGGCAGGTAAAGCTTGGATGTGTTGGTACGTTCTCGTACACCTTTCTTTATATGGGCGTCATTTCTCTATGTCATAGAGCAAAGTATTGTGCATCGATGCCGAGTTGCTAGCCTGTCGGTTTTCTATCGTTTGCATTACAGGGAGTGTGAATTGCACAATTTATTCCGCCAAGTCCGTTCCATCATCGGATCACAAGACGGCGTTCCGCCACCGGTACATGGTGGACATCCCACCCATACGTACAAAGCGTTTTGGGAATACATTCCTTATGCGTACAGCTAAACAGTGGAATTCCTTAACGGAGGCTGTGTTTGCTGATAGATATAACCTAGGACCGAGCGACCGCCTGCCACTCCTCCTCGCTCCGGACCATGGCCTGTACCAAGGCCCGGCGCTAGAGATCGCCGCCGTCCATCGCCCCTACGAGGACACGGCGTTGTTCTGCCCAAGCGGGGCACACCTCCACCGTGTGCTCCACCGTGTCCTCCAGGCGGGAGTACCTACCTTAAGAATTGGATAAAAGTAACGTGGAATCGTCGCTCTATTTTAATATAAAGTAATTTAATTACCTTTCCTCCAAACAGAACACAATACCACAGTACTTACACGACAAGCTATTATGTCAGCGTTGTATAACCAAACCAATTTCTATACAGGATAATAAATAATGGACGTATTCTTATTATTCTTTACAAGAATATTTCCCTTTCTTATACAGATCTCTTAGAAATGGATGTTTGCGGAGATAATGGTATTATATCCAGTTTTTGTGTATCTGTGGCGCCCTTGGCCTCGTTCGTGAAGCTTCCGGATCGATTGCTTTTAGTTCGTTGACTTTAGGTGCTGGGGTGGGAACGGCTGGAATATTTGGTTAGATGTTCATGGTTTTTTGTTCAGGCAATATTCGGGTTTTGTCTCCATGTATATTAGTTTGTGATAAGTAATTGGTTGGGTACTTTTTGCGGCCTTTTCAAGGTGATATCTCCCTTCCGCATTTGGTTGCTATGAGACGGCTTTGCGAGAGGGAGTGTTAGACTTTCAGTGACTAAAATCCAGGTGAGTTTCTTCAGTTGCTCTTTGCGTTCCAGGACCTCTGTAATTTCTAGTATACTATAATACAATTAATAGGATTAAATAGATGCAATAACTGCTAGTAAGATTAGGTATCGTTAGCTGCCTTAGATGTTATGAGAAAACTTACTTATAAGATGTTAAGGGCGAAATTCACCATTAAAACTAATCGCGTTTTAACGTTTGGCTCGCAGAATCGCGTTTAGCCGCTTTCACTAGTGTCACTTGTAAAAATACAACAAAAGTAAAATACAGACAAGTGACACTAGTGACAGCGGCTAAACGCGATTATGCGAGCCAAACTTTAAAACCGATTAGTTTTACCAATAAAAACTAATCGCGTTTTCACCAATGAATTCGCTGGAATTCTTCAATGAATTCCACCCTAAGGCGTATAGTCCCTTGAACATCTGGCCGGAGTTAAGTGCACACATGCTCGTACTGCCGTCTGCGCCCGCATAGAGCCCCGCTGACCTTTGAAACCACTTTCTTTGCGAAATATTGATTGATTTACATAGGCCATGTACATTCTGAAGAATGTAGATATATATTTAAAAAATATTTTTTTGAGTAAAATATTAGTCGCACGAAAAAAAATCTTATGTTGATAATGTTGTATTAGAGTCTATAATTTTTTTTTTTTTTTATATCTATTATCCCTGCTTTTACTAATGAGTAAATTTCAGAAATTCACTATTTTATACCACTAAATGAGAGTAAGGGCCTTAAATAGTCAAAGCTTATCATCATAATCCAAATTTTCATTGCCTTATTTCACCAGAACATTAACCTAATTTTCTCAAACCAGACGGTGTTGATTCGGGGTCAGCTGTACCCCACAAAGTCACGGACGCATCGGCCTCTTGATAATGACCTTTGTCCAATTTAAAAGCAGTTAAATCATTAGGCATATTTCGACAGACTTATGTCGCCCCCTCTATCTTGTTAATCTGCCTAGAAACATCTTCAATATACCCCAAAGTATAAGGAACAAATATATGTACCTAACCCCGAAAATACGAACAGTAAAGAAAGAAATCAGTCAACATAGCTTTTTTTTTTATTGGGTGGGAAAATCATCCTTATGACGTACCCGCTCTTGGGCGGAACGGGAGATAGTGTCAGACTCTTACTGACTAAAAACCCACTCCGGTTCCTTCGTTGCCTTCGTCCCAGGGCCCCGGGTTCCGCTTTCACACTACCCGTGGCCCCAGTAGGCTTCGACCCTGCTGGGCCCCTACGATTTGCTGACATCTTCTTGAGGCGCGCGTGGAACAGTACGCGCCGTCCACGACTTGGGCTCGGTCCGGACGGTTACCGAACGTTCGGACGGCGAGCCACCCATTGCTCGCCGTTTGCAAGCCCGCGCCTACGGTGGCCGGAAATCGGGATCAGAATCCCGGCGGCGGTTGGAGCGTAAGGACCGTTGCCCCACGCGATCGGCCGCCTCCTTTGCTAGCATTACTGCTTCGCAGAAGGAGGCGACCACCTGCCACTCCTCCTCGCTCCGGATCATGGCCTGAACCAAGGCCCGGCGCGAGAGATCGCCGCCGCCGATTGCCCCCACGAGGACACGGCGCAGTCAACATAGTTTGAGATACCAGAAAAGACACAAATAAGCTGGCACTAGCACTGAGTTGAACAGGAGGATAACAGCACACGAGGTTGATGTGATATCCCTAGTTTCAGTGCCAGATTCGCATAGGGAGATGAGAGTTCTCCTGAAACTATATATCTCTCATCTATATATATAAAAGGAGAAACTGACTGACTGACATATCAACGCACAGCCGAAACTACATGGCCTAGGAGCGTGAAATTTTGCATAAGGTTTTCTTTTATGATGTAGGCGAGCACTAAGAGAGGATTTTCCAAAATTCACTCGCTAAAGGGATGAAATGGGGGTCCAAAGTTTGTATGGAAAAACCTATTAGTACGCGGGCGGAGCCGCTGGTACAAGCTAGTTTGATATGAAAGAAAACAAACACGGACTGAAAGTCGGTCAACCCAGTGGCTTATTGTTCAAGGAAAGATTGCCATGGTGCAGAAAAGGACAAAAAAAATCTGCCTAGCTTTTGCCTACTGCATGACAACTCGGTTGGCGCCGTAGTGGCTATCGCGCTGCGTGTCGTTGGTTCAATTCCCACGCGGAAACTAGAAATCAGAAACGTTTATTTCAAATAGACCAATTACAGGCACTTTTGAATTGTCAAAATGTCGGTTAGTCAAAAAAAAAGTGAAGCTAAATTGCACGTTCCAAAGCGCAGATCTCTATGGGGAAGAACGTGCAAGAAACTCCATTAACATTTGGAGACTCTTTTAAATCGTAGTATGAGTTACATAAATGTTGGTTACATATTTTTTGTCGTTTCTAGTATGTGAGCACAGTGTAGACAAAAAATAATAATTAAAAAACAAAATTAAAAAAATAAACCAATTACAGGCACTTTTGAATTGTGATCGTAACTGAAACATGTATAATTTATGGGAACTTCATGCACAATTGTACAGTAGTGGTAAATAGGTGGACTAAATACACCAAGGCATTCTGTACCAGTCAACCTTTGGGTTGAAAAAGACAACACTAGGTGTAAACAATAAATAAATTAAAAATATTAGTTTTATTTTTATAGTAATACTATCTTTTGCCAGCTTCTGCAAACTTCCAACCTCCGTTTTACCCCCTTATGGGTGGAGTTTCGTAAAATCCGTTCTTAGCGGATGTCTACACCCTATAAGGAACCTACCTTTTCGTTTCTGAGATTTCGTGATTAATCAGTGAGTGGTATTTCGCTTTTATATATAGATTATTTCTGTATCCGTTTCTTGTATTCTCGAAATCTCAGAAAAAAAAGTGATCTCGGAAAATTTGGCAGGTAGGTTACCTGCTAAATTTTAAGTTTGCAGGTGTTATAGTTTCTGAGATTTCGTGATTAATCAGTGAATGGTATTTCGCTTTTATATATATAGATTATTTCTGTATCCGTTTCTTGTATTCTCGAAATCTCAGAAAAAAAAAGTGATCTCGGAAAATTTGGCAAGTAGGTTACCTGCTAAATTTTAAGTTTGCAGGTGTTATAGTTTCTGAGATTTCGTGATTAATCAGTGAATGGTATTTCGCTTTTATATATAGATTATTTCTGTATCCGTTTCCATATCTAAATCCGAAATTTCATATCATAACATCCCTGCCTTACATGGTATATGGTAGCCAAACAGATTTTCGATCAAAAACCTTGTTTCTTGGTACACATGTCGTATTATATGGTTTATTATGGAAGAAACCCGTGTCATAAAGTCAACTACTTATAAATCACGGCGTCGCGACGCTTGTGAAGCCAATTGACAGGGATGGCTCAGAGCATCGAATTGTGGTTGAGGAGTAATTTAGTTGGCTGGCTACTGAGCTGTACTGTGTTTCATTACGATTATGGAACATGAAGCATAGTGTGTTCAGAAGCAGCTATTGAAACGATTTCAGCTATTTTTAAAATAGGTATTTTATAAATTTAAATTTGCATTTCTCGTAGAACGGAAGGTCGATGGCTCCAAAAAGTTCTAGAGTGGCGACCGCGCATCGGAAAACGCAGCGTTGGAAGGCCTCCCGCAGGGTGGACCGACGACCTGGTGAGAGTAGCGGGAGTGCAATGGATGCGAGACGCACAGGATTGGCCGTTGTGGCCGACGCTTGGGGGAGGCCTATGTCCAACAGTGGACGTCTTTCGGCTGAAACGATGATTAATTTAAATTAATAGTTTCTGATTTGTTATTGGCTACAACCCGAGGATGTTTAAGACAAGAGTGAATAGGTTACTTCTAGGTAAGCGCGCTCCATCGTCGACCGCATCGTCGCTTTCTATCAGGTGAGATAGCGGTTAAACGCGAACCTATCAAGAACAAAAACAAAAAAAAAAGAATAAAAAGTAAAATCCTAAGATAAAATTTTTGATAAGTCTTGATTGCAGTTTTGGCTTGCAATAAATAATGGTTGTAACTTAATTTTTATGAAAGATGCTGGTGCCTGTGATACAATGTTTTTCATTAGTACAAACGGAACTCCTTTTCTGTATTTACCATTTATTAAATTACCATCCATTCCATTATTACGTCCGTTTATTTATTTTATTTTTATTTGTATTTTTTATTCTCTTTTTATCATTTTTTTTTATTTATTTATTTTTGGCAAAAGTGTTTTTATCGATTGAATTTTTTATGTGTATTTTTCTGAAATAAACCATAATATTTTTTTATTTTTTATTAAAGCGACATTAAACTTGTTCCCTGTCTGATTTGCTAATCTAAGGGGTAAATTGAAATGGTTTCTAAGTCTATCTCATTGGACATTTCTTCCATCATTTCGTCTTCAGTAGTCGAGGCCACAACAGACGGTTTTCTGTTTCAGTTTTGGTTTATTCTATTCTGTCCAATGTTGAAACCCTCGTGTCTCCCACACATTTCAATACTCGAACATGTTTCTTCAATTTCCTGCTCCATCTTCACGATGACGGCGCTTCCTGAAAGTAAAAAAAGTACAAAAAATATAAGTACGAATTTTCAATGGCACACCAGCTAATTTACAGCAACTTTCAGTGTACGTGACCTACAAACATCAGATGGGTATCTTGAGGAGTCCCGCGCGTGGCTCCGTCGGGGGATATGGAAGGGGGGCGTTACCCGGAGGATGACGCAAGCCCTACAATAAGGAAGTGTGTTCAATTGTCCGTGCGTACGACTGGGCTATTCTGCAGCGGTTTGGTCTTTCATAGTTTTTTCCAGTTTACGAAGTTGGTTCCATTTCAATTTTTATTTGGAATTTTGTATAAATATTTTTCTGAATCTTTTCGAAGTTGGTTCTATTTCAATTTTTATTTGGAATTTGGCATAAATATTTTTCTGAATCTTTTCGAAGTGCGTTCTATTTTAATTTTTATTTGGAATTTTGCAAAATATTTTTCTGAATCTTTTCGAAGTTGGTTCTATTTTAATTTTTATTTGGAATTTTGCAAAATATTTTTCTGAATCTTTTCGAAGTTGGTTTTCCATTTCAATTTTTATTTGGAATTTTGTAAAATATTTTTCTGAATAATTCTTGTAAACGATTTTATTGAAATAAATGCTCAAAGTTATTATTGACAAACTCGCGCTACCATCGCTTGACTACTATTACACCTGATGATGTTAAGGAATAATGTGGTCGATAGTGGAGCATGCTTGCCTAGAAGTAACCTGTTCACTCTTAACTTAAATACCTCTAGGTTGTAGCTATCAGGAAACACAAACTCCGAAAGAAAATACCACCAAATATAATGTTCATTATTAAGGCGTAGTTTTCTTTAGTGAGTAAAAATAAAATAGGTGGCCTCTGAAAAGGTTGACCTTAAGCGTTCACAAATTAAAATTTAAAATACAAATTAAATTCAATCGTCGCCGTGACGATGATAACTGGATTAAGAAGGTTGGCAGACGGCATCACTTATTAATAATCGGTAGGTATTAGGTATATATCACATAAATAATAATTAATATTAAAATATTCATAATATTAGTAGACTCGTCTACTAGACAAACGATGTTCTTGTTAATTTTCCGAAATTATGCTTCATAATAATAGGAAACGTTTGAAAAATAAATATTAATTAATTTATAGCGTCTAATGTGTACACCTGCGACCCCTGAATTATTATCAAAATTTATACAACATTTATTTTTAGTTTTTTTAGTTTAGAAACCTGAATATAGTTTGTTCAGAATCAGTAACTGAATCGATTCCAATAATTTTTACACTATGTTGTATTGTTTCCCAAAAATATTTAATAAAGGTCGCATGTTAGACACTACCGACACTAAGTACAACACAGGTCAAGGCAGGTTATAGAGGGCATTAGGCGCCAGCGCACAGCTCGATGCGGGAGCAAAACAACCCCTCAGTCGCTCGGATGGCCCGTAATCATGTATTTGTGCGGACAACCAGGTATCTTATCAAGCTTATAACTTTGTGATTTTTCATGATACAGTTATGATATTTTGTACATTGATTCTTTACATAAAAATATCAGACACGGGTTCGGTTTCGCATATACTAAAGTTCAGGTTTGCGGGTTTGTTCGAAAAAGTTGCCATGGCCTCAGAACGCAAACGGCAACTGAAGGAACACAGGTTCTCACCCTTTAGTTCCACTCTTTAGTCAGTAAAAGTCTGATACGCTTTCCCGCTCTAACCAAAGCCAGAGGAGTTATTTGATTATTCCCCCCTCCCCCAAAAAAAAACGCACATTTTACCTAATTTCATTCACAATTTGCCAATCACGACATTAGATGTATTTCAAGGCCTTTATGTGTTAAATAACTAAGTCCTTTTAGCAAAAAACTTAATTTAATAATACCTTATAATTTAATTTCCATGTGAATCTAGGATTTATTCAATTTCTGCTTCGTATTCTGTTATAAGCTAGTTCAACTTCTAATAATCCTAAGTGATTTTCAATCGTTTAACAATTTTACTATAATACTATTAGCACGAAAGGATAATCGGCAAAAATGTATCAATTCATTCCTTGGATCAATAATAATCAATATTTTTTGCTAGACTTACGTCTACCCGTTATATCGCCGAAACCAATATAAATATTTCGAATAAAGGCGGAGTCTAAAGGACAAGTTTTTTGTTTTGTTGACCCGACCAAACAAATGATAATAATTAGACTAGAAATAAAAGTTTAATCTCTCTATCTGTATTTTATTATTATAATTTTAAAATTCTAATATCCATCTTATAATATACTATAGCAATCTACTAAATAGTCTCTAACTTCATTTGATTACGGTTGGTAGACATCATTCTTTTTTCTATTGATTTCTCTTATAGTCCTTTGAGAATTTGGCGAAAAGAAAAAATTATATATGCCAGCAATGTATGGCAAAAGTTTCATTCCTTTTTCATACCTATAAATTGTTATTTATAAACAAAACCTATCTTAAATTAATAATTATTAATATAAGATTAGATAGTTAGAATTTATAAATAATGTAATATACAGATCAGTATTACGACACATTGTTATAATGCCAAATAAGTTAATATAAAGCCTTGAATTTGAACACTGTCTCACCATCAGGAGAGATGATATAGTCGACTATGGAGCATGCTCGCCTAGAAGTAATTCTCAAAAATTCGCAGACTGGCCCTCTCACTCGGAATGTGGTGCGTATTGAGTGATTTATTGTAATGTAATGTACACCACCATCACACGTACTTACAAAAATACTAGAATACGTTAAAATTAACCGGTTTTGGTAGAATATATTGATAGTTTAAAAACAAAATACAACTTTTACGTCAGCTATCGTAAGTAATTAAAAGAGTAGATTTTTGGTGTCTCTATCGTCGATCGTTGAAGAATTCCTTTATTTGGAGCTAATCGTGGATATCCTGGTTCAGTTTATGCATTATTACATACCATAAAAATGCATTGTCATCTGAACTGAATTAACGTGTAAAAATTCAACTCCGTAGGTGAGGAAGAGGTTCGAAGGAGACAATCGTGGAGGGTGATTTACCGCCACCGTTGGCACGAGTTTGCGGACGGCGAGCATTAGGTAGCTCGTTGTCCGCCCATTTGGTAAGGACCAGGCCCGAGTCGACGGCGCTTAGTGGTGGCGGGGTTCAAGGAAATGTCAGGAAAGCTGAAGGCGCCCAGCAGGGTCGATGCTTGCTAGGGCTGCGGAAATGTTTGAAAGAGTGACCGTGTCCCGAGAACGTAAAAGGCAACTAAAGGACAAAGACGGGTTTTATTCAATAAAAGTCTGATACGCTCTATAAAAAGAGAACTCTATCTGCAAGAATGTTCAGTATAAAGTTAATAAAGTAAAAGAAATGGACGAATAACATGCTAACTTCTACTAGCGGTTTCGCCCGCATGCAATTAAATATTCAGTTCATTCAATTATTTTTATTATTTGTATCAAAAAGAAAATATTCTTCAGAATGCAAATAGAAAGAATTTAAAAAAATCCGTTCAGTATTAAATAGGATAGAAACCTTTCAAATCTGGCGGAAGGGCAAAATGTCAAGTAACAGAATAAGGATGCACATACTAACATGTGACGTCACCGCCATTAGGTTACGTGTGTACAAAAGAGACAGCGAGATGTTCCCACCACGCCCCCACTCTTCCTCATATCAATATCTAAAATGCTAATTGCTACTTCATATAATAACCGACTTCATATAATAAAGAAATCTATTTCTGAAAACGTCACCCAAATGGTGACGTTTTCAGAAATAGATTTCTTTTTAGTTTTATTTGTTGTTTAGTATAAAATATTGTATAAACATGAAACAACGGCTAATACCCAATTATCTATAGGAGTGGACAGGTGGAAAATTGTGAAATAACTTCTCTCGGTTCACCCAGAGCGAAGAGTCGAACTTTTACTGACTAAAGCCCGCCTGTGTTCTTTCAGTTGCCCTCTGTGTTCTACGGTCACAGTTACTTTTTCGAGTAATCCAGCAAGATTCCTATATCTGAATACCGCCATTTTACTTATAGAATTAGCAACATTGTTTAAGAGCTCTTTTACAGTTTTGTGTATATCTATGTCGTATACGTATCTATAATGATGTAAAGATCAACTCACAGTGGCACAGAATCGAAGCGTCGCGTCGCGTTCAGTGTTTCAACTGCAACGCGTGACGACGCTCGCATTAGCGCACCCCAACGACCTTACAGCCACTAGACGCCCCATGCTTGAACTAGCGCACAAAAACAATTCTGTCAACTAGCCAAGGTACGGGGAGCGGGGTACTACGTTTTTATTGGTCGAGAAATCAGATCTGTAATCATATGTGTTGACAGACATGCGTCGCCTGTTATTAGACGTCTAGTGGCTGTAAGGTCGTTGGCGCACCCAAATCACAGTGCTGAACCAGTTCAGGGGACTTACCATGGCTTGTTCAAATATCAGTCGTGAAAAAGAGGGATGGAGCTATATAGGATTTATAAAGCTCCATTTCTTTACCAGTTCGGTTTAGGTAGCCGTTAACGCCGTCTCTCTCGGACTGCATACAAAAGAAAGAAATGTACAAAGACACAATGCTTGCAAAGTATGAAGCTCTTTAGCGATTTACTGCAAATATTTACTATATCTCTTTTTTGGTCGCACACTTGACATTTTAACTCGTCATAATAAGGCTCCTGTAGTCCTCATAACTAAGGTAAAATAAACGCGCCGCGACGCTTTGAGTCGCGTTAGTGTGAGTTGAACCTAAATCTCAGCAAGTCATCTGTTCTCAAGAAGCAATCATAATCATTATGACGATAGCTGTAACCTTGGATACCAGACAAGCATTTACTAAGATGACATAACTCTCAAGTAGTCTGTCTAAAATTGTGTAATTAAATATGTATAAGTTAGTCATTCTTGTGGTGACAAAGGCGTGCCCTTTGGGTTTGAGTTTGGCACTATTAAGTTTGTAAGTGCAAAAGTTTGTGAGAGTATGTTTGTTCCTATTTTACGCTCGAACGGCTGAACGGATTTAGATTAAATTTTGCGCACGGGTTTGACACATGGGATACTATTTTATCCCAGGACTGTTTTCTTTGAGATGTTATTTTACTATCACGCTGGTGAAGCCGCTAGGAGCAGCTAGTAAGTCAATAATTATGTACACTTTGAGTGTTGGCGAGCGGGGCGGCATCAGTACGCGGGCGCGAGGAGCTATGAGCGGTGTCTCGTGGCGTGCTTCAAAGATTTTCATACTTACCGCTCGCCGCCTCGCGCTTAGGTCCCGCTCACAGCGGCAAGGTCGTGAACGGGCCGTTAAAAATACTAATATTAAAGAGGTGAAAGTGCGCGAGTGCGCGTGTGTGTGTATGCTTGTTATTTCTTCCAGCACGAACCAAATTCGGCATACGTCTAGACCACGTCTGGGAATAACACATACGATACTTTTTGTCCCTTGGGATATTTTTTTCTTATCACGCGGACGAAGCCGTGGTAGCAGCTAGTAAACCAATAATTATGTACACTTTAAATAGTAAAAACGTCTGGGAATTAATACATAGGTATTTTATTTTAGAATTAACGAGTGCTTGCTAATTTATGCTAGTTTATGATTGAATCTGTGCCTTCGTCTCCTTATTTGTTTATTTGATTGGTACAACTTTACTGCAAAACTACTGTACGTATTTTAATAAAGTTAGCTAAATGATAAATTGATTGGTGTCTGAACCCGGCAATGTATACTCATACTGCACAGCAGACGGTCTCCAAGTTACAAGAGCTGGGGTTGGAAGTTCTCCGTCATCCACCGTACTTACCAGACCTTGCCCCCTACAGACTTCTACTTTTTTCCAGAATTGGGATAACTTCTTAGCGATTTTTTTCAAAACGGGCCTCAATAAGCTACCACTACGTTGGCAAAAATGCATTGATTGCATGGGGAATTACTTTGATTAATAAAAATAAAAAATACAGAGAAAAAGGGCGTTAACTTATTTCATTAAAAACGGCAATTTCATAGGTATTATTAAAACATTTTAGAATTTGCTCATACGTTTTCATAGTCCATTTTAGCTAATCCTGCTGGGTTACGATGACGTTTAAAGTAAGATTGTTTTATTCTTATTCCATTGTGGGTAAGAGATGGCGCTAGGCAACTTGTATAGCTCTGTCTCTTACCCACACTGAAATAAGAATGAAACAATCTTACTTTGAACGTCATGGTAACCCACCTGATCATGATAATTAATTATTACAGTACTTTGAAACACTTTCACACATACTTTGTCTCCTGTTGAATTTTCCTGACATTTGAAACTATAGCAGCTAAAAAAAATCATGTGCCATAGACAACTATGACGTAATTCGACAAGTGTCAAGATTTTCTATTGTACAGAAAAATGGTCACACCGAGACGTTCATTCATGAAATCGCGCCGCCATGCCGACCACAAATTTAACCTTAATCTGCACGTTTTAAAGCACACTTCAGCTTGAAAATTTACATCACGTAATTAATCTTTTTTTTTCGAAGATTTTGCGCTTTTAGATCGGGAAAACCGGATATGTTCGGGCGTTATGTTCTGAATTTGAAAATTATCATAGCATAGCATAGTCGGCTTTATAACGATCCCACTGTTGGGACTTAAGCCTCCTCTCTAGGAGAGGGAATGGGCCGTAATCCACCACGCGGGCCCAGTGCGGCTTGGTGGATGTCACATGTCTTCGAATTTTTGATTCTAGGATATGCCGGTTTCCTCACGATGTTTTCCTTCACCGTTTTGAGAGCAGTGGTGATGAAATAAATTACACAAAGTAATGCGCCTGGTTGGGTTTGAACTCGCGACCTACAACTCGTAAGCCGGAGCCGTTACCACTCGGCCACCACTGCTCTCACTGATGAAAATTATCATATTGTTGATTAGTTTGTGAAGACGAATTAAAAATATCGTGAATAATGAAATTACTTAAAATAAGGCGATTGGAGATCTGCTATATCGAACAGAAAACGATTGGCGTCAAGTTGGTGTATCAAATTGTCACCTGTCAAAGGTCACAGTACGTTTATAAAACAGGACCTTGGAAGTTTAGACAGGCCTAAAATTAATATCTGAAAATTTTAATCCCAGAAAGTACACAGTTCCTGTGGGATCCACGAAAACAAAGTCGCGGTAGAAATCTAGTCTATAATGAACTCTTATGCCAACTAATAAAATTCGCAATAAAGCGTTTGTCATTAAAAAAAAAACAATTGCTAATAGTAAATGTGTAGTTACACGACCCATTCATTAAAATATAAATAACCCTGATTCATTGACTCGTTGCGTGAGAGATGACTGCAACGAAAAAACTGCAGTTGCTAACAATGAGAATCGTAAATAAGTTGTTATATTGACAGTGTGACGTAGCTGCCACAGTGCAGCGAATACAGTGGTACAAGTATTTTGTAAATGATTTTCATATTTTATGATTTACTATAACTCCATTTGCTTAGGTAGTTAACTAAATGTAAATAATCTTGACATGTCTTTTATCTAAAAGTTGTCTAAAAATTTGGTCTAAATATGTTTACAATTTGTTGTTTACCTATACCGATGTTTGGTAATTAACTAAATTTAAATAATCTTTGTATGTCTTTCATACGATTTTTAAAAAAATTAAAAGTCATATCAAGATTTTTTACCTTTAGTTAACTACCTAAACAAATGGATATGTGCTTTACGTGCGTACTTTCCACCTTAAGGCTGCGCACCGGGTTTCGCAAGGTGATCCCCGAATACCGTAGGTACGGGCTTGCAGACGGTGAGCAATGGTTAGCTCACGCGGTAGAGACAGCAGCAAAATCAAAACCGTAGGGGCCCCACTAGGGCCACAGGGAATTTCTGAAAAGGAAACCCGTGATCCTAGAACGAAAAGGGCAACAGGTGTGATTTTAGTCAATAAAAGTATGACACGTCCTCGAGCTTCACCCTAGAGCGAGAGAAGTCAATGACTGATTTTCCACCTCGGAAAAAATTCTTGTCAAATGCTCGTTAGCTGGTGTGACAGGTTTTCTAACAGCCAATTAATTTTGTCATTTTTACCGACAATCAGATGTAAAGTAGCTTACTTACGCTTTCACCTGACATATTATAAAAAAACCACCGTCGCTTCTGTCTGTCCGCAATAAACTCAAAAACTATTGAACCGATTTTCATACGGTTTTCGCCAATAGACAGAGTGATTCATGAGTAAGGTGTACGAGTATGTGTGTAATATTCTTATTATAGTAGAAAAAAATACGATGTTTTCAAAGATTTCTAACACCACAAATATAAAAAAAACACTCCTTATTGTCTATTTTCAGTAACATTGAGATACAATATAACAGAAATATTGTAGTAATATTTACTTATCGAAGAAAAAACATACCTCAGCGAAAATAAATCTAAGAAAGTTTATTATATTTTTATTCTTCTCAGCCATTGATTCAAATCTTTTTATGTCATTGTGCTTTATAGGATACTACATTGATTTGCAATTTATCAATGGGTTTTGTCAATGGAGGAACCCCGAACGTGTGTAGGATAACATGATTTAGCCTCTATGGCTAATTTATATTCTGAACGCGTTCAGAATAGCAATAAGTTGCCACAACAAGTCGACCATTACGTTAGACAGTGTAGGTACTTGAAGTTTATTGCCACAAAAAAAAATGAATGATTACTTTGTAACAAAGAGTTGATTTAGTAAGTTGTTTATAATAAAACTATTAATTGAGTGCTTCCTGTGCTTTTGTGTGATAGAATAATAATATTGGCTTGCTTTGTCACAGTTTTTTATAAAAAAAAAATGTAAATTATTTTTATCGATGGGCTCGTGCTTGACCACTATCACAACTGATGGTGAGCGAATATAATAAGTGTAGAGTATGTTTTCTTTGCGCGATCTGAAAGTAATAAATGCAAGTAACAAAACAGCCCTCCTAGCCAAGTTATGATCGTTTCGTTTGCGTCGAATGCCTCGAGTAGGCCACACCTCCGATTCCTTTGTTCTGACGTCATCTCAACGCTCAGTCAAGTGGTCAGAACTAAGGAATCGGAGGCGTGGCTTACTGAAGGTGTTCGACGCGAACGAAACGATCATAACTTGGCTAGGGGGGCAGGTTGCTACAGTCGATTGCACGTCGCTAGTAATAAATCCTGTCCATCACATCCTCATTCTATGTAACTCTTATTTCTTTATTGTACACAAATACTAAATTTAGTATACAGTGACTTGATTACACTTGACGATTCAAAAGTTCATGTATCTGATTTATTTAAAACTAGCTTCTGCCAGCGGCTTCGCCCGCGTAAAAATAGACTTAGTTTCGTAAAATCCGTTCTTACCGTATGTCTACACCCTATAAGGAACCTACCTGCCAAATTTTAAGTTTGTAGGTGTTATAGTTTCTGAGATTTCGCTTTTATACATACATATAGATAAATGTTTTGATTGATTGATTGACATGTAAAGAAGCAAGCAAACTCTGGTAGATAGAAAAATATAGAAGCTTGCCCAGCTCAAACTCAGATACCATCGTCGTGTTATATTAACTGTAAAAACTTTTTAAATATAAGTGCTACTAAAAATAATAATATTCTAAAGACAAATTGTATTTGATTTACTGCTGATGATTATAATGTCCGTAGGGTGCGTACGCGCGTCGGCGCCTCGTTGGCATTGCGTGACGTCATATCCGCCCGCCATTCATGCCGAGACGTTCATTCATGAAATCGCGCCGCTATACCTACTACAAATAAATTGTGATCTTAACAACAACTCTTTAAAGTACACTTCAGCTTGAAAAGTTACATGACGTAATTAATTATTTTTTCAAAGATAAAATTTTTGCGCTCCTAGATCGTAAAAAACAGGATATGTTCGGGCATATGTTCTGAATTTGAAAATTAGCACATTGTTAATTAGTTTGTGAAGACGAATTAAGAATTTCGTGAATAATGATGGCGCTACCGCGAAATTGGACGGGTTTCTTGAAATGAGATGATTGTCATGCATAATTATCTTGAATTTTGCTTGTGTTTAGGCATTATTAAAATGATAAAGACATTAAATATCTTAGTAATTGCCAAGTGCTTATCTGGTGACGTAATTCCCCAGTTAGCCGCTACTTGTGGCTTGGTACGGTCGATACTATTGACTCATTTAATTCCCCACATAGAGACGGGCGCTATCATATGTCAGTGATAAGTAGAAGATTAAGGATCCAACAACTTATTCAATGACTAGCGTTTGCCCACGGATTTGTCCTCGATATCAAATTGATAGCAATGAAATTTCTTCTTCATACGTTTTGATGTTCCATGTTAAGACTACAGGACCAAATGCGCGGTCATTCTTGGACTGCACACAAAAAAGAAATGCAAAAAGACAGAAATCTTGCATTTTATTTATTTATTTAATATTCATGCAACACAAAGTACAAAGGAGGACTTAATGCCTTAGGCATTCGGGTGGTGAAGAGACAATTTTTTTTTTATATTTCACAACTATCACACAATGCCATCTAGTCTCAAGCTTAGCAGAGCTTGTGTTATGAGTACTAGACAACTTATAAACATACATATATATTTCTAAATACATACATATTATAGATAAATTACGCCCAGACACAGAACAAATGGTCGTGCTCATCACACACATTTGCCCTGGGTGGGAATCGAACCCACGACCTCCGGCATAGCAGTCAGGGCCACTAACCACTTGACAAACAGGTCAGTCAATATGGTAGGTGTATAAAGAAAATGTTATTTGTTTCTTTGTTTTTTGTGTTTTAGGGATTTACTTAAAATCTACAGATTTGATTATAAAATTAAAACACTATAACTTACCGTTATGCTACTGTCAATGTTATTTTCAGAATGACTGACAAACAATCACAATGATTGCATAGTATATTAGTCCGTATTTAATCGATAAAAATAGTTTTAGAGCCATCTTCGTGTTAGATATATAGATTTTTGACAGTCGTTATGGATAGTCAAAAGCCTGGAGACCGCAGTCTTGCCTAAGGGTTTTTTTTAAAGTGAGAAATTATCCTATGACTTCTTCCACTCTAGGGTAGAGCGAGAGGGCGTGTCAGTCTTTTAGACAGTGACTAAAATCTCGTATAAGACCTAAATACTCCTGTATGTTCTTTCTTTGCCCTTTACGTTCCAAGTTCACGGATTTTTGCTTCTGAAGTAAACCCATGACCCAGTAGGCATCGGCTCTGCTGGACCCCTACGGTTTTGCTGACATCTCTTCAACACTTCGTACCATCGACGTTTCAGGATCGGTCCGGACAGTTACCGGATGGCCGAACTGCGAGTTACCCATTGCTCGTCGTCCGCAAGCCCATGCTTACCTAGTTGGAAGTTGCCCAAAAATGGGTTGTGGAGCTCAGACTCCAGTCGTTCCAGGTAAATACTGGTATCCAGCTGCATCAATTTCACTGGAAGCCGACTCAACATAGTTGGCAATAAGCTGAGCAAATTGATAGGTACGTTTTTATTACTAGTCACGTACGTAACTGATTGAATACCAAATGGATACTTTCACATATTCATTGAGTGTGTTATACGTAGATGTATTATTACCTGTCTCATACCATATCATATCCATAAATACGAATCTAAGAATATTAATGCTTTCCTATAACGATTAATATCGATCGCGATTTTATAGCTTTTAGAAGCAATATCTCTCTGGTTACGGCTCAGAATATAAAAATATTGTAGAAGTGTCATCATTTGTAGGCGAGTTTGAGAGTCGCGACTACAGATGGGTATGAATCATTTAAATATTTGGCTTATTCATCATATTTGAGAGCAGTGGTGGCCGAGTGGTAACGGCTCCGACTTACGAGTTGCAGGTCGCGGGTTCAAACCCAGCCAGGCAGATTACTTTGTGTAATTCTTTCATCACCACTGCTCTCAAAACAGTGAAGGAAAATATCGTCAGGAAACTGGCATGTCCTAGAACTAAAAATTCGAAGGCATGTGACATTCACCAACCCGCACTGGGCCCGCGTGGTTGATTATGGCCTATTCCCTCTTCTGGCTTAGGTCCCAACAGTGGCCACATTATAAGACCGACTATGCTATGCTAGGACTATATTTTAAATATTATGTCTTGATAGGCCACATCCGATTACACATTATAAAATTATTAAATACTTTGCAAAATTATAAAAGTATGTCGTTTTGTTTCCGATAAAAACTAGTCTACTAGTCCAGCCAAAATCAAACTTCTTTCTTTTTTATCGGAATGCACGATGTAAGGGAGGGTTATGTGTTTATCAGTTTATGTATGTTTGTTCCGTTTTAGCATCTTTTTAGGATCGGGTTCCAGGATGCGGCTGAATACCTGTATATAACGTGGAGTGACTGCCTATTTGAACCTTAGGAAACAGTTACTTTACCGGCTGGTTGATTAGGCTCGTCTGTTTCTGTCTGTAACTATTTCATAACCTTTATTGAAGATTATTATTGCCTGTTCTTAGACTTCTATAAATAAGAACTACTAAACACTATGAAATGGTGGCGACAGTGAGCCCTAGAGTTAGAAAATGATATATTGTTCTTGACAGACTTACACAAAACAAAAAAAGGGATTTTTTCTATTTTGTCTACAACTAAGGACGGAATTCATCAATAAAACTGGCTCGCATAATCGCGTTTAGCCGCTATGACACCAGTGACAGCGGCTAAACGCGATTATGCGAGCCAAACGTTAAAATGCGATTAATTTTATTGGTGAATTCCATCCTAAGGGCTAGAAATCACTGATGGAGTTTGTATTACCTGATAGCTTCAATCTGGGAGTTTTTAAGTCAATGGAGAAAATGTTACTTCTAGCAAGCGTTCTCCATCGTCGACAACATCGTCGCTCACCATTATAACAAAAAAAACCCAGGAATTCTTTCTGGGAGCTCTGTTATTCTTTTACTCTGCGGCCACAATCCATGGTACACGTTGGCCGATAATTTTGATCGCACCTCTCGGTATTTCAATATTTCTTATTTATAGTTTTTAATACCGGTAATGAATGTTACAATCGTGTGTAGTTGTTGTGTGTGATAGTCTAACGTTCTTTGATGTTATCACTTTGAAATTTTTAATTGATGGCGGTTCGTTTTAAAAAATTTCGGTAGTGCTAATGTAAGTTGGTAACGGCATGTAACATTCCCACTGCTGGAATTCTGGACTTTTTTATTTCTAGGACTGCATTCAGAAGGAATAGGTTTTCGTTTTGTTTTAGGTGGGCAAATCGTCTAATGACATCCCTCGCTCTTGGGCAGAGCGAGCTTTTACTGACTAAAAAACTCACTCCTGTTCCTTCTGTGACTTCATCCCAGGGCCAAGTTTTCCTTTCTCAGAAACAAACCCTTGGCCCCAGTAGGCATCGACCCTGCTGGGCCCCTACGGTATGCAGACATCTCGTTGAGGCGCGCGTGGAACAGTACGCGCCTTCGACGACTTGGGCTCGGTCCGGACGGTTATCGGATGGTCAGACGGCGAACTACCCATTACTCGCCGTCCGACCATCCGATAATCCGGGCTTGCAGACGGTGGCCGGAAAGCGGGATCGGGATTCCGGCGTTTGAGGCGCGAAGGCCTTTCTCAGAAACAAACCCTTGGCCCCAGTAAGGGCCCAGCAGGGTCGAAGCCCACTGGGGCCATGGGTTATGCGAAAGAGATGGCCCTGGAACAATGGCAAAGAAGGAACAGGATGGGTTTTAAGTCGGTACAAGTCTGCATGCATAGATGATTTTACCACCCAAAATATTTATATTTTAGGTATTAAAATTAGTATTTATTTTAGGAATACTGTGTATTGTTTCATAAACAATTAATTTCCTTCAACACTAACCTATAAAGCAAGTAAGGTAAACAAAAAAATGTTTATAAATAATTTTTGTAATGTTATCTTAATGGGACATTAAAAACTCAAATGGTGTCGTTTCGTGGGACCTATAAAAATATTTTGAATACTCTCAAGTTTATTGGAACTATAAATAACAAATATGTAAACAGTATAATGGGCTTACAAGTTGTAATTGAATTTATAGTTTCTGTTATAGGCGCGTAGTGGCACCTTTTTCCCACATAAATCTATAGCTGGATTTATTGAAGGCCGTACGTAAGAATACCTGTGCGTCTCTGTTGGAAATTATGTGGCGTTGTCTATGGTAATAAAGTCTTGTATTGGCATCTTTGTCTTAGACTATTTGTTAACTGGAAACCCTGTCAATCTAATCGGGTCTATAATAATAGCAGTGGTGGGTACGGCCCCGATTTACGAATTAATAAGTCGCATTACTTTGTGTAATTTATTTCATCACCACTGCTCTTAAAACGGTGAAAAGAAACATCGTGAGGAAACTGGCATGTCCTAGAACCCGAAGTTCGAAGACATGTGATATTCACTAATCCGCACTGAGCCTGCGTGGTGGATTCGGCCCATTCGTTCTTTTAGAGAGGAGACCTGAGTTCCAGCAGTGGAAATTATTTATAAGGTTAGTTATGCTATGTTATAATAAAATATCTCTAGCAACGTATGACCTGACTGTATGTCAACGTTTTTTTAGGGTTCCGTACCACAAAAGGAAAAATGGTACCCTTATAGGATCAATTTATTAATTTTTTTAATTTATTTATTTATTTAACACTTCATGCACATAAAGGTACAGAGGCGGACTTAATGCCTTAGGCATTTTCTACCAGTCAACCTTTGGGTGATGCAGAGAAGAATAGTGGTAGGTTAAAGGATTACTTTCTTGTCTGTCCGCCTGTCTATTACTTTCTTGTCTGTCCGCCTGTCTATGTGTCTGTCAAGACCCTTTGTCTCGGGAAAATTAAAACCATATTCTCAGGTCCCTTGAAGCTGTTTAAAAATTAAACTTCAAAGTCAACAAAAAAAGATACGGCCGTTTGTGTTGCAAAAAACGTGCATTTCGATACTCTCAAAGGAATCAAAATTCATAGGGTACTTCCTGTTGACCAAGAATCCTGAAATTTGGCATGAAGCAAGGTCATATAGTATAGCTATAGGAATAAATCTGAAAACAGAAAATTTGTTGTGACATCACAAAAAAAAGCTTTTTTTGTAATTCGAAAAATCTTCAATACTCCATTCGGGAATTGAACTATTCACTTATGTAGGTAAGTTTGTACGGAACCCTCTTTTTTAAAAGAACGCATGACGGTGTATTTGATAGGCGACATCCTACTTATCCTATCCTGTATCCTACTTCTTGCTATATTATCCTATTCTATTAGTATTATAAAAAAAAGTTTTTGAAGATGAATATTTGGATGTTTTTACTCTTTTACGCAAAAATTTGCTGAACAAATTTTGACGAAACTTTACAGTAAAGCATATTGTACATCAGAAAAACTAAAAAGCTATAATTTATAAAGATAAGGAAAAGATTTAATGCCATTTACAAAAGCTAGTTTATACTCATACATAATTTTTGTTATAATAAATAAATAAAAATAGTACACACATTTAAAATTAAAAACTGGTACAAGTAAGGTATAAAAAAATAAAAAGTACGATAAGAAGATATTATAAACGATTTTAGATTTCCTTTTTTTAAAAGTCCTGTCTTTGTTTGATACCTAATTTTTTAATAAATCAAAAAAGGTAGAAAAAAAAAATCAACCAATATTTACATATCACAAAATTGTACCACCGTGTACAAATGACCCACTGTCCCACATTCTTGATGAATTTATTTATCAAATTCCTGTCGATTTATTCATAGATTAATTTGACGTCGGCGCCATATTAGTGTATTTCGCGCCATAACCGATATCGGCGCGTTTAATATAACATAATCATTCACACCACGTTAGAACAGATGTCGCCCTTCAAATTTTGACGATGTTTCTAGGGTTGCTAATAATATAATTGATATTACTTGACCAATTATTTAAAGTGCTAAAGATAATAATAAAAACTTGTGAAAAAAGTTGCGTAACTACGCATAACATTCAAACACGAAATAAAAACTGTATTATGTAGATAAGTTAATGACACGTCAACTTGAGAAAAAAAGGAGGAGGCTCCTTTTTTGTCTATGGTTAAAAATTACTTTAAATACTAGTATTAAGTAAAAATTTTTGCAAAAATGAAGAGCAGGTATAATTTGTAAAAACAAAATGTTTCTAAAATCGAGGGTCTATGAATTCTGATAAACGTAAATAAGTTTTGTACTTATTTTTATTTTTAAAAACTTATAAAAAAAATTATACCTACTTTGCGTAATGCGCTTACGTCATAGGATTAGCTTAACCTAAAGCGTGTTTATTACCTTAAAAAATAGAACCATTAATTTTATACCACTTTTATAATAAGTAAAAACTTATCTAAATTAACAGACACATTAGAAACTAAGGTTAAGTGGCCGCGACCAATAAATTATAATTACGAGGCGTCTTCGTTTATCCTACGCATAAGTATAAAAATTTAAACAATTACATATGCGTAAAGGGACGTACGGTCACAAAAAAAAAACCTGCAAAAAAATATTTTTATATACATGTATTATATTTACATTTCCAGTTGAAGATGTCGGTAACCCTAGCGTGGGTGCCCTTGGATTACATTTTGACAATAGGCCCCGCTCTGTGTAGATATTATGTATATATTTTTTTTATGTTTCCGCTTAACTTCGTGAGTATTTTATTAGTGTGTTGTAGGTATTCGTCCCTCCACACCTCGGGTTCCGTAGGGCCGGTTGTTCAACAAATATCTGTGTTTACATACTTGCCTATTAGCTCTTCCTATAAGGATGGTCGTGGTATACAAGGTCGGAACACTAGGAAATTACTTGTATTAAGTTTTTAGTCTGTGTCATGAATGATCGTAGAATCACCGTGATCATCATCATCATTTCAGCCGAAAGACGTCCACAGCTGGACATAGGCCTCCCCCAAGTGCCGCCACAATGAACAGTTCTGTGCGTCTCGCATCCATTGTACTTCCGCAAACGTTACCAGGTCATCGGTCCACCATGTAGGAGGCCTTCCAACGCTACGTCTTCCGGCAATCATCGTGATATCTATATGAAAATAAGTCTTGTTCTTATTGTGTGGTTCATCATCATCGTCATTTCAGCCGGAAGACATCGGCCACCTTTAAGTGTCGCCACAATGAACGGACCTGTGCGTTTCACATCCATCGGATTCCCGCGACTCTCACCAGGTCATCGGACGACCTTGAAGGATGTCTTTCCTTCTTTTCTATGCCTGTGGGTTGTGTGGTTAAATAGCCTGAAATATTACTAACTACTGATTTCTGTACAGGGGCGTAGCGTGGTCTAATTCTAATTTAGCCGTGGGCGAAGGCACAACAGTGAGGCCTTTTTCTTTCATAATTTTGAAAACGAGACAACGACTTTCGCAACCCAGTGTTCGACCACATCGTCGCTTACCATCAGGTGAAATAGTGTTCAAACGCGAGTCTATCCATAAAAATAAAAAAACGGGGTAAGTGCGAGTCGGACTCGCGCACTGAGGGTTCCGCACAAACTTACCTCGGGGTTTAAAAACAGTTCGATTCCTGAATTAAGTTACGAAGATTTTTTTGAATTGGGAAAAAAACCTTTTTAACTACAATTTTATAGTTTTTAGATTTATTCCTATGTTTATACTATAAGACCTTGCTTCATGCCAAATTTGGTCAGCAGGAAGTATGAATTTTGATTCTTTTGAAATTATTGAAATATACGTTTTTTGCGACATAAACGGCCGTATCGTTTTTTTTCAATGGGCAGGGCACATTGCTCACAGAACGGATGGCCGTTGGGGCCGAAAGGTTCTGGAGTGTCGACCGCGTACCGGAAGACGCAGTGTTGGAAGGCCCCCTACAAGGTGGACCGATGACCTGGTGAAGGTTGCGGGAATCCGATGGATGCGAGACGCACAGGACCGTTCTTTGTGGCGACATTTGGGGGAGGCCTATGTCCAGCAGTGATGATGATCCAAAGACGAACCTTCCAAAAAGTCGGTCACAAGCCCATGGCTTCAATTATTCTATAACCATCTAAAACATATGTTGTATCTCCTTGTTTGGAGCGGCGATAACTGGCATATTTTATGGGAATTATAATGAAACCGCCGGGAATGGACCTTGTGACCTTGCGCGACCTAATCTGTGTGAATTAATCAGAGAACGTTTGGCTGGGTTGCCAGATCTACTTCCAATATTGCCGGAGTGCCTTGTTAGAGTGATCTATCAATGAGAGATACCTAAGTTACAAATGAAATAGCAGGGAATTAATAAATCAATTCGTTATGTGCTTGAAGACCATTTTTCATATTACAAGACAAAAATGTGAAGCCATGCCAAAACGAAAGCCTGCCTCATGGAGATGTCAGCAAATGTAGGGGCCCAGCAGGGTCGAAGCCTACTGTGGAAGACCCGGCCCCGGTACGAAAGGCAACGAAGGAACAGGAGTGGGTTTTTAGTCAGTAAAAGTCTGACACTATCTCCCGCTCCGTCCAAGAGCGGGAGATGTCATAAGATGATTTTCCCACCGAAAAAAAAAATGCTATAACGAAAAGATACACGATCACGTAAAAATCGCAAGTCTGCATTTTACTGAGGCCACGGGTGGTGTGAAAGTGAAACCCGGAGCCCTGGGACGCAGGCAACGAAGGAACAGGGGTGGGTTTTTAGTCCGTAAATGTCTGACACTATCTCGCGTTCCGCCCAAGAGCGGGGGCTGTCATTAAATGATTTTCCCAACGAAAAAAAAGACTGCATTTATCCATAGAATTAATAATATTGTCAAAGAGGTGATAGTGTTGTTTTAAACAATTTCTATGATATTTCACAACTTTCACACAACGCCATCTAGTCCCAAATTAAGCAGAGCTGGTGCTATGAGTACTAGACAACTAATATCTTATATATTTCTAAATACATACATATTATAGATAAATTACACCCAGACACTGAATAAATGGTTGTGCTCATCACACAAACATTTTTCTTGGGTGAAAATCGAACGCACGACCTTCGGCAAAGCACTAACCTCTAGTCCAGTAGGCCAGGCAAAAGTCAGGCCAGTCAAAGTTTATTTCAAAGTAAGATATGCCCCGGATATCTGTCAATCTATATTAGAATCGATATCAACCACCACCTTTGCAGCCACAGAACTAATAAGTTTCTATAATGAAACAGCGGATATTGGTTTTTATATAATTCTTTCCGTATCGACCAGCGAACTAATCTTGGTAACAAGGCTAATACCATCCATAATGTATGCCGCCATATGATTGATGAGCCTAGCTCTCGTATATCTTAGGCTATGTACAAATACACAGTACATGTTAGAGCTATAATATGTTAAGAACAGCTATAAATCACTTCTCATTAATATTATTAATAAATAAACAAACATTTTAAAAAATACATAAAATAATCTTAAACAACTTGCCGAAACGAACAGCTTGCCGAAATCAAGGGCCCATTTTTAGGGTTCCGTACCTAAATCGGCAAAAAAGAACTTTGTGGTCCGTCTGTTAAGGCCACTTTTTGAGGAGCGCGTGGAGGTGTGAAGCTGAAATTAATATCAAATACTTAGGTCTGCTACTCCAAGCAGCAGCGAAAATTCTAACTTCTAAGTCAACGCAATCTAAAGCTAAAGCTGTTTATACTCCGTTTAAGCCTATATTTTGCCACTAGCTAGGAAATTAAAACCCATAGGTTACTTCTCGTTGACCTAGAATCCTGAAATTTGGCACGAAGCAAGGTCTCATAGCACAAGGTCACATAGAAAAAGTCTGAAAAAACTATTTTGTGGTTACGTCACAAAATAAATACATTTTTGCGTTTCGAAAATATCTTCGAGACTCGATTTGGGAATTGAACTTGTTAAGTAACTTTGTACCGAACGCTTGGTGCGCGAGTCCGACTCGCATTTGACCGGTTTTCTGGCAATCAACTTTATGTACCATGCGTATCGAGAGGCTAGATCATTCAAACTTATGAGAAGCAAGTCTATGACAATCATATTACACCTTACAAACCAAAAACCTCTTTAAAAAAATCTATGTGCACTTGTGCAGCATCCGCCTACTATGTAGATTCGTGTCACATACCAACACTCAGGGCAAGCGTCATAACATCTGGCAACCCAGCACTTAGCATACCACAGTAATAAGTGAGTCATTACGGGCTGCACGGCGATCGTTGCCTTGTGTTGCCAATATCTAGTCGTTACGTCACTATTTATTAGGTTATTATCAGTATAATAGTAAATGGATACTGACTCGTTGTTTTATTCATTAAATGGTGGAACAAAATGGTGAGTTGAAGCGGTGAAGGCCGAAACGTTCTCATCAAACGATGAAATTAGAAGGCTGCAGTTTTAGGTACGGTGACTTTAGCGGTTAGTTTGAAAGTATAGGGTACAAGCATTATACTTCAATCATACTAATTTTGTATTCCGTTCTAATACCAAAAACTAATACCATTTGTATTTTTGTGAAATTATATTTATTTTCCATTCCGATACCAACGAATACCGACAACTTGAATTTGGTACAGTCAGCTCAGTGAAACCTAATCAAAATGAATTTCAAATATGAGTCCAAACAAATACCAGTGGTATTCGTTGTTGGTATTAAAATGAAATAACTAATATTAAGATTTATTCCGTTCTGATAACAAAAACTAATACTTATAAAGGTGAACGTTTCTGAGTATGTGTAAGTATGTTTGTTACTTCTTAACGCTCGAACAGCTGAATAAAATTATAAAATTGTGCAGAAAACAAGATTGACAGTTCGCGCGTTTGACAGTTCGTACATTTGACATTTCATAAACGGGTCAGTTAGTAACTAATAAACATAATGCTAAATAGAAAAAAAAAATTGACAGTGCAACCCCTTCGAGTTTTCGACATTCCTAGATATACACACATCTGTCTACAAGACCCCTCCCCTCCCCCCACACCCGCCATTTCCTCCAACATTTCCCTCCATATCATTACGAATGCGCCGTGGCAACGCTTTTAATCACTCAAATATAAATGCAGCAGACATTACCGTTGCATGGCGTGGCGCCTGTATATCACATACGTTAGTGGCAGTCACATTTAGTATGTTAATACGCCATTGTTCGACTGTGGAGCTAACGTGGTGGCAATTAATGTTGGACGACTCCTCCGTCAGCTCCCACGCAACTCGCCATTCCTGGCGTGTAGTGGTTGTATGGTTGGTAGATAAATTATTGGTACCGGAACAAATACTACTGCTTGTGGAACGTTTTTGAATTATTCTACTAATCCGACTAGCCTCTATATTGATACACACTTTAGATAAAATTGAAGTGTTTGATTGTAATATCAAAGTAACATTTTTTTTTCGGAAGTATATTCGTTAGCTTAGGTTAGGTTAGCCTATAACAAAAATGCATTTTTTATTTATTTTTGATCTGACTGTTTGTTTCGGGTTTTCGGCTATTGGGTTAACGGCTGGACCCATTTTGACGGGACTTTCACTGGTAGATAGCTGATATCATAAGGAGTAACTTTTATTATTATTTATTATTAGAAAAATAATTAGGGTTCCGTTAAAAAAATAAAAACACTTGTTGAAATTGTGACCAAATGGCTTTTTGCTGTAGTATGAGTAACACGCAGACCAATTCGCGGGCACTGTAATGAAAATGAATTGCCAAATGTGTCGCTAAGCGCAAAACTTGATAATGAGTAAGCCAATTTGGATGATCTATTTTTTAAACTATTTGTTAAAATCTCAGAAACATGTCCAGGATTAGGACATAGTAATCTTTTCTTATCTGCCACAGACAAAAGCTGCTTTTTAGGGTTCCGTACCTCAAAAGGAAAAAAACGGAACCCTTTTAGGATCACTTTGTTGTCCGTTCCTCTGTCGGTCTGTCTGTCAAGACCCTTTATCTCGGGAACACGTGGAGGTATCGAGTTGAAATAAAAACCATACACGGCCGTATAATCTGCGGCCTCATGAAGCTGTAAAAAAATCAAACTTTTAAGTTAACGGTTTATATAGCAAAAAACATACATTTGGACACTCTCGAGGAAATCAAAATTCATAGGGTACTTACTTCCCGTTGACCCAGAATCCTGAAATTTGACATAAAGCAAGACCTTATAGCACAAGTATAGGAATCCACGGGTAGTGTGTGAAACCCGGGGTCCTGGGACGAATGCAAAGAAGGAACAGGAGTGGATTTTTAGTCAGTAAAAACCTGACACTATCTCCCGCGGGAGCGGGAGCGGGATTTGTCATAAGATGATTTTCCCACCCAAAAAAAGTATGTATAGGAATAAATCTGAAAACTGTTATTATACTGTTACGTCCCAATTTTTTTTTGGCTATTTGGTATAATCTTCTGAGACTCCATTCCGGAATTAAAATGTTTGCATAGGTAAATTTGTACGGAACCCTCAAAGCGCGAGTCCGACTCGCACTTGCCCAGTTTTTTTTAATGTTTGGTTTGCTCAGCCTTTTTCAACCCTTCGTTGGAAACTAGCCTGATGTCACCAGTGTCAATTTATTTACCTGTGCAAAAAATCTGGTACTTATTACCTTAGTTTGTCGCAAAGAGTCACTCAATTGTGACACTGTGTCAAATATTTTAATTCTGACTTACCTTTATTCGCTCTTTTCATTCATAACAATAATTCGTATGGCATAAATTTTGTTTTCCGTAAAATATTTAGCATCACATAGCATAATCAGCATTTTAATATTCCCCACTGTTGGGACTCAGGCCTTTTCTCTAGGAGAGCGAATAGGCCGTAACCCACCACGCGGGCCCAGTGCGGTTTGGTGGATGTCACATGTGTTCGAATTTTCGGTTCTGGGACATGCCGGTTTCCTTACGATGTTTTCCTTCACCGTTTTGAGAGCAGTGGTGATGAATTAAATTACACAAAGTAATGCACCTGGCTGGGTTTGGACCCGCGACAATTCGTAAATTGGGCCGTTACCACTCGGCCACCACTGCTCTCAAAGTAAAATATTCTCTCTAAAGTAAAACTATTTACTTTATTATTATTTTATAATATAAAATAATAATAAACGAAATAATTACTCAGCGCAAAAAGGCCCCGTAAAAATAAATATTCATTGTATTTGTTTTCGCATAATATTTTATTTGCTAACGCTACCAACCACGGTAAGCATTGTCCAATGTATTCAGTAATCACTGTTCATTAAGCTTTCTCGATGCATACGAACTTTTTTAAATTCGTCTGTGATCTAATTTTGAGTTGTATGTGGGTATCATATCAATAGAAACTGCTTTGTTGATACTATACTTTGCGAATGTGCATCATTGTATTGATAAATTATAACGAGAATTCTATGAGTTCAAAATTAGTTTTTTTTTTTCAATTTTACTGTAGATTACTTAAAAAATTTATCAAAAAAATAACAAATAAATTCAAAAAGGTTATATGCGCTAACTCGCATAGGCCCCGACGAGATTCGAACTCGTGATCTCCTGTTTACTAGACAGGCGCTTTAACCAACTAAGCCACGGCGCCGCTTGTAGTGAACGATGAAATTATACACTACGTTACACACACATGAGTTCACACGCTAATCTTGATGACACCAATTCCAATTTCAAATACATGTTCCATCTCTTTTTATGACCGTTACAAATTTGTTGTTAGAAAGAGATGGCGATACTATCAATATTTCATTGTATCTTTTTGGGTCACACTGTTGCTAGGCGAGTATTAGTGAAAATAAGATTCAAAATGTGTTTTAATAATATTTAATTTGAGTTAAAAGGTCTGTTTATCAGATAATAATAATCTTAAACCTTGAGAATTATAGTAGTAAAGTACAGTATTGTTATATTAGGGCTGACGAAATCTTTGTAATTTAAAATATTGAGTAGTAAAAAGGTTTTTGTTGCATGAGAATATAAATTGACATAATCTTTGGTGTGACGTAAAAGCAACTGAGTCAATAAAGATAAGCGCGCAGTCAATGAGTTGCCGTATTTCTGCATTGTTTCTAGAAGGACATAATTTTACGTAGAAAAATAAAACTACCATAGACTTAGTAACTATTTGTACTTCGGTTACACTGCACTGTCAAGCGGTAGCGGTTCGCGGTAGGGAAAAATTAAATAATTTAATATTTTATAGAGGTAAAGTTTGTTTTTTGTGTTTTTTTTTTGTATGTAGGAGGTAGTCTATGAAAGTACTGGTCTTTTTTTTTCACCGATAGGAAGCTGTCACTCAGGAATAAATCCTGAGTGACATAGGCTATGTTTTATGTCCGCAGGCGAGGCTGCGGGCAAAAGCTAGTAATAAATAATTGCGAATAACGCGTGCCAATGATTATAACATTTTGAAGGAATTAAAACACATTGAACCTCGACAAAAAAAATGGCCGCCTGTATTTTTTTAATTGGGAAATCGTCAAACATATCTTTTCATTTTATTTCAAACTAGCTTTTGCCCGCGACTTCGTCCACGTAGAAGTCGAAAATGGTTTTATTAGGTTTTTTGAGATACGAAAATATGAAATATTATTTATTATTTTCGTCGTGTGTGATAAGTCCATTGAATTGTATGGCGAGCGATATTGTATCTTAAGATAAAATATTATAGTATCTTAACCGTGTGTAGCGCCCCTTAGTGAACTCCACTGCGGGTAACGTAACCTACGACAAACTTATTATTTGCGGTTGGTACAGTAATCGGGTCTCGGTGGTGCCCAGGATCTTAAAGAATAATTATACCAAGTTTCATCGTAATCGAACCGTTAGTTTTTGCGTGATGCCTGAACAAACAGGCAGACAGACAAAAAATTTTTTAATCACATTTTTGGGTTCGGTGTCGGTCTAGTAACACCCCCTGCCATTTATTTTTTGATATTTTCAATGTACAGAATGTTCACAGATCGTCTTCTACAGATTTATTATAAGTATCGATAAACCATTTTGAAATGTCAAGAAGTTAGTTAGTCAGAAAAAAATTATGCTAATTGCACATTCCAAAGCGTAGATCTCTGTGGAGAAGAATGGGCAAGAAACCTCATGGACACTCTTTTCAATCATGTTATGTATTACAAATATCTCGGTGACATGTTTCTTGACGCTACTATCATGTGAGAACAATGAAAATAAAATAAAAACTAAATATATTTATTAAAATAGCAACTGGCAGCTAAGAGATGACCAGTTTGAACTGACAGCACCCTAGTGGGGCAACAGGTCCTATGGGTTAGGGGGATGGGTTGTCAGACTTTTACAGACTAAAACTCACATGTCACCTGAAGTTGCCCTTTGCGTCCATCTTAAGGCATCATCATCATTTCAGCCGAAAGACGTCCACTGTTGGACATAGGCCTCCCCCAAGTGTCGCCACAACGAACGGTCCCGTCAACCCGGGCGTCTTGTATCCTTTGCATTCCCGCGACTTTCTTCAGGTCATCGATCCATCTTTTGGCAGGCCTTACGTACATCTTAAGACATAATAGTATTTTTTTTATTATTATTGAGCGTTCCACGTTTGACCGTTATCTCACCTAACCTAGCAAACGATGATGCGGTCTACGATGGAGCACGCTTGCCTAAAAGTAATCTATTCACTCTTCATTTAAAAACGTATACTTTAAAAGTGCAAAGTCTAAAAAACCAGAGGTAGGTACATGAACTTTACACACATTAAAGGCTAATTTTAGCCAGCCGGCTATCAAATGACGTCACGTCTTAAGCACTCAAATATGAGGAGTCTGTCTCATTCATTAATTCACACATCCGCTTGGTACTTCGATAATAAAGTGCACTAATGTTTAAACATAAAGGGTTTAGTACTTTCTTAGGAAGGATTGTACGAGGGCGGATCCATCGTTATGGGCACGGTGGGCATGCCCATAACCCTAATACGCTTGTGACGGACAATTTTTTTTTTAGGTGGTAAAAATCTCGCTTTTGGGCGGAGCGAGAGATAGTGTCAGACTTTTACTGACTAAAAACCCACTCTTGTTCCTTCGTTGCCTTCGTTTCGGGCCCCGGGTTTCGTTTTCACACTACCCGTGGCCCCAGTAGGCTTCGACCCTATGATTTGCTGACATCTCCCTGAGGCGTGCGTGCAACAATACGCGCTGTCGACGACTTGGGTTCGGTCCGGATGGTTACCGGACGGTCGGACGGCGGGCTACCCATTGCTCGCCGTCCGCAAGCCCGCGCCTACGATGGCCAGGAATCGGGATCGGAATCCCGGCGGCGATTAGGGCATTAAGACCGTTACCTCGCACGATCGGCCGCCTCCTTTGCCAGCATTACTGCTTCGCAGTGTTTACCCACGTGGAACAAACTGTACAAAATCTCACACTATATTAGTGTCTAATATTGTATAGATAACTTTACGGAACCCTTCGTACACGAGTCCGACTTGCACTTGACCGGTTCTTACCATCGATATGATGATAAAAAGATTCATACTCTCGTAGAATGTATTAGAACTTGGCGCTACCAACCCTATTTTAACAGTAGGCAACGGTAGGCCCTTTCTATCCTGAAGCAAATCATTGTTTTTACGCACAATGAACGTTCTTGACCCCGTGGCATATGGATTGGTTAACTTTTGTCTCACGACTCACCTTCAGACTTCAGTTCAAGTTGTTGCTAATCGGACTTACAGATCTTCATGTTGTTCTATCGAATCTGAATAATGTATACTTTTACCAATGGTGTTGTATAGGGGAGTCGCCGGACGATTCCCGGTCAACGTAGGCGCAGGCTTGCGTACGGTCAGTTGGGTCGATGCCTGCTAGGGCCATGGGGTTGGGCCGTGGTTCTAAAACGCAAAGAACAATTGAAGGGGCATAGGTGTAGTTGTAGTCAGTAAAAATCTGACACCTCCTCTTGATCCACCCTGGAGCAAAGTCATTAGATGTTTTCCCACCTTGGACGGCAAGTAATAGGTAACTCGCCATCCGGTAAGGACCAAACTCAGGTTGACGGTGCATCTCAAAGAGATGTCAGCACGAGTGACGGGATTGTTAGGATTGCAGGATTGTTTGAAAAAATTACCTTGAGTCAGCCTTTTGGCAAACTTCGCTGATTTAGACAATACTACAATCAATCTCAGCACCATTTTACCGACACCGCGCCTGTTTCAATGATTTCACATATTGTCCAGTTGTGCAAACGTTTGAGATAGCTACAAAACTACGCCAATTTTACATCACAATCATCATCATCATCAACATTTCAGCCGATAGACGTCCACTGCTGGACATAGGCCTCCCCCAAATGTCGCCACAAAGAACGGTCCTGTGCGTCTTGCATCCATCGGATTCCCGCAACGGCCTTCCAACACTGCGTCTTCCGGTACGCGTTCGCCACTCCAGAACCTTTCGGCCCCAACCGCCATCCGTTCTGCGAGCAATGTGCCCTGCCCATTGCCACTACATCAAAATGTTCACTAGCAATCGGTTTGCGAATAATTAATACAACCACTAAACTTTACTCAACAAAGTCCCGCTAAAAAGTTCCTTAATTCTCGTTTTTCGTAAACAAGTCCGTTTTCTAAAGCAAAAATCTAAAATCTTCTTACATACTGAGGGTCCTATCACGAGTTTTTAACGCAATCCATTTGACGACCTAAACTGTACTGTTAAAGGGATGCAGCTATATAGGGTGTATAGCTATGACTGGCCTGTTGGTCTAGTAATTAGTGGCGCTGACTGCTATGCCCGAGGTCGTAGGTTCCATTCCCTCGACAAATGTTTGTGTGATGAGCACGATCATTTGTTCTGTGTCTGAGTGTAATTTATATATAATATGTATGTATTTAGAAGTATATAAGTATAGAATAGAATAGAATAAACTTTATTGTACACCAAAATAGTAACAAAAAATTCAGTTTATCAGTTGTCTAGTACTCATAACACAAGCTTTGCTTAGTTTGAGACTAGACGGCGTTGTGTGGTAGTTGTGGAATATTATATTATTATAGCTCCATCATCACTCTTTTTCGGTCACACGCTTAAAATTTTAACGTCCTGATAAAGGCCCCTTTCTTATCACTTTAACCCAGTCGCCATAATAACGTATCAAATTCTCCTGCTACTCCACATAATAGCTACATCCAAGTTCATCCATCCACGGAAGTCAATCAGTAATAAACTATATAAACAGATGCTTATCTGCGCCCTAATTAATATACATAATACAGAAGACGACCAGTCTTCGTTTCAGACCCCCTAATATGTCTTTGAACCATAATAATTCCGCTGTCAAACAGAGACGGACTTATACAGGACTAATAGCTCCATCCCTTTCTAACAACTGAATCGTGTACTTCGTAGTACGGCCACAGGTCGCTCGACTGTAAAATTATACAATTTACATAATAATTTTTAATTAATAAACAAGTTGAGCTGTTATAATTAAAGATTATCTCAGTGAGGGGAAGTCGTTATTTATCTTCGCTTCGAGTTTCTGAGGGTCGAGGATTGTGTTCCGTTACTATGGTTACCGTTGCTTGGAAATTTGAGAATTCTTATGACACAATATGTCAAAAGGATTAGGGATGGAGATAATTAGAATATTCTACAAGTTGCTGTACCTATACACCCCTATTTTTGTTATATAGAGCAGTGGTGGCCGAGTGGTAACGGCCTCGACTTACGAGTTGTAGGTCGCGGGTTGAAACACAGCCAGGTGCATTACTATGTTTAATTTATTTTATCACCACTGCTCTTAAAACGGTGAAGGAAAACATCGTGAGGAAACCGGCATGTCCTAGAACCAAAAAATTCGAAGACATGTGACATTCACCAACCTGCACTGGGCCCGCGTAGTGGATTACGGCCCATTCCTTCTCCTAGGGAGAGGAGATCTGAGCCCCAGCAGTGGGAACATTAAAAAGCATAATATGCTTATGCTATTATTTCTTTGTTGTCAGGCAATTAAGGCCCATAGATAAAATACATTATATTACAATCTTATAAACAAAATAAACTAATACATATTAAAAATATCACAAACAATAAACTATAATTATACACGTAACATCGGCGTCGTTAATTAGTACAAAAAAAGTGGGGCTCTATCCGTACCTTCTACTAATCACATTTGTGTAGTCAAAAGTAAAAAAAACGACATCCCAAAATTGTCCGTGAAAATTTGTCATAATTGGTAAATTCATAATTGAACCAATCATTCATAACGATTGCTACTAGAAAATACTACGGTCAGTGTTTTCGAATTTTTATCACGTAACCCATGGCTCCAGTAGGCTTCGACCCTGCTCCCTACGATTTGCTGACATCTCCTTGAGGCGTTGGAACACTACGCGCCGTCGACGACTTGGGCGTCGTCCGGACGGCCGGACGGCGTGCTAGCTCGCCGTTCGCAAGCCTACGCCTACGGTGGCTAGAAATCGGGATCGGGATCCCGACGGCTCGGGCGTGAGGGCTGTTTCCTCGCGCGTGCGGTCGCATCCTTTGCTAGCATTACTGCTTCGCAGAATGAGGTGACAGCCTGCCATTCCTCCTCGCTCCGGACCAAGGTCCAGCGCGAGAGGTCGTTGCCGCCGATCGCCCCCACGAGGACACGGCGGTGCTCTGCCCAAGCGGGGCACACCTCTATCCTATGCTCCACCTTGCCCTCCGGGCGGTCCATACAATGGGAACACCCGGACGTTTCTTTCGCACGAATCCGCTGCAGGAACCTTCCGAACTTTTGGTACAGAGGTAGATTATACTTGGAGTAAGACATAGGTTACTTTTTATTTCAGAAGCACCTTCCCTTCGAATAATTTCCTCCTTTCACGCTGGTGAAACTTCTTGCAGGAGCTAGTAATAAATTTTCGGTCTTGCCGTCCGATTATAGGAGTGCTATTCACTCTAGCCTCTCAATAAATTAGTGCGCCTCACCATCACCGATTGCATCACTGCTTAACATCAGGTGAGATCGCAGTCAGGCACTAATATATATTATAAAAAAAATTGGTAAACATCTTAAGACAAACATTTTAAATATTCCCACAATATTACGCCAATATACTTTTCACTTAAAACCAAACAGATAAGAATATCTCTGAACTCTTCGTTCCAGCGACTGCGTCCGCTTCAAGAGCAATATATAAACACGCTATATACGTACATGATGTAATAATCACCCCCCTTTATTTCCGTGCTTTATGCCCTGAAACATCGTTATTACGAGCAGTAAGTACGACTTTCGATGCCCGACAATAATATGAGCAGACAGGTGTGGTCCAAGTTACAAGAGAAGCGGAAACAATGTAATTTTTTGTGAGAGGGTAGTTGTGATGATCTCTAAAATTCTACACATTTCTCGTCACTTAGTAAGGATCTTTGATACTGCCTACTGGTGGCTACAATACTTTTTTATGTTGGAGCAATCCCCAAGGTGCTGTGTCAACCTTTTTGAGGAAAGTTTTACGCATTGCTCAAACTTTTTCCTTCTATTATAGTAAGAAGCATCTACTTTCAGCATGAAATACAGTCTAGTCAGTCAGTCTTTGCAGGCGTGTGAAAACAAAAAGGGGATTCCTGAACAGCAAAACCGCATAGCATGGTATCTATTGTGCCATCTAGTGTCATATTTATTTATTTTCTTTGAAAGAAAAAGGATTAAAGATAGAAAGTTATTACGTTCATTTGGCACAAATACAAAAACGCACAACGCAACAAGTGTCAAACACACAATTAATGTTGCCTGTGTATCGCTGCCTTTAGTCAATCTAATTTATACTCTGTCTACATTTAAGTTTGATGAAACGAGATGTCAAGAAATAGTCAATTGCATTTTAAGATCGTTTAAATATCTTCTTAACATTCTTAATTCTTGTTTACCATAACAACTAATAATATCAGTGGATAACAGAGTTCCGGTGAGCTTAACTCAAAGTTGAGTTTTCTTCCAGCAAACCGTTGAGTGATAGAGAGAGAGATCAAAATCATGTATTTTTATGTTATATCACACTCTTACCTGAACACGCCCAGCTCTCGTGCCTTGTCCCCCACCTCACACATGACGTATGTTACTCGACGAACATGCAATAATGCGCGCGCGTCTAAACTGACGCCACTTTTAAAAGTTCTGCGTTAAGTTGCCGACAGGCTTCGACTTCGACTTCTACGTACCTTGTACAGGTGAGTGCTGTCTATGAATTAGTTGGAGATGGGATAGTCCTGTTTGTTTTTTAGCAATGATTTTTCTTATAAGATACAGTTAATGTGAATATAATTATAACAGTAATCGATATCTGTTACTGTTTTTTTTTTGTTTTTTTTTTGTCTTTTGTTTAAAAAATTCAAATGGAAAAAAAATATATTTTAAACTTTAATAAATGATTAAAATGATTTGAGTAAAAATTTTTGCCCGACACTTTGGTCGGGTGAATGTCGGTTATTACGGACACGAAGACGTCGTAGCCAAATAAGAAGTAGCCTATATCCTTATTTGGGCTTCAAGCTTACTCTATTCCAAATTTCATTAAAATCGGTTCGAATCACCTCGAATCAGCCCTGGCAGTAAGCGTCTAGGTCGTCTCGCCGCCTCTTGCCAGGTCGCTATCGGCGGCATCGTCCATCCTCAGGCACTTACATTGTGGAGACTTGTCCAACGGTCAACCTGCATACAGCTACGTGATCCGCCCGATCTCATCTTGACTTGCATCCATATATTTTTATAACATTTTCCTAAATTTAAACGTTACAAAACCCAAATTTTTGTCCAATTGACTCAAATAACCACCCAAGCAAAAAATCCGTTGACAACAACTGCACAGTGATAAATTAAATGTTCTCTAAAGACCTTCCCTATAAAACGAGCATGAAAACAAATGAGCCTGTCCACACATACAGGTACACAATTACATTATGGTCACCCTACCATAAGTCTACTCCGTCGAATACGATCCTTCGCCGAGGAAGTCACAAAAACCAGAAAACAAAGACCCTTCAATCCCATTTCACACCACAAATTCATTACTACCAAAAGGGTGGCAAATTTCAACTTAAAATGGTCGTCAACTCCTTTTAATAAATGCTTAGAATATAAGATATTGTTTAATAAAATGCATGCTCTGTGAGCGCAGGTTTTATATTTATAATTGACGTGAGAATGTCCCAATTAGGAATTAATTATTTATGGTATCCTCGTGCATCGTTACGCTGGTATATCTTCACAGTTTGTTGGTTATTAAGTAAATAAACAAACAGTTATTTGAGAAATACTCTTAGGTACGGTACTATGAATAAAAATATCTAGATTTATATTGGCTATTATAGTTTATTTTATAGGACCTGTGCATTTATGTATACTAATATGATATAGAGAAAAGATGTGTATTTCGGGATTTTTATCTATATATATATAAAAATGAGTAACTGTTCGTTAGTCTCGCTAAAACTCAAAAACGGCTGGACCGATTTGGTTAATTTTGGTTTTGAAATATTCGAGATAGTCCAAGGAAGGTTTAAACGGTGATGAAAAAAAAATACGAACAATAATTCGAATACATCCATCTCTAATTAGAATGTCATTATAAAATTGATTATGCTGTTCTGGTAATGCCAGTAGATGGCGTTATCCTTACTATTAGGCGGTACGAAGTTCGCCGGGTCAGCTAGTTTGTAATAAATAAACTTACAACAATCATAAAAATTATTTCACAGGTAGATTACTACTATATCACTGAGTGAGTATCATAGGCTATACATTTCACCAATAGATTACTACTATATCACTGAGTGAGTATCATAGGCTATACATTTCACCAATAGATTAATACTGTGTCTCTGAGTGAGTATCATAGGCTATAGGTACATTTCACCAGTAGATTACTGCTGTATTACTGAGTGAGTATCATACGCTATACATTTTCTCAAAAGCTAGCCAAAAATAAAAATAAAATCGTTAAAAAGGAGAGAATTTACGATATCAGGGGCCTTACCATGACGTGTTAAAATGTCAGGCGTGCGAGCGAGAAAAAGGGATGATACACCCTATATAGCTCCATCCCTTTAACAGTTCATTTTAGGTCGTCAAATGGATCGTGCTAAGGGGATGCAACTCGAAATACATTTTCATACAAACGCTCTCACACGATTATGACGTTATTACACATTTTTCATTAGATATTTTGGATGGAAAATTGTTTTGATGGGAAAATCGTCTAATGACATCACATCATTTAATTTCGGCCAGATGTTCAAGGGACTATACGACTTAAGTTAAATGTTAATATGCTGTAATGATAACGTCATTACTAAATTTCATATCAAAAGGTTATCAAAACCAATATTTGGTAATCTCTTCGAATGCTATACGTGACCGATAATTGAATTTTCTTTAGATATTCCTGCAAAAACTTCCACTTATCTCATGAACCGAGATAGCTAGATAGTCGAAATTTTCACCGTTATAACATCAAATACTGAAAACTGAATAAAATACTCATAAATATTTAAGTGGGTATCTTCTCGTCCAATATACCACAGTGTCTCAAGACGAAAGTCTATGGCCAACGCAACGTACTGGCAACACGCACTGTTGCCAGTAATGACATATGGCTCTGAAACGTAGTCGCTTACAATGGGCCTCATTAGAAGACTTAAAGTCACCCAAAGGGCAATGGAAAGGGCTATGCTCGGAGTTTCCTTGCGTGATCGAATCAGGAATGAGGATATCCGCAGGAGAATCAAGGTTGCCGACACAGGGCAGAGTGGAAGAAAAAAACGTGTTGCGCCGACCCCAAATAACACGGGATAAGGGCAGGAAGATGATGATGATGATGAATCAAGGTTGCCGACATAGCACGAATAATCGCCAATAGTACGATGGATGCAAGACGCACAGGACCGTTCATTGTGGCGGCACTTGGGGGAGGCCTATGTCCAGCAGTGGACGTCTTTCGGCTGAAATGATGATGATGATTTAAGTGGGGCTCCCATACAACAAACGTGATTTTTTGCCGTATTTTACAAGAGACGGTACGGAATGCTTTGTGCGCGAGTCCGACTCGCACTTGGCCGGTTTTTTTAACAGGCCGCTATTGTTTTTCTGTGCTATTTGAATTCCACACTGTTTTCCTTAATATTATAGTCTACATAACTTATAGTTTTAACTTAAAATACCTATAAATATGTTGTTTATAGTTTCAATTCCTGTACTTATTTTTTTTTTTGTTGGGTTTTTCCCCGAAGTTGCGTTCCCCTGGCCTGTTGTAGGAGAGGTCAAAGAGTACATTTCCTGGTTAATTACTAAACACATTCTTACTTACAATAAAATTTTACTACCTTATAATGATACTACCTTCTGCCCGCGGCTTCGCCCGCGTGGAAGTTGGTTTCTCCTCAAATCCTCTCTTAGTGCTCGCCTACGTCATAAAAGGAATCCTTGTGCAAAATTTCACGCTCCTAGTCCCTGTAGTTTAGACTGTGCGTTGATATGTTAGGCAGTCAGTTTCTCCTGCAGCGTTGGCCCGGTGATGACTCTGACTTATGAGCAGAGGACGGAATTAGGTAGAGATATTCATGTAATTACGTGTGATTTTATACAGCGAATGAATAAAGTGTAAAATAATTATAAAATGCAGATTTTTTTTCATGGCACTGTCTGAAATAGAGCAGAAAAAAGTTCCTCCTGCATTAATGACGAAAAGACAAATTTATACACTTCCTTATAAATTTGTTAAGCTCACTTTTTCAAAGAAAAAAACTAATGGAAATTGTAAGTTTGTACCTTTGTTTTATTTGTCTTATCTATCTCTGAGATTTTTATTATTATTTATTTGTAATATTGTTGGCCACACGGGATTGTTCATTAGAAATACCAGGAAGGGAATTCATATTAACATCAACATTTCGATGCAAGTACATGAATAACTCTACCTAATTCCTCCTACCTTATGAGTGGTCATGGGCGGTTTCAAGCCAAGTGCTTTACGTTGTGTACTTTATTTTATCAGAGGCCTACGAGCTCTTAATAATATCCATTTCACGACCTAAACTGCATTGTTAAAGGGTTGCGATTGTATAGGGTGTATATCTCCATATCTCTTTCTCACTCGCACCCTTGATACTCTAACACGTAATGTCAAGACCTCAGAACTGCTATCAAAATAGGGAAGGAAAACATCATGAAGAAACCGACAGTTTTGGACTCGGTGGAAAGTCGTGCGAAGAGGCTAATTGGTGATCCAGGTTTGGTTAAATCAAATCTTCAAAGCCTTGAGCACAAGCGTAGGCTAGCCAGCCTTTCGGTGTTTTACAGGTTGCATTTTGGACTTGATTCCGCCATCTCATTTCTACCATCGGACAACACGACGTATGAGGACTTTATGTTGGACCCTTATGTTGTTGAAACCTCTATGGTCCGGACTAAGCGTTTCGCCTCGCCGTTTATACCGCGTACATCGAAGGACTGGAACAATTTGCCTGCTGAGGTCTTCCCACCTGATTATAATATGGTTGTCTTCAAGGCTAGAGTGTGAACAGGCTCTTAATAAACTAGTGCGCCTGACCATAAACTATTGCATCACTGCTTACCATTAGGTGGGATCGCAGTCAAGCACTAGTTTATTTCAAATTAAAAAATAATAATTCTAGAACCAAAAATTCGAAGACTGACGCACTGGGGCCGCGTAGAGGATCACGGCCTATTTCCTCTCTTAGAGTCGAGCCCTGAGTCCTGGCCGTGGAAACAGTTTCTGCGAAGCAGTAATGCTAGCGAAAAAGGAGGTCGCACACGTGAGGGAACGAAGCTCCTTACGCCCCAGCCACCGTAATTCCGACTACCAGTCACGGTAGACGCGGGCTTGCGGACGTCGAGCAATGGGTAGCTCGCCGTCCGTCTGTCCGGTAATTAACTGGACAGGGCCCAGTCGTCAAGAGCACGTAGTGATTGATCCACGCGCATATCAAAGAGATGTCAGCAAACCGTAGGGGCCCAGCAGGGCCAATGCCCGCTAGTTCGGACCGCGGGGAATTTCTGAAAAGGAAACAACAGGTTTCCTTTTCCTAGAACGCAAAGGGTAATTGAAGGGCACAGGTGTGGTTTTAGTCTGTAAAAGTCTGACACGCACTCCCGCTTCACTCAGAGCGCGAGAAGTCTTTGGATGATTTCCACCCTTAAAAAATAACCGTCGCCGTTGAGAACGTTATAAGGTTCTGGTTGGTCTTTTAGTCCACACGCACTCTGCTCACAATGTATATAGCTAAGGCATTTTGCCGGATTTTCCTGCATTCTTGACTTCTGACATTATAAATCGCACAAACGGAGATACGTTCAAATACCTAAATGATAAATGACATTTTAACTGTGGTTCCCAAGGCGTAAATTATTGAATAATTGTGATACTTATTACTCTCAGATAATGTCTTGCCTACAGTTTTGTGAAGGTATTAATAATATGAATGCATTTCAATAATAAACTAACGTAATTTTAAGTTTCAGTCACTTACATAAATAAATAAATAATAAATTTATTTTATTCGTTTTATAATTTATTTATTTTATTTATTAGAATGTTGTTATTGATCGACTTCGACTGCGTGAAAGTTGAAAATTTTCCTAAGGTATGAAAAGTATCCTATGTGCTATTCTAGCCGCCAGGATCCCGTTCCTGATTCCCGGCCACCGTGGCAGACAAAAAGGTACCGTAGGCGGCCCAAAATGGTAGGGCTGATTTTCCCACTACTGGAACTCAGGACTCCTCTCTAAAAGAGGGAATGGCCCGTAATCCTCCGCGCGGGCCCAGTACGTGTTGGTACACATGTTTTCGATTTGTTTTAAACGCTAATAAATCGAAGAAAGTTTATCTTATTTATGTTTTTTAAGAAGAGAGTCCTTAAGAAACACCTAAAAAGGCATTTACAATTTACAAAATTTCTAAAACTACACCGCACTGAATTAGAGACCGCGAGATATTTTCAAACAATTTCTTTTAAAAAATTATCTAAGTACGTTTAACCCCTCGAAGACCGATTGTATATACGTCTGTACAACTTGAGTGACCTTGAAAAACAATAATCGTTTTGTATGTAGCGACATCTATCGCGTCACATAAGAAAATCCTGAATCGCGCAATCAAAGTTCTCCGCGCGATCAGAACATATAGAACAGCCCGAAATCATCTATTGGGCAGTTGCAGCCCACCAGACATAACATCCCGTCTGGCCGGAGGATCCTCCCTTTTCAACGGAGGTTTGCGGGACTTTACTCTCTGTTCCGCATACCCCCAAACTGGTGACCCTCGACAAAGAACGTCAGCGCAGCCTTCGTGCAGCTACTACCTCGTGACGTCATCATCACTTCCTCAAGCTTTCGAGCAGCGAGCCATACAGCCAGCACCCACGGCTTTAAAGGGTATCCTGACCACCAGCATGCCTACCTGGTCATACCTGGTCATCACCCTCAGCCTCATCAGCGACCTTGGCGAAGCACACTGCACCTTCGGCCAGTCACATGAAGAGCAATGAAGAACCTCTCCTGGTCGACGCAAGCAGTCAAGCCACTACGTCGCACAGCACCGCTCCGACTCACTGGAGCCAGCAGCACTACTCCGACTCACTGGAGCCTGCAGCATCATCCCGACTCACTGGGACAGCACCACCCCGACTCACTGGGGCATCACCGCAGACAGTTCCGACTCACCGAGAACTATGCGGCATTCGGTTCCGACTCACTGGAACCAACCTACCACTGGCCTGGCACGCATCAAGAAGCATCAAGAACCATCGATCTCCGATCTCCGGAGGGGAGTGATGTAGCGACATCTATCGCGTCACATAAGAAAATCCTGAATCGCGCAATCAAAGTTCTCCGCGCGATCAGAACATATAGAACAGCCCGAAATCATCTATCGGGCAGTTGCAGCCCACCAGACATAACACCCGTCTGGTCGGAGGATCCTCCCTTTTCAACGGAGGTTTGCGGGACTTTACTCTCTGTTCCGCATACCTCCAAATGTACACACGGGTGTACGAAATTAATTCGGCCGAAAATTTTGGTCTCTATATCTTCGTTTTTTCTAGAATAATCCAGAAAAAGTTTTTTTTTTTTTGGAGATTTTACGTAAAAACGCGCAATTACGTAATAATAATACCACTATAACCATGGTTCTCCTGCGGATATCCTCAGATCTGGAAAGGTTCTGGAATGGCGACCACGTACAGGAAGACGCAGCGTTGGAAGGCCTCCCACAAGGTGGACCGATGACCTGGTGAGGGTCACAGGAATCCGATGAATGCAAGACGCACAGGACCGGTCATTGTGGCGACATTTGGGGGAGGCCTATGTCCAACAGTGGACGGCTTTCGGCTGAAATGATGATGATGATGATGAATACCACTATACGAGCGAGGGATGAAGTTAAAGTTCAGTATTTATTATTTATGATTGTAAATTGATTTTTTATTAGGGGTGTATGTGCAGTATTCCAGTTATATGTTTTATTAACCAGTACATGTAAGGAGTCTTCAAGAACACAGTCGTTTCTAATATTCAAAGCAAGTCTTCTCTTAGTGTAGCCATTATGTGCAAAGGTTATCTTGAAAAGGAGATAATGAAGTAATCTACACACTGAACAAACTTAAAGTAAGTAATTAAAAAGACCTAAAAGGTAAACTAGGTAATGGTCAGCCATTACAAGGCTGGCGCAATGGCTGAGCAATTGACTGCTACACTGCGGGTCGCTGTTTCGATTCCCGGGCTTACATATTATAAAAGAGTTCCTCACCGTGTCTGTCTGTCTGTATGAAAGCAATAAACTTACTGCATGACTTAATTCCGCCATCTCCTTTCTACCATCGGACAAACCGACGAACGGCGAGTATCCACCCTTACGTTGTTGAAACTTCAACGGTCCGGACTAAGCGTTTCGCTTCGTCGTTTATACCGCGTACATCGAAGGACTGGAACAATTTGCCTGCTGCGGTCTTCCCGTCCAACTATAATATACGTGTCTTCAAGGCTAGAGTGAATAGGCTCTTAATAAACTAGTGCGCCTGACCATCAATGATTGCATCTCCGCTTACCATCAGGTGGGATCGCAGTCAAGCACTGGTTTATATCAATTAAAAAAAAAAAAAAAAACTTATGGATGCGAGACGCACAGGACCAATTGTTGTGGCGACACTTGAGGGCTGAAGTGATGATAATGAAATTAAACTTATAGTATTAGTTTAAAATGAAAAGAGACATAGACACAAAGAGGCAATGGAAAGGGCTATGCTCGGAGTTTCCTTGCGTGATCGCATCAGGAATGAAGATATCCGCAGGAGAACCAAGGTCGCCGACATAGCCCGAATAATCGGCAAACTTAAATGGCAGTGGGCAGGGCACATTGCTCGCAGAACAGATGCTCGATGGGGCGAAAGGTTCTGGGGACCGCGCACCGAAAGACGCAGCTTTAGAAGGTGACAGATATAATAATAATAATATTCCACAAATATCACACAACACCGTCTAGTCTCAAGCTAAGCAGTGCTTGTGTTATGAGTACTAGACAACTGATAAACATATTTATATATTTCTAAATACATACATATAATAGATAAATTACGCCCAGACACAGAACAAATGATCGTACTCATCACACAAACATTTGTCCTGGGTGGGAATCGAACCCACGACCTCCGGCATAGCAGTCAGGGCCACTAACCACTAGAACAACAGGCCAGCCAAAAAAAATGATTTTAAAATATTAAAAAATGATTTTATAGATGACATGGTGAGAGTCGCGAGAATGTGATGGTTGCGAGACGCACAGGACCGTCCGTTGTGGCACACATATGCCGTCTCCTTCTGTAGAGTGGTTGATTTGGTGGCAATTTTCGCTGAATCCAATATTTAAGTTCATGGTCTGTACCTTCTAGTACATTTTTGCACAGGTATTAGTAGGTACAAATCAATTAACATTTTACGAGCGTGTACCAAATTAATAGTGATGGCGTGCGTCATTATGCCGATGTCGGCGTGTTAACGTGGCGACGCGAGCTGCGGCCACGTCGCGTGGCGAGCCTACGTACGTCGTCGGTCCATTCATTCAATCGTTCGCGAATAGTGTGTATTTGGTCTTGAGATTTCTATAAACTAAGAGGTACATAACATACACACTACGTTCTTTTACTACTACTACACAATTTTTTTTTAGTTTTAAGTAGGTATTTTACATTATGTGATAGATCAGTAAGCCTAAGTATTATTGTGTGATAGTTTTGACATTTCATTTATTTATAAAAATGTAATATAAGTAATTGTGCTGATTTTGACATTGTATAAAAAAATCTATCTTCAATATATTTTTTTATATTTCTACACTGACAACGGTAGTGTACACTGTATATGAAACGTTTTTAACCGACTTCAAAAAAAAGAGGAGGTTATCAATTCGGTTGTTTTTTTTTAATCATCATTATTTTTTCGTTATGTTTGTTACCTCAGAACTCCGTCGTTTATGGACCGACTTACAATTATTTTTTTTTCCCTTAAAGAATATGCTTCCAAATTGGTCCCATTTTTTTCAAAATCCGGTTCTGATGATGAGATCCATGAGGAATCGAGGGAACTCCTCAAATATTATAGGCAACCATATGGTAATTTTCGTATTTTTATGGAGAACTTAAGCATTTACAGTCATAAAGTAACATTTGATGAAGTGGAACTGATGAAGAATACCAGAAATGGTCAACGGAACTTCATACTCACATATATATCACAATGAAGATAGTTACCCGACTATGACACTACAAACAAATTAATGGTTCTGAATAGTTATTGAAAATGGTATTATCGAAGTGATCTGATGATGATGATGGAGCTGGAAGGCAGGCCCTGGAACTCCGCAATTAATCAATGCAACCTAGCCGTGTTTGGGCTTATTAGAATTGTCATGCGATGCACTTTGGCTATAAGATACTATCGAACTGAATTGATAATGGAGCCGGAAGGTGGATGTTAGACACAGGAACTTCATAATAAAACAATGTAACCTAGCAGTGTTTGGGTTAATTGGAATTTTGCATGAGAAATAGGCACTCTGGTTATAAGTGTATCGCAACTAAAAATTATAGGCTAGTTAAATAAAATATTTTAAAACATTAAAAAATTATATTATAATATTTTTAATGTTTTATTTTACATTAAAATATTAACAATGAGAGGACAGTGTAAACTAGTCAACATTGTATCCAAAAGCACAATTTAAAAAAAAAACATTAGATCGCAATAAAAAGTAATCTGTGATTCCGGTAGCTCTTGAAAAAGTTCCAAAGTATACTGTTAAGACGAGATAAGCGCCCAAAAAATTCCACACGTAATTGTACACATACAGTTGCCCCTATCTTCTCTCACATGTGCTTTGTGTGTACAAACAAAAAACGTTTTTCGGCCAACTCACGTGGCATTACACACAGAAATAGCAATCGTACGACGGCTCTCCCAATCTTATCACGCACTTCCTACTGATATGAGATTAGTTACCTACTTCGAAAGATTGCAAATCACTCTTTCGTATCTCCTCTTGATATTAAAATACTACGTCTTATTTGCAGATTTGGGTTATAAGGCGTAGTTTCCTATATTAGAACCGAGACATTTGCGACGTTTGCGAATTAATGTCACCTTTTATCATTAAAACTAATAACAAATATCATAATGATTAGTTTTTGTTATGTACCTTCGTATAGTAGTAGAAGATTGGAAGAAATCTTCCCTTTTCTCAAACCGACAAGAAATCGTGGTGCGAGGGGGTCGCAACTGTGAAGGAAAGGACATCCTCACGCTCCATTCGCCGCCGATGGAGACACCCCGTGAGTCGTGAGTCACAGGGAAATTTCTGGCCAACGAAGGCACAGGCTTGCGGACAACGAGCAATAGGTATATCGCCATCCGGTAAGGAGTAAGTTCGAGTTGACGGCGCGTAGTATTCCACGCGCGCCTCAAAGAGATGTCAGTTAAACTGAAGGGACTAAGTAAGGCCAATTGCCTATTAGGGCTACGAACATGTTTGAAAGAATAACCGTGACTCTAGAACGTCTAGAGCGAGATAAGTAGATGATTTCAGAGCTAAAAAAAAATGGTGACTGTAACTTTTGAACAATTCCGTCCAAGAAATTGTCCTTCAGACCGAATTTCGGCCTGGACAGCCAATGCCAACGAAGACAAACCATCCTCCGAAGTTTCAGAGGTAAAGTAGGCGCCAGATAAGCTTAAAATAACGGTCATTGACCCTCCTACATTTATTGACATTATTAATTTCAAAAACGGAAATAAAAACATAAAGCTGTCTTGAATTGACATCTATCGCGACCCTTTACATTTTCTAGAAATGAAAAACAGTTCATTGTTTGTATTTTGGGTACCTACGCTTAGATGACCTGGTGAGGGTCGCGGGAATCCGATGGATGCGAGACTCACAGGACCGGTCATTGTGGCGACGTTTGGGGGAGGCCTATGTCCAACAGTGGACGTCTTTCGGCTGAAATGATGATGACGCTTAGAAATTAGAAAAAGGTCAATTTATTTTTATTCCAAGATTATGTGGCGTCTTGTATAGTTACTACCCACCTAATACAGGTAGAAACATAGCCAATCGCTGATGTCTTTCCCATACACCACTAAACCTCAACAAGATTTTTCACGCATTGGCGTATCAAAGGTTTTTTTCTCATGGGGACCTGGCCTGGCCTGTTCTATCATAGAATTTTCAAATCGGTAGCCCAATATCCTGGGTGGGCACAATCTCCCTCACCCTTCTCCCATACACACGTATGATGATAGGGCCTGATGGGCAGTCGCTCCATGTCTAATGACGGCGCTTGACCTCCACCAGTTCCACAACCCGAAGAACCCTCTACGGGTCGTGGAGCTCTTTGGACCGGGACCGCGGTCCAAACTTCCACCTATAAAAGTAATTATTTTTTAATAGTATTTTAGAACCACTTGGAAAAAGGCAATAAGGAGCGTTACCAAAAAAACTGTATTTATTTTATTTGTGGTCCCAAAATACTACTCAAAAACAAGGTGCACGCTCCATCGTCGACCGCATCGTCGCTTTCGATCAGGTGAGATAGCGGTCAAACGCGAACCTATCAAGAATTTAAAAAAAAATAAGGTGGAAGATGGGACCGCGGTCCCGATCCAAAAAACCCTACGACCCCCTCTACTGGGGAAGTAAAGAAGGGATAATAAACATTTAAACATAGCTGTTCAATTATGACCAGAAATTAAACGAAGGACGGACTTAATTGAACGATTCTTCATAAAAATTGAAATGCAAACTAGATAACAGTACTGAAATGTTATCAGGTCTTGGAAGGCGTGACAAGCTATTAAAAGTTAAAGTAGCATTTTACACGCCCTGCTCATTACAGCCAAGCGCCTATTGCTAAACACACGAACCATTAGTGATGTGACACCGATGAAGGACAAGTATCGATACTGCTAAAGTCGGGTTACTTTTGCCCCGGCGAATATCTTGGGCCAATCTTATTAACCAATAGGAACACGGAACGCTGTGTTTCTATTGGTTGTCGAGCTTTGGCCAAAGTAACCCAATTTTACTGTAGTCCGTTTCTTGGAGTCATTTCGGACGAGTTGGGTAAAAAGTTTTAGAATAATCGAAACAAATTATAATTTCATTGTTAATTAATTCATGCGAATGATGGATATGACACTAGTCTTACCAAAGTGTATTGGTTTAACTAGTTAATGGGTTGTGAAGATCAGATAGGTTGTGGCATGAAAATTACTGGTGTTCATCGGATTTTGGTAGATACCAATTTTCGCTACATACCATTCTGTTTAAACTTTTTTGCACCACAGTCTTGTATAAAAAACAAAAGACGAATTTAACAATAAAGTATATAATAAAAGTACATAAAAAATACAATGTTTTTGTTTGTGCGTACTTAAACTATTGCCTAAAACATTAACCCTAGATTTTGTTTATTTTAAAAACAATAAAGTTATAATATTTATAATTGTAGTATTTATAGGTTGGCACTCAAAAGTTTTAAACATAGTTTGGAAACGGTTAAACTGTATTTTTTTTTAAATTAATTATTTGTAAAACTATATAGTGGTGAAATCCTACATTTTTATGTGCAGATATAAATTGTAATAAATAATCATAAACAGACAATAAAGCTTATCATGAAACCACAAAATATAACGCGAGCACTCATTTCCCACGGCTGATATTATAACAAAAAAAAAACTGTGTCACGATAATCTACTAGTAAAATAAACATACAATAGGTTATATATAATGATTGTTATGAAACAATCGCTTTAGTTAATTTTCGTATAGTAAACTAAATATTACTACGTAGATTTTTAATTAAAAGTAAACATCAGTTCTGCTTTAAAAAAAAACTTGTATTCTTTTTTTGGTTCTCATGGTATTAAGTTTTATGTTATGTAGCACTGTTTACTTTTCATATGACTGTATGTATCATGCTAATATTATAAAGATGAAAGTTTGTGAGTGCAGGTGTGTGTCTGTCTGTGTGTTAATTCTTCACGCTCAAACGGGCGGGTCATGGGCGGAGTGGGAGGGTGTGTCAGACTTACTGACTAAAAACCCATTCCTGTTCCTTCGTTGCCTTTCATACCAGGGCCGAGTCTTCCTTTCAGAAGCAGACCCTTGGCCCCAGTAGGCTTCGACCCTGCTGAGCTCCTACGGTTTGCTGACATCTCCTTGAGGCGCGCGTGGAACAGTACGCGCTGACATGTCCTGAAATACCATATAGGATATTTTTGATGTCGGGAGTATGTTCCCTTGGGATCATTTGCTATTTTCTCACGGGCGGAGCCGCTGGCACCAACTAGTTAGTTGTATAGACGTAAAGATTAGTGTCCACAGAGGTGGAAGCTACGCGGAAGCGATCTCGTAGCGATCTCAGTATGATCGCGCCCGCTTTCTGTGTAACAGATTGCATACAAACTCGATCATCATCATCTTCCTGCCCTTGTCCCATCTTATTTGTGGTCGGCGCAACACGTTTTTGTCTTCCATTCTATCCTGTCAACCGTCATGCTATTATTAACTTCCTTTTCTTTCATATCACTGTTCACACAATCCATCCATCTTTTCTTTGGCCTCCCTTTCCCTCTCCACCCATCCACATGTATACTCATAACTCTTTAAGTAACATGCATACAAACTCGATCATTACAAAATATTCCGTCCCGGATCGCAACCGCTTCCAGCCTCTGTGGGCACTAAGCTTTAGCCCATTATTTTTTGGAAAAACGAAAATCACATACTTTTTCTTATATTCGTATCGAGACCTGTCTTCAGGAGGAATTTTTTTTTCACATTAAATATGTACCACATACCTTTAAATTATATAAATCTAACCTATTCAATCAACAGGCCTCACATAACAATATATCATGACCACTATCAAAATCATTCGATACATTTATCATCAAATTTATTTCTAATTTACAACACCTGGTAACAACGATATAAAAATGTCAAATTGTTAATGAGTCGCTCTCTGATTGGTCGGCTTCGATTACCGTTTAGAGTTCAAGGATGATCCACGAAGCCACTATCAATAATCATGAGTTTCTTTTAGGATTCCGTGGAAATAAGTACTTCTTTTTTAATTGATATAAACTGGTGCTTGACTGTTATTACACCTGATGGTAAGCAGTGATGCAATTGTTGATGGTGAAGCGCACTAGTTTATTAAGAGCCTATTCGTTCTAGCCTTAAAAACACCTAAATTATAATCGGGCGGGAAGACCGCAGCAGACAGATTGTTCCAGTCCTTCGATGTTATCTTGTTTTGTACTAATCTATACTTATAATAAGTCTGCAGAAGTGAAAATTCTGTACATTGAAAATATCAAAAGAATAAATGGCAGGGGGAGTGTTACTAGACCGACACAGAACCCAAAAATGTTATTAAAAAAATTATTTGTCTGTCTGTCTGTCTGTTTGTTCAGGCATCACGCAAAAACTACCGGTTCGATTACGATGAAACTTGGTATAATTATTCTTTAATATGCTGGGACCATACTGGGTACTTTTTTATCCCGAAAAAGTATATACAATAAAAAACAAACTTAATTTCGCGGTTCAATCCCTAAACCCGATTACTGTACCAACCGCTAAAGAGTCTGTCGTAGGTTACGTCGCTGCAGTGGAGTTCACTAAGGGGCGCTGCACACGGCTAAGATACTATAATATTTTATCTTAAGATACAATATCGCTCGCCATACAATTCAATGGACTATGTATCACACACGACGAAGATAATAAATAATATTTCATATTTTCGTATCTCAAAAAACCCAATAAAACCATTTTCAACTTCTACGCGGACGAAGTCGCGGGCAAAAGCTAGTATTGTAAATAAATATTAACAATATCAGTACAATATAAGATACTATATGTATATAATCGCATATATAAAATATACTCGTAGCAAATTACCCAGAATTGTATCTTTACAAAAGTATTGAAACATTTCTGGGTATTTTACTACGAGTAAATATTTTTAGACGTAGTAAAATATATTTTTATCAATAAATATTTTCTTGGTGTTTTCGAGACTTCTTGGAAAAATTACTACCTTTATGTCACTATTTTTCTAAGAAAACAACAGTGAGAATCTTTATGTGTATATTTATAACTTCAACAATCGTTGCTAAAAATGGAATTACCGCTCGACCTTTACCAAAAATTCTATACATTGACGTATATATTTATGAAAATTCATAAGTAGGTTAGTATGTATGTATGTAGATAACGATGACTCAATGTAACTGTTTTAACAGAAAACTTATCTGTGATAAAAATGTTTCCACAAATCTTTAAATTGCGAATTATCAGCAGAACCAATCTTTTTTTAATGTTTCATCATCTTAAGTAGGAGTGGCAAAGTTTAAAGAGAAAATTAATCAGAATACATCATTAATTAAAATTTACATCATGCCTATTATGTGTTGAAAAATCAAAGTCATGGTAAATAACCATGTAGCACCCACTCTGATCAAGATCGGAGACTGCACTCGAAGTTGTAGACGATTATCTTTACCTGGGACAGACAATCCAGTTGGGTAGGTCTAACTTTGAGAAAGAGGTCAATCGTCGAATCCGACTCGGCTGGGCAGCGTTCGGGAAGCTGCGCGATATTTTCTCGTCCAACATACCACAGTGTCTCAAGACGAAAGTCTATGACCAGTGCGTGTTGCCAGTGATGACATATGGTACTGAAACATGGTCGCTTACAATGGGCCTCATCAGAAGGCTTACAGTCACCCAAAGGGCAATGGAAAGGGCTATGCTCGGAGTTTCCTTGCGTGATCGCATAAAGAATGAAGATATCCGCAGGAGAACTAAGGTCGCCGACATAGCCCGAAGAATCGCCAAACTAAAGTGGCAGTGGGCTGGGCACATTGCTCGTAGAACGGACGGTCGATGGGGCCGAAAGGTTCTAGAGTGGCGACCGCGCACCAGAAAACGCAGCGTTGGAAGGCCTCCCACAAGGTGGACCGACGACCTGGTGAGAGTCGCGGGAGTGCGGTGGATGCAAGATGCACAGGATCGGTCATTGTGGCGTCGCTAGGGGGAGGCCTATGTCCAGCAATGGACTTCTTTTGGCTGAAATGATGATGATTATGTGTTGAACATATGTATTATTAATATACATCACAAAGTCGAGACATAGTTACAAGTAGACATTACAATAAATTATCAAGAAGCGTATCTTATTAATACTTTAGACAGACTGCTCGTGACCGCCAACTGAGACAATAAAATATTTGACGAGTATAATTTGTCCCACATTTTAATATTTTTAAGTTGGAATGTAGATTAATTGAAATAAAATTGTCTGCTTGGTTTTATTTAGATAGTGGGCGTCAGCTGGTAAAAATAGTTGTTCCAGGTTTGCAAGAGACACCTCAGAATACTGAGTCATCAACCCTATTGTGTCTGAATCATAGATAGATTTACGATGCTTACAAATAGTAATTAATTTTATGATACAAAGTAGCTTCTAAAAAAACACGACAGGACCAATCTTCTGTCTTCTTTTATTTTTTTAACTAGGCAAAAATGTTGATTCAAGCTACTGCAAACCCCACATCCTCTTAAAACCAAGCACCAGCTTCGGCAAACATCGCGCCAATGCGGCGTTTATCGACACCGCTCGCGTCACTAGTTCAAGGGCAGACACGCGGAAAATTTCATGGTCGCCTGTTCACGTTTCAACTGATAATTTAATAGGCGTTCGTTGCGTTGCGTAATAATTAAATAATTCTGCTAATCGCAAAAATTGGGCCCCAAAAGATAAGCCATATGGAAACCACAATTTTATGTTGCAGGCAGTATTGTTGTTAATTTTTGTGTGAATTCCTGTAATTGAATCTCAACCTTTTTATTATTAAACCTTTAACTGCTTGCGTTTGCTTTAAACAATTGCACGTCGCACTTCATGACGCCAAGAACCTCGTGCTAAATGTCACAGATGGCGAGACACCACCAGAAAGAAGCTAATCCATCGGGCACTACAAGACCCTCAGTAGGCGTGGGAAAAGTGTGTCATCTTTGCGATTGGAACATTTGCATCTGAATCAGTGAAATGTTCCGAAACAGTGATATGTATCATTTGGAACAGCGGCTCAAAAAATACTAACGGAACATTTAAACCTTGGTTTAAATAAAAGATACAAACACAGACATTGACTGTTATGAATCGTGATCTGTTACGTTGCGCCATATACACCAACAGTTTTATTTAATTGATTGAATTTTGATTTGAGAATAATTCAAATTCTATTTACGTTTTAATTTGAATTTTAAAAAGACTGCAGGTCACCGAGTGTTTCAGTGTTCCAAGTTTTCCCAAATGATGCAATTAAAACGTTACTGCTGTTCCAATCTTTCAGAACACTAATATGTTTCGGAACAGTGAGGTGGTTCAGTAAAGAGTTATACACGCCTAACCCTCAGTAAAGAGTAATATGACTCGAGAAAGAGAAACCGCTGGCGTTGGATTGAACGAGTGTTTTCTAGCCATTACATACACATAACTAGTCATTACATACATTGTCTAGGCAGGGTGTATAATGACACAATTATGAAAAATAAAATATTTTTTACAATGCCTGAACTTTATAGTTATCTGGTAACAGATTCAATATTAGAAATACCAAGCGATAGAAATTAATAATTTATTTAAACTTTAAATATTTCAAGGTTTATGATTACCACCAGTGCTATCTATCGGCAGTATCGAATATCTATTAATCGTGTTTTTTTTTAATAACCGGGTTAATTTTTTACTTTATTTCAAACTGTTTGACAATCGCTGTCGATGATAAAATGCCACTTTTTTTAGGTCAATCAATCCTCTGGCTTGTTCTCTATTTGGGGTCAGCCTTCGTGATACTTTTACGCCATTCTAAGCGATTTTGCGTCATTTCTATTGTTAGGCCCATTGTCATAATACGGTTTTCATAATTAGAATAGACAGCGAAGATCATGAATAAATAGAAGTCAAGTAAATATGGAATAATTTGCGAATTTAAGTGATATCGTTATTTTCGTAGACAGATTACTACGTCTGTCGTACAGTTTTATGTCAAAACAAATGTCGTAGTTATAAATATCTTACTCTAAGGCTGCAGTTCCACGAGAGATGTGGTAAGTTGTGTAGCTATTGTTGTGTCTGATTCTCACCAGTAAAGGATTTTCAAAGCTTAGCGTTAGAGCTGACCAGGGACCACGTTAGACCGGGGACCATTTTTTTTTTTTTTTTGTTAACACGGATGTTATTGATCTAAAAAAAACTTACATCAAAAATTCAAAACAAATAGCACGCATTTTTTTTTTTCTTGGGCGGAGCGCGATGGAGAGGAGAGGAGAAGTCATTGGATGATTTCCAACCTAAAAAAAAACCTTTATAGATATTGTACATTACAATTTCTAGAAGATTTGCTTTTGCTGAACTTTTTAGTCTTCACGTCTCATTAAACTGAGAGTCTGCAATGAGGCGACTCCGAACCACAATCTTGTACATATATTGTAGTATATATCTCTAAGTTCATTGTTCTATTTACGAATCTCTATGTATGCATAGTTCTTACTACTGTAAAGTATACATACTGCTGCTAATGGATGCGAAGTCTTTGAAAAAACTGATTTCCGATATTACATGTGTGTGTGTGGAATATTACATACTTGCGGAGCCGTGCCCGCTTCGCCGGGCGTAAAATATTTTTGGGGTAAAAAATATTACGAATTACAACCAAATATAGCGTATGTCATTCAGGAATAATGTAGCTTGATACTGGTGAAAATGTTCAAAATCGGTTCAGTAGCTCCAGAGATTACTTCCTACAAACTGACTAACTTTTGACTGGCCCGTTGGTCTAGTGGTTAGGGGCCCTAACTGCTATGCCGGAGGTCGTGGGTTCGATTCCCACCCAGGACAAATGTTTGCGTGATGAGCACGATCATTTGTTCTGTGTCTGGGTGTAATTTATCTATAATATGTATTAGAAATATATAAGTATGTTTATCAGTTGTCTAATACCCATAACACAAGCTCTGCTTAGCTTGGGTCCAGACGGCGTTGTGTGATAGTTGTGGAATATTATTATTATTATTTATTATTATAAAATTACAAACTTTGTCTCTATAGAATATTAGTGTAGACTAGCTTTGGCCAGCGGCTTCTCACGCGTGAAAGTAGGAAAATTATGCCTTTGTCGTGGCCATATCGTCGATGTAGGATTTCTATGATAATAAAAGGTCTAAAGAAAGTAGGCCAAACGAGGACTGGAATATCATCAAACTTTAACGTTTAAAACAATCTGGCCAGTTTTACTTGGCCATATCATGAAGTGATCAGTTTCTATGAACTGGCCACGACACCACACGAAATTTTATCATTGAGTGATATACACTCAGTGATAAAATATAATTCTGCTGGTGAAAGACTTTTTAAAATCGCTCCAGTAGTTCTTGAGTTGAGGGAATCCAATGGATGGTAGACGCACAGAACTAGACGTTGTAGTGACAATTGAAGGCCCATGTCCAGCAGTGGACGGCTTTCGGCTGAAAAGATGACGATGATGATCGGAAGCGACCAGATAGATGTTTTGTCTGGTCCGAGCAACTGCCCGGTAGTTGATTTCAAATGGTTATATAAGTTCTCATATTGCGATGCAGGATAGTCTCTATATGGCGAAATAGATATCGCTACGAATTAATAAAATATACAGTTTGGACTGTAATTCTGTTCGTGACGAGTTATATGCTTTCCTTTACGTAACGGCACCATGAAGGCTTCCATAGTTTAGCATAGCGTAGGTCAAGTTTGTGTGTTTTAACGGCCAAACTTTTACGACCAAATCAATATGTATAGGGTATAGGGTGACCAATTACGAAGTATATATTTTTTCGTGCCGCTATTTAGATTTGAGGCTACTTTTTTCTGTTGTTTGAAATCAATTTTTAGTTAAGAAGTTGCAATTTAGTTTTGTATAATCTTTGAGATCATAACTAACCAATGTATAATCTAATTTCATTTTAAAGTTCTAACTTGAATTAAGAAGTTACCTAATTTTTATCAAGAAGATTTTATGTAACGCTTAAATTGACTCCAAATTCACAAGATTAAAAGTATGCCTATAGTATGCTGAACAACATAATTATAAAAAATATAACTTGTTAACTTTGTTTGATAAAAAAGAGAAAATAATTTTGCCTTAAACAACTAATTAAAACCAAATAATAATAACAATAAAAAAAAGAATAAATCTTTGCGAGACTAAAAAGGTTCAGTATAAAAGAAATACATTAATTTAAAGTTGCATAAATAACCTTGTTGGTCACACTGTAACACCAGTGTACCAGCTAACATGAAGAGTTCATTTTTTCATAGCAAGCTTTTATAGCGCTTTCTGAAACTTTAGGATCAATACTCATCAAGACTATTCCAAAAAGTTCAAATACGATAGGGTTTTATTATTACGCTTATTATGTACCGAGTTCCTATGACCATCCTTCAGCCCCATCATCAGACCCTGTATACCATCACCAAAGTAAAAGTCAAGACGGATCAAACAAATCCAAACTCCATGGGATTGTGTCGTTTAACTACCGAGTTCCTATGGCCACATTCCAATTCCATCATAAGATTAGCTCCATGTCATAATAATTTTGGATTAACATCTGATTTACACATGCATGCAGAATTTGAGCTCAATCGGTAACCCCGAAGTGGATCAAATTTAATTTGCAAGATTTGATTACAGACGAACATCGGGACAGGTGAAACTAAATGAAAGCTTGTAAAAATAGGTCATCGCCAGGAAATCACGATCTCACATGATGTACAACAATGGCCAAAAACTTAGTATTCATGACCTTCCAAATAGTTTCTTAATATCCCTTAACTATTCCGACTGTTAAGGCGATGACAAGAGACAAACACTGAAAAAGTTTCGTTAAAAAAAGTTTCGATATTACTTTAGTTTAAGGCTGCGGAAAAAAATTGCATTAACCTTGAATATGTTTCTGAAAATTGTGTTCCTTTAATAACAGGTTTTAGAAAAATAGATCCTTTTAAAAAGCATTTTTTTTCCAACTTACACTGGACAAAATAATAACAATAAAGTAACAGTAAAGGGATGGAACTCGACATACATTTTCACTGTTTTTCATACAACCGCTCTTACGCGATTATGACGTTATATTATTTATAAATTGATTTCAATAGAAGCAATTGAAATCAATTTATAAATTTGTGTAAAACTAATCCAGTAAAGACCTGTGAAAGTCTGTTATTTTGCATGAACTTTGACACTTCATAATTTGCTCAAAAATTATAAAAGCCAAAAAAGTATAACAATAGAAAAATTTAATCATTCTATTTTTTTTTTTCAATGTTTTCTGAAACTTGGCGATCTGTGTTTGGACACAATAAGCCATTCAGTTTAGGTGTCACGTTCGGCGTTTTTTTTTATTAGCAGAAAGGTTCTTTTATATATTAAAAAAATTTAAAATAAATCGTTACTATCATAATTTTAAGTACTCTACAAACATAATATGGATCATGTATTAGTTAGAAATAAATAATAATAATTAATAAACTATGTGTTTCCACAGTGCCTGCCCTTTAGAAGTTGTCAGCGCCTTAACAGCTTGGTAACACCCATAATAAAATGATGTAGGCCTAAAACGTGCTTTGGGGACGAGCTGTGTTGCAAGGCCATCATAGTGTTGCCAGGCACATATCATATCATTATTCCATAGCCTCGCTTTACCGTATGCAAAACTTGGAATCGACCTTAGATTCGCTTTTGTAAGGAGTCCTAGAGGACTCCTTACAAAAGCATTAATACATTAATTACTATTAATACATTAATTAATTAGAATATATTAATACATTTAATATATTCTAGAGAATATATTAAATGTATTAATGGTCAAAATTTAGATTGCAAAATAGGTATGGGTTTGAGAAGAGGTGTGTTTGTTTGTTGATTACGAATCAGTTCCAGCTCTTGTAAACGTGGGCTGCGGGTTGTTCGAAAGCGTTTCCGCAGTCCTCGCAATAAAGGGCAACTAAAGGAACACTGTGGGTTTTAATCCGTAAAAGTCAGACACTCCCTGTCGCTCCTACCAAGAGCGAGGGATATCATTAGATGATTTTTTTTACCCAAAAAAATAAGTTCTGTATCTCACGGAAAAAGAAAGAAAGAGACTGCTCTTTCTTTCTAATGAAATAAATTACACAAAATAAAACCCCTGCCTAGGTTTGAACCCACATTCGTAAGTCAGGGCCGTTAATACTGAGCCACCCCTGCTCTTATTTCAGAACCTCGTAAAAAATATATTAATAATTCACTAGCAAAGCCGCCACCAAAAACTAACTTATAACTAAACAAAGCTTTGTCGTTGTATGCAAATAATGGACGATTACTAGTTACTACGTACCTCGAATTTATCACGACAGGAAGGGACGCAAGGTTACCGGGTTAACGTCTCGTTGTTCGTCAGATTAGCGTATCGTAGTTTGTCAGATTAATGTATAGTTATTACACAGATAAAGGGCTCGTTGATCGTCAGATGACGTCATCTGACAAACTACAATACGTTATATCGTAGTTCGTCATGTGTGTGAATGTTTTGTATTTTGTCAGATTATCGTATCCTAGTTTGTCAGATTAACGTATTCTGGTTTGTCAGATTAACGTGTCGTAGTTTGTCATATTAACGTCTCGTAGTTTGGCTTATTATCGTCTCGTTTTTCGTCAAATTAACGTATACGAAATTGGCGTATTTATCGGAATTTCGCCAGATGAACGGATATTTATCTATTGTTTCTGCTACTGTATTCGGACTATATAATAAAGTTATTTTTACGGTTGTAGCGTTGTCATCATCATCATCACAATTTCAACCGAGAGACGGCTACTACTGGATATAGGCCTCCCTCAAGTGTCACCACAGTGACTGGTCCTGTGCGTCTCGCACCCATTAGATTCCCGCGACTCTCACCAAGTCGTCGGTCCACCTTGTAGGAGGCCTTTCAACGCTATGACTTCCGGTACGCGATCGCCACTACAGAACCTTTCAGTTCCATGCCTCATGTACCATCTTTTTTGCGAGTAATTTTCTGCTCACTGTCACCTTGTAGGAGGCCTTTCAATACTACGTCTTCCGTAACGCTATCGTCACTCCAGAACCTTTCAGTCCCATGGACCATCTTATCTGCGAGTAATTTTCTGCCCACTGCCACTTAAGTTTGGTGATTCTTCGGGCTATGTCCGTAACCTTGGTTGTCTTACGAATATCGTATAAAGCGATATGCTGACCCAGAAATGTTTAAATGTTTTATCGGCTGTTGCTATGGGCCGACTTAGGCGTGGGTTTATTTTGTGACGTAAAGTTAGGAATGACCTTTGAAATAATAAGTTCTGTCTGTCTCCTATAACTATTTCTGTTCAGAAGAGATCTCAAAACGAAAACAAATGCCTGTACTGTTCCACCACCACAAAATATTTTAGATAGCTGAAATAAATTCAATTCCTTTGATAAATGATGCGAGTACTCGGCCAAATTCCCCGTTATCAAAACGTTTGGTGTTTAGGGAGCTGAAAATGATAAAAAGCTTGCAGTATCAACTATTAATATATCATCCTAGTTTGAAGAAAAAAACGATACGTCCATATATTAAATCTTCCGGACCGAGCTCAGCTCGTCGACGGCGCTTAGTGTTCCGCGCGCGCCTCAGAGACGTTAGCAAAATCCTAGGGGCCCAGCAGGGCCGAAGAGTACTGATACCATGGGATGTCTTCCGAAAGGAAAACCCAGGTTCCTGGAAAACAAGGCAAAGAAGAAACATAGGTGTAGTTTTAGTCAGTAAAACTCTACACACCCTCTCGCTCCGCCCTATAGCGCGAAAGTCACTGAATTATTAAAAAAAGACTACGTCAACTGCTGCTACCTTGATATAATTAAAGTTATTAATTACTTTATTCTGTTATATTATCTCATCATCATCATTTCAGCCGAAAGACGTCCACTGTTGGACATAGGCATCCCTCAAGAGACGCCACAACGACCGACCCTGTGCGTTTCACATCCACCACACTCCCGCGACTCACCAGGTCGTCGGTCCACCTTGTGGGAGGCCTTCCAACGCTGCGTTTTCCGATACGCAGTCGCCACTCTAGAACCTTTCGGCCCCATCGACCATCCGTTCTACGAGCAATGTGTCCTGCCCACTGCCACTTTAATTTGGCGATTCTTCGGGCTATGTCGGCGACCTTGGTTTTCCTGCGGATATTTTTAGATTATCTCGAGTCATATATTATTAGTAAAACTTCCTGAAATAAGCCAAGGTTTTATTTGATTTATAGAACTTCATGGTTGTAGCTTTATATATTTTTTTATTGTAACAATTTCTATTTTGCTGGAGTGCGGGAAATTGGCAGCACTTCTATTTTATATGACAGCGTACTTATTTTATTCTATTGGTTTACGGGAGTGTCCTTGAATTATTAATATATTTTTAAAATGTTCTTTGATTTGAGTAATCTTTGCTGACTGGCGAATTTACTATTTGATCTGATACTGGAATATTCGTATGATTCCTAAAGACAGAGAAAATTTTAAAATCACACCGGTATTGGTAGGCCAATTAATTCCTTTTGAGTACCGTGATTAGAGACACAATAGATAGACACAGAGAGCGAACGCCGGCGTTCGCTTGGGGTTCAATGAATTAAAGCGTAAAGGGTAACTGAAGGCCACAGGTGGGTTTTAGTCAGTAAAATTGTAGCATCGTTGGCACTCATCAAATCCTCCAAAGAGTATGGGCACTTGGGGCATTCTAATGTGTGGCTCATGTTTGGAATAGGAGCTCCGCACTCACATTGAGTATCCGACGGGTCTGTAAAACCCCATTTTCGCCAAGTTGTGTTTGCAGCGGCCTACCTGGGTGCGCAACTGATTTAGTGTTTTCCAGACAGACCCCTGCAAATCGCTGCTACTTACTATTAGAGTGGCCACCTATTGGACCCAAACAGTGCCGGTTCCTCACCATGCTTTTTTTTTACCGTTTTGAGAGCAGTGGTGATAAAATTACACAAAGTATTGCGCCTGGTCGGGTTTGAACCCGCGACCTACAACTCGTAAATCGGGGCCGTTAACACTCGGCCACCACTGCTCTAATAATAATTGTAACCTGACCTACCTTCATTAGTTTACTTCATTCTCTATACTAAACACACTAAAACAAAACATTTAAAACTTATCTTCGAAACATGACCCTGACCAACCTCAACAGATAGCAAAAAATTAACATCTTAACAATAACGTTTCATTGCCACAGCTCTGCCCCCCTAGCCAAGTTACGATTGTTTCGTTTACGTCGAACGACTCGAGTAGGCCACGCCTCCGATTCCTTTGTTCTGACCACGTGACTCAGCGTTGAGATGACGTCAGGACAAAGGAATCGGAGGCGTGACCTACTCGAGGTTTTCGACGCAAACGAAACGATCGTAACTTGGCTGGGGGGGCTGTTCTTAGCTATCAATAAACACTACCGTCATACACACTATGATAAAATTATATTTGGAAACGTATTCAGCCATTAACGTGAGATATATTACCCCGGATATATTCGTTGTAAGAGTAACGACACCTCTACAACATATTTAGGTATGTTAATATGTATATCACCTTGTCTATATCTTTTAATACAAATTTTGAAACGTGATTTTTAGATCTGAATATTAAGTATAAGATATTTAAAAAAACCGGTCGAGGGATCTCAACAAACTTACCTATGTAAATAGTTCCATTCCCGAATCTAATTTCAAAGATTATGACAAATTGCTATTTTTTTTTTGTGACGTCGTGTACAAATTTGTAGTTTTTAGACTTTTTCCTATACTTTTCGGTCGGCGCAACACGTTTTTTTCTTCAATTCTGTCCTGTCACCCGTCACACTATCACTAACGCCCTTTTCTTTCATATCATTTAACCATGTTTGATAAATTTAATATAATATTATCCACTTCAATTAATCAATTATCAAAAACAATATTCAATTAAAATAACAATTATACAATCAATCCATTAAAATTCAATACAATTAATTAAATACAATTCTTCAATTCAAATACTAAATGGTCTACCCATGTGCTAAACATCCCAATCCGTTCGAGCTTGAAGAAGTAACAAACATACAAAAGCTTTCGTCTTTATAATGTAAGTGTGATGCTGTATTTCTAAACAATAAGATAGTCAGAAGTTAAGGGCCAATTACACCACTCGATATACAGACAATCTTAGTCTACGTAGCGTCACACAAGAAAAAGAGCAACTGACGCCAATGTCGTGTAAAGGAACGAAACAGAACGACGAGATACATAGATATTTATTTATTTATTAAAACTTCATGCAACACAAAGGTACAAAGGCGGACCTAATGCCTTAGGCATTCTCTACCAGTCAACCAAGGGTAGTGAAGAGAAAACATAAACATAGACTAAGACAAACATAGACTAAGAGTGTCTGAATATCGAGTGGTGTAATAGGCCCTTTAAGAAGTCCTACTGTTGAAGTTGTGGACTCAAACTTCAATAGGCGTTCTCCTGCACTGTCACCGTTTACACAATTCTATGTCCAGCCACAGAGCAGCTCGTAGAACACATATGCGACGTAGATACAGTGTTGAGCTCTCGCCGTGATGGCCATCACTTAATCAAAGGCTTCTGCATTACTCTGCAGCGACACTGCAGTGCTTGCTAATAGTTTTAACTGCATATAAAATTGCTGCAAGTTGAGGGAAGTTTTTGAAATGACTTATATGAATGAATGAATACGGAAGTTGGGATAATTCAATGTTTCGAGGTTTTTTTTTTTTGGGGAGTGAAATCATCTAATGACTTCCCCACTTTAGGGCGGAACTTCTGCACGCTCAAACGTCTGAACAAATTTTGATAATATTTAACACACGCGTAAGCTACGTCCTGGAACAGGACATGGTGTGTTAAATTACATAGGATCTTTAAACCCGGGAGTATGTCCCCTTGGGAAAATATTTTATTTTCACGCAGGCAAAGCCGCTGGCATAAGCTAGTAAGATGATAAGGCTGCTAAATATCAATAACCTAATCAAAAGTTAACGATAGACTGATTTCATAGATTTGAAAATATCTGATTTTCGCGTAAGTCAGTTAAATATTTCGCATTTTAATTACTATCATAACGATCGATCTGTCTGTTGTTTTGCGAAATTCCAAGAAATCCAAGATAGAGAATCTAGATCCGATCACATGACTGATGCTATCTTTATTTATGATTTTATCTTCAGACGTAAGTTGATCGTCTATGCCGTATTTAAGTCCAAAATAGCCTTGAGATGATCCCCCATTCTTGTTCACCAATTCACGTCATTTGCATGACGCTCTTCCGAAAACCGCAATTTTACTTTTTACACAGAAATAAATCAAACATTACGACGACTGGACGCTGACTATAAAATGTCGTAGGAAACTCGTGAAATAAAATATATACAAATGTTATAAAAATGAATCAGCAGTGAAAATGTTCCTCTAGTGACCCAAATATACCTACAACAGCTGATCACGTCATTGTGTAATAGGAATAGCACCTGTGTGTGTAATGTTGTGGGCGTTTGTGAATACCGACATTTCATGAACTATCTAGACGATGTAAAATTTTATAAAGAAAGAAAGAAATAAAATATGTTTATTTGACACACCATGATTAATTAATCAACAAATAATTGATTTACAAACTAAAATTAAACTTAAAAAAAAGGAGAAATAAAATTAACAATAAAAATATATCTCACGGCTACGCCAAATAGGTCCAGTTCAGCATAATGCCAGACAACTACGCAGTAGTTTCCAACTTGATCAACTTTCTGACATACCTAGAAGCTTACTATGTCCTTAATGACCGTCAATGCGGCTTCCGGCGAAAATGGTCAGCTGGGATCTTCTAGCGTGAAACACGTGGAAGCGCTCACCGTCTCCATCGATTTTTCAAAGGGTTCCGACAGCGTCCCGAGTCGTCATCGATAGCTGCTCTTCAGGTCAACTGGTTATTATTTCCTAGGACCCACAGAGGTCGGTACTCTCGTACACATTATGATATTCTACAAACCGCATTTGAGTATGCAGACGTGCGCCGCAACCTAGTTGCTCACAGATCCAGGCTCTCCCAAATCCTATGGTGTAAATCTTGGACTTGTCCTTGAAAGCAGTCTCTGAATGGAACCTAGGTGTGACTTTTTCTGTTAATAGCAAAAAAATTCTTTTTGCTCCAATTTTCAGAGGTGTGACCGAATCGCTAGCAGATCATCTCAATCTTTTTGGTGTTACGTTTCCAGCAAAGGAGGAAGGCTGAACTGACTGCCAAAAAGTTGAGATTTCCTTAGTTCACGCCAGAACAGTTACATAAACTATATCAAGGGCAGTTCGAACGTGTATGGAGTACTGCTCTCATCTTTGATTGCCAGATACAGCTTGATGTGTTTGCGTCAGATGAGAAATGAGCCAAGAGGATCATCGGCTATGGTGTACTAGCCGAGTTATAGCTCCAAGAGCGCCAGATACGCGGAGTAGGCTCTCTGTCGATTGCATTTCGAGGACTAAGCATCAGAATTGTATAGCTTAATTTTGCGAAGCCCATTCCATCATCGGAAAACTAGACGTACGGCAATGCGATAGGAACAAACGATTTGGGAACACATTAATTGTGCGTACAGCTAGAGAGTACAATTCATTGCCAGAGGCAGTTTTCTGATAACTACAACCTGGTGGTATTTAAATCAAGAGTGAATTCGTTACTTTTATGAAAGCGTGCTCCATCGTCGACCAAATGTCAAGCGCGAATATATCAAAGCGATGCAACACAAAAGAAAAACTGGGCAAGTTCAAGTCGGACTCGCGCTCTGAGGGTTCCATACAAACTTATATAGTATATAATAGTTCAAATTCCGAATGGAGATTGGAATGAAGGTGTCGAAGATTTTTCCGGATCACAAAATAGTATTTATTTTTGTAACGTAACAATAAATTAACGTTTTTCGTTAACTTATATATTTGATTTTTTCACTGCTTTAAAGGATCGCAGACCTGAGTATATGTTTTTAATTTCAACTCGATGCCTCCACGCGTTCCTGAGATAAAGGGTATTGACAGTTGACAGACAGACAGATGGACGGACAACAAAGTGATAAAATAAGGGTTCTGTTTTTTTTCTTTTGAGGTACGGAACCCTCAAAATCAGGATTAATTAAATGGTTTCTAATTGTGATACTTTCTAATCATCATCATCATCATCATCATCATCATTTCAGCCGATAGACGTCCACTGCTGGACATAGGCCTCCCCCAAATGTCGCCAAAAAGAACGGTCCTGTGCATCTCGCATCCATCGGGTTCCCGCAACCTTCACCAGGTCATCGTTTAACCTTGTAGGGAGCCTTCCAACACTGCGTCTTCCGGTACGCGGTCGCCACTCCAGGACCTTTCGGCCCCAACGGCCATCCGTTCTGCGAGCAATGTGCCCTGCCCATTGCCACTTAAGTTTGGCGATTCTTCGTGCTATGTCGGCAACCTTGGTTCTCCTAATATACTTTCTAATAGCCTTGTAAAAATAGCTTCTTGTATTTTAAAGGATATTAAAATGCAATGCGTATTGCTGGCAACTAAAACACCAAAGATGTAACCAATACACACAAATGACTAATTAGCGATGGTACTTAACAAACTTTCACTGCAATTATTGTATATTTAAGTGAGTAACCATGTAATATTGAGGAAGTTTATGTTACTTTGAAAGACTTGGATGGTGGTAATTGAATATCAATGACGAATAGCAATTTGCGTCATCCATGGATTTACAGGGGACCGTCCGCCAGCATAGCATAATCAGCGTTATATATGCATTGTATGTGTTTCCACTGCTGGGATTTAGGCTTCCTCTCTAGGAGAAAGAACGGGACGTAATCCAGCACGCGGGCCAAGTTTTTTTTTTTATTGGGTAGGAAATTCATCTCATGACAATTCCCACTTTTGGGCGGAGCAGGAGATAGTGTCAGACTTTTACTGACTAAAAACCCACTCCTGTTCCTTCTTTACCTTCGTCCCAGGGCCCCGGGTTGCACTTTCACACTACCCGTGGCCCCAGTAAGCTTCGACCCTGCTGGGCTCCTACGATTTGCTGACATGTCCGTAAGACGCGCGTGGAATAGTACGCGCCGTCGACGATTTGGGCTCGGTCTGGATGGTTACCGGGCGGTCAGATGGCGAGCCACCCATTGCTCGCCTTCACGCGGGCCCAGTACGGATTGGTGGATGTCACATGTCTTCGAATTTTTGGTTATAGGACATACCATTTTCCTCAAGATATTTTTTTTTAATGGTGATGAAATAAATTACACATAATAATGCGCCTGGCTGAGTGGTAAAACTTTGAAAGGTCAACTTTAATGACCTAGCACACTACAGAATTTCAATAGAATACGAGGTCAGGTTTTACTGGTTATGCTAAAACTCATATAGATAACGCAACTGGTTTTTTTATGTTCTAGCATTGAATCTGGCAAGAAAACAATTATAGTAATTCAGTCTGAATGACAATCCAATATATTAGAGAAATTATGTGCCTGTTAATGATTGCGGCATATCACACTAATATTGTTAATATTGTTATCTTATAGGCGAAAGTTTGGAGTGTGTGTATGTTTGTCACTTCTTCATGCTCGAACGGCTGAATAGATTTTTTGGTGATCCCACCTGATGATAAGCAGTGATGCAATCGTTGATGGTGAAGCGCACTAGTTTATTAAGAGCCTATTCACTCTAACGTTGAAGACACCTAAATTATAATCGGACGGGAAGATCGCAAAAGGTAAATTGTTCGTCCTTCGAATTTCGATGTACCTACCCAACGACCTTATAGCCACTAGACGCCTCATGCTTCAACTAGCGCACCAAAACAATTCTGTCAACTAGCTGAGGTACGGGGAGCGGGTTACTACGTTCTGATTGGGATGGGGGAGCGGGGTATTGCGTTCTTATAGGTCGAGACATCAAATCTATAATCATATGTGTTGCCAGACTTGTGTCGCCTGTTATTTAACTTCTAGTGGTCGTTGTACCTACCTAAACGACGAAACGAAACGTTTAGTCCGATACAGGTGTTAAAATTTGGCACACATGTAGACCATGTTCTGGAATAGCACATATATATACTTTTGATCCCGGGATTATGTTCCCTTGTGACAATTTTCTGCTTTCACGCGGGTGAAGCCGCTGGCAGAAGCTAGTTCAACATAATTGAGGAAGAGTGCGAAAATTTATTGTTTATTTGGCGACACCAGAATAGTTCTAGCTTGTATACTTGTGGACGAAAAGTCTGGTATTAATATAGGAAGCGATGGTCTGAAGGCCGATGGGCGTGACGCATTTGAATCTGCGCATCAGAGCAATATAATTTTGATGACAAGTCGTTTATAGTTTTCACAGATCACAATGTTATGTAAAATGGGGATTATGTAAAGTAAATGTTTTGACTTACGAGTACCTGGATTGTATTCTTGTTTTTTTTAAATAAATTTATTTATTTTCAGACTGGACTCATAATTATTATAAATAGATAGGTATAGTGTTAGTAAAAATACATAAAAAAGAAACTTAGGAATAAATGTTAGTACCTACTCTGATACATAGATATAGGAGAATTATTTAAGATGGATATGTATCCATTACCTCTACAGAGGACTTTCTTACTAGCAATTACCTTCATGACGTGCGTGCGAGCGAGAAAGAGCGTGGCGTCGCGTGGCGTGGATCTAATGTAGCTCTACAAGTCTAGTTGCCATATAAAATGTATGGAGACCGACGCGCCCAGATTGGCGTACGTGGCCACCTTTATCTACTTGTGCGTCAACAGACATCGCTGATGCGCTACAGCGAGGAAGTCCCATCAGTCATTTAGTGTATAGAAATATTTTTCAGATAGATACTTTTCATGTCTAATTCTAAGTGTCAGGATTAAAGTCTATTGGTACTGACCTCGTCTTCTGATCTCATAAACGAAAATCGTGGAAGGTTTTCAAAAACATTTTTTTTTAAATTACATAAAAGATCCGTCTTCGTACTATTTTTTGTTTACTTTAGTGTCAAAAAATTTTTTTTTTGGTTTTGGAATATCATCCAATGACTTCTCCTGCTTTAGAGTGGAGCGAGAGGGCGTATCAAAATACTAAGTTTTATTTTTAATCTTTAACTTATTTCCGATACCAAAAAACTGGTTTTTATTTAGGAAAAAAATCATTTATTACGTTTTAGTAAAGTCTACGAAGTGAGTAACTCGTAACACGTTTTTTTTGGATGTTATATTTAAGGATAAACAGGCACAGTGAATATCACGGATAGTCCTCTGTGCAGAGGCTGCACGGAGTCGGAGGAAACCGTCGCGCAGGTGGTCCTTGAGTGCACAGCCGTCAACGAAATAAGAACACGAACTTTGGGAGCACCGAATTCACTCATAGATGCCCTGAGAAAATTGAAAAGACTCATCTGTTTCTGGAGTGAGGTGGCCTGGTTGGAGTGAAGGCCGCGATGGCTCACGCACAATGGTCCGCCAAGGACTAAGTGCGGAAACCAGACCGCAATAGATAGATAGATAGGCACAGTGTCTCAAGATGAAAGTTTATGACCTGGTTGCCAGTGACGACATATGGCATTGGTACTTGGTCGCTTTTCGCAATGTCCCATAGCCACAGTCTGCTGGTTATACTCAGTTCCTTTCATCCGCAAGAGAACCGAGGTTACAAACATAGCCTGACAATTCGCCTAGCTAGTGGCAGTGGGCAACATACGATCGATGGGGCTGAAAGGTTCTGGAGTAGTGACCTCCTGATTCTGTCTTCCCTTACCCTTAACAGGTGAGGGTCGTTAGAATCTGATGGACACGAGACGCACAGAAACGGTCGCTGTGTCTTTTGCTGAATTGATGATAATTATGATGGAAAGTCTAAATACCATGGTCTTATGGTTGACTCACAAAGAGGAGCAGCCTTGCAATCTTTTAACTTTCATTTGACTGTTTTTCAGTTATTTCAATTCAATGTCAGCCCACTCCTTCCTAATTGTCATAATTATCTTTAAGTACGAAGGTTTCCTAGAACCCAGCCATTGTGGCGAAGAAATAACGAATTTCTTACAAAAACACAGGAAATTCAATATTGAAAAGCCATGAAGCATTTCTTGGGAAGAAATTCTTATAACCAACATTAAACATAAAAATTCTTGGTTCAAAGAAACAATAATAAGGAACCTCAGAACAAAGTTAAATTAAACATTCTCAAGTACATTGAATGAACAGATGGCCGTTGAGGCCGAAAGGTTCTGGAGTGGCGACCGCGTACCGGAAGACGCAGTGTTGGAAGACCCCCTACAAGGTAGACCGATGACCTGGTGAAGGTTGCGGAAACCAGATGGATGCAAGACGCACAGGACCGTTCTTTGTGGCGACATTTGGGGGAGGCCTATGTCCAGCAGTGGACGTCTATCGGCTGAAATTATAATGATGATGAGGAAGTACATTGAATCAACGACAGATATAACTAAAGATCAGTCCCTGGCCTAATTTTCATCTGACATTATCTGATACATAAACATTTTTGTAAAATCGTACACACAATGCGTAACTGAAAGTCAAATTTTGTTCTCGGCTCTGAAAGATTCTATAATTAGATGTAATGGAAGTGGTGCCAGGCCACGTGGTAGACCACCAATCAGTTGGACTGACCTGATGAAGGCCGCAACTAAATGCTCGGTTTGCGATTGTACCTACTCGGAAAGCTGCTGTCCGAGGTGAATAGCGCCATATCACTAAGACCATCACTCATCGTGATTCACAATGATGACCACGACCACTCTGGCAAGAGTGTACCGACTGAGAAGAAGAATGGAAGCGGTTTTATTGGAACCAAACTTGGTAACGGAGTTTTTAAATCTGGTTTTTCGTATTTTTTTCTATCGGAAGCACCCTTCTGTCAGTGTCGTGATGATCCTGTGGTTAAGGTACCCGCCTCTCATGCATGAAGTTACGGGTTCGAAACTGGACAAGTAGCAATATTATAGGTACGTGTAGTAGATTACGGCCCATTTCCTCTCACAGAAAGACGCCCTGAGTCCAATAAAGCGGATTATATTTATTATAATCTACTATAAGTTTGATGATAACAGTGACAGAAATCGTGACTATTTCTCAATACCTCTAAAACTACGTAAAATCATCGAGACTCGACTAACATATGTTTATAAACATTAATAAGCATGTGGGTCACGTTCGACTATACCTTATATTCTATACATATGTATAATGGAATATTTCCGCACTTCAGTACTAAGCTAAATATTTGAGTCTCGTATCCTATGTATTTCCTTATTGAACGAATGACCGTTGCTATGGTAACCACTTTTGTTAAAGTTTATCGAGTTAACTTACCTCAAATTTTAGGGGGATATAATGAGTAAAAAACCGGCCAAGTGAGAGTCGGTCTCACGCACTGAGGGTTCCGTACAAACTTACCTATGAAAACAGTTCAATTCCCGAATTGATTACGAAGATTTTTCCGAATCACAAAAAAAGTATTTTTGTGTGACGTAACTACAAATTTACAGTTTTCAGATTTTTTCCTATACTTGTGCTATGAGGCCTTGCTTCATGCCAAATTTCAGGATTCAAGGTCAACGAAAAGTGAGTAAAAATTTTGCAGAGGAAAATGAAAAGTATTTGTTTTGGCTGGCACATTACTTGAGCTCCCAACTGCATGCGGTCGGCCAGCGGCGCACCGTGCCTTGGATCCCGCTACCCTCCGCGACTGATCTCCCGATACCTCCACATCAGTGTAAGCCAGGTCGGTCTGCCTGCAACGGAACCACCACCTTCCCCCGACCCAACTCCTCTAAATTAGCTACACTGAGCATCTTACCGGAACACGGCTAGGCCGCTTGGCGGTATGTCTTTGCCCAGTGGGTGGTCGCAAGCCATCGGTCGAGATCTACCACCAGTTGCCATACGGATGGTGCGGGGATACCGGACGATTTCCCGCGAAGAATTCTCATGGTGGAATGGCGACAGCGACTATCGCAACCCAGTGCTGGGCACGCCATAATCATGGCGGTAATTCCCCTTTTTGAGGAGTGGCTGGAAAGGCAACACGGCGTCCTTACCTTCCGCATGACGCAGGTCCTCACCGGACATGGTAAGTTCGGGAGGTTCCTGCACCGGATCCGTGCGGAAGAAACGCCCGGGTGTTACCATTGCGTAGACCGCCCGGAGGACACGGTGGAACACACAGTAGAGGTGTGCCCCGCTTGGGCAGAGCAACGCCGTGTGCTCTTGGGGGCAATCGGCGGCGGCGATCTCTCGCGTCGGGCCTTGGTACAGGCCATGGTCCGTAGCGAGGAGGAGTGTTAGGCGGTCGCCTCCTTCTGCGAAGCAGTAATGCTAGCAAAGGAGGCGGCCGATCGCGTGAGGCAACGGTCCTCACGCCCCAACCGCCGCCTTGCGGACGGCGAGCAATGGGTGGTTCGCCGTCCGACCGTCCGGTAACCGTCCGGACCGAGCCCAAGTCGTCAACGGCGCGTACTGTTTCACGCGCACCCGAAGGAGATGTCAGCAACTGTGGGGGCCCAGCAGGGTCGAAGCCTTCTTGGGCCAAGGGTCTGATTCTGAAAGGAAGACTATGCCCCGGTACGAAAGGCAACAAGAGGGAACAGGAGTGGGTTTTTAGTCAGTAAAAGTCTGACACTATCTCCCGCCCCGCCCAAGAGCGGGGGATGTCATAAGATGATTTTCCCACCGGAAAAAAAAAACCACCAGTTAGTATCACCTGACCAGCTCCACCCGGAGATCACGTGTAGGGACTTGCAATGGGTATTTTCCTAAGGACACGGGAGACTCAGCCCCCAAAAATTTCAGTCCCTGGTACTACTCCTCTGAGTTCAATTGTTTTTTTTTTTAGCAACTCACGGTTTGCCTGATTTGTGTATGCCTTGTCAAGTTTAGAAATTATTTCATTTCATAGTTTTTTTGCAGCATTTGGCAGCAAATGTATCGAGTAGCAGCGGAATAAACTATGGAAACGAAGCAGCAACAAAAAAGCTAATTTTAGATAAATAGGTACATATTCGTAAATTACTAACGCCTATTTCTACTACTTATTAAATTAAAAAATCCTCAGTCTATAATTAAATAACACACAAATTAAATTAGTTTCTCTACTTTTTTACCAATTTCCATATATTATATTTAATGTGTTCTCCCCATTAGTTCGCACATAATTATTGCCTAATAAATTATTTTTATACCATCAAATTTAACATAAATATTTATATTTTTAAAGACCTCAATATTTGCTCAAAACATTGTTCATAATAATTGTAAAAATAACTTTATATTTATTTGCGAGTTTTAATTTTCGTATAAATCGCTGCGCGTGCGCCTCCCACTAGATCGTTTGATCTGCCTAGCGTATTTTATAACGCACACATTACTACACCGGTATAAGATCGTGCTTCCGCCGTTTTCCTTGAAAAATCACTTTTATTATCGTTCTACTAATTGAAATTACCCCAAATCCAGGTCAAGCGCATAATGATGAAGTTGTCTCTAGCTATCCCCGGATTTATTTATTGATCCGTTGAAAGAATAGAATTTAGTTGTAAATCGCGGCGTTCTCGTACTTTTTTTAATCAATAAATCTAGCTGGGTGTTCGTTTAAAATGAATTTATCTATCTCGTTATTTTAGCAAAATATCTAACTTGTCATAATTTGACGAATAAAAAGACGAGTGTATTTTTGTAAAATTTACAGCTTTGAACAAAATAAAATATAAATTATGTTTCCCTTATTTATTGATATATATATTTAGAAATATATTTGTTACAAAAAAAAAAACTATGTGAGTTTTTTTTTAGGTGGGAATATCATCTAATGACAAATCCCGCTCTTGGGCGGTGCGCGACATAGCGTCAGACGTTTACTGACTAAAAACCCACTCCTCTTCCTTCTTTGCCTTCATCCCGGGGCCCCGGGCTTCGTTTTCACAATACCTGTAGCCCCAGTAGGCTTCGACCCTGCTGGGCCCCTATAATTTGCTGACATCTCCCCGAAGCGCGCGTGGTACTGTACATGTCATGCGGAAGGTAAGGACGCCATGTGGCCTCTCCAGCCACTCCTCAAAGAGATGTACGTGAGTTAACTACTGAAAAAACGCGGCATTTGAAAACGAATTCGTTTTAACGATTTACGTATAACTTTATTATTTTGGCACGTTACGTTGTCAGTCGGTCCGTATTTAGCGATATCGACGATGTATGACGCATTATACCAGTAGTGGGCGTGTATGTGGGAACATCGATAAAAGCCATTTAAAGACATAAGGAAGTGAATGCGCGATTATTGCTGGCGGGTCTACCCATGGACAAAGAGAATGGACTGAACTATACCTCTGGAATATAATTTACCATTCTGTAGAAAGAGTCAAAGAGAGGATGCGTTCGTGACTATTTAGTCAGTCGTTTTGTCTATTTAGTAACAGCCACACAGCAATAATCAATCGCTCCGTCCAAGAGCGGGAGAAGTCATTGGATGATTTCCCAACTAAAGAAAAAATATGCCTCTAATACCTACCTGTCTTTTCCTGTAGGTCATAGTGATGAAAGTGACTCTGCAATCTTATGGCATAGCTCAATCAGAATTCTAGATTAAGACACCTACTGGTCTCTCACTTTCTTCTTCATATCTACGCACTGTCATCAGTTCAAACTGCTGCTACTGGACGGCCTAGAAGAGGAGTGCAGGGTGTATGTAGTACTAAAATCTTACGGTCGTCATAAAAATACACGATACTGACATGCATTATTTGTGAAACCTTAATTATTTGATTATATATGTCTAAAGCAAATCGAAAGTCATTAGTAGATATTAGCCATTTCTAAATTTTCTGGATTGAGAAAGCTCTATGATAATAGCAGAAATAGCAGAGTTGAGTTCTTTTTAGTACTAGTTCCATATATCATAGCCTGTTTAAAGCATCTTCGAAGATAAAAAACATTGCCAACTCCATAACATATTTGAATTTTTCCATTTTCAGCTACCATCCCAAAAATATGGATTTTAGTGGGATGGTAGCTGACCGATTCACAATTTTTTCATTTTATTTACCTTAATTTTAGTATGTTAATTGCCAAACTTTACCGTTTGTAAAATGGGGCTCTATCGACCGTACCCGTCATACATCATCATCATATTTTTGTAGCCAAAAATAAAAAAAAGAAATCACAAAATTGTCCACAAAAATTTGTCATAATCGGTAGAATCAAATAATTCATAACAATTGCTACTAGAAAATACTACGCGCAGTATTTTTTCTATTTTGATCGTCATTTATTCATTCATATCAATAGCCTGTACAATATCTTCTTAAATTGAGTGACATTTTGGGAAATAAGTTTGCTGTTTATGAATATTATTTATTGAGACTTCACTTAAATAGTAACAAGTCCTTTTTTTAATAAGCCCTTATGTATTTGTACTAATTAAAAATTTGTGGTGTTATCATCATCTTCCTGCCCTTGTCCCATCTTATTTGGGGTCGGCGCAACACGTTTTTTTCTTCCATTCTATCCTGTCAACCGTCATACTATCACTAACTTCCTTTTCTTTCATATCACTGTTCACTCAATGTGTGTATATGTCACTTAATATCCCTCACACTTTTTTGCCTGAGTACACTTATTTGGAAAGGGAGCGCTCAGTTCATTCTCCACGTTTATGGGACTACGAGACACGTAACGTCTCCAGGCTTCGTGTCTGGTAGGCCATAGACTTGACATCTCTATTCACGATTTCGCTCGCGGCGTTACTAAAATGTGAGGTCAAGACGTTGGACCAAATCGCGATTGCTTTGTGATGGCATGTTGAAATGGAATTTAATCTAGATAGATTTTTTTGTTGCACCTACATCTACTCTTACATCTTTCATAGGTTGATTGGTATATAATGCCGAAGGCACTTTTCCATGTAAGTATCAAATTAAAAAAAAAAAACAAACAAAACGCAAAATACATAATTACAAAAATAGCATTAAGTTTTTTTTTTTAATTTTATTCCTTCTTTTCTTTCCTATAGGTATATACAGTTATCTACAAATACAAATGCAGACAGGTTCAATTTAAAGCGATAATCAGTCAACTGAACTTTTATATAGGTCCATTTATATAACCAAAATCTTGATTGACAAACAATAATATTTGCCTAAAAAACTGAATTATAATAATGATATATTATTAAAATTTTTATTATCAGGCATATTGGCCCATACCTTACAGACTAACATATACAAAGTAAATACAACTTATTGTTAGTAAATAAGACTTAGGACTTTGTTAGTAACACTTCACATTGCATTTTATTCACTTAGCGATTCGTGTTAGAAAACGTAAACTTGGATCAAACCTAAAAAATCACAGATTACAAAAACAAACATCAATCTAAACAAAATATACAGATTTCTCAAAACTCGCTTGACCTTACCGCCATTTTGTTTTTCATTTTCATCTTCGCATCCCTCATGCAGTAATGCAATACTCTGAAAAACATATTTGATCCCTCCAAGATGAGGTTTGGCAAAATCGAAATATATCTAAATGGTCCTAGAGGGCTTCTAAATGATTCGTTGGCCCCTTTCCATCAAATCCTTAGCTATTTTCGAGAATGGGCTTAGAAAAAAATGTAAGTGATGCGAGGGATCAATAATGTTATTAGGGGGTAAAGGATTTTTTTTGAGCTGGCAAATCATTTATTTATTTAAATTTCATGTACACCAGCGGTACATAGGCGGACTTGGTTGTTTTTAATTTCGTACGGATTTCATCACGCATGCGGGATTGTACCGTATGCATACAATTTCAAAATGCAATAAAACGCGTCCCGCGTGCGTATTCGGCGCGTTACAATAAATACTTGTATGAAATGGGTCATTTGCGGGGGTTACGCATGCGGGCCAATCCCGCATGCGTAATCAAAACCGCACGATATTAAAAACACCCTTACCTAATGCAACAAGGCATTCTCTACCAATCATCCTTTGGGTTAAAAAAGAGAACACTGTCTTAGGAGTACACAATAAGTAAATAACAGATATTTCAAATAGAATGGAGTATTATTAAATTATGTTGCTTATAATAATAAAAAATTTTATATATGCTAATATGGTAAACTAATAAATACTATGATAAATATAAAAGCATTTTAAGGTGATGCAACTCGACATACAGTTTTACTGTTTTTCATACAACCGCTCTTACGCGATTATGTCGTTATTACAGATTTTTCATTACATATGTTGGAAACACAGTATTTTGTGGATATTATCTAGGCTTCTATTAGAATCAATTTATAAATTTGTGTAAAACTAATCCAGTAAAGACCTCCGAAAATCTGTTATTTTGCATGAACTTTGACACTTCATAATTTATTCAAAAATTAAAAAAAGTCAAAAAGTTGAATGACGATATATTTTTTTAACTTTTAATGGTTTAAAAAAAAAACACAAATACATGTTTTTTTTGGAACAAGTTTCGTAAAATATTCGAGTAAATCACGGAATTACCAAATGCTAACAGAGTTTTCAGGCGTTATCTCTCTTTTTTCGCGTTGCCTTATTGTCAATCATCACGTTGGATTGCGTTAGATGAAGTAACAAGCTTTTAAACCATGCTCGATGTTGACGATAGGTTAGTGAAAAAGGACCCACCCTCTTAATTAAGAGATCTTGAAATATAACAATTATGACGAAGACCGAACTAAGGACTTTATGTAGTTCCGAATTTTACGCTCATCAAATTAAATCATCTAATGACTTCCCTCGCTCTTCGCCCCTCTCTCGGGCGGAGCGAGAGGGCGTGTCAGACGTTTACTAACTAAAACCACACCTATGTTCCTTCAGTTGCCCTTGCGTTCTAGTACTTCGAGTTAACTATTCAGAAGTCCCCCCATGGCCCTAATAGTAGGCATCATGCTGGGCCCAAACAGTTTTGCTGACATCTCTTTGAGGCGTGCTTAGAACAGTATGCGCCGTCGACGAGTTGGGCTTGGTCCGGACGGTTACCGGACGATCGGACGGCGAGCCACCCATTGTTCGCCGTCCGCAAGCCCTTGCCTATGATGGCCGGAAATCGGGATTGGAATCCCGACGACGGTTGGAGCATGAGGACCGTTGCCTCACGCGATTGGCCGCCTCCTTTGCTAGCATTACTGCTTTGCAGAAGGAGGCGACTGCCTGCCACTCCTCGCTCCGGGCCATGGCCTGTACCAAGGCCGAGCGCGACAGATCGCCGCCGCCGATCACCCCTACGAGGACACGGCGTTGCTCTGCCCAAGCGGGACAAGTTTTCTATCGATGAAAAAACTTATACACAACCGGACTAGTACTTTCAGAGATTACCTCCTACAAACAAAAAAAGATTAAAAAAACTTTACCTCTTTATAATAGTAGTGTAGACGATATCTATCTCACCTGATAGTAAGCGGTGATGTTGCCGACAATGGAGCACGTTTGCCTAGAAGTGAGTAAAACCCACCCACCACCATGTTCCTTCAGTGTTTACGTTCCAGGGTCGCATTAACTTAAAATAAGATACCTAACAAACTAAAATGCCCTTCAAAAAAGACGTCAGACCTTCGTGAGTAAAGTTCAACTAACGAGCTTAGCAAATAGTTCTATCATATTCCCTAGACAACCTTAACAAGTGCGTCTACCACCAACTACGTACTAAAATAACAATATATTAAGCTACAAATTGTTTTATAATGTTTAAATACACTTTTGGAATGAAAATTATGTGGTCTACGGTACTGTGGACGAGTGTACCCCTCTTGGGATTTGGTTGGTACTGTCATCTACATAAGTGATCTTTTTAATATGCTTCTGTTTAACTTCGAAGGTCAGGGTTGTGAGGGTCATGGTATTCAATACTATTAACCCCTCGAGCGCAGCGCCTATCTCCTTATACTAAAACGCAAAAAAATCTGGTCAAGTGCGAGACGCGTATGAAAATACAGTCAAGCACTGGTTTATATCAAATAAAAAAAAAAAAAAAAATAATAGTTCGATTCCAGAACCGAGTTTTGAAGATTTTTCCGAATCACAAAGAAAATATTATTTTACGACATAACTTGCCAAATTCAGGATTCTTGGTCTACAGGAAGGGCCATATAAGTTTTGGTTTCCTTGTAGATATCAAAATATTCGCCATAAATAGAGTATTTAAGAACGTCCTTTTCGCGGTACATTTTCATACAATCGATCTTACGTGATTATGATGTTATTACACATCTTTCTCTAAATATTTTCGATACACAGCTATCTTGTGGATATTATCTAAGCTTTTATAGAGATGAAAAACATAAATTTGTGTAAAACTTATCTAGTAGTACCTCTGAAAATCTGCTATTTTACGTGAACTTTGACCCTCCGTAGTGTACTCATATATTAAAAATATAAAAAGTACATCAACAGAAGCCTTGCACTTTTAAACGAGATTCTGAATGACGACAATTTTTCTGAAAAACTTTTAAGGGTTTAAAGAAAACACGTTCCTGGTTTTGTGAAATATTCGAGTAAATGAATGCCAACAGAGTTTCAGACGTTAACTTTCTTTTTTTACATTGCCTCTTCATCAAACATCGTGTTGGATTGCGTTAAATGAAGCAACAAGCTTTTAATCCATGCGCTATGTTGACGATAGGCGAGTGGAAAAGAGCCCTGCTAAACTGTTTTTTTATCTTTAGATTACGCTGACTTACTATACCTCAGTATTTGATATAAATTTCTGCTTAATATTTCCACGCGTTCCTAAGAAAAAGGGTCTTAACAGATGGACAACAAAGTGTGTTGTCTTACACAATCATTGTCAATTTTAAACTGTTCGACATAAATGTAAATTTGTTGATGAAATAAATAAACACATATATAGATACCGGCACGAATCTTGAGCGCTGACTTCTACAGTTCTACTTGTGCAGAAGCACGAAGAAGTAAAATATCGGATCTCTTTAGTGGTATGAAGCGAGATGCGGGGGCGGGGAGTGAAATCCTTGTACAGTGGTTGGCTCGCCGATATTGTACGATGCGCAAAACGATCCCCGTTCTTTCGCCGAGCACTCAAGATTCGTGCCGCTATCTATGCAAACTTTGTAATATTAGAGTGATTATATTATCCATAACTGTTTCCTTGTGTGTACGTAAAATAATTAAACAAAAGCTTCTTTGATGGATGTTAATATTGGAGTACCAAAGATGGTTGTAAAACTGATCTAGCATAGCATAGCGTAGTCAGCTTAATAATGTTCACACTGTTGGGACACAAGCCTCCTCTCTAGGAGAGGGTATAGGCGGTAATCCACCACGCGGGCGCAGTGCGGGTTGGTACGAGTAGATGTCACATGTCTTCGAGTTTTGAAACTGACCTACATGAAATAAATAACTCAACAAGACTGTTGAGCTACGTCACGTATACAAGTATATATCGCACTTCTACTTTCAAGTATTGGCAATCACTTACGTATTCACGACCAGCCACGGTCCCGGCTCGAAAGTGAATAAGTCAGAACTGCCGTACAGCTTTTTGTTGCTGAATTTTTTGAGAGCATTAAACAAATTTGAAAGAAGAAAGTTAACAGTTCTTTTTTTAAAGTTTGATTTTATTTATTTTTATTTTTTATTTATTGAGTAGGCATCTCAACGACTTACTCACTGAAACACACACAAAAGAAAAAAAAAATACAAAATGGAGTGCAATACTGGCAAAAAAGAAAAACTTAACAACTAAATTACAAGTAGTACAAGCCTAAATATATACAAGACACAAGATATCATCTTTTGAGTTCTCCAGCTCTAGGGCGGAGCGTGAGGGTGTGTCAGACTTTTACCAACTAAAATCACACCTATTTTCCTTTAGTTGCCCTTTGCGTTCTAGGACTACGGGTTTTGCTTTCAGAAGTCAACTCATGGCCCCAGTAGTATTCGGCCCTGAGCTGGGCATCTCGTTTAGTTCTTCAATCCCCATAGATGACAGAAGAGCTGACGAGATGGAGTATTTGGTAGTGGATAAGCGACTTTGGCGGAATAAATGCGACAGTGTTTGTCGAATATATCCGACGTATACGGTAAAAAGGTTAAGCTTATAAGCCAATGAGCTGATGTAATGATGATGATGAATTTTCCTTTTACTTCTTACACACCCTTAAGTCAGAAGCACTTAAAATTCTAGTGAGTTGGGAACAAATCTCGAACTCCATTAAAATTACGAAACACGGAGAGGGGAAAACTTAATTACTTTAAACTCATAACGACAATACACCACTAGGCGTAATCCACGCTGACTCGACATACGCGCGATACGATAAAGATGGGGACACATTTGTCACAAACGGCGCGGGAATTGTTTATCGCTTGGTGTAAATAGCGCAACCAATGTTCTTAAGCTGAAAGCTTTTTCGAAAGAGTCAAAGCGTTCCTTCGCTTGCAATGCTCGCTTCGAATGCTTCGAATTCCCTGGACCGCTTTCCGTACAAACCTCTCTATCTTACGTGAACTGAACGTCAAGATCGGACTGTCGACTACATGCATTCGCAGAGTACTGGAGTTCTTCGGTCACATTGCTAGGAAAAATGGCCACAACCTTGAACAGATGAGCTGTTCCCCGCTCTTTCGCCGAGCGCTCAAGATTCGTGCCGCTATCTATACAAACTTTGTAATATTAGAGTGATTATATTATCCATAACTGTTTCCTTGTGTGTACTTAAAATAATTAAACAAAAGCTTCTTTGATGGATAGTAAATATTGGAATACCAAAGATGGTTGTAAAACTGACCTAGCATAGCATAGCGTAGTCTCGTAGCCTTATAATGTTTCCACTGTTGGAACACAGGCCTCCTTTCTAGGAGAGGCAACGGGCCGTAATCCACCACAAGAGCCCAGTGCGGGTTGGTGGATGTGACATGTCTTCGAGTTTTGAAACTGACCTACATGAAACAAATAGCTCAACAAGACTGTTGAGCTACGTCACGTATACAAGTATATATCGCACTTCTACTTTCAAGTATTGGCAATCACTTACGTATTCACGACCAGCCACGGTCCCGGCTCGAAAGTGAATAAGTCAGAACAGCTCATCATAACTGGCATAGTTGACCAAGAGGCCGCAGCCCAAAAAGATAGGGAAATCAGGTCCGCTCCTCACTGGACACCCAATTGCACGTCGCACTTCATGACGCTAAGAACCGTCACAGATGGCGAAATACCAAGAAGCTAATCCAACGGGAACTTCACGACCCTCAGTAATGAGGAATACGACTCGAGGAGGAGAAAGGCGTTCCTGGAACGCAGGTAGGCTTAAGCCAGTAAAAATCAGGCACTTCCTCTTTTTCACTCGTAGCAGGCGGCGGACAAATTGAGTCCTCCTCCTGCTATGAGTGAAAATCTTCGACCAAAAAAAAAACAATGTTCTTAATTCGATTTTTATTTTATTGCGTTAGTCTACTGTATCCCATTTAGTCAACTTGAAGTGGGACGTTGATGTATCCGGCACTAATAAATTCCATAATGTTGTCATACTGTCTGTCTATTTACGTTTTTACACCTAAACAGCTCAGCCAATATTAATGAATATTGGTATTCAGATAGTTTGGACCTTGAAATGGACATAAGCCCCTCGAAATTCTACGTCGTGCACATCAGCTAGTAATAAATAAATTTATGTGTTTCAAGTGATTTACACCCACAGTTTGCTCAAAATTAATCTAATTATTTGTGCCACAATGACTTGAAAAACAGGAAAGGTCACCGTACAAGTTCCACCACTTTGCAATGCCTACCCACGCTTCATAATTGTGTTAACAAAATATTTTGTTGTCTTATAAGGAAAGGTTTGGGGCACACCATAATTATGGTGATAAGTCCCTCTTTGAGGAGTGGCTGGAAAGACGTCATGGCGTCCTCACTTTTCGCATGACGCAGGTCCTCACTGGACATGGTAAGTTTGGAAGGTTCCTGCACAGGATTCGTGCCGAAGAAATGCCCAGGTGTCACCATTGTGTGGACCGCCCGGAGGACACGGTTGAGCCTCGTGGGGGCGATCGGTGGCAACGACTTCTCGCGCCAAGCCCTGGTACAGGCCATGGTTCGGAGCGAGGAAGAATGGCAGGCGGTCGCCTCCTTCTGCGAAGCAGTAATGCTAGCGGAGGAGGCGGCTGCAGTTATGAAGGAATGTATTTCCTCACGCTCCAGCCGCTGGGATCCCTACCCTGATTTCCAGCCGCCGTAGGTTTGGGCTTACGGACGGCGAGCAATGGGCGGCGAGTAATGGCCAGCCGGCCGTCCGGTAACCGTTCGGACCGAGCCAGAGTCATTGTCTTCGTGTAGTGTTCCGTGCGCGCCTCAAAGAAGTGTCAACAAAACCGTAGGGGCCCAGCGTGGCCGAAGTCTAGCAGGCTTGTGCGAAAGAGAACCCCGGGATCCTGGAACCAAGGCAAAGAAGGAACATAGAAGTGAGTTTTAGTCAGCAAAAGACTGACACGCCCTTTCGTTCCATTCTATAGCGGAAGAAGTCATTGGATGATTTCTCACCTCACCTTAAAAATAAAAAAATAAGTGATGAAAAGGATTGAGAAAACAAAATATACTGAAATGTTTCTTACGAATGCGGATATTGTGTTTCAAGTCTGTTCCCGCAAACGCATCTATTCACGATTAATTCTAGCTCTTTTAAATTTCATTCATGCGTTACGCAATATCTCTATTCGATATTACAACCCCAAGGTTTTTCCGTTTCGCTCACGTACCGAGCTCCTAATCCGCGTGGCGTGAAGATATTTTCGCGACGTTCTGTGTGGCCACTAGATTTGAGGATGGCCATTTATTAGAATTAATTTTAGTTGTCTTGTCTTGTCTCAACTTGTCACAAAAGTCACCAGAGTTCCATTGTTTTTTTTTGTTATGTTAGGTACACTTACTGCAGCCTACGGCTTCACACTCACAAACTGTCACCTTTATAATAGTACTGTAGCGTAGGGCTCTACGCTGCATGTCGCGTGTTCGATTCTCGTGCGAGTATAGTAAATAAAGTATTTTGTATGTTCGTAAAAACTTAAGACATTGCAAGATTAGAAGCGTATTTATATTATGTTTTAATATAGTAATAATTTAATGAGCTACTAGAAAAGCCACATGTGCAGAAGTAGTCATTGCCAAACAAGCGTGTCTTCAACGTAGTCTTTAACCCTGTAATACGCTTTATTGGCTAGAACACGCTTGATGTGTGTTTTGAACTTTATCTCGCTAAGTTCTGATTTAACGACTTCTTCTTATAGAAGCATATGCTGCTGTCTAAGTGTATAATATTTTATAATTTCTTAATTATTTACTAACAAAATTTTAATTAAATGCTCACATTACCCGCTCCGCTGAACGCTCAGCTTATCGCCACGCTAATTGAACAGCCACACTTAAACAAGGAATCGATTCAGCTATAAATCGGCAGCCATGACGACACGACATGAATAATATTATAACTCGTATTTATTGAGGATTAGCCCACCGCTGGGACTGCGAAATATGCTGGGTGGGACTTTTTTATTTCTTAATTTATTACACCTGGATGTCAGGGGGAAATTATTTGGTTGGACTTGCTTTCTAATAGTTATATGTATGTTTTATGGTTAATGGAACCGCAAATAAGGGACTGAATTAAGTTGTCTTGGATCTTCACAAATAAATGCATTCTATTCTATTCATTCTATTCTATTCTATTCTATTCTATTCTATGCTATTCTATTCTATACTATTCTATTCTATTCTATTCTATTCTATTCTATTCTATTCTGTTCTATTCTATTCTATTCTATTCTATTCTATTCTATTCAGTTCTGTTCTATTCTATTCTCTTTTAGTCAGTGCCCTTTGCTTCCTTTCGATGCCCATATGGTCCCGTTCCAAAGCTACATCATTCAGGATGGTGGTCATATATGTGTGCTTTTATTCTATTCTATTCATTCTATTCTATTCACTTTATTTAAATCCCCATCTTTAATTCAAAAGTCTCAATTCAACAACTAACTAATGCAGTTTCCATAAAATCTTAAGAACCATTATAGAAACAAAAGTATTTAATTTCGTCTTATATTTTATCACTAATAGCTATGGCGGCTTTACCCGCTTCAAGGGTGTTCCCTTTCACCCTGCCAGGGTAAAAATCTCATGTTCTAATCCAGGACACGGTCTACCAGTGTGCCAAATTTAATACAAATCCATTCAGACGTTTAAACGTCAAGGAGTAACAAATACACAAATATACATACAAACTTCGCCCGGGTGTCGCCACTGTGTGGCCCACCCGGAGGACACGGTGGAGCACACGGTGGAGGTGTGCCCCGCTTGGGCAGAGCAACGCCGTGATCTCGTGAGGGCAATCGGCGGCGGTGATCTCTCGCGCCGGGCCTTGGTTCAGGCCATGCTCCGGAGCGAGGAGGAGTGGCAGGCGGTCGCCTCCTTCTGCGAAGCAGTAATGCTAGCTAAGGAGGCGGCCGATCGCGTGAGGCAACGGTCCTTACGCTCCAACCGCCGCCGGAATTCCGATCCCGATTTCCGGCCACCGTAGGCGCGGGCTTGCAGACGGCGAGCAATGGGTGGCTCGCCGTCTGACCGTCCGGTAACCGTCCGGACTGAGCCCAAGTCGTCGACGGCGCGTATTGTTCCACGCGCGCCTCAAGGAGATGTCAGCAAATCGTAGGGGCCCAGCAGGGTCGAAGCCTACTGGGGCCACGGGTAGTGTGAAAGCGGAACCCGGGGCCCTGGGACGAAGGCAACGAAGGAACAGGAGTGGGTTTTTAGTCAGTAAGAGTCTGACACTATCTCCCGCTCCGCCCAAGAGCTGGGGATGTCATTAGGATGATTTTCCCACCCAATAAAAAAAAAAAAAAAAAAAAAACATACATACAAACTTTCGCCGTTATGAAATTAGCCTGATAACTCAAGGGATGACTGAGCACAGCTTTCAGGTTTCATACTTTTTGAGGCATGGAAGTATTTTTTTTAAGGTACCTCCCAGCCTTATCCATAGATTTAAGTTAGTGTAAAAGTTTGTTACTATTTTGGTGTACAATTCTATTCCACTCTATTATATTCTTTTCTATTCTATCATCTAATGACTTCGCTCGCTCTGGGGCAGAGCAGGAGGGCGTATCAAACGTTTATTGATTAATACCACACCTACGCTTCTTCAGTTGCCCTTTGCGTTCTAAGACCAGGAGTATCAGAGGCGGGAGGAGTATGAATTGAAAACTCGACATTGGTACTTGACCAAGTTTCGAACTCGCAACTTCATGCATGACAGACGTGTGCCTTAAGCACTGGGTTATCACGACACTTGTCTCTTTTAATCCGGCATCTAATTTTCTCCAACCAATAGGAACGCTCCGAATTTAGGGGAGAGATAAATATATCTCCACCTCGATGACAGCTATTCGATTAATTATGTCCTATCGAAAGCCAGTAACAAATTATCCAAGTCTAGAATAATTAATGTCTAGCCGAAGGTTATTTGCTGTCTACCTAATCGATCAAATCTTTTACAAGTATATTTTTACCTAAGTTTAGTCATCATCATCATCATCATCATTTTAGTTGAAAGACGTCCGCTGTTGACGACCTATGCGTCTCGCATTCATCGGATTCCCGCGACCCTCACTAGGTCATCGGTTCACCTTGTGGGAAGCTTTCCCACGCTGCATCTTCCGGTACGTGATCGCCACTCCAGAACCTTTCGTCCCCATCGATCATCTGTTCTGCGTGCAATTTGCCCTGCCCATTGCCACTTAAGTTTGGCGATTCTTCAAATTATGTCGGTAAACTTGGTTCTCCTGCGGATATCTTCATTTCTGATTTGACCACGCAAGGAAGCTCCGAGCATAGCCCTTTCCGTTGCCCCTTGGGTAATTTTAAGAGCGTTCTTTTCGAGGTACATTTTCATACAACCGCTTTTACGTGATTATAATGTTAATACAAATCTTTCTCTAGAAATTTTAAATACACAATACAATTCAGCATCTTGTGGATATTATCTAGGCTCCTATAGAAATCATAACATAAATTTGTGTAACACTAATCAAGTAAAGATTTCTGAAAATCTGCTATTTTTCGTGATTTTTGGCCTTCCATAATGTACTCATATATTAAAAATATCTGAGTACATTATGGAAGTTGCACCGAATGCTAGTTGTGTTCTTTACTGTTCCGTATGTTGTACGTCGCGACCTCAGTTTAGTACAGAAAGCGGCACGAATCTTGAGCACTTGGCAAAAGAGTGAGGATCGCTTTGCGCATCATACACTTCGGCGAGCCAATCACTGTACAAGGACTGCACTCCCCGCCCCCGCATCTCTTTTCATACCACTAAAGAGACCCGATATTTCAATTCTGCGTGCTTCTGCACAAGCAGAACTGTAGAAGTCAGCACTCAAGATCCGTGCCGGTATCTGTAACAGTGACTAAACAATCAGCAGAAGCAATAGCATCCTGAAAACAGTTGTCGAGAGTCCTTACTCCACTCTTCTGAGGCACTATGTGGAGATGGTCAGGTAGTTTACTGCTTGCTGTATCGTTCTCTGCATCTTGTCTTAAGATGCTGCTCGTTTTCTTATTTTTGTATCTTTGTTTGTGTACTACTAACATTAATATTTAATAGCATAGCATAGTCGGCCTTATAATGTTCCCACTGTTGGGACTCAGGCCTCCTCTCTAGGAGAGGGAATGGGCCAAAATCCATCACGTGGGCCCAAAGCGGGTTGGTGGATGTCACATGTCTTCGAATTTTTGGTTCTAGGACATGCGGTTTCCTCACGATGTTTTCCTTCACCGTTTTGAGAGCAGTGGTGATGAAATAAATTACACAAAGTAATGCGCCTGGCTTCACCGATTTACAACTTGTTTGGGCCGTTACCACTCGGCCACCACTGCTCCCGTTAATATTGCTTTGTTAATATTTATTAACAAAGTCGAATATGGTAGACTGGTAGAGAATGCCTTGTTGCATTAAGTCCTCATTAAGTCCATATATATGGTTAAGCAGCAATATGGTATTTGTTATTTTACTAAAAAAGTGGACCATTTTGTTGTCTTTTTTTAAATAAAATTATTATTATTCTTAAACAAAATCCAGTTTTATAATCTCCAAATAAAAAATAATAATACCACTGTCAAAAAAAGTTAACTAAAAACCTTCTACAAACAAAGTCGAAACTTAAAATGTGCAAACAACAGCAATTCGCTGAGGTCAAAACTCGCAAATTATTTAGAATGGCCCTCATAAATCTCTATTTTCAGGGACTTAGCTTTTGATCCTAGCTTATAGTAGCCAGAATAGCTACTTTAAATTTTAGTAACAAAACTAAAAAATATACTAAATGAACGTGAACTAAATCTGAGGGCAAATCCCGAAAATTTTTAAGGAATATTCGCATCGCTATCTGTCAAAATATAGAGATATTATATATTACTATCTTATTTATTTACTGATTAGTGCCCGCGACTTTATCCACATCAAAATTATAAAACAGAATACGCTAAGAGGTCACAACTTCATTTTTTTTTTCTTTTTTGTTACTTCTTTAAGATAACCTATCTACCAAAGAAAGTCCCATGAAAATGGGTTCACAGACAGACAAAAATGATTAAAAAAAAACATTTTGGTTATGAGTATCGAATATACGAATACTTTCATATGAATTTAGTAAAAAAAATATATTACAAACGATCTCGATCACCAACAAAGGATACATAGAATTAATTTAAATCACAATATTACAAATGGCACTTTCAAGTGTGGTCCTTCAGTTATAGAATAATACAGCATACACATATAACCAACTGAAAACAGATAAAACAAAAAAAAAGTATACAAAACACATTTGAAAAACCATCTGTGTGAAGTGTTCTTTTAAAAAAACACAGCACAGCACTAGTCGCAGTCAAGCACTAGTGTATATTATTAAAAAAAAGAACAGATATTTTTTTTCAAATCTGTACAGCAAACGAAAAGAAAATTAGTGTCTCCTACTTCCTTGAACAGTAAGTAAATACAACCCCATCCCTCTAAGAACACAGCACGTCTTGGTTTCATTACTTATGTATGGGCAGATGTCACACCCCATGCTATTCAATTCCCAAAGGTCACATTTCACAACCAAGAGTCGTCGAACTTTCACCTATCAAGAGACATTTTTACACCGAAGTGAACGCTTGCAGAATACATTTAAATCACTACTAGTATGTTTAGGATTTCTCTTAACACAAAGCCAATAGTTATCAAATTAATTAATCATATCAACCTGTAAGCATAAACTCCTAGTTCTAACCGAAATTTTAATAGTAATTATTCATAATTATCATTTCAGCTGAAAGACTGAATTTAGGTGTCTTCAAGGCTAGAGTGAATAAGCTCCTAAGTGCATGCAATTCCACATACATTTTCACTGTTTTTCATACAACCGCTCTTACACGATTATGACGTTATTACACATTTTTCATTAGATATTTTGAAAACACAGTATGTTGTGGATATTATCTAAGCTTCTATTGAAATCAATTTGTAAATTTGTGTAAAACTAATCCAGTAAAGACCTCCGAAAATCTGCTGTTTTGCATGAACTTTGACACTTCATAATTTACTCAAAAATTTAAAAAGTCAAATAAGTTTAACAATAGAAGCCTTGCAAATTTAATCAAGATTCTGAATGACGACAATTTTTTTCAAAAACTTTAAGGGTAAACCCTTAAAAGTTAAAAAAAAAAACATGTATTTCCTGGAACAAGTTTTGTAAAACATTTGAGTAATCACATTCAATTACCGAATGCTAACAGGGTTTTCAGGCGTTATTTCTCTTTTTTTTTGCGTTGCCTTTTCGTCAAACATCGCGTGAATCTAACGCGATGTTGACGCGTCAGATGAAGTAAAAAGCTTTTAAACCATGCTCGATGTTAATGATAGGCATGTGAAAAAGAACCCTCTTAATAAACTAGTGCGCTTCACCAACAACTAATGTATCACTGCTTACCACCAGGTGGGATCGCAGTCAAGCATTAGTTTATATCATTACTAGGCTTTTACTTCGGTCATACATTAAGCATTGCCATAGAACGTGGCAATGCCGCCAGCCTTTTGGGCACATTTCCTGCCAACAGCGATGAGGTGGAGTTTTATGACGGCATACTTCAGCTTGTAGTTATTGCCTTTAGTGTATATATAGTTTTGATTAGTTAAGTTTTTTTTGTTTTAGTACTTTATTTATCAAATAAATTATGAGTTTATATCAGTTAAAAAAAAAATGATTCTCCAAGCTCTCTCTCCAGTCCACTGTCAGACCTCCCAAGTGTCGCTACAACGACCGGTCCTATCGTGACTTGCATCCATTAGTATTGCTGCCCAATTCTCATCTGTATGACATTAATTATTATTTTACCTATCAATGTTCATAAACAGAATCATCTCTTTGTTTTTCTTCGCTACAACCCTGAACTTTCACTTTCCAAAAAAGTCATTCATCTCCAAAGCTCGACAACCTTGGATTGTGCATTTTCTGTATGGTTTCACTTTAAACTCGTTACAAAATAAAAGGTCCGTTTTGACATTGGAGTAACTTGGAACGAAATTGAAAAAAACAATATATATTTTTAAACATAAATTTTTTGGCGCGTTATATAAGATGGAATATATTGTAAGTATTCTTTTTGCGTTTTTAAGTATTCGTTTTGACAGATGTCAAAACAGGCCTTTTATTTTTTGTCAAATTTAATGGACTAAGTCATGCAAATACGTATTTAAGTTACATGCATGATAAGTACAATTGAACAAAAGTCACGTCACACTAATATTATAAAGGCGAACATTGGTGAGTGTGTGTGTATGTTTATTACTTCTTAACGCTCAAACGACTTAACAGATTTGGATGAAATTTAACACGCGGGTAGGTTATATCCTGGACTAACATATATGATATTTTTTATCCCGTGAGTAATTTCCCTTGGGAAAACTACTAAAACACTTGTCTACGATCACCCGTGCGAAGTGTCATATAGGTTTGAACATTAGAAAGTCATCAATTGTATAAAAACATCTGTCACATAACCAATTATAAAAGATCTTCAGATTCTTTATTGTTTAACTGTAACACACGAACGGAGTTCTTCCTTCACCATGTCCTTCGTGACCTCGAACTCATTTTCTTTGTTGTCTCCAACGACACTTTTTTTAGGTGTCAAATCATCCAATCTCTTGAACGCAGCATGTCAGACTTCTTTGCCTTCGTTCCAGGGCCTCGGGGTTCTTGTCTCAGATGACCTCAAGCTGGCCCCATTTTTCTTTGTTGTCTACAACAACACTCACACTCTGACATCTTCTTGCTATCTTCGCTGTGACCTTGACCTTTCACTTTTTTTTTTGTATTATTTGTAGGCTCGCGTTTGACCAAAATCTTACTAATCTTACATGATGGTAAGCTATAATATGGTTTACTATGGATCACGTTTGCCTAGAAGTGACTTAACCCCTCGGGCGCCCCGGGGTTATTATTACGTAATTGCGCATTTTTAACAAAAAAAAGTTTTCGGGATTATTCTAGGAAAAACAAAGATACAAAAATCAAAATTTGCGGCTAAAAAAAATTCGTACAAACGCGTGTACAAAACGACAAGTAAGCGTATGTACAATCGGCGCTCGAGGGTTATACCCCCAGTTTTAACGGTACCTTACCTGTGGAAAATTAATCTCATTCAATCAAAAATTCTTCCCAAATTACCACATTATAAGTAACATCCTAATAAAATCCTTAGTCGTTAGTGACCTTCAACTTCTAGTTTCCTTTGTTGTCTAAAACGACGAACCAGGGTCTGTTTTCTTTTTTCGCTATTCAAGTTCATTCATTCTTTTGTTTTCGTATGCCCATTACCTTAACTGGTGGTAAGCGATGCGATGGATGATCGACACTCTTGCCAGTCAATCACTCTTAACTCTCTCTTAAAAACCTCCAGAAAAAACGTCGAAAAAATCTTATATATTTCATATTTTTTTTATGTATTTTATAATCTTTTTCTTTTAATATTTTAAATTTTGTTTAATTAATTTTGTCATTTGCTAGCAGTATATAGCAGACTACCCCCTTTTTTGTTTTAGTTCTTATAGGCTTAGGTTGTCTGGTAGATATCGCTGGCAGCGATAAGACTGCCATTGCACCCATAGACTTCAGTTTTTTTTTTTTAACTATGCAACAATTTTGGTGTAAAATAAAGTTTTATTCTATTCTTTTCCGACCAAAATCTCTCTGAAGTGACCACATCTTCAACAACAGGTCCAGCATAGCATCCTTGTTACCACCTCAGACGGTCAGTGCCGCCAACCTGTGGCTACGAATACTGGCAACACTACTCTAGGAGATATGATACCTCCATACTCTTTGTTGTCTGGTTTAAGATTGGTGTTACCACGGGCTCACGAGCGGCGGTAACGTGACTCGAACTCGACTTGAAGTGTAAACAATGAGGTTTCGTGGATCGTGTTCTGTTTCAGCCTGTGGGTGGTCCCTGAAACTGTTGTGTGAAGTGTGTTAACAACTTGACGTTCACTCTATATTCATAAACTGTTTACTTTGTAAGTTGTTTTTACGTCAACGCGATTGAAACGTTTACCGCATTTAGCTCTCTGATTGGTTGAGAACTTGGAGCGGGCCAATCGGAGCGCCGAACGTCATTTCTTGTCGATTGCGTCATGGTAATACAAACTCTCATTATGCACTCTGAATGAGTTTCAGGTTGCTCTTCAAACGCATAGAAGAAAGTCTTACTTCTATAATTATGTTAGGTTAGGTTAGGTTAGGTTAGGTTTATTTTTATTAAACACTAGCGGACACCCGGTTATGCTACTTACTATGTTAAAAAATATATAGCGCACTGTTTTAGAGATTTAGAGCACATCAATTTGTTGGTTTCAAAGTCTATTACGGACATAGGTAGAAACAATTTCTATTTATTGAAGCTTCATGTAGGCGGACTTAATGCAACAAGACATTCACTACCAGTCAACCTTTGACTTAAAAAAGACAACACTGTGGTAGGTGTGTAGTTTTTGTGTTTTTTATATAGATTTTAGACTTTCTCCTGTGTGACGATTAAATGAAATAGAATATAGTAAACTTTATTGTACACTTTGCGTTTTATACTTACATCGAAGGACTGGAACAATTTGCCTGCTGCGATCTTCCCGTCCGATTATAATTTAGTGTCTTCAAGGCTAAAGAACCAAAGCTCTTAATAAACTAGTGCGCCTCACCATCAACGATTACTTCGCTGCTTACCATCAAGTTTGATTGCAGTCAAGCACTGGTTGATATTATTATTTTTTTTAAAAGATACAATCATAACATATTGACATACAATATGTTATGATTGTATCTTTTTGTTGTGATTTTATTAATGATGAAATAAATGATGTAAAAATATCCACAAACTTTAAGAACCTTGCGCTTATTTATTTATTTATTTAAACTTCATGTACTGTACTGGTACATATGCGGACTTAATGCAACAAGGCATTCTCTACCAGTCAACCTTTGGGTTAAAAGAGACAAGACTGTCATAGGTGTGCACAATAAATAAATAACAGACAAATATTAAGTGGAATGTAGAATGTAGTATGCGATTCAATAGTTTCAGAAGTATCTCCTATGATCCGTCAAGTATTGTCAAACTTATTTATACTATTTAAAGGACTATTGACTGAACTCTCCCCTCGACTAAAAGAAGCATATCTAAGTACAGAGCGCGGTTCTGAAAAAAAAAACCGTTGAAATGAAAAACAGGAGAATTTACATAAACACAAAACAGTGGTAAGGAATTTTCATTTGGTGGGGAGTATGTAAATAATTTTCTTTTTAAATATTAAAGCTTGGTCTTCGATTCAACGCTACGTTCATAATTTAACACGTATTCTTTCTATTGAGATGTCTGCTGCAGGTTTTCTTTTGTTTTCATTTAATTTTTTGGTTTGATTATTTTTAAATTTTGCTCGGATTTTGCAGTTGAAAAGTAGCTTCAACGTAATCACTCTCTCATGTTTGAGTGTATGTGTAACACTCATTCAAGCTCAAATGACTGAAGGGATGTCGATGAAATTCGGCAAACGTGTAGAACAAATCCTGGAATAGAACATAGCATTTTTTTATCGTAGGAGTATATTAACTTGGAATAAATTTTTACTTTCACGCGAGCGAAGCCGGCGGCAGAAGCTAGTTTAATAATAAATACTTTTATTGACTTATACTGCATTCTCGTTTGCGATAAACGCTTTAAACAATTCTTAGGTACTATTATTATTGTTATTTAATCTTTATGCAACAAAAGGTACAAAGGCGGACTTAATGCCTTAGGCAGTATACTATCTCTCTAAGTAGCTTCCAAATAAATAAATTACAAAGTAAAAAAAAATGCCATCAAAATCTGACAAACGGGGTAGAAATGCTATTAAAGTCTAATTCCCTAATACTTAAAGCTCTTTTCACCCCCTTGTCGTAAAGAGCGTATAACATTCCGAATCATAATTCGCATACTTACTACTACACCACATTATTCGACCCTCTGCACAAGGAATTTTCCTCAAACTTTCTACATTGGATCCAAAGTCGGGACATTTTGACCCTCCCAAAGTCATATTAGGAAAATCGTAAAAAAGTCACAAAAAAAAACGTACTTTATCGGATCAAATGTTGCGGTAAAATTATATTTTTCCCAAAGTTTTGTTTGATAAGTCATTTATTATTCAAATTGAAGTTTTTATTTCAAGAATTCTGGCGAATGGTTCCGTTTATCGTGTGTAAATCAAAGGTTTTGTGGAATTTGTTTTATGTTTCCATTTCTTGGAAATCTACTAAGTTACTCAAACTTAATCTTACAATAATGTACCTATAGCTGCAGCAAAATAACATACGTATTACATATAAGTACCCTTTTATTTATTCGGTGTCAATACTTGGAAACTACGTTTACTTCAATTAATAAACACATCAAAAATAATAATACAGTTTCGCAACCGCCATCTTGGAAACCTATACGTCAACATCCATTTCGCGCGCAAACTGTAGACTACACAGTTTTCCCTTGCAGACGGCAATTTACGCGCGAAAAGCAACTGATACGTCGTGTTTATGTTTTGTTTACATGAGCGACATTGACGCCAAGTTGAATGTTTGAGATTAAGTTTAATATTTAAACAATATAAGCTGCTCAAAGTCGGTGAAACTTTGAAGGTCGAAGTTGATGTGACGAACTGGTACCTAATCTGTTTGCCACAAACATTGTTAGAATAGAAACATATGACCTTAATTTTCCGTGAAAATATTGCTCTGCTAGGCAAAGGCTTCCCTTTTCATCATCCATACTTCTCAGTCTTTATCAATCTATGGCCATGTTTGGTCCGATAAAAATTTTGTTAAAGAAAAACATTTTTCTTACAATGCGCGCTTAAGAGCTTAAACTTATACCAAATAATTCTATATTTATGATGATAAACAACAAAAACATCTCCTTATCTACCAAGATTAATTTAGCAGCCCACAATTTAGCCATTAATCATTTATTTAACTAGACACCTACAAGAAAAGAAACTCAATTTCCCGCCCATTACCTCCTCCCACAAAAATATAGATTAGGTATTTACTTGTCTATTCCAAATAAAAAATTCTTATAAACGACGCAAACACCGAAATATTCGAATTTCAAAAACTTTTAATTCGCGCCAAGTTTCCCTAAGTACAGTACGTACGCAGTTCGACATTCGATTAGAATAGTAAACGGCGCGGCGCGGTGGGGGACAGACGTCCCCCTGTCTGCGCCCTCGCCCGACGCCCTTTGCCCTTTCGCAAAGATCAACTTTGATTAATGGCGCAGATGCGTATCTTTTTCGGCGGGAAAATATTATTACCTTTAGTATCCTCTAGGTCTTGTTCTAGTTACTTATCAAATTGTAATTATTTTGCGAATATGTATCTGTGGAGATATCGATATTGTTGCAGAAGTCTATTTTATTATAACTATTACGGGGTCATTCCGAACAATGTTGGGTCTGTCTAGATGAGGACTTTATTGTGTAAGTAGGTATTTATTATCTAATATCGGATAATAGCTCGTCTGAGGTACATTTATGAAGATTTTATAGACCAAGGATTTATTAGGAAATAAAAACATTGGCGTAATGAAATCAAACCATCCATTAAAATTTATTTTTTAATTACATAATTAACTTTTTTACAGACTAACTTATTTGTATTACTAGTAGTATGTTGGTACTACATTTAAACCAAAAGAAATTCCGTAAATGTTAAATCAGTTGTATGTAAAGTCGTTTACAAACGTGCATCCCAGGAAAAAAGATTTTCTGAGATGCACGTTTGTGTTAAATAATACTAAGAATATTTATGGATGCAAGCAAGTTTAAAGCCCTAAAAATGATATCATAAACAATAATTAATGAAAAAAGATACGAACACGTAACTGTATTTCGATTTTACTGTGACAAAGTATTAATAGTAGCCTATGTACTTACTTGCTATTGTACATCTTAAGAAAAAACTGGATGGAGTCAAATAACTTTTTTTTCAAAGCCCCAAACGTAGAAGTAATACCACTACCACATTTACAAGCGAATCACAATTCCGCAAGCAAAAACTAGTTAAAACAACAAAGCTTTAATTTAGTCACCGTCAAATCACGCCATCACTCACCGCTAAAACCTAAATAGGTAAAAAAAATTACGGGCAGCCGTCGCTTCTGTAATTTGCGCCCATTAGTCTGGGGCAGGCGTCTCGCGCCCGCGGGTGCACGCGCACCGAGCGGCCCGGCGCCCTTACCCTGCCCTTAAAACAGGATACAGCGCAATATCCAAATTTCACCTTACTTTAGTATTTTTAACTTCTATAAACTGATCCACCCACTGTGTTTACAGTCCAATCCATCAGTAACTTCCATATCAAAGTAATTAATTCTAATTCGGCTACAAATCTTTTTAGTACGAATGTACCCAGCTTTCCGTGCGCCCTTTATTTGTCCTTACACCCAGATTCGCTGATTTCGACGTCTATTGACGTTCTAAGTTACTTTGAGGTAGATTAGCTTGGTATTCGAAAAAACCGCTTTTGATGCCGTGTGAAAAATTTAACACTGATTTTTTTTTTAAACTCAACTGTTCTTGTTGTAAGTACAAGCGTACCGAAACTTCGTCCTTATCCTATCAAGCAAAGTCGTCTGTTCATAGAAGATAATCGGCACTCATTTAACAATAACGAGACAACTAACTTACATGTGCGTACAGAATTACTCAGTTTTTGTTTCGCACACATTTATTCTACGTCGATCTCGAAGGACCAAAAATCTTTGGTCCTCCGTCCTGACGTCCTGTCTCGTTACCACAAGTGCGTCTGTACCGAGATCGTAGCTCGTCCTTATCGTGTCCTTAGAACAGAATACTTGTCGGAGTGTTCCCGGGAATAGATCTCCGGGGAGATTGAAGAGGTGCCTCAGGAATAGCAAGTGTGGCCGAAAGGACCTCGCTTTACAATGTTGTTGAAAGTTAAATTATGCTTGTTTAGTTGGTTGTGTGACGTTTATTACTGTGAAACATTGTTAGGTTAGTATAAGTTGAGCTGCCGGATTGTTCGGTGTCATTGCGGCTCTTTTTCTTGTAGTTGCATAGCATCAAATAACTTCTCCTGCTCTGGGTGGAGCGAGAGGAAGTGTCAGACTTTTACTGACTAAAATCTATCTGTTTAGGCGTCTTCTTGGATTTTTGGATAATAAAAAGAATAGATGGAACTGGATATAAAATATCTCGTCTTTTTATTATACAAGGCAAAGAAGGAACAAGAGTGGGTTTTTAGTCAGTAAAAGTGTGACACCATCTCCCACTCCACCCAAGAGCGCGATTTGTCATAAGATGATTTTCCCAATCAAAAAAAAAAGTAGCCGCCCAAATGTATTATCCTTCGAGCTGGATTATTAAGAACGCTTAAAGTTGAGGAAATGCCTCGTACTGTTTATTTTCCACAATCCAAGTAAACGCCAAAACACCACCCATTTTAGCATAGCATGGTACACTCCGTAAATATGTGGTGACCAGATCTTAGAATTGATCACTTCATCATGTGACCGGCTATTTGTGCTATTTCAGCTAAACGCATGATTATTTCATGATATGGTCAAACATGGCGGATCATGTCGTAAAATAGTTACGTTGCTGTTGTCTACCGCTACAGCTCACTGTTCCTCAATGTATTTCTGTTTTTTACTATAAAAAAATCGGATGTTAACTGGCGACCAGTCCTGCTTCATTTTTTTTTTAGATTTTACATTTTTATGTTAGATTATACTATATATTTCATACTCCGCAGCGTTGCAAGAAATCCTATCTCAGATAATTTTTTTGACGCCAGTATCAACTTCATTTAACTTGTACTAATTTCAACTTCTTTTGTTGATTTATATTGTGCTATCTTGTTTTTATATTAGAAGGTACCATATTATGCAACTTTATTTTTCAAAAAGGTATGTAATAAAAATATTTAAAAAACGCGTATGGCTCAATATAAATAATTACCCATCGCGCGCAGGGGGTATTGTTATTACGTAAATTCGCGTTTCTTAGAAAAATCACAAAAAATAAATAAAAAAAGAACTGTTTTTTTTTTCGAAAACAGTTAAAAAAAACGAAGACACCAAAATTAATACCGAATAAATTAATTGCCGAATAAATTTCGTACACCCGTGTGTTTTTTTTTGGTGGGAAAATCATGACATCCCCCGCTCTTGGGCGGAACCGGAGATAGTGTCAGACTTTTACTGACTAAAAACCCACTCCTGTTCCTTCGTTTCCGTGCGTACAGTACGACAATTAAGCGTTTTTCAAGGTCATTCAACTTGTACTACAATCGGCGCTAGAGGGATTGACGCAAACAAATATTATCTTCATCCCGTAAAGTTGTCAAAATTGAGACAGTATTGGTTACTAGTTTATAGTCGATATGCTTTTGGCAGAAAGATTTATCCCGAAAGTATCCCGGAAATAAAAACTGTTCGAGGTATTATAGGTAGACCGTGGCTGTGAGGGTAAAATCGCCGGAAAAACATTTCATCATCAGTTTGTTAATTTTTTGTTGTCCACTGTTAGACATAAACCTCCTCCAAGCGTATAAAATAATAAAACTATTTGTAGTAATTAGATATAAGGAAAATGTGTGTCCGACACAGGAGCACCACAAATGCAGACAAAAAAAAATATTGTAATGAAATAATAAAAACTATCAAACAAAAGCGCAGACTACCATATCCGCGGTAGAATAGAAACACAAGACCTATCCCAGGATCTGTCCCCCTAGCCAAGTTACGACCGTTTCGTTTCAATTCTCTTGTGTCGAACGCCTCGAATAGGCTATGCCTCCGATTCCTTTGTTCTAACGTCATCTCAACGCGCGTAGCCTACACGAGGCATTCGACGCAAGAGAATTGAAAACGAAATGGTCGTAACTTGGCCAGAGAGCTGGGTAATGTTTTGTTATTGAATAAACACCTCCAAAAAACTAGATGAAAATATTGGGTTTACATACAGATACACAAGGTATCAAAAAGTTTCTCCCCGTCTGTCTCGTCGCTTGGGTACACTTGTACCGAGCTCTGGAAGCCCTTGGCAAGTCCTTTCCCAGGATACCTACCGACTTGTCAACCTGCTAAAATGGATTAAGGTAGGTTTACACCGAGGTTACAGGTTAGGGAGCTACATAACCACCGATTGTGACCTCTAGGACAAGTGCACTGTTCTTGTAAGATTTGGCGAAGGGGCGAAACAGCAGTAAAAAGCTAGGAAATACTCTTGTATCGTAGGTACGTTCACAAACATGTAAACATACATACACACATACATAAGACACCCAGGCCCGGAACAACTATATATAAGCCATACAAATATTTGTTCCGGCCGGAAATCGGACAGCGACACGCAGCGCAGTTGGATGATAAAAATCATCATCACAGTGATGTGATGATGATCAACGTTTTTGCTCTAAGAGAATACCAGCGCTGAATTAGGTACCTTTTTAGCACTAATTATTCCTTTGTTTTTTTTTTCATTGTGTACTTTAGTTTATAAGATTGTATGAGGCACGAATAAACGTTTTTTTTTTCTTTATTCTTTCTTAACTGACATAAAGAAGTTCAATACTGGACATTGGTCTTCCCCAAGCGTCGCCACACCGAGCTGTCTGTCTTTTTTTTTATTTTCGTGCAATGCGACCTAAACATATTTGAACAGTTTATCTATACTATATAATTTATTAATATTATAAAACTGAAAAGATTGTTTATTTGTTTGAACGCACTTATCTCAGGAACTACTGGTTCGAAATAAAACATTCTTTTGTGTTTTCTTTATTATTTTATTTTAGTTTTTTTTAAGGCAATTTTACGATAATTTAATGTTTATCCAAACCCACATTTGGCCAATCTCTACAGAATCAGCTGTTTGTTGGCAGACGTAGCTCCGATATTATGAAATTATTATTTATATTTAATTATTTAATTGTGAAATGATAATTATTTTGTAATGTGGTTTGTATTTATACTGTTTTCAAAATATATTGACTAATTTAATTATTTTATTACACTTAATTAATAACCATATAATTACTGTCTATATGAAGCCATACAAATCCAATTGCATAGAATAAACAAAAAATAATATAGATAAATAAATTAAGATTTCTATGTTATTATTGTATCTTTTACATTGGGATGAGATTACTAACATAAAAATCCGAAATAAAATATTTTTTATTATAGCCCTTTTTATCGAGGAAAACTGTAGGCTATAAAAAAATTAGCAACTACCAAAAGGAACAGAGTAGTAACTAAAAACGCGATCGGAACCGCGGGAGACAACTAGTTACTAAATTAACGCAATCAAAATTTTCTCTAAAAGGTTTCTATTTTCTATTAGGTTTGGCGGCAAGAAAAATACATAAACTTTCAAAAGTATTCACCGTCCGTCCTGTCGCTCAAGTACAGATGTACTGAGCTAGGGATGACCCTGATTAGTCCTTCAGCCAGGATTCTGACTTGTCACACTGCTGAAAGGTTTGGTGTAGGCTTTAGTGGGAATATAACAATAGGACCGTAAGATATTACGTTATTTATTTATTTAATATGTTCAGTGATAGAATAGTTTGATGTTCAATTTTGATGTTATTACTTAGCTGTAGGTCCCTAAAAGCCACTCAGGTAGATTTTTATCTCGGCCAATTTTTCACTAGTGCTGATAGATGGTATATATCTATACAATATGTAAAGGGAATAATGTACGCCATTATAGGTACCATAATTCAAGCACTGCAATAGCAATAGTAGTCCTAATTGTAGGCACATAATAAAGCATCGGTATTGGTGCCTGTCCACGCACACACAAACACGTTTGAAACGCAATCAAGATTTATCAAAATAGATATTTTTAGCCTAAAATCATTCTTGATTATTTTAGAACAAAAAAATACTTTAATTAAGAATAGCAGAAATCGATTCAGTAGTCGATTTACTTAACATACATGCTTGACTGCGATCCCACCTAATGGCAAGCAGTGATGGAATCTTTGCTGGTGAGGCGCACTAGTTTATTAAGAGCCTATTCACTCTAGCTTTGAAGACACCTAAATTATAGTTTCTTTTAACTTTCAAGATGTGCGTTTTTTCGGTTAATTTTAATGTGAGAAATCATCCAATGACTCTTCCGTTCTTAGTGTCAGACTTTTACTGACTAAAATCACACCTATGTATCTTCATTTTCCCTTTGCGTTCCAGGACCACGCGTTTCCCTTTCCGAAGTCAAACCATGGCCCTAAGTGGCTTCGGCCCTGCTGAGCCCCTATGGTTTTTGAGGGCGGGAAGTCATCAAATATGTTCTCCCGCACTGAGTGGAGCGAGAGAGAGTTCCTTAAATTGTCTTTTCTTTCTAGGGCCACGATGGTTCTTCGACAATCCCAAAATTTTGGCAGGCATCGGCCCTACCGGGGCCGTTTAATCTTGCTGACATCTCTTTAAGGTGCAAGTGGAACACAACGGCGAAAGCGAGCTACCTATTGCTCGCCGTTCACAAGCCCACGCTTGGTCACGCGAACGCTCTGCCCCCCTAGCCAAGTTTTTCATTTTCAAGCAAGATTCTTTTTTCGTCGAACGCCTCGAGTAGGCCACGCCTCCGATTCCTTTGTTCTGACGTCATCTCAATTCTCAGTCACGTGGTCAGAACAAAGGAATTGGAGGCGTGACCTACTCGAGTCGTTCGACGCAAATAGAATCGAAACGAAACGGTTGTACCTTGGCTAGGGGGCAGGGCTTTCCGCTACCTCTTTTCGTTTCTTACCTGAAAGACTTCTGTTATAAGACAAGTGATACAAATGTAGGTCAAATTTTATAGCCCTGTAAATCTGATAGGTCAATTTATGGAGGCTGCTAACTATAAAATATGTACTTATAATAAACAGTTTTATGGGTAAATAAATGTGAAGTACTTATTTTATGGAGATTTTAATATTAGATACTAGCAGAATAGATAGCCAAAAAAAAACCCACTGACTATCAGAGTCAAAAGACATATCGTAAAAAGGATAAAGTGTCAAATCTACGGCATTTTTAGAGTTCCGTACCTCAAAAGGAAAAAACGGAACGATTATAGGATCACTTTGTTGTCCGTCTGTCTGTCTGTCAAGACCCTTTATCTCGGGAACGCGTGGGGTTATCCAGTTGAAATTAAAACTAAATACTCAGGTCTGCGGTCTCTTGAAACTGTGAAAAATAAAACTTTAAAACTATCGAAAAAAAATTATACGGCCGTTTATGTTGCAAAAACCTGGCATCCTGAAATTTGGCATCATGAAGCTAGGTCTCATAGCTCAAGTATAGGAAAAAATCTGAAAACTGTAAATTTGTCGTTATGATTCGGAAAATCTTCGTTACTCAATTCGGGAACTGAACTGTTTTCTTATGTAAGTTTGTATGGAACCCTCAGTGCGCGAGTTCGACTCGCCTGGTTTTTGTAGTATTTGATAGCTCAATGTATCGAGCCTGAGTCAGCCTTTCCAGCCCTATTTACCATGATCGCGCCTGTTTTAATGATTCCACATTTTGTCCAGTTGTGCAGACACTTGAGATACAAAACTACACCAATATCCACTAGAAATCAATTTGCGAATAATTAAAACCACCACTGAACTTCATTATCAAAAATCCAACCTAAAACCCAAAACCTACGGATAAATTATAATATTATTAATTATTTTATTTTTTTATTTAATTGGAAATAAGCAGTACCTTTGTACAATTTTTATCAGAATGTATCTTCTATCTTTATTCGTGTGTACATAAATTATAAAATAAATAAATATTTTTTATTATTTGTATTGTTCTTACAGTCCATCCTAAGGTTGTCTGGTAGATATCGCTGTTAGCGATAAGACCGCCATTGTACTCATAGATTAAGTTTAAAAGTTTTGTTACTATTTTCGTTTACAATAAAGTTTTATTCTATTTATTGACAACTAGGAACAATTTAATGTAAATAACAATGTGTTTTTATGGTTTTCCGTACATTTTTAAAAAAAAATTCTCTTCATAAGAACCTTTCTGAGACGAATCGGTGAACCAGTGATTCTCGAGTTTTGCGCTTAGCAACACATTTAGCCGTTAATTTGGAATTCTACTTATATAAATTTACAGAAAATGGTCTTGAAACGGTCACGGATATTCAGTAGGAAGTAAGTTTGTGCTAAGTTTAGTTGCAACACAACAACAGTACAACAACAGGTTGTTGATGTTGTTGTGTTGTGTGTATTTTGTCGTTGATGTGTAGTGAACCTCTCTTTCACTTGTATGTTAAGTGCCGCACCAACACAATTTAGAAACCAAGTCTGATTAAATAGAGGACCTAGTAAGCATTATTTTTAAAATAGTGTATACTGGAGACCGAAGGATATCTTTATTGATTAAAAAAATATCTGTTCTCTACCCATGACAACAATGGATGATAAATTGCGCGCTTGTAAGATACTCACACCTGTAATATAAGGGATACCATATTTCAAATGTTTAATATGATTTTTTTTTTATTATCGTTATAATTTTGGATTCCCGCGACCCTCACCAGGTCATTGATCCACTTTTGTTGGAGGCCTTCTAACGCTGCTTCTTCGCCCGATGCGAGACGCACAGGACCGGTCATTATGGCGACACATTGGGAAAGCCTATGTCCAACAGTAGACGTCTTTCGGCTGAAATGATGATGATGATGATGTTGACCCTTTTTCTATTAACAAAGAGTCTTATCACATCTGCCGAATTTGTTTGGATATTAAGTGACCAAGATAGTCTGATAAGGTTAGATGACTTGGTGAGGTAGGAGAGTACGAGACCAGTCGACTGAAATGTTCATAATTATGATGACTACGTGACCACAACCACGGAATCATTTTAATAACGCCCCCTCCCTGTCCCTCTCCTTGCGTCGATTCCTCCATGTTGATCGTGACCTACCCAGCTCCATCACCATTCATCAATTTCCCTCGTAAGATATTCCTTCATCGGTTTCTGTCTCTGGCCGTGTGAAGGGCATTGTGTACCACAAAGTCAAGAGTATATAATAAAGTATTGGGTTTCGCCCACGAGGCCTTTTCCCATCTAATTTACGATGAGGTCTTCGAAGTAGCCACCGTCTTTTCTTGCCAAGATACTCAGACAATAACCGCGAGATTTTAAGTTCTCGCAATATGGACATGGGTCCGAAATGCTGTCCAAGAGATACAGAGCGACTTTTACCAGCACCACATGTCAAAGACGTCAAAACATCCCCATAGAATCATCGATATTCTAAATACTATAATGTCAGCCACACACGATCCAGTTTAACGTCAATTTTAAAGTCCGGTAAACGTGATAGTATGTAGCTATCAGAATGTATGACAAGTCTATTGTGTGTATGAACGGCATAATATGCTTGACGTTACTCGGCAAACTTGACGGTAAACTTTATCGTGTGTGGCAGGCATAATACTCATCCATATGTCAGCAGAAAGGGCGAAATAACAAAACTGAAAATATAGAAAATACCAGGGCACCATACTATATCACAGCTCTTTTAATCTGTGATTTTCCACCTCTTAAATAGCATAAAAGAATTTGTATCTCTCAACGTGTTCGCGTTAAGAATGATATATTATTATGAGTCGGGAGTCACGTAGGCTTGCTGAAGCTTCCGTTAAAAATAACTAAAGTCTGTCTGTCCGAGTTTTTGAGAAACTTTAAATATGTCGTCTTTTTTTTCGTGGGAAAATCATCTTATGACAAATCCCGCTCTTGGGCAAAGCGGGAGATAGTGTCAGACTTTTACTGACTAAAAACCCACTCCTGTTTCTTCTTTGCCTTCATCCCGGGGCACCGGACTTCGCTTTCACACTACCCGTGGCCCCAGTAGGATTCGACCCTACTGGGCCCCTACAGTTGCTGACATCTCCCTGAGGCGCGCGTGGAACAGTACGCGCTGTCGACGACTTGGGCTCGGTCCGGACGGTTACCGGACGGTCGGACGGCGAGCTACCCATTGCTCGCCGTCCGCAAGCCCGCGCCTACGGGCGGGGGTATATTTCGTCTGGGATAGCCTTTGAAACTTGCCTGCGTTTATTTTACATGCTTTTATTTAGTTTCACCTGTCCCGATGTTTGTGTCTGTAATCGAATCCTGCAAATTCGATTTGACCCATATCCCGGTTACCGATTGAGCTGAAATTCAGTAAATCAGATGACAATGCAATATTATTATGACACGGAGCTGAACTGATGATGGAACCGGAAGGTTGCCATAGGTACTCAGATAACCCTATAGAATTTGAGCTTTTTGGAATGTTCTTGACTTGATGAGTATTAACTATATAGGTATATACCGCGCTATAAAAGCTCGCTATGAAAAAATGATTTTCATCGAAAACTTGTTTGTAAATAATTTTGTACAAGACAAAAAAAATCCTTTCTGAAAACCGCGTCAAATTCAAACCTAAATACAAAAATTTGTATGTATATGTTTGTTAATCCTTCACGCTCAAACGGTTTAAAGGATTTGGATGAAATTCGTCACACGGTTAAACCTTATCCTAGGATTTTTTATCTCGGGAATATGTTCCCACAATTTTTAAACCACTAATTTTTAATAAGTACAATTACTTAAAGGGCTTATTAGAAAAAGTCTTGTAAGTAAAGTCTCAATAAATTATATTCATAAACAGCAAAGTTATTAACATTTGTTTATATCCCAAAATGCCACTCAATTTATGGAAATAATGTAAGAAAGAAATAATTATGAATGAAAAACAATGGAATAAAAAACTTAAAAACAAAAAATACAACCGACTTCTATGTAATAAAAAAACAATTAGACGTGCTAAATAACTTAAATTTCGGAGGTCGGTGTTTCTTCAATAGTTTTTTCTCTTCGTTATTATTTTAACACCGACTTCTGAATTTAAAATTATTTTGCACTTTACCGTGTTTTTGCACATAGAAGTTGGTTGTATTTTTTTTTTGTAAAAAGTTTTTTATTTTACACATTTTAATTATGGTACCTCCACTAAAAAGTACCCCTCAGCCATACTTAAATACCTTATAGCCAGAGTGCATCTCATGACAATTCTAATAATCCCAAACACGGTTAGATTACATTAATTTATTACAGAGTTCCGGTGCCTAACTTCAGGCTTCACCATCAGATCAGTTCCATATATTCCCCCTCTTCTTTCAGTCAGTTATCGACTTCACGTGTAAATAAAGCAATTTTACTTCTTACGACAGTTCTGCTGTGTTCCTATGAGGAGTTCTGTTCCATATCTTCGAAGATCATAATCAGATCATAACAATATTTCTATGGGAGCAACTTGGAAGCATAACCTTTCAATAAAAAAAAATATTTCAAAATTGGTCCACAATTGACCGAGAAATTGGTGAAGACACAAAAAAAAAAAGGAAAACATACATTTGATTCAATTATGAGTTTAGCAATTATGATCAGTTTTCGTGGACAATTTTTTTTACTTTTGACTATACAGATATGATCAGTAAAGGGTACACTTAGAGCTCCTCTTTTTGTACTAATTAACGGTTTATAGTTGGTTACAAAATGAAGCAGAAATTTGCATTTGAAATATTGGTCTAAGAAAATGTGAATTTAAGTTCTACAGTCCATGGAGAGGGAGAGGGAGACCAAAGAAAAGATGGATGGATTGTGTGAAAAGTGATATGAAAGAAAAGGAAGTTAGTGATAGCATGACGAGTAACAGGGCAGAGTGGAAGAAAAAAACGTGTTGCGCCGACCCCAAATAACACGGGATAAGGGCAGGAAGATGATGATGAAGTTCTACAGTCCATCTCAAAGTTGTCTGGTAGATATATTATAATTAACTTTGACAGAAGTAGCAACGTAGCTCTTAGTGCAACCCACTCTCAGTCTTTCTTTATCTTCATTTTTTTTTTCCGTTTCTATTTTCTGCGCGTTTCCTTGTCTCAAATAAATGGTTTCTATTCTTTCTTTCTTTAACTGTCTACTGTTTGAAGAAAATTCCGCTTAACTTTGTGTTTTTCTTCGCTTGTCAGACTGTCTTTGACAAGCTTATGACTTCCTTAATATTAAGACAATACAAGTGATAGCTACAACCTAGGAGTCTTTAAGTGAAGAGTGAATAGGTTACTTGTAGGCAAGCGCTCTCCACCGTCCACCATATCATCGCTTACTATCAGGTGAGATTAGCCCCTCTAGCCAAGTTACGACCGTTTCGTTTCGATTCTCTTGCTTCGAAGGCCTTGAGTAGACCACGCCTCTGATTCCTTTATTCTAACTTTGTGACTGAGAGTTGAGATGACGTCAGAACAAAGGTCCTAGAACGTGTATTATGACCCATTCTCTCTTCTAGAGAGGAGGCCTGAGTCCCAACAGTGGGAACATTAAAAGGCTGATTATGCTATTATTACTCGTATTATAACATACTCGCGCCCTCGTTCTAAATCTGTGAATGAGGAAGCCCGGTTCTATAGAGCTCAATGGCGTTCGGAACCTCTCTTCCAAAGCCCTCCGTCTCCCTCTACCTATTTCAGTAACTCACCTGGTAACGAATAATTTACAACAAAAAAATATAACGTAATTCAGAAAATAAGATAAAATATAGCCAGTAAAGACAATTTCGGTCGACATCGCTATTCGGCGAGTCTATTTCGATGCGGGCGAAGCCGCGGGGCATAGCTATGGTTTGTCTATATTTAAAGTCATGTCTGCCGACTGCCGGACAAGTATTCAGGTCAAAGTATTAGGCTCTTCGCAGATACATTGTGACAACGGGAGGAACTTTCCGGGGGAGTATATTTTGGGAATATTGCTTAAAATAATACTAGTAACTGAATCGGTGAGAGGAATCTCAAGCTCAGAGACATTTTTTTAAGTAGTCTATCATCTGGAGCGAAAGGCGTATTTTTTTTAGGTGGAAAAATCATCCTATGACAAATCCCGCTCTTGAGCGGAGCGGGAGATAGTGTCAGACTTAAAAACCCATTCCTGTTCCTTCGTTGCCCCAGGTTTTGTTTTCATACTACCCATGGCCCCAGTAGGCCCCTACGATTTGCTGACATCTCCCTGAGGCGCTCGTGGAACAATACGCGCCGTCGACGACTTGGGCTCGATCGGGATAGTTACCGGACGGTCGGACGGCGGGCTACTCATTGCTCGCCGTCAGCAATCCAGTGCCTACGGTGGCCGGAAATCGGGATCGGAAGCGAGAGAGACGTGTTAGAATTTTACTGACTAAAACCACACCTGTGTCCTTTGCCTTGCGTTTCAGGACTAAAGATTTTTCTTTCAGAAATCAACCCATGGCCTCTGTAGACTTCGGCCCTGCTAGGCCCCTACGGTTAGCACAGAAACATTGGATTTATGATACAATCATACTTTTTTGTGGCGGGAAATTATGAAATAACCTCTCTCGCTTTGGTTGGAGCAAGAGGAAGTATCACACTTTTACTGACTAAACCCCACTTGCGTTAGTTGCCCTTTGCGTTGCAGTGCTGCAGTCACTCATTTGAAGAATCCTGCAGTCCTAAGGCAGTCCGTCAACCCTGGACACTAACATGCTATGGGTGAATTAACCTAATTCAACGGATCTCGATTAACACCACATTTAAACTAACGTCAAGAGGGGTCAATCATCATCATCATCATTTCAGCCGAAAGACGTCCACTGTTGGACATAGGCCTCCCCCAAGCGTCTTCACAACGACCGATCCTGTGCGTCTCGCATCCACCGCATTCCTGCGAGGGGTCAATAGTCTATAGCAATGATGACACACAGAGACAAGTCTTAAACGCGCTGTAGAAGCGTCGACCTCCTTCAGTTTCATCGTTGTAACCCCTCTAAGTAAAACCGCGCCAACACCTTTTTTTTGGTAATTGGAGTCAGCAACAAGAGACCACGATGGCTGTTTTGGGGTAAAAAGGTTCCTTGAGTGATCGCATCAGAAATGTAGATATCCGCAGGAGAACCAAGGTTGCAGTGACATTGCTCGCAGAACATATGGTCGATGGGACCGGTTCTGCGTACCGGACGTCGCAGCGTTTGAAGCCTTCCACAAGGTGGATCGACGACCTGTTAATGGGTACGGAAATCCGATGGATGGGAGAGCATTATATTCAGCAATAGACGTCTTTCGGCTGAAATGTTGATGGTTTTGATGATGAATGTGTGAGCTCTTCGCACGTGTAACACAACGCGCCGTCAACCCAAGCCTGGGCCATATCACGCTGACTGACTCTGGAAAAATTCATAAGTGTCATAGTCATTAATTTGTCTCCTATCTACCCGATACTAATTATACCTACGAACTAATATATTATTACAAATTTCGACACCAACCTCAACAATTCCAGTCGCCATTCAACTCATCAAAAATTTCGCAATTTCACAAAAAAAAAAAAAACTAGAAATGCAATCGATACCCACAATTATAATAACAAAAACGGTAATTAATACTTGTAGCGGGTGCAACACAATACCTCTTTGTCGGCAGCCGTCGGGTAACAATAGACTAGTGGACAGATGACACTTTACAGTGTGACCAGTCTTTTGTGAAGTTTTGGACAAAAAACAAACTGATTACTAGAGTAACGGAACTTTTTTGGATACACCTTTTTTGTGTCTAGCCGTTCTTTTATTTTGACGGGGCATAGGGTAATGTTTTTTATGTAGGTTGGACTGAAAACCAGCCAGATGGATGTGGCTACTGTGTCCTAAAAGTACATGTAACGTCAAAATGATTACTAACTTTTTCCTTATTTGAGACTTCGCTTTAGGACTGGAACAATTTGCCGGTTGCGGTCTTCCCGTCCGATTATAATTTCTATTAAGTTTCTTTAAGGCTAGAGTGAATAGGCTCTTAATAAACTAGTGCGCCTCACCATTGACGATTGCATCATTGCTTGCCATCAAGTGGAATCGCAGTCAAGTACTAGTTTATATCAATTTAAAAAAAATAAGCAGAGTATTAAACCGAGTCTAGTTTAGAAAGTATTTAATTTTAGGATACAGTTACTTTCTTTTCCTCTAACCTTTCGAATAATTAGTAAGACATGAGAGACAAAATAGAAAGACATCAGAGAGCGAACGCCGGCGTTTGCTTGGAGTTTAGTGGATTGAAATGCGGATGTAAAATATTCCAATGTTTTTGCAGTATTTGTCAGGAAATGTCTCGAATCAGCCTTCTCAGCAAGCTTAGCTGAGATAGCGACTACTACAATAAAATTCTCAGCTCCATTACCAAGATCGCGCTTATTTCAATGATACCCAGTCCAGTAATGATATTCCAGTCTAGATGTATCTGTGGCTAGTGGCTATTGCTATTTTCACATACCAATAGCCACTAGCCACAAATTTACGAATAATAAAATTAGAAACTCAACTTTACTCGAAAAAATCTTGCCAAAGTCCCCAAGACTTTGGCAAGATTTTTTCGAGTCATTAACCGTTACCAACATTAGAAAGACATTCGGAAAGCGTCTCGTGTGCCCGAACCCTCACCAATTATACAAACTGCACTTTGGGCTAATAATCGCCAGCACTACTACTGAGCACGAAGTTCTGAGTTTGATTCCCGAATCAAGCAATCCTTATTAGACTTTTTCATATGGAATTTCTCAGTAGCAGCACGATAAGGTCTCGATTTATGGTCTGTGCCTAGCAATAAACTCGCCACCTTACCTTCTATTACCTGAAACTGCAACAAACATGGCAGAATGTGTGTATACTATAGCTTTATGTGGAATACAGACATTATGCTTTATTAAAGATCTTGTAACTAAATTGCTATCCAAGTCATCGAACGATGAACACGCCACAATCGCGGTGATAAGTTCCCACTTTAAGGAGTGATCATAAACGTGACACGGCGGCGTCTTCACCTTCCGTATGACGCAGGTCAACGGACACAGATTTAGCCGGAAGATATGCTGATGATATTGTGCGGATTGTCTGGAAGACACGGTGGAGCATAAGGTAGAGTTCTGCCTGGTTTGGAGTCCGCCGTCCCCTCGTAGTGGAGATCGGCGTAGGCAAGTAGGAGCAGGCTACATGTGAAGCATCAAAATCAATCCAATGCAAATAACCACTCATCATCATCATCATCATCATCATTTCAGCCGAAAGAAGTCCACTGCTGGACATAGGCCTCCCCCAAGCGACACCATAACGACCGATCCTGTGCGTCTTGCATCCACCGCACTCCCGCGACTCTCACCAGGTCGTCGGTCCACCTTGTGGGAGGCCTTCCAACGCTGCGTTTTCCGGTGCGCTGTCGCCACTCTAGAACCTGTCATAAAAACACATAATTTATAAACCATTTCACACTAACACTTTCCTTTCATCGACAAAAGCATTTAAAATACAAATAAGGCCATATTTATTGGACCATATCACGCAAAAATGTAGAAACATAAATGTCACATAGAAACCGTGTTTGCACGTAACTTAAAGGTCTAATTAGCTGGATGCCTATGCAAATATGGCGACATGGGGGTTCCCCCATGGTGCATTGGGACTTTTAATGGGAATTCATAGATTGTTAGTGAAAGTGCTGGGGAAATTGTTCTGGGAATTTGTTGCTATGAGAGCTAGCGCACGTGTAAAGGTTCCGGTTGAAACTATTGCTGAAAGTGAATTTTAAACAAGAATATGGGGTTTAAAAGACGAATTGTAAACATATAAAAATTTCATTACATATTCAATTTTCAAATGTTTTCTTAATGCTCTTTGTACTAATTAAACCTATCGTAAAAATACATAAACAGATAAATTCTATGCGACATGTTTGTGATGTAGCTGACTATCTCGTCTTAAATTTGTTATAATTTTAATTCTATATAATCGAATTTAATGTAAATATTGTGATTTTAATTATTTACGCTTGCGGACGGCGAGCAATGGGTAGCTCGACCGTCCGGTAACCGTCCGGACCGATCCCAAGTTGTCGACGGTACGTATTGTTCCACGCGCGCCTCAAGGAGATGCCAGCAACCGTAGGGGCCCAGCAAGGTCGAAGCCTATTGGGGCCATGAGTGATGCGAAAGAGATCCCCGGGGCCCTGGAACAATGGTTAAGAAAGAACAGGAATGGGGAGATGTCATTAGATGATTTTCCCACCCAAAAAAAATCCCTCTTGTTCGCACACCTGACGTGTATCATGTCATGATAAGACTCCTAGTAAGGTCTGCTGGAAGAAATTTCATCTATATATACACGTAATAAATCTGTAGAAGTCGTTAGTTGTGCGCGCATCACGTAAAATGTACGAGACCGATGTAGATAACTTTTATACACTAAAATTGTGTGTAACTTGATATATTACTTAGGCTTTGTTTCATCGCAATCGGTTGACTATATCGAAAGATATACACACATTCATTGACTGTTAGGCGGTACGAAGTTCGCCGGTTCAATTAGTATGAAATATGCAGCGCCTTTATACTCCTCTATCTGTATGTGTTCTTTTCAGTTTTTAAGTGTTTGTGTATACATAAATGAAGTGAAAGCATAGCATAGCATAGTCGGCCTAATTTTCCCACTGTTGGGACTCAGACCTCCTCTCTAGGAGAGGGAATGGGCCGTAATCTAACACGCGGGACCAGTGCGGGTTGGTGGATGTCACATTTCTTCGAATTTTTGGTTCTAGGACATCATCCTCACGATGAATAAAATGAAAACTAAATAATATTTCCTTGAAAATTCGTTGCATTTAACTATCCTCTCAGTGTATTTCAGGATTGAGTGAAAACGTTCAGCATAGCGCGTCGGGTCGGCCGCATTGTTGTGATATCTATGCTATTAGCTATATTTAGAATATTGGCGCCTAGCTGCTGTAGCGACAGCCTTATTGTTATTCAAAATGAACTTATCTGTGTGAATCCTAATTAGTTGGTGATAACAATTCAAACGGTATAACATAATTTGTGATATTTCTCTATTTACAATGCTAGCCTGTGAATGTCTCACTATCACTATTTCTCATACACCTGCTCAAGGTCAACTATCCTGTTGGTCTAGTGGTTAGTGGCCCTGCTATGCCGGAGGTCGTGGTTTCGATACCCACCCAGGACAAATGTTAGTGTGATGAGCAGGATCATTTGTTCTGTGTCTAGGTGTATTTATCTATAATATGTATGTATTTACTTATCTATTAATATATTGGGTATGTTTATCTGTTGTCTAATACTCATAGCACAAGCTCTGCTTAGTTTGGGACTAGATAGCGTTGTGTGATAGTTAATATATATATATATAATATTAATATTATTAAAAAGCAGGGGGAGCAATAATGGCCAAGTGGTAACAGCCCCGACTTACAAGTTGTAGGTGTAAAGGCGGGTTCAAACCCAGCCAGGCGCATTACTTTGTGTAATTTATTTCATCACCACTGCTCTCAAAACGGTAAAGGAAAACATCGTGAGGAAACCGGCTTGTCCTAGAACCAAAAATTCGAAGACATGTGACATTCACCAACTCGCACTGGGCCCGCGTGGTGGATTACGGTCCATCCCCTCTCCTAGAGAGGAGGCTTGAGTCCCAGCAGTGGGAACATTAAAAAAGGTTAATTATGCTAATAGGCACGAGCTCTGCTTGGTTTGGGACTAAATTGCGATGCTTGAAAAAGCTGTAAAAATAAAAAGTTGTCGCGTCTGAGTGAGGCCTAAGTCATTCATTCATTACAATCTGCTTTACTAAAAGGAATGAAGGAACTTCCAATCAAAAAGTTTAGTTCACGACAAAACTTCACCTGTCTACAAGTATGAGAAAAGTTACATTGACAAGTTCATTTGGAGGGAAATTGAAATGTTTATGCTTCCGTGAAAGGGTGCGGCACACGTGTCATAATTTCATTATGCCATGTTTTGAATGAAAATCAAATAAAGTTTAAGAACGAGATGAAAGTTTGTAACATTTCACAGCTAATTAAACTGAAACATAACAATAATGTGTAAATTCGTACCCGACTAGCTTTATTCGCCTTTTTTAGGGTTCCGTACCTCAAAAGAAAAAAATGGAACCCATATATGATCACTTTGTTGTCTGTCTGTCAAGATCCTTTCATACTAAGATCATAGAGCGATTTGACATAACTTATTTTCACATGGATGAAACCTTAAGTTCTCAGTAGCGTCTCATGTGCTTTGAATACTATACATGATAAATATATCATACATTTCTTCTACTTTCTAATTACAACACAATTACAACACACAAATAACAATTAATTAAAACTTAATGCTTTAAAAACATCATCAAAACCATGACGAACGATTGAAACATGGACTCATGAAAACAAACAAAGACTCGATTGATTTACAACCCATAATTCCAGTTTATTTCATTTTCTGAACCTCCACTTAAATTTAACTGAGTTAATTATCACACGTTCCACTTACCTATTATATCTAAAGTTTTTTTTTTATTACTATAGCTCCATACACTTCCGACCATAAAAAGTTCATAAGCAGTTTATTTTTATATCTCATACGACATTAAATTTTTCATAACAATAAAATGTGATGTGTTTTATAATTTTAATGGTTATAAAAGTTACTCTAATTTAACATTCATATAAGTATTTTTTTACTACAATTTAACTGCCCTTAAATGGAGATTTTACTATGTGTCAAATTGTAAAATTGGATCATAGACACGCCCCTTAAAAAATGCAGTGATTTGTGTCTGTATTAATTTATATTTTGTAGGTATAATCAGATAAACCCTCCCCCCCGTCCCTCCTCTTTTGTTTATACGATTGTGTGAGTCACAAATAAACGTTTTTTCTTTCTTTCTTTATAAAAAAAATATATTATAAAGCGTTCATTGTCTAGTGAATATATTTGTTTGTACTCCCACAATATTATGCAATTGTAAAAAAAAAACTTTTTTACAAACTGTTACTATCTCCTTGTTTCACAAGGCTGTACTTATTTGAAAGCAAAAGATCGTTTGATAACATTTCCTAACAAGTGGGAAGCAGTCCATACGTTGTAATTATCTTTCTTAAGAATTTCCCTACATCACAATAAAATTTATATCGAGACATCTGTCACGCAGACGCTATTCAAACACAAAGAAATTATTTTTCTATATACCCACAGATAAGAATCCATTACTACAAAGTAAACTGTGTTTAAAAGAAACAATCTCCGTACTACAAACGTAAACTGATACGCTTTGCATGGCCCCAAGTGTACTAACGGTTAACGACCCCCACAAAAAGTTATTCAATTGTCTTCAAGTATACAGATTAATATCTAAACAGTTCCCATTTAGTAACTTATTATGGCTTTTAAATAATTTTGTTACAATTTTTATGATAATCGTAAAAGTTTGTGTGCGTGGAGCCGTTTTTTACCAAACCAAAAGTACAAGCTTCATATAATATTTAATTACAGCGGTAATTGTCTTAATTGTTGAAACTCATGACGTAATATAACACTTTCGAAGTTCAAATAAAACATTAGTTAATTAATATTTAATTCAAAATAACGATCCGGCAACGTGGAGAGATTTTGTGTACATAAAGGTTTATATTTACGGCAGGCTTTGTTACACGAGCAAGCTTTATTTTAAGTGGGTGGTCGAATTTTGTGGCCTTATGTGTAACTCTAATATTCACATTGATGTGATTTTTTCAGGGGAAGGTATACAGGATATTTACAAATAGATGGACTATTTGAAATAATTACATGCTTTGACTGGTTTCACGCCAAGCTCACATTATATGGGGTTTTAGATTAAATGAGATTTTATCATCGATAAATAATAAAAGGGAGAGGGAGGCCAAAGAAAAGATGGATGGATTGTGTGAACAGTGATATGAAAGAAAAGAAAGTTAGTGATAGTATGACGTTTGACAGGATAGAATGGAAGAATAAAACGTGTTGCGCAGACCCCAAATAAGATGGGACAAGGGCAGGAAGATGATGATGATCATCGATAAATCAACACCATACAATTGGAACAATTTGATAGTGGTTGTCGCTGTCAGAATTTCACGTTGTTCAGGCTCTCTGGTGGTACGTCATAGACCTCAAATGATGATTGGAAGAACAAACACCCAGGTGGGAGAAATAAAGGATATCAAGGCAGTCATTATCACGGCCTCTAGATTGATTTTCTTTCCGTACCCCAATACCGGGGGGATTGAACGACAAGAGGGGTGCGTTTCCTATCATAGACCTATATAGGTAGGCATATACCTTACCTACTTACGAGCTGGGATACACTTTTTGAACATCAAAATTTACAAATAAAATGTTCTTTAGAACGCTTGCCCGTCACCACCTTTGGCCCCTCGCCCACGGCGACTTTTTGTAGCGATGCTGTAGCGCGTTCACATCGATACATTCGCGATGCTGTAGCGCGTTAGTAGCGCGTAGGCATCTTTTCAATAGCACTTGCATTGCAAATGCGACTATAGTGCGCGTTAGTAGCGATGCTGTCGCGCGCTCACGAAACGCGCGACAGCATCGCTACAAAAAGTCGCCGAGGGCGAAGGGCCTTAGTGTTAACTAGAAAGAAGTGGCGCAAAGAACTCCCAGCGATAGCAGTCGCGGTGGGATTGTTCGAATGGTTTATCACGAAACCTTGAATGCAGAGAGCAATGAGAGGAACACCTGTGGATTTTAGTTAGTAAAAGTCTGACACTCTTGCTCCACCCAGAGCGGGAGACGTTATTAAATGATTTCCCACCCAAAAAAGGTCAACAGCAGTCACAAATTGTTTCAAAACCATGCTTTACATATTTTTTGATATATGTATATGCACCAGATCCTTTCAATAATCTAGATATAACCTTCTGTATCTTTTTGGAATGCGTCCAAGTTATACGCCAATGTTTTCTATGTTCAAAAATGATATATGGAACCCGATTTGAAACTTCTAGATTTGAAAGAAAACGGAGAACGATAAAAAATCTGCCAGTTTTGGATCGAGATTCATGACTTAGCAATTTTGCAGAATAGAAAATACTTCACTACGTTTATGCTTTGAATTACAAGCTTTAGAAATGATTTGAATAAGAGGGCCTTAGAAAAAATGAAATTCTATCTATAGTGATCAAGATTGTGGAAAAGTGAAAAATGTATGGAATTGACTACTTGCGTTACCTACCGAGATGTTAGGTTTTTCAAATGACAAACGTCATGCGATCGTTCAAGTTGGTATCGCTAATAAAATGGCACAGTCTGTAGACCCTTTTTTTCGCCTCACCTCCGCGAGGATACCGTGTACAATGGTGTCACCTGAGCATTTCTTCCTGCCGGATCCGAAACACAAACCTCCCGAGCTGGTCATGTCCGGTCAAGTCCGGTGAACAACTCAAAAAGCGGGCTTACCGCCACGATTGTCCAGCGTTCTGTAGACCCAAAGCTGACTTTTCAGGAATGTTCTAAAGACTAATTAATAGGGTGAAACTCCTTGTTCGTACTGTATTTAAAATTTGCTAAGAGTTACAATTTTTGCAAGAACCACAATATTTTGACGGCATGGTTATACAGGAGCTCGTTGCTAAGTAATAATAGACGGAAGAGTCAATCTCTAAGGTTAAGCGACCATTGCCGTGGCTTATTTATCGATGGGTGAATATCTCAAAATTTTAGTCGTTGGTCCCGGCTGTCATTTGTAAATTTTTATCAGTTGTTATAGATAGTTAGAAAGGAGAGTATCAGGAAATGACACCAATCTTGGTATGGCATAGCATAACATAGTCGGCCTTATAATGTTCCCACTGTTGAGATTCAGGCCTCCTCTCTAGGAGAGTCTTGGAAAGGGGTATTATTTTATATGCAACTCCATGTAAAGTTTTGGGATCCAACTGCATCCGGTATGGCTGGAGGCGGACCCCAATACCAATAATAAAAGGCTAGGCAGGCAGGTAACTGCAGCCTGCCAGAAGTGGATCCCTACAAGTAGTTAATAAAATAATCACCCAGAAAATATATCCTTACTAACCCAAATATATTTTCTTGCTTTGCCGCTGCCATCAAACAACAAACAAAAACAACACTGACCTACTCTACACTTAAAAGTTCCCGGCAACAAAACCAAAAAATATTAAAAATAAATAACAAGCAATCTGCCGTAAGGGTTCGTTTACCTGAGCGAAGTCAGGTGACAGCAGTAGTACGAAAATAAACAGAAGTCAGGCTGACGAACCCGCGAGACTACTTGTGGTTGGCTACCATCTGTCATGCATCGACATATGGTGATTTTACGGGCCTACGATTTGTTTATATCTCATCTCTTTCTTTCATCAAGATGATTGTATGTCTGTCCCCCTCGCACCCAGTTTTCCTTCAAGGTGAGGGGGTAATTGAAATCGAACACTGCATGCGGGTTAAGTGAAAGGACTTGTCTTGGCATAGATTAGAGAAGTCAGAAGAGGTATTTTTTTTTTTTGTATTTTCTACCTATTTTTTCGTAATTTGACTAACATGATTAAAGGCAAGATTTTTTTTTTGGGGGAATGTGATCATCAAATAACTTCTTCAACGCTGGCTAGAGCGAGAGAGAGTGTTAGACTTGTACTGATCAAAACCCTTCGTGTTCCTTCAGTTGCTCTTTATGGTCCAGAGCCACATTACTCAAGATCTTAACTTCAGTTGCCCTTTATGATCCAGATCCACAGTACTCAAGATCTTAACTTCTGTTGCCCTTTATGATTCAGAGCCAAAAAACACAAGATCTTAACTTCAGTCGCCCTTTATGATCCAGAGCCACAGTACTCGAGAACTTGTCAAATGGTGCATTTTAACTCGAGAATTTGTCAAATTGTGCATTTAAGCAATTTTACAAGTTTCCTTGCAACAATATTTTCAGTAATCGAGGGTCAGTTAGCTACGTTCTTCACAAATAACTGTTTTAGCTACTTAACAAATCAGACTAGATCAGTAATGATACATGCACTCAGAGGGCAATAAAGTTAATTATTCCCATTTAATTGATACTTATTTACGCTAATGAAGTAATATATCTTTGTTCTTTGAGTATTAAAGATAGTACCTACATAAATTGTAGCGTACTTTGATTTAAACTAACGCTGTGTGATTCTAATGGGCAACTGTAATTATGAACATTTGAAATGATAGTAATTAAAATGTTGTTCAAGCATTATTAAATTCAATTCGTAATGTTTTACAATGGTGGCATTGGTGATGTAATTCCTGTATTAGGGTTAAAAGGCTGGCAGTGGAAGTGTTCGAAAGATTCATCGCGTTCCTGGAACTCAAAGGGCAACTGTAGGAACACGGGTGGGTCAGTTAAAGTCTGAGACTCCGTCTCGCTTCACCCAGGTCAGGAAGAGTTATTTGATGTTTTTCCGGACAAAAAATGGGTAAAAGGATTGGTATGTTTTTAGTGGACGACGCCCTCTAGGACTGGATAGGGCCCATTATGGCCGATACCTACTAGGGCTGTGGGATTATTCGAAAGATTTACCACAACCCTAGAACACAAAGGACAAATGAAAAATGTACTTTTTTTTACACAATTGTTCGCTTTGTCATTGGTAGAGCGTTGTGCAGCTACAATTTTGATGCCTGATTATACAGTGCGGGAGCGACGCCCAGGTGTCGCCACTGTGTGGACCGCCCGGAAGACACGGTGTAGGTGTACCCTGCTTGGGCAGAGCAACGCCGAGTACTTGTGGGGGCGTTGGCGGCGACGATCTCTCGCGCCAGGCAAGCCCCGTACCAAATTACAGGCCATGGTCCGGAGCGAGGAGGAGTGGCAGGCGGTCGCATACTAGCAAAGGAGGCAGCCGATCGCGTGAGGCAACGGTCCTCACGTCACAACCGCCGCTGGGATTCCGATCCCGATTTCCGGCCACCGTAGGCGTGGGGTTGCGGACGGCGAGCAATGGGTAGCCCGCCGTCCGACCTTCCGGTAACCGTCCGGACTGTGCTGAAGTCGTCAAAGGCGCGTATTGTTCCACACGGACCTCAGGGAGATGTCAGCAAATAGTAGGGGTCCAGTAGGGTACTGGGGACACGGACGGTGTGTGAAAGTGAAACCTGGGGCCCTGGGACGAAGGCAAAGAAGGAACAGGAGTGGGTTTTTAGTCAGTAAAAGTATGACACTATCTCCCGCTCCGCCCAAGAGCCGGATTTGTCATTTGATGATTTTCCCACCAAAAAAAAACACCTGATTACACATAATGTTTTTCAGAGAAGCTACAAGACCTTAGGCACAATCAAACTATTCAACAAAACTTTTACTCTCTGTAGATTTTTCTGCAAACCATGGGAACAATGACCTATCATACCAGAGTCCACCTTTGTCATGTCAGCAACGTAAACCTGATGTTAAACGCAAGTTAAAATTAAACGGGAGATTTATAGGCGATTTCATCAATTTAACCGCAGTTAAATTAATCGATTCATAATTATTTTGTCTTTCCTTTTAAGGAAAAAACCAAGGATTCCAGTTACGCTGCGACACGAGATCGACGCTAAAGTAACTTGATATTTTTTGTGGTGTTATTATTGAATAACGGTCAATTAAACAGCTGTTTCTTTTATTTTATTTACTAGCTTTTGCTCGCGACTTCGTCCGCGTAGAAGTCGAAAATGGTCGAAAAAGATACGAAAATATGAAATATTATTTATTATCTTCGTTGTGTGTCCATTAAATTGTATGGCGAGTGATATTGTATCTTAAGATAAAATATTATAGTATCTTAGCCGTGTGCAGCGTGTAGTGAACTCCACTGCGGATGACGTAACCTAAGACAAACTTATTGTTTGCGGTTGCTACAGTAATCGGGTCTAGTGATCGAACCACAAAATTAAGTTTGTTTTTTATTGTATATACTTTTCCGGGATAAAAAGTACCCAGTGTGCTGCCCAGGTTATTAAAGAATAAATATACCAAGTTTCATCGTAATCGAACCGGTAGTTTTTGCGTGATGCCTGAACTAAAAGACAGACAGTCAGACAGACCGCCAGACAAAAATTTTCTGAATTCTGATTCCCTCGAGGGTGTCGAAATTTATGTATTTTGCGACATAAACGGCCGTATCTTTTTTTTCGTTAACTCAGAAGATTTTTCACAGCTTCAAGAGACCGCAGACCTAAGTAGGTATACCTATAGTTTTAATTACAACTCGATACCTTCACGCGTTCTCGAGATAAAGGGTTTTGACATACAGACGGACGGACAAAAAAGTGTTCCTATATAAGGGTTCCGTTTTTTCCTTTTTAGGTACGGAACGCTAAAATTTTTTTTTTATTTTGGCTTTGTGCGAGATCACGTCTTTTTTTGTAGAAAAATGTACAAGTCTGAAAACTCACTGTTGAGTTAAGCTCGCCTTTGTACTTTATAAATGTCAAATCAATGTGTACTATGTAATATTTTTAAAAATAAAAAAAAAACCTGGTAAATATTAACCTGTCGACAAGGTGGTTTCAAGGTGGCAGCAGGACTAACTATCCAGTAACCACCCGACATATATTTTGCATCACTAGTAGTGGAAGTTATTTTTAATGTTATCGATAGAAATAGTACTAGCGTCTACGATTAAATATTCAATAATAATTGGCACAATAACCATGTAGGTGTATGATAATGAGCAGCACAGGGTGACGTGATAGGTCACAAGCACCAGTTCACAATCGTCGTCACTTAGCATCGTCGTGGAGGTCCTTCATAATGATTATGACCAACAAATATGTTACTCATTTTTTTTTACGTGCAGAGCAACGGTTTTGCATGATCTTGAAATTGTCTGGAAATATGGTAAGTACTTATTCTATATACTATCGTGGGTCCACGGGTAGTATGAAAGTGAAACCCGGGGCCCTGGGACGAAGGCAAAGAAGGAACAGGAGTGGGTTTTTAGTCAGTGAAAGTCTGACACTGTCTCACGCTCCACCCAAGAGCGGCGAAAGTATCGCAGACGAAAGTTCCTGTCGGCGAAATGTCCATAGGTGGAAAATTCTGCTGGGGAAACGGAAATAAATGAATCATCCTGTCGATGAACAGTCCAATTACGAATCTGTCTTCGGAGAACAGTTGCGGAATCTGCATGATGAGTTTGATCCATGGAGTTTTTTGCACATACTTCTCCATAGAGATCTACGCTTTGGAATGTACAATTAGCATTACTGACTTCTTCACAATTCAAAAGTGCCTGTTACTTCTTTATTTGAAATAAATGCTTTTGATTTGATTGGTCTATCAACCAAAACATGCCAACGTCTCATTTTCGTACAAACATACCAACAATCTTTTGTTTTCCAAAAAACTTATGTCAAAAACCAGTTCTTGATCCCAAGCACCTGATAGGCCACGGTAGTGAATAGTAAAATACTGATGTTGTCGGCAACAATTAAATCGATGCCGTGACGAGTACGTCTCTACGTCAATTAATCGATTATTTCCGATATTCCATATGTTATATCATAATTCTTTAGCTATGTTGATATTTGGTATGTTTGGTTGTGTTTTGATATGAATAAGGTTTTGTAAATATGAAAATTTGGTATTTCGAATTACTGACATACTCTGAAATATTCCCAAACTTAAATGGCAGTGAGCAGGGCTCATTGTTTGCAGAACAAATGGGGATGAAAGGTCCAGGAGTGACGACCGCGTACCGAAAGACGCAGCGTTGATAGGACTTCTACAAGGTGGACCGGTGACCTGGTGAGGATCACGGGAATCTGATGGATGCGATACGCACAGGACCGGTCATAGTAGCGACATTTGGAGGAAACCTATTTCCAACAGTGGATGTCTTTCGGCTGATATGATGATTGTGATAATGGACATTTTATTTCAGGAATCTGTAAGTTACCTTAAAAAAAGAATCCATTTTATAATTTGATGTTCTCTCACAGCAGTTGTACTTTTTTTTTCCAGGAACCATTTTGCCGGGCAATTTCCTTTACTGTTTTCATAGAATGATAAGTTTGCACATGCCTATTGGAGTTCTTTTACTTAAAATCAACTTCAAAGAATTATACCAAGTACTCATTTTAAGAGGTATATTTCTGTCTCTCTTTGTTACAATCATCTATAATATCATCGCGTAACTAAAATAAGTAAGTCTTATAACGTAGGTCTTCGATTTTTGGAAAAAAAATGACTTCTTCTGCTCTGAGTAGAGGAAGAAGGAGTGTCAGACTTTTACTGACCGTAGTGGCGTAGCTAGTCCTAATGGGGCCCCTTATCAAATATTTTTGAAGTATGTTTTTCTGTTAGAAATAGCTTTTACTAGTAAAGTAATAGTGCCTTGAGAGGTCTCGAAAATGAAACTGAGCTCATTTAATGGATGACCCATTATAAACCTACTAAAATAGTTGAGTGCTAAAGCGAGAGGAGCCTGCTCAAAACTATTTACAGAGTACCATATAGTTATTATTCATTCACTCCTGGCCTTTTATCAATATAAGAATTTAAGATTGTGTATAACATGTTACGAATTTAGGCATATGTCGGGGCCCCTATAGCTTGGGGGCCCCTATAGATCGGGGGCCCCGTATCATTGATACGGCTGATACGGCGGTAGCTACGCCCGAAGACTAAAACCCTCAGTATTCCTTCAGTTACCCTTTTTGCGAGGGCTATGGTAACTGCTTCAAACAGTGCGCAGCTCAGGCAGGCTTTGGCCCTACTTGGTCTTGTTAATTTTGCTGACATCTCAATGCACCTTCGACCCGATTATCTATAAACCTGTATGGGAACCAATCCACCCTGCGTTGGCCCTGTCCTCCTCTCTTTCCACCTATTACAATGACCAGCCAAGCATGTCTTCTTCGTCGAGCTCTTCATCACCGGGCACGACCCTTTGCTGCCCATCTTAGAGCGCTTTAACGGAGTCACTAACCAGTTGCTTCCAGGCTGCTCTGTCTTCAGCTCATATCAAGATAATGGTCACAGTGTCAGTCTACACCTGAGGCCCTACCACGTGCTCTTAATGCGATCCATTTGACGACCTAAACTGAACTAAGGGATGGAGCTGTTTAAGGTGTATAGCTCCATTCCTTCTTTTTCGCTCACACGTTATGATAAAGCCCCTGATCTAACGAGAGAGACCTTTCTTATAATTTTGTTGTCTATTATAAAAATAAGCAAAGCCAAGGCACCAAAACTAGTGTCGGCAATAAAACCTTGACGTCCGATACATCGATTTCACGTGCGTCAGATCATGGCATCGGTAATAATCGCACGGTATGTTAATATTCTATAGTCTATGGTCACTTAGGTGTTATGTATTGTCTAACTGGTTCGTTTTTAGTCTGTGGCGTATGATTTGACGAATTTTTAGAGAAAAGGATTTTTATTGGATTTTTTTATTAATTGCATAACAAAGTAAATAAGATACCTAACACGAAAATGAAATTTTCTAAATTGTTGTCTATCTGTCTGTTTGTTTGTTCCGGCTAATTTCCGAAATGGCTGGACCGATTTTGATGGGACTTTCACTAACATAGCTGATGTTATATGGAGTAACTTAAACTTACTTTTATTTTGGAAAAATAATTAAGATTCTGCGCAAAAAATAACTTCTTCAAATGGCAATGTGCTGTTTTACGAGTTAATGCGAACAAAGTCGCAGGTAACAGCTAGTTGTTAATATTTTCGTCGCAGCTACAGATTTTTTGTACTGTCTTTTACTAGATTAGTTTTATAAATTTTTTCGTATTTATTAAATTATGACACCTTTACAGACTAGGACCTGTACCATGACGTTTAAAGTAAGATTGTTTCATTCTTATTTCCAGTGTGGGTAAAAGGTGGCGCTATACAACCTGTATAGCTCTGTCTCTTACCCACACTTAAATAAGAATGAAACAATCTTACTTTGAACGTCATGGTTACCCCATAGTCCAAGGCGATAACATCACCTTGGACTATCTTAATATATGTACATAGTTATTATATTCTTAAATTAATTAGGATTAAAAAATATGTAAGTCCTTTCTGAATAACTATTAATTAGATCCATAGTCCAGAACCTTGTCTATAACTAACCCCATTACCGTCCATGACTGATTTGACTAACTTAATTACCTATTTGCATAGCCCTATGTTTTCACCAAAACCATAAACTATGTCCCCAGTGTAGAGGTAGGTCGACGTTCTTTATTCAAACTCATAGCCAGTTTATGATTAGCAAGAAGAATGAATTATTTTAATTTAAGAACCCATAAATAACAAAGCTTCGTAATTTAAAAAATATTTTTCAAACTTTTTTTTTAGGGTTCCGTACCCAAAGGGTAAAACGGGACCCTATTACTAAGACCCCGCTGTCCGTCCGTCTGTCCGTCTGTCGGTCTGTCTGTCTGTCACCAGGCTGTAACTCATGAACCGTGATTGTTAGACAGTTGAAATTTTTACAGATGATGTATTCCTGTTGCCGCATAATAATAAATACTAAAAATAGAATAAAATAAATATTTAATTGGGACTGTTTTTTGCTACGGACGTACCGTAAACCTTTGTGCGCGCGTCCGACTTGCACTTGACCGGTTTTTTTTAGATAATGGTACGATACACTTCACGCGCAAGTCCAACTCGCACTTGACCAGTTTATTTAGATAATGGTACGCACCACTTCGTGTGCGAGTCCAACTTGCACTTGGCCAATTTTTTTAGACATGGTACGGAACACTTCGTACGCAAGCCCAACTCGCACTTGGCCGGTTTTTTCTTGGATGCCAGCAGGCAAACCAATTACAGGCTAATTTAATTAAATGAAGTAAATAAATAACAAGTAACGCGGCCACGGTATCTGTTGGCAACAACAAACATTTTTAATGTAGGCAAAAAATACGTGAACGCTACTTATCGAAGTTCAATTAAGCTGCAGTTTTGTTTCTATTTAATCCTAAAACATTACTTATGTCAAAATTAAGTGCATTTGTATGCAAAACGGACGATAAGGACGAATTTAAATTCGCTGTGGGGAATTCATTCATGCAAAGGACATGGTGAGCTAACTGGTATATAAATAATGCTAAGCTTCATGTTCAAAGACCCGACGACGGTTATATTATTAACTCATACTTTGTCAATTGAGTTACTAATTTAAATTACAACGTCATTGATTAAAATACTAATAAAATAGATGTTTAGCGTGACCATGATTACCGCGTGCGTCCGACGCGTGATGTGTGACTTGGTGAGGGTCGCGGGAATCCGATGGATGCGAGACGCACAGGACCGGTCATTGTAGCGACATTTGGGGGAGGCCTATGTCCAACAGTGGACGTCTTTCGGCTGAAATGATGATGATGATGATGAGATATTTAGCTATAAAGTTCCTCACCCTAATTCTGTTCGAGTGTGGTTCCCGCACTTAGTCCTATACGGACCATTTTACGTGGGTCATAGCGGCCAAAACCTTTGGTGGTCTTATTCCAACCAGCTCACCTCTTCAAAAACTGATAAAGCTTTTTAGGGCGTCTGTGAGTGATTCTGGGGATCCTAAGGTTCGTGACACTTGTGCAGTCTAGGAGCACCTGCATAATTGTCTCCTACTCCTTCAAGCATGCTCTGCACAGGGACTATCCGTGATGCCTATTGTGTGGAGGTTCTTATTTAGTCTGAGTGTCTATTGATGGTCCCTGCCACCAGGCGCAGGCTGCCTATGTCCAGTCTCATGAGATTTGTTGTAAGGGTTTGTTTTTGAGGTGTGACATGGCCTCTTTGGCCTGCCTACATCCTGGTTTCAAGGACCACGAGTGCTCTGCTTGTGTATGTGTGTGTTCACGTAGGCTACTACGCAGCTGAGCAAAGGGGACCGGCATAATAGGTTCGGGCCCGAACACCACCGTACCAGATCCCCTCCTATCCAGTTCATCTGCTGCGTTGTTGCCCAGTGAGCCGCTATGTCCTTTAAACCACTGTAGTGTCTATGAGTCTACTGTCTGTGTGCTCTTAATCTGAGCATGTTCATGATTCAGCCACTCAGGGTCGAGTCTACACCACTTTCTAGTTCTGTGCTGATGTTTCGGTACATAGTCTTTTTGAAGACTCCTTCGATGTCGATGGAGATTTATTGCGCATTCGACGCTATGTAGTGCTGATTCTATTGATTTACCAATAGAGTAGGCATGTTGCTGCTTGTGAAGTGGTTTCTGTAAGAGAGGACCGTCCCGGATGTATCTAGTGCTGTGACATTAACTGAAATAGATACGATTTTGATCGATGACTTCACTGTGTTGGCATTTGAGTTCCTGACATCTCTTTGTTAGCTCTAGTCTAGCTATTAATAATGATTTGGAGCTTAAGTTTTGATGATTCGAGATTAACTTAATTTTAATTGATAAGTACTTACTTATCAGTGAGCAGTAGTGGCCTAGTAGTAACAGTCTCGACTTACGAGTTGAAGATTGCTGGTTCAAAGCCAGGCCCATTACTTTGTATAATTTAATTCATCAAAACGCGGTGCAGGAACACATCGTGAGGAAACCGGCATGTCCTGAAACTAAAAATTCAAACACATGTTATATCCGCCAATCCGCACTGGGCCCGCGTGGTGGAATAGGGCCCATTCCCTCTCCAAGAGAGAAGGTCACAAAGCCTCTCCAGGGTTTTCATACCTTGTGTTGTGTATAGTCAATTTTTCCGGGTTTCCGGATGATCCTCACCCTATTATAACGTCGATGAATAAGCAACTTACATTTTTTTAATATATTTTAATTACAAAGGAGAGTGATAGTGGCTCAGTGGTAACGAACCCAACTTACGAGTTGGACGTCGCGGGTTCAAACCCAGGCAGGCGTTTTACTTTGTGTATTTTATTTCGTCACAACTGCTCTCAAAACTGTAAAGAAAAACATCGTGAGAAAACTGTAATGTCCTAGAACTAATAATTCGAAGATATAATAATAACATCAACCAACCGGCACTGGGCCCTCATGGTGTATTACTTTGATTTTTTCATTGCTTTTTTGGTGTACAATAAAGTTTATTCTATTCTATTACGGTCCGTTCCCTTTCATAGAGAAGAGGCGCAAATCCTAGCAGTGGGAACATTATAAGGCTTACAAAACATTAACTTCGGCATCTCATAATTAGCTATAGAAAACCTTACTAAACTATTAGGTATCAATTATCACTTGGTCTACAATAAAATATATCATCATCACCATCATTTCAGCCGAAAGACGTCCACTGTTGGACATAGGCCTCCCCCAAGCAACGCCACAACGACCGATCCTGTGCGTCTCGCATCCACCGCACTCCCGCGACTCTCACCAGGTCGTCGGTCCACCTTGTGGGAGGCCTTCCAACGTTGTGTTTTCCGGTGCGCGGTCGCCACTATAAAACCTTTCGGCCCCATCGACCATCCGTTCTACGAGCAATGTGCCCTGCCCACTGCCACTTTAGTTTGACGATTCTATAAATCTTCGAATAAAGTATATATAAATAAATAAATACTAAAACAAAATCTTCTGTGAGCTAAACCTGTCAAGAATTTATTGACAAGAAAATGGCACATCTAGGAGGATTTCGTTGCCTAAGCTTATTTTAGGCAGTAGACCCACTGGTTGACAGGCGGTTATAGGACAAGATGGCTGCCACCTGCTACATTGTCACATGTTGCGCCGGCATGTGCTTGCTTCCGCCAATTGACGCGGCTCCACTGTTCCAGACGATACGACAATTTAGATACAGCTGATGGGCGCGCACAACGCGTCAACTCATTTTACACACGCACGATAATTATTTTTATTATTTGTCCCAAACAGTCAACTGTTTGGTCACTCTTGTTTGTGAAACCATTCTACTTGGAGTCATGTGTCAGTTCGAAACGCAAATACCTCATAATATTAATACAGCTCAGGAAACCAGCTAGGTGGGTATGGCAAATTTTAATGCTTTTGTAAAATTAAAGCTTTTAATTTGTGTTTGACTTTTTCTTTTGAAAAAAATGAAAAACAAAAAAATAACGTGAAACAATAGAAAATCTACTATTTCCAACATGAAAATTATCGTGTTTGTACTCTTCTTCTGTCAACTGTACAAGTAGGTATTAAATTAAGTATTTACTCCCTTTTCTAATATATTTTGTTTTACATAGGCCTACTTGGCCACTCATAAAACGTCAGAAGACACGGTTTCTTTTGGTCGTTTCCTATGGAACCGGCAAGAAACTCCATGGTTACTCTTTTTTTACTAACTCTCCATTCATACAAATTTATATTCATCACTCCTTTAGTCAGCTGCATTTCCATCGACAAATAGCAGAAACAAAAACGACCTCTGAAATTCCAACGTATCGAATAGTACCATGGAAACGTGCACACAAAGACAAATCTTTTAATATAATACTTACGGCCACACGGACAGCGCTAATGTCGATTAATTAACGCTTATTACAATTAACACTCTGAATGGGTCGGACTATGTCTTAACTATTTATTAGTATCAGATTCGTATTCCTGAAGCTGCCAAAATTAGAATGAAGAAATACAATTTCGGTTGGCAACAGTAGTGTTCAATGAGTGGGTAGTCCTTACCCCGCTGAGTTCATTAATAACTGAGATTAGTACATTATTAATAGTAGTCTAAATTTGGACTATTAATAGTACACTATTGTAGCAGATGTCTCGACCAATCTAGATTTCAACGATGAAAATGAACGAGTTCAGTTTTTTAGATTACGTATTCTGCGCGGAAAGTATTCATGATGAACTGTCTAAAAACTTTTGTAATTGTTAAGAGAGACCAGTGGCGACCGCGTACCGGAAGACGCAGTGTTGCAAGGTGGACCGATGACCTGATGAAGGTTGTGGGAATCCGATGGATGCGAGACGTACAGGACCGTTCTTTGTGGCGACATTTGGGGGAGGCCTATGTCCAGCAGTGGACGTCTATCGGCTGAAATGATGATGATGATGAGACCAGTGGTGGGCCAGTGGGAACGGTCACGATTTACTATTTGTAGGTCGCTGTTTCAAACCTAGCCAGGCACGTTACTTTGTGTAATTTTTTTCATCGCCACTGCTCTCGAAATTGTGAAGGAAAACATCGTGAGGAAACCGGAAACACATCCTAGAACCAACAAATTCGAAGACATATGACATCCACCAAACCGCACTGGGCACGTGTGGTGGATTACGGCCCATTGAGGCAATGGAGATACGTTTAAAACGATCTGGCCAGTTTTACTTTGCCATTTCATGAAGTGATCAATTTCGCAGATCTGGCCACGACATATATAATTATTTTATTATATGTAGATACCTAATCTTAATGATACTTCATTAGTATTCAAATATCATTTAATTATTATTACACACCTACCATAGCTTAGTCTTTTTAAACCTAAACCGGTCTTCCCGTCCGATTATAATTTAGGTGTCTTCAAGGCTAGAGTGAATAGGCTTTTAATAAACTATTGCGCCTCACCAACAACGATTGCATCACTGCTTACCATCAGGTGGGATCGCTGTCAAGCACTAGTTTAAATCAATTCATCATCATCTTCCTGCCCTTGTCCCGTCTTATTTAGGGTCGTCTTAGTATATATCAATTAAAAAAAAAAGGTTTACTGATAGAGAATCACTTTTTATAATAAATCCGCCTATGTACCACTCATAGATGTAAGAATATATTTCTATGATACCACTACTGTACATAAAGTATGAATAAATAAATATTGGTTTTAACTGTAGGTTTTTTTAAGGTGGGAAATCGTCAAATAAGTTCTCCCGTTCTGGGTGAAGCTAGAGGGCGTGTCAGACTTTTACTGACTAAAACCCGCTTGTTTTCCTTCAGTAGCCGTAGCAGGCATTGCGCTACTGGGCCCCTTCAGTTTAACTAAATCCTATAGATACTTTTTTACAAAGCCAGATATTTTTTTGCAAAAAAAAAAAGTGAAGTTGTGACCTTTCAAATTGACCTAAGAAGCCATCATTCCGACCCAACCTACTGTTAGTTTACAAGTAATATTCTAGATCAAACTACCGATTCAATCGCCAACCACACACCACAAAAAGAACAGTTATCGCATCATTATTATTCCATTATAAACCTCCTTACAATTTCATCACACAAAAAAGATTTTTTTACTCATCAAAAATTTAACATGTCATGACCAATTAAAAAATCATTCGCTTAGCCTCACGTCTAAACATTTGATCAATATACAGTTGTTATACACGGTTAAAGTTCTAGATCTAACGATAAAAAATCTAGACAAAAAAATAGGTGTATGGCCGAAAGGCTGAGCCAGTTAGATTTTAAAATGTCTTGTTGGATGATCTGATCTTTGAATTTTAATTATGCGTCGAATGAAACATGGACGTGGATTTGTTAAGAATATTGTTACATAGTGGATACGATCTCCTAAATAGTTTTTATGCATAGTCGGCCTTATAATGTTCCCACTGTTGGGACTCAGGCCTCCTCTCTAGGTGAGGGAATGGGCGATAATCCACCACGCGGGCCCAGTGCGGGTTGGTGGATGTCACATGTCTTTGAATTTTTGGTTCTAGGACATGCCGGTTTCCTCACGATGTTTTTCCTTCACCGTTTTGCAAGCAGTGGTGATGAAATAAATTACACAAAGTAATGCGCCTGGCTGGGTTTGAACCCGCAACCTACAACTCGTAAGTCGGAGCCGTTACCACTGGGCCACCACTGCTCCAGTCGGGGCCGGCCGGCCGGCCTCCGGTGGCTTTATGGTCAGGAATGTGGGAAATCCAAAAGCTATGGGAACGAAAATATGGATGATTTATTGTTAGATACTAACGATTAACCATGCTGAGCTGGCTGCTGGAAAAAAGCAAGGATATTCTCCTGTTAGACCCAGTGCCGTAATACAGGGCGCAGACCCTGATAGGTCGCAGAACAGATGCAACATCTCAGATCAACATCAACAGATGCACAACAGATGATTTAGCCCCTTTTCATCAAGCGTGGGATGTCATCAAATAATTTCTCCCGCTCTGGGTGGAGCGAGACGGACTGTCAAACTTCTACTGTGTAACACGCACGTGTGTTCCTTTAGTTGCCCTTTACGTTTCAGGACCGCGGTCACTCCTCCGGACACTCCCGCAGTTTTCAGGCATATGTTACTTCCTTTGCAAATAATAATACTTGACAGATTCATGATGTACCAAGAACTAATAAAATAGTACATTTTGATACGAATGCAGAAAGTTTATCGATAAACCGAGGCGGAATTCGTCCAAGCCGCAGGCGAGGGTTTTATGGAGCTGAGTGCCACAATAAAAAAATTCCACTTGTATCAAACGACGGTTTTTAACACACGAAGAAATAAATGAACGGGGGTTGACACAGGACTTGTAGGGGTCGCTTAGCGCCCAGCCTGATACGATAAATACAATCAATTGTAGCGGGGACGAGCTCTAATACTTTTCCGCACTAGTGCGGAAAACAACAAATTGTGTGCCTAAAAGCGGTAGGTATAAGAGTGAGTTGTCGAGTAAGTGAACTGTGATAAAAAGATTAAGCACAGCTAAGAGTACAAGATCACATCCTCCAAGATCCTTTCACTATAGTTCATATCTAACTGTATCTAATTTATCATTAATTGAATCGCTCTCAACACGATCCACTCATCTACGGCCTATTTGATAGTTAATGATGACTTGTCCCCGATATTATAGACTTTAGAAAGGTAGACAGAGCTGGTCTAGAAAAAAAAACTAGGCGAATAATTTATCTGTAGATAAAATCTAAGCGGAAAAAATACATACAGTAGTCTTTTTTTGTCGTGGGAATCATTAAATAACATATCCCGCTCTGCGCGGGCTTGCTGACGGCGAGCAATGGGTAACTTGCCGTCCGACCGTTTGGTAACCGTCCGGACCGAGCCTAAGTCGTCGACGGCGTGTACTGTTCCATGCGCGCCTCAAGGAGATGTCAGCAACCGTAGGGGCCTAGCAGGGTCGAAGCCTACTGGGGCCTTTGGTCTGATTCTGAAAGGAAAACTCGGCCCTGATACGAAAGGCAACGAAGGAACAGGATTGGGTTTTTAGTCAGTAAAATCTGACACTATCTCTCGCTCCGCCCGAGAGCGGGGAATGTCATAAGATGATTTTTCCACAAAAAAAAACCCGCTCTGGGTGAAGCGAGAGGGCATCTGGCAAAGCAGCTGGCAGCAACGAAGTCTTTATAAACGTAAAATTTTAACACTACGAGATCACACAAATACATACAGCATAGTGTTGTGCTATAGAGTAACTAATGTTGCGACTACACAACCAGACTAAATTATTGAAAATATAATTAGTTTATGGCAACACCTTTAATATTTGCTCGATTCGTAGTTCCGTGATTTGTTTCAGTTATCCTCATAAATAAAATATCTTAGAAATATATTTTAGGTTTGCTGTAAGAAAACCCAATTGTGGGTTAAGCTCGCCTTTGTACATCAGCTGTCCTATTGTTTTTAATAATTTGTTTTTTTATGTACAATAAAGAATTTAAGAATAAGAATATACGACTTAAACTGATGCAAAACATGGATAAGCCAACCCAACCAAAAAAATACTCATACAAAAAAAAAATTTAAAAAAAATCCGATCCATATGACGACTTCATAGAGCAAAAAAATAATAATTCTAATACATGTCTATTACACACGTGATACAAGACAACGAGTTACATTTCTATCATCACGACACAACCGTCAGGTGCTTGACAGAACGATAGCTCATCAATTATCTCCCGGCCTGACACTCCGTGTGTGTCAAAGTGACAATTCTTGACAAAAAAAAACACAGGAAACTCAACCTTCTCCTATCGGCATAAGGATACGTCGACTATTAATAAGATGATTTTTTTTTACCTAACTGGGTAGGCTAGGTGTCGTTGACCGCGGTTTTTGTCTATTTCCAAGAATCTTTTGGTATTGTTTACATTAATTATGTTAAGCTAATTTATAAAAAACTCGAGCAAAGTCCAGAGTAATTATGATAGCTCATTACGATGGTAATAACCGCCATATTGGTCTACCAACTGTGGTTTGATGTCAACTGATGGATCTAGAACAAACAGGTCAGGTCGTTGGAAAGAGTCATCGCGGACCTAGAACGCATAGGCGTACGGTAGCCAGCATTTCGATATTTTACAGGATGCATTTTGGAGAGTGTCTGCGGGAATTGTAAGACTTGTGTGCAGGAGGTGAGGTTCGTCGTGTTGAGCATGTTCGAATGGAAAGACTTGATGGTGTAGATATACTTTGTTTTAATTTAGTTTTACAATTGGTAATTTCTGAAGTATCGACGTACTCGATTGCCGGTAGTTTTTGGATTGAATCGACCGTTTTAAACTAAATCGAGTTGGGGTCCACTACGCGCCCCCCGCGTGTTCTAGTATCTTCTACGTCTCCGTTGGCCGTCACGCTATCGCCTGAAGTGTCCGCTTGATGGCGCTAATTGTTCGTAAACCACTTGATTCCGTCATCTCCTTTCTACCATCGGACAACTCAAGGTATAAAGTATAGCGAGTATCCACCATTACGTTGTTGAAACTACGGTCCGGACTAAGCATTTCGCCTCGTCGTTTTTACCGCGTACATCGAAGGTTTGGAACAATTTGCCAGCAGCGGTCTTCCCGTCCGATTATAATTTAGGTATCTTCAAGGCTAGAGTGAATAGGCTCTCAATAAACTAGTGACCATAGCCTCACCATTGACGATAGCGTCACTGCTTACCATCAGATGGGATCGCAGTCAAGCACTAGTTTATAACGTTTAAAAAAAATTCACTCGTTTGTCCAAAACCGGCTTCCTGAGCCGTTGTTGTACGTAGATATAGGTGACTTCTGTTCATACCCTCCACCCGGCTAGCGAATCCATAATGTCCAATAACCGAACAACCCCATATGCTGGAAGAACTTTATACAAAAGTATTAAAGAAAAGGAGCAGGAGCAGTGGTGGCCGAGTGGTAACGGCCCCGACTTACGAGTTGTAGGTTGCCGGTTCAAACTCAGCCAGGAGCATTACTTTGTGTAATTTATTTCATCACCACTGCTCTCAAAATAGTGAAGGGAAACATCGTGAGGAAACCGGCAGGTCCTAGAACCAAAAATTCGAAGACATGTGACATCCATCCATGGTGGATAACGGCCCATACCCTCTCCTAGAGAGGAGGTCTGAGTCCTAGCAAAGGGAACATTATAAGGCAGACTATGCTATGCTATATTAAAGGAAAAAATACAACGAGCAAATTAGGAATTACAAATTCGTCTCCCGGATTTTGTAGTTCTCGAGAAATCTGACGTGACACATGCAGTTCGCGAGTGAATGTGCATTCCACGTTCTTGGAATAATGTCGATGTCGCCGTCCATTCAATGGAAGACCTTTCACTTTATACTTGTATTTAATTAAGCATTAACATTCGGCTCCGCATACCGAACAGCTTTGCGATTCGGTGTATCGCCAAATTACCTAACGGTTACGGCATGTGTGTCGATATGGCACAGAATTTACTGGACTACACAGACTTTGGAAACACCCATATCTGGAGAGCCGTCAGGAACTGAGGATCAAAGGAATTTATATTTATTATTTACTGGACTTTTATTTTTGATAGGTTCGCGCTTGACCACTATATCAATTGATGGAAAGCCACGATGCGGTCGACGATGGAACGCGTTTACCTAGAAGTAACCTATTCACTCTTGACTTAAAGACCCCTAGGTAGTTACTAACCTTTCAGTTAATTTTCCCTTCCTTGCCATAATCGCGTTCAGCCGCTGTCAGTAGTGTCACTTGTAAAAATACAACAAAAGAAAAATACAAACAAGTGACACTAGTGACAGCGGCTAAACGCGATTCTGCGAGCCAAACGTTAAAACGCGATTAGTTTTATTGGTGAATTCCGCCCTTAGAAGTTTAGTTTTTTCACAGCTTCAACGGACTGCAGACCTGAGTAAATGGTTTTAATTTCAACTCGATACCTTCACGCGTTCTCGAGATAATGGGTCTTGACAGACAGACGGACGGACAGCAAAGTGATCCTATAAGGGTTCCGTTTTTTTCCTTTTGAGGTACGGAACCCTAAAAATCATAAGAAACTTTTCTGTACCATGCATAAATCTTTAAAAGAAAGTAAATTTATTAATGGCCCGGCTTTGTCATCATCTTCAGATGTTCGTAAACGACAAAACCAGACATGGGATTGTTTACAAATCTATAGTCGGATAGTCACCATTGCATCATACGGGGACTTGGTAAATATAGCAATTAACTGGTTGTCACGCTCGAATCTATGGACTTTTATTAAAGAAAGAAAGAAAAATATTTTTTTTGGCACACGTACACAGATACACACAATGTAGAAACACTTAAGATTAAAAAATAAGAAAATAAAATAACTAACATTGTGTGTCTCGCGCCTGCGCCAAATAGGTCCAGTTCAGCAAAAATGCCAGACAACTTCGTCGTAGTTGCCTGACGCTGTTTTTCAACTGAACCTTATTGAGAGTGTACGATAGGAAAGTTAGATTTTTTATAATAGTTGTTAGTATTAGGTTAATTAACTTACACACATATATACATGTTTAAGAGGTGGTTAACAAATAATAATAAATAAATAGATAGTTGTTCAGTGTACAAAATACATAAAATTTTAAGAAATTAAAAATAACGTTAATCTAATCGCGCATCACTCCATGCGCACAAGTAAACCCATTTTTGAAGCGACTCAATCTCAACACACCGCTATCAGCGCGCAACTACTACAATTAAAGAAAGAAAGAAAAAACGTTTATTTGTGACTCACACAATCGTATAAACTAAAGATACACATTAAAAAAATAATAAAAAAGAGGTATAATCAGTGCGAGACCAAAAAGGCACCTAACTCAGCATATGCTGCGTTATTTAAATAGACAAATAACGCAGCGCTGGTATTCTGTTATTGTAATTATTACTACAATTTTCAGTATAATTCAAGAAGCAATCCTCAAAAGAAAAAGGTCTAGCTAACAATCAACCTGTCGCAAATCTGCTAAAAGAAATATCTGTCTATATTTGTTCTTTTCGCTTTTCAGTGTACATCAATGAATATACAAGAATTTCCACTTTCACTTTTTTTTTTATTGACAGGCTCACGCTTGACCGCTATCTCACCTGATGGAAAGCGACGATATGGTCGATGATGGAACTTACTTTATTTAAAACCAGATGACAATAAGATCAAAAATCTTTCTTACTTGATTCTGTGTAAAAGAAAATTGCTCCGACTCGAAAGGAAAATTCTATCATGTCTTTACAAAGAAACGTAATGTACATAAAAAAAACTGGGCAAGTGCGCGTCGGACTCGTGCCCTGAGGGTTCCGTACAGTACAAACTTACATAAGTACACAGTTCAATTCGCGAGTCTTGAGGATTTTTCCGAATCGCAACAAAAAAATGTTGTTAACAACTTAACAGTTTTCAGATTTATTCCCATATCTGTGCTATAAGACCTTGCTTTCTCCAAATTTCAGGTTTCTGGGTCAACGGGAAGTACCCTATTAATTTTTATTCCCTCGAGGGTATCGAAATTACGTTTTTTGCGACATTAACGACCGTATCCTTTTTTTCAGTTAACGTAGAAATATGGTTGTTTTAGCTTCAAGAGACAGGCAGACTTGAGTTTATGGTTTTAATTTCAACTCGATACCTCCTAGCGTTTTCGAGATAAAGAGTCTTGACAGACAGACAGACGGACAACAAAGTGATCCTATAAGGGTTCTGTTTTTTTCCTTTTGAGGTACGGAATCCTAAAAAGGCATTAAATGCAATGGAATCGTCGGAATGTCGCACAGAAGAGCCCAAAACAAATAAAACATTAAAGCCTGCGCTTACGCATTCCTGTGCGTGCGCTGCTATGGGAGCCGACGAATGACGACTCTAACATACAAACATACATTACTATAACTATTATATATGAATACGTTACTTTGACGGAGATTTATATAGCTATGTCACTGATTTACGCTTTTACTAAGATTATATCAATTAATGATGATGGAAAGAACAGAAAATAAGAAATGATTAAAAGAGCAACGAAGGCGAAGTTTTTTAGGGTTCCGTATCTCAGTCGGCAAAAACGGAAACCTCTAAGGATCAATTTGTTGTCCGCCTGTCAAAACTCTTTTTCGCAGGAACGTATGGAAATATTAAGCTGACTTCAATATCAAATACTCAGGCCTAGTATATCATGGATCAGCAATTTAAAGATAATGTCGTATATGGCGCATATTTTGACACTCGCAAGGAAATCAAAATCTATAGGGTGCTCAACATTGACCGAATCATAAAAAAATGCAAGAAAAAAGGTCTAAAAGGTCAGGCAACTAAAAAATGTATTAAATGTATAACAATAAAAATAAAAAAAATATCTAAAGGCCTTAGTTGCCTGACAATAAAGAAATAATAATATTTTTATGTAAAGAATCTACGCACAAAATTTCATAACTGTATCATGAAAAATCACTAAGTCATAAAGTCTAAGTAAGCTGGTCATAACTGTGGTGAAAGACGGACATGGGGAACCCGACTCGGACTGGTTATTTTTTTTTAAACCACCCAGAAATAAGAGCCGGCTCCGTCAACTTTCAAGCAATTTGCTCTTTGAGTGTTTTGAGGTTAGGTCACAAAAGATCGTTTTTCTCTGTAACGGTAAGTTACCTTATCATGGTAGTGGTTCCAGGGGGAAGGGGTCAAACCCCTTCCTCCCCAAATACCAAGCCCCCCTCCCTCCTGCCACACGATTCTAAAGTTATACCAGTCTTTTTATATGGTTGATAGGCTCGCGCTTGACCACTATTTCAATTGATAGAAAGCGACGATGAAGCACGCTTGCCTAGAAGTAACCTATTCACTCTTGACTTAATTAAAGATTCCCAGGTTGTAGCTATCAGGAAACACGGACTCGGGCAAGGAATTGTGGAATTCCTTTGAGAACACATTCATTGTATGTAAAGCTAAGTAGTGGTAATTAGCTGTACACACAATGAATGTGTTCCCAAAATGTTTGATGCATATGGGTGCGATGTCCATGAACGGGCTTGGCGGAATTAGGTTATGCAATCCCGACGCACACTCCCCGAAATGCAACCGGTAGAAAACTGAGTCGACCTCAATAATGAGGTGCAATGATGTCGATGCCGTTGAGTCTAAATTAAAACCAGTTCAAAGCGGTTACTTTTACATTCACAGTAAGGTGCATTCCAAGCAATAAGAACATCTGAATTGAAACTACAGAACACTTTTATATCCCCTTTTTATGGAAAATAGAGGGATTTATATCTCCTACCCCATTGAAGTGGGGTGTCGTTAAATCTCTTCAAACACCGCACAATACATCATTCTCTAGTTTGACACTTTGAACTTTTAAATCCAGAACGATATTGTGTTACGCTTTAATTTTAAAATCAATGGATTTAACTTGTTAATCGTTTTTTTTTAAAAGGTTGTTTTGAATTTTGGGCTTAGAAGAATGATTCGGTGTATATATAATGTTCTGGATGAATTATAGAGATTTGGATCAGTTTAGAGAAGTATCGATTCTATGGTTAGGTTAGGTTAAGCTAGACCTTGTAGAAAGGGGAACGACATTTGTACCATATATAGCTGGCATTTTTTTTTCTTTTATCCAATACTGAAACCCTTGCCATATCTTAAAGAACTATATGAGAAATCAATCGTAAAAAGAATTAGGTCTACCGACCGTAACCGAACGAAGTCAGAGACTATTTAGTAGATCGCTATTGTTTTTTTTTTATCGAGCGTTATTTTTCTTAAATAAAAATACTCCGTGACTGATGTTTAAGTTTCCTATTGTCAAATATACTACCCGATTTCTCCAATGAGTTATTCTGCGTTCCTCACTTCCGCGTATATCGCCGGGTGTGGTAGTGGGGCGTCTAGTGTTGCAAAGAACTCGAATCCTCAAGTCGTCTTAATTATAATGTAAGAAAATAGGTAACGCCTGAGAAAAAGTACTAGGAATGCGTCTATAGGTACCTTCGTTCCGTTACGGTTTTAAGACCTGGTTCTTTTTGCAATTAATTACTCGTATTGTCCTCTAACTTATAACATAGGTTTCATTTCTGGTGAAAAAAAAAGGAAATCATGCCAATATTTTGCAATGGCTTTTGGTAATTGTCTGCGTACCGCACTTCGATTGGGTTGATATTTTGGTGATTCTGGTTTATTTAATAGTTTGATATTTTGAATAAATCCAAAGACTTTAATTAATGGCTTAGACAACTAAATACTTATGTATTCGTAAGACAAGAAAGTTTAGAAAGGATGATTTCATGGTTTTCGGTCTGGTCTGAGTTACGCGATCGAGAACCGAATACGCATGTTTCCTCTAATTTCGGGAGAACCGCGACTGGAGTTACCCGATATTGTATTTTTCCTGAATGATGTTGCTTTTTACGCATGGGATAAAGAAAATCTTTCAAAAAAATTCAAACTTTCAATAAACCTTATGAATGAGATTTTTCTAACAAGAAAATGTATGAAAACAATTAAAGGTATCTTGTCAATGATTGTGCTGAAACTGTTTCGACATCCTTTTTACTTAAATAAACATTATTATTGAGGAAAAAAGACAAGGAATATATTCCAAAAAAGCCCTGACGTCACCAAGAAGTCTTGCATCGAACTAACGAAGAACTTCCTGTTTTAATCAATGGACTAACATGCACTCTGTGATAAAGCAAGAACTTGTGGAGGACACAATTAATTAAGTACTAATTAATGTGGGATTGGTGACAATGAACTGCTTCTGATATAAAATTATATCAGAATAATTTGGTACGTAATTGATGACGAATGGTGGACTAAATTCATTAAATAAAGAATTAGTTATGGAGGCTACAGACCTAAACTTTGGATTAAAAGGCAAAATAACAAAAGTCAAAGGTTTTAATAAAAAAATATGGATCAGCCGCAGCCTCTACATACACTAAACTATACAAAATTGAAAACAAGATATAGAACAATGGAGGAAAGCAAGAAAGTAGCGAAGTAACTCCTGCCCGCACATTCACTGTGGGCCAGAGAATTCAACTAAGGAGTTACACTAACGACCATATTAAATTGGAGGTTAGAAACATCGTTGAAATATTAGAACGGTTACATTATATTATTACGGAAAGATAAAGGGACTGTAAAAATTGTATTGGGAACACAGATAGTAAAGATAAAACTAAGATGATACTATAGTTGTCATTGTCACCAGCTAGTAAAAGTCTAGCCAAAAATTTCCATAAAAATATAAAATATTTTTATATTTACTACATAATGTACAGTACAGGGTTGCCAACCGTACTCTAATATAAAATATGTTACTCTATTTTACGACGGAGTACCTACTAAAGACGACAATAGAGACGCTAATCTAAGACAGCAATAGAGTACGCTAAAATATCGTTTTGAATTAAATTGAATGAAATCCTGCCATTTCAGTGTTTTACTAAGAATTTTAGTCTTCTTGATCATAAATTTCAAAGTGGCAGTAAACAAAGCAATAGCATCATAGTAAATGTTCGGCAGTCGTATAATTATTTTAAAACACTTTTTTTTTTTCATCTTTTTCCTATGAATTTTCTTTTCATTTTCGCCTTTCTAAAATCAGAGATACTCTATTTCTTCTAAAAAAAAAAGTGTCAACCCTATATACACGTGACACAACTTTCAATGTTGTGGAGTCAAAACGCATCCACGTTTACAATTTATTTCTCACGAAGTTTTAGTTTGTTTATTCAAAATTGGTGATAAATAACACACCTTGCGAAGATCGAACCGATAGGATCAAGACAAGACGGATACAAATTGCCAAATATTTCTGTGGAACACATAAATACAAGCAGTTATGCTTGAAACGTGGAATCTGTCCATCCAGTGAAAAAAAAACTTTAAAAAGTTTGAGAAAAAAGTGTGTATACATATTTTCTTTTTACCTTACTCTGGAACTATATGCTATATCCTGTTGCATTAAGCCCGCCTATGTACCACAACTGGGGCCTTAACATGACGTTAAAATGTCAGGCTTGTGAGCGAGAATGAGAGATGGGATGGGTGTATTGCTGTACACCCTACACAGAATAGAATAGAATAGTATTTATTCGATGCAGGCAATACAATAGGCAACAACACAAAAAAAGTACAGATTTAGAAAATAGTTGCGCTGACCGTGCCCGAACGGAAAGGGTCGCCAACTCAGCAATTGCTGGGCGTCAGACACCCAGCGCTGATTTTCAGCTGGCACCCCGCAGTGACGCACGGATAAAGGTAAATAAAATATAGTATATTAATATAACCTATATAAATATAATCCTTACTTAAACAAAAAAATTATACAAGTGTACAGATACCGGCACGAATCTTGAGCGCTCGGCGAAAAAGTGGGGATCGCTTTGCGCGTTGTACACATCGGCGAGCCAATTACTGCACAAGGATTGCACTACCCGCCCCCGCGTCTCACTTCATACCGCTAAAGAGACCCGATATTTCACTTCTGCGCAAGTGGAAGTCAGCGCTCAAGATCCATGCCGATATCTCTATTTGTGTGATAATTTTGCTTTTTATAAATATTATAATATATGCCTCGGTAGTTAAAAACTATTACTACTATACCCACAATATTTATTTATCATCCGTGCGTCACTGCGGGGTGCCAGCTGAAAATCAGCGCTGGGTGTCTGACGCCCAGCTATTGCTGAGTTGGTGACCCTTTCGGTTCGGGCACGCTCAGCGCAACTATATTGTACATCTGTACTTTATTTTGTGTTGTTGCCTTTTGTATTGCCTGCATCGAATAAATACTATTCTATTCTATTCTATTTAACAATAATATAACGCGCGAAACATAGTGCATCAGGCGACGCTCTATTATAGCTCTAACTCTTTAAGAGTTCAGTTTAGGTCGTCAAATGAATCGTGCGAAGAGCTCGTGGTAGGGTCTCAGATCTCTCTCCACAGTAAAAACAGTCAGAAAAACATGTGATACATAATTTAGCCACCTCTTATATAATATTGCTCAGTAAAATGATATTCACATAAATAATTCTACCAAAATATAATATGTCCGTTTGCCAGAAAACTTGTTCATGAAACTTGCACAATAAACTTGGAGTTTCCGCCATTACATATTTCTTATATTTGGCCTTTAGTTGTACGTTCTAGTTAGCTGTTATTTTTGGGGTGGTTGTGAAATACGGAGTTTCTGTGGACCTTGAGAATTATCTTTACTAATAGGATCATGTAAATTATTGAATGTACTTTAGAATAGAATAAACTTTATTGTACACCAAAATAGTAACAAAACCTTTAGTAGTTAGTTTTAGTTCTTTTTTTAGTAGTTCTTTAGATCTCTCGCGCCGGGCCTTTGTACAGGCCATGGTCCGGAACGAGGAGGAGTGGCAGGCGGTCGGCTCCTTCTGCGAAGCAGTGGGTAATGGCCCTCGCGCCCCAGCCAGGGTTTCCAGCTACCATAGGCGCGGGCTTGCAGACGGCAAGCAATGGGTAGCTCGCCTTCCGACTGTCCAATAACCGTCCGGACCGAGCCCAAGTCGTCGACGGCGCGTAGTGTTCCACGCGCGTCTCAAGGGGACTGAGGCGCGCGTGGAATACTATGCGCCGTGCAGTAACCCAAAGGGCCCATTTTTTCGTAAGACTAATACTTTATCCAAAAAAAAATAATAATAGCAACGATATTTTTTCGCTGGTTTTCCCTACTCTTTTCAAACGGCTTTGATCTTTAGAAATATGTTTACACAAAAAAATGCTGGTTAAGTGTTCTTCAGAATGGACATAGCATATGTAATACAATCAATATTTCGCAAAGAAAATGTATTTAAATTTCAGCGGCGCTCTATTCGGTTGCAGCTGACCGGAATTAAACGCACAGATACTCGTACTGCCACCGAGGCGGGAGTACGATTATGTGTGCATTTAGTTCCGGCCGGATGTTCAAGGGACTATACGCCTTAACTTCTATTCCATAATAAACGTAACGTAAGAATCAGATCAGCCCCCCTAGCCAAGTTACGACCGTTTCGTTTCGATTCTCTTGTTTCGAACGCTTCGAGTAGGCCACGCTTCCGATTCCTTTGTTCTGACGTCATCTCAACGCTCAATCACGTGGTCAGAACAAAGGAATCGGAGGCGTGGTCTACTCGAGGCGTTTGACGCAGAAGTATCGAAACAAAACGGTCGTAACTTGACTAGAGTTGCAGGCGCTTTAAACAAATGATTTTTCTGTTAGCGTTCCCGCCAAACGCTAAGTAGGTACAAAATATATGACAATGACATTACCTGTCATGTCACATTACCAAAAACTTTTTACTTAGCGTTTAGCGGGAACGCGAACAGGAAAGTCATTTGTCAAAGCTTGTAGGTTAAAGTGCCAATCATGCGTGCGAGAAAGAGGAATGGAGCTATACACCCTATACAGCTCCATCCCTTTAACAGTTCAGTTTAGGTCGTCAAATGGATCGCGTTGAGAGTTCGTGGTCGTGCCTCAAATATATTCAAACACACATAACATAAAGTCAAGTCCAATGACTCCTAAACTAGAAAATTAATCACAGCTTCCGTCACGCAACTTTGGTGTCTAACGCCATTTGTTTAAAGAAATTATAACCAATTATACCATGAGAAAAGCCTTGAAGTAGGTCTTTTAGACCCAGACAGGTTAATGATAATGATGATGACATACTCCGAACAAGGTAATAAACAAACATAGAGACTAATTTAAGTAGTGCAGACAATTTTTTCATCATATTACTCCGACTAAAAAGTCAATGAGCGCCAAAAAACTGTTAGTCCAAACTCAACGACCGAATCTTACTTAACACAATTTTTGCCGGCATTTTTTCCCGCCATGATGTAAGCGAGTTCAATGACACAACACCTGTTGCTTATGTTTTTTTTTTTAATCATGTCTGCGATGGGCACTGGTCTATTAAGTATAAAGCACTTAGTTTTTATTATAACCTCTTAGGTGATTATTGATTTGTGGTTAGAGTAACGTGTTGTGATGTAGTTTCCCTAGTTAGTGGTCGCAGATGGTAGAAAGGTGGTAGACAAAAAAAAAAACAAAACTGAATGCTTTGTAAATAAAAAAAAACTGACCAAGTGTGAGTCGGATTCGCATACGAATGGCTCTGTACTAAATTATTATTACCCACCACACGCAAATAAAAAAAATACAAAAAACTTGTCTCTTGTATGAGCATGGACAGCCTATATAATTTTTAACTATCTTGTCTGTTGTTGTAGCGGCAATAGAAATACACATTCTGGGAAAATTTCAACTCTCTTTCTTTTACGGTTTATGTGATTACAGCCTGCTGACTGACAGACAGGCGGACGGACGGGTGGATGGACAGCGGAGGCTTAGCAATAGGGTTCCGTTGGCACCCTTTGCGTACGGAACCCTAAAAATGAGAAATGTAAACGATGAAAATTTGCATCAGACTTTCTAGTATATTGTATAAATGTTTACCAACAAAAACAAGAAAAAGATTCTAGTTTATTTTTTAAAAGATAAACTAAAGTTGTGAGGGTCTCAAACGCTGGATTTAAGAGAAAAGTTCGAGGCTTTAGAGAGATAAAACTGGGGTTTGTAACTGTGAATCGATCCCTGTCCCCATGGAAAGGGATTTAGAAGTTTCTCGAAGCATAGATTCACCTTTTGAGCTGTACCCGAACTTTGAAGTGTGCCGTCAATATAAAACAAATTTTGATCGGACTTTTGACATCCATTGTTTACTTGCGAGAGGGAAAATAACAAAACTATTAAAATCTAACAATTACCTATATCGTCCTGATAATATTCAAATATTTAAGGACTAGCTCGTGCCCGCGACTTCGCTCGCGTAAATGTAGGTTTCTCCATACAAACTTTGGACCCCTGCTTCATCCCCTTAGGGTGTGAATTTTGAAAAATCCTTACTTAGTGCTTGCCTACGTCATAAAAGGAAACCTTGTACAAAATTTCACGCTCCTAATCCCAGTAGTTTCGTCTGTGCGTTGATATGTCAGTCAGTCAGTTTCCCCTTTTATGTATATGTAGATAGTTTCTTAGTATTTAATTATTTAAAGTCCTAATTTATTCACATAATAAAAACTCACATTTTATAAAAATAAATGTACAATTGGCGGCCTTATCTATGGCACAGGGCAATCTCTTGCCTACAACCTTTGAATTGACTGAATGAAAGTAGATTGATTTGGAGCTGTCAGTGTACAAACATCAAAAATAGTAGGTAGGTACGTACTGATAGGACCACAGGATAGGACATAACAATATGGAAAAAATACATACAATTCCAAATAATATAGTAATAAATATCAAATATATAAATGAGAAAGTAGAAGAAAAGTCAGAGTAAATTTTGAAAGAGTTACCATGGAACACAAAGGGCAACTGAAGGACTCAGGTGGATTTTAGTTAGTAAAAGCCTGACACATCTTCTCTTTCATCTCCTCCACGCTAAAAAGACTGCTATGTTATGATATCCTATCTCAAAAAAAAACTAAAAGAGTCTTTTATATTGTTTTTAGGGTTCCTCCTGTTCTGAAATTTAGCATGAAGCAAGGTTTCACAGCACATGTATAGGAAAAAATCTGAAAACTATAAATTTGTAGTTACGTTACAAAAAAAAACTTATTGCGATTCGCGAAAATCTTCGTAACTCAATTCGGGAATAGAACTGTTTTCATAGGTAAGTTTGTATAGAACCCTTAGAGCGCGATTCCGACTCGCACTTGCCCAATTTTTTTTAATTGGGTAGCGTTTTCTTATTTATCATCTACATCTTTAACAGTCGGAAACTTTGTCTTCTTTCTCAAAAATTACAACATAAGAAAGTGTATCTACATAAATGTCATTTAATATCCAATTTATTTTCATTTTCAAGAAATAATCATCTATAATATTAACTAATAATAAGCCCTTACCTATATACTACTCTGTCAAGAAAGTACCGGGAAAAGATCAATAATACACAAAATGTCTGTTATTCATCCAAATTTATTTTATCACCTTCAAAGTATGCTCCTTTAGAAACGATACACTTGCGCCAACGAATAATCCATTCATCAAAACATTTTTTAAACGCTGCTTCCGGAATTGAGTTCAGTTCTCGCCGCGAATTCTCCTTTATGTCTTCTATCGATTGAAAACGGGTGCCACGAAGTGGTAATTTGAGTTTAGGAAAAAGAAAAAAGTCAGCAGGAGCCATATCTGGTGAATATGGTGGTTGCTGGATGGTATTTGTTGAGTGTTCGGTCAAAACTTCGTTCACAATGATAGCCTTGTGCGAAGGCGCATTGTCGTGGTGCAAAATCCAAGAATTTTCTTTCCACAAATCTGGCCTTTTTCGTCGAATTCGCTCTCTTAAACCGCCGCATAACGCTCAAATAATATTCTTTATTTACCGTTAGACCTTCCGGTAAGAATTCAGAGTGCACAACACCTTTGACTTTTGATCGACTTTGGCGTGGTTTTTTCGGTTTCGGTTCAGTTGGAAGGCGCCACTCCGAAGCTTGTTGACTAGTTTGCATGTCAAACTCGTAAACCCACGTCTCGTCACCAGTAACGATGCGTTTCATGAATGTTGGGTCCGAACTGACTCGTTCTAGCATGTCCTCAGCGACTTTCATGCGATTGAGTTTTTGGAGAAAATTCAGATCTTTTGGGACTAGCCGAGCAGCAACATGTTTCATACCCAAATGATTAGTTAAAATGGTACGGATCGACTCGTGAGATACAAAAAGTTCGGTGGCTATCTCTCTCAGAGTTGAATGGGGATTTTCAGTCACTATTTTCTTCACTTTTGCGATGTTAACTTCAGTTGCAGACGTTGACGGCCTACCAGAGCGAGGCATCTCGACCGCTTTTGAACACTTTGAACCACTCATAAGCACGAGTTTTTGATAAAATCGATTCACCGTAAGCCTTCTGTAACATTTTCAGTGACTCCGAACACGAAATTCCATTGGCGATGCAAAATTTGAGACAAACTCTTTGTTCGATATTTTTGTCCATTATGAAATTCGCAATACACACTATATATGATATTACTAAAACCAGCACTGTATTTAATATAAATAACAGATGCAACTCAAACTCCGCGCCAAAATGGAAAACAGTTGTGGCAATCTAACAACTACAAAAAAACAAAAATTTGAATTTGGAACCATAAACAAATCATCCATTCCCGATACTTTTTTGACTGAATGTAGGTAAACCTATATAGGTAAGGGCCCTTACCCTAGCCCTTACCTATATAGGCAAACTTATATAGGTAAGGGCTTATTAGTTACGATATCGCAACTTCATAAAGAAAGTTGTCATAACCTTTGCGTAGTTCAATCTTGTGAGCTGCTGTGTCCATGGTCAGGTTGTTGGCGCATATCACCTTTCATAACATCCTGTGAACGCATCCTTGACTTCACAGTCTTTTATTTTTATACGTTGCCATATTATATATTTTAAAACATTGCCCCACACTAGGAATCAATCTTGTATCGTTAATCGTTCACAAACATGTAAACTCACATATACAAGATACATCCGGAACACCGGTCTATCCATCTATATGTATAAAAGGAGAAACTGACTGACTAACATATCAACATGCAGCCGAAACCGACTGACTGACATATCAACACGCAGTTGAAACTGACTGACTGACATATCAACACGCAGCCGAAACTGACCGACTGACATATCAACCTGTAGCCGAAACTGACTGACTGACATATCAACGTGTAGCCGAAACTGACTGACTGACATATCAACGTGTAGCCGAAACTGACTGACTGACATATCAACGTGTAGCCGAAACTGACTGACTGACATATCAACACGCAGCTGAAACTGACTGACTGACATATCAACACGCAGTTGAAACTGACTGACTGACATATCAACACGCAGCCGAAACTGACTGACTGACATATCAACCCGCAGCCGAAACTGACTGACTGACATATCAACACGCAGCCGAAACTGACTGACTGACATATCAACACGCAGTCGAAACTAATTGACTGACATATCAACACGCAGTCGAAACTAAATGACTGACATATCAACACGCAGCCGAAACTGACTGACTGACATATCAACACGCAGTCGAAACTAATTGACTGACATATCAACACGCAGCCGAAACTGACCGACTGACATATCAACCTGTAGCCGAAACTGACTGACTGACATATCAACGTGTAGCCGAAACTGACTGACTGACATATCAACGTGTAGCCGAAACTGACTGACTGACATATCAACGTGTAGCCGAAACTGACTGACTGACATATCAACACGCAGCTGAAACTGACTGACTGACATATCAACACGCAGTTGAAACTGACTGACTGACATATCAACACGCAGCCGAAACTGACTGACTGACATATCAACCCGCAGCCGAAACTGACTGACTGACATATCAACACGCAGCCGAAACTGACTGACTGACATATCAACACGCAGTCGAAACTAATTGACTGACATATCAACACGCAGTCGAAACTAAATGACTGACATATCAACACGCAGCCGAAACTGACTGACTGACATATCAACGTGTAGCCGAAACTGACTGACTGACATATCAACACGCAGCTGAAACTGACTGACTGACATATCAACACGCAGTTGAAACTGACTGACTGACATATCAACACGCAGTTGAAACTGACTGACTGACATATCAACACGCAGCCGAAACTGACTGACTGACATATCAACACGCAGCTGAAACTGACTGACTGACATATCAACACGCAGTTGAAACTGACTGACTGACATATCAACACGCAGCCGAAACTGACTGACTGACATATCAACCCGCAGCCGAAACTGACTGACTGACATATCAACACGCAGCCGAAACTGACTGACTGACATATCAACACGCAGTCGAAACTAATTGACTGACATATCAACACGCAGTCGAAACTAAATGACTGACATATCAACACGCAGCCGAAACTGACTGACTGACATATCAACACGCAGTCGAAACTAATTGACTGACATATCAACACGCAGTCGAAACTAAATGACTGACATATCAACACGCAGCCGAAACTGACTGACTGACATATCAACACGCAGCCGAAACTGACTGACTGACATATCAACACGTAGTCGAAACTGACTGAATGATATATTAACACACAGCCGAAACTGCTGGTCCTAGGAACGTGTTTGGCACAGGGCTTCCTTTTATGACGTAGGCGAGCTTTAAGTAGGATTTTTTGGAAATTCAACTTTTAAGGGGGTGAAACGGAAATGGAAAAACGTACTCTCACGCAAACAAAGCCGCTGGTAGAAGCCAGTTAGCCATACAAACATTTGTTCCATCCGGTAGTCGAAAACGCGACACGCAGCGTAGTTGCAAATCTCTCAAGCACTGCGCCTACCTGCCACGGTTGAGTCTTATTCCATTTTAGTTGTCAAAGATGTATCACAAAAATACATTTTAGTGTTGCTAATATAAAAAATACGATAGTGTTAGTAACAAATTATAAAAATCGCTAACACTATATAGGACCAAATCAATATTGTTTACTTACTTAAACTTTAAGTGGTATTCATAGAAATTTCGAGCAATGTTTCTATATTCTGATAATTAATTAGCTAGACTAAACTGACAGCAGTGGACAATGCCCAGCTGTCAATGAACAATGCCCCGCTGTCATTAAACCATTGTTATACCTGTCACTTTAGTCCATCTAAAAAATATGGTTATACATTATTTCTACACTAGCTGCTGCCAGTGGCTTCGCCCGCGTGAAAGTGGAAAAAGTGTATCAAGGTTACATACTCCCGGTATACAAATAGTATCTATCCTATGTGCTATTCCAGGACATAGTCTACCTGTGTACCAAGTCTCATCGTTTCGGAATCCGTTCAGTACTTCGAGCGTGTAGAAGTAACAAACATACACGCACTCGCAAACTTGCCTTTATTAGTGTGTCAGTATCAGCGTCGTTACAAAACTAGATAACTCTCCCCTCCAGGAAAAAAAGTTAAACTCATCCACCACTTCTCCCGCTGTTCTCTTTAAGCCAAATAAAGCTGGTTTATCACGCGCCACAAAACATTGCGATAAGCTGCACCACGCCATAAAGGCCCTCCTTCACGAGTTAGTTTTTTAACCACGTCCAATCTAAGAGTATGATCTCCTTACATCGACGCTTTCGGGGGCTCGTCTGAGTTCACTTTTATGAGTTTTTAAGTGGCCATTATAGCGATAGAAGGCCGAACTTAATGTCTCTATGTTGAGACCGCGGTGCACGGATTCGTGCACGGAAGTTTTCTGGTGCTGCGTTTGGACTATGTGCTTACTCTTGGTCTAACTTATATTTAATTTTTTTTTTATATTTAGGTATACAAGTTTACCCGGTAAACGTTGTTCTGAAGTATATTTATTTGATAATATTTTTATTATCATAGAAAAAAATGGGGAGTGGGAGTAGAAGGGTAAAAACTTGCCTAAAACCTATTCACAGGCGTACAAAATATACACAAAAAAAATTCATAAAAATCGATCAAATTGTTTCGGACTAGTTCTAAAACAGACACTGTAACGCGAGAATTTTTTTAAGGGAAATATTAGATATACTTTTTTTCTTTTTACTTTTCATTCTAAAGTATTAAAGACTTTTTAATAAAATTAACGATATAAAGAAAAGAGAAAACTGTGTGTTTACGAAACGACAGTATGCAGCGCTATAAAACAGTTGACGTCACAACATGGCAATCGATCCTATTCTTATTTGGAATGCATTGTACCTACGGAGAAGTCACGTGACAAGTGGCGTGACAGGTATTGTCATATATCTTGTAATTAGCGTTTGTCGGGAACGCAAAACAGAAAACTCATTTGTCTAAGGGCGCAGTTCAGAAATCGCTAGTAATATTTACCAATTAATTAAGTGAGCTTGCTTACTCTTAACTGTCATAGTTATACTAGGACATCGATAACAAAATAGCTTTAATTATATTGCGTAAAACGCATCAAGTTCCCCTATTTCACGGATACGTCACAAATTACATCAATAACGTGCACGCATTTGTCGTCATTCATCACTAAGAAAAACTACCTGTCCGTTAGGGCCCCTGCTTCTGTCTTTATTGAATCCAATTAGTTCCCGATGACTAATAGTTCTTCTGTTTACTGGCGCGAGTCACTCGACTGATACAAATGCGCCCTAAACAAGTTTAAAGCATGAAATGTCTTTGCAGGCACTGTAATTTTTTTTTACTCGCCTTCGCCACTGATGACTTCAAATTATTAGGTAACTTGATAGATAATGTCATAAGATAACTGCTTATCGTATTGTAAGTTTCGTGAGAATATTTCTAAATGCGCGTTTGACACTTGGATACGACAATTTGCTCGTTAACCTGACTGATTGTTTGTAGCCATGATAGAGGATCGCTTGTTTTCCAATTGACCTCATTTCCATGTAATAATATTTTTTGATTTCACAAGTTGCTTTAGCGTCATCATTTTTGCATTATCTTGTGTGGCTTTCTAAGTGTTTTTTAAAGTTTTGAAAGGGTTTACAGTATTGCTAAATGGTATAATTTCAGAAATTACAATAGCTCCTTTAGAGATTACAGTTCTCATGTCCTAATAACGGACTAAGTTGAAGATCGTATGTTTTCATAATTTCATGTTACTTGTCCATTGTGTACAAAGAGTAAGATGTTTCTGCTTTGATGCACAGTTAAAAATAGCCCTTTATTACATTAGTACGGATGATTATAGTCTAGATTACATGCTGAGCTATCACGGTTCATGAGATACTGCCTAGTGACAGACGGATGGACAGTCAGAGACAGAGGTCGTCTTTTGTGAACTACTAGCTGTTGCCAGCGGCTTCAACCGCGTGACTGTAGAAAGTTATCCCAAAGGAACACACTCCCGGGATGGCGGACATCCCACCCATACGTATCCAGGAACACACTCCCGGGATGACGGAGATCCCACCCAAACGTACAAAGGGAATACATTCATTGCGCTTACAGCTAAGGAGTAGAATTCCCTGCCGGAGTCTGTGTTTCCTGAAAGCTGCAACCTAGGAGTCTTTAACTCAAGAGTGAATAGGTTACTTCTAGGCTAGCGTGCTCCATCGTCGGCCACATCATTGCTTACCATCAGGTGAGATAATGTTCAAACATGAGCCTAACCATAATAAACCTATGCCAGGACATGGTCTATCCGTGCGCCAAAGTTTTAGTTTTACTTTATTTACACTGTTCTCACATGATAGCGACAAGAAACATGTAACAGAGACATTTGTAATAACAAAACATGATTGAAAAGAGTTTCCATGGAGTTTCTTGTACATTCTTCTCCTTAGAGATCTACCCTTTGGAATGTGCAATTAGCATTTTTTTTTTTTGACTGACTGACTTCTTGACATTTCAAGTGCCTGTAAATGGTTAATTTGAAACTAGCTTGTGCCAGCGGCTTCGCCCGCGTGAATATAGGTTTTTTCATACAAACTTTGGACCCCTTATTCATCCCCTTAGGGGTTGATTTTGGAAAATCCTTAATGCTCGTCTACGTCATAAAAGGAAGCCTTGTGCAAAATTTCACGCTTTTAGTCCCTGTGGTTTCGGCTGTGTGTTGATATGTCAGTCACTTTCTGCCTTTTAAAATATATATTTGGAGGAATGTGGAACAGAGAGTTTAGTCCCGCAAACCTCCGTTGAAAAGGGAGGATCCTCCGACCAGACGGGTATTATGTCTGGTGGGCAGCTGCCCGATAGATGATTTCGGGCTGTTCTGTATGTTCTAATCGCGCGGAGAACTTTGATTGCGCGATGCAGAATTAGTTCTTATGTGACGCCATAGATGTCGCTACATATAGATAAAATGCTTTAAATCTTGGAATCTTTAATCCAAATTCGTTCAAAAACGTTCAGCCGTTCTAGCGTAAAGTAACAAACATCATACTTTCGCCTTTAGAATACTAGTATGATGAAGTGTGATGACAAGCTGCTTTTAAAAGATATGAGCGTTACAAAGGTCAAGGATACAAAACAAAAAACCGAAGTTCAGCATGATAAATGAACATTGTATTTAGTTCCTTGCAATGAATGGGGGTGCTCATGGGGGGGCTACCCAATTTTCCACGCCTTCGCTCGAAAAGCTCTAATAACACTAATGTTTTTCTTCCCTTCCTTGGAAAAGAATTTAATTTATACATCATTAATAGAATTAAAATACTGGGACTATCATGTCCCTTTGATGTTATAAAAATAAAAAAATATTTCTGTTTAACGTTCTCGAAAACTAGCCATATCGTAGTCATACTCGTAAAAGAAGAATGTTCATATTTGACCTGACTGTGTATAGAAATGAAATAAATCTTAAAATATAGCTTATTGAATTGTATATTAATTACGCTTATCACAATGTTAAAAGAAACGCAGGAAAAAAAGATATTTTTACATTTATTTAAGCTAATTCTAAACGTATTGTCATATTTTGAACGCATCCAAACCACCAATTCTTTAAAACGTTCCATTTTACAAATTGCTGGTTGACCATATTTATCTTTGTTCCTTAGTTTTATACTTATTTTACGTTTAATTCGACCAGTAACTATTTTTTTATGAGTAATGGGATAAAGTAAATAATTAAAAAATAACACAATAATTGAATTAAATTAATCATTCAGTGTTTCATTGAGTGTGCGCAAGTGAAATGGATTTTTTTGACATTTGACAGTTCTGTCATTTGCATCGGCGCAGTCCTTTGTTGTTGCGCTCGCGTCACGTTGTGTACTGTGCCATTTTGTATGTGTTTCTTCTTATTACGACCCTATTTACCGCCCCTGGACCCCGATATCTTCCTCATCTGACGACCTTTGCTTACCATACCTGATACCGTTGTAAATCCGTTCTGTTGACAATGCCGCCATCAGCAACAAGTCGACGTATACTTTGCATAAACTGCAATGTCTGCATAAATACGTTTCGACGTTATCTCGTTCATGAGCTGAACACAAGAGTTATTTCATTACTTCACATTATTATTACATTAATTCTGGTGACGGCAAATCCTAACCTAAAAAGAAACATTCATATTTTTTTAACTTCGTGGCGTTTAAATTGCCGAAATGACTATTAGACATTACTTTCTAAACTTACGGGAAGTATTTCTACTATATCTTATAACTATACATATACTTTCATCATCAGATTTTTAAATGTATGGAAGGTGGGCATTGTTCTTTAAACGTACCCATAATACGGATTTTTTTTTAAATCTTTTAAGCATTGCAGAGCTTCATATCTAGTTTAATCTGAAAAAGAAAGGGTTTCCATCCTAGCCCATTCATCATTATCATCATCATTTCAGCCAAAGACGTCCACTGTTGGACATAGGCCTCCCTCAAATGTCGCCACAATGACCGGTCCTGTGCGTCTCGCATCCATCGGTTTCCTAGCCCATTATGTAAACGTATTTATAGGGGTAGAGAAAGACCAACGAAACGATGATTGGCATAAGAATGAGCATAATCAGCCTTCCCACTGCTAAAAACACAGTTCCCACTGCTGAAACTCAAGCCTCCTCTCTAGGAGAGGGTATGGGCCTTAATCCACCACGCGGGCCCACTGCGGATTGGTGGATATCACATGTCTTCGAAGTTTTGATAAGACACGCCGGTTTCCTCACGATGTTTTCCTTCACAGTTTTGAGAGCAGTGGTGATGAAATGAATTGCACAAAGTAAAGTGCCTGTGTACGACGTGAAACTCGTAAGTTGAGGCTGTTATTAATGGGACATATAAAAAAAGAAAAGATCATATGACCAGAAAGAATACCCGGGAATCTTTAAGTCAAGAGTGAATAGGTTACTTCTAGGTAAGCGCGCTCCATCGTCGACCGCATAATCGCTTTCCTTCAGGTGAGATAGCTGTCAAGCGCAAACCTGTCAACAATATAAAAACACATGGCAAGTGCGAGTTGGACTCGAACCTGCGGACCTATGTATTCTATTATATATTATATTTTTTTTTATAATGTGAATGTGAGAACACTGTAGACTTCGCGAATTCTTAGGTTACTTTTTATTATGATTATTTTTATTGTACTTTTTAGTACAATATTGACCAGTCTACACTGTCCTTACATAATATCTACATATGCTGTAATATGGAAATATTGTAAAAAAACATTTTTTTTTAAAAGAGTAACCATGGAGTTTCTTGCCGGATCTTCTCCATAGGAAACGACTCATTTGGAACTGTGGACTAGCTTCTGACGTTTTATAAGTGCCCATGTAGGCCTGTGTGAAATAAAAAACTTTTGAGTTTGAAAACAGTTCCAATTCCCGAAACGAGTTACGAAGATTTTTCCGCATCGCAAAAAGTTTTTTTTATGACGTAACTACAAATTTAGTTTTTAGAATTTCGATTTCTTTGAGAGTGTCGTATATACGTTTTTTGCGACATAAACGGCCGTATCTTTTATGTTCTTAAACTCAGAAGTTTGTTTTTTTTCAAAGCTCCCAGGGACCGCAGACCTTAGATCAGGTCCCCGAGATAAAGGGTCTTGACAGACAGACGGACGGACAACAAAGTGATCCTATAAGGGTTCCGTTTTTTTCTTTTGAGGTACTGAACCCTAAAAAGCAGGCGACCATTGAAATGAAGGCGAGTAGGTACAGATGTATGAAAGACGAAAAAATGCTGAATCTTCCGCTAAATTGAGATGAAGGGTGAGGATCATCTATCAGTTCATGTGTTAAATTTGTCCACAGGTCAATAGAAGTATACCTGAAGACAGGCCGTCGTCACAGCGAGATCCTGGCAGAACAGAAGCTTACCGAGGGACAGCTTCGGAGACCAGGAGCTACCATCATATTCTGGCTGAAATGCGAACAGGTAAAGTCATAATAATAAGAGCATTATTCGAGAATTCAATTTTCTAATAGGATTCATCATCATCATAATTTCAGCTAAAACATGTCCACTGTTGGACATAGGCCTCTCCCAAATGTCTCCATAATGACCGGTCCTGTGCGTCTCGCATCCTTCGGATTCTAGCGACCGTCAGGTCATCGGTAGCCTTGCCCATTACGGGAGTTAAGGGTAGACGGACTGCCGGGACACTAGGCGCCATTTCTTTGTTTTGTTTACTTTCCATTTTTGGGGGGGTGTGCCGTAATTGCTACGCTTGGCATGCGGGTTGGCGATCGCAGTATGGTTGTTATAACTCACAGAGAATGCTGCTGCCCATTCTCTAGTATTTCCCTAAGTTGCCTCTTACGATACCCACGGGAAGAGATGGGATGGTGCCATTCTTTACGTCCGAACACCATACGGACGCTGATAGGATTAACAGAACCAAACATCTGCGCGACCCAATAAAATTACCTCTATGAGTTTTATACTTAGTAGGTTGTGCTCTTGAAATGTTCAAAAGAGTTACTGTAGCCCTGGTACACATAGGACAACTGAAGGAAGCTGGTGGGTTTTAGACGGTAGAAATCTGACACGCCATCTCGCTCCACCCAGAGCGAGAAAAGTTATTTGATAATTTCAGTAAGGCTTCTAGCTAGACAAAGAAACGATCTAACATTGATTACGATTATCTATGTCTACATCAAATAAAATAAATAATCCTCCGGACCGTATCTCATAGAAAAGTATACTCTCGAGGTCAACAGTATCCTATATGGTATTCCAGAAAATGGTCTACCCATGTGCCGAATTTTATACCCATCCGTTCGATCGTAAAGAAGTAACAAACATACAAACACACATTCACAAACTGTCACCTTTATAATATTAGTGTGATTATGGATCTTGCGTGATCGCATAAAGAATGAAGATATCCGCAGGAGAACCAAGGTCGCCGACATAGCCCGAAGAATCGCCAAACTAAAGTGGCAGTGGGCAGGGCACATTGCTCGTAGAACGGACGGTCGATGGGGCCGAAAGGTTCTAGAGTGGCGACCGCGCATCGGAAAACGCAGCGTTGGAAGATGGAAGATCTGGTGAGAGTCGTGGGAGTGCGGTGGATGCGAGACGCACAGGATCGGTAATTGAGGCGTCGCTTGGGGGAGGCCTATGTCCAATGTCTTTCGGCTGAAATGATGATGATGATAATGATGATTATGGAAGTACTGATAATATTTATAATGAAGGGATGTACAAATTCAGTGCAAGTGAAACCGCTAGAAAAGGCTAGTAGGTATTTACCTAAAAGGCCTGCCCTCTCAATCCCCAAGGCTCATCCTCTCTAATCCTAGATTAGGGACAACAAAACTCGCAGGATTTGTAATGTTACCACCTATTTATTTGATTGTCTTAACTTAAGTCTTGGATTAACTCGGTTTAAAAATATTTAAAACTAGCTTGTGTTAGCGGCTTCGCTCGCTTGAAAGTAGAAAATTTTCTGAGGTCCTATTCTATTTTATTAAAATAAATAAATGGTTGAAACTAATCTACTTACTTAAGCGTTAGTGTTAGTAACAATAGTACTAAAAGGGGCTGCAACTCGACATACATTTTCACTGTTTTTCATATAACCGCTCTTACGCGATTATGACGTCATTTCATTAGATATTTTGGAAACACAGTATCTTGTGGATATTATCTAGGCTTCCATTGAAATCAATTTATAAATTTGTGAAAAATTAATCCAGTAAAGACTTCAGAAAATCTGCTTTTGCATGAACTTTGACACTTCTAAATTTACTCAAAAAGAAAAAAGTATAATAATATTCAAAATATTATTTTTTTATTATCTACAAACCGACACTCCAATTTTGGTTTTATGTATGTATACCTAAATTGACTGCTATCATTCTAAAGTGTGATGTAGTTATAAACATTCGTAGGATAATCTAAGTGAACTCTAATTGGTTTTTAAAAGCCGCTCGTTAGGGTTCTGTACCCAAAGGTTAAAAACGGGACCTTATTACTAAGACTCCACTGTCCGTCTGTCGGTCATCGGGCTGTATCTTATGAACTGCGATAGCTAGACAGTTGAAATTTTCACAGATTTTGTATTTCTGTTGCCACTAATACTAAAAACAGAATAAAATAAATATTTAAGTGCGGATCCTGTACAACAATTGCGACTTTTTTGCCGTTTTTTGAACGATGTTAATAACGACAGCAGGTAGACGCTAGAAATATTCACAGAATAAATAATAATAAACTAGTGCGCCTCACCATCAACAATTGCATTACTGCTTACCATCAGGTGGGATCGCAGTCAAGCACTAGTTTAAAACAATTAAAAAAAAAGAATCTCAGAACCCTTGGTGTACGAGTTCAACTCACACTTGGCCTGTTTTATTTTTATAAAGCAGGTGTACCTTATATCAACGCCGTACGTCTAGTCATCTGATGAGCCTGCTGTCGGTCACTCTTTCACTTGTGAATATTCTGAATTCGATCTTCATTAGAGTAGTTTGTAGTCTTCATTAGTTTTTTATTAATTTTAATAGTGTTTCATTTGACGCTTCTGCCTCCGTCTCCGATTTGGACATGGATTCCGAAAAAGCAAAACAAACTCAGCAGAGCAGTGGTGTCCGAGTGGTAACGGCCCCGACTTACGAGTTGTAGGTCGTAGGTACAAACCCAGCCAGGCGCATTACCTTGTGTAATTTATTTCATCACCACTACTTTCAAAACGGTGAAGGAAAACATCGTGAGGAAACCGACCTGTCCTAGAACCAAAAATTCGAAGACATGTGACATTCACCAATCCGCACTGGGCCCACGTGGTGGATTACGGCCCATTCCCTTTCCTAGAGAGGAGGCCTGAGTCCCAGCAGTGAGAACATTAAAAGGGTGATTATGCTTATGCTTAAAACAAACTCTGGTTCCCAATTCGGTTCCGATATAGCCTCCGTTACATTACTACCTCAAATCAACAAGTTGATATGGTATTGTACCATATCAACTTGAAATATAAAAAAGAGGGCAAGTCTAACGGGAATTACTGCAATTAAGACTGTCGGCAAGGTTAGCGCAGTTGTTGAGCAATAGGCTGCTGTGCTGCGTATCGTGGGTTCGATTCCCGCTCGGAACAAATATGGTCTACAGATAGTTGTTTGTAATGTGTATGGGAGTTTTCATGTTTGTAAACGCTTGGTGCCTTACGTTGTTTCTTAGTATGTGGCAAGTTATAATTATGCCAGAAAATGTGAAGAATATTTATTTTAAAGTTTCATTCAACCGGGACAGGTGACGCTGTAATACACACTATAAAAATTATCCGAAACACTGCATTTCCTGCGACATACAAAGCTTATTATGTTTGCATGAGTACAAGCATTCTTGTGTAATAATTATGTCAATCATCCAGTGTTCATGTCCCATTTATTTAAGCAAAATTACATCACTAAATTACTATTATTATTACTAAATACATTAAATTTAATTTCCAGTACACCGCAGACTACCCCTTTTTTTTATGTTAAGTTCTTACAGTTCATCCTAAGATTGTCTGGTAGATATCGCTGTTAGCGATAAGACCGCCATTGTACCCATAGATTAAGTTAGTTTAAAAGTTTTTGTTACCATTTTGGTGTAGAATAAAGTTTTATTCTATTCTATTCTATTCTATTCTATTCTATTCTATCACGTAATGATTTCTGACATTTACATTTACTACTAGAATTATCCATCACAAGTTTTGGAAAGTAGACCTTCCTTTCATACGTCGTGAAATCTATTAAGGTATGTTTTCAATATAAACAGATAGTGGAGTCGTTGTCAGTAACTATATAGCAAGCTTCCGACATTTTTTTTTCTGTGTCCCCCTGACCGTGGTCAGAGACTTGTGGTTTTTTTTAATTTTTATCTATCAGATTTTATTTATTTAAACTTCATGTATAGTGGTGGTACATAGGCGGACTTAATGCCACAAGGCATTCTCTATCAGTCAACCATTGAGTTACAAAAGACAACACTGTGGTAGGTGTGCACAATAAATAAATAACAGATATTTGAAATAGAATGTAATATCGTTAAATTAAGTGGCTTATGTGGAGGTTAGTGTATTTTATTGTATTATGTCATGTTTTTTCTGAACAATAAAAGGATTTATTTATTTATTTATTTATTTATTATTAAAAAAAGGATTTATTTACTTATAATGATAAAATACGTATAATATGCTAATATAATAAACTAATAAATACTGTGATAAATATGAAATCATTGTAGTTAAGAGAACTTAAAATATAACAATTATGACGAAGACCGAACTAAGGTTGAGAGGACTTCAAGTAGTAGTAGTTCCGAATTTAACGCTTGAAGGAAAATTTTGTTTTCTTTATTTCGCTTTTAATGTTTTTAACCGACTTCTAAAAAAGGAGGAGGTTCTCAATCCGGATGTTTGTATTTTTATTTTTACGTTTGTTCGCTCATAACTTCGTCGCTTGCCAACCGATTTGAAAAATTCTTTGTTTGTTGGAAAGGGTATACTTCCCATATGGTCCCATAGTCACCAAGTTGGGATTTGATGATGGAATCTTGACGAAATCGAGGGAAGTCGGTTATTTATTTCTTTGTACAAAGTTTTTTATTGTCATAATGTTTATAAACTTTTATGCTGCATTGTGCTGTTATATATCTCTCTCTCTCTCTCGCTCTTGATTTAGTCCTATATTCTGTGCTTAACATGCTATATAAGTCTACATAAATTGAAATTTATGTGTCTTTATTATTTCTTATGATTCTTTGTGCTATGTTTATGCTTCTGACATTACTACAGGTAGAATCAATTCAATGGCGGCTAGAATCACTACGCGAGTCTTTGCGCAGTCACAAATTCATATGACAGTGGGACACAATACTTAGCTAATCCCTTTTAAGATTGACCACCGCGAGCGAAATACAGTCGCGAGAATTAATTACAAATGCATGAGTAGAACAGCCAAGTGTCAATTTAATATACTTGATTTACTTGTCCGTTCACATCACTTTTTTGGGCCAATAAAAATAATGTGTAAAGGTGAGAGGTACTGCGCAGCGAAAAGTGAACTTCGCCGACGTCATTAAGTTTAAATCGACTTAATCGAAGACTAAACTCACGCTACAACGCTCCTTTTAAGGTACGGGTCTACGCTAGAGGATCCGAGCTCGAGCTGAGCAAAACCCGAGCCGCTCTACTCGCGGTCTCAAGTGTAGACGTACAACGAGCCTCCAACGATCACTGTCCTCGAAGGAGATGCGAAACCCTTTGTGTTCGATAAAAAGCCGACAATAGGCCGAGCACAGTCGAACACAAACCAAACGCTCAAAGCGCGCTCATTCGAGGCTTGTAAGTCGGTCCACACTACACGGATTTGTGCTCGGCCCATGCTCCGGTCGTGTTCGGCTCGAGCTCTGCTCGTGCGGGACTATCTAAGCGCAAGCACGCGACAAGCTGTACCCAAACCAGCTATTAACACGCGCGTCTAAAAGCCGCAGCATTTAACACCTGATATTAAAATACGACAACTAATGATTGTATCCCATATGTGTGATTATCTAAATGCATTAATTACAATACCCACACCAGTCATAGTCGGAATAAACAAGATATTTATAACCTAAGCACATCGATATTTTAATGCGGCATGTGCAAGGGTTGGTGCTTCCCCCCTCTTCGTCCTGTGACACTGTGCCAGAATGTTCAGAAGTCACGTTCATGACAGCCGTTTAGAATTAATTATTTCTTCTTTCTAGCTTAAATTAATTTAATATGAGCGATTTTTCCTATGTATGTAAAAAAACAACGTATTATTAGTCTGTAAGCTTTCAGTAAAAATAAATAAATATTCTTTGTAGAAGTAATTCGTCTGTACGTGTTTTAACCTAACTCCTCCTAAACGGCTTGATTGATTTATATGAAATTTTCTTTTTTAATTTGAATGGGTCCCTGGATGGCTTTGAAGATTAAATTGGACCCGGGAGGTGGCGCTGCAATCGAGTTATCAATTTTTTTTCTGACAAAAAGCCTGCTTTCGGGCAGGACCACTTCTATCGGGACGGCTAGTAATATATAAGGTCCCTCAAGGTTAGAATCTCATGAAAGTTGAGAACGACAAACAGTATCTTGACTTGGCTGGCGAGATTGTCGACATGTGGGAAGTGGACACAGCAGTCATTGTGCCGAGTCGTGACGGTCAATGGCTTAATAGCCTAGTGCCTTGACCAACCCCTAAGGCGGCTGTCGTTGCTTTCATATTCACACACACATTCTTTGGATTTGAAAAGCCATGTTAGAAGAGTAAACCCATAAACCTCAGCTGGACAGTGACTCTATCAAACTGTTTGCCACCAGACACCGTCCTCCTTAATATGCCGATTATGAACTCTGAGTGCTATTCATCGTGTATAGTTCCGTCTCTTTCTCAAAATGGAATTATTGCCGTATATTTATTTTTAAACAGAATTTTAACCAAACTACAAATAACACTAAAAAGTTTTTTTTTCTCTGAAAACAGCATCAAAATTAGTCATAAAATAAAACAACAATTGGCATTTTAAATATTGATATGAAGAAGAGTGGGGATGTGTCGGAAACATCTCACTATCTCTTTAACAATGCACGTAACCTAATGTAGATGACGTCAAACCCGTCAGTTTGCGCATACTTTTTCTTTAACTTGACAGTTAACAGTTGATAATTATATATACCTGAAAGGTTTCTAACTTAAACTACAATTGCTATAGGATGATGCGAGAGACAGTTGTCGGTTTCACACACAAAGTAGCTACCTAGCCTTTTATCTCATCTTTTTTTTTTTTTTTTTTTATTGGGTGGGAAAATCATCCTAATGACATCCCCGCTCTTGGGCGGAGCGGGAGATAGTGTCAGACTCTTACTGACTAAAAACCCACTCCTGTTCCTTCGTTGCCTTCGTCCCAGGGCCCCGGGTTCCGCTTTCACACTACCCGTGGCCCCAGTAGGCTTCGACCCTTCTGGGCCCCTACGATTTGCTGACATCTCCTTGAGGCGCGCGTGGAACAAAACGCGCCGTCGACGACTTGGGCTTGGTCCGGACGGTTACCGGACGGTCAGACGGCGAGCCACCCATTGCTCGCCGTCTGCAAGCCCGCGCCTACGGTGGCCGGAAATCGGGATCGGAATCCCGGCGGCGGTTGGAGCGTAAGGACCGTTGCCTCACGCGATCGGCCGCCTCCTTAGCTAGCATTACTGCTTCGCAGAAAGAGGCGACCGCCTGCCACTCCTCCTCGCTCCGGAGCATGGCCTGAACCAAGGCCCGGCGCGAGAGATCACCGCCGCCGATTGCCCTCACGAGGTCACGGCGTTGCTCTGCCCAAGCGGGGCACACCTCCACCGTGTGCTCCACCGTGTCCTCCGGGTGGGCCACACAGTGGCGACACCCGGGCGTCGTTTCCGCACGAATCCGGTGCAGGAACCTCCCGAACTTACCGTGTCCGGTGAGGACCTGCGTCATGCGGAATGTGAGGACGCCGTGAGGTCTTTCCAACCACGCCTCAAAGAGGGGACTTACCGCCATAATTGTGGCGTGCCCAGCACGGGGTCGCGACAGTCGTTGTCGCCATTTCTCCATGAGAACTCGCCGGAACTCTGTCCGCCATGCCGCGACTTGTTGCGGCAGCGGAGTTTCGCCCCGGGGCCTTTTATCTCATCTCAAAGATACATGTTTTCGTCCTGCTGTCATCCTACTCATGCTACATTTCCCATTTTCATTTCATTTTTCTTTTATTTCTACACACAGTGTCTACATCTCTGTTTTTTCCAACTCTCCTTTCGCAGGTATGCTGGAAGAGATTTCTTTAGAAATAAGCATCACCTTTGTACTATTCTTCTGTTTATTTCTTCTTTTATGTTATTATTGTGTGTACGTAAATTGTTAAATAAATAAATAAAAAGACGTAAAATTTGTGATTTTGGATTAAGTTAGGTACTTTTTGATTCAAATAATAATGATAAAAGTGAGTCAACTATCCTTTTCTGATGGTATTTTCACTTTATAGTCCCTGACTGTAAACTCAGCCTTGCAGGTGCACAATCGCAGTGGCACTTCTGCATCCACGTACTCAGTACCACGCAGATGCGGCCGCGTCGCACCTGCCAATCTCGGCGCGCAGGTGAAACTGTGTTTACGTTTTTTTCAACCCTGCGCCGCGACCTCCACGAACGAGCGAATGAACGATTAATAACATTACTTTGTTGCAGCCTTGTTTAGTTAATTGGGACTTTAGGGTTGAACAAGTTATTCGACGTTTCTCGTAGTGATGTACGCTGACGTGGATTGTGACGTTTTGTTTGACAGATGCTTCGATAAAATGTCAAAAGTTGTAGAAGGTGCTAGAAGTGTTGATTTGACTGTTTTTCAATCCTTTATAAGTTTTATTTTATTTTATATTAAAGTGGAAAAAAGGTCGCATTTTAAAAATGTATGATGTTATACTTATTCTCTATGTTATTTTCGGCCGTGTGCTCCTTTCGGAGTGGGTCCGCCGTCGACGGCCTGACACCTCACCACCTCAAGGACCTGATGTGCGCAGGCGCCGCGGAATCTGGTGAGTCCCTCCTGAAGGAGTTGACGGCCCTTTCTACTTATCTCAACAGAAATAAAGGTGATGTCATTCTTAAGGATGACATTAAGAATGCCATTAATTCCGTGAACAGGGACACCTTGTTGACAGAAGCTCAAAAAGAAATACTAATACAGATGGTATGACTTTGGTGCCGTGGAAGGTGGGTAGGCCTCTGGTGTGGGACGCAACCTGTGTCGACACCCTTGCACCATCCTATGTTCTTAGTTCGGCGGGCTGTGCCAACGCTGCCACTGCGGCTGCTGAGACCCTCAAACGGCGCAAATACTATAATCTTATTGGTAATTACAGTTTTGGGCCGTTTGGATCAAAACGCTTGGGTCATGGGGTCAGAATGCGCGCCTCCTTTTAAAAAAAAAATCACGTCGTCTGATCGACACTGCGTGACCAGAAAGCTGGCTCGTTCTTCGCCCAAAGTATTAGCATTGCCATTCATCGGGGCAATGCAGCCAGTCTTCTGGACATTTCTGGATGACAGCGATGTGGAGGAGTACTTCGACGCCTGAGTGTATTTTGTGTATTTGTATTATATGTTAGATAGTCAGGTTTAGTATAATAGTGTTTATAGTTAATGTCTAAGTCCCAGTTATTTTCACCTTTCCCTCAGTTTTTTCACCCTTTACTATGATTCCTTTTGACTACAAACATTAATCTAAAGTGAAAGTAACAACCTAGCAAGTAAAATATTACCTTGTTTTTTCCAATATATTGTACAGTTTGTTACTAAAAACTTTAATTATTGGCCGAATGACATACTACCTTTGCACATGATACCAACATAGTCTAATTATCAATATTTTTCTTTTGTTAACTGAAACATGTTTTACGTGGAAATAGAAATATAACAAGGTAGCTCCACCTGGTGTAATTAAAGATGTTTTTTATTTGGAGTACCCTATCACGCGAGGCCCCGGCGCCATATCTTAACTCATTCGCATTCGGTTGTAAGTAACCTCTATAGTCTGTGGTACTGCACCTTTTGGCGCGCATTCAGAATTGCCGCCCTCCGTGTTGCCGCCATTTAAAATGCAAATGTCATCGAGCTTTTAACTTCGTTTTACAGTTTACCTGCTCCAATACTGGCTGGTACAATCCCGATTTCGATCATAGCCTGTGGCAGCTGTATATTTTGCATAAGCACACATCTTGTACCAGATGGGTAGGCAAATGTTATTAATCAATGATGATGACAAAAAATAATCTTTGTCACAAACAGCACATATCAAACCAGTAATTTATGCAGTGAGCAGAGAAAGAATGCAAGTTTTTAATTATGTTTTTAAACACATACGTACATGTTAAAGAATGCATGAAACATTATCACATTCTATTAGCCCATAGAACAACAAATTAATAATTTCTTCAACGGCTGCAACAAACACACTACCTAATGCCGTACGCATACCGCATGTGACATTATTCCCGATATAGCCAGAGACACAAGCATAGACACACGGCGACTTTTTACTTGTATTCTAAGCGGAGAGCAGATGGAGGGTTAAAATAATTTATGCTCGAATAGAACGGTACTACAGGTGTCTTCAAATATGAATCCTTATTTGTTTTATTTTTTTTTTAATATGTTTAACGTAAACATGAGTTTTAACTTAACTATTTTGTTTCATTAGTTTGTTACTTTGTATCGAGAACTTTTATGAGTTAAATGTTTTTTAAAATAGACTTGCCAATTAAAAACGTTGTTATTCTGAGGGCGATAATAATGTCTACAAAAGGCAATTATAAATACGAGGATGAAAAAGAGTACATTTTAATCGTTATTGCTCAATTGTCTCCCTTGAACGTTTCTTAGAATGTCTGTCAATCGCACTAATATTATACCTAAAGGCAACAGTTTATATGTATGTATGTGTTGTTTGTTACTCCTTCACTCTCTAACGACCAACTGATTTTAGTGCAAAGCACGCAGGTAGACTATGTCCTGGAATACGACATATACATGATATAAGTATAGGACTTTTTATCCCGGGAATACATGGTGGTACATGGTGGACATCCCACCTATGCGCACAAAACGGAAACACATTCATTGTGCGTACAGCTAAGGAGTGAAATTCCTTGCCGGAATCTGTGTTTCGTGATAGCTACAACCCGAGAATCTTTAAGTCAAGAGTCAATAGGTTACTTCTAGGTAAGCGCGTTCCATCGTCGACCGCGTCGTCGCTTTCTATCAAGCTATGAGAACCTATCAAGAATAAAAAAAAAATAGGTAAGTATATGGTCCCTTGTAATAATGTTCTACATATACGCGGGTGAAACCGCGCGACAGAAGCTAGTAAGTCCATGAAAGACTTATCTACTAATGTTTGTAGACAATGGACAAGTAATATGGAACTATGGGAACTTCAATCTTCAACTTAGTTCGTCATTGGGACAAGAGAACTGACCTCTAAAGAAGGTATTGTAATTTCTGAAATATAGCAATTCTGTAAACCCTTTAAAAAGGGTAAACCCTTAAAAAAATTCAATTTGGATTTTGATTTAGATTAGAGATAGAATTTGTCACACATACAGACCATATATATCAATATGACAATATGTACAAAATACAAACGCGTTTATGTTGTTGTTAGGTCTGCCGTTTTTTTTTGCGGTGCAGGAATCTCCCGAACTTACCATGTCCCGTGAGGACCTGCGTCATGCGGAAGGTAAGGACGCCGTGTTGCCTTTCCAGCCACTCCTCAAAGAGAGGACTTACCGCCATGATTATGGCGTACCCAGTTGTTGGCAAAAGTTGTTGGGTCTGGCGTGGCCATGCAGCGCCTCTGGGATATTTGCTGAAGCGCGCACTGATGGTTTCCAGGCCATTATGCGCAAGCAGCTTCCCTGCTGGCCCGTACACGGAGTGGCAACAACAGCATTCTGAACGCAATAGCTGTACGTTTTAACTGTTCTTTTCAAAGTCAGTGGGCCATGTCTTGTGTGGGTGTGGCCAGTCATGGCAAATAAAATGTAAAAAAAAATTGTACTAGGTTAAGACTTCTATGGGTCTATGCCACCCGCAATAAACTTATTATTATATCTTGGACAAAAACATACTTATTTATGTATTGTATTGTATTGAATTGAATTGAATTGAATTGGATTGAATTTAATTGAATTGATTTGAACTTAATTGAATATGATATTTGTATGTAATGACAATGTTTGCAATATAAATAATTTAATAACTAGTCTGCTAACAAACTGCTATGCAGTTTGGCAGAAGTAAATTGTAAAATTGTCTAAAATACAAATAAAGCATTTTATTTTTATTATGTAAAAAATGCAGAAATGTCACTGAGAGCCTAACGGGACGAATCTGAATAAAAATGCAAGTAGACCGACTTAAACCACGTCTAATCAAACACTAAAATAAAAATAATTTACATAAATGCATGCAATCGTTGCTCTGTCTATGTCAATGCATCACCTAATGCAGGTCGCGTTCAAAGTGCATCGGCTAATTTAACTAATTTAAATAATCAAGTTATTTTTCCATGTAGGTACGTACTGTGATATCGAAAGGAGATCGCATGAGTTAGATTAAAGAACTGGCTTGTAAAATATACTCGTAAGGATTTTGTTGTTCTAGAAGAGTTTTAAAAATTGAGTAGAACAAAGAAATGTCTAGTTTTTTCAGTTCTGACATAACCTTTGTGGCGCGATGTACATATTTTGAATTATTGAAGAAAAGTATAATACAAGTAAAAAGTTTTTAAAGCATTTCATTGTGATCAAGCCCCGATTCCTGAAGGAACCCCTTCGTAGAGTGCGACAGTACACTGTACACAAACTAATGAAAAAAGTTCGTCTAGGAAACAAGTGAATCCGTAGGCAACCACTATCGGCACAATATTCGTAGTTGCCCTAATTTTGGGTCAACTAGTAACAGCTTATCACAGTATGGCCTTCCTATTGTTTTAACTATTTATAATTAATACGTTTGCCCAATCGTGCTTATTAATTCCGTCATTGATGAACTATTGATAGGGTCTCTGGTAATTAAACCTTCAACCTTTTTGGTTATCATAATTTTAGTATTCATTAAATCGATCAAATCATTTACTTATTTGTACGGTATTCTTCCAGTGATATCTCCTGCTCTCTGGAGGGTTTGAGTAGAGCAAAAACAACCTAGCGAGGCCTTCCTCGATCCGTCTCTAACACAGTGCCAGTGTGGAGCTATTGCACGAGACACGCGTCACCTGCTGTGCTGCCCATCCTGCACAACCACCTGCACTATGCAGGATTTATATCAGGCCAATAACAGAGCTGTACAGGTTACTAAATACTGGTCAGAAAAAAAAAAATTGTATCTCAAAAATCTCAAAAACTATACATCTACAAACCCGATTTCTGGCCACCGTAGGCGCGGGCTTGCAGACGGCGAGCAATGGGTGGCTCGCCGTCCGATCGTCCGGTAACCGTCCGGACCGAGCCCAAATCGTCGACGGCGCGTACTTTTCCACGCGCGCCTCAAGGATATGTCAGCAAATCGTAGGGGCCCAGCAGAGTCGAAGCCTACTGGGGCCACGGGAAGTGTAGCACACGGAAGTGTAGGAAGTGGCCACGATAGCACAGTTGTAGAGAGGTACCTGCCAGGTCCTCGGGCCAGTAAGGAGCAAATTCGGTCCGAACGAGAGGCTATGGTAGAGCGTACGAATGTCTCACTTCAGGCAGTCTCCAAGTGGGGCGAAACCAATCTGGTTAAATTCAACGCCGCCAAAACACAAGCGTGTCTGTTCACCGCTAAGAGGAGCCCGTTCACCTTGGCTCCCGTTTTTCAGAATGTATCCCTGGAGTGCACCGACCGCCTTCAACTCTTAGGAGTTGAAATTTCCTCAGATCTCAATTTCGGGCGGTTCATTGAGTCCAAAGCCAAGGTAGCTGCTAGAAAACTAGGCGTTCTTGCAAAGGTCCGACGGTACTTCACACCGGGACAGCTTCTAATGTTATACAAAGCACAGGTCCGATCGTGTGTGGAGTACTGCAGTCACATATGGGCTGGTGCTGCAAAATGCCATCTAGCAGCTTTGGACTCAGTGGAAAGGCGTGCGAAGAGGCTAATTGGGGATCCAGATTTGGTTAAGTCCAATCTACAAAGCCTCGAGCACAGGCGCAGAGTAGCCAGCCTATCGGTATTTTACAGGTTACATTTTGGAGAGTGTGCGCGGGAACTGCATGACCTGATTCCGCCATCTCCTTTCTACCATCGGACAAGCCGACGAACGGCGAGTATCCACCCTTACGTTGTTGAAACTTCAACGGTCCGGACTAAGCGTTTCGCTTCGTCGTTTATACCGCGTACATCGAAGGACCGGAACAATCTGCCTGCTGCGGTCTTTCCGTCCAACTACATATAATATAGGTGTCTTCAAGGCTAGAGTGAATAGGCTCTTAATAAACTAGTGCGCCTGACCATCGATGATTGCATCTCCACTTACCATCAGGTGGGATCGCAGTCAAGCACTGGTTTATATCAATTAAAAAAAAAAAAAGTGTGAAAGCGAAACCCGGGGCCCTGGGACGAAGGCAACGAAGGAGCAGGAGTGGGTTTTTAGTCAGTAAAAGTCTGACACTATCTCCCGTTCTGCCCAAGAGCGGGATTTGTCTTAAGATGATTTTCCCAACCAATAAAAATAAAAAAAAACACCTACAAACTTAACATTTGGTAGGTCGATTCCTTATAGAGTGTAGACATCTGTTAAAAAAGGATTTTCCGAAATTTACCCCCTAAGGGGATGAAACGGATATCCAAAGTTTGTATGGAGAAACAGATTTTCACACAGACAAAGCCGCATGCAGAAACTATTTTTAAATAAATGCTTTATTATTTCAGTATCCCGTATATTTTGGACTTGTAATAATTAAATAGTTATCGAAGAAGCCGATAGAACGTCTCTAGCTTAGAACGCAAGGTGCTTACACATAATCATAAGACAAACAACCCGGCACCATAATATCTAAGCTATCCACACCTGTTCTAATTTCTTATTTAACATAATAAATACCAAATTCCTAATACAGGTAACACCTTGGGGCTATTTAATCTTGCCTACTAAAAATTATGCTAAATACAACATGGGGCATAATAATTATAATTATCCATGTACTGTAATTATTTTTTAACGTTTCATGTAACTGGACTTTGTTGTCTTTGTAATACAGGGTGTTTTTGAATGGCAAAGATGCATTGTGATATTTGTACAATTTTACATATTAATGCAGTATAGTGGGCACAATTAAATTGCAGTGTAAGAGTTTTATTATTAAAAACTTATGTCCATACATTGTTTTCTTTTTTTGGATGGGTAATTACCAGAGTTCGGAATTAGGTAGAGTCAAAAATGTACTTACAGCGATTTCATACAGCAAAAGAATAAAGTGGATGTACCTCAAATCCCGAGATTATTTTAAAGAGCAGATTTTTATTTATGACACTATCAGAAATATAGCAGAAAATATTTCTTCCTGTATTAATGACGAGGAGGAGGAAGTGTATAAATTTGTTAACCTCACCACAGTTGACGTAGAGAGATCTTTTTCAATGACAAATACTGATAAAAATTGTACTTTAATTATCTTTGTTTTATTTGTCTTATCTATCTCTGAGGTTTTATTATTATTTATTTGTAATATTCTTGGCCACACGGGATTTTCATTAGTAATCCCGGGAATATCTATATTAATGTCAACATTTCGATGCAAATTCATGAATAACACTAATTAATTCCGACCCCTGGTAATTACCAAATAACTTCTCCCGCTTTGTGTAGAGGGAGAGGAAGTGTCGGACTTTTACTGACTGAATCTTACTGGTATTCCTTCAGTTACCCTTTGAGTTCTGAGGCCGTCCATATATAGGATTACAAGAAAAATGATGACGATGAAATTTTTATTTATAAACGGTTCACATTTTGCAGATATAAACACACATCTGAGAAACAACCTACTGGTTCGAATTCGAAATTCTTTTAGCGTTGGATTTAAAAAAAAAAAAAATGTATGAAAACATTCGCGAACGAAGTTGCTAAATTTAATAACCAACACGTAGGAATAAATCTGAAAACAATAAATTTACTTGTTACGTTACAAAAAAAAATTTTTTTGCGAAACGGAAAATCTACGAACAGTGCAATTCCCGAATGGAGATTCGGGAATTGAACTGTTTTCATAGGTAAGTTTGTACAGAACCCTCAATACGAGAGCCCAACTCGCACTTGCCCAGTTTTTTATTAGACCTCAGGTGCAGTTCGGAAACTCAATAATTCTTGGAACTTCAACCCTTTCCTTGGTGTTCCTTAAAATATTTATACATTAAAATTTAAACCAAAGTTACCATTCTAAAAGTTACTACAAAATATTTTAGATAATTAGGTACTTGCCCTTCTAATATAAAACATGAACATCAGTTCATCAACTTCCTTAATTAACCTAATATAGATGATTTTACCTTTTTTCTCTATCAAACTAGCAGGTGCTGCGCTTGCGCACGAGTCAGGTGCGTTCGGATATCTTCGGCACCATTCGGTTTTACGATCGGGTTCTAAATTGATTGCGTAAATTAATTTAATGATTAGTTTAGGAGGAATGCCACGGTCGGTTGCGTTACTTTGGTTTTTTTTTTTCGGTGACAAGACAGAAAGCGACAATCTTAAGCTGTAGTCTCATGGTACGGGATTCTTTAAAAGGTATTGAACAATCAACGACATAGATGTCAACTTCAACTCTTCATTAATGGCGTTTGTGAAAGAGATATCGTAGTCAGATCTTAGAAAAAAATCAAATGTTCTGATAGAAATATTCCGTAACAATAGAACCAAAATTTTTCCGGTAACACATTATTATTACGGAATAGAATACAGATTAAACCAAGAGAAAACCAAAAATCATGTTTAGATATTGTATTATTTATTATTTTACAACACACTCGAAAACTTGTTCTTATGCCTACCGCTTATATTTTCTGTTATTCACACTAGTGCCGAAAAATGAGCGAGCTCGCCCCCGCTACAATTTACTACATTTATCGTATCAGACTGAACCCGTTTATTTATATCTTCGAAAGTGTTGAAAAACGTCGTTTGATACACGTGGTTAGTCACTACAGCAATCGCAAACTTTCTTCACTTGTGTCAAAACGTACTATATCTTCGACAAGAGTGAGATATACCTCAGATTTCAACTTATAAAAAGAGTGACTCGAATTGGTGTTTTGGTAATTTTAATCTATACTTTAAAAAAAAGTAGATCACAGTTCAAGCATCAATTCTGTGTCAATTTTTTAAAACGGCCGCTTCACAATAAATCCGGCAACATGGAAAGAAATCCGGCAACATGAAAAGCCACCTTGTATTGATCGATTTTTGTATTTTTCTTCAAGAAAATTCGACAGCAGAACATTTGTTTAATTTATTTACAGGCACCACTGCTATTCTGCGATTTTGCTGTTATGATAAACGAAGATGGAGCATGCTTGCTTAGAGTAGTTGCCTGTTCAGCCCTGCGTTCAAAAATAACCAGAGTAGGGTAGGGCCCTTACTGTAACCGTTCAAAAATATGCAACCCAGGGTCGTTTTTTTATAACTCGAGTAGCTACCCTAAAGTTAACCCAACTAACTCTAACTCTGTGCAGGGTAGGTTGGTGTAAGCGACCACAAATGACACTTGCTTGGCATTGACAGTTGAACTCTACGTTCACATTCAAAAATGCATGTGTCCGAGTATCTACTCTTATGACGTCATTCGAGTTAACTCCAATTTCAAATTTGAACGCAGGGCAGTCTTGTCCCAATGCAGGTCTAAGGCCTCTCATTTTTCTATATAATTCTATCTTTTACTAGGGGGCGCCAGTATTTCCGTTAGATGCCTAGTTCGCCCTGCAATCTAAAAACTATAAAACAAATGCCTGAAGCACACAGGAAAGGTTACGGTTACGATTTATGTGTCCCTGTTTGTCGTAAAACAGCTATGTTCGGCTATTCTCGGCTATGTTCGCCTGTCCTCGGGTGTAGTCGGCGCGTGAGCGGCGTGTGGCGCAGTCAGCCACCTGTTGTCTCTGCGCACCCTCCACGTTTATACAGGTTGATTGTTAAAATAAAATAAGGTTAGATATTTTATTTTGTCCTTTTTCGTTCTAAAGTGAATTTAGCGATCCATTACAAGGACAGGTTCTTACCAGACTATACCTTATATTTCATTCTGAGTAGTACGAAAGCATAGCGCACAAGTTACAATTAATAAAAAAAATATACACATCAGAAGTCCTCAAGTTCGATACGATATTTAATCGAGAAATTAATAATCCTCATCATAATTATCCTTATTCGGAAGGAGAACTTATTTTTAATTGTGAATACCTCCAATTACTTATCGCTATATTTAAACAGCTCATTACTTTTTTACCTTAGTTCAATGAATCAACGTTTAATAACAGTCCATTACGTTTTAAATGGTATCATATTAGTGGTAAGACTATTTTTCATGTACGTTATAATAGCTGAGCTTTTGTACTGAATTACTAATTGAAGCCAATCAATAAATTACAGTCCTAATTAAAATTGTCGGCTGAAATTGATGCTAGCGTCGCGTCGGAGAAATTTACAACTTGCGCCTGCCAGCGGTTGTGCTTGCACGAAAGTCGAAATTTATCCTAAAGGCCCCTCGCCCACGACGACTTTTTGTAGCGATGTTGTAGCGTGTTCGCATCGGTACAGTTGCGATGCTGTAGCGCGTTGGCATCTTTTCTATAGCGTTTGCAAATGCGACTATCGCGTGTTAGTAGCGATGCTGTCGCGCGATACGTAAGCGCATTAGAATATACATCGCTACATGTTTGTGCCAAGTTTTATCAACACTTATCAGCAGTTTGGGCGAGAAGTAGTAACATACGTACACATAAACACACACCTCGCCACTCATAAACAAAATCTTATTCTGCCATAACTCCCTGTCATCATTAGTATCAAGCACTATAGATTTGCGCCAGTTCTTATAGCCGAGAACTGGCGCAAATCTGTCGCCGTCGCCAGCTAGGAAATATTTCCTTTTTTTGAGATTAGAAATCATCAAATATCTACTCTTGCTCTAGGGTGGAGCGAAAGAGCGTGTCAGACTTTTACTAATTAAAAACCACCTATGCCCTTTACCATTCAGAGCCACAGTAACTGTTTCAAACGTTCCCGCAAGGAAATATTCCCAGAGACTGCATATCTCGCGATTACAGTTAGGATTTTGCATCAGCCTGTAGGTCAGGCGCGTGCACCTGCTGTTTTCCCGCCTTTTTCTTTTTTTGCTTTGTTTCCCCATCTTTAACCCGACTTGGCAAGTATAATAAGCCAGTACGTATTATGGTAGGTCATTTGACATGAGTATTTTAACCTTTTTAAATATGTTGTTGTTTTTTGCTCCGGAACTTGGACGCATTCTTGGAATATTATTTCATTCGAACCGTCGCGGTCTTAGGGTTGTTAAAATTGCTTAATTTGTTTCTTTGTTCAACTCATGTTTGTAATAAGATGGTTTTATAATTATCTATAATCATTAAAGATACGATTGCAATAGATTCCTTTTTCGTAAGTAGGTACAGGGGAATTGACTTGTCTGTAAAAAATATATTGACCACTCTCTGAAGTTAGTTTCGAACTATGCGTATACTCGAAAAAATACGCAGTACGCATTCGCCATTTGGTTCTTAAAAAGAATGACTGCGCAGTCAATGGTTCGAAGTTCGGACCGGTCAAGATATTTCGGCCGTACTGAGGCCCTGCTACCACGAACTCTTAACGCAATCCATTTTACGACCTAAACGGAATTATTAAACAGATGAAGCTATATGGGGTGTATAGCTCCATCCCTGTTTCTCGCTCGCACGCCTTACATTTGACCACGTCATGGTAAGGCCTTTGTAAGCTTTCGCAGATAAAAAAAGATAGTTTTGTAAGGTTCGCAGATAAAGTTTTAAATACGATTCTCTTTGCAAATGGTGTTGTGTATTTGCTTCAGTATAGGTAGTCATTGAGTCATCACTTACAAATTGTAATAGGCATAACAAACATGTTAAAACTTGCATTAGAAATGCAAACTTATGGTAAATACTGAGGTCAACAAACCAGTAAAAACAATATAGGATGCTGTTTACATAAGAACCAGTAAGTTGAACTATGACGTGAATTGTCAGCTTTTTATTCCAAACTAGCTTCGGCCAACGGCTCCGCTCGCTTGAAAGACGGAAATTATTCACTATTATTAGAAGAGTTATGTAACTCATAATATGATTTGAAAGAGTATCCATGGAGTTTCTGGCACATTCTTCTCCATAGAGATCTACGCTTTGGAACGTGCAATTTAGGTCGATTTTTTTTTTTGACTGACCTATATTTTGACATTTCAAAAGTGCCTGTAATTGGTCTATTTGAAACAAACGTTTCTGATTTCTGATTTCCGTTACATAACCTTATGGTGTAAGGTTTCGTAGTAAAATAAGTAGTGTACCGTTTTCGATTTGAGCGAATGTGGGGCAAGGCCAATAGGCTCGCGTTTGACCACTATCTCACCTGATGGTAAGCGATGATGTGATCGACGATGGAGCACGCTTGCCTAGAAGTAACCTATTCACTCTTGACTTAAGAACCCCTAGGTTGAGGGTATTGTACCGCATCCTCTTGATCCATTACATTATCAAAGGAAATGTAGTTGATGCTATCTCCTGGAGGTTTAGCCAGAATTATTTATTATTGATTTGGTCAACACTACTATTTCTAGCCGCCAATATAGCCCTTTGACACATCCAATAGTAGTCTTAATTTTCTATTTAGACTACATCTGCGTAGACTGCAGATTAGGTCAATTCACACCAATCACGATCAATTTCGATTTTGTTTTCACACAATATGGTACTTTCCCGTCTCCTATTAAAAGTAACTTTGAAGGACAATTTGTACTGCCTCAAATGCAAATGCCGAAAATCACCAGCAAACTTAAAAGTAATTCCACCCATAAATTGTAATTTTTTGGTACTTGTATCATAAATGCACACAGAAAGAATAACATGGATAAGCCGTTTTTCCGGAAAGTAATTCCGTTATTTCCGGATTCAATTAAATATTTTTAATGTTGGTAGTGTTACTACTCAAATCAAAATTTAAACGATGGTATAATGTTCTGATTGCTCGTTGGGTTGTGTCAAATCATGAATGTGTACCGGTAAAAAAAAAATTATGCAGAATATAATATTGGAATATTGCGCATGCAAAGGAAGCTCTCAAAAGGAATGATTTTTCGCCGTTTTCGCAACATTTTTCATCGATACTTCTTTTAGTCATAGCGTGATGTTATGTAGCCTATAACCTTCCTCGTTAAATGAGCTATCTAACACTGAAAGATTTTTTCAAATCGGACCAGTAGTTCCTAAATAAATCTATTAAAAATATGTTTAGTGACACTAGTTCACTACATATTAAAAAAAAAAAAATTGTAAAAAAAAATCCTATGTCTTCATATAGCAGTTTGGATTCCCCGTGCGCCGGTATCAAAGTGCCGACAGATACCAGATACCGATATTGTAATGTGGGCTGATACTACAGGGCCGGAGTAGGGCGGGGATGGGTGCATTCAACGAAGGTGATTATATGGATAATGTAATCAATTTGTTGTGTTAACTTGATTTTGCTGATATGAATTCCTGTAAATTGGTTATAATAAAATGTTTACACGTCAAATAAGAAGTAACAAAAATCACTTAACTAGTGTACATTAATGGATAGTACCTAAACTTGAGTTTAAGTAGCAAAAGCAAGCAAGCTACATTACCTTTTAACTTCTGGCTCCTGGTTCATTTAAGTAGAAATCTTCTTAAATAAACAAAAACTGTTCAGTGATTGATAGGAACTATCTGAAAAGTAACAACAGTATGAATGTTAATTCTAAAACATTCTAGTTGTTATCATTAGCAATGAACAAAAATTTATAGACACCCACTCCTGAACATAAAAGTTCCACAAAGAAGACTATTGAATAACAGCGGATTGTATACAGACGGCCCGATATCATGACTTTAATTCTCAATAAGAAGTATTGCTTGATAATAATAACAACAAACGGAAAACTCTTCAATGTATCTCATTCTAGTTGCACCCAATGATTCGATTACTGGCAACTCTTTTCGCACTCACCATTGACTACCTGAGTTCAGCCCAGTACTACTTCTATCAACCTAGCAAGCTCCCACGAATCTACAAGTCCCGGAGTTCATAGACCCCAAACAAAATGACAAAAAGCGAACGCTCAGTTGTAAGCTCGTGTAAAAAAAAAAATTATAAAGCGTCTTAACAGATTTTGATTAAGTAATTTTTGCGATTTCAATGACTCGTAGTCTTTAGCTCAGGGAAAAACGTAAAAGTTTCGTTCTAATTTGTGCTTTTTTGTGTAAAATCTTGGCGTGTGCTGGACTCGGAACGCTACCACAAGAATAAATATTTGTACCATTTTTGGAATCTCTTTTACTGTTGTGTCTAGTAATTTATTTTACGCTAGGCTATAAACGTAGCAAAAAATCTAATGATAAGATAGAAAGCTATTTTTAATAAGCCAATTAATATGAATGACTCAATAATCTGAGGTGTGTCATGATTATTGAGTGCGTAACAATATTTATGTGAAATTCAATAATAAACATAACTATGTTTGTGTGTGTTTTTGACAGCGTTAAAATACCGCATTAGGTACCTAAACTAATTTCTATTTTTAATTTTTAAAATTATGTATGTTTATTGAACTTAACGTTTTTTCTTTTTTTTATTAATTTTCAATAATTACTTAGGTAGATTTTATGAATAAAATCCAATGTAGGTATCAATATCAAGCGTATGCTTAACTTTAGTAGAAAAACCAATTTGTGAAATACAGTACACTATAGTACAGTAGTAGTACAGTATACAGTATACTGTACCTACTATTTCACAAATTGGTTTTTCACACACAGTACACACACAGGTACAGTACAGGTGGTACAATATTATAATACTGTACTATAATATTGTATGTCCTTATAATTGATTTTATGATCTACAAGTATGTTTCTTGCCCTAACAGGGTCTACAATGACTGATTCTAAGCCTGTTGTTCCCATCTTAAGTACTACATTGTGGAAGCTTATAAATGAATATCAATACATGAATAATGTGATCGTAAACTTGAGCCGATTCCAATAACTAAAATGTAGCAATTCGTATTACCTACGCAAGAAATAAGAAAAACATTTTCTTCGACGTCTGCCAGGAATAAACTTTGTCACGAAGATATTCCTATTTTCTTTTATCTATCGAAAAAATACTACAACATTTAACGTCAAACAAAATCAAAAGTAAATAAATAAAGACACTATTTATAGAAACCTAATAACATGGTTCTGAATTTCCAATACTCGTTTTAAATGGAGTGACATCGCATGACCTGAGTTTCCCCGAAGCGTAGGCTCCAATACCTCCAAAGAGCAACAAAACTCATTGAATCGCAATGCCAACGCCCGCCAAGTTTTGGCGCGAACCAAACGTCAAACATCAGTGTCTATGGTTGTCTATATGTTTTTCTAAACTTTTTTACAGGCAAAGGCACAAAAACTTGGCCGTACCTCGCATCAATGATAGCCATTTAATGGCATCACGACGCGATAAAAAGTTCGGGCTTCGATAAAAACTAAAATGTAGATCGTTTTGAAATGAGCATAGGTGAACTGTGTTTTTGTTCCGCGTTATTGTTGTCGCTAAGGCGTTTTGTTTTGTTATTAACGTTGCAATTTAAAAACTTGTTTAAAATTCTGTTTAGAAAGAGTCTCTTGCAGAATACTTATTATAAAATGATTATATTCATGCTCTTACTGGAGCAGTTGCGAATTTATTTTTACAGTTGTTCTATTTATCTCTCGTCTTATTATGTAATAGATAGCGTCCCATCCACGGACAGACCTCAGCAAGCATTTTTTAACCGCCATTTTCTGGCGAAATCTATCCAATACCCCGTTTTAAGGCACCAACTCTGACCCTTTCTACTGACATAAAACTCCGACGTCTTTATATTGCATTGAGACATCCCTATTAACAACTTAATAGCATTTCCGATTATTCTAAACGAGTAATGAATTGATCGATTTAAATCTGTCGATCTCGATTACTATTCGCTAAATCATCAGCGAATTAAGTTTTTTTATCGATTACGCAAACCAAGACACGCGAGTGATCGATTTTAAATGCACAATTAGATTTGCGGAATCCATTACCATACCTACCTAAAAATATGGCGTGACAGAATATTTTAATTCTGTTAAGGCAAGTGTACATCGATGTGTGATAACGGATGTGCTCTGTTGTTTGCTTTTTTTACACAAAATTTGGCATTTTAAAAAAAATACAAATAACGTGTATCAACACTAATACTTCGTATTTCGGGTAATTCTTCATTGCTATTACTAGAACGATTCTAGAACAACTTTTCCCTGACAACATGACTACCAGCAACACCAGTTTTTCTTGGATAAAATATGACAGTGGATTTTTTTTTTGGTTTGCTTCGTAACACAGATGACAGATTTAACCCGCTAGTTAAAATCCCTATACACGGTGTCTTTGACATGAATGCACAAACGAATATCACGGATCCAGTACATAATTTTGAACAGAGGGTCCAAATGGTGGAATTAATCGTTGGCTTTTTCTTAATTTAAAAATAAACTGTACTTTTTTATATTTAAACCGTGTAAAATCGTTAAAAAATAATTAAAAATTAATTAATTAAATAGTCATGGGGGAACATACAAGGTAGACCGATGTCCTGGTGAAGGTTGCGGGAATCCGATTGATGCGGGACGCGCAGGACCGTTCTTTGTGGCGACATTTGGGGGAGGCCTATGTCCAGGAGTGGACGTCTATCGGCTGAAATGATGGGGGAAGATCAAATCGGTTTTAAAAATGTCATCGGGATTGATCCGATGACACTTTTAAATTTAAAAGTAATTCATTCATTTTTTTTATTAAAAATGTTAGAATAGCGATTTTATAGTTTAAATTAAAAAACGTATATACTTTTTTAAATAGGAAAAATGCGACGAAATATTCCACCACTGGGGGGTCCAGAATTATGTACTGGATCCATGGCATTCGTTTGTGCATCGATGTCAAAGACACCGTGTATTTAATGTTTGCTTTAACCACTTTTTTGTTTGCTAAGTATTTATCGACTCAAATTTAAGGAAAACTCTTCTTACCAATTCCTGAATGACTGTGACTGACAGTCATTCAATTCGCAATCTACCGTATCCGTACTTTTATTACTTACATTTTTTTTTATTTTATGTCACTTCTTGAGGAGTTTTTGGCGGGATTTCTTCGAGTGAAGTTCAGTGGCTGTTTTAATTATTCGCAAATTGATTCCTAGTGGATATTGTGATGTAAAATTGGTGTAGTTTTTTGTATCTCAAGTGTCTGCGCAACTGGACAATATGTGGAATCATTGATACAGGTGCGGTCTCGGTAAAATGGAGCTGAGAATTTTATTGTAGTTTTGGCTACCTCAGCGAAGTTTGCCGAGAAGGCTGACTCGATATATTTGCTGCCAAATACTACAAAAACATTAGAATGTGTTGCACCCGCACTCTAATGTGATACTGAAAAATAAAAGGTCTAAGTGACCAGGTATTTAAAACCCAAAAAAAGTCACTTCTTGAGCAGCATCCATTATTATTATACTTATTATTTGTTGGAACTCACTTAACCTCATACGCAGTCTATTGTATTATACATTTATACTACAGCGGTATTTCTTTTTTTGCTGTTTAACTAGAGTAAAAAAAATACAGTAGTAACCAATAATAAATTTAAAATATTCTTGTAAATCAACAAACCTTTTAAATTTTATAGCTATAATTTTTTCTCACCAAAAGCTACAACAAAAGCAAATAATAAATATTCATTTCGCCAAACCCCAACCACAGCCTTCCACTTTTGTCGAAGTAAATGCGTTTCGCGGTAAAACTTGAGTATCGTGTCAACACCGCCTAACATCTGTTATGCTTTTTTATTACGAATTTAAAACTGGCATTAATAGGCGCAATGTGAAAAAACACTTTTACTCTTACACGGAATTGAAAAAAAAATCGTGATTATGTAAAAAAAAAGTAGAAACGTCCGGCTGTCGTTGTTGCAGGGTTGGCTGTTTTTTTTTTTTGACATTTATGTTTCCGAAATAAATATGCATTTTTTTTTTAAATGCCAAATTTGCCAAGGGGAATTAACATGGTGCATTATGGTCGAATCCTTTTATGTTCCCTAGCATATTATCATCGTCCAATGAATACCACGCAAATTAATTATGTTAGTGTTGCAACAGAACACTGCTTCCGCATCCGCTTCTGCAGAAGTTACGCAAGCATTTACACTTCCGTTTACGCTTCCGCAAAATTATAACAGAACTCTAAACGGAAGAATACAGCGAGGAACGCGGAGGTGGGGGGAGCGTGGACGACTGGACACATCAGAAGACACGCGGGGGGGGTGGGGACGGTACACAAACGTGTCGCAACGAGTTTCTTTATTATTATAATAGCTTAGTTACTTAGGATTAATAAGATGTTGATAATATATGACCGGTTAAACATCATTCAACAATTTTATTTATTTTCTATATTTTTAAAATCATGATAAGATAGAAATAAGAATTCTGCACGCTATTGTCTACATTTCTTCTGACCTTTCCTTTCGTAGGTCTGCTGAAAGAAAATTCTTTTCGAAATAAGCAGAAAAGTACTGCAGTGTACAAATTTTTATAATATTGTTCTTTTTCAGTGTTTATGTGTGTGTACATAAATTATAAAATAAATAAATAAAGGTATAAAAATGAGTCTTTTCTAGAGGTGGCGCTTAAATTCAGATAAAAAAAATTGTGCTTTTTCTTCATAGTATTAGCTCTTTCGCTTCCGTTTCCGCGTCTGCATCCGCATCCGTAAAGATTTACTTTTGACATCTGTTTCCAATTCCGCTTCCGTTAAGACACTTCATTTGCATCACTAAATGATATACGTGTTTTTTTTTTAATAAAAAAAACCTTATTTCGTCGTCAAAAAATCCAGAAGTATAAGTTAGTTGAAACTAGAAACAAAACTTCAATTGTAGTTTTTCAATGAACTCTGTTGCGATCATGTTTTCCATACATAACCGAGTCGCTTCGTTCAACTCTATCGCGCGATAATTAGTTCGTACCGTCGCGTCGCGCGTCGTAGTAAGTCAAGGTCAGTCACCCAGCCAGCTGGTTTCCTACTGAATTTTAATACGCTGCCGATTAAAACTACAGCGTTATTCTAGTATACGACCGCGCCCAGGGTCATACACTTGTATTCTTTGTTACCATGCAAGATTTTGCATTGCAAAATTTATTTAGTCACATACTAAGCTCCTGCCAGCGGCTTTGCCCGAAATTACCTCAAAGGAACGATCTCTCATGAAAAAAGGACACCTTATCCTGAATCCAGGATATATTTCACCTGTTCATTCAAATCCGTTCAGCCGTTTAGGCGCGGAAACGTAGCAAAAATACAGACAGAGTTACTACGCATGTCAGTGTGTTAATATGGATTTCGTATGTGTAATCAATTTTTTTTACGAAGATATCGCAGGATATGTCTGTAAATACAAGGTAGTGTAGACCTTCACAATTACAGTAGAGTCAGTAACCTGATGTGTGCTTAGCGATAAGAAAATGGTTGCTATCTGGATTTTGGCGGAATTTTCAGTTAAGTTTGTGACGGTATGTTTACTCTCTTTAAACGACTTTTTTTGATACGCTAAAGCAGGCAACCAGTTTTATATTTGGTGTTTTATTTTTAGCGCTTCTGCAAATAATTAAGTAACATATTCAAAACCGATTTTAGCTAAAATAAAGTCAAAATTCAAAACATAACTGCGTTCGTTGATCGAATATTTTGACAACAATTTGACATTGGAACGTTCCCGCCAAAAGCATTAGTCTTCAAAGTACGCTTGGCGGCCATCAATGTCAACATCGGTCTCGTTTGAGATCCGCACGCATGAGGCGTAGCCAAAGTTGTAACTTTCATGTATTTACGTAAATAACATTCACTTTCGATATTTCCTTACACAGAAACTTGCCTTAGCAACTTGGGCAGGACTTGTAAAAATGTAGAAATCCTTGAGAATTTACGCATGTCCAAAAGCAGATGCGTGTCATAGACACGCAAATCTATTTTTAGAACTTCTCAAACATGCTAATATTTACATAGACTACGTAATACATTTTAATAGACAAGCGGAATTTTTCATTCATTCGCACGAGGGAGCGTATTCACAGTGAATTAAATGTTCAGAGCATAAATTAACTAATTCTAGCATAGTAGCAGACGTTGTAATGATATGCATTAAACTTGGCTAGTTAATTCAAATTAATCCCCAAAAATTCTGGGCTCCGTGACGCTCCGACCAAGGCCAGACGGTACGTAGCTTGAACTTTACAAGCGCCCATTCGGTTTGAATTTATTTCAATATTTAAGATGATTTATAAGGCGTGACTGAGGAAATTCATTTCAAAGAGTGCTGATAAAAAGTACTTCAAACGTATGGACTGTACCCAAATGAGTGCATCGTCTAGTAAACTTTTTAATTTATTTTAACGTCAAACACGGGGTCATTCTACTTCTTATTCTTCTTAAATTGTCGATGACAAAATTAGCTTTTTTTTTCAAGTTGAATTTATGGCCTGGCCCAGTATTCGACCACGGCAATGCCATCCACTGACGTTGTCATTAAATCCCTACGTGAACAGGTAATAGGACATGGTCTGCGAAGAGACGCAGCACAAACACTGAAGATCGGAACCGTCCGGGATTCTTTGGAGATTGTCTTTGCTGCGCCCAACTTGGGTGCGTAGTTTGTTTACAATTTTCCAGGGTTAGCATTCGTGTCCAGGCGAGAGGCTCTCCGATATTTGTCGATTCACAAATCCTTTCACCACGATGGCAATCTTAAACTAGTAGTTCTACTTTTTGACGGACAAAATCTGTCCCGGAGTAAAAAACACTGAAGTACTTATCAATTTTCCTTTTTAATTTTTCAAATTTTATGAAAATGTATTTAATGGATGAACCTAAAGCAACCCCAAAGTGGAATGGCCCTCATAAATCTTGGTAATGTTATGATTCTAATTTAGCACCAAAAACAACATTAATTGCCAGCTAGGTACCCAGTTATTAAGATAATTAGACATATTTTTGAAACAAAGAAATTATGTGTAGTATTAGTATTTAAATTCTGAAGATGAGTTTTGATATTATCTGCAATATAAACGCCTTCAATTACTCGTTTAACATAGCATTAAATGGTTTTTGTATGTTTCATGTACCTACCCATATTTGCGACGATATGTTGCGAATATACCTACGTTGTTTCTTTTTTTTAATTTTTTTTTTGATCTCGCGACGTCAGTACTGCTGTCCTCTTAAAAAAAAAAACAAAAGTGTCAGACAACCGAAATTCAAATACATCTTTGAAAAGTTAGTTTTTTTCCTAGTAACTATTTTTCTTTTCAAACTCGATTTCGTTTTCATTATTTTTAATTTTAAACATTGACACTTATATTGGTATAAAGACACCCATTCGCGCGTCGACAAATATACGCGACGACGCTAATGTCCCGTTCGCAGATAATAACGATTTAATTTGTCGCGTTTGAAATATAGAATTGAGTTTGATTGGTCGTTATCCGTATTATTTTCTTAATTAATTATACTGTTATTTTCACGCGTAGTTTAGAATATGAACCAGTTTACCTACGCCTTATGTTTGACTGTTTACATAAGCTGAGACAGTATGGGGGCTGATAAAACGGAATACATAGCCTTATTGCTATGGCTTTAATTATAATCGGGACTGAATATATTCGTGTTTAGCAACACAGTTTTTGACTCAGCAACAATAAACAAATAATTTCGTTTTTTTTTCGACTTTAGCATCACTACACAACTAACACAACATTAGTAGTAATACAATCCACCTCTTTTATTTCAAATCAAATAAATATAGGATTCAAGACACGGTATGAAAGACCCTAAAATCGCGCCATGAATGCGCGCCTCAGAACTTTGGCGCTCTAAAGTTTGGAAACGTCTCGACTAACCTTGAACGCAGGCGCGGTCGCGACTCGCGATAGTGCACGAGTTGAATGTTCTCGTTAAGCGTTTTTCTTACTACTTAATTATTCTATTAGTATGCACTAAACACAACATTGACAGGGCTGCCAACATTACAGCGTCTAAGCTCTAAGTTCAGCATACAAATTGCGGTGAATACTTTAAAAATCGATTCGTAAACAGAGATCGAAGTTCAAGCATTTCTAAATGAATATTTGCATAATTTACTGTAACCACAGCTGGAATGCCGACAGCAATTTAATCTTTTCCGACAATGGTTTGGGTGAAATTAGGATTCAATAAACACAAGACAGTTTTGTTAATCAAGCAATAAGGAAACTCAATAAACGACTCTATAATTTAGCCATTGCCAAAGACACCAAACTAACCAGTCTCATCTCGAAAACCTTACGAAAATGAGTCCTTTAGCGCAGCCCTATCGCTGAATGCAGTTCAATGCGCTAGCTCCATGTTTCGGCACTACATTCCACCTCTGTTAGTCAGACGCCCACGAGTGTCGGCGAATTCGCACGAATTTCGCACTCGGATGCATGAACATGTTTTAATAAATAAATTGATATGACAGCTCCACTTGTTTCGCTGTACACTTTGGCGCGATGTATGTTTTAGTTTTTCTAAACGTTGGAGATCAATAAACTGTGGGCCTGCATAACATTATAAAATATTTACTAGTGGCAGTAGTAATTACTTGAATATACAACTGGCCGTCTACATTTTTAAGTCGTGCGTGGTACATCTGTTATCTAGTTGTCCATTTTTTTCGTTTCATTGTTTTTGCTGGAATCATTATAATTATCTTTACAAGAAACTTATGTTTAATCCTATGTTTTCTTTGATGCCACCCACTTACCACTTCTTTTGAGACGGGCTTTGTTTATCACGATGTCTTTCGGTCTGCTGCTAATCTGATTAGACAGCCTAACTACTCACAAACTGCGAATTAAATATGAACATCAGTTTCAAGTTTTTAACAGCTGAGTGTCTCTTCTATTTCTCTACTCTTTTTTTTTTGAAACTTAATCAAACTTAAATGTCCCTTATTAGTACAGTTCATATATCTGCAACCATACAAAAAGATTTTGCCTCATCCATCCATTCATAGTTCTCAGCAAACGGAACTCAAGACACCAGTTACGCCCAAATTTGGTCATGGGTCGTGCGAAATGCAGTCCACTACTATTATAATATTACACGTATAAAGCACTTCAATAAAGTGCTTGGACAAAAAGCTAGAGCTTTATAACCGTGGCCAATCAAGGAAATATCATTCTGAGCCTCACCTTTGATATTGGTATTAGATTATGGGGTTGGTATCTGAAATCTGATGCAGATAATGGCGACCTGATTGGAATGTCCATGAGAACGAAGTTAATTATAATGGACTAAATTATTTGGCCTTGGTATTAGATCATGGTTGGTTAGTAAAGAACAAAGAATTTTAGTATTCATGAAATAACAAACCATTGATTTTCGTAATGTGCTTTCCAAAAGTGGATTTGCTTCTATGGCATAGGAACTGGAGTAATATTAAACACTTTTGTTAAAACATGGTCTGTAAAATAATAAAAGAGCAATGCAAAATATATATTAACCCAATCCAACAAGAACCAAAAACTCATTCAGCCATGGCGATCGTCTTCAACAAAAACATTTAACAACACACAGAGCCTCATATTTTACCCATTTAACATCGTTTCCCAACATCATTTGCGATTTCATCACCTAATTTACATTCAGGTTTTCATGAATGAAGTTTTAAAGTTCAAAACGATAAGGTATTTAAAAAAACCGGTTTACTGAATAAATATTAGTGAGACCGTGAAAATGAAACGAGTTGTTGATAAATTTTATGCGTAAACTTGTAGGCGTACGGCAGACAGACGCAGTGAAAGGAGGCTAGTCAAGAACTCATGAATGAACTACGGTTTCCATGTTTGTGGTTAGTACTACTACGGGTGTGGGGACGGGTAGGCTTGCAGTTTGTAGTTAAAGAAATTTGTGTAAGCCGGTTATGCATGTTACCGGTGTTTAATAAATAATAATAAATTGGAATCAAGTTTTATGATTATTTGTAAGAGTATCAAAATCATAGCTTATACCTAAGTTACATCCGAAAAAAAAGTGTAACACTGACAATTTTTTTTTTCTTTAAATCTCATTATCCGAATTAACCCAATCGTCTATTCTTATTAAAATCCACAGCTCGAATAGCATCTTTCGGAACTTATAAAGCAATATGTGTACTCTACTTTCGAAATACTACTGTAAAGTCATCTATTATTTATAAATCTCACAAGTGAAAATAAAAGTTAAATAATCGCATTGTGAACAGGAAACTTTACGCCTCCCGAAATCAACTGTCACAATAAACCATAACCAACACGTTGAATACGTACAATTCAAATTTCGAATGTCAGATTTCCCGCCCACTGGAAGCCCACAGATGACATAACGGTTGGGATTTGAGTCATGTTGCATGAGTAGGCTGCATAGAGCGATGCGCCCATTGTGAAATTGTAGGGTTATAATGAGAGTAGTTCGCACATATTTGTGTCAGTGAGACTGTGTGTATGTATGAACGGATATAGGATAGTAGAACGTATAGTAAGAATAGAGTTTTGGAGTAAAGTATAGTATAATTTAACTAGGCCCTTATAATCAACCTTGTAATGTTCCCACTGCTGGGATTCAGACCTCCTCTCCAGGAGAGGGAATGGACCGTAAACCACCACGTGGATGTGGATTGGTGGATGTCACGTCTTCGAATTTTGGTTCTAGGACATGTCGGTTTCCTCACGATTTTTCTCTACACCGTTTTGAAAACAGTGGTAATGAACTAAACAACACAAAGTAATGCGCCTGGCTGGTTTTGAACCCGCGACCTACAACTCGTAAGTCTGGACCGTTACCACTGAGCCACCACTGCTCTCCAACTAGATCCTTGTAGGTCTTTAATTCTACACTTATTTATCTTAATAATATGGCGAAAAGTAAAAAAAAACACAAAAGTCCAATAAAGTCTCCAAAACTACACTCCTAGCTAAATATGTCTTAAAGCCTGGATTGCAATCAGAACTGCCATCTTTAGATTCTGTGTAGAGTTTTTATTTATTTATTTAATCTTCATGTACAGTAGTGGTGCATAGGCGGACTTAATGCCACAAGGCATTCTCTTCCAGTCAACCTTTGGGTTAAAAAAGATCACACTGCGGTAGGTGTGCACAATAAATAAATAACAGATATTTGAAATAGAATGTAGTATCGTTAAATTAAGGTACTTATAATAATAAAATACGTATATATATGTTAATATTATAAACTATTAAATACTATGAAAAATATTAAATCGTTATAATTAAGATAACTTAAAATATAACAATTATGACGAAGAGCGAACTAAGGTTGAGAGGACTTCATTCAATTACCTAGTAGTTCCGAAATTTACGCTTGAATTCACTTTCAGCTTTTTTGCCGGTACAAAAGGCAATGAAAGAACAGGAGTGGGGTTTTAGTCAGTAAATCCGCCGAAGAGCGGGATTTATCATTAGATTATTTTCCCACCTAAAAAAAATGTCAAGGGTTTTTTTTTTACTGAGCGGGAGGGCAGACTTTTATTGTCTAAAACCCACTCCTGTTTCTTCTTTGCCTTCGTTCTAGGGCCCTGGAGTTCATTTCGCACAACCCATGGCCCCACGCACAACCAATGCCCAAGGGGGTATGAAGAGGTTTTATGAGGTGGTAAATCATCAAATAACTTTAGGTAATGCGAGCCACCTGTGTTCTTTCAGTTACCCTGTTTCAAACATTCCCGCAGCCCTTTATAGTGTACAATTTTGCATTGTATAGATTTCCCTTTATTTAGCGAGATCTAGAATTTCGAAATTTATTCTTGTTGAGTCCTATCGATTTGTTTGACACATCTCTGGTCTCATAAACTCGTACGTACCTACCTAGGTACCTCTACCTAAAACCTCGTGACATTCGACATTCCTTACATGAACCTTATATTGTTACAAACTCTACTACCGACACATCTTATATGCCACAGACATAATAGACTTCTGACAGAGGAATTCCTAACTCCATACAAAAGGACTATACCATACATAAGGTAATTCCGTAATGGTCAGCCAACAGTCATGTTTCCACGTAATTAGGAGTACAGGTCATGCTGCAGCAGTCACGAGTCATCAGGCGCCTGGCGCATATCATTATAGCTGGTTATTAATAATACATGCCGCACGATCCTGATTATTGTGAGATAAGGCTTGGTTCGACTGGCAGCGGGGATGGGTAAGTTTAGTCGATATCGACCTGTGTGAACACTGTCAGTCAATCATCGTCATAATCATCATCATTTTCTAAGTCTTATTCCAATTTATCAGTGTTAAGTGATAAATTAGAATACTACTAAATGTTACTAAAAGAGTTATGAGTTTACATGTGGATGGATGGAGAGGGAGAGGGAGACCAAAGAAAAGATGGATGGATTGTGTGAACAGTGATATGAAAGAAAAGGAAGTTAGTGATAGCATGACGAGTGACAGGGCAGAATGGAAGAAAAAAACGTGTTGCGCCGACCCCAAATAACACGGGACAAGGGCAGGAAGATGATGATGAAGTGAACTCTTATGAAATGGCCACCTGCTTTCCTGTTTATCTTCAAGTCGCCTTTCGCAGTTATGCTGGATCGCGACTCGTGTAATAAAACCGCTTCCTTCAGTATAAAATAATACTATGTTTAGTAATCAATCATTTGAATTGTCAAGAAGTCAGTTAGTCAGAAAAGTGATGCTAATTACACATTCCAAACATTAGATCATAGAGAAGAATGTGCGAGAAACTCTATGGAGTGGCCATGGAGTTTTTTAAATTATGTTGTTATTTCTTGTCGTATAATAATGAGAGACAAATTGTGCGTCCTACCTCAATGGTTACCAATTGAACACGAGAGCTGACACCCGCCATTATGCTGCATCGACAGATTCACTACAGATGTAGTGGATTTCCTTGCCGGAATCTGTGTTTCCTAATGGCTATAACCCGGGAGTCTTTAAGTCAAGAGTGAATAGGTTACTTCTAAGTAAGCGCGCTCCATCGTCGACCGCATAGTCGCTTTCCATCAGGTGAGATAGCGTTCAAGCGTGAACCTATCAACAATAAAAAAAAAAGATTATCACAAATACGCTTCGGTGTTGCCAGCTCAATTAGTCGAAACAAAATTAAATAATATTCTTGGTTACAAAAAACGATCAAACTACTGATTACGTATCAAAACTTAAAAATCATAAAGAGATTGTCCGCTTGCAGTATGACCACAGCCCCAAGGTCGTTGCAATAGCAGTATTTATGTACTTATTACTGGTATTTTGTCGGATAGTTTCGCGTATTACGTGAAGGACATGCCATTACCAGTAACCAAAGACCTCTGGTTTTACTATTTGGACTTTCCCGTTTACGCCTTCGAGGGGTTTACCGATAACGGAAACAGTTCTTTAATTCCAATTAATGTATGTATGTAAATGTTCACGACAACCTCCTCCCAATCGTACCTACTAGATTGTCTGTCGATATTGCCCAGACATGTCTTGAAAGACCTGTTGCAGAACAGGTAAGAACCCGATAGATATCTTCATGGATGACCCTAGAACTGATGAGCTATGTCTAAACTGATATTACCTACTTGTAAAATATACATCATTATGATTCAATTTCAGCCAAAAGACGACCACTGCTGGACATTTTTTTTTTTCTGTGGCAAAGTCATCCAATGACATCCCCCGCTCTTGGGCGGAACGAGACGAGACCCACTCTTATTCCTTCGTTGCCTTCCATACTAGGGCCGAGTCTTCCTTTCAGAAGCAGACCCTTGGCCCCAGTAGGCTTCCACCCTGCTGGGCCCCTACGACCACTGCTGGACATAGGCCTCCCCCAAATCTCGTCACAACGACCGGTTCTGTGCGTCTCACATTCATTGGATTCCCGTGACCCTAATCAGGTCGTTGGTCTACTTTGTGGGAGACCATCTAACGCTACGTCTTCTGGTACTAACCTCAAACAAACATTATTGATTGTTTTATAAACGACAGTACGGTTGACGCAGTGATTGAGCGAATGGTTGCTGCGCTGCATATAGCGAGTTCGATTTCCGCACAGAAAAATGACCGGAATTTTGTATGGCCTACAGATAGAGATTTTGGGTATGGGTGTCTTCTGCATGTGAGTCCTGGTGAACACACCCGCGATACAGGAGTTAGCGTGGGGTACGTTTATAAAATTAAAATTTAAGGAGACCTTTGGAAGTAGTATTGTATCCTAAATTTTTCACTAATACAAACCTTCCTCCAAATCCTATTTGGAAAAAATCAACATTTCACACTACATTTTTACTTAGTAAATATCAGTGAAGTGAAAGTAAACAAACGTCATCCAAAGTCCGCACATGAGTGTTTACATCTACCATTTTCCTTATCTGACGCATTCTCCAAAAGGTGAACAACAACATAAACATATAATCAGCTGTGTTGTAGATAGATGTACTCAACTTAGTCAGACAATATCAGCTGTGTAGGTACTCAACATAGTCAGACAACTACCAGGTAGGTACGCACTCGACTTAGGGTTAGCTCACACCGAGACGCGACGCTGCTTTAACGACATCTATACGTCCACGGGCGAATTACAAAACGACCTCACGTTCTTCGATTCAAACATACTGTAATACACAACAACATCGACACAAACCATCGAGCAACTGTCCACTAGACTATCTGTTCGTATGCTATTCTCTTTTCCATCGAGAAGACTTATTGCGAGACTTATCGCTCTATTTCGCAAACCTCTGAAGCGTTCACTAAAGATGAGTTTAGGTACAATAAAAATCTTTGTTTACTATACAAAGAAAATTCTAATTCACCTCAAATCGTCGTTGAAGCGAGGCAATACTTCCTTGGTATATACGACAAAAGTACTGACCTCATGGATAGTAAGGGACTATAGGACAGGGTACAGAGCATGCCTAGAGATGGAGGAAATAATCGTGCATGTGCTCCTTGAGTACACAGGTTTCACCGAAATTCGCATGCCAGCTATAGGATCGTCTAATTCCTCATAGACGCCCTGAACAAGCTGGGAGGCCTATTTGCTTCTAGATAGAGGTGGGCTGGATGGAACGAAGCCCACCGAATGTTACCTTCCACGGCCCACGTATAATAGTCTATATCCAAGGACTCAGAGCGGAAATCAAACTCCAATAGATAAGTAGAAGTACTGACCTCTTCAAGCGTCATCGCGCCGCGTTTCGTCTCGGTGTGAGCCGACCCGTTGTCGTAGTCAGCTGACCAGCATTGTTTATTACTTGCCGGCGCCCGCCAGTACTGTGTCTCTGTATTGCACAATGAGTGTAATCGTCACATAACGATATCGAGTTATCAATAGTGATAGTATGACACTGGACAGCAGCATGTGCACTGGGGGCTGTGCCATTACTTTGCACTGCATTGCACAATAGATTGTCATAAACTATTGTCAATTTGAAGTGCAATGACTGATGAGGGGAATTCTTAATAGAAGTGGCAAGAAATATGTAACCGAGATTTATGTAACTCATAATATGATTTAAAAGAGTGTCCATGGAGTTTCTTACACGTTCTTCTCCATAGAGATCTACGTTTTGGATCGTGCAATTTAGCTTCACATTTTTTTTACTGACCGACATTTTGAAAATTCAAAATTGCCTGTTGATTATTTTACATGTTGCGCCGACCTCAATCATTTTTTTTTTTTTGAGGTGTGTAATAATCAAATGACTTCTCTCGCTCTAGGGTGGAGCGAGAAGGCGTGTCAGACTTTTACGGTCCAATTGTGTCCTTCAGTTGCTTTGTATATCCCAGGGCCACGGTAACTCTTTCAATAATTTCCGCGGCCCTAAGAGGCATCGGCCCTACTGAACCGCGCGTGGAACACACTGGCCTTCCCAAGTTCCGACGCTCGCAGCGTCTCCTGTGGCATGAGGATGTCCGTTCCCGGTGCAACCATCTGGGGATGTCCGCTCCCCGTTCTCTTTTGCTCCGGACCATGTCCTGAGAAAGGGCTGGGCACGGGAGTTCGCCGCCGCTGATCGCTTCCACATATTGGGATACCTAAGGGCTAGACAGTTACCATAAAAAGTGTGACAATTAAAATCCACGTCAGAAAATCACATCAAACTATTCACACTAAATTAATTCACTCTTATAAATGCGGAAATTTGTTTGTATGTTTGTTTGTTACTCCTTCATGCTAAAACAGCTGAACAGATTTGGATGAAATTTGTCACAAGGGTAGATCATGTCCTGTAATGGCATGAAGGAAACTTTTCATCCCGGGTTATGTTTCCTTGGGGTTTTTACTTTTTGGCGGGCAAAGCAGCTGTCACAAGCTAGAATTAATACATTTTTTAAATTATTATTATTTTATAGGCTCGCGTTTGACCACCATCTCACCTGACGGTAAGCGATGATGTGGCCGACGATGGAGCACGCTTGCTTAGAAGTAGCCTATTCACTCTTGACTTAAAGACCCCTAACTTGTAGCTATGAGGAAACACAGACTCCGGCAGGCAATTCCACTCCTTAGTCCTTAGCTGTACGCACAATAAATGGTGTTATTGGTTTTTTATCAGCCGAAAGACGTCCACTGTTAGTCAAAGTACTCCCCCAAATGTCGCCACAATGAACGGTCCTATGCGAGTAGTGTTTTATCACCAATCGGTACAGAATGAGACAGAAATCGATTAACATTCAAAAGTTCGCGAGCTAATTCATAAGTTGGCAGTAGTGTCATCACAGCGTTAATGTTTTCAAATTGTCGATTTGAACCAATTGTTTAACTTTATTAGTGTAGATATATATGTAGATAGTTTATTAATTTGTGTATGTATTGTATAATTATATGATATATGTGGTTTATTAGTATATCTATTCTTCTACCTATTCGCCTTTTCTCTCTCTTTTATTGCACCTACCACTATTTATCTCTGCATCACCCTAAGGTTGACTGGTAGAAAATGCCTAAGGCATTAAGTCCGCCGCTGTACGTTTGTGCATAAAGTATTTAATAAATAAATAAGAGACAATAATATTTTAATCTCTGCGTGAGAACCTATAGACTACAATATTTTGTATAAAAAACAGCCAATTTAATGCTTTTAAAACCGTCTGAGATTTAATTAAAATCGAATAAAATATAAATACTTTACGAATTGAGTTATAAAACGATTAGCCGCTTTCCAAAAATGGTTGTTAAGCTAATTGAACCCACTTTACGAAATAACAGATTTATCGAAAAATCCGATTTTATGCTAATACTGGCCGAAATAAAACGAAATGGTTAAATATTCGGCCTTTGTACTGCAGTGGACTTTGTACTGTAGAGGAAGTTTGAAAGTGGCGCCAGTGACTGAAAAGTTGAAGGGGAATCGTTTGTCTTGGTATGGTAATGTAAAGAGGAGAGATGAAACATATGTTACTAAAAGAGTTATGAGTATACATGTGGATGGGTGGAGAGGGGAGGGAGGCCAAAGAAAAGATGGATGGATTGTGTGAACAGTGATATAAAAGAAAAGGAAGTTAGTGATAGTATGACGGTTGACAGGATAAAATGGAAGAAAAAAACGTGTTGCGCCGACCCCAAATAAGATGGGGCAAGGGCAGGCAGATGATGATGATGATGTACTGCAGTGGAATATTATTGTCTGATTGCTGAAGTACTAGGTAAACATAACATTGGGTAGGTTTTAACCACAAAGTATTGAGACGCCTGTATGGGTAACAAAAATCGGGTAAATCGTCAAATGGGTAACTTCTCCCGCTCTATGTGGAGCGAGAGGGAGTCGCAGACTTTTACTGACTAAAACCCACTCGTGTTCCTCCAGTTGCAATTTGCGTTCCAGGACCACGGAATTCCTTTCAGAAATTTCCCATGGCCTTAGCGGTCATCGGCCCTACTGGACCCCTACGGTTTTGCTGCCACATAAGGCGCGCGTGGAAGACTACGAGCCGTCGACGACTCATGCTCGGTCCTTACCAGACGTCCGGACGGCGAACTTCCTATTGCTCGCCGTCCGCAAACGGTTGACGGGCTTGAGTGCAAATTTAAGAAAGGCATCCCTTCAGTTCTTGCCGGCTTTGTGACTCCAAGCTCTGTAGTTTTAACCAAAGCTCTAGTATTTTATGGGTAATTAAAGCTAGTCGTTCAAAAGAAACGTCAGTTCAGTAGAAGTTAAATGCCAAAACCGCAATTTGTACCTTAGTAATGAGATCAAAATCAAAAAGCATTTTATTTCAAATAAACCATTTGCAGGCACTTTTAAAATGTCAAGAAGTCAGTCAGTCAGAAAAAAAAATTGAAGCTAATTGCACATTCCAAAGCGTAGATCTCTATGGAGAAGATTGTGCAAGAAACTCCATGACACTCTTTTCAATCATATTTTGTAATTACAAATATCTCTGTAATGAATGAGTGATCCATTTAAACACTAGCTATACAAGTAATGAATGAGCAATATCTATGTTATGGTATATTTGGTAAGCATTCTATCAGCAGGCCTAGCCAAGTTACGACCGTTTCGTTCGATTCTCTTGCGTCGAACGCCTCGAGTAGGCCACGCCTCCGATTCCTTTGTTCTAACGTCATCTCAACGCTCTGTCACGTGGTCTACGATTTCAAAAACAGCAAAAACAATCTATCTATATTATAAAGCTAAAGTGTTTGTTTGTTTGAAAGCGCTGATCTCAGGAATAGTGACTTGACTGAGGAAACGTTTGAAGAAACGACGCAAAGGGTAGAAATGAAGGAACATAGGTGGGTTTGTAGTCAGTAAAGCTTGGCTCCTTCGCTCCACCTTAAAGCATGAGAAGTCATTTGATGATTTCCAACCTCAAAAAAAAATCATTTGTTCGAATTAAAAAAATATATTTTAATGTCGGGTATATAATATTACGATAAATAAGAGCAGAGCAGAAACTAAAGACGCAGATAAAACCGCGGGGGACAGCTACTAATCAATATAATAATAAATCAGCCCTGATTGAAATATCACTCACGGGAAAGGAGTGGTCTATTCATTTATTTATATATTCCCAGCAGTAAACCTTATGTCAATATCATGTGTACCGATATATAACAGTTTGGTTTATGTATCATAACTTGTAATAAACAGTGAGAGAAATTATGACAAGGGCGTATTATTACTATAAGTCAATCAGAAACTCGGAGTCAAAGTCAATTTTATCTAGTATTGAAATTATCTTGTATATTGGGAACAAGGACACAAATGTGTTACGTGATTCATATGCACTGTGGTGCAGTGTAGAAAGATACCAGTAGTGTAACAGTAGCATCAGTAGGTACGATTTGTAATAACAAGCTATGAAATGCATTCGCATGTTTACTAAGTAGTCAGTAAGTGTAAGTTTTAGGTCATAAAATAACAAAATAAATTTTAAAATTCAATTCAAAGTTTTCAGTCTTTTTTACCTATTGTATCACCATGAAATAGTAGACATCATGTTACTAGGTCATTTGGCAGTGTAAACTAAAGTGACAGCTGTCAACTGTCAACTGATCGGCCATACTGAGTGCGTCGAGTGAGTGTGACGTCATGAACTTATGACCACAGAGTAAACATGGTTTTCACTGCGTTCTGCATTTTCGTCAAATTACGCGCGAAATTTGAAAATGTAAATTTTACATGCATTTTTATGGTACTTAGCAACTGAATAAAAATTTTATGATTTCTTCAGTGGTTTATTAGCATTATAGAATCTAATTGAGACACTTTTTAAAAATGAGTGTAATACCCTATTTGTCTCGTCACAAGTCTACATTGTGAGTAAACTTTTCATGTTACAGTACTTACTTTATTTATAGTCTCTAGATGTACTGTTTCGCCTACTCTATGCCCGTGCAAAGTATCTACACGTGCACACGAGTGCATGTGTTAGGCTGAGCGCATGATGCACTTACAGGCGTACCCGACCGCGTAAGTCTGAACATAACCCTTTATATGTGGGGTAATCGATGTGCGAAAGATCCTTTTTCTAAGTTCATTGGCACACTGATTGTATTAAAGGGGAATGGGGAAATTATAATGTTCCCACTGCTGGGACTCAGGCCTCCCCTCTAGGAGAGAGAATGAGCCGTAATCCACCACAAGAGCCCAGTGCGGGCTGGTAGATGTCACATGTCTTCGAATTTTTGATTCTAGGACATGCCGGTTTCCTCATGATGTTTTCCTTCACCGTTTTGAGAGCAGTGGTGATGAAATAAATTACACAAAGTAATGCGCCTGGCTGGGTTGGAACCCGCGACCTACAACTCGTAAGTCGGGGCCGTTACCACTCGCCCACCACTGCTCCATTATGCTGATTATATATGACTGATTATGGGGAAATTAGCCTATATCAATTTTAGTAACAATACAAGCAGTGAGAGTCTTTGGTAGGTGATTGATGGACAACATAGTACGTCCTGTTTACGTTGTTAGCTGATAAATTGATTTTCAAATACTGGTGAATTGACTGACACCAAAAAGGGAAATTTAGTAAGAATAGAATAGACTTTATTTTAGCAAATATTTGATGGTTTCTTGTTTTAGTCTTTTCAGATTTATCATATTGGTATCATTATCACATTATGAGCATATTTCTGCACTTGTGCCGTGTTTTTTAGGGTCAGCGCAACACGTTTTTTTCTTGCATTCTGTCCTGTCACATGTCACGCTATCTCTAATTCCCTTTTCTTTCATGTCACTCCTCACACAATCCACCCATCTTTTCCTTAGCCTCCCTCTCTCTCTCCATCCATCCACATGTATACTCATAACTCTTTTAGTAACAGCTTCGTATCAAAAGACCAAAATAAAAAATGTTTTAGATGGCCTTAGCTTTGTAGTTATACACGTGTTTTACTAGTCAGAGGTTGATAGGGGTTTGACCCACATCTGTATACAAAATTGAATCTCAAGATATAGGTTTACCGTTTATAGATCATAGCGAAACTTTGATCAAACTTTTTATTGGTTATCTGCTCCAATATCAACTATAAACGGGTGTCATTTGAACCCAATCTCTCAATAAATGGTCACTCGCTTATGAAATAAAACGAAGCTACTATGACCTTTCAAAAGGCATATTAAAAAAAAAAAGTTGCCCTTCTCTACGAATAACTTTCACACAACGCCATCTAGTCCCAAACTCATGTATCGTGGATGCGTCCATACCAATATTTGTTCCGTGCGGGAATCGAATCCGCGACACGCAGTGTAGCAGCCAGTCGCTCAACTACTGCGCCGACCGACTATCAAATATGTTTCAACCTGGTACAACTCTGGGTATGGAGTCCATACTTTGAAGGGAGCCGTTTGGATTATCATCGTGGTAAAATAATTGGTCAGCTAAACTCTGCATTTCCGAGTGCAAGCTGTCCAGCTTGCGCCGGACGTTTGTAATCGTGAAACGACCTGACCCTGACTAGACGATATCCCACTTATTAAGGTGCTCAAAGTGTCCCTACAGCTGCACTTTTTGAAACCTAAAAACGTAACGCTGCTAACGTAACCTACGAGGCCCAAATACTTGAAGGGAAAAGAAAACCATTGACTCGAATGAACGAAAAAAAGTTCAAAAGTGCGCATTGTCCTTTGAAACACAAATAGAAAAAAAAAAGAAGGAAATTAAACTAATTCAAGAGAGCAATTTCTCACTTAAAAACAATTACGTTGTCCACATTATAAAAGTGCTTATACCTGATATTAAACTGTTCCCATATACTATAAAACTCTAGGTACAAACTAGAACCTCGCTCTCTTCCCCCTTATCTCCACACTCCCCTTCCCACCAATCATTTTCTCGTCTCACAGTTTGTTTTCGCAGTATGTACTTGGCTATACCCTGGAGGATAACCTGCTTTTATTACAGACACGTGTAGAAAGCACACGTGTACGGCAAGGTGGTACGAAGGACTATATGAAAGCTTAAACCATTTTCTTCTTGAAGTATAATTTATTAAGTAAACGGATACACTGACTTAACTTGTCAGGGAGCGGAACAATACAGTTTTGTTTGGTTTTCACACATAATAAAGGTATGTATGTATGTATTTTTTTAAGGTGGGAAATCATTGAACTCTAGGGTGGAGTGGGAGGGCGTGTCAGACGTTTACTGACTAAAACCACACCAACTATGTTCTTTTTTTGCCCTTGTGTTCCAAGACCATGGGTTTCCTTTTCAACCTAAGGCCTCAGTAGGCTTCAACCCTGCTGGGTGCGGCACGACCCACGGCGCACGGGGAACACTACGGGCCGTCGACAACTCGGGCTCAGTCCAGACATCTGCGGATTATCAAGTTGATACGTGAGCTGTTGAATCCATGTATGCCAAATCTTAGACCAGATTGTAAGCAAATCTATCGTGTTATAAGATTTCAGTTTAAATATTTCTACCGTAACCTACGAGGGCAAAGTAAGAACAGGAGTGGGTTTTTAGTCAGTAAAAATCAGACACTATCACCCGCGCCGCCCAAGAGCGGGATTTGTCATAAGATGATTTTCCAACCAAAAAAAAAAACATAACCTAAAACCTTACCGCCGCAAACCTAGACCCTAAAATACAGTTTGGCAATTCCAAATACGGTTTTTACCGCACAAATAGCATCCAATTACAAACTTATTCATACACTAAAGGACACAATTACATTGTACGCGTCCAAAGTGAGCTCAGCTAGTAGTGCAGTGTACTATGCGCAATTGTGTACTAACAGTGTACACTCAAACAAATTGACAGATAAACAGGCCGATAACTTGAAAAGTTGCAACTGCATACTTTTAAACAATGATTCGGGTGCGAGCTATCAATTTTTTTCCATCCTTTGCTTAGTGTTTCTAAGCCTTAACATTCTCTGACAGACAAAAGACAACTTCAACTAAGTCTAGGTAGCTTGAAAACTCGGATAAAGAGGTCCTATTAACTACAAAAGTCTTCAGTGAGAAAGGCTCTTCGAAAATGCCTAGAGGGGTTAAATGTGTTGGAGGCTTATTTATTTAATTATGTAACATTTCATGTACACACACATATATATCTAACTAGCTTTTGCTCGCGACTTCGTCCGCGTAGAAGTAGAAAATGGTTTTATTAGGTTTTTTGAGATACAAAAATATGAAATAAAATATAGCCTATGTTACTCGTGGATAATGTAGCTTTCGAATGGTGAAAGAATTTTTAAAATCGGTCCAGTAGTTTTTGAGCCTATTCATTACAACCAAACAAACAAAGTTTTCCTCTTTATAATATTAGTGTAGATAAGAAAACAAGAAAACAGAAAAATAGGTACAATCGTGATGTTTATTTCTACAGGAAACTCTTCCAGCATACTATACTTTTGTATGTGCATATGAAACCTTTTGTTCGACTGTACCATGCACCTGTAATCGTGCATGAGAAAGGTCAGAGGAGGACTGACACACGCTCGACCCAAATGACATAACCGTGACCAACACGGACGTAGGACGGCTACTGTTAGTACTCACATGAGTACGCTATACTACTAGTATTGTACTTGTTTGAGTACGTTTACTTTTATTGAGTATCAGTGGCCTTAGTGTGTATCCGTCAATGTAAACTGTTTAAGTGTTGTCTGGTTACATTAACGAAAATCATTATCATTTTGCGAATTCAAGTAATTTGATTGTTATTAATTTGAAGATTATTTTGGGATTAGTGTAACATCAAATCGGAGGTTACAAAGACGCTCAACCCAAATGATATAACCGAAACCAACACAGACGTAACTAGTGTTAGAGCTAGCACTAAACTTAAGCGTACTGACTTGAGTACACCAATGGTGTACTCGTTTGAGTACACTAACTTTTTTTTATGGATTTTATAATTATTTTAAAAATTAAAATTAATTTGATTCTTTCGGTGTTTAGGTATTACAAAAAATCACATTTATTTGGCATTTGTTGGCACTAAGTCTGACGTTTTAAAAATTGATGAATCAGCGAGTTAAAGAGATAAATACAGTGTTGTAATATATTTTGGGCTGCAGGATTGATTGGGCTGCGAAATTGTTCAAAACAGTTTAGCGCCCTGTGTCCAACCTTGGAGTTCAAGCTTCCTACGTACCAAATTTCATCAAAATCGGTTCAGTAGTTTAACCGTGAAAGAGTAACAAACAGACAGAGTTACTTTCACATTTATAATATTAAGTATGGATGGGTTTTGCCTATTAATTTGTCCAATATAGGCATGGTCAGGGAAGAATACTTTCCTCTGCCTTCTTTCTAGGTTCCAGAGTTCTGCTCTGCTAGAACCTTATCGTTTGAAAGTTATAGAAATGTATTAAATTTATTTATTTACCTACTATCTGACCTGGCAAACGTTGTACTGCAATATAAATTATCAAAGAAATATCAATATTTAAAAAGAGGTGAAAAATACTTTACAACCTTTTCTCAGACCAATTTCATAAAAATCGGTCAAGCGGTTTCGGAGGAGTTCGATAACAAACACTGTGACACGAGTTTTTTTTTTTATTAATTATAGGCTCGCGTTTGACAACCATTTCACCTGATGGCAAGCAATGATGTGGTCGACGATGGAGCATGCTTACCTAGAAGCAGCCTATTCACTCTTGACTTAAAGTTGTAGCTTTCAGGAAACACAGACTCCGGCAAGGAATTCCACTCCTTGGCTGTACGCACAATAAATGTGTTCTCAAAACGCTTTGTGCGTATTTTATGTATTAGATTTTAAGAAAAACAAAGAAAAACGTTGCCCTACACTAAAAATAACTCTGCATCGTGGGTGCGTTCACAAACACACTGTAAACTCAAGACACACAAGGACACTCAAGAGACCCTGACCCGGGACAATTTATTTATAAGCCATACTTGTTTCGTGCGGAAATCGAATCCGTGACACGCAGCGCAACAGCCTATCACAAGACCACTACGCCAATCGTACCGTCAAATTCAGTATTAGGTAGGCGGTTTTTTTTTCACGCAAATCTTTGTTATCATCCAATTTTTTTGTACAATCGAAGAAGTTAAAGGCACCATATATATTCCCATGCTAATAGTCATGAATATGATAATTACAGTAATTAGAGGACATACCCGATTAGCCGAAACACGGCAATTGATAGACGTTAACACTTTATAACGATTTAGAACAATCGATTAACTGTGTGTGGGTCACGACTTGACATAATTGGACAGCCTGTTTGTCATTAGGTAATTTTTTTTTGATCTCGGAGATCATCCTATGACGTCTCACGCACTAGAGTGGAGCGAGAGGGTGTGTCAGACTTTTAATGATTATTTAGAGGTAAGCGTAAAGCCTCGCAAACCTCCATTGGAAAGGGAGGATCCTCCGACCAGACGAGTGCTGTCTGGTATGGGCAACTACCCGATATATGATTTCGGGCTGTAATACCTATATGTTCAAATCGCGTGGAGAACTCAAATTGCGCGATGTAGGCTTACCGTCCGGCCGTCGGCTTGCCGTCCGGCCGTCCGGTAATCGGACTGAGCCCAAGTCGTCGACGGCGCGTACTGTTTCACGCGCGCCTCAAAGAGATGTCAGCAAATCGTAGGGGCCCAGCAGGGTCGAAGCCTACTGGGGCCACGGGTAGTGTGATAGCGAAACCCGGGGCCCTGGGACGAAGGCAACGAAGGAACAGGAGTGGGTTTTTAGTCAGTAAGAGTCTGACACTATCTCCCGCCCCGCCCAAGAGCGGGGATGTCATAAGGATGATTTTCCCACCCAATAAAAAAAAAAAAAAAAAAATTGCGCGATGTAGGATTTCATACTTTAGTTCTTATGATGTCACTATAACTACAACCGCACCTGTGTCCTTCAGTTTCCTTTTGCGTTCTAGGACCACGGGTTTTCTTTTCAGAAATTCCCCGTGGCTCTAACGGGCATCAGCCCTGCTGGGCACCTACGGTTTTGCTGACATCTCTTTAAAGAGCGCGTTTAATAATACGTGCTGTCGACGACTTGGGCTGGGTCCGGATGGTTACCGGACGGCCGGACAACGAGCTATCTATTGCTTTGTCTATACATTTGAGAAGATGATTTTATAACGAGGTCAGGATTCATACCAATCCTGACCTCCACGGTGAGTCTCCACGGTCTTGGAACGCAAACGGTACGGGAACATGGATACGTTTTAGTCAGTAACAACCTGTTCACGAATTCGGTTGTTCTTAGCGACGAGCGGCGGGCGCGGCGAGCGGGGCGGCATCGGTAAACGGGCGCGTGGCGCTATGAGTGGCGTCTCGTGAATTCTTCAAACATTTTCATATTTTTGATCTTGCTGCTCGCCGCCCCACCCTTAGCTGGAAAGGCCGTAAAAGTCGTAAGTACCCGATACATGAGTAATATAGGTATTACTGGGTATGGGTGGTGTGTAACATAAAAGAAAAAAGTTGTCAAATCACTTGTATTTTGCTGCAGTGTTAGCTCAATTATGAAAACTCTTTTTTTCATAAAAAACCAGTTTCAGGTGGGACCATACACATAACAACAGCCTTGAACCATGAAACAGCAATTTTATAAACACAATTTTTACTAGAAAATATCACTGATCACGAAGAGGATCAGCCCTGCGCATTTTATTCGACCACGGAGAATGGACCTCTTATAATCTATAAACCGATTTCCCGGCTTCAATACAGTCTAGATTGCCAAACAGCTTAGGGTAAGGAAATTACGTCTCTCCAAGTCTTCCTCGGCTTCATAAAGGTTTTCATGGAAGATGTTGTCTCACTGTGTTTACCTGTTTGTGGATGAAACTTTCGCGTGTCTATGCGCGCCTGGTACTCTGCTTTTGACATGAAAATCTTATGGAGACTTTAGAGGAGGTTCAGGTTTAAGTTAAAATTACATATTTAGAGGAAAATACAAAAATAATTATACGAAAAATTTACCAAGTTCCAAAGTTTTTTTTTAATTTCTTTCCTACTAATATTGCTCGTAAGCGTATACTCCAGCTCCGCCCATAAGGGGATGCAACTCGACATACATTTTCACTGTTTTTCATACAACCGCTCTTACGCGATTATGACGTTATTACACATTTTTCATTAGATATTTTGGAAACACAGTATCTTGTAGATATTATCTAGGCTTCTATTGAAATCAATTTATAAATTTGTGAAAACCAAAGAGATTTAAAAGACATATACACTTCTGGACACATCTATTGGCCCACCTTGTATTTTCAGTTACGTTTGGTCCTAGCTAAAATTTTATATTAGGTCGAGCAAAAAATTTTTATGCAGTTTTGAACCTGGCACATTCACAATTTCATTCAATAGTCTTTTTTTGAATTTCGAACACAGAATTTAAAGAAACAAAAGACAATTTGGAGCCTGTTTGTTGATATCAAACAATCGGATACTAAGAAAACTTGGTTTTATTGGTTTACTTGGATTTAATTCTTGAAAAAGTGATTGATATCTTTGGTTTTGCAACAAACATTACTTATTCTTAACATTAAGGTGAGGTTCTATCAATAATCTATGGATACTTCACCTGAAGTCGCCGCCCAAGCTGTGGCACTTATTCAGGCCGGACACAGCCAAAGAAACGTGAATGCTCAACTTAATTTAAGTCGATCTGCGGTCCGAAATGTTTATCGGAGGTACCTAGAGACTGGCGGCTTTGTTCGTCGCCAAGGAAGGTCACGATCTCGGGTCACAACTGAAAGGCAGGATCGATTCATCGTGACGACCAGCTTGAGAAATCGTCACCTTACCTCCATTGAGATACAAAACCAACTTCGCGACTTCCACGGAGTATCTGTGAGCGCTCGAACTGTTCGGAGAAGGTTAAAAGAACGCGATATGGTACCACACAAGCCAGCTAATGGGCCCAAACTAACGCGAGCCCACCGAACAGCGCGCCTTCATTTCGCACGCAGTCATTTAAATTGGACACAGCAAGATTGGAGCCGTGTACTCTTTTCTGATGAGTCTAAAATTGTGTTACATGGCAATGATGGAAGGAAGAAGGTCTACCGATGTAAGGGAGAGCGTTTCGCACAATGCTGCTTTGAAGAGAAGGTTGCTTATGGCGGTGGCTCATGGACTGTCTGGGGCGGTATATCCGCGAGCGGCAAAACTCAACTTGAGGTTGTTACAGGACCACGGCTGCCAACATTAAATGCTGAAAGGTACATTCGTGAGTGCTTAGAACCTCACGTGATACCATACGTGGACTATGTGGGCCCAAATTTCCTTTTTATGCATGATAATGCAAGAGCCCATGCGGCCGGCATCGTCAGGGAATATCTTCGGGATGTGAACATCACAGTTATGGACTGGCCAGCCAGAAGCCCAGACTTCATGTCTGGGCTTCTGGCCCCATTGAGCACATGTGGGACGAGCTAAAAAGATGTGTTAGGGCTCGTCAGCCAGTTGCCCAGACGATGCAGGAGTTGAAAACTGCCATAGAAGAGGAATGGGAGATGATCCCTCAAAATTTCATAGAGCGGTTGATAAACTCTATGTCTAATCGTATGAGAGCTGTGGTAGATGCCCATGGAGGCAACACGCGTTATTAAATTAAACCTTTATTTGACAAAACATGTTTTTTATTCAAAAATCAATTGCCTTTAACAAGGCGCATATCCGACTTGTTAGGCGTAGCTCCATGTCGTATGGTATTCTGAATTAAAATTTAAAACAATACGATCGAAAAAGATGGTAAAATGTATCAGGTTCAAAACTGCATCAACAGTTTTTGTTCAATCTAGCAATCATATTTCGGTAGGGGGGGCCATCGAAACCTAAACTCTAAGGTGGGCCAATAGATGTGTCCAGAAGTGTAATAGAGCGGCTATCAGGAGTAATGTCTAAAGAAAAATTGTCATCCTTTGCCTCAGTGACGCCATCTAGCTTTGAATAGCAAACACGCGAATTTTTGTCAAAATAAATTATATGAATTTAACTATCGCTCGATAGGTGGCCAAGGGCTTTACCATGATATGTTAAAATTTCAGTCATACGAGCGAAAAAGAGTGATGGAGCTACATCCCTTTAAAAGTTCAGTTTAGGTCGTAAAATGGATCACGATAAGAGTTCGTAGTAGAGCCTCAGTGTAAGCCTAGGGAGGGTTAAGCTTTTCAGCAATGATACCACCATCTATTGCTGAAAAGCTTAACCACAAAATCAGCAAATGTTCTAGAATTACTTATGAAAATTATTGAATTCTAATTAATTACTACGTAAATACGAAGAATATTTAAGAAGTTACGTCCAGTTATTTAACAATAATAAGATTTGCAATAGCTTAATGCGCAACTCGGCATATTTTCTCAGAAAATGATTTTCTTATAGTGCATAAAGCGGATACAAACGCGACTTGATAGGTACGGGTGACACATTAGACTGAGCGACTTATGACCACTTGGTAATAAGTATCGGATTACGATTTTGTTCGCTATGTCCTGTCTATTGGTAGAATGTATTTAATGTCTTTGTGTAAAACTAATCCAGTAAAGACCTTCAAAAATCTGTTATTTTGTATGAACAGTCAAAATAACACTAGGCTTCGACCCTGCTGGGCCCCTACGGTTTGCTGACATATGCTTGAGGCGCGCGTGGAACATTACGCGCCGTCGACGACTTGGGCTAGGTCCGGACAGTTACCGGACGGTCGGAACTAGCTCTTGCGGTAGACGTCTAGGTCACTTCGGCCGCCGCTTCGCAGGTCGACCTCAGAACTGTCGACCATCCTCAGGCACCCACTTTCGGTCAGTATGCATGCGACTGATGTGACGCGCTACGCCATTTTAGCCTGAAGAAGTTGGGGAAGGACTTTGCCCAGTAGTGTAAAACAAAAACAAATGAATGTCCTTTTTAGGTAGGAATTCATCAAATGACTCCTCTCGCTCTGGGGCGGAGCAGGAAGGCGTGCCAGACTTTTACTGACTAAAACCCACTCCTATGTTCCCTTTTTGTCTTGCGTTCTAAGACCCCAGGGTTTCCTTTCGAACTACCCATGGGGATCGATTTGAACTGTGATTGTATAATCTATCACTGTTTAGGCTTAAAGTTACTCAAAGGGCAATGGAAAGGGCTATGCTCGGAGTTTCCTTGCGTTATCGCGTCAGAAATGAGGATATCCGCAGGAGAACCAAGTTTACGGACATAACCCGAAGAATCCCCAAACTTAAGTGGCAGTGGGCAAGGCACATTGCTCGCAGAACAGATGGTCGATGGGGACGAAAGATTCAGGAATGGCCACCACGTACCGGAAGATGCAGCGTTGGAAGGCTTCCCACAAGGTAGACCGATGACCTAGTGAGGGTTGCTGGAATCCGATGGATGCGAGACGCACAGGACCGGTCATTGTGGCGAAATTTGGGGGAGGCCTATGTCCAACAGTCGACGTCTTTCGGCTGAATGATGTTACATTTGTCCAACAGTCGACGTCTTTCGGCTGAATGATGTTGAACATCATCATCAATGATGTTTATTCATTTTATCTTAATTTTTTTTTAACATATCATAACGTACCTTTACATTCTCAGTGACGTAAAAATCGATTACACTACCCACAATGCATTCATTTATCGCCATATCTTATCTGCTCTTGCGAATACCGATTAATTCGTTTCACACAGGGATCCTCCTGTTTCCCAAGGTAACGTCGCTACTTATGTGGAAACCTGGGGTCTTCGTCCTGGTATGCAAACAGAAATCCGTACACCTGCCACTTGTACAATTTGTGAACTTAGGAAAAAAAAACTAGGCAAATGCGAGTCGGACTTGCGCCCTTGAGGGTTCCGTACAAACTAAAATTCAATTGCCGAGATTTTTCCGAACAACGAATTTACTGCTTTCAAGTTTATTCCTGTATCTGTGCTATAAGACCTTGCTTTACGCCAAATTTTAGGATTCTGAGTCAAACGGGGAGTACCTTGTGAATTTTGATTCCTTTGAGAGTTTCGAAATGTAGATTTTTTGCGAAAACCGTATCTTTTTTTCGTTAACTTACTTAACAGTTTCAAGGGACTTCAGATCTGAGTATATGGTTTTAATTTCAATTTGATACCTCCACGCGTTCCCGAGATAAAGGGTCTTGGCAGACAGACAGACGTCAACAAAGTGATCCTATAAGGGTTCCGTTTTTTCCTTTTGAGGTACGGAACCCTAAAAATAACTGGATTATTGTTGATTTTAAAGTCTGTTTGATTTCCTTTTGATTATATTGATATTCTGTTATATGCTTGTTTTCTTTTGACTCCTGTCGTTTTTTATGGAACGTTTTATAAAATTGTCCCTGGACCGTCGCCCACAGACAATTTTACTAAACGTTCGACTTTTAAATACTCACTCACACCTAACTTCAATAAAGTCTTTAGATGTCCTGTTTATTTATTTTAACAAAAAAAAAAATACATATTTTGTACTCATACCTATGTATAAAACATAGACAAGAAAAAGGAAACTGAAAATGTGTTCCTTTATAAAAATATGAGCAAGAGTGATTTTTATTTCTAAAGAAATCTTTTCTAGCATACCAACCGTATGATTAACTTATTTCTGCGCTGCAAGACATTTCCATTTCTGCATCTCCAGGAGGAGATACAATAAGCGAGGAATGGACAGGAGACTAATCCACGCTTCCATCATATCCAAGTGATGGGAACTCTATACAAAGGCGTTATATATTAAAAACAGAACTGGATCACTTCCAACCCTAGCACAATACTTCACCCTTTTCCTATACGGATCTAGCAGTTTAAAAATTTTGATGAAACTATTATTTTTCTTACAGACAGTCCACGATCAACGTCTGAACGCCCGAGTGGACTCAATGATAGAGGAGGGACTGATACAAGAGCTGCTGGATTTCCACGATAAACACAACAAGCAAAGGATTCAGGATGGGATGTGAGTAAAATCTTATTAACTTACTAACTTCTGCCATTGGCTTCGCCCGAGAGAGGATTGAAAATTATCCAAAGGGAATTTCTTTTTATTTTGCATAGGCTTGCTTTTGACCGCTATCTCATCTGCCCCCCTAGCCAAGTTACAATCGTTCCGTTCGCGCTGAACGCCTCGAGTAGGCTACGCCTCCGATTCCTTTGTTCTGACCATGTGACTGAGCATTGAGATGACGTCAGAACAAAGGAATCGGAGGCGTGGCCGACTCGAGGCGTTCGGCGCGAACGATAAGAATGTAACTTGGCTAGGGGGGCTGATGGTAAGCGATGATGTGACCGACAATGGAGCTCGCTTACCTAGAAGTAACCTATTCACTCTTGACTTAAAGACCCCTAGGTTATAGCTAACAGTATATTGTCTTATTCAAGCTCTGTGCAAAATTTCAACAAAATCCATTCAGGGGTTTGAACATGAAGTAGTAACAAACATATACACACTCACGCACACAGATACATACAAACTATCGCCTATATATTATTAGTTTGATTGACATCCCTTCTTTTAAAACTACATTTGAATGTGACCGCACTGAATGCGTCCGCTTCGCTTCGCTCGTTGCCGCACCGCACCCACGTGCGATCGGTCGCGTCGGCCCTCAATTTTAGGGTGCCCTCAACAGTCACGACGCGACAATGCGAAAACGATGTCCCAACATTTTCTACAAAACGCATTGTAAATAAATGGCAAGGTACCTCATAGGTTGAGAGTTTTAGATCCCCTCTGCAAACTGCAGTACTTTCTGATACAGAGGAGGAGTAGCAGCGAGAATGAGTGGCAAGCGGTCGCCTCCTTCTGCGAAACAGTAATGCTAGCAAAGGTGGAGGCCGCACGTGCACGCGCAAGACAATTAATGGCCCTCGCGCCCCAGCCACCGGGATTCCGATCCCGATTTCCAGCTACCGTAGGCGCGGGCTCGCAGACGGCAAGCAATGGGTAGCTCGCCGTTTGACCGTCCGGTAACATGCGCGCCTCAAATAGATGTCAGCAACCGTAGGGACCCAGGAGAGTCAAAACCTACTGGGGCCAAGGGTCTGATTCTGAAAGGAAGACTCGACCCTGATATGAAAGGCAACGAAAGAACAGGAGTGGGTTTTTAGTCGGTAAAAGTGTGACACAGCCTCCCGCTTTGCCCAAGAGCGGGGGATGTCATTGGATGATTTTCCCACCGGAAAAAAAGTACTTTCTGGTACAGCAGCTGAAAAGGATTTGCCAATGTTCACAAATTAAGTAGAACTAAACGAATCAAAAATACTGAATTATAATCGATAAAGGAAAATTTCGTAAGAAAACCTAGACTTCATTGGAAATACCCAAACAAATCAACAAGTCTCAATTATAGAAAAATACCAACAAATTAAAAAACCTTATCATCACACTTAATATTATAAGGCGAAAGTTTGTGCGTGTGTTTGTATGTCTGTTACTTCTTCACGTTCGGACGGCTGAATGGATTTGGATGAAAACTGGCACACTGATAGACTATGTCCTAAAGTAGCATTAATACTTTTTACCCGGAAGTATGTTCCCTTGGGTAATGTTTAGAGTTCCGTACCCAAAGGATAAACCCTATTACTAAGACTACGCTGTCCGTCCGTCTGTCTGTCTGTCTGTCACCAGGCTGTATCTCATGAACCGTCATAGTTAGACAGTTGAAATTTTTACAGATGATGCATTTCTGTTGCCGCTATAGCAACAAATACTAAAAACAGAATTAAATAAATATTTAAGCGAGGCTCCCATACAACAGACATGATTTTTTTTCCCCTTTTTGTAGATAATGATACGGAACCCTTCGTGCGCGAGTCCGACTCGTACTTGACCGGTTTTCCATTTTCACGCAGGCAAAGCCACAGGCAGCTACTAGGTTTAAATAAAAACCAACAGACAGTGAAGTCTACAGATCGATACTTAATTTACGAAAAACAAAGGGCATTCGATTCACACAAATTAGCCGTGAAATTAAATGGCGCTTAGCGAAACATTTTGTTAGTACGTAAGAAACGCGAAATTGACAGGAAACTTCTTTAGAATGTGACCAAAATAACCTGACACGCGGCGAGATACGGAACTAAACACTTTACTAAACTTGAAACGTTTTACAGAACAAGTGGCGCCACTGTGAAAAATCAAGTTATATTGGACAATGTAATATTAGCGTAATTATGTGTTTGATAAGTTTTATAGCCTTATTGACTGGTTGAATGGTTTTCAAAGCTTTTATATTCGATAAAGGCATGAATGAATTTGACTCCTGCCGAAAATCGAGTCTGAATTGTGTGCTGAAAAGTATAGAGAGAGGTAAAGCTACAACAAACAAATCACGTCAAAGGCATATTGAAAGAAATTGCTTTTATTTAAAATCCTTTGCCATACTATTGTATTCTGACTTTGGCTTTAAATCTCTTATCATCGATGTAATTATTTATTTAGTACATGGAGGACTTACAGCTAATAAAACCAGACAAAAAAGGAAACCGTAATCATTAGAAAGTCAATTACTAGTCCTCACGTATAAACATTAGAATAAATTATAATGTATATATATATATATATAATTTAATATTTTTTTTTTTATCGAGAACAGTATTTTTGGTTCTAGGAGAACCAAAAATTCGAAGACAAGTGACATTCACCAACACGCACTGGGCCCGCGTGGTGGCCAGAAATCGGGATCGAAATTACGGTGGTTGGGGCGCGAGGGCCATTGCCTCACGCGTGCGGCCACCTTGTTTGCTAGCATTACTGTTTCACAGAAGGGGGCGACCGCCTGCCACTCCTCCTCGCTCCGGACCATAGCCTGAAACAGGGCCACCTCGTAACAGCTAGTGTAAAGAGAAAGATGAAGACTCTATAACTTAGACTATTTTGCTTATTTGTCTCCTCTGCCAGTAGCTAGCTAGATCATACTGTGGCAGTGATAAACTGGTTATCATTTACTCATTCCAATCCTGACCGTCACACCGCCGTCTAACCTGGTTAAGTTAATCAAATGTCTTAATTAAACAACCGTGATGAACCTATCATGATTGGTTGATTAATACAGTTGCGTATTATCTCTGTGGGTAAGACGAGACCACCCATAACGCTAACCTAGCGTATTTTTCGTAGAAAACGTGCAATAGAGCTGCTACGAGCTTTTAACGCAATCTATTTGACGACCTAAACTGAACTGTTAAAGGGATGGAGAGTTATACAACATTATTTTTAGTATATCGACTGTGAACTGGCAACCGGTCCTATATCAATTTTTACAACTATACACGATGAAGAAAAGACTTCCTTGCGTCACTAATATAGCATTTGGTATGTTGAATAAAAATATGTGTTTTTTTTTTAATATTTTTATTACACACCTTGTTAAAAACAAAATTTGCATAATATGGTTCTTTCTAATGTTAAAAGGAGATAGGACAATATATAAAGACAATATGTTGAATCTTCGATCAACTTTGATCGAAGTTTTGAATGAAGTCAATTCTGGCGCCAAATTTAAATGTATCTAAGATGGGATTTCTTGATTGCGGAGTATGAAATTGTATAAAATGATACTAAAAACTAAAATCTTCTAAAAATTTAGATAGGGTCGGTTGCCAGTTCACAGTCGATATGCCAAAGTTGAATATAATTTGTTCAGAATGAGTAACTGAATCGTTTCCAATTTTGGTAGCATTTAATGAAAGGGAACTCCGTAATTTTTGTCTATGGGCAATTCTATCGGACAAAAGGCTTGTCATTAATTATTATTTCAGAAAAACATTCTAGCAATCTTCCAAGAATTTTCTTCACACTACAATGTATGTACACTTCAAAGCCACAAGTTCTAAAAAACGGTAATTTCTTAGGTAGACCTATTATTATAGGAGTGTAGTACTAGGATCATGAAATTTTGCTCAAGATTTCCTTTTATGATGGGATGAAAGAATTTTTCAAAATTCCCTAAAGGGATGAAGCGAGGGTACAATTTCTGTGTGGAGAACCCTACTTTCACGCGAACGAAGCCGCCGGCAGAAGTTGGTTATCAAATAACGTGACCGAGACAATTTGACAACTTCGTAATTTCGGACCCAAAAAAAAAACGAAGAATAAAGTTGCCAACCAGAAAAAGTACTAACACATCTCCACCTCCGCGGTACGCAAGTCTATGGTATTAAAAAAAAGTTGCACAAAAACAAATATGGCGTTGGCGGGCAATGTCCTGAGTGTCATCTGCGCGGTGCTGCGGTCGCGTACTACAGCCAGGGTTATGTTACATGGCGAGCCCATCTTACTACGATACCATTGTTTGATGCTTTGCATTGATTAAGGAAAAATGAAAGCTCAAAAAATCTATGTGAGTTATTCACTGCTATGTTGGGATTAGCTTAAAACCGGGCACCGCTGGGTACTAGCAAAAAAAAAACTAAATTGGAAATCACAAAAAAAAAATTTTTGCGTTCGCACCACGGTAAGCAGTGATACAATCGTTGATGATTAAGTACACTAGTTTATTATGAGCCTATTCACTCTAGCTTTGAAGACACCTAAGTTATAATGGAACGGGAAGACCACAGTAGGCAAATTGTTCCAGTCTTTCGATGTACGCAGTATAAACGAATAAGCGAAACGCTTAGTCCGAACCGTAGAGATGTTAACAATGTAAGGGTGGATACTCGCCGTATGTTGGGTTCTCCGATAGTAAAAGGTGATGGCGGAATCAACGCGGACACTCCAATATGCACTCTGTAAATTATCGAAAGTACGCCTGTGCTGCAGACTTTTTAGACTGGACTTAGCTAAATCTGGATCACCAATTAGCCTCGTACATAAAAATGTGATGCCAGATAGCTGCAAGAAGTTGCAAGCCCTTCTTTGTTGACTACAATAAGAATCAGAAAATTTACAGTTCTACAATTACTTTTAATTGATTCTTTCGTTACGGTGCTGAAAGAGTCATTTGACAGATGAACAGGCAGTTTTGACATTCATTGTTTTATTGCCGTAATATTTCAAGCCATAAAAGCACAGAGATCTCATAGAGATCTACAGATTTACTGCGTTTTTAGTGCATAGTAACTGTAGTGCGTTCAATAATCTAGAAACAGTTTAGCTAACAGCATCTACCATCCACCTACATTTATGATTGATTAGCTTTTTTTTTTTAATTGAAAAGCCACGGAACATAGACTTAGTGTTTTTGATTGATTATTTTTTAACGCAGTGTGTAATTGATATCCAATCTTCCGGGACCAACGAACGGAACTTTCGTTTTTCTGACTGTCAAAAAGTGAAAGTTGTCAGTTACGCTTTAACTATTTTTAGGGGCTTTTTTTGAAATCTTTTTTCGTAGGCTTGTTTTAAAAGGGACATCTGTCTATACTTTGCTTACCAAAAGGTATTTTGGTACTAAGATTGTGATATAGGTACCTGCCGTTGTAACTTACGATATTATTCTACTGGGTGTCTCAGAAAAAAACTAACTTTTGATAAACTAACGTATAACGATGCATAAAAAAATAACAAATATATTTTTTAGCATTCGATGCGCGTTTTCGTGAATGTTAGAGATACGGTTTAAAGAGTGACGAGCCGCAAAGGACGATATTTGAATTCTGTTATTTTCAAAAAATATTTTTCTCATTTAGTTTCTGACTTTGTAATGTAGCGCGTACCTGTATTTGAATTATTATTTTTTTATGCACCTACAAAAGTTAGATTTTTCTAAGACACCTACTCATATTTAATAGTAAATGAGAAACTGTAAGTCTACGAACACATTTCTTTATTGGCTACGTGATCTAACTTCTTTTTATAACTAAGCAACGGGAAAATCAGATAGCCTCTGATAAACTGATTCTTCTTTTTTACAACGTCAACTAAATATTCTTAGTCCAAGAGCGAGCAAAGCAAGCTCAGCCCCTAGCCAAGTTACGAGCGTTTCGTTTCGATTCTCTTGCGTTCAACGCCTCGAGTAGGCCACGCCTCCGATTTCTTTGCTCTGACCACGTCACTAAGCGTTGAAATGACGTCAGAACAAAGGAATCGTAGGAATTAGGAATACGAAATGGCACTCCATTTTTAAATCCTCCCAATAAGTGGCTTACATGAAAGATAGATAGTGGCTAAGATAGTATCATTCAGACGTTCGTTGATTGTGGTTGACTTGGGAATTTATAACGAACTGTAGATTTTTAGAGGCAAATAATGCTATTAAAAAGAAGTCTGTTTAATTAGCACCCCTAACAAATTATTTTTAATCATTCGAATTGTCTTATACTGAACCAAACCTGTAGATTCGATGAACTCAATCTATCTCAATCCGCTGCTAGGAGGGGCACCGATTCCGTGGTTGCTCGGGGGCTCGAGCACCCATGAGAAATAAAGTGGGTGCCGAGCACCCCTAAGAATACACATCAAGAAACAGATCAGTAATCGCCTTTTAAGTTACTTATAAATTATAATATTTCTTGCACATACAATTAAGTACGTAGTATGTAAGTAGGACATATATTTATTAGTCGGTCTATCAGTATGCATTTCTATTCTCACACTTCGCCACTTTTTCAAATCCATGAAATGAGCTTGAGCACCCATGAGGTTTTCTAAAAGCCGGCGCCCCTGGTTGCTAGACTATGACCTGCATTCTGGTTCTCTACATTCCATATCCAGCCTAATCCAACCTTAATCAGCTCATTAGTTCATCCAGCTAATAAATTGCCAAAGGTTGTCTGGTAGAAATTGCCCTGTGCAATAAGACCGCCTATTGTATACTTATTTATATATATGTTTGTCCTATATTATGTTAAGGCGTGCAATAAAGTCATATAATAATAAATTATTTGAATAACAAGTATCAAGACTGGTTAATTGCGGGAGAACTGCGTAAGCGCGGGGCAGTAGCAAACAGTGAACACCAGCCAACTGAGTAATGGCATGTGAGTCGACTAGCTACCCCAGAAGATCTTAGCCCCGGTATGAGGTACAGTTTAGAGAGGCTATATATAACAATACTAGCTGCGGGAAGTAGGACTCAGAGAGAACGGTCAATTGTACGCTTTTTGTCAAAGGATACCTAGCTCTAGGCTATCTGCAATTGCCCAACTAGCAAAAAGATCGTATAAGCAATTACTCATACGACTGTAGATCGAAAAACACTCGTATAAAAGATCCTATTATTCCAAAAAGTGGTATAACAGCAGTCTTCTAGAGTTTTTAGCGTTTGACGGTTTTTAGCTCTCTAAGATGTATACTAAACGTGGACTCGACAAATTCATATCGCTCTTATTCGATAATCATATAAAAATAGGTCCACGGAACTATTGAACACTGTTGGTTTTTGTACATTGAACGATGGGTTTTATTTCTTTATGACTACTATTTTCTATTAATTAAAAAAAAAAATCGTATCGTAATACTGCTGTCCGACAATCGTATTTTTCAAAAACCTGAGTTCGGCCTACAGGTGCACGGAGGCGTAGCTTTATAGACGTGTATTTGTCATTATACGCTTGGTGTACGCCTGCGTGAAGCATACACACAAAACTATGAAACTATGTCGACGAAGCGACAACAACACGATGGACGGCACGACGCTGCCGCTTCATCGACAGAGATTACTATACAATTTTTTGTAGGTGAAAATTCATCAAATAACTTTTCGGGCTCTAGGGTGGGTGTTACTTCATTTTCTCTTTGCTTTCCAGAGCCACGGTAACTGTTTCAAACGTTCCCAGTCCTAAGAGGCTAACATCTATTTGAGGCACATGAACAAAATATTTTCAAAGAGTTATTCTCTGAATTTCAAAATTCAAGCTTTACTTCCATACAGATGAAAAATGAACCATGTCAACACATCCATGAAAAATGAACCTGCACGCATATGAAAACGTCTATATCTACTCAGACTATATTAAAATTCATCGACGGCGAACCCTTAACCCAACAAGCAAGTAATACGGGGTAATAGATCAAAATTGTGCATAAACCAGGTACCTGCACCTTTATCCAAAACCACACCCGCTTAAACCCTTTGTGAAGTATGGGAAGATACGACACCAACTTACCTGCAGATCTTTCATTTTACATCAAAATCGAAAAACACGGAAATAACATTACACACCGAGTGCAAGACATTCGAATCAAAATATTTTTGACTAGCTTATGTCTGCTTCGACCGCGTGATTTAAAAAATATTTAGCCTATGTCACTCAGTTATAAAATAATATTCTACTGAAGAATTTTTAAAATCAGTCCAATGGTTTTTGAGTTTATTTATTTATACTTCATGTACAGTGGCGGTACATAGGCGGACTTAATGCCACAAGGCATTCTCTACCATTCAACCTTTGGATTAAAAATGTGGTAGGTGTGCACGATAAATAAATAACAGATAATTGCAATAGAATGTAGTATCGTTAAATTAAGTGGCTTATAATAATAAAATACGTATATATGTATATATCATCCATTACAAGTAAACATAAAAAAGATACAAATCTTTTCTCTTTATAATATTAATATAGATAGTATAAACAGATAGTAGAAAGAGAATACCTATTATATACATATTATAAAACAAAGTGCCTTTTTGCGTCTGTCTGTTTACTGTTTTCACTTAAAAGTATAATTTACACGCGTCAACTTAGCTGTCAGTTGTTATTGTCAGTTGTTGTTGTTATTTTCCGTAAAAAAATATTATTATGATTATAAGCTAATCGTACTATTGAGTCATTTCGCGTAAATAAATTGGTTTTCTTACTTTCTAGTTGCCAGTTCCAGTAACTCTAACTCCTAGTTTACTTATAGGTCTTCATCTAGCCGGTGGGTTCATTACGCGCGGTAATACGTCACCCTCTACACAACTACCCTTTAACCTACTTCAGCGGTCCTACCCTCCGAATGAGGGCACTGGAGTTCTTGAGTGACCCTCCTCCAAATGTTCTGTTGCTACGAGACAAGGCTTATAGTTCTGAAGGTGATTGAGAAAATTGGGAGGACGGAAAGATACTGTTTCAAGGAGAATGAATTAGGGCGGAATTCACCAATAAAACTAATCGCGCTTTAACGTTTGGCTCGCATAATCGCGTTTAGCCGCTGTCACTAGTGTCACTTGTCTGTATTTTTCTTTTGTTGTTTTTTTTACAAGTGACACTAGTGACAGCGGCTAAACACGATTATACGAGCCAAACGTTAAAACGCGATTAGTTTTCTTGGTGATTGTTGCCCTTAAAAAGTTATTTTTAACTGCAAAACTATTTATGTACTTAAGAGCTAAGTTCAAATCCAGCCAAGCGCATTACTTCGTGTAATTTATTTCATCACCACTGCTCTTCAAATAGTGAAAAAGCCGTGAGAAACTGGCATGTCTTAAAACCAAAAATCGAAGATATGTGACATCCATCGACGCACACTGGCCCAGCGTGGTGGATAACGGCCCATTCCCTCTTCTAGAGAGGAGCCTGAGTCCCAGAAGTGGGAATATTATAAGACTGAATATGCTATGAGTTGAATGTAGTTAGCAGCTGTAGGCACGTGAAACACTGGCTTGATTGGTTGGATACGGAGACACAGGACCGTGGCAGTTTCTTAAGAACTGGAAAGAAGAGACGAAAAGTCGCGATCCTTGGTAGGAGTAGAGGTTTTAATTGCTCGGCATTGAGACCATACAGGCTAGTAAAATAAAAAGTTCGAAGGCAACCCAAACACAGTTTGGAAATGGATAGGCGTATGATCCTAATTTGGACAGCTTTATCGTGAGACTTATACCGGCCTCATCTAGTTTAAAATGATGGAAAAAAAATGACTTATCAAAGTGTTTTTTAAACCTATTTGCAAAATAAATATCATTTACACAGCGATTATCGTGAGACTTATCGTATACAGTGATTATCATCATTCCCTTAGCCTTTTCTCAACTAGCTTGGGGGTCAGCTTCCAGTCTAACCGGATGTGGCCGAATACCCGTGTTTTACATGGAGCGACTGCCGATCAGACCCCCACAACCCAGTTACAATGCGTTCCAAATAAGAATAGGATTGATTGCCATATTGTGACGTCACGTCGTACTGTCAAATCGAAGAATTATTATGGTGAGCAAAACAAGAAATTTTTAAATTTTAATTTATTTACTTACTGTGTACAAAAAACAGTTTACTCAGAATCCAGTTCTTCAATTTTTCTCGTCTCTAAGTTCTTCAATTTTGCCCAATTTCTTGCGATTTGATAGTATGACGTGACGTCACAACATGGCAATTGATCCTATTCGTATTTGGAACGCATTGTACTGAGCAACGCGGTACTCTTTGGACAGACTGGTGGTTAGACTTTCTGGCATCCCGTCATATAAACTATATGACGGGACCCACCTACCTAGAACAGATATGTGATGTCGAATAGCTCGTTAGACCACAAATATTTGTGTCTACAATATACATAATTGATTAAGTACTGGTTTGTTTAATTACTCCAATCACGACTATTGCAAATAAAGGTATTGTTTACTGTAAACTAGGTATTCTGATTAGCTAAGAATAGAATACGATTTATAAACGGATTTTGATCTTATCAGCCACTAGTACCGGTGTGACTATCAATTGATCTCCGGTTCGAAGGACCATGTGCAGTTGTAGACGACGTAGCAGGAAGGAAAGATTAAATAAGTAGACGTTTTCGAAGAAGCAAACACTGGAAGCTTGTTTTTATAGCATTTTGTTTGATATTTTTTTTAAAGTTGGTTGACAGTTGACACTTGACAGTAGTGCTAGTGTTGTCATACAAAAATTATATTTTTTATATTTAAATGTTGGAGATTCATCAGTAGATTCGTTCAAATGAAAGAGTCTTCAAGCTTTCAGTACTGGTTAAGGAGAATATTGATTTTCTGGGAAGCAGTAAAGCGAGCGAAGGTGGTGGCGGAAAGCGTGTGGAGGAGACAGTCCTCTTACTCCAAAGACCCGTCGGGAATCGCAGGCAAGCACGGGCTTGCAGACAGCGAGTAGTGTCGCCTTAAAGAGATGTCAGCAAGATTGACGGGAGCCCTTAGGACGGATGGCTGCCAGGGCTGCGGGATAGTTCGAAAGAGTTACCGCGGCCCTGGACCACTAAGGGCAACTGGAGGAACACAGGTGGGATTCTGCCGTCGCTCCACCCAGAGTAGAAGAAGACATTTAATGATTTCTCGACCAAAAAAGGTTTAAAAATTAACAGATACGTACATGGAATTACCTAACACAAGTCATTTTTTGTCTATAACAATATCTATATATATAAAAGGGGACACTGACTGACTGACATATCAACGCACAGCCGAATCTACTGGGACTAGGTGCGTGAAGTTTTGCACAAGGGTTTCTTTTATGACGTAGCCAAGCACTAAGAGAGAATTTTCCAAAATTCACTCCCTAAAGGGATGAAGCGTGGGTCCAAAATTTGTATGCAGAAACCTACATTCACGCTAGTGAAGCCGCGGGCAGAAGCTAGCATATAATATATGTATTATTTAATATATTTAGGTACATAACTATACATGTATATGTCTATATCTACAACCTAGGGATCTTTAAGTTAAGAGTGAATAGGTTACTTCTAGGCAAGCGTGCTCCATCGTCGGTCACATCCTCGCTTACCATCAGGTGAGATAGTGGCGCAAACCTATAAAAAAAAACTTGACCCTATCAAGGTCAACTGCGCTAATTTTTTAAAAGGTACTAATCATTAAATGGGGAGGTATTCAGTTCCCACGTAAAGCCTGAACGAATTCCGTTTTTATTTTAAGTAGGTAGGTATTCGAAGAATTAATCATGTCTCACGATCCTGCAAAAGCAGTCAAATATTCTTAAGAATTTAAAACTTTCGACAAGTGCAAGGATAACGTTATGCGAATATTATTATTATTGCTTCTTGATTTTAGCTCGAAAATCCCAAATAATTAAAGCTAAAGTCAAAGTCAAAGTTTTTTATTTCACATGGGCACTTATAAAACGTCAAAGCTAGTGCACGGTTCCAAATTGGTCGTTTTCTATGGAGAAGAACCGGCAAGAAACTCCATGGTAAGTTAGGTAGTTAGGTAGGCTCCAGGCTAGTTAGGTACTTTTAAATCCTTTGCCTTTATATTGACTGACTTATTAGAATTAGTTCCTACAGCGGATGTCTCAATATGCATAGATCCAAGTCGGTCCAAACCGTTTGAACATGTTAAAAAATATAGCCAAATTACCTACATCTGAAAAACATAAAACAACCTCGCACTATAGGTACCTATGCATAAAAAAATTGGGAACATTACATTATAAATTCTAATTATCCTCTTATTCGTACATTGGCATACGAAAACGTACCTTTATCACACGTGAGCGATAAAAATACAGAAATATAGGAAATAAATCGAATAACTTTTGAAGGTTAAACGTCAGGCGTGAAACGAACATACCCGAGGGAGGTGAACGAACGATACCTAACAACGTTGCGTAATCGATGATCGTTCGCAAATAATTATACCATCGACAAAAAACTTCGCCACGAACTGGCGCGCAAATATTCATATTCCTTTTTTAAATGTTCGGGTTTCTACGTTGTCTTTGAATAATGTATTGACGTTTTATGTAAAATACGTTAGTCGTGCATCATATATGCAAGAAATCAATAACAATTAATTATAAATACCTACCTACGTGTTACTTATTTACTTATTTCTTGTTAAGTAGGTACCCATTTATCTTATAATCATTTTTCTTCTATGATCTTTTTAGACAGCTTTGAATGTAGGTCGATTAATTTCGACATAATTGCAAAAAAAGAGCAATAAATTCGAATAATATCTACCTACCTACCCACATTTATCACAGAAAACCTATGTACCTAATATCATAAGCAAAGATTGACATTACAAAAGATTTGCCTAAAGCTAATGTTAACAAATTACCAAAAAAGGAAAGATACAAGCTATCCTAAAATTAGAATATAAGTTCATGGGACTACCTACATAAAATCCGACTTTAACAGCTGATTTGACGAGCATCCGACACCTACAGTCGCTTTCCATTGCCAATAACAACAGAACTAAAAGATTCCGAAATTAAATTGTTCTTATTAACCCGTGGTACACGCGTGTACCTATATTTACTACTACGCAATAAAACAAATGTCGAACACGCCCACAAGTAAACAATTCGCGCTAGTTCCACTTCCCTGAAAGATATACGGTATCGAAAAGATAAACAAAACATTTTTGCATCGCTTTATGCTTTCATATACCTACTTATCTGAAGCTAATCCGGCACCGGTCTGACCTTGAACGATTTATCTTTCAGAAATTACAGTTTTTAAACAAAACCCGAAATATCTACCTCGACAGGTTGTTCAATACATTTTTAGATAATTCGTTATTACTTGAAATCATAATCTTTGCTTCTGGCTTCCCTAATCGGCTTACGAACAGGCTTACCTTGTTACTGAGCTTACTCAAAATCAATTTGTGTAAGGAGTTCAAGTTAGTACCCTCGTCGTGTTTCAAAATCATCACTGGTAACGGCGGTAACATAACAAAGTTGACGTCAACAAACATTCGTATTATTTCGTATATTGTTTAATTATTCATTTCTGTTTTCCATAGACGTATGTTTAAGCTTTTATCCTCGACGGGTAAAAGACCCTCGGGCCGTATCCATGGCCCGTGTAACATTAATAATTTATTTAATACATTATCCTATTTATTATCGTTTTCCAGGCCACCCGACTACACCAAAGGCGTCTTCCAAACTCTCGGCTTTAAAGAATTTCATGACTATTTAATGTTATCTGAAGAGGAACGAAACAGCGATTCAGGAAAAAAATTACTCGAACAAAGTATTGAAAACATGAAAATGGGCACCAGAAGGTATGCCCGCCGGCAAAACAAGATGATTAGAGGAAGATTTTTAGAACATCCTACAAGAGAAGTAAGCAGGTTTTAATTAAATGTCAAAGTAATAAAACAACGCGACGTACAGCTACGTAATTACCTACCTAGGTATTATGGCAGACTTTTGTAATAAGTACTAGGTATTTTTTTAAAAATAGGGATATAAAATGTAGCACTATTTTCCGTGTCGTATAACAGACGATAGATCAAATAAGCGATATCTTAGTAGGTATTGCGTGTTATTAGTTTATTGCGCATAGATTTTATGTATCGTTTGTATTAAACGTTCACATGACATTACACATTTATTACATGTAAGTAGATAGATAATTATTTTAACTTGACAGAATTATGTACCACGTAATGTTTATAAGTAAGATAGGTAGTACTGTAACTCATTCTAGATCCATTTTAGTATATCATTGACTCTTGTACCTACTTATAATTTATCGAAGTTGCTTGCGATTGTAAAATAATAATATTATTAATAGAGCCATCTCGTGTCAAGTAGCAAAACGACTTTGGATAAAATTAAATAGACATCTAGTGCCGAATAGCTGAACTATTGGAAACGATATGCCTACTTTAACTTTACTGTTTTACATTCATCGACAAGAGATGGCGCTAAAATCGTTTTATTTTTCAGATACCACCTATTTATGAACTTGATACTACAGATATTTCAAAATGGGACGATGAAGTTAAAAACAAAGCCATACACATTATGGAAAGCCATATCAACGAATCTGCTTGTAACTTTAAACCATTAACATCCGAAATAGATGAAATTAAAAAAGGCATTGATGGAAATTCACACAACTACTGTGATGTGTGCAATAGAATATTCATAGGAGACAATGTCTATGCCATTCATCTGAATTCTATAAGACATAATAAAGTACTGAAGAAAAAGAAACGCCTTGAAGAACTGAAGAAAAAGATGGAGCTGATTGAGGAGAAGAAGACTTCTGATGCTTGAATTAAATGTATTGTAATAATGAATAAACTGTTTTTCTTTGAAATTATTTATTAAAACAACTAATATATACATCTAATCCATCTAGGTATAACTTATAGTTTTTCCTCTACCACTGTTGCTTCTGCCGGTACTTTTTTAGCTCTATAATCATAGTGCTCAAATTCAGGATATTGTTTGATAATTTCACTATATGCATGAACTATTCTGGCAAATTCCATGTTAGCAATCTGGTACGGTCTGGTAACAGGGTCTATGTCAGCCATTTTATACATTCTCAACGCCATTTCCTCTCTAACATCTTCAGGGAACAATGTTTGGGCACCTCTGATTGAATACTTTTGTCTCATAGAAAATATTTGGCGGACAACTTTCTCAACCATTTTGAAAGGTTGCTGTATTATGGGATGCTTCAACGGTGTTAATGTTACTACTCCAACATCAACATCAGGTTTTGGAAGAAATGCTCCTCCAGAAATGTCAAATTTATATCTCACTGAGCACCAGTTCTGGCACATGACAGATAGTCGACATCTCTGACTGCTCAGAATTCTAGCTGCCATCCTCTCAGCAACTTCTTTTTGAAATGTTAATGTCATTCTTGTCCTACCAAAAGCCCATGGACCTTCTTGCTTGGATATCATTTCTAGCCATCGTATTATCAGTATTGTTGACACACTGAATGGCAGGTTGCCGATCAAGTTAACTGGTGGAGGTGAATCAAGCCAATCTGTCTTTACATCCTTAGGAATGAAATTACCAATATCTGTCTTTAAAATATCACCAGTTATGATGTCCACATCAACCTTATCTCTACATGCATCAGCTAAAAGTTCTAGTGATGGTACAAAACGTGGATCTTTTTCGATGAGGATTAGTTTTCTTGGAGCTCTTTGGATTATAGATCTTGTAATACCACCAGGGCCAGGACCGACTTCACAGACAACATGCTTTTCTATATTACCAGCAGCGTTCACTATCTTGTCTAACAGCCGCGGTTCCATCAGGAAGTTCTGAGACAGTTCCCTGAGGGCCCGTAGTTTGTACAGTCGAATAACATCTTTAATACTTGGTAGAGGAGGTAATCTTATCTGCAAAGCTTTCTTGGCCGCCGCCATATTACTGCTGCTGCACTTTGACGGGCTCGTTAAAGTCGTCGAGGAAGGTCTCTTGCTTCACAGCGAATATCGAGTACAAGTAAACACTCAGCACTCCAGTTCCAATAGCAAGTCCGGTGATCCTATTTTTCCTGGCAATCTGCTGCAATCTGTTCACCCGTTCGCGGTTTTTCTGTTCTATCAACTTCATGTAAGTTATTTCAGCCTGTTTAAGTACTGGATCGTTAGCAGTACTACTGATTTTTGGCTTGAAATTAGCATCGGAGTCTCCCATTACGAAAACAGAAATACTCGACAAATATAACCTCAAACCACAGTTAGCTAACTGAAGAACGAATGGTTATTTCATCATATTAACCACAGATAATACAGATATCCAAATCATTATATTATAATGAATGAACCATTGAACTGAAACATTCCAGGGTAGTGCAAAGTTTAGTTTTTTACCAAATTTTTTTTTTATATTCTTAGAGAAATATAAAGGATCTTTTTTAATTTAACCAACATTTTAAACAGATATTTATAAAACTGCTAATCTTTAATATATTAAAGGCACATCTGGCCTAAAAAATGATGTCTTCAGCTATATCGTGCAAAACAAGAACAGCTGTTCATGACGTCTTTCTATAAAATCAACAAAACAAAAGCCATGCGCACATCCATCCTTTTCTAAACAATACTTCCTTGTCGCACTTAGGCATTTGCATCGGCTCGAACTCGCAACCTCGCACTTCTCGAGTTCTCGTGTCAAAATCGTCAAATCCCGTCTCGCGTTGCAGACGTTTGCTTGTGCGACTCGTTGGCTGCACACTAAAATCGCGTTAAACTTTGTTGTGTTTTGTGTTATAAAATGCCTTTTATTTCAAAAGACTGGCGGTCACCAGGTGAAGAATGGGTGAAAACTCAGGAAGGATGGGAAAAGAAGAAAGTGTTGGAGTGTACCGCACAAAGGTGAGTTGCGTTGCAAAATAAACACAGTCCTTTGTTCGCATTTAGTTGAACGCAACGAAATAATACGGGCCGTTTAATTAATTAATTTTGCCTAACATTAGTAGTGCACTAAAATTATAATTATGCTTGATTTTTGTAGTGTTATTGTGATTGTTGAAAATTGCTATTTTGTATTGCAGATATCCCGCTATAACTAACTTTAATAACCCTGATGATAGTCAGCAGAAGTCGTGGTGAGTGTTGTTAGAACTTATCCTTCCCTTACGTTTGTAATATTTTGATCAGCTGTTGTCTGTTGTGGTGCGCTGTTATTGATTTTCCTGCGCGCGTGTGAGTGTGAGTCCTTCGACTGGCTTGTGTGTAACCACTGTGCAAACGAAGAAAGCGTATATAGGTACCTATCTACTTGTGTAGGTAGGAATGTACTTGCTTAGACATGTGTTAGGTAGGTAAGTAGATACATATTGAAAGCTATTTATGAAACAAAGAACTTCATTTCGAATTTGAAACGTTTCTTTCAGGTTTCAAAATAATTAAAACGGGGTGAGCTGGCATCAAACGTAGGTATTTAGGTAGACGAGTAGACCGAAACTAGATGCCTATTTACCTAGACTATAACGTATTGGAGAAATTATATTTGTTTACCTTGGTTCTGAACGTTTCCTTTAGGAAAAACCAGTTGGGTCACTTAACAATAATAAACCACCCACTATCACATTTTATGACCTTTTAAATGCCTAGGTGGCTTCGGTTAAACGTTAAGCTATTTATTATTGCTAATAAAATTATTTGCTACTAATTGGTAGGTATACCAATATCTACCTAGCAGTACTTATAGGTATTTTCCATAAACATTAACAACCGTCTAGTACCTAAACATACCAATTTTAGAGTGAAGGTTAGAAAGTTGTTACTTTTGGAGCACATCCAGAACAAGAACTAATACTGGTTTTATCTCTACCCAAATGAGCTCTAAATTATAATATTGTAAAATATTTTTCGGAGCTGTCTATAGGGCCTATTACACTACTCGATATTCAGACAGTCTTAGTCGATGTCGCGTAGTGAAATAAGGTTGAGACCGGTCTTACTCGGAACAAAAAATAAGACAACAAATAAGAAGAGTCTGAATATCGTGTACTGAATATCGCGTAGTGTAATAGGCCCTTTACTCGGAATAGTTGCTAGGAATCAAAGTCGAAAATAGGTCCTACATAACTGAAAACAGACAGCCAGTAGTGTGAAGACCGTAAAATCGAAGAGCCTAAAATCTAAATCCTTACCCATCTTTCTTTACTCTTCAATCTTTTTGATTTTTCTTCTCCGTTCTTCTTCTTTCGTTGCCTTAACCTTTCCTTCCTTCTCGTTTTGTGCCCTTCCTTCCTTGTGCTACTAATTTGATGTACCTATTCTCAATAAAGTTTATTCTATTCTGTCCTTCGTTTACAAAATACTATCCAACGGCATACCTACCTTTCCTCACATTGTTGGGGTCAGCTTCCAGTCTAACCATATTCTGCCGAGTACCGGAATTTCACATAAAACGACTGCCTAATGCCTATATAACCTACCAAAATGCTAACCAAGAATTTTGGTTACTAACTGCCTCCGCGGTTTTACCCGCGACTTTGATTACTGCGCCGCTCCTATTGGTTACAGCATAATGTTATACATATAGCCTATAACCTTCTTCGTTATATGGGCTATCCAAAACGAAAATATTTTTTCAAATTGAATCAGTAGTTTTTCAGATTAGTGCGTTCAGCCAGACATACTCTTCAACTTTATAATAATATAAAAGTAGTGATATTAATCGGCGCTGAGTTTCCATTTACGCACTGACAAGAGCTCAAGTACCCAATCTTATCGATCGATGTTCTAAAAACAATATTATGAATACTGCAACAAACTATCTAAAAGATACAGTATCGATGCGTAATAGAGAAAATAGGTCGATTGATAATGTAAATAAACAAACACAGGCCACGGAATAAATTATGTAAATTGGTAGATTGGTAGGTATTAGAAATATGAATCATCATTTCATTTGATTGATTTATTGGCTGTGGCTTGTACATTGAATATTGTAATAGGTATACTGAAATATGATCAACATCGTCCACAGCCCGACTTCACCCATTGCTGGGCATAGCTACTCTTTTGTTGTGCTGATCCCCACGTTCTGAAGTTCCCAGGAAGTACTTCCTGCAATGCCACCAATATTTTATTGATGTAGATTGTAGAATGTAAAAAGTCTACTATTGGGAATAAAGACCAACTAGGTACTTAGATATTAATTTAAATTTTTGCTAATGATGACATCTTTAAGTGTAAGGTCATGGTATAACAAGCTGATATCCGCAACTCCACATCTAAGCACGTAATTCCAGTATCATCCTACTTCTTACTTTCCTATCTATTCTGATAGTATTTTAAAACAACAAATACGAGATTATGACGAAGTTTTACGAATGGCCGCAATATTTTGAACACTTGACGAAACAAGGACCAATCAAAGGCTCCCCATCTTTTATTTTTACATAATTATAAAGAAACAAGAGTAATCAACAGGCCATTGAGAAAACAAAACATTCGAAACCATGGCCGAAAAAAAACCATGCTATATCGTGTAAAATGATCACGATTTTGATGTTACTGTCTAAGAATCTAGATTTAACTATGAAGAAGGTTTTTTATTTGTATAGTCAATAAAGCGAATTTAGTTTCTTCAATGCTGCTATTAATGTAGCCACCTATAGGGCCCAAACAGTTTGACGAGTTTACCATCGAATCGAAAAGAAGAAGTTTCTTCAATTATTTCGTTAATCACCTAATCCATTGTAATTTGGTCGTCCAAATTCGCGGATTCCATTTTTGAAATTAAAGATAAGAAATAAAATCAATAGACTACGAGCCGAGCACGAACAAATATTTGATAGAAACGGCAAATGACCAAAGACAAAAAGTTTTTACCGCATCTAGGTCATGCTGAAATGCACAGCACAGGTCAAACCACTCGCTTGAAAAATACCGACGCAACATGAAGAACCAATTTGTTTGGCAGACAGATATTTTGTTTAGAAAAGTATTTAGAGCAACTAGCTAGTTTAAAAAAAAACTTTAGATTTAGACTAACCTACATTGTGAATTTGTGACGCTGTGTATAATTTTTTTTGTTGAAGGCAAGGACTTTACCTGAATTTAAAATCTCTTCGAACAGGCTGAATACCTGAGATTATTTTATTCTGCACAAACAATTAATGAACCGGCCCCAGACCCGTTCATGGGGATATATGAGAGTCATACACACATTATTTTCAATTTCATATATCTCGTAACGATTAATTATAACTCAATCTGCCACTCAAGCCAGAACAGGCCATTAACGTAACGACATTTTCATTCAAAATGAGGCAAAATAAAACCATCTTATCCCAAAAAGGTCCACCCACGGTTGACGGAAGGATCCGGATGAGTCAACAAGACAACATGTCCCAACAGGAAAGTGGACGATTATTTTTAATACAAGAAAAGATTTTGGTGGTAAATAATTTTTGGAAGATTTTTAAGAAATAGCTGTGGCATTCTATTGACAAGATTTAGACAATGGTTTGCACTAAAAGGTAGATAAAAAAAGTTCTAAGTGCTAGATAGCAACTGTTGCTTTGGTTGTTTCATCAACAACATTCAATGTTGATTAATTTTTATGCAAATTAATAGATTCCTAATTGCTTCGTCGTCATTGGGTACTTCTTAACTCATTACGGAATATTTCAATTACTCAATACCATTTCGGATTATCAGTAAAAATAAACGAATAGCTTTGTCGCTAAACAAAAGTTGCAATACGTTTTGCGACACTGAATTTATCGTCAATCTGTGTAGTTTCTTTAAAGAACGCTACCAAATTAATAGTACTACTCATACTAGTGAAATAAACAATATAAATAAGTCAACAAATCTTCTGAATTACTGTAACTGTCAAAACAGTTCCATAACAGCCACTCCGGAACTGCAGCGAGCTAGTTTCCTAAATTTAGCCGTTCTAATATTAGCAATAACGGCTGGTAAACTGGCCGTACAATGATTAAACTTCCATGAATCACGCTCTCCTCTTTGACATGCAAAAACCGGTAGAACCAGAAAGGGCGAGGTGGTCAGATGAAAGGGGTTGTCGCAGACGTGGGCCGACCTTGAGATTTTTGGGGTAAGGTACGGTAGACATAGCAATGTCAGATGTAGACTTGAATAATGTTAATTCTATCTGATTTTGACTTACGACGTCCGTCTCTTGATTACTAAGGTATCAAAGAACAACTGTAAGAGCACAGGTTGGTTTTAGTCAGTATAAGTTTGGCACTCTCTCTAGCTTTACCCTACGCGGGGGTAGTGATGCATCCCCCAAAAGGAAAGGGTCACACAATGAATGAATAGTGTCTGGAACTCAAGTCAAGAGTGTCAACTGCGGTTAGATGTGGAGAAATAAGGAGTGATTAAAGCACAACGCTTTTGCGATTTCTTAAACATCTAACATTTAATATCCAGTCAACTGTTATAGATCATTTATCGTTAAAATGCTTTCATTGTAAAAACTGGGTGTTGTATTAAGTAAATAAATACTGTGTTCTCTATCTTACGTCGGAATTTGAGATATTTGCTCCACAAGTCAGTGTATATTAAAGACTACAAATGTAGTCGTCATAGCATATTACTCAGTTTATAGATCCCATTAGAAGCATGACTAGGTATATCAAGCATTTATCGTCTCTAGACTAGACTAGCTTGTTTCCTCCTAATGAGTATCGCAATTTGTGCAAATTGAAGCTAAATACATGCTCTCATTTGCATTTTTTATTCTAATATATGTGTCTCCTAATGCTTGCTGCTCTTGAAGGAGAGAATACGTAACTGCTAGACATTTTCAATATAAGTATGAAGACGTGCTATAGTCTTCAACTTTACTACGCCCATCTTCAAAGAGTTTCTAACTGAGCTCACGTTCGACCGTTCGACAATTTGATCTACAAATGCCAGTTGCGCTATTGCAACCAAACAGTTAGCTAGAGTTATTGTCTTCGTTGGTTCTAGTCTAGAAACTTTAGCTTCTGACTCTACCATTATTCAGTCATTTAACATCAGAGAAGTAAGTAAATAAGTAAAAGAAGTAATAAGTCTTTAATATAGGTTTCTTGTTTGATATACTGTAGAAAAGAGATCATATGGAAGTTCGATTCCAATTCCGAAAGATCGGAACTTTCGGTTGTTTTTTCGGTCACTTGCAATTTCGGTTCCGATTAATTTTAATCGGAAGTAATATCGGGGAATCTTTCCCCCGTTGTTGCCTTCTGTCGATTACTCTTTCACTTGTTATTTTGTTGTGAACTCACAAGTTTTATTATAATATTTATTTATATTATTTCATTTGACGCTTCTGCCTCTGCCTCCAATTCCGATAAATCAAATTCAAAAACTCCGCTTCCGAATTCGGTTCCGATATAACCACTTCCAAGTTGAGAACTTTCTCAATAATAAGTTTACTATTAGATATAATATGTGTTTAATAATAAAATTCCGGTATTTCGTATCTGAAGCATCATGCCAGTTATCACAGGCGACAGTTCAGCTCCATTTAAATACTGGGTTGCATTGCAGGTCGGGAATTAGAAAGTAGACACGATAATCATACTGTGTTTATAGGCAGTTATGCTTACAGATCATTCAGATGGCTGCTATTACACTTGGTTTCTATTCTGCCATCATTTCTATTTATGTGACTTGTGGACTCACGGTTCCGTGAGTACATTAATGTCTATTTGAAAATTTTATGACAGGGCATTGCGTTTTCAGAAGTGACATTGGACGTAGAATTTCACAATTTGCTACACTTTTTGTAATATGTTTATGCTCTATGAGTCCTGTCGATTACTACAGATACAGACATGTTTTGTTATTTCACTAGCGCAACACTGAATTGGGAAACCACTGAATATTTCAGTTCAAAGTCTACATACTTTGCATAAATGTAAGCCAGTAAATTCTTAACTATCGCATAGCATCCAAAAATAAGTTCTTTAAAGTTTAAACGATCCTCAAAGGAATATTTAAGTATGTCACGTTCTATGAATACTTCTAGGAGTGCCTGAAGTATATTTAATTTAAAGTTTGACAATCATAAAATTTTCTTGACCGTAGCTACCAATTAGCTATCTGTCTACGCAATAATCTTGAGTGCACTAACTACGCATGAGCAATGATTATGCAAAAGATGAATAAATCATACGTCAGAAACAGACGACCATAGACGTTCTGTAATGGATGATATTAGAATATTGATGCCAGTAGAATACTCACTAGGGTTTACTACGAAACCTGGAGAGAAGCCAACAATTTCTTGCAGTTTTATTTGAGAAGTCTTTTGGCTGGCTGTATTTGATGCTAAGAGAGTTCTGATAAGAGAAAAAAAATGGCTTGAAATATGGGTACTAACTTGGGAAAGAATATGGAACTATGAAGTACTGCATAGTCGGCCTTATAATGTTCCCACTGTTGGGACTCAGGCCGGGAATGGGTCGTAATCCACCACGCGGGCCCAGTGCGGTTAGGTGGATGTCAGATGTCCTCGAATTTTTGGTTCTAGGACATGCCGGTTTCCTCACGATGTTTTCCTTCACCGTTTTGAGAGCAGTGGTGATGAAATAAATTACACAAAGTAATACGCCTGGCTGGGTTTGAACCCGCGACCTACAACTTGTAAATCGGAGCCGTTATCACTCGGCCACCACTGCTCTATGAAGTATTGAGCCGGTTGAAAAAATTAAAATCATCCTGGCCATGTTTCGTCAATAGGTAGAAAATGCTGAAGGCGTTAAATCCACTATTGTACATGTTTGTATATAAAAAGTATAAACAATTTTTTTCCGAGTAAACGAAATAATTTACCAAGTGATGTGAAAATTAAAATTAAATTTGCTAAATATCATTCGGGGCGAGTGAAACGGTGCAGAAAATAAGGTAAACATTTAGCTGAACGTTTCAGCCAGCCACAGTTCATTTACCCCTGACTAACTGTGTTACTGTTTTATTTTATTTTAATGTGCACTAAGTAAACTGAGTTACTTTTGGAATGGACTGGAAAACGTGAAGCTATTTAATTTCAATTCCGTTAATTTGATTACAAAGCTGGCAAAAAAATGTTAGCAGAATTTGCGGTTCATCATTTCAGTCACAGTTGGACATAGGCTTCGCCTAAATGTCGCCATAACGACTGGTCCTGTGGGGTCTTGCATCCATCGGATTCTCGCAACCCTCTCTAGGCCATCGGTCCACCTTGTGAGAGGGCTTCCAACGCTGCGTCTTCCGGTACCTACGTGGTCACCACTCCAGAACCGAATTTGCGGTTAAACTTGACAAATGCCGAATGCTGCGGAAACGGGAACCAGAAACAAATTGATTCTGTACAATACCTACTTGGAACTGGAATCGTAGATAGGTCTCAAATTGACTGTTACATGCGACACAGAAGCAAGGTGATTTCGATGAACGCAACAATTTCGTGAATCTTCCAAAATGGGTAGTTATTTTTTTTTATTTTTGAGATCCAACAAGTTGTTAGTTTAAAGAAAATCATGCATGAAAAAGCAGTCAAAGATAACGTCAAGTTTGACAACGGAGAATGGAAAAAAAAATCTATTGCGCCGACCCCTAGTAGCATAGGATATAGCAATGAAGGAAGATTTTTCGAATAATCCCACAACCCTAGTAGGCATTGGCCCTAGTGGGACTCATCCAGCCCTAGTTGGCCCCGTCCACTAAGAACATACCAATCTTATTCCTCTTTTTTTTCTGGGTGAGTAATCATCAAATAACTTCTCCTGCTCTGGATAGAGCAAGAGGAAATATCAGAATTTTACTGACAAAAAAACCCATCCGATTTCCTTCAGTTGCCTTTTGCGCTCCAGGGCCTCAAGACAGAAAGAACACTTTTAACTTTTATTGAATCATTTGAGTCACAATAACAAGTCACGTGCACAAGGCAGTCGTCAAATCTGTAAACAATAAAATCCCAACCCATCCGTTTGACTTCGCCATAGTCAGGTAAAAACAATCTTACCATAGACAATGATTATAAATGGGAATAAAATAACAAACAACATTATTATACCAACATTAAGAAACCAAAACATTATGGTACGAAGTATGTACACGAGATTACGATGATTCACAAGATAACCCGGCAGACAGCGAGCCGCCTACGAAATACTTGGCAATAAAATATAGCGTTTGTTGAACTTTGAATTGCATTGTGAGGCTAATCCGAGGAGCCGGTTTTATTTAGTAATTGATCAGATTTCTTTTATCGAGTTAAACATTTAAGTATTCAGCCAGATTACTCTGTAACAATCTCACCGTGAAAACTGCTGTGAAAAGGGCCGTCATTCCATCAGCCTATTCTGTAAATATAATTTTGTGTCAGACTGAACTTTCGATGTCGGCAAAAAAAAAAACAACTTTTGGTTTCGGCTGCCATCCAGCCGACATTAAGGCCGAATAAAATTCAAATTCAAAATGTATTTATTTCTCATAGGCCTACATGATTATCTTATAAAACGTCAGAACTAGTGGACGGTTCCTATTGATCGTTTCCTATGGAGAAGAACGAGCAAGAAACTCCATGGTTACTCTTTGTTTGTTTGTCTTAATTAAAGATGTTTCATACTGCGATCAGCCATGTTAGTTCCACCTTATTCATTAGGTATTTTTTTTGTTATGTAAAGTATCAAATACTGAATAATTAATAAAATACAATAAGTAAGTTTAAAATAAACAGAGAATGACTAAATGAAAATCAACTATTTTTCGCCCAAGAACGCAATCACAACCGAAAATTCACAACTGAAAAAGAACATGACTTTTTCAGTTGTGAATTTTCGGTTGTGATTGCGTTCGAAGCAGTTTGATTACGGTTTCGGACCGTGAATATTAGTTTCGATTGGACATTAGTGATGTGTGTGTAAGTCATTCCTTCTAAAGTTAAGGGTTAATTTCAAGCCATTTCACCTTAGTTTACACGGTAAAATGTTAACTGAATAGCATTACTGGCACTACCGTAAAAATGGTTCATCTCTACGCGAGTTAAATACTGCGGAGCATAGCTGCTGTGGTTGATGAAGAACCTAACCGAAACGTTAAAAATATTTTCAGGTCAGGCTCGTGCAATTTCAACCAACCGACATGTTTTCAAAGTTAGTTTTAGATTTAATTTGACTCGTGCAAAGCGTTTGCAGTTCGCTGAATTTGTTTTAAAAAGTTTCGCCTGTAGCTGTATATCCGTATTTAATTTGACAAATTCGGCATCATTAAAATATTTTTCTGCGAATCTGTTTATTCAGAATTCACTCATAGCCACAGATGTCAGTATTTCTGAAAGGTTTTCTAGTGTAGAATGACTATGACAATAAGGGCGGAATTCATCAATAAAACTAATCACGTTTTATCCAGAATAAGATACTATGAAACATCCAGGTTTATAAGTTGAGAATTTTGACATAAGAAGGCAGCTTTACGTCAATGTTTGGCAGGTTTGAATGCTAAAGTAAAGTTTGACAAGTACCTAACTTTCATAACTTCAGTCAGAACCTGGGAGTTAGGGAGAGTTAGAATCTCACAATAAGGCCGGAATTCATCAATAAAACTAATCGCTTTTAACATTTGGCTCGCATAATCGCGTTTAGCTGCTGTCACTAGTGTCACATGTAAAAATATAACAAAAGAAAAATACAAACAATTGAGATTCATACATGATTTAGCCTATTTTTGAGATGGGACATCATCTAATAACTCAGCCCAGTCTAGATGGAACGAGAGGTAGTGTCAAACTTTTACTGACAAAAACCCACTTGTATTCCTTCCTTTATCCACTGCTTTGTAGGGTTACAGTAACTCTTTCGAAGAATCCTTCAGACTTATGATTTGGTCTAAAATTCAATATTGATTTTTAGGTCGATTTTTCAAAGATCTAAAGAGTCTTGGATCTTCAGACAAAGGCCTTCGTGAAACATGCATATGTAAGTATTAAATTTCAATAACATTTTTGCGTCTCAATGAACTCTGAGTGGAGTCTCCGATGTTCATTGAAGTCGGAAACGTTGTGAAGCATAAAGACCTAAAGAGACTGTGTGATCATTGAACTGATGTCTATATGAGTCACGACAGAATTGGAGGCCGTTTAAAGGTTAGTGATAGTATCTGAAGGCAGTAAGCGCGATTGTACTTAGTGAGACGAAACACGATCGTTGTTGGTTCAAGATCATATATACGAAAAATACAATATTTCACACTCAATCGAACAACATTTGTCTCAGTTTACTGATGGAAAAAGCGGGAGGATTGAGTGTTTTGATGGAAATGTAGAAATGCTTTTAGATAGGATTGTAACTTGTAACAAATGCTTAAAAATAAAATCAAATCAGCAATAAGAGAAAACAGATTGTGTTACAATTGACAAAGTGTCTCAATGCATTTGAGATTTTTCATAATGCTGTCTTGTTTTCTCGATAATCACAATCACTGATTGCAAAAAAGACAGGTTTAATAGAAATAATACTAGTAGATTTTCCTCATAATATCTGTAGAATATATTTTATTATTTATATATATTCATGTAAATTAAGTAGACTGAATTATCCTACAGTTTTATCCTTACATGTTATAATAAAACAAAGTCCCCTCCACAGACTTTGTCTACAAACCTTTGTCTGTTCACGATAATCTTAAAAGAGTATACATTTACACTAATATTATAAAGAGGTAAAGTTTGTGTTTTTGTTTATGGTATGGTAATCTCTGGAAGTACTGGTCCGATTGCTAAAATATTTTCCCCGATAGAAAGTTGCTTTATTCTTGAGTGACATAGAGCATATTTTGTGTACGCGGGTTTCAACTATATGTATATGATGAAATTTTAAATCAATCTTGATACAATCAGAATTGAAAGACGAAGATAAATTGACGAAATAACTCCAGACGAAAACAGGCCGCACCTAAATCTTTTAGTGGAATCTACCACACCCACTGAAAAGGTTAAAGTTAGCCATTTAGGGGATTGCACTGATATCTAATGCATCAGATTATCTTTCAAGAAGGCTTTAGGATTCAGAACTGTAATTTCCAGCAATAAGAACGAAAATGCTATGTTAAAAAACCTAGTCTCATTTTCGATTTTCAGTGTTTCGGAGTCCCCTGTTGGTCGTATCTTGATTCGTAAAGCTTTTAGTACGTTTTCTCTTAACGATGTGTTTGATGAGGATTGATTGGTTAAAGGAATGATTACTTAGGACCTGACAAAATTTAACGCAATCGAGATTGTACCATCGGATTTATAGGTTACTGATATGAAAGAAGTTACAGTTTATTTCAAGCCTGAGTTAAATTTAAGTGGATATGTACAGACACATGAGCATCAAAGTGTAACAACTCTTTCGGAGTTTGGTATCGCTCAAGTAGAGTTTCCTAAACATTCTGCAGATTTTAATAACATTTTAATGGTGCCTCTTCGGATAATTTATAAACAATGGATATTTTCCGTCTATATACATCCGTTTCCATATCAAACACTGTTTTTGTGACCTCGTCTATGTGGAATATCTGGGTCTAACTAACAAGTTGCAATGTGGTATTGGGTATTGTGGTGTGCTTGATACAGAGAGAGTTGGAGCAAGTTTAATTTGGTAGCCTGTTCATCTGTTGCTTTGTCGACAAAGTTGGGCTCTCTATAAACTTTATAATAGGTTGTGGAAGGTATTGTATCAAGATTATCTTGTTTTGTGCTGTATGTCCTCCTTTCTGAAAGGGTCTATCGGAAAAGAGTAATAAAAGTGACAAATGTTACTGTTTCTTTTTAATGCTTAAAGTATATCTTCCTGCCCTGCCTTGTCCCATTTTATTTGGGTTCGGCACAACACGTTTTTTTTCTTCCATTCTGTCCTGTCACCCGTCGTTTTATAGCACTTCTCACACATTTCAACCATCTTTTCTTTGGCCTTTTCCCTCTCCCTCTCCATCTATCTACATGTGTACTCATAACTCTTTTAGTAACAGCTAGCTAGCTTTAGTTTCTTTTAGTTAGTACCTTAAAGTATGCTGATTTTAGAATAAATCTACATTGCACTTTAGTTCTCATAATACATTTTCTGTAACTGAAATATTCTTAACATCTTTTCTATTATTTTCGATTGAGTTCACGCATCTAACAAACAATTTCTAGGATTTTATTTGTTCGCCCAACTGTTCTTGTCTGTTTGTCCAACGTGACAACTAATCACAACTTTGTGACAATCCTATGAGTTTTACTACCAAAACCTCCTACCGACTGGCCTATTGCTATTGTTAGGCGATTAATTAGAAAAAGTATTTCTTATGAAGAAGAATATATATAGTCTTCTTCATCTTAACGTGTCAATGGCAAAACTAGATTTTTTAAGTTAAATTCATTGGCTCGATATTCGGCCTCGGCAATGCCGACCGCTAACGCTGTCATTAGGTCCCTACGCAGCTACGTAAACAGGTAATAGGGCACGTGATGCAGAATGGAAGATGGGATATAGTTTGCAGAGAGACGCTGCACAAAAACTGTAGATCGGAACCGTCCGAGAACCTAATCTGTGGAGATTGTAGTATATTAGTGTTTCATAAACAAAGCTGTCTCTAGATTATAATTAACCGAATTTCATTGATAATTTTGAAAGTTCCTAACATGATGTTACTGTACCTGTTTGTTGTTAAATTCTGTTGTTATGTTAATTTGCTGTACCCTATCAGGATCATTAAAGCTAGAACTAGACCGGCGCACACGTGTAACACCCCTGATTTGTACGTAGAACAACGTCGCGTGGCGTGGATCAAGTGTAGCTCTACAAGTCTAGTTTCCATATAAAATGTATGGAGACCGACGTGCTCAGATCGGTGTGTGTAGCACATGTGTGCGCAGTGTAGCTCTACCGATTTGTCTGTAACTTCTATATGTACATGCATTGTAATAAAATAAATACTAACTGTCAATTTCTGATTTAAGCATTTGAAGTTGAGTATTACTCATATTAGTCTACTTTAGCCGTGTAGAACGTGTCCAAATATTCAAATTAAACACACGTCCTGAAACGCAGGAATCCAGCAGGGTCGAAACCTACTGGGGCCATAGGTGATACGAAAGGGAACCCCGTGGCCCTGGAACGAAGGCAAATAAGGAACAAGAGTGGGTATTACTCAGTAAAAGTCTGCTACGCAAAGGCCGGGAGATGACATTCGATGGTTTACCACCTAAAAAAAAAAAGTCACGTCCTTAACTTCTTGATTCTATTATAAGTTATGCTCTTGACAGCTATGGGCATTCAAAAATAAACTAAGATAAATTAGAAGCTCTTCAAATTAGATTCCTAAACCAAAAGCAAGTTGTAAGGGAGATTATAGAAAATTATTTAAAATCTGCAAAATTCTACCGATCACTTTCAAACATAAATATCTTTTATTCGTTCCCCACCACAGTACCCAAGAACATAGCTTAACTCACGTATACAATAATCATAATACACGATCTATGGCTTCTGGTAGATTCAATGTACCCAGAGCCACCAATTACTTTGGTGACAGAACGCCTATTGAACAGTCTGCCGGCAGACATAAGGAGTGAAACAAACACAAACAGATTTAGACGCAAATTAAAATTATATTATTTAGAAATATTTTAAGTACATTTAAGTATGTTTAGAGACTCACCGACCCCACAGTCAAACCATTGCAACGGTTTGATGGGGCTTATCTTATAAGTTACTTAACTTTTTGGAATAAAAATAAATAAACTTTAGGGAGAGAATTAAAGAGAGTTGTGTAGGTCAGGTACCTACTTATAGCATTCTTCAAACAAACTCCCTCGGTATATCATTTTGACAATTAACACTATAATCTAGAGTATTTGTCAAGGAATCAACCAGAGTAAAAGTTACCAATTAATTCAAATTCATTAATACACCCTCTCTCACCTCACTTCTCTCACAAGCACTCTCTCTCATCTCATGAACAAAATAAAATAGTTGCACATGCTTTGCATATAGGTCCGTATTCCGTATAAGATTAAACTTCGCATCTATCCTCGAAGTCAGAAGTAGGTCACGGCCGAAGTTCGTCAGGAAATGATTGAGCAATCTTATGCGGACGCAATACTTCAACACTTCGTCGTTACTGTGTGTTTTTCTCATAATTATATAGGCTAAATAGGATATCTGTTCAGAATTGGAGCGCTGATGCTTCTTCTAATTAAGGATATGGCAATGGAAGTTAGCTTGTTTGCATCTATTGTTTGTGAAGGCTAATATTATTCGGAGTCTATCCTATCTAGTCTATTTATACATATAAATAGAATTTAAGTGTCTGTTTAACTATATCAAAATAACATTTTTTTACTTAATAAAGTATATTCGATACCCACAACAAAACCGCAATTTTTAAAAATTTTGTCTGTATGTCTCATTGTTCCGGCTAATATCCGAAACTGCTGGACCGATCTTGATGGGACTTTCACTGGTAGTTAGCTGATGTTATAAGGAATAACTGTTTTTTATGAGTCTGACGCGGACGAAGTCGCGGGCACCAGCTAGTTTCAAATATTACTGAAAAAAATATTCTTTGGTATGTCTAAAATAATCAGGCTCTACGCAGGCAAGTAAGCATCTTCATCCTTTCAACCGATAGACGTCCACTATTGGACATAGATTTCTCGCATCCATCAGATTCCCGCAACCCTCACCAGGTCATCAGTCCACGTTGTGGGAGGGCGTTATGGGTACACCGCCGCCACTCCAGAACCTATCGTCCCCATCGACCAAGTAAGCATCAAGAATCTTCTTAAAAAAAAAACGATTTTCCGTGTGAAAAGATAACGAAATCATTTCCCAATTTTCTTTTCTAAAGCATTTTTAACTTTGAGTTCCTTATAAATCGTTACTTCAAACGCCTTCCGATCCTTTTAATTGTATAATCTTGTATTCTAAACATCTTTTATAGCACCTTTCTTGTATTTTATCCCTAAAAGTGTCTCGTGATATTATATTCTCAAATGTAGGTCGTGAAGCTTTGGCAGCGAACTCAGATAAGGTGACACGTTATTTGACATCGACCTTTTCTATATTTTAATATATGACATCACATCGGTCTAACCATTTTATTCCACGGTTAGATGTGTCTAGGAATTTGTATTTATATTTATTTATTTATATATACTTTATTGCATACCAAGTTACAAATTTACAAATTGAAATTGTAATACAACAAAAAACATACAATTGGCGGCCTTATCGCACTCGGCGATTTCTTCCAGGCAACCGAGAACGGATAGAGACTTCCTGGACACAAAATGGGGTTGCACTTGGTGCAAATATAAAAGTAAACAAAAATTAATACTAAAATAGATACACATATACATAGATACAAAATATAAATATATAAGCAAGAGAATAAGTGATGAAACGAAGACATGATCACAGTGACAAGTAATGATCCTTCACAAGCCTTTTAAATACAGGCAGTGTTTGCGGACGTTTTATTGTCACAGGCAATGCATTCCATAGACGAGCGGCCTGGACAGTAAAAGACTTATCCAGGAAAGTAGTCGTATGCATTGGCATTTTAAGTTTCAAGTTATCCGATGACCTAAGAACGAGGAGTCGCAAAGAAATTGGAACCGTTCTTTGAGGTAACGAGGGGTAGAAGAGGAAAAGAGCGCATTAACAAGAGTATTTCGGCTTTATTATCCATCCATTTTCTTCCTGATGCTGATAAAATTCGGTTGATTTTCGTAAATCTTTGATAGTCGTTACAGGTAGTCAGACTACAGAAAATCTAACCATCAATCTATCCAAGGAGTGTCGTGTTGCCCAGTTACTGGACTGTGGAGGTCTGATAGTAGTCACTCCATGTAAAACATAAGTAATCAGCTGCATCTGGTTAGACTAGAAGCCGACCCCAAGCTACTTGAGAAAAGTTTAGGGAGATGATTATGCAATGGAACAAAATTTATAAAAAATATCAAAAGATCTCGGAGTAGCTTAATCTATCATAAAATTTAATCCGATAAAATCAGTGCACCTAAATGTTCAATAACAAAAGATCCTGATCCACGAACATAATATTATTATAATCTGTAGATATAATATGGAAGCTGCTTTTGAAACGCAGTGGTAATACTATGCTCTCTCTATTTACTAAGCCTTGTGTACTTTCATCACTTTCATAGTTTCCATCATATGCTACAACTTCTTAAACTTTATGATCAAAGTTTATTTTTACAGCGTACGATAAAATCTTCAATTTGTATCCAGCTCCCGACATATATGTCTAATATCCGTCCTAAAATAGAAGTTTTACAGCCACATACTTTGGGAGTTGCAGTGCCACTATATTGAAAATGGTATTGCTTGTACCCGTGACTTCGTCCGCGTCAGACTCTTCATTATTTCAGCCAAAAGTAACGACCGGTCCTGTGCGTCCCGCATCTATCGGATTCCCGCGACCCTCACCAGATCATCGGTCCACCTTGAAGGAGGCCTTCCAACACTGGGTCTTCGTGTACGTGGTCGCCATCACCACGCTAAAACCTTTCGTCCTCATCGACCATCTGTTTTGCGAAAAATGTGCGCTGCTCACTTCCACTTAAGTTTAGCTATTCTTCGGGCTATGTCGGCAACCTTGGTTCTTCTGTATATAATTATGTTCAATAATTTTGCGATCGCGCATAACTAAAGGGTTTCCTTGACATCAGATGGCAATGGAAAGCCGTTGCCCTTTGGGTGACTATAAGCCTTTTGATGAGGCCCATCACAATGCCGTTTTTCACAAATTCAAGAGGTTTTTTTGAGTGGAATTCTAATTCTTTTCTTAAAATAAAAGTACCTACTCCTAGCTTATGTTACTCCGCATAACATCAGCCATCTATCAGTGAAAGTTCTGTCAAAATCGGTCCAGCTATTTCGGACATTAGCCGGAACAAACAGACAGATTTTTTTATAATTGCAATTTTTATGTAGGTCTATGTCGAATAACTATACTTTTAAATGCATTTAGTAAAAAAAAAAAATGTTTTCATATTACAGACAAACACTTCATTTTTATTTATATTTATTTAGATATAGATTTGGCAATATCTTTAGAAAAATTAGCATTTTTCGAAGGTTCCGAAACGCTGTGTTAGCACTTCCAATATACTATTTTTCAATTTCCCAAGTATAGTTTCGTTGCCAAAACATACAAATCAAAAGATTAGCCTCTTGAAGTAGAACTCACTCTGTATGCCGCGTCTCGATTTATCCTTCATCCAGAATCCGAATAAAGTATTCTGTCCAAAAGCTAGAGAATTTTCGATGATGTATTCCAATATATATACAGTAAATGGCTAATTCTGCAACACCAACTGCGAATTGTCGACTTTTGACTACATTAATGATTCAGATTGGGATCAGAGGTCCAACCATACACTTCACTTCACAAGCTCTCAACGCGATCCATTTGACAACCTAAACTGAACTGTTAAAAGGGTTGGAGCTATTTAGGGTGTATAGCTCCATCCCTCTTTCTCACTCGACTTCAATTTTAACATGTCATGTTAAGGACCATGGATTAGTATTAACACGGTATGATCTTGCCTCCTCCACCTCGCGTCGTATTCCTCATTACTGAGGGTCGTGAAGTTCATATACGATTAGCTTCTGGTGGATGGTGTCTTACTGTTGGTAAAGGTTGCGGGAATCCGATGGATTCGAGACGCACAAGACCGTCCATTGTGGCGACGCTTGGTTAGGAGGCCTGTGTTCAACATTGGACGTCTTTCGGTTGAAATAATGATCATAATAGTGATGGTGTCTCGCCATCAATAAGCAAGCGAAAAGTCCAAAGTCAAAAGTTTTTTATTTCATAGGGGCCGACATGAGCACTTATAAAACGTCAGAATAGTACACTTGACAATATATAGGTACATAAATTTATCAACAATACCTGTTCTTTTTGGATTTGATTTCACTAGTACTTAGCTCTACACTAAGTTATTTAAACACGTTAACACCTAGGTGCGCTTAAAATTACCTATAGTTAAAAAATGTATCTATCTAACCAGCTAACTTTATCATTACTAACAATTTTTTTTCTAATAAACTAAGACATTTTACGGCCTAACCCTGTTCGAGCCATCAGCATCATTGAATGGGGGCCCGTAAATAAGACGATACCTTGTAGTACAACTAGTTGTCAGACCTTAAGTTTGTTTTAAGATTCACTCGTGAGCCTATGACTGCTTAGACCTTCTCAGCAGTACTAACATTAAATAAAATTGTTCGAAAGCAAATAATCGTAATTCTAACAAGAAACGGAAACGTCTCGATTGGAGACCGCTGTCATTTACCAATCAACAGACATTGTATCATTGCAATACTACCAACTTCAAAACACAATCTATTCGCACTGTTTCTTTTAGACTCTGCATCAACTGCACTTGGTTGCATCAATTCAAATACTGACAAATTAAATTGAACTTAATGTTGTTCGTTTTAAGGTTCAACTTACTTTTTTTCCCTCATTAGGGTTATTAGTTGAAGTGGGAGAGAGTGAAAGTGCTTTCGATACCCTTGTGTTTATTTTCAGTACGGAAGTGTACAAACATTAATAATTACAAGCTACTGGTACCTTTGATGTGTACCGGTAAAAATAGCTGATTAATTGAGGCCTACCCAATTGGTATAATCCTGTGTTTATTTTTGAACAATGTTCTATACCTATGACATCACAGTTTAGTGTGTGCATTCTTATTCTGTTATTTGACAGTTTCCCCTTCTACTAGATTTGAAATGTTTCTAAAAATCCTTTTATTTGCGATTTTGAATAAAGTTACTTTTTAATCCAAAATTTTAAGAGTCCTATCTATAAAATTGTCTATGTTCCAGTCTTAAAGGGCCAGTTTAGGACAATGTTTTTTTTTTGTAATAATGAAGCACCTATCACAGTAGTATTTATAACTACAATTGAAAACATCATTTTAGATTAAAATTTTAAAGCTGTCCCGTACAAACATACAAGTCAGATAGTTTACATATTTTCCATTTCATATTCTGGTGTCACCTTACATTCGTGAAGCAATAAATTATTATGCTTCTTACCATGTAAAATTCGGTAAAGAATGAAAAGTGAGAGTCGTATCGTTCTTCTGTGTTACTTCAAACGTAATAGGCGCCATTTTGTAATAAACGAACAATGGTACATTGAAACCTCATAATGCTACGAAACGATGCACATCAAAAAGTCCAAATTACAAGATTTTCCAGAGAAAGTCTTGTAAACAGACCTCGACCGACACTTGCACCGTGTTTTGTGGATAATGATACATAGTTTAGTGCTAAAGAATTTCTTTTTCGTATTAACAAAAAAAGCAATACAAAATAAGCAAATTATGAAATCACTGTTCATTTTGTTCAGCCTAATGCAAAAAAACATTGTACATGATGTTTTTTTTTGCATTAGGCTGGTCAAAATGACTCCTAAGTGACATAGAAAAACAAAATTTTAAGAAAACTGCTGCTTAGGCCATAGAATTTATTATTCTATGGTCCCTAGTTTTTTCATGTTCATATTAACAATGTTTATTAAAATAATGCCGATACTTATTTTACACCAACACCTTAAATCATTTCAAAGATGTGCGACGCCACAGTGTGAACAAAACAATATCAATTCACATAAGATTTTATAACCATAACTATCTCAGAACAAAAGTTAATAAAATAAAACAATGGATAGAGCGCTAGATTATAATTTGCACCAATACTCCAATTAAATTAGTTGTTGATATTTTAATGACAGTGGGTATATTTCCAAGGCTTAAAGCAACATCACGAGACGCAGTCGGGACAGACGCCAGTTATCATCTTGATTACTATACCTCCATTGTTTTGAAATGTTTCCAACCAAAGAGCACCTCACTAACGTAACTATTGCAAGCCATTATGTCATGTCGCGCGCTTTTCGAAATAGATACGGAAGAAAATCGCTCCCGAAACAGATTTAGATTCTGAAGCATCCAGTTATGTATCGCATTTAAAGTGCTGGCACAATAAAAGAGCTTTAACTTCTAAAACGGGAATGAGACATTTTATAATCGTTCAGACACGTCTATGCGAGGGGTGATTAAAGGTTGGTCGTTGTCCCACCATCCTTGGCAAAAAGCCAGGATGCCAAGTCAGGGAGAAATGTTTGCCTTGTTTGCTGTTTGTAACTATTATTTTAACCGTCTATGGTCGAGTGTTCCAAATTTTAAAATTTAAACTCAACTGTCACGTTCTAAACCGTTGTGGCTCGGAATTAAAAAATGATATGTTACCGAGTTCAAAGAGATTTTTTATGACGGAGCTACCGGAGCTATTTTTAAATCGCTTCATCATTTGGTTGGGTCTTCGATCTGTAGGTACTCGGTCCATTAATTTTAATTAAGAAATGATCGAAATAGAGCAATAATAGCTTTTCGTTCCACTAAAGTTTGGATATTAATAATTTTATGAAGGCACGAACGACCTTCCCTTTTCAGTGTGTTTATCGTTAGGTACCTAGGTACCGATTAGAGATTCAGTGTTGATCTACTTTGACAACTTCATGAAATAAATGACTGGAGAATAAATATGACTTTTAGGCATATTTACTATACAAAAACAGTTAAACATCGGCCTTTTAGTGAAAATATAGCGACAGCCTATAGTCCTCTTTTTACGATATTAAACCCTTCAAATCAATAAAATTCCTCGTTCCTTATTTTGTATAAATATCAAAAAGCCAGTTCAGAAAAACTCTTATCGCCGACTTGCATCGGACTGACCTCTTTCCCCATTTAAAACTGGCAAGTTGCTAGGGGAGTAATACTTTCAGCCATTCGTTCAGCTTAAGTTTTATGTTATAATATGGCATAGAAAACGGAAGAAACTATGGATTTGGTGGGAAACTGGGAAGTGCAAACTGCCAGTCTATCAATACAATGTGCAATGTGTGTTTGAACCATATCATATATCCACTAATTTTTAATTCAAGACAATTTGCTCTATTCAAAACGAATTATAGGTACGTCATTTGATATTTATCTCGAAATAATTCTAATACATATACGTACCTATATTGGAAATTGCAACTCTGTTTTCATTTAATGTACTTCTCATCAGAAAAACCTAGACACTTCCGTTTTTATGATTTCTGTCCTAATTTAACACAAAAGAGTTTTCATGATTGTATAGCTGGCAGTTTAGCCATTACAGTGATAAGCGAGAATTCAGAATTCAAAATTGGAGTTTCATTTGTTTATCCTATATATGAAATGATTCACTATTTTGAGACAAATGTGTGTTTAGAGTTGGAGTACATTTCACCATTGAAAACTAAAAATTAGAACTTTTTATTCTTTATTTGTTTACTGTGACTTTGGGACGTCTGAAAAGTTTTTTTTCTAAAACATATGGATACTTTGCCCGCAGAAGCCGCCCAAATGGAAAATCTAAGTCTGTTGTCTGTTCATAGAGTCTACAAACACTATCAGGAGACTGGTTTGTTCACGCGCCGTTCAGGATCTGGCAGGAATCGACAAATCGTCACTTTGAGGGAGATGATCGATTTATTGTAACAACTTCTTTAGGAAATCGACGCCTTAATGCTTTTTAACTGCAGCAGCAGCTTCATGTTGTACGTAGGGTGGCTGTAAGTGAATTTACAATTAGAAGAAGGTTGAAGGATCGTGGACTGGTACCGCACAAGCCAGCAAATGGCCGAAATTAATTGCAGACCATCGAAGACCGCGCCTTAACTTTGCGCGTGAGCACCTAAATTGGTCATACCTCCATTAGAACAAAGTCGTCTTTTCTGATGAGTGTAAAATTATGCTGTATGGTAACGACGGAAGGAACAGGGTCTACAGAAGAGATGGAGAACGCTTTGCACAATGCTGCATTGAAGAAAAGGTCATCTATGGTGGCGGTTCGTTGCGTGGTAAGACAGCTTGTCTTTGTGTCTGGGCCACGTCTGCCTGCACTAAAAAGTCTTCGGTACATCGAACAGTGTCTTGAGCCTCACGTGATGTCTTATGTACAATTTATTGGCAACGGTTTCATATTCATGTACGACAATGCTAGGGCTCACACCGCGAGCGTCGTACGAGATTATGTTACCGAACTCGGTATCTCCATTTTGGAATGGCCAGCAAGAAACCCGACACATGTATCCTATTGAACATCTATGGGATGAATTAAAGAGACGAATTTGTGCGAGAGATCCTGCCCCAGAAACAGTTAGCCATCTGCAAAATGCAATCCAAGAAGAATGGAATGGAATGCTACAACTTGGAATGCTATAAACTTAGTCAAAATAAAATTAAAAAATATGCGAGACTGAATAAAATCATAAAAAAATGTAAAAACCACAAGAAACAACAAAAACACTTTTCCAAAAATATTCAACTGCGGAAAGAACATGTTACCTTAATTAATCAACTAAATAACTATCAGATTAAGTTAGAAGATAGTATAAATATTTATGAAATTGACACTCAGCGCTTACAGTCAGAAATACAGACTCTTGACGCCTCACTAAAGTCAATTTATAACAAATATGTATGTTCAAAGAACCAAATAAAGGAACATATTCTTGCGACAAATGAGTTAGTGGACAAAGTAGACTCACTTACTCTTAGAAACATCGAATGTACTTGTCAGAGAGAATCTAACATGGCTGGCCTCCAACTTGTGGTAACAGAGGACACATCCCAGGCCATCAGTGCTCAAGACTGTATTCCTCAACAAGAATTAACTCAAGGGGTAGATTCAGCAAAATGTAGTTTTTCCTCTCATAAAAGCGGTGATTATAAATCAATTATGTTTTCAGACAGTATAGGAAGAGGTTTAGGACAATTAGTTAGTAAGAACCTCCCTTTTTCTTCTCAAAATCATTGTATACCACAAGCTTCCTACCATCACATAATGTCATTAGTTAATGAACAAGTATATGATCCCAATGCTATTATAACTGTATTTGTGGGTAATAGCTTAAATGTTAACAAAGATGACATCACTTATAATGTCACAGAGCTATTGAAGATAGATTGTAAGAGGATTATTTTATGTGCTTTTCCATACTTTGAGCACTTGTCAAATAGGCAAAATAAGTACATACATATGCTAAATATGCATATGCATTTTTTAGTTAGTCACCATAGTGATAAGTTTTTATTTTTTGACATCAACAATTTTGTTGATAAACTTTTATCGACTAGGTATACTGTATACCTACCTATTATATATAGACGTCAAATAGCGAGGCTATTAGCTTATAATATAGCTTATAATATTAACTCGGACATAGTTAGTATGTCGAAGTTCCCAATTATTATTAGTCCCACCATTAGTAATAGTACTAATGTTACTTTAAACTAGATAATAAGACAACAGATGGTACTGTTAGCAATTTAGATCAACTTAACAATAAAGTATCTTCTGGCATTCAAGCTAAAAGGGCTAGGCAAAAATCATTTAATTTGTTTCTTCAAAACATTCAGGGTTTTTCTTCGAAACAATTGGAAATTGAATTATTTTTAGAGAAAACAATGTTTGACATCATTTGTTTCACTGAGCATTGGTTAAAGGATTTTGAAATGCTAATTAATTATGAGAATTATAATATGGGCAGTTGTTTTAACCGAAAATCAATGTTACGTGGGGGTTCACTAATCCTAATTAAAAATGGTATTAAATTTAAAACTCGTAAAGATATAGTTGCACTGTCTGTTGAACATAGCATTGAATTATCTTGTGTTGAGCTGGATAGGCATGTTATAGTGTGCGTTTACAGGCCCCCTAATTATCAAAACTACTCTATTTTTGAGTCTGTCATGGAGGATGTTATGACAAAACTTGCAACTGGTAACAAAGTAGTAATTATCTGTGGAGACTTTAATGTTAATATTTTAGAAAATAATTCAGATAGCAGTAGATTATTAAATCTCTTCAAATCATTTAATTTATCAAATGTGTTTATAGAACCTACTCGAACTACGACAACTACTGCTACATGTATCGATAATGTTTTTTGTTGCTGCAACTATTTAGAAAGGGCCATTGTAAATTATCTGCCTTCTGATCATAGCGGCCTAATGGTAACGTTTGAATCAAACTTACCAATACAACAAGTACAGATTCAGTCCAGACCATTAACATCCGGTAAACTAAATAAATTTAACAGTACTTTAATTAGCAAGTTAGGTGATTGGAATCTTGAAGCAAACAATGGTAATTTTCTGTATAGCGATTTTTTTGCAATAGTCCAAACTGAGTTCAATAAGACTTTTGAGAAAAAAACTAAAAGTATCTGCCCTAAGTTTAGATTTAGTGACTGGGCAACTAAAGGAATCAGAGTAAGTAGGGAAAGACTTTTTGAGCTGTATGGCCTTAAGCCTATTATTAACACTGAAACTTTTAATAAGTATGTTGCTACATATTCAAAAATGTTTAAAAACACTTGTAAGGCAGCTAAGGCCTTGTACATTAGCAACAAAGTGAAATCAGCAGATAACAAAATTAAAACGGTTTGGAAAATTATAAATAATGAAACCAACAGGAACAAAAAACATAACAATGATTACACATTGGAGACACATCATGGTCTTATTAGTGATAACAAACTAGTTGCAGAAGAATTCGTAAACTTCTTTGCTAGTATACCAAGTAAAACTACTGAAGCCTTAAATTCGTCGCCATCGCATGCTTTTGGTTTATTACAGGCGAACGTTGCAGCCTGTTCGACTGAATTTAACTTTAAGCATATAAACCCCATAATAGTAATAAAAGCGTTTAAACAAATTAAGGTTAAATTAACAGAAGATCTGTGGGGTATGTCTATCAAAGTTTGCACCTCAATTATTGAGACTATAGCGCCGTACTTAGCTTTAATATATAATTTGTGTATAGATCAAGGAGTTTTTCCGGATCTAATGAAATATAGTAAAGTGATACCACTTTTTAAATCCGGGGACAGTAAAGACACTAATAATTATAGGCCGGTGTCCGTGTTGCCGGTTTTTAGCAAGATATTTGAGAAGGTGATGTTAAATCAAATGCTTAATCATTTTAACACAAATAACATTTTACACGATAAACAGTATGGTTTCACCAAAGGACGTTGTACTACTGACGCTGGTGTCTCCTTACTAAAACACATTTTTAATGCGTGGGAAGAGGCACAGGATGCTATAGGCATCTTCTGTGACCTGTCTAAGGCGTTTGATTGTGTGGTTCATGAAACATTACTCCTGAAACTTGAGCATTACGGACTAGGCAAAACAGCTTTAAGCTTATTAAAATCTTATTTGATTGACAGACAGCAACTAGTTCAAATTAACGGTGTCAATTCGTCGGGATTAAATGTGAAAATGGGGGTACCCCAAGGTTCAATTTTAGGTCCTTTTTTATTTTTAGTTTATATTAATGATTTACCCTATTTGTTGCAAAATAAACTTAATATGGTGTTGTTTGCCGACGACACTTCTTTGATTTTTAAGATAAATAGAAGGACTAATAATCTTGACGACGAAAATAACGCCCTACTGCAGGTCCAAAACTGGTTCACTGCTAATAATCTAGTTTTAAACGGGAAAAAAACTAAATGCATAAAATTTTCCTTACCAAATGTTAAAGGTAGCGATTGTGATGTAGTATTAAACGATGAAAAACTAGAATTTGTCGATAAAACAGTTTTCTTGGGTATTACGCTTGACTCAAGGCTACAATGGGGTCCTCATTTAACATCTCTTGCAGGACGGCTTAGCTCAGCTGCATATGCTGTCAGAAAAATCCGCCAATTTACGGATGTTGATACCGCTAGACTAGTCTATTTTAGTTATTTTCATAGCATCATGTCTTACGGTATCTTACTATGGGGACGGGCTGCAGAAATCGACTCAATTTTTATATTACAGAAAAGAGCGATCAGAGCTATATACAATCTTCGCCGCTGCGATTCACTAAGGGAACTGTTTAAGGAAATTAACATAATGACGGTGCCTTGTCAATATATTTATGCAAACATAATGTATGTTAGAAAAAATCTTAATCTTTTTAGCAAAAGAGGCGATAGACATAATTATGTTACAAGAAATAGGGACCAATTAGTTCAACCAAGTTTCAGACTAGCAAAAGTGGCCTCTTCTTTTATGGGGTACTGTTTGAAATGTTATAATAAAATACCTTCACAAATATTAGAACTCAATGAAACGAAATTTAAATCTTGTATTAAACGCACACTATGCAGGCAAGCATATTATAAGTTGGAGGATTATATTCAGGATAAAAATGCTTGGCTCAATGCTGGTCCAGCTCCACTACAACCGGGGTGTACAAATTGATTAATTAGTATGGAAATTATTTTTTAATGTTTTTTTTCCTGAAATTGTAAAATATAAGTATTGTATTATATGTATAGAAGCATTTTTTCCACAGTTTGTAAATGTGAGTACCATGGAGCTTTTTATAGTTTTTATGTTGCTACTGGACTTATTTGACATAAATGAGCATGGCAGTTGAGAGTTGGTCATGCTCACTCAAATGTCTCACTGATGGTGGCGCGGGTGTTGGATCATTCGGTTCCCTTCAAAATGGTTGAGCTGAGTGGTGCTAATATTAGCGTCATGTCCGTGAACGGGCGCTGTCAGTTGAGGCTGGTCATCTCTTAGCTGCCAGTTGCTTTTTTAATATCTATATTTAGTTTTTATTTTTATTTACATTGTTCTCACATGATAGCGACAAGAAACATGTAACAGAGATATTTGTAACTACAAAATATGATTGAAAAGAGTGTCCATGGAGTTTCTTGCACATTCTTCTCCATAGAGATCTACGCTTTGGAATGTGCAATTAGCATCATTTATTTTTTATTTTTCTGACTAACTGACTTCTTGACATTTCAAAAGTGCCTGTAAATGGTTTATTTGGAATAAATGCTATTTTGATTTTTTGATTTTGATTTTGATTTTGACAACATTTGATCGTGACTCTCATCCGATCGATGAAAAACCGTATGGAAGCAGTAATAAAATTTCGGGTAGGAAATACAAGTTATTAAATAAACGTTTTGTAGCAATTTTTTTTCATTTACGTGTGTTGTTTTATCAATTTCCTTCATACTCCATACAGGGTAAAAAATACTTTATATTCTTTAATGGAAATATGAAAGGAAAAGTGTAAACAAGCCCTTTGATGGTGATGTACAACGAGAAAATATTCATGACAGTCAAATAAATTGTGCATAATTAAACCCTTTACAATTTGTAATGGATACCCAATGGGCGGTCACCGTTGTCAGTTTAGTCCTCAAGATGAAAAACCAAACAATTATTAACAATAAACAGAAATACGGAAAAGTTGAAAACGAATTTCAGTTATCAAACAATACAATGGCATAAAGTTATGCGCTCTAATGAACTATAAAGTTTCACTCTTAAATAATTCTACGCCAATAGAAATATACTCGTAAAATTTGATAATTTTCCACAAAAACAATTCTCACTAACTTCATATAAGTCTTACAAATAGCTAAAAGCTAATTGAAAAGGACTACAAAGGTTTCCAGGGGCTATAAATATTATGTTAGTAGAACCATTCCTTCCGTGGTCTGGCCTCACTTGTCGTCCATTTATAGGTCAAGGCCTGGGAAGCGGGAGAGGCCTGTGCCAGCCGGTGTCCCTGGCCTCACAGAGAACACTGTCCACAATATGAATCCATTTATTTGCTACAAGAGACTATGGCTATTGTTTTTTTGTTATTCGATCTATTTGCTTGTTGAAATGAAATTATTATTTATACTGTTTTAATTGGAAAGGTTTTGCTCGTTTTGTAGTAGGTCAGTGCTAGGTTTATGTTCATTTGGTGACATAGGTACTGCACACAATGAAGATGAAGATAAACCTAGCACGGTTGGACACTTCCAACCTTCACGATTTGAGTTTAAGTCTACTGGAACCTAAATACAAATTATGAGGTTGTATTGTCTATTGTTTCATTTTTATGGTGATCATGGCCTTGTTTTATATGAACTGAGGTCATTCTTTAAATTATTTAATAAAATTACATACCTAGTAACAAATAGTAAATTTATTTTTTGGATCAGTACTGAAGTAACGAGCTTTTTTTTCGAACTAAATAACAATAAATTGCCTAGATTGTCTGGCAAGCAATATTTGCTAGGTCGGAGTAGCACGGTTCGCAAATTGCTTAGACTCTCTCGTTCGTTTTAATTTAATCTCAGCCCAGGGATGAAAATATTTTAACTTTTTTCTAATGTACTTAGGTACCTTCTTAGTTTTAATTTTCTTTTAAATAAACAAGAAACGGGCTCAGCCTTCGCTTATTCGGTTATTGCACTTTCTATTAGTGAAAACTGAAACTGAAAGAAAATTTTGTTTTTTAAAATAATTATATAAAATCAATTACAAGCCAACATTGCCAACTAAGTCTAGATAAAACCTGGAGATAGGTAATTTTAAGTTAATGAAGGGAAAGTCGTGCAAGAGAAAATGGCACCGGCACCTATTAAAAGGTATTTAAAATTTATAATGGACGTCGACTTTGCGATGAAATTGATTTTCCACAGAAATAGATAAATTCAAGGTTTTGTAGAGATAAAGTCGTATAAAAGTACCAATTTGAATGTTAAGTAACGTCCGTTTTCTCATAAGATCTTAAAATTAATGAAACTGAAAAAAATAATAAATAATGAATTAAATAATATGGCCAGCCAATTGCCACTCATCATAGATTCTGATGTAAGCATCATAAGAGGAAAATTAAGTAATGTACAAAACTGTAAGGTAAAAAAATTTCCTCTAGTTATAGATCCATTCAACTTTCTTTTGCTTTTTTTTTTAAAAAAGATGACTAGTAATTGACTATCGGAAGTTTTTTTTGTCTTTAACTTTAGCCTTCACTATGTCACTTCTGGGCAAAGGCCTCCTCCAAATTCTTCCAGGTTTTCCTAAGCTACGTCGCACTGTCGCAATAAATGAATAAATAGCATTTGTTTAATGTTTACAAACAATTTAAATCGACCGTGACCTTGTGTGCGGTGCAGGCGACGTGACAGACGGATAGCCACAAGTTCAACTTTTATTATTATTGATTTGGCCTTCACTAACGGTAGTTTATGCAGTTGATCCTAGTTTAAATATTTTACATGTGAATGGTGCAATTTAACCTTTGATTGGTTCGGTTGGTAGATAATTGTTTATAATTATGGCAGCAACTTTTTTTTTTATTTTGCCGAGTTTTAGCGAAATTCAGTGGCTGTTTTAAATATTTGCAAATTGATTTCTAGTGGATATTGTGATGTGTAAAATTCGTGTAGTTTTATTTCAAGTGCACTACTGGACAATATTTGTACCTATGTGAAACAGGCGAGATCTCAGTAAAATGAAACTGAGAATTTTATTGTAGTCAGCGAAGATTGCCAAGATGGCTGACTGAATACATTTTCTGCAAAATGCTACGAACAAATTAGAATATCTATAACTATCGGATTTTGAAGCGGTTTCCACTAATAGAAAGAGCAATAAACGTGGAAGGTTTGTGTGTTTAATTTGCCCCGAGCGAAGCCGGGGTGTAGTGAGACAGTTTATTATAGGTTTGTTAATTGTATTTTTAAATTAATAAGCAGTTTGAGTATGACTAAAAAGTAATTTATGTTGCTTTTAGAGCTTGTTAGGCATGTAGTAGTTACCAATTTCAGAATTGTTTGTTACTTATTGCATATTCAAAAGACAATCGAACATCGCGCCGACTCAAGAATCGTGTTCCACGACAATAAATCGCAAACAAAAAGAAATAACTTTCAACGATGTTGCATCAAATATTCAAAATGGCATTAGAATGGCGACTCTTGCTTCATAAGACCGACTGTCTTATGCGTTGCACACGCGCTGACCCGGAATCTCCAGGAACAACTGGTTCGAATAACATCACCAATATATCCTGACCTTTCAGTGCACAGCAAACTCTAATAACTTTAGATATAGCAAAAGGTCTTACAAAATGGTAACACATTCAGCTTCAAAATCTATTTTTGAAAACGTTCTTATTTTAATTTAGTAAATCTGATTGCATTCAGTGTTCCATATACGAAAAGGTTCCTCGGATTGCCAATTAAAAAGTTTGACGTATTGGTTGCGTTCCATTTTCGTACGTTCACGATTTTCGCACGCGATAACTTTCGTTTTCGCTTAGCCTGGTGTCAATTACATCAACCTAAATAATATACAACGACAGTGAAATGGTTGTCCACTTTCCCGCGTAGCAGCGATGCAATTAATTAATGTCGCATTACGCAGCTGACAATTATGACACTCAATTCGAGGCTGTAATCCTATGCAAATCTCGTTTTGCATCAATTTAAGACGTCTAGCATTTGCACTTGCGAGTTGCATTGCAAATTGTGATAAATTAATGTAATTTCAATATATGATGTATGACTTTCATATCAAGTATGATTTCATAACATGTTAAGCAATAAGCTTGGCATAAGCTCAGAAATCAACAATATATTATTTAGATAGTCTATATACACATATATCTTCTACTTACCTTTTTTGACATTACATCTGTTTCCATTATGTAATGTGCTATGATGTACAATACCTAAGATATAATGGAATAGAATAAACTTTATTATTGTACATCAAAATAGTTACAATTTCACAGAAATTTAAATCTATGGGTACAATAGCAAGATGAGCTTTAAGTATAATACAAATACTACGGTATGGTACCTGTGATACTAGAGCGAGGAACTGTCGATAAATTGTATGTGTCAAATCTCCAGGTAGATCTACCCATCCAATACTTGCCATCCTCGAAATATCTTTTTCAAATAACCCAGATTCTACGACACGTCCAATACCATTTTATAACCGTGTCTTCTATATCTAGATCCCGTATTGCCGAGGAAATATACAGGTATATTTCTGGATTCTTTAGTTAGAAATGGATCTTTAAAGAGTGTTCATGCAGTTTATAGGCAACTAGTGACCCACTTGGACTTCGCATAGGTGCAAATTGAATTGCTCTTGCTATTAGTAAATATCTCATCAAAATCCTTTGCGTGGCTTCTAACCACGCAGCAGTTAGCGGTTAAACACACAGACATAAACGAAAGTGTCTTTGTTTTATACTACGTAGAAAAGATACAAAGAGGTACTAAAGATAGATAGATAGATATATTCTTTATTGTACGCCAAAAATACATTAGGAACTTAAAATTAATAGGGTGTCACAATGGGCAGTCTAATCGCTAAAAGCGATATTCATAATCGTGCTAACACACAATGAGTAGCACAATCAGAAGTCCTCTCCTGAAGTCAATGCCCTGCATGTATTCAAAAGTTTTTCTACAAACACTACCATACCTACTTTATTTCTACTCTATATGTGAGGTACGAATAAACGTTTTTTCTTTCTTTCAGTCCTACTGTTGACAAACAACATTTACTATGCAAACATCTTTTCTTACTACCAGACTAAAACGGCAGTCAACCTCTAAACATTGTTACCATACAGCGAATCTTCTGATCCCACGTCAACGACCTACGCCATTGCACTGCCATTCAACATCAACCATCATTACTTGATCCTTTCCCCACACTCTTTCTTCCAAACCCATCCCACAAAGATGAAACTGAAAGGAACATCAGAGGTCTTGAGAAAATGGCTTAGACTAGCGTAACACTAAGTCGACGGTCTCATAGAAAATGCAAGAGATCACGATGACTCAGTCTCGTAACAGAGGGGCTTCTTGTTCTTAACCTAAACGATATTATGCATGTATTATGTAAGACAATATATTGCTTAATTGGTTATTGCGTCACGGTTAGATCTGTAATGGGGAAATGCTTCCTTATTGCAACTTTGCGCGTCATGCAATGTTTCAAGAATATGACATGCAAAACAACTTAGATCACGTGATGAGTCACCGGTCTCAAAAGTTCTTACAATGTAGTAAATAATTCAAATACAAATGGTCTAAATAAAGAAAGAACGAAGGAGAAACGGGTAGATACATTTGTGAGATACAAGTAAGTAAGAATTATGGTGATAGTATAACATTTGCACACATTTGAATTCACAACGCAGCTGCTCCTGTTGTGAATCTTTGATCCTCGTTACTAAGAAATGACTACATGCTGTTCTAATGCAATGCATGTTGTAGATCGCAGTCAAGTTCTTGGAAGCCAATCCAAAACATAACGCCTTTTACAATATATTAAATAATTTATGAAAAATTCGCGGCTTGCACGCCATTCACCAATCAATATCTATTGAGAATTGAAATTTAATTGTAGCCTAGATGGAGTTTCAGTTTTATTGAACATAAATTGAAGTGTTACGAATTTGATCTCCAACCCAGACAGTATTATTTCAATATGATTCAATTTATCAAAACAGCCTTTCTTCGTTGAGTGAAACCTTACAGTACCTATTAAATTATAATAACCAAGTTAGGTATTGCCATCTGGGACTATTCTTCATCATTTTTTTTTTTTACCTGCTGTGTCATCTAATGGTTTCTTTCACTCTAGGATGGAACAAGAAAGCGCATCGGTCTTATAATTGAATATTTTTTATGTTTCTTTTTCTCTCAGAATTAGGTCGATTGAATTAGAATTCATTTGGGGTGTCTGAGGTTTTGCGCATTTAACGTTACACGTTGTATAGGAAAATGTTATGATTTTCCATTCGTGTTTACGCTATCAGAAATCATCTTAATGCTCATGCTTTAGTAAGAGCAGTAAGAGTAGATCAAAAGGATAAAGAAGCAATTTCTGACACAAAAATATTACTACATTCCATGTCTTCATGACAGCGTTAGGATGTCGTGGGACAACACAATACGGCCATTAGCGAACGTTTCCGGGGAACGGCGTCTGATGGACGATTGAAAAGACGGCTTCATTACGTAGCCTTAACTGCTAATGGATGTTCGTTGGTCTAAAGCTTGTGTAATGATGTAAATCGTCAACAAGATACAGCAAATTCTACATGAACTGGACATATAGAATTAGCTGTTTCTTCTTAGCATAGACCAACAAACAAACAAGCTCAAAAAGTTCGTTTAGATTTTGCTAATCACTTGAAGTTGTAGCTTGCGGGTAGCCAGGCACATTATTTTGTGTAATGTATTTCGTCACCACTGCTCTCTAAACGGTGGAAGAAAACATCGTGAGAAAAACGGCATAACCGAGAAATAAAAATTCGAAGATATGTGACATCCACCAACCCGTACCGGGCCCGCGCGGTGGATTACGGTCCATTCCCTCTCCTAGATAGGAGGCCTTAGTCCCAACTGTGGGAACATTAAAAGGCTGATTATGCTTATGCTTACTCAATTCCAACATTCAATGAGAGGGACGATATGTACTGACAATCTGTTGCTACAGAAAATGAATGAAAAGTAAGCAAGCAAATCAATTCGTAGAAAGCCTCGTATCTACGTAACTGTGCGATGTGTGGTGTGTTTGCAGCAAGTCTTAAGTAACACCCCTCGTTAGTGGCGTCCCTCTTGAGTGCAGAGAGCGTGAGAATACATATGCATATGGCATATATACCAACAACAACGTGTACCTTGAGGCTCAAAGACAACTCTGAAATTTTGTAATTATTGTCACCTCTCGAATATGCAAGCAAACACGACACTTTATGAACGTGTAGACGTGCATCAAGTATCATATAAATGCCCTTATGACAAGCCGTTAAAAGTTACGAAACTTTATGAGCATAATTATCTCGACATACATAATAACGATTCTAACTTCAGCGTAACTTATTCAAGCAAATAATCTAGTGAGCGTCCGTGCCATATTTTCGGCTTACACAACTAATGAGTTCAGTAAAAAAAAAAGATTTCTCAGTCAATATGGCTGCCTATTCTTACGTAAACGAACTTTCTAATGACCGGAGCAAAAATGTGACGATCACCCATTATTTGTAATAAAAAGAATTAACGATAGTTATGCATGATAAAAACGCTATAAACCACGGGGCAAGATGTAGTTATTATACAGCACTAGATTCACAATTACGATAGTGAAACTATGAGGGGTAATTGCATGTAAAGCACCGCGAATCGTGATGAAAGTTGACAATATTTTAAATCAGGTCATAGTTTCACAGTTTTATGCGTTTCTTTGACTAATGACAGAAACTCGGCTCACAAAGGTGGACGCTAAACTTTTTTTTTTGTCGTCCAGAAATGAAAATCGATGGTTGGATCCACTAACACGAAATGTCCTATGACAATTCAGGAAAATAGCGAACTGACTAAGATAGAAAACCCTTGGGGAAACTTATCAGGAATCTGGTTTTACCCTCTATTTAATCGAATAGGGATGATAGGCTTTTGTAGGCAGGTTGTATTAAGGAAGATAATAACTATCGATCAAATTCTAGCTTTCTCTTAACTACGTTAGAGTTAATTTCCAGTCTGATCGAATGCAGCTTAATACCAATGTATTTAAGCAAAATAATGCAGTAGTAAGATAATATTATGCGCGAAACTCATTCTATTCTGAAATAGATCTCTTATAACCAGCATTAGTTCGGATTTTAAGTGTGCATGTACTCCACGGTTCGTTCGCAGCGAATACAAAGGAACTGCGAGTGATGGGCCTAAGCCAGCAATTTTATTAAGGCCCCAACACTCATGGGCCATCTTCCTGTTCACCGCTCTATAACACTGGACATGCTTTATGGGTCACGCTTAACGAACTACTAGCGACCCATTTTGCTCGGACCATATTTTGGATATCGGATATCCCTGAGCTATTTCTGTTGGTCCCTTTGCGCAAAAAGTATCGTGGTCCTCATATATCGTTTAGGTTCCCGTTTAATTTCGTTACATATCTATTTTTGGGTTGATATGAAATAAATTGGGTTCTTATATTATTGTAATAAGGTTTACCTTGTTATTTTAGGTAAAATGGCTAGAATGATTGGTTTTTCGAAATTGAGGAAAAGGTTCGTTTAACGCATAATATGCCGATAGTATCTATGATGTTTTTATACTACCTAAATTCTAGAGCAATATTGGATGTGTTCTCAGAAATTGTCCAAGTAAAATGGAAAAACTTCTTTCGTTAGATATACTTTTCCAGGCGATATACTCACTCAAACATGCAATCATTTATTAATCATAGATCAATGTGATAATGACATAAAGTTTTCTAGTTCTTCACACAATAATGCTTTTTTTGTTCGTAGGTCTCCAGAAAGTGAGGAGAGCGATAAGAACACAAGTGAAGCAGTGACCAGAATACCTCCACATTGTCATATCACAATCAAATGTACCAGAGAGGTAAGTACCTACCATTAAACAGTCATCATCATCAATCTTAGACAACTGCTGAACATAAGGCTCTTTGATTGCACGCCATTTAACTATATCCTTAACAATTCTCATTCAGCTGTTACCGTTATGGGCATAGGGGACCCCGCTTCTAATAAATCGTCCTTTACCCTTCTCGGTGATAACCGTAAAAGATTGCTGATTAGATACTTTTACGAGATTTGTCCATGGTATCAGTGAACTTCGTTCAACTTATGTCCCATGTTTTAGTAAGAACGTGTTGTGCTTCTGAAGGTTTCAAGAATCTTTGTAAATTGTTTGTCTTCATCAGACACTTTGATCAAGTATCGAAGAGGAAAGAGACAGTTCCTGACGCGTTTCATTTTCAGCTACCACCCGTCCAACACACAATTTTTGCTCTCCCTCAGATTGCAGGGTTCAATGGTCTATCTGAAGCCGTCCGTCGCCTAGACTTCTCGTCTGCCGTGCGTGATGTTCGTCGGTTCAACTACATCTGCGCGTTGTTAGAACTGCTGGTAGGAGGTCAGAGGCTGACGCATCTGCCCGGCGCAGCGCAGAAACTGTTACTGTCCATGTTGGAGCAACTTGCTGATCAAGGTTGGTTACTTCGTTATGTACTTACGTGTGAACCCTGCTAAAGATTTTTTTTTAATGGATATAAACCAGTGCTTGATTGCGATCCCATGTGATGGTAAGCAGAGATGCAATCATTGATGGTGAGGCGCACTAGTTTATTAAGAGCCTATTCACTCTAGCCTTGAAGACACCTAAATTATAGTTGGACGGGAAAACCGCAGCAGGCAAATTGTTCCAGTCCTTCGATGTACGCGGTATAAACGACGAAGCGAAACGCTTAGTCCGGACCGTTGAAGTTTCAACATCGTAAGGGTGGATACTCGCCGTACGTCGGGTTGTCTGATATCCAAATCATGCAATTCCTACGCACACTTTCCAAAATGTAACCTGTAAAATACCGATAGGCTGGCTACCCTGCGCCTGTGCTCGAGGCTTTGTAGATTGGACTTAACCAAACCTAGATCCTCAATTAGCCTCTTCGCACGCTTTTCCACCGAGTCCAAAGCATTATAATATTGCAAACTTTTTATTATTATTTTGGGCAATAATAACCGAAGCAAGCGAAACAACCTGGCAAGCGGTGATGCGATTGGAAATGATGCAGGCTTGCCTAGTAGGAACCTATTCTCTTGAGAGTGGAACAAAAACTTCTAGTGCAACTGGCTCTTTTGCCAGTACCTACTTGGGTACTCACTTGGGTACTGGCTGTTGGCAGAACCTTATCAAATGTAGACTAGTAGATCTAATCCAGCACATTATTTTTTAGATTTACTTATCTCTTAGCATTATCTACATCTAAACCGTATCCTTATTTCCAGTGGCAACCTCAAAACAAAATCTGAATGCTCTCCGCGCGCTAGTGATGTCGGTGTCATCAGCTCGTGAGTCAGAAAAGCGCTCGTGTTGGGGCCGGCCGCTCGGCTCCCGCGCCCTCTGGGGCCACCACGACCATGCTATCGCCAGAATCAACTGCATCGCCAACAGTATTAGGATACAAGAGGCACGTACTAAAGACAGACATAGCTAGATGCTGAGTGCTTGTATGATATTGGTATCATGAAATCGTGATTTAGAACAGCGCTCATGTTGGAGCCTGCCGCTCGGTCATCGCGCACTCTGGGGTCATTACGACTTCGTCATCGCCAGGATCAAACACATCGCTTATAGTATTACTATAAAAGAAGTATGTAGAAAAAGCATACCTAACTAGAAAACAAAACTACTGCTAATTAGTTTTGGGCCACCAAGATACAGGCTGTGCCTAGTTCGGGGCCCACAGCTATCTCTGTTGTGTTTTCTATTTATTCTCCTCATATTTGGCCACAAGGCTACTGTAGTTGTTCGTTTTATATTTCTACTAGATACTAAGTACCTAAATAGGGAGATGAAAAATTGACGATAGAAGTGCAAGTATTTATAGCTTCGTCGACGGCACGTATTGTTCCACGCGCGCCTCAGGGAGATGTCAGCAAATCGTAGGGGCCCAGCAGGGTCGAAGCCGACTGGGACCATGGATAGTGTGAAAACGAAACCCGGGGCCCTGGGACGAAGGCAACGAAGGAACAGGAGTGGGTTTTTAGTCAGTAAAAGTCTGACACTATCTCCCGCTCCGCCCTAGAGCGAGATTTGTCATTAGATGATTTTCCCGCCTAAAAAAAAAGTATTTAAAGCTGATCTCTAAAACCATTGTTACTGCGTATTATTTTTTATCTGAACCTCATATGAGTTAAAACTGTGTTGTAGCCATCAACGCCCACCTCCAAGAGGGAGACGTCGGCGTTCCTAAAATGATAATAAATTTACAATTAATTTATATTCGTAGTAAGACTTAATTACTCTTAATCTAGAATTAGAATAGGTTACCTATTAATTTGAATTATAATTACAATTTATTTATATTATTATTTATTACAATTAATTAAAATCATTTAATAATTTAAAACAAAAGTGAGATCCCGATGCTCCAGTTCACTTAGTGGGAGTGTTTGTGGGATGTGTGTGTGTGTGTAGGTTAAAAATCAAATACATATATTGTCTCTTACCTATCCACGATCTACCCATCCTAAAATAAGCTCTCTTCTATATTAAATTTTATTATTTTACCCTGGTACATATCATTAAAAACAAAAGCTCCGGTAAGAATATTGGACAGCAATTGAACAATCTATCTTGCACAATTGCCAGGGAACAGCTCATTTAATGCTATTTTCTGTTAAGGGCATTCTGGCACTGCTCCAAACGGTCTGAGCACTTCAATGTGCGACCGTTCGGAGTACGCCAGTAGTCAAATCAAGATGGATGTTACAACTAACAAAGAGGTTTGTTTTCAGCCGGGACCAGAGGTAGTGCCTAAACTTCACGACTTGCCTGAGGAGTGTATCAGAGAGATTCTGTTGAGAATATCGGATCACAGGGACTTGGATGTAAGTAGAATTATGAACAGTGAAACAGCTAATGTAAAAGCACATTTTTCTTCTCATTTACAAAAACTACGCAGTCTTAGAAACAGTATCGATATGTCTATCGCCACATAGGAACTACATTACAAAATCCTGCATATCAGTATCATAATTCTCCACGCGATTAGAACATATAACAGTCCGAAATCAACTATCGGGCAGTTGCCCAGAGCAGACACAACACCCGTCTGGTCGGAGGATTCTTCTATTTCAACGGAGGTTTACGGGACTTCCCTGTTCTTGACTTCTAAAACATCAACAACAATACAAAGATTCTATCATATCAGATTTTTTACTGCTGCTGAATTATATTTTGACTTAAATAAAGTTTAGACTTCTCCAGTACCAACCTACTTTTTACTAAAGCTTGTTTATCATTGCTCAGGCGGCATCATCAGCATGGACTGTAATGGCATCAGTGTGCACGGAACAGCGGATCTGGCGCGAACTGGTGACCTTCCACTTCACTCAGCAGCAGATCGACGCCACGCTGGCGAAGAACAAGGACGAGGTTGTGGATGAGAAGGACTTCGACTGGAAGAAGCTGTTCCATCAGCTTAGGAAGTAAGTCGAAAAAGTAAATGAGATCAGTATTGCAAGTTTACAGTGGGCTTAAATTCTTCGTTATTTGCATAAAAGATTGTTTATGCACACAACTGTTACTTAACTTGCAAAAAAAAGATAATAGATAATTATATGTTACCGGCCAAATCTGATTTTAGGGTGAACTAGTTTCGCCTAGGCCAAACCAGTTCTCCCTACACCTTCTATTTCACGGTGGTTTTAAAAAAAATAACCACGAAGGCTAAGGCGGGAGTTCTGCTCCGCTTCCGCCTTAGCCTTCTAATTGTTCCTTGTCGGGGTGCCCTAAAATTCCGAATTATTAATAATTACTTCCATTTCCAGGTCATACGGGCTTCGAGAAGACGCCCAATTCGCCGAGACCCTCTCCCTGTGTCGTCACTGCAAGTGCCTGTTCTGGCGCTCGCTGGGGCACCCGTGCATCGCGGACCAGTGCCCCGAGTACCGCGAGCGCCTCAAGGAGGCGGGCGGCCCGCTGCCCCCGCACCCCGTACCGCCGGCAGCCTTCCTTAAGTTCTTTTCTCTTTAAATGAATGTACACTACTCGAAGACGACTCAAAACTCTGCAAGCAAGAAAGCTGCAAGACTTACTGTGCACTCTGACAACCAACATTATTTGCAGCTGTATGTCAAACTATGACGTGATTTTTAAACTGGCAACATTTATCATCACGTCAAATTTAAAGGGGCAATTCTATAGTTCCCTTTCATCACTGATTACATTTTACAATCAATACAGAAAAAACGAAACGTCATCATATATAGCAGTATTGAAATGTACAAAGAAATGGTTGATTTCAAGCCACAAGTACATCACAAGTTTTGCGAGTCACACTAAGGAAAATTAACATGATACTGAGATGAGATGCCTAAATGCGATTCATAATACTTTGGTGCTTTGTCCAGTGTTTTTTAAAACATGTATCAAATGAAAACTTGTAGCAGCCTTTATTATATAAAATATCAATGACTGATTAAGATCTCGGGCGTCAGGCCTACTTTGAAATATAACATTATTGATTATATCAGTGCTATTCATATAGGAAATGAATTACTTAAACTCTACGTACGTATTAATAAAAAATATGGACGGCAAAAGATTTCGATTTTATTTTACACTTGTGTATAATGTCATTATTTGACTTGCATCAACTAAAAAATACCTAGGTCAACCGCTCATCTGACAGAAAAATACATTTTAACCATTTGTCAGAAGCTTTTTAAAGTTTGAAGACAAAGATATAATATTGTTTAATTTTAATTTTACTTCTTGTTTTCATTTATTTTAAAAATACTAAGATAAAATAATAAAAATACACTGTATTTGTTTAAATTTCTACTTTTCTGCAACTGAGAAGTTTCCATTTCAATCATTAAAATATTTCAACAAATCAAAAAGCTATGGAAATTTAAAGTTACGCTTGCAAGGATAACTTCGTTTCACGCAGCGCTCCAGTGTGTGACGTCACACGACCCTATACCACCACAATAGTACACAATGGTGCTGGTAAAAAAAAAAAACTGCCAATAAATTAAAAGTAATATTAGGCAGTTGTACATAAAATGACTAGGAACAGCGCGAGAGCTCATGTGCGACTCAGAAACTGTTGTAGAATTGAGCGATTTGTCGCACGCTTAATAAAAAAGAGACCTAACTCAAAAAGGAGGGTATTAGAAAATTGAACCTTATTATTGATAAATATGTTTTATTATTCAATTAGCTCCTTTTTTAAGTTAGGTCTCTTCACGATTAAGGGTGCGTATATGGTGCGACGATTTCATAAATTTTGTTTAAATTCATTTATTGATGAAAATGAAAAATATTATCACTTATTTATTAATGGCGATCTATATTTTACTTCCATTTTGTTGAATATTTCTATTGGATGAGCCTAGATGTTTTTTGGTATCTGTATACTTAATTCTTTTGCCGTGCGTATATTTAAAGAACACAACAATACATGATACTTTTATGTAATTGACTTTTATATGTGAGTAATATAAAATCTTTAATTAAGGATTAAATTCCTATAATTTCCTATGTTACTATAGCATAAGTAAATGATTTTTGACATAATTTTTAGCTATGGTTTGTGATCTATCGCGAGATGAATCTGTGTTCCATTGTAGCTATTTTCTATTAATATTGGATTTTTTAATGTAGTGAGAATTTAGTAATAGTCAAGTAGAAAATCTTGTTTTGTATTAAAAAAGCTATAATTATTTCCAGCCAGTTAAAAGTGTTGCCATGTTACAGAATTTCTTTAAAAAATAGTTATGCATAAAGATGAATATCTTTCTTCTAAATATTGGCAACACTACCAGTGAATGTGACCAAAAAACATTTAACCTTGCTTTGTTTGTTAAGAATATAATATGTTATGTTAAGGAATTACTTTGTTTACCTATTTTTGTTTGCGCACGCACTTAATGCTTATATTATAAATAAAATAAGCTTTTAAAAATAATAAAAAAAAAGTTATGTGATAATTCCAAAACTATATCAGTATAAGTGTGTTGTAATTGGTATTTACTATTTATCTATGTGTGTTGTTTGTTATGTTTAAATATTTTTTTATGTTAGTTGAAAATATAAATTAAAATTAGCCAGGTTCAATTGCAGATCACAAGTAAATAAAGAAAAGTATCAAGTAAATAACAAGACAAGCGGTGTCTGGCAACACTGTAAGGACTCTGATGTGTTGCCACTCTAAAACAAAATTTTAAATGGAAGATTTTAAAAAAAAATGATAACTGACTTGGTTGTAACAAAAACTATAAATAATTTTGAAACTATTTTAACTATTACTTCCTTAGTTTTGAATAAAGGGGTGACCAGACAAATGCAAACTAGCGTTCCAACCGAGGTCTCCTTGGTTTACGTGTTTGGTTTGTGTTACAGTTACATGGGTGTAAACTACGCGCCAACATGTTCAGTAGTTGGGAAAACGCGCCTCCCAACCAAGGGCATTGAAGGTCATGAATTACAACTACTGTCTACACGGATTAAAACTAGCAAAGTCACCTTGGTTGGGACGTTGGTTTGCAACCGTTTAGTCACCCCCTAAGTATATTGACTAACAAATTGAATACCATGACCTAAATGCTTTTAAATTGTGTGCTTGCATTTAAATCGCACACAATGTATTTTGATTTGTGTTTATTTTCAACTACCCACGTAAAAAAAAATACTGTGTATACAGTACTTCAATATCCATAATAGTTATATCATTATAATATTGTAGATTAGACAAATTAGTTGAACTCAATGCAAGAATTTGACGAGACCTTTTTGCCTTCAACAATGGTTTACGATAAAGACTTGAATCGTCAAATTCTGCAGCCCTAACTCAGTATTTATATCACAATATTAGTAGATTAATAAAATAATAGGCTTGAAAATTAATAAAATCGTAAAAATACAATATGTGTGTGCAGCTACTAGATCTGTAAGAAAAGCAATATTTTATTACACATTGATAGTTGCATGTTTAAGGAAATTATTCTAAGGTCATTAGTAAGCTCACTTCGGAAACTAAAACTGTTGTATATGGTGCATTAGGCCTAAAGTACTGTTTCAAAGTTCTGTCCATCACAGTAATGTAAGCGATCTCTGTGATTACTTTTGAATCTGAATGCAAAATTATTTACTAAGTCTGAAATTAGATGTATTGTGTTGTAGACTGTATTTATTGGGATGCCAGCTTTTAGAAAACCGTGTAAAATCAAACAAATCTGCCTATTGCATTGTCCAATTTTGGGACAAAGGTGTTTCTCGTAAATATTGACATCATCATCAGTATTTCAGCCAGGAGAAACTGGTCTGATGACATATTTTGCATTTATTCAAGCACTCTTCATCTAGCATTTGATGTTGTATAATTCATTAATTGAAGACTTATGTAGTCCTATGTGAAGAGGAGAGATAAAACACATGTTACTTGAAGAGTTATGAGTATACATGTGCTTGGATGGAGAAGGGGGCAAAGAGACGGATGGATTTTGTGAGGAGTGGAGTGATAATTATGAAAGAAAAGGTAGCAGTGATAGCTTGACAGTCGACTTGACAGGACAGAACAGGAGAAAAAATGTGTTGCAGCAACCACAAGTAACAGGGATCAAAGCAGGTAGAGATGATAATGTTCTATGGCTCCTATAAATACAGTATAATCAAAATGTTCATTGTATTGTGGTAGCGTAGTTGTTGATATTGTGATATTTTAAGATAAATTTATTATTAATATATATTAAGCATTCAATAGACCCAAGAAGCTAACCCTATGTAGAGTAGATGCATGGAATAATGAACTACAAAGAGTTGCATTTAAAAGAATCAAGAAACTTTCATCCTTTCACAACATAAAAAAATAAATTACAATTCATGAAAAACTTAGCTTCAATTCTGAAAGATTCCTCTACACTTTTCAGTGTCGGAAACATACAATAAATCATTTTTATTTGCCAATAACTCCTCCTCCTTAGTCATTGTAACATGTAGCTAATGTTTACTTGTGTACATGACCTAGTACCTGACTAAGAGCAAGTCCTCTCACTCTAACACTAATGATTGCAATATAATTCGATATTTAAAAAAACTACTGAATGTGTTACACCATAATGTTAAATGAGGCATTTTGCTTCAGTATAGAAAGAAAGAAAAACAGTTTATTCGCGCGAAATGACGCAATCTTAAAACTAAATAACAAACAAAATCAATTGGTAGGTAAGATGTGCGTCACATCCGCGCAAAACGGCCGAACGCTCAGCATAAAGCTGCGGCCTCACGCATAATGCGATGATAGTATGTATCACGCATAATGAGTATGTAGTTTTGTTTATTTTTCTAGTTTCATTGATTCTATTCTTTTCAGAAGTGGGCCTTTGTAGTACATTATTAACCACTAAAACCACAGTAGATGTTAAAAAAGAGAAAAATGCAGCTTACCTACTCGCTTAAGTCATTTTTAGTTAATCTGTGATCAGCTTTGTTTTACACAATGGAATTGTTTTTTTTTTCTGATTTGTGTTCTCACTTTATGATACTTTATAATGGTATTTTGAATAAAGTTATTTTGAATAAAAATTTTTCGTTTTATTTATTGATGGAAAGGAATTAAATAATAATGGCATCGAATCCTTATTGGCTATAGATGTGTAGGAAAAAAATATCAAACACGATATAATTTACAATAACATTTTATCTGGAATTCATTATTGACCACATGAAATTATTAGAATCGTTAGAAGTTTTAACTTCAAGCCAGTTCAAGCTATTTCACTTTTCACATTCTCGCAATGTCTCACTAAATCTTTTAGTTTATACACCAAATCTTGCAGCTGTTGGCTTCCACAAGTGAATCTGATGTCTTCACTGCTGTTGGTCTTCAATATAACTGTGTACAGTAAGTTGTCAGAGCCAACTCCTGGTGTATTGGTCATTACTTCTAACTTCCATTCCACATCTGTGATTTTAGGTAAAACACTGGCATCAAAGATCATGTTCGACTCCATAGTTAAATAATTACATGTACTTCATTGCGTTTGTAATTTTCATACTAAGACCGTGGGTGTAAATATTTTGATAACAACAAAACTAGCATCAGCAAATTGACTGACTGTTTGACAGCAAGTATTCGTCAGATGACACTGACAGTGTTGACACAGGCAAAATGAACTACGCTTGTAGCAGAGCAAAAGAGCCAAAACATAAATGTAAAATATGTTGAATTTTAAGTATTGGAACGTCAAATCATTCACTCTTTTACAAGAAATGGAACTTTGGGTTTTGAGCATATTATGCTGCAGAGAGCCTAGGATCTTGTTTACCCTACGGACTAACTGAATTGATTATGAAGCAATATTACTAACTCTAAAGTGTACTTAATCTTCATTGACGTTAAGGTCATTTTTTTTTTGATAAGCAAAAAGGGAAAAATGTACCCAGCAAACAACGAGAAAGAGGTAGTGTTTCCCTTTCTTACCTCTATCTTTAACTAGGGTAACCATTTTATTTAGTTTTGGAACCTCATGGCCTGACACGCGCCGATTGTAAGAGATCGGACGGTATGTTTATTTTCGTGGAAGATGGGTAGGCATCTAGTGTGGGACGCTACCTATGTCGACACTCTTGTGCTATCCCATCTTCCTAGCTGTTCGTGCTGTGCTGGTGCTTCCACTGTGGCTGCGGAGGAGTTTTAATTAGTTATGTGTTTTTATTGAATTAAACTTTTATATAATTTTAGGTTTAATTATTATACTGCTTTAATATAATTTATAGTAGTTTTTTGTACTTATTGTTGTGTAAAGTAAGCGTGTTCAAACGCAATTGCATCCGTTGCCAGTGATAAAGCGCTTCCAATATGAAAAATAATTACGATGTATTTGTGACGTGTTCAGTAAAATGGCTACTAGGCATCAGGTGTAAGGCATCAGGGTCTCGAAGGTTGGAGGACCCCACAAAGTATAGGTCTGTTGGCAGACGGTTTGAAATTGTTATTCATGTAGCCGGGCCCAGAGTGGCCAGGCCTCGGGCCTATAATCCCAAGTCCCCAAAGTCTTTTCAACCCTTATGTTCAAAACAAAATCTAATACATACGGTGCAGGCTACTAAAATTTTCGACCTTATTTCGCTTGCTCTTTTGATTATTTATTTTTTCAGTTTAAACCCTACTAAAAACAAATTTACTTTTTTAAAACTTAAGTTTGTCCAACATATACATTTACAAATTATGTTGTGTTGTTTTCCATATCCACAAAGGATATCGACAATACATTGCGATATCGCAACTCAAAAGCGAGCATTTCGTTCAAAATTCAAAAGTTTTTAGAAATAAATTCACATAGGCCTACATGGGCACTTATAAAACGTCAGAAGCTAGTGCACGGTTCCAATTTATTTTATTTCCTATGGAAAATAACTGGCAAGAAACTCCTTGGTTACTCTTTTAAAAACAATGTTTTTGTCGTTGAAAGAGCCTCGGTGTCACCACAAATTAGTAAGAAGTTCTTTATTAGAAGAAATAAAACAATAATGTATTACTAAATCGTTAGTATATTAAACAACTTTATGAAAGTTGTAACATTGATTTGTCATCAAAAATATAAATCTACACTTAACTTTACCCACTGACCTCTACATACATACAGGTCAGTGACTTTAGCAGTTACAATGTCATAAGGCAAATGTTATTTGGCCGGATTATAAGGCACTTCACAATAGCATAACAAATTAGTTGACTACTACACTATGTATTACAATAATTAATCTCAATGACACAATGATTACAGAGATTCTATTGGCTAGTATCGAGACAGGTAGAAATGCAGTTTCTAACAAATGTTTTCAACTACTTAAAATGTAGGCTGCTGCATATTTTTCTTACATTGTTATCAATTTTCGTAACAACTGAAGAAAAAAACACATATTTTTTTTCTACTACTATTTCAGGCGTCTCTTAGATCTATTTCATATATTTTCTGGTTTAAAAAATTCATATTAGCACCGATTTAAATATTAGTAACTACACTTAACTGTAGACATAAAATAATTTAGTAAAATTATTACAAAACCATAATTTAGCATTATTATTCAAAAAAAGAGAATTTATTATTAGAACACAACCTAAGTACTAAACAACACTTAAAATACTGGCAGTTAAAAAGATTTTAGTGATGTTTAAATACAATTATCTTTTTAAATAAAATTCTGAAAATAAAAGAATCATCTCACAGTATAAACATAATTAATATTTTAATGATATCTGCATTATAAGATGCCTTCGAATAAACATATTTTTAGTACATTTAAATGATTATAGGTAAAAATTAAATTGATTAGGAAGTGATTATACAATCTTAATATTAAACTCATGGCACCTAATCATTCCATTTCGTACATTTTCTATCGCAAAAAACTGAATTGTCAAGAAATCATTGATATTGTTAACAATATCAATTAATTCTTCAAAATCTTAAATATTTGGTAGAGTACATATTCTGTTCGAGACCCTAACTTTTAAACAATGTAATTGACGGTAAATAGTTCTATAATAATGTAAAAGTCACAAATTATTCGTTTGTTTTCATAAAATAGATTACATAAATATAAATAACACTTGGAATAAAAGGGATTATCCGTTTTAATAATATCTCAAATAGATTTTATGTTATACAAGATGTATATATTTGAATTCTACTTAATCTGCAGGGTGGGTATATGTCACTTTACTAAAACAAAAAATATGTTTATTAAATAGTACAAAACAAAACAAAACATGGCAATACATTTAGTAATTGCTGGGATTCACACCTTGTGTAAATTACTTGACTTCAGAATATAAGTATTTAAAAAATAAAAGTATCTCATCACGGATTGTTTCAGCGTTTCATCTTCTCCAGTATAGGAATGACCATCTCAAAGGTGGGTCGTTTGCCAGGGTCCTCGTTCATGCAGATCTTGATTAGCTTGGCAATGTGAGGAGATATGCCCGGAGGGATTGTGACGCGGAGGCCTTCCATGGCTATCTTCATGCCGCATTCCATTGGAGACAGGTCGGCAAAGGGTACCTAAGAACATTCTTTATGGATTAATATCAGATTAGATGTGAAATGCTTGGTGTTGCGACTGAGTTTGTCAGAATAGTGATTTTGTGTAATAAGTCTATATAGTAATTTCTTCAAGTAACCTGTTTATTATTTTCTAGAAATAGAAAAGGTGACAGCCTTTTTTTGCCATTTCCAAAACTTAATAAATAGTTTTTAAACCAATTTGTAAAGTTTTTATTATTTTTCTAAACAATAGCTTATTTTTATGGGTACATCGTTTACAGACGCAATTTAACAAGAACACATTCTACAGGGAACATTGAATAAACCCACAGCTGGCTCTTTGTGCTTGTCTCAATCTCCACATTGATGTATCAGTGTCATGGAGAAGCACGCGAGAAAGACTTCATTTTTTTTTTTAATTGGCAAAATGAGTATAGACAGAACATTAATTGGGTATTGACCTGTGCTTATTTTAGTAATAAATGTAATAAACAACAAAAAACCTTAAAAGAGTACACATGACCTAATGGTGGTGACATCACATTTCAGTATCTGCATTCTGATACTGTTATTTGACAGTTTCCCCTTCCACCAGAAGTGAAAGATTTGTAATTTGTTTAATATTTAACGAGTTTGAAAATTTCTTAATATTTGCAATAAAGTTACTTCTAGAAAAATTTAGTCAAGTAGCCCATTATACTCTACCATGTTTTCTCTTCGCTACCCTTGATTGACTGGTAGAGAATGCCTAAGGCATTAAGTCCGCCTTTGTACCGTTGTGTTGCATGAAGTTTTAATAAATAAATAAATACTCATAGTTTAGTACCCACCTCTCTAGTGGCAAGCTCCCACAGCAGTATGGCGAAGCTCCACATATCAGCCGCCTCCAGGTTCCTCTTGGCGGCCGGCTTCTGTAGCGCTTCAGGGGCCATCCACGCCGGCGCGTACACGCGACCCTTCTCCTGGAACGAGAACTTCGAGTCCGCCATGTTGATGCGCGCTGTTAGGTCCTCATCGATCTGGAATATTAGTTACTGTATTTTTATAATAAACTAATTTAGAACTCAAAATAATTATAAATAGAAAAAGTAAAAAACTAAAACCCCACTACGACAAAAAAAACGACACTGAAAAAGTATGAAACAAGATTTTCAGAATGCTGAAATTAACAACGCTACTAGAGAAACAAGTACAGAAGAAAAGGAATTAACGTCTGACTATGGCTTTTCTTTTTGTTCTGTTCTTGTTTCTCTTGTGTATGTATTACATACATAGCTTGTCAAAATCATAACCCTCCTTTGGCTTTGCCGTTGTCGGTAAAAATAGTGTCTTGTCAGTCTGCAGTTCGTGAACACTAGTTATCCTAGCTTGTGCTACTTACCATAATGTGCTTGCTGTTGAGCGCGTACGTGGGCAGTATCTTGTCGGTCTGCAGCGCGTGCAGGTAGCGCATGGCTCGGGCCACGTCGCTGGCCTGCCTAGCTTGTGCTACTCACCATAATGTGCTTGCTGTTGAGCGCGTACGTGGGCAGTATCTTGTCGGTCTGCAGCGCGTGCAGGTAGCGCATGGCTCGGGCCACGTCGCTGGCCTGCCTAGCTTGTGCTACTCACCATAATGTGCTTGCTGTTGAGCGCGTACGTGGGCAGTATCTTGTCGGTCTGCAGCGCGTGCAGGTAGCGCATGGCTCGGGCCACGTCGCTGGCCTGCCTAGCTTGTGCTACTCACCATAATGTGCTTGCTGTTGAGCGCGTACGTGGGCAGTATCTTGTCGGTCTGCAGCGCGTGCAGGTAGCGCATGGCTCGGGCCACGTCGCTGGCCTGCCTAGCTTGTGCTACTCACCATAATGTGCTTGCTGTTGAGCGCGTACGTGGGCAGTATCTTGTCGGTCTGCAGCGCGTGCAGGTAGCGCATGGCTCGGGCCACGTCGCTGGCCTGCCTAGCTTGTGCTACTCACCATAATGTGCTTGCTGTTGAGCGCGTACGTGGGCAGTATCTTGTCGGTCTGCAGCGCGTGCAGGTAGCGCATGGCTCGGGCCACGTCGCTGGCCTGCCTAGCTTGTGCTACTCACCATAATGTGCTTGCTGTTAAACGCGTACGTGGGCAGTATCTTGTCGGTCTGCAGCGCGTGCAGGTAGCGCATGGCTCGGGCCACGTCGCTGGCCTGCCTAGCTTGTGCTACTCACCATAATGTGCTTGCTGTTGAGCGCGTACGTGGGCAGTATCTTGTCGGTCTGCAGCGCGTGCAGGTAGCGCATGGCTCGGGCCACGTCGCTGGCCTGCCTAGCTTGTGCTACTCACCATAATGTGCTTGCTGTTGAGCGCGTACGTGGGCAGTATCTTGTCGGTCTGCAGCGCGTGCAGGTAGCGCATGGCTCGGGCCACGTCGCTGGCCTGCCTAGCTTGTGCTACTCACCATAATGTGCTTGCTGTTGAGCGCGTACGTGGGCAGTATCTTGTCGGTCTGCAGCGCGTGCAGGTAGCGCATGGCTCGGGCCACGTCGCTGGCCTGCCTAGCTTGTGCTACTCACCATAATGTGCTTGCTGTTGAGCGCGTACGTGGGCAGTATCTTGTCGGTCTGCAGCGCGTGCAGGTAGCGCATGGCTCGGGCCACGTCGCTGGCCTGCCTAGCTTGTGCTACTCACCATAATGTGCTTGCTGTTGAGCGCGTACGTGGGCAGTATCTTGTCGGTCTGCAGCGCGTGCAGGTAGCGCATGGCTCGGGCCACGTCGCTGGCCTGCCTAGCTTGTGCTACTCACCATAATGTGCTTGCTGTTGAGCGCGTACGTGGGCAGTATCTTGTCGGTCTGCAGCGCGTGCAGGTAGCGCATGGCTCGGGCCACGTCGCTGGCCTGCCTAGCTTGTGCTACTCACCATAATGTGCTTGCTGTTGAGCGCGTACGTGGGCAGTATCTTGTCGGTCTGCAGCGCGTGCAGGTAGCGCATGGCTCGGGCCACGTCGCTGGCCTGCCTAGCTTGTGCTACTCACCATAATGTGCTTGCTGTTGAGCGCGTACGTGGGCAGTATCTTGTCGGTCTGCAGCGCGTGCAGGTAGCGCATGGCTCGGGCCACGTCGCTGGCCTGCCTAGCTTGTGCTACTCACCATAATGTGCTTGCTGTTGAGCGCGTACGTGGGCAGTATCTTGTCGGTCTGCAGCGCGTGCAGGTAGCGCATGGCTCGGGCCACGTCGCTGGCCTGCCTAGCTTGTGCTACTCACCATAATGTGCTTGCTGTTGAGCGCGTACGTGGGCAGTATCTTGTCGGTCTGCAGCGCGTGCAGGTAGCGCATGGCTCGGGCCACGTCGCTGGCCTGCCTAGCTTGTGCTACTCACCATAATGTGCTTGCTGTTGAGCGCGTACGTGGGCAGTATCTTGTCGGTCTGCAGCGCGTGCAGGTAGCGCATGGCTCGGGCCACGTCGCTGGCGAGGCGCGCGGCGGCGTGCGCGTCCAGCACGAGCGCGCCGGTGCCGGTGGAGCGGCCGCCGCCGCCGTGCAGCAGCGCGTACAGCGAGCCCCACGACATGTACTGAGAGATCACCACGAGAGAGGGGGGCGAAACGCAGCAGCCCACCTACAGTAGAAAATAATGAGGGAACGAATGAATAGCTGGATCTTATGAACAGCTTAATGTAGAAGATTCATGATGTTGCCATATTTATCGAAATTGAATTAAAATATAGATCAACACTAATAAATCAGTGAAAACATTTTTGCAATTTATCAATAAATGACTGAAAAACTAAAAAAATAAATATTTAAATTTACGTACAACGATTGATCTTTCACTGGAATGTCGTCATTTGACCTAAATGAAATTGTGGCACCACAAACCACAATACACAAAACAAAAGTTTCTAACATCACATGTGAGCTTTCGTGCTGTTTCTCCAACATCAGGTTTAATTTAAAAAATAAGAAAACTCAGTCAGTTGAACAGAAAAAACCTTGATGAACACGCCACAGGATGTCTATATATTAGCGAAAAAGTAAGCAAAGGAAATATACACACTGATACAATATATTAACACAAAATTCATTTAATCGTATATGAATTTTCTTCGTCAAATGAATGTATAATAAATATAAATAATAATAATAACATGTGTGACTTGTCTGTTTTTAGGGTTCCGTACCTCAAAAGGATAAACGGAATCTTTATAGGATCACTTTAATTCTTAATTCTTTATTGTACACAAAAAACATACATAGTACACGGAGATAATACAGTTTATGTACAAAGGCGAGCTTAACTCAACAATGAGTTTCAATCACTGTAGTCTGTCTGTCTGTCTGTCAAGACCATTTATCTCGGAAACGCGTGGAGGTATTGACTTGAAATTATAAACATATACTCAGGTCAGCGGTCCCTTAAAGCTGTGAAAAATCGTACTACTAAGTTAACGAAAAAAAAAAGATATGGCCGTTTCTGTCGCAAAAAACGTATATTTCAACCTCTGAAGAGAATCAAAATTTATAGGGTACTTCCCATTGACCCAGAATCATGTAATTTGACATAAAGCAAGATCTTATAGCACAGATATAGGAATAAATCTGAAAAGAGTAAATTTTTGTTACGTCATAAAATAAAATAAACTTTTACGATTTGGAAAAAAATTCGAGACTCTATTCGGGAATTCAACTATTTACTTAGGTATGTTTGTACGGAACCCTCAGAGCGAGAGTCCGACTCCCACTTGCCCGGTTTTTTATTAAATTTTACTAATTGTTTTATACTTTACTAGCTTCTGCCAGCGGCTTCGTCCGCATGAATGTTAGTTATTACGTACGCGAAGATGAAGTCGAAGACGGATAAAAAGTAGCCTATGTCCATCCTTGAAGTTCAAGCTTCCACCGTATCAAATTTCATCAAAATCGGTTCAGTAGTTTAACCAGGAAAGCCTAACAGACAGACAGAGTAACTTTCACATTTCATCCCTTGGCTTACAACACCGCTCAAGTCAAAAATTGGCAGTTTTCACATTTGAATGCCTTAAGTTGGAGCTGCTCATTGTCTAACCATTGGTCACAAGATATAGATTTCAGTCAATCAGAAGCCATAATTCGAAAAGTAGTGATAGCGTGCCAGTCGGCTGGCCTCTCAACACCGCACAGATTTTTTCGTTTCCTGTAAAGTTGGTAAAAATTACGGTGTTGTTAGCTAAGGGACGATTTATAATATTAGTATCATAGATTTTTTTTACTTCTTTGTACCTACTTTTGTCTGTGTTTAATTGGGTTCGGCCGTTCTGTTAAAATTTAAATAAACACAAAGTTTGTGCCTACCACAGGCAATATGTTGGGGTGTGAGAATATCCGCAGCTTCGGGAACTCCTCGTTGAAATCTCTCTGAACACGCGGCGTACACTCGCGTACAGCTAAGATCTTCGCTACTATGTCGTTCTTCTGCCATCTGCCGCGCCATGTCTCACCTAAAACAATGATTTAACGAGAATGTCCTCTAAAAATAATGGTGACAAAGACCTATGTCAACAGTTAAGTATTCCTGGCGATACCTAGGAGTGGACGTCTTTCTTCCGAATAATCACGATGACGAAGATGTTGAAACATAAGTCGTCTTGAATATTAAGTAATTCATATTTATGTACTTTTGAAAAAACATAACCCTTCTGGCGCAGTTAGGTAAAAAAAAAAAGCACTTTTGTTTTTTTTCAAGTCAGATGAATATTCCTAGAGCCTTTTTTACCGTACAAACTTATTTTTTTGGACCACTGTCTGAGTAATTAGTGTAGTTTATTAACAAAAACCGGTCCGACCGCAGCAAAAACGGCAAAAAATCAGATTTTTTGTATGGGATCCCACTTAAATATTTATTTTATTCTGTTTTTAGTATTTGTTGTAGCGGCAACAAAAATACATCATTTGTGAATATTTCAATTGTCTAGCTGAGTTTATAAGATACAGCCTGGTGACAGACAGACAAACGGCAGAGTGATAAAAATGGGGTCCCGTTTTTACCATTTGGAACCCTAAAAACTAAAGATAGAAAGCAGGTTCTTGAGTTACTTTTAGTTAACTACTGACTTACCTGATGGAGTAACAGCAATCCTTGTGTGCAGCGACAACTCATTAATATTGATGCCCTTGTGGCGCGACAGCGTGGCGTCCCGGCTGCGAGTCTTCAGCCCCAGCCACGATTGGTCCTTGAACTGGATCTTCTTCAGATCTTGACCCTGCTGAGTGGCCAGCTCGTGTAGTCTGTACAGATAAAAAAAAATGTGTACCTATGACTAGAATACCAATGAATGTAAAAAAAAACCCCAGGTTGTATCTATTAAGAAACATAGACCCCGGAAGGGAATTCCACTCCTTAGATGTACACAGGATGAATGTGTTCCTAAAACGTTTTGTGTGAATGGGTCGGTACCCATTTGTAACGCATCACCGTTCGTCTGGTGGTCCGATGATGGAACAAGCTTGGCGGACTGAAGTTATGTAGTTCCGATGACTGACCACTTTAACTGCCTGAAGACTTACTGTCATTCAGAGAAGTTTTTTTATTATGGATAGGCTCCCGTTTTACCACTATCTCACCTGATGGTAAGCGATGATGTGGCCGATGATGGGGCAAACTAGCAAATTACTGTGTATATGTATTGTAGTAGTTAAAATAACTCTGCTAAAGGATTCTAGATATCAGGATCAGCCATTGTGTTCTTGTGCTCATTCTTTAACGTAAACATAATTTACAAATATATTTATAACTAGCTTCTGCCAGCGGCTTCGCCCGCGCGAAAGTAGGTTTCTCCATACAAACTTCCAACCCCCGTTTTACCCTCTTAGGCGTGGAGTTTCGTAAAATCCTTTCTTAGCGGATGTCTACACCCTATAAGGAATCTACTAAACTGCCAAATTTTAAGTTCGTAGGTGTTATAATTTCTGAGATGGTATTTCGCTTTTATATAGATTAAAAGAAAAGACGTGCTCTTTTTTTAAAGTGTGATGTTATCCTCATGCATAGCCTCCATCTGCAGAGGATTAAGTCTGGCGCCTATCAACGAAAATCCACAACACAAGTTAATTCCCTACTCGACCCACAAAAGCCAAGCTATCTCTTACCTCTGCACAAGCTGCCCTCTCGTCTTATCCAGGGGCGTGTCCCCATCCTTATTAGCGAGCGACACAAGAGCGCCGGCAAGCAGCAAGTCTTCGGCGATTGCGGTGTAGCCCCAGAAGCAAGCGTAATGCAGCGGCGAGTTGCCGTGCTCATTCGTAAAGTTCACGTCGACGCGGTTTTGAAGGAGCTGTCAGGGTTGAAAGGGAAAAGGTTTTTAAGACAAACTGGTAACAAAAAATTGTTTAATAATAAAACTCTTAACTAATTAAAACTATATATACGGTAAAGGCAAAAACTACTAGCTAAAATATGGCGTCATAAAACTCCTTCACATCGCTGTCGACTGGAAGTGTGCCCAAAAGGCTGGCGGCTGGCAGCATTGCCTCGTTGTATTCAATGCTTGATCTCTGACTGAGGTGAAAGCCAGCCCTTTTAGTGTATATATAGTTATAATTAGTTAAGTGTTTTTATTGCATAGCATAGTAGGCCTTATAATGTTCCCACTGTTGGGACTCAGGCCTTCTCTCTAGGAGAGGGTATGGGCCGTAATCCACCACGCGGGTCCAGTGCGGGTTGGTGGATGTCAAATGTCTTCGAATGTTTGGTTCTAGGACATGCCGGTTTCCTCAAGACGTTTTCCTTCACCGTTTTGAGAGCAGTGGTGATGAAATAAATTACACAAAGTAATGCGCCTGACTGGGTTTGAACCCGCAATCTACAACTCGTAAGTCGGGGCCTTTACCACTCGGTCACCACCACTCAAGTCAATCCAATAAAATTATTACCATTTAAATAATAAAACTTCACAATTTTAACACTAGCTTTTTCCCTTTGTTTCGCTCCTGTATCATTCTCAATAGCCTAGATGGCACTGAGGGATAATTTAGGTTTTTATTTTACCCATTTTTTTTAGGTGGTTAGTCATCCAGTGACTTTTACTGCTCTAGGGCGGAACGGCATTCTAATAACTTAAACTCATAGGAGTGAGTTCCTGCTTTGGTTTCGTACTAAGGCCCAAGGATTTTGATGTAAACCCATGTCCCCAGTAGGCTTCGACCCTGCTGGGCGCCTATCCCTATGGTATTGAGTTTTTACCTATGTAATACTTTTTCTTTACTTAAGTTTTTTTGACTTTATTGAAATTAGATAAGTAGTTTTGCAGGTTACCCTCTTTTAATTAATAATTTAGTTTAAAAAAAAATATTGAAGCAGTTTCTCATGTCTATTTATATCAAAATGTTAAAATTATATATAGAATCTAATTAATGAACAAACCGGAATCAGGATAATCTAGTTGATGAGCTAATCCAATATTTCCTCAAATATTAATATTTGAGGAAATATTAATATTATTAAACCACTAACCAGCTGTACAATAGGCCTGTGCCCATGTGCGGCTGCCAGATGCAGTGGGGTGTCATCTCCCATGTTAGTGACATTGATACGGGCTCCACGCCTGATTAGCATTTCCACGATCTTGAGGTGGCCTTCCTTGCATGCCCAGTGGAGCGGACTGAAGTGGTGGTCATCACTGAAAAGAAGAATAGATTATGTTTTTGGTGAAAATATTGCTATTTGGTACAGTATTGGTCCAATAGTGGACCACACGGCACGGTTAGCGCAGTGGTTGAGCGATGGATTGCTGCGCTGCTTGTCGCGGGTTCGATTCCCGTACGGAACAAATATTTGTGTGGCCTACAAATCGTTCGTTTCAGGTCTGGGTGTCTTGTGTAAGTAAGTGTACATGTTTCTGAATGCACCAATGATACAGGAGTTCTAGTGTGGCCGTTTTGAGGCAAAGTTTAAAAATATTTTTTTTTATGACAATTTGAAGAGTACTATTTATCACTCCATTTTTCTACATCTATGGTACATGAGAACAATGATTCTTATAAAATCATATTCAGTTTTTTTTTTTAAATCACCAGGAATTTTGGCATTGTTTTTTCTTTACTTTATTATGCCTATTTTAAGTGCAATTTAGGTAAGTTGCTTTTATGGATTTTATTAAATAATTGAAAATAAATAGTGAATCAGTGTATTTCGGATTATGGATTTCCCAATGATTGCTACAATATATGAGAAGACAAGAATTTAATATTTCACTATATTCCATTCACGCTAAGATACCAAGATAAACAAATGTTTTTTACTGTTCAACCAATTTTGATTTTTATTTAGTTGGTGGCATGACAAATGGAGACTGCAGTAAATAGTTAGTATTGTAACCACTTATGTGCGCTTGTGTGTGAGGAGCAGTGGTGGCCGTGTGGTAACGGCCCCGACTTACGAGTTGTAGGTCGCGGGTTCAAACCTAGCCAGGCGCATTACTTTGTGTAATTTATTTCATCACCACTGCTCTCAAAACGGTGAAGGAAAACATCGTGAGGAAACCGGCATGTCCTAGAACCAAAAATTCGAAGACATGTGACATCCACCTACCCGCACTGAGCCCGCGTGGTGGATTACGGCCCATTCCCTCTCCTAGAAAGAGGAGGCCCGAGTCTCAGCAGTGGGAACATTAAAAGGCTGACTATGCTATGCTAACCACTTATGTCTTATGTCTGAGTATGGTTTCCGTCCTATGGAGACCATTGTATGTGGGCTATGACCTTGGGTGGGCTTATTCCAACCAGCCCACTTCTCTTCAAAAACAGATTAGGCCTCTCAGGTTTTTCAGGGCATCAATGAGGGAGTTTGAGGATCCTACAGTTTGTGTGCATATTTCAGTGACACCTGTGCAGTCAAGGAGCACATGTGTATTGTAACCACTTTTTTTTGCCTACGGAATAGAAGTCAAAATCGGTTGAATGGACAGTAAAAAAGATTTGTTCAAATGTCTTATCTTCACCTGAATGGAGTATAAGTGATAAAAATATCATATTACAAATCCTGTTTATCTTTATTCTTTATTTGAGATTTTTGATAAATTATATAATCTATGCAATTTTATAAAGGCAAAACTTTGCATGGGTGCGTGTATATAAGTTACTCCTTCAAACAGCTGGATTTGGATGTGGCACACATCTGAACCATGTCCTGGAATAGAACTTAGGACTACTTCTCATCCTGGTGGTGTGTTCCCTTGGGATAGTTTTCGACTTTTACATGAGCTATAAGTCATAGTGGCAGAGACTAGTAGCATAATAATGCAGGGATTACCATAGTAGGTACGACATAAAGTTACAGGCAAAGGTCAAATTAACTTAACTATAACTGTGAGGTATAAAATTATGATGACTAATATTCTCCGCAATGAATGATGCCATTTACATTTTTAAAGTTTAGACATTTGTATTTTTACTATTTTTAAAACATTATATGTATTTAACAAGAAATCAACATCTGTCTGGAAAAGGATTTTACAGCACATATTTCTTATCCATTCAATAAAATTATAATTAGTATTTTTTTAAATTTCTTCCTAAATATATACTTCCAAGAGATAAACAAATGTTTTTCTGTTTAATCTAATTCCACTAAGATTTATTTTATTACTTAAAAAGAAAATTATTATAATCAATTTGAATTTCCGTTTCTCTTCTTCGCATTAATTCATTAAACCCTAAGCAAATGCTGGTGTTCACTTTCTCATTGCCTTTCTATTTTGTCTCTGATTACCGTATTAAAGAGGTTAAGGGGTGAGGAATGTAACACATGATACTAGTTATGAGTAGGCCACCTTGTTCTAATTGTAAGATAAGGATATTAAATATCCTGTACCACTGTTCCAGACTTAACCTTTGGAATACCGTAATTAGAGACACAGTAGAAAGACAATGAGAGAGTGAACACCGGCATTTGCTTAGGGCTTTTTAAATTAATTGAAAAATAAAATACTTTTAATTTACTTTTAGTGTAAAATTTACACATCAATAATAAAAAGTATGAAACAGTTAATAAAATCCTGATTTATATGATTTTGTCAAAGATACCTCCTAGTATTGAATAGCTTAATGCTTATTAAGGAAATACTCTATGTTACTTCATTAAAAACATGAGATTTTACAGCTATGCTATGTTAAACAAGGAAATACTCTACAATACTTTGTTAAAAACATGAGATATTACAACAGGAAAAAAGTAAATTAGATGCCTATTGTCAGGTAAAGAGCCAATAAGATCAGATCTATTTGCAGCCCAATTAGTCAGGAAGTTTTGACCAACCTACCTACAAGACTACTCCTGCACCAGAATCATATTTTTTAATTAATTATGTTACTACTAAGGTCAAATACCTGATCTCATACACATACTTATTATTTTTGTACACATCTGACGCATAACACTAGGCCATGACTACATTGTGGGCGTGTTCTCTCAATGCCTTATACGGGGAAACTAGACCTTCCATATGGAGCACCATTACGCAAATACACCGTGATTATACTCTACTTACCCTTGGTTCATATCATGTTCGGTATCATCAAGCCAAACTCGCACCTGTAATGCATTTCCTTCTCTACACCACTGAAATATATCTTCCATGTTTTTACACCAAAATCACTACCAACACAGTTTATTTATGTACGAAATGCTAGATACTCTAAAGGCACTTGTCACAATAAATTAAAAGAAACTTTAAAACAATGAGTAAATAATAAATAATCTAGTGAATAATAAATGAACTCATTTCATCTGCGACCTGTTTGACAGTTTCGCAATCACCGAAAATAATATTTTTAACTAATAATTTGAGTTGATTAAAATATAACTATATCTGTCTCTTTCATTCAAATGAGCTTTGTATTTGTTTTTCTCTTTTTTTCAAAGAAAACACTGGTAAACTGAATTTTGATGCATAATATTGTCGGGGTTGCCACACCAATTTAAGTTAAATCAAAAAATACATAATATATCTATGTGCAGCATTACATATGCATACCTACATCGCATCGTATCGAAGCTTGTGTTGTTTACAAATCTGTTAGTGAGGCAACTCAAGCCCACTAAACGTGCAGAGCGTAGTTGGTGGAAAACACAGGAAATGCTTATAGTGATATTGGAATAAAATAATATAAGTTTTGGTAAAACTTAACTTGTTTAATTCCTCATGACACATCGAAAAACATAAGAACACAAAATGACAGGTAAAAACAAAAAACAAGTAGAAAAATAAACTTACTTAGAAAAAAGATCGTATTAAAAAACTACCGACTCTTTTATTCTAACACTCCTCCTTAAGTTCATTTCTCTACTTCCATCCATGACACAATCATACAACACCCATACTTACCGCACACCACTTGAACTTCCCTTTCAACAAAGGCTTCGTCAATACATCGGCAACCATATGAGCTGTCTCTACATACTCAAGTAAAATATGGCCATGCTCGACGGTCTCCCTTATAAAATGGTGTCGTACATCTATGTGCTTTGTACGTTGATGGTGTACAGGGTTCTGCGCAATTGCCACAGCAGACTGGCTGTCACTGAAGATCTTCAGTGGCACCTCTACTTGACCAGTGACCTCCGAATACAATCTTTTCAGGAATATTGCCTCCCTAGCAGCTTCAGACAACGCTACATATTCAGCTTCCGCTGTGGATAGAGCAACTGTCCTTTGTTTTCTGCTTTCCCAAGAGATTGCAGCGCCCATGTGTAGAAAAACCATACCCGAGTATGACCTCCTATCATAACAAGTGGCATGACTTGCATCTGCGTAACCCTGCACTTTATCCATTCCTGTCCTCTTGTACTGTATCCCTATGGATTTAGTACCCTTTAAATATCTTAGCACACGTTTAGCAGCTATCCAGTGTTTCTCAGCATAGCTAGTATTAAATTGGCTAAGATAATTGACTGAATGTGCAATATCTGGTCTCGTACATACAGATAAGTACATCAGTGAACCAATTAAGTTTTGATATGGAATCGTCGGATCAGGTTTATGTTCCGGTCCAGGTTTCTCTAGCTTTTGACCAGGAACAGATGGCGTAAAAGCAATTTTGCAGTCAACCATCCCAAAAACCTTCAAAATTTTGTTGACATACTTCTCTTGGTCAACTTTGACTCCAATATCATTCTGAGTTATATGCATTCCCAGAATATCCTCTGCCTTCCCAAGATCCTTCATGTCAAATTTTGTCATGAGATCTCTTTTTACTTTGCGCAGCTCTTCCGCGTCATTCCAAAATATCAGCATATCGTCCACGTATACTGCTAAAATGATGATGCTCTTGCCCTGGGATCTTGTGTATATGCAAGGTTCATTTTTACATCTTTTAAATGACAACTTCAATAACTCAGTATTCAGCTTATTGTTCCATGCTCTAGGGGCTTGCTTTAACCCATAAAGCGACCTTTTAAGTTGACACACATAGTCTTCTTTTCCATTTTCATGAAAACCTTCTGGTTGCTTCATATACACTTTTTCCGTTAAGTCTCCATTCAGGAACGCAGTTTTCACGTCCATTTGGTCTATGTTTAAACCACTCTTTACAGCTATTGAGAGGAGGATTCTTAACGAGCTGTGTCTCACCACCGGAGAGAATGTCTCGTCGTAATCGATGCCACATCTCTGACTAAAACCTCTGGCAACAAGTCGAGCTTTGTACCTTCGTTTATTTCCCGGCTCTTCTTTGATTCGAAATAACCATTTTGAATCAACGACGTTGCTCGCTTGTTCAGGTTTTACTAAAATCCAGGTTTTGTTCTTCTTTAAGGCCTCAATCTCTTCTTCAATTGCTGCTCTCCACTCTTTACTATCAGGTCTTGATAGTGCTTCTTGAACCGTAGTAGGATCCAGTTCCGACTCTGTAGCTTGATATAGTATGTGATCCGGAAACTCTTTGGGTTTTCTAGTCCTAAGTGGATACCTCCGCTCCACTTCTTGAGGTTGATCATCATTAGTTGTATCAGACTCACAGTCTAGAAACTCTGTATCCTCTTGGGATTGATCATCGACATTTGACTCAGGTTCCGGTCCTGGAGGAGTAGACGTATCTTCATGAATATCTGTTTGTTCCACTACTGGAATAAATACTTCATGTTCAGTCTGTTTCTCTATTTGTTCATCTCTCTGTTTTTCTTGAGCTTCCATAAATACTACATCCCTAGCTTTATATAGCCGATGCGTTTTTGTATCCACAAGTCGGTAACCTTTAGAATTTTCACAGTATCCGACTAGAGTTAACTCCATACTTTTTGCATCCAGCTTCTTCCTCTTTTGGTTAGGAATATGCATAAATGCCTTGCTCCCAAAAATTCTTACAAAACTGAGATCAACTTTTTTACCGGTCCATGCTTCTTCTGGAGTTTTTCCTTTAACGGCAATGGTTGGCGATCGATTCTTCAGGAAAACAGATGTATGCACTGCTTCCGCCCAATAAGCCTTTGACAAATTTCCATCTTCGAGCATGCTTCTCGCCTTCTCGATTATAGTTCTATTTGCTCTCTCGGCCACTCCATTTTGTTGTGGTGTATAGTCTATCGTCACTTGATGTTGGATTCCATTTTTCCGGAGAAAATCATCCATCTGTTTATTAACGAACTCAGTTCCATTATCAGTGCGCAGGATCTTAATTTTCTTGCCGCATTGATTCTCGGAAAACGCTTTAAAAATTGTAAATTTTTCAAAAACTTCGCTTTTTTGTTTTAAAAAATATACAAATGTTTTCCGCGTTAAATCGTCAATAAATGTTAAAAAGTATTTATACCCGCTAATGGAAGGTATATGCATAGGTCCGCATAAATCTGAATGTACTAAACCTAATGCTTCCTTAGCTCTCGTCGCAATACCTTTAGGAAACGGTTGTTTAGTTTGTTTTCCCAAAATGCAAGATACGCACTCCAGTTTACTTGAAGTATTAGGAAAACTCACCCCTATCGCCATCTTATCTCTCAGTAATTTGAGGTTGCGTATACCTAGATGTGCCATCCTCCGATGCCACAGCCTCTGCTGGTCGCAATCTGCTGTTGCCAGCGCAGAACCCTGTGAACAGCACTTAATTTTGTAAATGCCTCGTTCTTCCACACCCTTCACAACAGCCTTACCACGCACCTCACACTCATTTCTCTTGTAGATGTCGCATCCATTATCTGTAAAAACTATCACATGACCCTTTCGCGCAATCGCATTCACACTTAACAAATTAGAAGCTAACTTAGGTACATATGAAACATTGTTTATAGTTAACCCTGATTCACATACTACCGTACCTTCACCATATACTTCATTACCATCGGCACAAATCACCCTCAAAGACTTGGAAGTATCTCTCAAGTTTCCTCTAAACCAATCCTTCTCATTTGTCATATGCGTCGACGCGCCAGAATCGATTATCCAATCTCTTGCTTGCGGTGTCGACATACCAAACGCGTAGGCTTGTAAAGCTTCTTTCTTCCCTTTAGGGTTATCTGGACACTCCTTTGCCTTATGTGGTCCATCACAGATAAAGCATTTATACTTTTGTTTCGCCTTTCTGGGTTTACTCATACCCTTATGCTTATTTGATAATAGTGCTGATGTCGGTTGGCTTGCACTCGAGCTTGCCGAATAGTTGTCTTCCATTTGAAATAGCTTCGTCTTGACATAGTCTGTTGTAAGTACTACATTACTATTTTCTATGGCCAATCTCATTGGTTGGAACTCTGCAGTAAGCCCTTGTAAAAGTAAAGCAGCCAACAGTTCGTCATCAACTTCTTTTCCTAGGTCTTGCAGTTCCTGAGATACCATCATTACTGATGTCACATATTCCCTCACAGTAGGGAATTGTTCCAGCTTCATGCTTACCAACTTTGATAGTAAACGGCAACGGTTATTTAGACCTTTATCTTCAAACGCATCTCTTAGTGCTTCCCAAGCACTTTTTGCTGTTTTAGATTTGCGTACGTGCACCAAACAATGAGGTTGTAACATTAAACAAATCTTTGCTCTAGCTTTCTGATCTTTCCTCATACCTTGCGTGTCGGTTGGATCAGGCGTGACACTCGTATACTCCCACAAGTCGTCATGTACCAGATGCATCTCCATAAGGAATTTCCATGTGGTGTAGTTACTGCTGCCTTCTAATTTCTCCATAGATAGGACACTACTGCCTGAACCACTTACTTGTGCCATTGTTGAGTTCCGCTCTCTTTGCGAACTCCTATTATCACACATTTTCCTGTAGGTGCGATTCCCATAACCTGTTAGTGAGGCAACTCAAGCCCACTAAACGTGCAGAGCGTAGTTGGTGGAAAACACAGGAAATGCTTATAGTGATATTGGAATAAAATAATATAAGTTTTGGTAAAACTTAACTTGTTTAATTCCTCATGACACATCGAAAAACATAAGAACACAAAATGACAGGTAAAAACAAAAAACAAGTAGAAAAATAAACTTACTTAGAAAAAAGATCGTATTAAAAAACTACCGACTCTTTTATTCTAACAAAATCAAAGTTTGGTCAATTCTCGAATTATACAATTTATTAATTGAGGAGTGAAAGCTGTTAGAATTAAAATCTCACCCCTGACGATCAGTATATATGTTGATGTATGAAAGTAGACAAAATATGTGAAGATAGTAGCAAGTGGCGCTTTAGTTTCTTGCTCATGGGAAAACGCAGCTGTTTGCGACTGCTGCTGCTTTCGACTTTACGTGTTATGTACCTATCTATAGCTTTTTACAAGTAGAGTTCTTGTATTATTTCTTATTCTTGACACACATAATAGTGGTTCTCACACGATACATGAACTGAATCCAAACGTAGGGAGTATGGTTTTTGCCACTATTATTATATTTTGACTGGCCTGTTGCTATATATTACTATACTCTTTGCCTGTTGGTCTAGTGGCCTTGACTGCTATGCCGGAGGTCGTGGGTTCGATTTCCACCCAACACAAATGTTTGTGCAATGAACATGATCAATGGTTCTGTGTTTGAGTGTAATTTATTTATTATATGTATGTATTTAGAAATATATAAGTATGTTTATCAGTTGTCTAGGACTCTCAAGCTGTTAATTTATTATATATTTTTGGAAAAGTGCTCCGTCGTGACTCACCGCGCAGGTACCCGTCGCAGGCAGCTGCGCTCCCAGTCCTTTTTGCTACGTAATAATACAATAAAGTTCTCCATCGACACGTCATCTGCACACCGTTAAAGTTGAACTAGCGACATGCGCAGGTAATAATCCGGTTTGCGCTGTACACGACACACACACGACGTGTAACCGCGGTCGCCCGCTTAACGCCTTGAAAAAGTGATTGATACCTTAACCTATCCTTTAAGGATAGGCTTTGGAGGTAGGCTCCAAAAAAAAGACAGAGTATCTGGGCCAACCATATCCAAGACCAGAGGACTACAGGCACATCCCCACCAAAGCCATACTGGGACTCATGAAGGTGCACGCTAGGGGTTGAGTAGTCAGGAGGGGAACAGCACAAAAGATCCAGAAGGGTCGAAGTGCTCTGGCCCAGGGCCAGCCCCACAACAAGATAAGGTATCAATCGATAACAATATTCTTGACAAAGTACCGACCATCTCCACCTCATACCTTGGCAAAAACATTGGACATTCGTCAATGGAGCCATACACTAAAAAATTGAATTGAATTGATAAAGGATAGGTGTTCAACTTGATTTTGCTGTTAAAGAAAAAGTCATTCTGAGATCTAGAATAATATCACAGCTGAGGAGAGCTGTTCAGGCTAAGTGCAATGCTCAAAACAGTTCTCGAATACTTAAACTTTATTATTACTAAAAGTAATTCAGTACAATGTAGTGTACTACACCAGACAATATTATTTCTTCGCAAAAGTGATTTTCATTGCATGGGTAGGTGTAATCTTGAATCCTTGTAAAGCTTCCTTAGCTGCGGCTGATTGCATTTCATTTGCAAATTCAACAAAGGCAATGTCATGTCTGTTTGGCACAAGACGTACTTCTTTGAAGCCAGGGAATCTGTAATGAGGAATAGTTTAAGTATTTTTTTTTCATGGTAACATTGACTCAAATTGTCACATCAAGGTATATAGTATAGCTTATCAAGCTACTGTAACATACAAATTGAATGCAGTAAAACTAAAGTATACAATACTCACTGGTTGAACAACATAGACAACATCATCTCTGAGGTTTCATCAGGAAGATTGGTCAAGAATAAGATCTGGTTAGGAGGCTGCTCAGCATTGACATTGTTGAGCATGCCAGCAGGTCCAACATGCATGCCAGGGCGATTGGCATCCTTATTCTTCTTCTTTCTGCTATCATCCAGACCCTTTGGCAATTTTGGTCTCTTTGGTCTTTCTTGGAATGTTCCCTTGACTTTGGCAATGACATCACTGTCAGTCTTCGAGTATTGAATCCTCTGAAAAGTTATAAATAAATAATGAAGTCTGGAAAAAAAAATACAAAAAATAAAACCAGTTTTTTACAATGCATTCCAAATAAGAATAGGAATGATTGCCATGTTGTGACATCATGTCATACTGTCAAATGGAAGAAATTGGGTAAGGTGAACAAAACAATAAATGTTTTAAATAATATTTATTTACGAATCATGAACAAAAAAAGTTTAACCAGAATACAGTTCTTCAATTTTGCTAATCTCTGCGTCACTGTGTGAAGTGTCTAAGTAGTGGCAAATGGAAAAAGGCGAGTTGTTCTTAACAATGAAAATAAATGAGATTTTTTTTTCTTTTTTAACTAATTATGACTTAAATAATATATATTTAGCTAATTTAGATTAAACAATAACATTTTTACTTCAACTAGATTTAATTAAGCAAATAAGTTTTCTTTGCAAACTGTACTTTTCAATCAAAATTCGACAGATTGAGGTGATTGGCTTTCCTATTGTTATTTGGAATGCATATTATTAGGTACTTACCATAGGTTTGTCATAAAATGGGAAGCCTTGCATACTTCTTAGTGCAACAGTGGCGCTGGATATTTCCTTAAAAATAACGAAAGCTTGTCCCCTCATTTTCAATGTTTTTAAAGCCACAATGTCCAATATTTGGCCAAACTGAGAAAATATGGCATAAAGTGATTTTTTCAATTCTTCCTTCTTAATTTTTTCATTGAGGTTGTTGATGTAGATTGTGTGGTTAGGTCGAATATCCATCGCTGGAACATATCAAGAAAAATAATGTGATTATTACAACGAAGGCAGTCCAACAATTAACTTTACATTTGGAGGTTAGGTTAGGTTAGATTTTCGTTTTTTATGATGGTTATGTGCTTTTATTTCACAACTTGACCCACGAAATAATCTAATATAAAAACTGGACTTACTCATGTTGATAGTTTTAAGTATATCCCAAGATTACGATGTTCGAGCCGCAGACGACGCTCTTTGCTTGGAGTGCGTAATGTGTAATTATTTGCCCAGAATAAGGCGTAAACTAATGACTGATGCTCACTATTGTTAGAAAACTAGAGGGTATTGTTTTAAATAATTATTTTTATCAATTTCTATTATTTGTACCGACGCGATGCCGGATGCCGCCACTTTTGATACTAGGTAACTAGGCGTGGGTAACTCTTTACTTACTGAACCGACTCACTGTTCCGAAACATTTTAGTGTTTCGAAAGCTTGGAACAGCAGTAATATTTTAAATGCATCAATTGGAACACTGAACTTGAAACTTGGTACTTTAAGTGACCTGTAGTTCTTTTAAAATTCAAATCAAAACTTAAATAGTGTAAATTTTAATGAACTGAACTAAAAACATCTGATTTAAATTATTCTCAAATCAAAATTCAATTAAATAAAACGGTTGGTGTATAGGTATGGCGCAACGTAACAGATCACGATTCATAACAGTCAGTGTCTGTGTTTGTATCTTTTGAGCCGATGTTTCAAATGTTCCGTTTGTATCTTTTGATGTTCCAAATGATACAAATCACTGTTTCGGAACATTTCAGTGATTCAGATGCAAATGTTCCAATCGCAAAGATGACATGACACACTGCCCACGCCTATTTGTTACGTTACAAAGTACTACAGACTACAGAGAGATACTACGATACAAAGTACTTTGTGGCTGCCACTCTGTGTGTATCAGAATGGCGGGTGTAATTTCCAGATTTGCCTAAATTTATTACAGTTATTTGGTACCTTCTGTGTACTTTTACTTACCTCTCTTGAAAATCTGTGTACCTACACCCGTATGATGATATTTTAAAAATTAGGTACACCCGCCATCCTGATGTCAGAACCGCGGGTGTGCTGCTAACCAATATATGTAGCCAAGCGTACTGTTTATGTAAATTTGGTACCTCTTGTGTACCTGCAGATAAAAGTATTAAATAAACGAAATACTGCAAGGTTGCTGCAAAAATAAAAAAAATATTTTCTTTCTTCGACGTATCTTTTAAAGTAACAATCTACGTATTGATAGTTATCAATACGTAGATTGTTATTTTAAAAGATACGATATCTTAAATATTAAAAAAATCTATATTTATACATAATTACAAAAACAACATATTGCCCATTTTAGAATTGTGAAGGGTTTATAGTATTAGGATGTTTGTCTATCAGTGTTTCCAGTATCAAAATGAAACAAGAGACAGTATTAAACGATATATTAATTAATTTTCACGATAACAAAATAAGTAAGGATTAATATATGAATAACGCATTGATTCCATGTGCATTTAACTCGGCCTTATAATTTGTTATAAAACTATAATCAATGTAATAAAAATTAGACTAGTATACAAGGTGGAAAGATAAGTCGGGCGTTGAAGGCAAAGTACCTTAAATCCTTAAGTTAGCTTATTTTACTTAAAGGAAACATTCCTTTATTTTTAAAAAGAAACATAACCGCATTCAAAGATTTTCTAAAAGTTGCTTGCCCAGCCCGAGACTAACGATAAACCAAGTATGTCTCAACAAGAAAATTATATGCATACATTATCTACCTTGATATATGTTATGAATCTATTTCGATCCTGGACCTGAATGGAAATAATTTCATATTTTATTACTATTGATATCAGAATCATTAGGAAACAGGCAACAAGGAAATATAATAGGTTGTCTGGTAGATATCGCTGTCAGCTATAAGACCGCCTTTGTACCCATAGATTTAAGTTAATGTAAAAGTTTTTGTTACTATTTTGGTGTACAATAAAGTTTATTCTATTCTATTCTATAATGACCGCGTCCTTGCATCAGAGTAATACAAATGCATCTAATAAAAATAGTTTAATTGTAGACTGCCAGTGGTCCAGTGGTCGTAGTATGCGACTGCTGAACACGAAGTTGTGGGTTTGATCTCCACATAAAACAACAATTTGCGGATCACATTTAAAGTGTTGTCCTGAGTCTGTGTGTAAATTGTGTCCGTTAATTTCATTTCCGATTCCCGGTATAGTCACGCACGCAACAGTGACTAAATGATACACGGAGGTTTGGGATTACTATCAAAGATATTACACATTAAACGTATCTTGGTAATATGTTTAATATGGAGGTTCTAGGTTCAATTACCGAAGATTGTTATTATCCTTTGACGTCGTTACTATTGTTAGTTAGTATTATAAAATATAAAGTAACGTCGTGTAATAAAAAAAAATTATTTTATTTTTCGCAGCAACCTTATTATATACAGTATTTCGTTTATTTAATACTTTTATCTGCAGGTACACAAGAGGTACCAAATTTACATAAACAGTACGCTTGGCTACATATATTGGTTAGCAGAACACCCGCGGTTCTGACATCAGGATGGCGGGTGTACCTAATTTTTAAAATATCGTCATACGGGTGTAGGTACACAGATTTTCAAGAGAGAGGTACGTAAAGGTACACAGAAGGTACCAAATAACTGTAATAAATTTAGGCAAATCTGGAAATTACACCCGCCATTCTGATACACACGCCACTCTAGGCGTGTGTAACTTTACTCGACTCACTGTTCCGAAAATTTTAATGATCCGAAATTGGAACAACAGTAATGATTTAAATGCATCATTTGGAATAATTGGAACGCTGAAAAACTATTTACTTTAAGTGACCTGCAGTCTTTTTAAAATTCAAATTAAAACGTAAATAGTGTAAATTTTAACGAACTAAACTAAAAACATCTGCTTTAAATTATTCTCAAATCAAAATTCATATATGGCGCAACATAACGATTACATACGTAAAAGCACGATTCATAACAGTCAATGTCTGTGTACAAACAAAAACAAAAGATACAAATTTTTTGAGCCGTTGTTCTAAATGTTCTGTTTGTATCTTGTGAGCCGATGTTTCAAATCCTTTCCCTACATCAATAAAAACTCTTCTGTTTTCTATTAACTCCTGCATATATAGTGTTCTTTCTGATTACATTTATGATAACAATATCCGTCTGTAAACATGTATAAATATTTATTAGAATTTTAACAAGCTTCTGTCCTTTTAATTTATGTAATATTCTTAATAACTAAAGTAATATATTTTTATACATTCCTGATCCTGTATCAATGTTGTTTCAAATTCCTGTACCTTTTTTTTTCTTCGCATTAAATGTTTCCCTACCTTTCTCTTCATACCCCACCCGAAATAAACTATATCTTTATGCGGATGCACAAGAGTGCTAAGCCATATTTTCCTGTGGAATGGGAGGAAAAAAAAAAAAATGTAGATTGAGATGTAATATATACCATATACGCTGAGTACAAGACGGATGAAAAAAAATTGCATGTAGCGGAGATGAGAATGTTAAGATGGATGTGTGGTGTGACGAGAATGGATAAAGTGAGAAATGAATATATCAGGGGAAGTTTGAAAGTGGCACCAGTGACTGAAAAGTTGAAAGGGAATCGTTTATCTTGGTATGGTCATGTGAAGAGGAGGGATGAAACGCATGTTACTAAAAGAGTTATGAGTTTACATGTGGATGGATGGAGAGGGAGAGGGAGACCAAAGAAAAGATGGATGGATTGTGTGAAGAGTGATATGAAAGAAAAGGAAATTAGTGATAGCATGACGAGTAACAGGGCAGAGTGGAAGAAAAAAACGTGTTGCGCCGACCCCAAATAACACGGGATAAGGGCAGGAAGATGATGATACGCTGAGTACACCTGTATTCTCTGATTGGTTATGACCAATAAAGAGCTTTCTACCCCTTCCGTAGGGCTGGTAGATGATTTTTTTTTATATTCGATTTTTGACTCATATAATACCATCAGAAACGTTTTTGCCTCTCCAGAGAATTTAATCCACTCTTTATAAAAAAAATACCTAATTTGACTATATTCTTGATTTGATTGAATAGCGTTTCAGTTTTCTATTCGAGTACATAATCGAGTATTTGTATCTGAATGATTCGGCCGTACTCACAAATATCCGTTCCGTTCGCGTCAGAGTACGTACTATAAAGTTGTTCGCATCTTCGCGCGCTCACGCGCTGTCAAATCAAAAATCTTGTCAAAGAACAGAACAAACTGTAAAATAACTTACAATTAAATTCTGTTTATATTGATTTGAATTATTTTTATAGATATACCTACGTCCAAAGGTTATTGTTACAATTCGCTAATCATTTTTCAAGTATAAGAAACGTGTGCCTGTTATAAAATGCATGATCTGATGACTGACTTTGAGACAGTCACCCCTGATTTGTGGATGGCAAACGAAGAAGGGTGGAAAGAGAAACTCTTGAAATTGCCGAATTGGTTCCAGGTGACATATTATGATTAAAGCAATTTTTTTTTTCAAAATTTTATTGATTTTTTTATTGATTTGACCTTTACATAACCTTACGTTGTTTCAAGATTCCGCTGATCAACGCCAATGCTTCTCATAATTTGCCCGATGGCACGTTGGTCCGGTTCCGAGGGATGGTCCAGGACATGCACAACCCTGAGTTTTATTTTGAGCAGTTTGAAGTGTTCAACACAGTTACCAATGATATTAAAAACAAAAGTGGAAAGTACAGAGATACAGCTCATATATTGGTAAGTATAATGTTAAACCCTTAGTACCTAATACTATTGATAGTTAAAATGACTCATTATAATTTATTCCCTAAATCTCCCAGGAAAATGAAAAAATCAACTACACAGAGAATCTCAAGAGCTCACAACGTCAAACAATGGTTGTTGTATCAATGCCTGGTTTCAATGACTGGGCACAACAGTTGGAAGACAAGCTGAACCATTTGAAACACTTAGAACAGCAGCCAAACACTTCTAAACGTCTTAATCACACTAACTTGAAGTTAAAACGTAGTTATGATGAGGTGGTAGAGGATTCTGATGCTATGGAAGTGGTTGATGAGGTTGCTGGTAGTAAGGAACCGAAGACGGCGGAGACAGATAGTGGTACAGCTAATGTAGTGTCTAGGGAGCATTTATTGAACTTTCCTCTGCCTGATATGCAGAGCAAGTCGTGTATTGTTAAGGTATGTGGAAATTGTGTTTATAACTTCTTATTATTCTTTATCGATCATAAATATGGATACATAGTTAGCCTGGAAGCTGTCCCAACACATTTTTTATTTAAGGTGAGTAATCATCAAATGAGTTCTCCAGCTGGGGTGACAAGAGGGTGTTTTAGAATTTTCCTAACTAAATACTCTATAATACTCGCATAATTAAGTGCCTTCATTTTCCCTTTGTTAGGGCCATGGTAACTTTTTCAAACATTGCCACAGAGCCTAACATACTTGGGGATAGTGAAGGCAGACTGATTTGAAATCAACCTAATCCAGTTATTATATTAGGGGTTAAAGTATGAAATTGCCAATTTGTACTGAAAAATTGATTTTACATATTTATTTAATCAAAATAATTACCATTATTATCTATACATTGCTGCCACCTAATAGGAAGGTCATTTATGCCTTCGCGATAGAACTGTTGTGATTTTTCTAGTGCGCCTGACCATCAATGATTGCATCTCCGCTTACCATCAGGTGGGATCGCAGTCAAGCACTGGTTTATATCAATTATAAAAAAAAAAAATCTAGATTCGACAGTGTGAAAGCATTTTGTACTGCCTCCAGAGAAAAACTTTTTATCACATAGAAAATTGTCCAAATCACGAAAAAAATGCTAGTCCGTTAGAGCAAGGTCGGGCGAATATGGAGGGTGAGGAATGGTTTCTAATTGCAGTACCTGTAGAGGTAAAATGGTTTCTCGTGCTATATGAGGTCTTGCGTTATCAAGGAGCAATAATGGTGAAGATCCATTCATGAGTCGGGCCTTTGACCTGGGGTCAGCCATTGCATTTTTCGCTTGCGGTTATCGTAAAGAATCCACTTTTCATCACATGTTACAATTCGATCCAATATTCCTTCATTTCTGTATCGATTTAACAGGGCAACACAATTTTCAACATGCGGTTTCTTTCTGCAAATCAGTCAAATCATGAGGCACCCATTTTACATATTTTTTTATTTTATTGATTTGACGTAAATGAGTTAATATTATTAGTAAGGTAACGTCAAACCGTGCCGCTAATTCCTATCCAGGAATTAGCGGCACGGTTTGACCTTACGTTACGGGTAGTTTGTCTCGGATCGACTTCCACCATCTCTTTGAATTCATTGTTTTTCACCTGTGTGGTCTTCCACGTGGTTCGGTCTTCAAATCAAAGTTGCCACCACGAAAGCGTTTAAACCAAAATCGCACGGTGCGTTCATAAGCAGTCCCCTCTCCAAACACAACATTGATATTGCGAGCTGTTTCTGCCTCTTTAGTTCCGCGTCGGAACTTGTATTAAAAATTTACTCGAATTTTCGAAGTATCCATCTTTCTTTTCTACTTTTACCATGTGAAAAAAGTTTCAATCGCAAAGCTCAATCCATGAAAGTTCTATGTCAATTCGAAGAACCTATTACAATAAAAGGCAATTTCATACTTTAACCTCTATCTTTTGCATCTCATGCAAATATAGTGGTGGTGGTGGACTGGTGGTGTATTGGTTAGGTCGATGGTTTTAATAATTATTTAATTTCAATTTCAGCTTTACGATGACAGTGAAAATGTGAAACTGAATGACATGATAGAAGTTATCGGCTTCTTATCTGTAGATCCAGCGCTATCTGGAGAGTTCCAACCAGAAAAGGATCCTCTACTAGACCCTACAACAGAGACGGATGTAGAGACTATCACACACAACCCCCCACCAAGCTTAGTACCACGACTTCATGCGGTCTATGTCAAGAAGTTGGAACACTGCAATCCTTTGGTTAGGAGCTTTGATCAAGGTATGTATTTAGTTATGATAACCATTGTAGTTGAATACCGTACCAGGCGTACGGCAACGCGCCACCGGTACATGGTGAACATTCGACCTATACGCACAAAACGTTTTGGGAACACATTCATTGTGTGTACAGCTGAGGAGTGGAATTCCTTGCTGGAGTCTGTGTTTCCTGATAGCTACAACCCGGAAATCTTTAAGTCAAGAGTGAATAGGTTACTTCTAGGTAAGCGCGTTCCATCGTCGACCGCTTCGTCGCTTTCCATCGGGTGAGATGGCGGTCAAGCGCGAACCTATCAAGAATAAAAAAAAAAGAATTAGTTTTAGATGTCAGTTAACATATAGTTGCTTAAAGACATATAGTTTGAAAAAAGTTATTAATGAATCTAGAGTTCTCTACCTGCTATCCTTTTCATAGATTTGTCTATGATACACAATGATGAACTCAGTAGTTTGACTAGGAATTTTAGTTACTCTTATTAACTCATCAAAATTAAATTGCAGAAGGTGTATTAAAAGAAGCAAATTCTGCACGCGAACACTTACTCAAAGCTCTAACAGAACTTTTACTGGGGGACAAACTTGCAGCCGAATATCTAATCTGCCACCTTATTGCTTGCATGTAAGTATCACTTTCTTTTGGCAGACTGTCTAAGGTGCCAGTAAATGGAGTGCTTACTGGGCAAATAGGTTCCTTTAATATCTGTGGACGACACTGACCTGTATCTAATAACTGAATTAAAACCCAGATGAGTTTTTACTAGAACCTTGCTATTTTATCCTTTTTCCAGATACCTACGCCAAGAAACACTAGCCCTTGGTCAGTTTTGCCTGAATCTATCAAACCTGCCGATACAGAAGTATCCAAACTATGCCAGACAATTGTATGAGATCATCAAGCAGTTTGTCACTAAGAGTTACTATTTGCCACTTACTATTGAAAACTTGAACACACTCAGCTTATTACCAAAGTAAGTATGATTTTACACTATATTATTTATTTCACTTTTCGTACATTTCTTACGCGGCTTCCATAAGTTCCTGGGAAATACTGGTTTTATTTTATTGTTCTTCGGCAATAAGCAATCCACTCTGATGTTTATTTATTAATTGAATGTATTTCGAACGTAAGCCATTTATGACATAAATAAACAAGCAAAAAAAAAGCATTTAGGTCTAGTACGGCGGAGCCAAAAAAGATCTTAATATTATTATAATGTCTATGTCCCAAACTTATTTCAACCAATTCCGTTTCTTTATGAAAAACCACCACCATGGCTAATCATTATTTTATCTCCCCAGAAAAGACTACGAATGCAACCGTTTAACAAGCGGCGTCCTACAGCTAAGCAAAGACACCCACCTCATACTAGACGAAACAAAGATGGAGCAGGGACGATTAGACGCTACCGGGGTCAACAATGTCGCCGCTTTGGGCAATATGATCATGACGCAGAAAGTTGAATACGACTTCAAGTATTATAAGATGGAGTTTGATTCTGATGTGTCCGTGCTGATACTGTCAGAGGGAAAGTCCTTGTTACCGGTAAGTTATGTAATAGTGTAAGGACATTTATGTCGTCAAAGGAACTATTCTGTATCAGAGTTCTCCGAGCGATTAGAACATATTCAATCGCGAATAAAGCGATTAGAAATCAACTATCGGGCAGTTAGCCGGACCTGACAAAGCGTGCGTCTGGTTGGAGGATCGTCACTTTTCAATGGATGTATGTGGGACACTCTGTTCAACATGCTTTCAAAATAGTAACAGTTTTTAGCACTTATTGTCAAAATAAAAGAGTGAAATACAATGCATAAAGAAACATATGTAAGTGATTGCTTGCTTTATCGTCGTTGAAATGAACCATTGTGTATTGCTGGCAATTGCTTTTTTATCAGATTGATAATGTAGTTAACCATGGTCATTTACAGTTTTCCAATCATATTTCCTCTTGACATAATTCAGCTTACTAAATTGTGATACCCAGTACAGTACCTGCGGCCCGATTTTCAACTTCATATTAGGATTAGTTTACCTTTGCCTAGAAATGAAAACTTTTTACAATCCTAGGGACGGTTAGGGACACTGTGCTAGTCACTGGTGGGGTACTACGCAATAAAAAACAAACTTCACATATTTATATTTGAATTGACTTGTACTATTAGACAAATAATACTCTATGTATCTATAAATTTGTTTCAGAGCGACTATCATCTCCCTCTACGCCCTGAAGAGTCTTCGTTACAAATATTTGACGCCATTGTAGAGGCAGCGACTTATTACTTGAAGGAAGATATTATGAATGTCATTAGAAAATACATTACAAGTCTGAAACTTGTAAAGTATACGATTAGTGAAGATTTGCAGGTGAGACTAAACTTTGCAAGCTTTTGCCATCTCATAGTAAGCATTAGGTGCATTCAAATGCATAGGCGCTAGCACAGACTACAGAGAGATACTACGTATGGCACTAGTGTGGCATTTCATATATGTTTATGTATGTGAAACGCCACACTAGCGCCTAGTGAAAAACGTGATCTTTCAGCTTTCATTCTTCAAAACAAACTTAGTGCAAGTGTCTGTATAAAATTGAGCGCTCCATTTATGCACTACTCCGTGTCTATAAAACGTCGTTCACATTGCGACAACTAATTAATTACATTTTACTGTCCGAAGTGCTACAAGCTATATCAATCCCACCATTTACATATAATTTACTTTGTTTCAGTTTGTAGAAGACGATTTCATAGAAATGAGAAGCAAATCAGATTCAGATAATCCTGTGACAGCGGACGATTTGCACCGATTGCTTGTACTGGCGCGACTTGTTAGTCTCTCACGAGGGCTGGATACCCTCAATAAAGAATGCTGGGACATCACCAAGAGCATGGAGGCTGAGAGGCTACACCGAATAAAGAATAGGGTCGCTCCTACGTTATAAGTGTGTAGTTTTAAGAATAAGAAATGCATTTTTTTGATAAATGGTTTTTGATAGTATTTAGCGTTTTTTTTTTTTATAAATTCATACTCATCATCATTTCAGCCGATAGACGTCCACTGCTGGACATAGGCCTCCAAATGTCGCCACAATAAACGTTCCTGTGCGTCTCGCATCCATCGGATCCCCGCAACCTTCACCAGGTCATAGGCCCACCTTGTAGGGGACCTTCCAACACTGCTGTCTTCCGTGGTCGCCACCCCAGAACTTTTCGGCTCCATCTGTTCTGCGAGCAATGTGCCCTGCCCATTGCTTTTTAAGTTTGGCGATTCTTCTTGCTATGTCGGCAACCGTAGTTCTCCTGCGGATATCTTATTTCTGTATCGATCACGCAAGGAAAATCCAAGCATAGCCCTTTCCATTGCCCTTTGGGTGACTTTAAACCTTCTGATGAGGCTCATTGTGAGCGACCACGTTTCGGAACCATATGTCATCCTGGCGACACGCACTGGTCATAGACTTTCTTCTTGAGACACTGATGAAAAAAATCCAAACCATGCAAATGTGATGTCTCTGTGGACATCACATCATCACATGGAAATTGATGTCAATTCTTTTCGAGGCAATTGAGAGGCGTGCCAGGAGGACCATTGGCAATGATGCACTCGTTGAGTCGAGGCTCCAAAGTCTTGAGCATCGACGCCGAGTTGCTAGCCTGTCGGGTTTTCTACCGGATGCATTTCGGGGAGTGTGCGTCGGAATTGCATAACCTAATTCCGCCTAGCCCGTTCCATCATCGGGCTACCAGGCGAACGGCAATCCGCCACTGGTACATGGCGGACATCCCACCTATACGCACAAAACGTTTTGGGAACACATTTATGGTGCGTACAGCTAAGGAGTGGAATTCCTTGCCGGAATCTGTTCTTCCTGATGTCTACAACCTGGGAATCTTTAAGTCAAGAGTGAGAGTGAGCCGCATCGTCGCTTTCCATCGGGTGAGATGGCGGTGAAGCGCGAACCTATAAAGAATAAAAAAAAAACTTTTTGGCGGATATGACTCTGTCATCTTCGAGCTGCCGATACGTGCACGCATCGTCTGAAGACAGCAGAATCATCTCACGCCTCTCCTTTATAAGCTGGAGAGTTCGATCTGTGAGCCTCTTGCTCTTATTTGTACGAGTCTTAAAGAATTTAGATCCGACCGTTTGGACAGTTTCCACGAACCCATCGTCGTATTCATCCTTCCTAGGCATTCGAAACGATTTTGAAGTTCGAGCTGAAAGTTCTCGGAGTTTTGGATCTGGATATGTGCAGGACGGAGCGTAGACTTCATCAGTCGAGATCTTTCAAGCTTGACATTGATATTCAATGTGCCTCTTACCATGCGGTGATCACTCCTGGTTTTCACGGCATTGATCGCAGAAACATCACACTGGACACATTTCCATGACAACAGGAAATTGGACATTGAACAAATTCGTACTGTTTCCTAACTCCTTCAATTGGTGTAAAGAAGTTCATAGTCGTTTACTTAATCCCGACTGTGACTCTCGTCATAAATTATGCCTCATCCCTTATAATAATAATAATTGTACCGATAGTCGTGTCGGGCAATGGCTTATTAGCCTCGACCAACACCTTAGGAGGCTCGCGTTAGGCAACTAGATCAAGAGCTTGATTCAGAAAGCGGTAGGTACTCCTGGACACGGCTCGTATTGTTGGGAGGTTCCTTTCTCTGAAGCCTTGACCACCGTTAGCTTGGATGCCGCGGTGGGATACTATTGTTTTTAAAGAAATATTTAAAAATGTATTTAATAAGTTTTAAGGACAAAAAAATTGAATAATAATAATATCATTTATTTGCTTGAAATATGGTGGTAGGTACCTTGACTCTCTTGTCCGGTTCAAAAATCACGTAGAAGATAATTACTTCAATAGCACGTTAGATTTCTTTTTCACCGTTGGCATCTTTTTGTTATTTTCTACCATCAATGAAATCATTTCTGCATTTGCAACATTAGAAACCAAAAGCCACATTACCATTCTTGAAATAAAAAAGTTGGATGACATTTTTGACGATAATCATCGCAATGTCACAGTGACGTGTACGATTTTCGTGAAATGACTTATTGATTCCAGAAATCCTATGAATTAATTTAATAAATTGAAAGGAAATAACTTATTTAAACATGTCGAGTAAAAGCAAATCTTCAGAAGGAAGCAATAAGGTGAAAGCGCTTGATTCAGCATGGAAGAGAGCGTTAATTGCGAATGCCGAATGGCCGGACAAGGTTAGAAATCATATCACGAGACTGCTTACATTTGTCAATGAAAATATGATTTATTGATCATTTAATTGTGTTCTGCACTTTCAGGAAGAGTTCCTAGATGTTATTTACTGGATGCGTCAAGCTATGGGTATTTTTCTGGGATTGTTTTGGGGCCTCTTACCTATGAAAGGATTCCTTGGTTTACTACTGTAAGTATTATTAATTTAAACTGGCTGTAAGTTTACGTTAATCCTAGATATTTATACGATGTTACAGCAATTAAATACCTATGAGATGATTACTGAATAATATTATAAACTTTTTGTGTTGTGTTGTTTCAGATTTGTTCTAGTAAATGCAGCAGTTATTTACTTCTATGTGAATAATTTCCAAAATATAGACGAAGAGGAGTATGGTGGCATTTGGGAAATAACAAAGGAAGGATTTATGACTTCATTTGCTGGATTTTTAGTAAGTCGCTGCTAAATAATATCTTAAAAAACAATTAAAAATAATAAAAGTAGGTAGTGATATAAAATGCTGCTACTCTCCTGCTTACTGTTACACTAGATAAACTCTCCCACAATACACAAAACACCCCCACAATACACTTGGGAAAAGGCTAGACATATGATGATGGGTATTAAAAGTAATGTCTAACTAAACAAACATTTAAAAAGATAAACTCGTTTTTTCAATGCTATTGCTGTGTAAATATTTATTATATGATAAGTAAAAGTGTTATTTATTAGTGCTATTTTTTATTTTATTAGTTTACCTTTCCTAATTTTAACTGATAGTTTTCCTAATAAACTAAATATATTAATCTAATTCCAGGTGACATGGATCATCGTCTACACAGGACTACACATCGCAGACAACTTATGAGACACAAAGTAAACCTAACATTCAGTGCTACAGTATCAAACTGAGACTTGCAAGAGAGAGTCCAAGTACAAAATATGTGAACACTGTTTCCAAGTGGTTTCTACTTCAATAAGCTCATTAAGTTTTTTTCATTGTCGCCCTTGAGCCATCACTCGGATTGTTTAAGCATTTATATTTGTTTCTTAGTTTTAAATCTAGATTTTTCAGTCCTTACTACAAGACATGGTTCGGTGTGTGAATGCTATAAAACATATACAGGCATGATTGGATTCCTACTTTTTGTTGTAAGGACATAATAAAATATTACATAATAACATACTTGTTATACGCATTTGAGTCAACGAATTTGAATGTTAATCTATACTTACATGTAAAATAGAACCTAAATTATATAATCGTACATTTTGAATGGTTGCAGCAGTCATTTAACAGTGCTAATTAGGGCTAATTTAACTTTTATACCATTTGTAAAGCAATATTTGTAGGATTTTTTTTCTTCATGAAATAGTTCCTTTACTCCACACTTGTTTATAGCCTAAATGCACTATTGGCAATCCTTCAAATTATGATATAAATAGTAGTAATAACTTATTCTCATAATATTAATGTTAAACTTTTTCAAACTCTATGAAACCCCTTTGTTTTGCCCTTAGACTGCAAATTACCACAGATAATACTAGCTGTTACTAAATCATGTACCTTGTTGTTGTTTCAAATTGTTCCAACTGTTCTTTTTCAGTTTTAAATTAAGGGCTCTGCAAATCATTACCAGTAAATCATCTTTTTATCCAAGATATATTGGATAAATTCAGCACTGCCGTATAAATTAAATTAGGATAGTGTAATTAAATTGCGAAAACAATAAGTACAGAGGTAAATTGTAAGTATTATTAAAAAGGTTTTATTCAGGACATTTTTTTAGAATTAAATGAAAAGCAATAGTCAGTGGTGGGTACAGAAATAAATAAATGGGTATTTAATGTTTGTCCAGAGAGTATGAAGATTCGCGCGTTTAACCCTTTAGCCGCTTGCCTCGAATTGGTCCCACGAGTGTTTACGTGTCCTATTCGCCATGGTCATGTATTTGCGACTGAATACTGCATCTCGAGCTCTTTAATCCCAATTAACAGAAGAGCTGACGAAATGGAGCATTTGGTCGTGGATGTGCGACCCTGGCGGAATAAACGCGAGTGTTTGTCGGATATATCCGACGTGGCGGTTTTAAATTGTTCAAACGTGCACTCATTGTAGCAGTCTGGACAATGTTAACATTATAGAATTAGAAATCGTTTTTAGCGTGATTGTACATAATTATGCTGTGAATAGAGGAACTGGAAGTGAAGTTTGGTGTTGACAATATTTTTGTCTGCATTTCTGTAGTATTTATTTTATATTATTGTAAGTAAAATCTTACTTGTTAAGTTTATCAATTTTCCTCGAAAGTTCAATCATCAATGTGGATAGAAAGTTATTTATTTTGAAAATGCAATAATAATGGTATCTTGTTCGTAATGTTATTTGTTGCATGTTTGCTCCCAATGAGTTTGCAGTGATATCCTTAATTTGAACAAATATAATGGTTGATTTAATAAAGTTTTTTGTAACTTTACCTTTGATTTTTTGTGTAATTTGTAGATACCTACTATGTAAACTAATATCTTAGGACCTGTGCACCATGTTTTATAAACGAGCCGTTGATGCGCATTTGTAGCGATACAGACTCGATATGAACGTGAGTTAGACGCAGCCTGTAGACCTTTAATCAGGGACCATTTTGGTTACCCATTGAAGGGGTTTTCGACAGGGTTTTTCTAAGCAGTTAATGAAAAACCCATAAGATATAGGTAACCCTTTTGAATGGCTTAAAGGACCATTTTGGTTATTTATAGAAAGGGTTTTCGATAGGGTTTTTCTAAGCAGTTAATCTAAAACCCATACGATGTAGGTAACCTTTTAAATGGCTTAATGGACCATTTTGGTTTAAACAAAAACCCATACGATATGGGTAACACTTTTGAACGGCTTAAATTAAGTCGTTGAAAAGGGTTCCTTACGTTTTCAACTCTTTTGAAAACGATAACAGCGTAACATTCCAATTCGGAGGAATGTAATATGATCTCTCGATGGTAGGCATACGTTGCAAAATGGCATAGCAAGCGTTAAGCATCAGCGGCGGCGCGGCGGCGGCGCCTTTGTGGTTACTTTCCGAGAGCCTTGCAAACAGGGATTTATGATCAATAATGCATGTAACATAAAGTTCTTTTTAGCATTGCTGGCCGAATATCGAAATGACTTATTATTATGATTTTTTCATGTCTGTACTTGTTTACTATTTTATTGTCATTTTTGTTGTTTGAGTTTTTGCTTCTGCGATTTTAGTTTTATTATTTTGAACAATTAATATTGAAAACTGCCAAAAATGAAACGAGACGCTGTACATTGCTATTATTTCTACGATGCATGACATCTAATAATACAAGTAAATGTATTTTATGTAGAAATTTCTTAAAGGTCAGGTTATGTTCTAATACCGCAGCCATGGGTGTCGATTTCATGGTTTTCGAGGGTTTTAAATCCTATAATGATGTCAAAATGGAAATCCAAGATGGCGGCTGGATAAAAATTCATTTTTTTGTCATGGGTGTCGTTTTCGCGGTTTTCGAGAGTGTTGAAACCGATAGTGCTGTCAAAATGTATATCCAAGATGGCGGATGCAACAAATTACCAACTTTTTCATTATGGGTGTCGTTTTCATGGTTTTTGAGGGTGTTGAATCCGATAGTGGTGTCAAAATAGAAATCCAAAATGGCGTCTGCAAAAAATTATCAACTTTTTCGTCATGGGCATCGTTTTCGCGGTTTTCGAGAGTGTTGAAACCGATAGTGCTGTCAAAATGTATATCCAAGATGGCGGATGCAACAAATTATCAACTTTTTCATTATGGGTGTCGTTTTCATGGTTTTCGAGGGTGTTAAATCCGATAGTGGTGTCAAAATGGAAATCCAAAATGGCAGCTGCAAAAAATTATCAACTTTTTCGTCATGGGTGTCGTTTTCGCGGTTTTCGAGAGTGTTGAAACCGATAGTGCTGTCAAAATGTATATCCAAGATGGCGGATGCAACAAGTTATCAACTTCTTCATCATGGGTGTCGTTTTCATGATTTTCGAGGGTGTTAAATCCGATAGTGATGTCAAAATGGGAATCCAAGATGGCGGCTGCAAAAAATTATCAACTTTTTTGTCATGGGTGTCGTTTTCGCGGTTTTCGAGAGTGTTAAAAAGGAGTTAACAATAAAACTTCTGAAATACTTCTGAATTTGCTTTTATGGCGGGCTGTGATATGGTCGTCTTTTGCTCAGGTTAACTGATGTCATAAGATTACGTATTTAAATTTTATTTGTAAACTAGTTATTTCTGTTCGATTGAATGATCACTACAAAACACATTTTTTTTTTTCATAAAAATAAACAATATCAAAAACATTAAGTAACAGTGACAACCCTATTGCTTTAATAGAGTGTAGGTATTTCTTTTATCAACTAGGCTTAGTTTCTATACTGTTCCATATTTATACTGTGCTAATACTTAGTTATCCTGACAACTTACTTAATTATTTGTTATTTATTTTATTTTAGCTATATGTTAATGCCTTCACTGTAAAGCCTTACAATAGTCAGGTACTTATGTTACGTAATTTATCAATCTAAACTCAAAAGAGCAATAAGGTTTTTTTTATTTTTTCGGTGGGAAAATTATCTTATGACAAATCGCGCTCTTGGGCGGAGCCGGCGATAGTGTCAGACTTTTACTGACTAAAAACCCACTCCTGTTCCTTCGTTGCCTTTCGTACCAGGGCCGAATCTTCCTTTCAGAATCCTTCAATCCAGACCCTTGGCCCCAGTAGGCTTCGACCGTGCTGGTCCCTACAGTTACTGACATCTCCCTGAGACGCGCGTAGAAGAGTGCGCGCCGTCGACGACTTGAGCTCGGTCCGGACGGTTACCGGACGGTCGGACGGCGGGCTACCCATTGCTCGCCGTCCGCAAGCCCGCGTCTACGGTGGCCGGTAATCGGGATCGGAATCCCGGCGGCGGTTGGGGCGTATGGACCGTTGCTTCACGCGATCGGCCACCTCCTTTGCTAGCATTACTGCTACGCAGAAGGAGGCGACCGCCTGCCACTCCTCCTCGCTCCAGACCATAGCCTGTACTAAGGCCTGGCGTGAGAGATCGCCGCCGCCGATCGCCCCCACGAGGGCACGGCGTTATTCTTCCCAAACGGGGCATACCTCCACCGTGTACTCTACCGTGTCCTCCGGGCGGTCCACGCAATGGTGACACCCGGGCGTTTTTTCCGCACGAATCCGGTGAAGAAACCTCCCAAACTTACCATATCCGGTGAGGACCTGCGTCATGCGGAAGGTAAAGATGTTGCCTTTCCAGCCACTCCTCAAAGAGAGGACTTACCGCCATAATTATGGCGTGCCCAGCACTGGGTTGCGATAATCGCTGTCGCCATTCCGCCATGAGATCCCGCCAGAACTCTTTCCGTCATGCCACGACTTGTTGTGGCAGCAGAGTTTCGCCCCGGCGTTACATCTCCTCGCGCAAATTGTGCATGCGTGCAAGGACTGTTGCCTCCAGATCCCATTGTGGCTGGCCAGCAAGGAGGCTCGCCACTTCGCGGGAAATCATGCGGTATCCCCGTACCATCCGTATGGCCATGACCCTCTGGCACGCGTTCAGCTGGGCCGCCGGTCGCTTTCGCAGTGTCGGCGCCCACACTGGCGCCCCATAAAGGGCCATGGACTGGACAATGCCTGCGTAAAGCCACCGGAAGGAGGCGTCTGGATCCCCGAGGTTGTGCAGGAGCCGCTTGAGGGCAGCCCCAATCCGATTCAGTTTGGGAACCAGACGTCGGAAGTGCTCTTCGAAATTCCACCGGCTATCGAGGACGAGTCCCAGGTACTTCAATGTCGACCCGACGCCGATATGAATTCCTCCTACCGTTAGTTGGGAACGCTGAGGCGGCGCGTTCCGAGGGCCGTGAAAACACATGGCCTCGGACTTGTGCAGCGCCACCTCGAGTCCCAACTGCTGGATCCTATCAACGACTGTCGCAACCTCGCGTGTCGCTAATTCAACCGCCGCCTGGTACGACTCTCCCTGCGCGAGGACCAGTGTGTCGTCTGCGTAGCAGACCACGCTGACCCCGTCAGGGAGGTTACCGCGCAGCACGTGGTTGTACCCGATGTTCACAAGGGCGGTCCTAGTACCGATCCCTGCGGAACACCGCACGACATCTCTCGCCCTTTCTGCTCTCCCTGGTGACCAGGGTAGATGATGTACCTATCCGACAGGTAGGCCTCGATCACACGACAGAGGTAGTCGGGCACCCGGCGATACCGGAGTGCCCTCCTGCGCTACTCCAGGGCAGGGAGTTGAAGGCATTGGCGATGTCTAAAGACACCACCACGACACACCTGCCCTGGGTCACCGCCTGCCCCGTCGTGAGCATGATGGCGTCCACCGTGGAGCGCCCCCTGCGAAAGCCGAACTAGCCGTCCGCAAGGTTCGGCCCCGTTCGTGCTAGGTGTGTGACGAGGCGGTCTGCAACTCTTTCAAAGAGCTTGCCCACCTCGTCGAGCAGCACAATGGGCCGATACGCGGACGGAGAGTCCACTGGGCGCCCCGGCTTCGCGATAAGGACCAGTTTCCCCGTCTTTCAGCGAAGTGGGAACGGGCCCCTCTCCATACATGCGCTGAAGAGCCCTCTTAATCGAGACCCGAGAGCCTCCATGGCCAGGACCCAGGCTTTCTCAGGCAAGCCGTCGGATCCTGGGACGGTATTCTTGGCACTCAGCCTTCGTACCGCCACACTCAACTCTATCTCGGTCACCTCTGGAGCATTGTCATCGTCGTCGCCATCGTGATCCGCGTTAGACACCGCTGGTGGCGGAGCCATGAGTGGGGAGAGTGTTCCCCTCGCGCAGGGAACAGAGTGTTCACCACACCCTCCACAATCTGGGGCCGGAGACTCTGCGTGAGTGGTGGAGTCCCACGGGTCTCCGTTCAGAGTCCCCAGCCACACGTTGCGGGCCTCTAACTTGGCCCGCTTTATTTCTGCTCGGAGGGTGCTCTTCGCCACTCTGTACCCTTCGTACAGCTCCGCCTCTCTGGCCTCCGCATCCGGCGGGCGGATGCGGCGACTGCAGTGTTTGGCGTACCGGCGCCGCGCGGCATTGCACGCATTGCACAGTGCCGCAATTTCCGGCGACCACCAGTACACCTGGCGCCGGGCAAGTCCTGGCCGGACTCGAGGCATTGCCACGTAACCTCCCGGAACCACTCTGCCTCGATGTCGATGTCGACAGGCCTGTCTGGTGCTTGCACCTAGGCCTGTACTATTGCAGCTTCCAGGAGCTCACGGTCTAGCTGTTTCAGCGCCCAACGCGGACCACACGGGGTCTGTTGGACCGGCGCGGTCGAGGTCTGGGCGGAGATGTCAAACCGGATGTACTGGTGGTCTGAGTATGTCTCCACTCCCTCCATGACGCGCCAGTCGACGACACCCGGTGACAGACCAGGGCTGGCAAACGATATGTCCACCACTGACTCGCCCTGCATCTGCACGCATGTGGGGACAGAACCCCGGTTTAGGACGATCAGGCCTGTCTCCAGAGCCCAGTCCTCCACCATTCGACCCCACTGGTTCGTGTACCGGGAGCCCCAAGTCAAGTTCTTGGCATTGAAATCCCCGCAAACGACCACGGGGAGGGAACTAAACCCAGCGACGACGGCATTCAGCTCCATAAGGGAGATGTGGAGATCGGCGAAAGTTCTGTTCAGGTTGTGGGACAGGTAGACGACTACCACTGCAATGTCCCCGAACCGTGCTGCCACGCAACCCCGTCCTCTCAAGACGGCATCGAAGGACGGAGTACCGGCGGCAGCTGAAGAAATTTGGGTCACCAAGCCGTTCAGGTCCTGCACCCAGTCTCCCCTGGGCAGGACATAGTACGGCTCGGAGACCACGGCGATGTTGATCGACCACTGCGCCATGCTCTGGAGCAATAGATCCTGAGCGGGGGCGCAGTGGTTGATATTCGCCTGGAGGAGACGTAATGGAGCCGTTATTGACAGTTCATTACAGTCTCCTCCCGAGCACCACGTGAGGGCCCTGCCGCGGGGGTTGCAGCGGCGATAGCGGCGGCAGCTAAATACGAGGCTGCGGTGTTGAGGACATCAGGGTGGATGGGTCTCCGGACCTTGCCCTTGGCCTTGGCGGGGGGATCGCAGGACCTGCTCCCAGCCCGGTGGTCGGCCGGCTTGCTTGCCGCCGCACATGCGTAACAGTGCGGCGTTGCACGGCACTCAACCGCCTTGTGACCGGGCTGACCGTACTGGAAGCAGCGGTCACTGCGGTTCACCTCCGCGGCGCAACAGGCCCCCACGTGGCAGCGATAGCACCGCAGAGGTCTGGGCTCCAGTAGTTTTATCTGCGCGGAGATCCAGCCTACAAGGAGCCGTCGGCCTTCCCCAGTGATGGTCTTGGCCGCCGGCACGGGACAACTTACCGTCACGGCTCGCATGCCCGTGCTGTCAGCATGGATGCCCGCCCGAAGCTGTTCGGCAGTGCAGCCTCCCGCCTTGACGATTGCGGCCACCACCTCGTCCACCTTGACGGAGTCATCCAAGCCAATGATGGGCATATCAATGCACTTGGTGGGCCTGGACACTCGGGCCTCTTCCGCGTCCAGGGTCGCCCTGATCCTTGCGGCCAAGGCATCCGCGGCAGAGCCACTGGCCGCACCAGGAACCTCGATCATTCGTGCCCCGGTTACGGTGCCCCTCATGCGGAAGCCCCCAGAGGCTCCGAGCTCGCCAAGGTAGCAATAGGTAGGTAGGTATATGGTAGACTTATAAATAAGAAAGTTCTATAATGTAGCTATGAATTCGAAACGAACATTCAGATAATGGTTTTTAGTAGGTAAGTAGTAGTATTTAGTTAAGGGGTGGCCAGACGGTTGTAAACTGACGTTCCAACCGAGGTGACCTTATTCGTTTCAATCCGTGTAAACAGCAGTTTTGTAATCCATGACCTTCAAAGCCCTTGGTCAGAAGACGCGTTTTCCCAACCACCAAACGTGTTGGCGCGTGGTTTACATCCATGTAGCCGCAACACAAACCAAACATATAAACCAAGGTCACCTTGGTTGGAACGCTAGTTTGCAACCGTCCGGTCATCCCTTAAATTGGCAAGTAGGTAGGTTATAGATGCTCCGTACAATGCGCAACAATTTACGTAGGTATGGTAATATACCTTCACTTGATTATTGACTGATTGATCATTTGTGATTTGTGTCACAGATAGAATATTGGTCACTAAACGTAAAAATTGTTCATTCAATTGACTACAATAACACTGCCAAAACAGGTCACACAAGACAACAATTGTCGCAAATACGGGAGATCAAGACACACACCTTAATATGAGAGTATCTAAAATCTAAATATTATAGGTAACACGTGTTTCGTCTACAAATCTGCAATGTCTAGTGAAATAAAGTCAGTACGCTAGCGATAGTGTGTGTGTTTATCCAGCACCTACTTAGCACAAGGTTATTGAATAACCATAATAAAATGATAACCCGAAAAAACCCTTAAATAAAGGTATCTTTATATAAGGGTAACCCTCTCACTGGGTTTCAAATATAGAACCCATTCAATGGGTTATCATAATGTTGATGTAACCCTTTCACTGGGTTTTAAGTATAGAACCCATTCAATGGGTTATCCATATTGAAGAGATAACCCTTTTAATGGGTTCAAGCCTAAAACCCATTCATGGAGTTACATCATGATAAAGGTAACCTCATAAAAGGCTTACCCTTTCAAAGACTTAACTCTTAATCGGGGTTGTACGGTCCCTGCCTTTAATAGGATAAAAGGGAGCCGTCGACGCACGTTTCTAAAGGGCCTGTTACATTACGCGTTATTCAGACAGTCTTAGTCTGTAATAGGCCCTTAAAACGCGAGTCAACGGTGCGTTTTAGAAACGTGCGTAATGGTCGCTCCTCTATCCTCGATACTCTCAAGAGAGTTCTTGTGGACAAGTTCTTAGAGAGTAGGCAATTTTATTTTAGAGTGTAATTTTCGGAAATTCTAATTCAATTACAAAAGTTTCCCAATTTGTATGATGTATCTATGTACCTAAGTATATATTTATTATTGTATTTATTTTCTATTTCTTTACCATTTAGCTGCACCTACCATGTTTTGTTTCTGCACCACTCTAAGGTCGACTGGTAGAAAATGCCTAAGGCAATAAGTCCACCTTTGTACAGTGTTTATTACTAGTGCATAAAGTTTTAATAAATAAATAACAGGTATCTAGACTCGCCGACATCATAAAATCATGTAAGATTCCTGTGGGATAGGGCACAGAAACGAAGATGCAGGAAAATCTAGTCCTCAATAAACTATTTCAGATTTAACTAGTAGATAACACGCCCCGGCTTCACACGGGTGAAAATTATACACGCAAACCTTCTACGTTTATTGCTCTTTCTCTTAGTGAAAACTGCATCAAAATCCATTGCGATGTTCAGGATATTGTGAAATTGTCGACTACTTAACTAACAGGCTTAACCGAACTTGCATGCAGTAACTACCTAGCTTTTTTTGCCCAGTGTAAGTTTCTGTAACCACGCCCCCCAAATAAACGTCCGAGCTGGGTTAGTTTAATCCACCCGACGAATGTTTCAGGAGAGCTAGCTGTTTCTAATCTGGCGGGAAGAAACACGGTCGCTCGGGTGTCACCATTGTGCGGATCACCCGGAACGCATGGTGAAAGTTTGCCCCGATTGGGCGGAGGCTCCGCAGTGTCTTTGTGGGGGTGATCGACAATGGCGACCCGAGCGTTCAACCGTGATTCAGGCCATGATACGGAGCGAGAGTGAATGAGAAAGAGTAACCTCCTTCTAATAAAAATAATGATGCACAACTTGGCATTGATTTGATTAATTCTGCGTTTGGGTCTGTGCCCTGTGCCTGGGCACAGCCATAATGCCGACACTGCTTGTTTGTGTTAATAAAGTCTCCAGCCAAGACTTATTAATAATTATTAAAGCTAAGCTAGAGTGTCGCTGAGAAGACGGCAAGGAACGGGCTGAATTGAGTAAGGGATGGGGTTAGATATAATTTCGGCCCCTGATTTTGAATTAAATACTACCATTTCATTATTTTACTAAAATAATTTTTGACTTCTCTTTTTCTAAATAAAAAACGACAAATTTAACATCAAATATTTAATCATCTCTCCAAGTAACATAAACATCGTCAGTTCGATATCTCTGTGTTATTGTGGAATCATTGAAATCCATCGTTGCGCCGGACTCGAAAGCTAGGGCACCCGCGTGAGCGATCATGACGCCATTGTCGATACAGAAGCGTTCGTCAGTGGCGAACAACTTAGCTCCTCTTTCCGCACACATTATTCCCATCATCTCTTGTAGACGCTCGTTGCAGCCAACACCGCCTACTATAAGAACCTGAAAATGAAATGCCAAATTCGAGCAATAATGTAATAATAATATTTTAACATTTGTGACATTTTCATCTATGGCAACAGTGACCTCAAAAGACTGGTGTGTAAATACAGACGCAAACAGGCTTGCGTATCACATACCATTTATTAGGGTTCCGTATCTCAAAAGGAAAAACGGAACCCTTTTAGGATTCCTTTGTTGTCCGTCTGTCTGTCTGTCAAGACCCTTTATCTCAGGAATGCGTGGAATTATCGAGTTGAAATTAAAACCATATATTCAGATCTGCGGCCCCTTAAAGGCGTGAAAAACTCAAACTTCTCGGTTAACAAAAAAATAGATAAGTACCTACGGCCGTGTATGTCGCAAAAATGTATATTTCGCCACTCTCAAGGGAAACAAAATTCATAGGGTACTTCCCGTTGACCTAGAATCCTGAAATTTGGCATGAAGCAAGGTCTCATAGCACAAGTATAGGAAAAATTCTGAAAACTGTAAATTTGTTGTTACGTCGCGATTCGGATAAATCTTCGTACCTAACTAATTCGGTAATTGAACTGTTTTCATAGGTAAGTTTGTACGGAACCCTCAGTGCGCGAGTTCGACTCACATTTATTTATAAATTCGCACTCGTGCGAATAAGTACGCGGCTAGTCGCGATTTCATTTTATTTAATTAATTACTAGAAGTCTTCTGTTTAATCTCAATGTTAAAAATACTAGATCAGGCGTGGCCCGCACGGCCCTCACAAAAACAAAACAGGGCGCTTGAAAATAAAATCAGCTCACAACTGCAATGACAAATGCTGGCCACTTGCATCAAAATATGTTTTTTTATTTTGTAATTACCTCATCAGAACCGCAGTGCGCCATAGCCCGCTCAGTAATTTCCACCAACATAGCAAATGCAGTCTCTTGTAATGAATAACACAAGTCTTCAGGAGTGTAGTCTTTTAGGAGTTCATCAATTTTATCTTCCATGTATGATAGAATGCCAGAGAAACTGACATCCATGCCTGAAATAGAAAGTAAAGTACTTCATAAGCCCATGCATAAAAAAATCTTTGTTCAGTGTTACAAGCACTACTGTTATTGGGTATTTCTCAGTAGCTGTATGCCCTGCATTCAAATTTGAAGTTGGAGTTAACTCTAATGACGTCATAGAAATGATGCTCAACACTCGCATTAGTGAACGCGAACATAGAGTTCAACTGTCAATGCCAAGCAAGTGTCATTTATGGTTGCTTACATCAACCTACCCTGTTTGGAGTTAGAGTTAGTTGGGTTAACTCTAGGATAGCTACTGGAGTTATAAAAAAACGACCCTGGGTTGCAACTCAAAGCATTTTTGAATGGTTGGAGTAAGGAAGGGTCCTTACTCCAAGGTCCAGGGTCCAGGGTAGGGACCCTACTCTGGTTATTTTTGAAAGTAGGGCAGGAGTATGGGTTCGTAACCGTTTGACGGCAATAGGCTCGCCTAAATCATGGAGCAGTGGTGGCCCAGAGGTAACGGCCTCAACTTACGAGTTAAATGTCGTAGGTTCAAACCTAGGCAGTCGCTTTACTTTGTGTAATTTATAGCATTCAGATATTACACATTAGACATTATGTAAATTGGTTACTCATGCTGACAGATAAATTAAAAATTTATACATTTAATGTGAACTTCAGGATAATACCTTTTACACAGTAAGGAAGTTGATAGTATTTTTTTCCCTTTTTGGCTGCTTGTTCAATGTTGTAGCCTGGACTTGGAGCATTAGATAACTTTAGCACTCTTGCAAATCTGAAAAGAAAATATTAAAAAAAAAATTGACACTCATTTTTTGGAAACTGGAAATTTTTAATCTAGGATCTATACTTTATCCAGCAGCTTTAGTTTTCTGGCCTATCTCACAGGATCATACATTTCTGGGATATAAAGAAGCTTCTAACACACAGATATAATCCTGCATATCCCGTGAAAGAATATTCCTCCTTCTTTTGTAAAAACGTTACTTGAATTTACTTCTGTGTCATGGGGGCATTCACAATAAAATAAAATTTACAGTTTAGGCCACACAAACACATATTGATCCTGCGAGGCAGCGACTTGACACATAACATGGCAGCCAACCTATTAGGTACTGCCGTGAGACCCACAATATTGATGTATTTATGTTTCTATATAGTTATTAATTTATTGTGTGTATCTGTGTGCCAAATAAACATATTTTTCTTTCTTTCTATATTTCATATTTACTGTGACAATCGGACCATCAAATATTCATAATTAAATAAGCATTTCATTGCGATTGACTTTCACAAATAAAATCAACTGGTTTTAGGTTGCTTTACAGATTTAAGGGAATTGAACCCACATACTTACCGGTCTAAACAGTTGCCCATAGCAATATCAATGGTCTCTCCAAATATCCTGTACCTATTTCTGGAGTAAGCTATGATCTGTGTGTTGCCGCCACTCACATACAGCACAGTTGGGTTGTTAGCTTTTGTGATCAGCCTGCCCATTTCTATGTCTGTTAGTTTGTTAAGGAAGTTTAAGATGGCCTAAGGATAAACCAGAACATTAAAAAAAACCTATTTAGAACTCAATTATAATAAAAAGGATACGTCCAATGCAATGGTTAACTCCTAAAATTGGTTTCTTCCATAATTTGGCACAAGTTCTGGCTACTATGGCACAGACCATCAAGGGTGCTCCCATACCCGGCCCTTTGGTGTAGCAGACCACATCTATTTGCTGCGGAGTTATACAAGCCTGTTCCAGTGCTTCTTTCAGCACTGCATGGATATTTTGTCTATGATGCTCAGCTGTTTCTCTGGGAAGGAAGCCTGGAAATGAGTAAAATGTACTTAAGCCACACACACATACCTCACATAATTTTTTAACCTAGTGTGTAGTGGGCAACTTGTAAACAAACACTTCTGGCGAAATCTAGGTGTAACTTTCCTTAACCCTTTGTTGATCGATTCGTGATGTTATGTTATTTATAAAAATACTCATTTATAAACGTTTTCAGGCTCCTAATAACGATATCTATAAAACTAACCTTCGCCTGCCGGCGTAACATAAGTTCTTCTACAATTGGACAGTATTTCTCCATCTTTGACTATACCGATACCAATTTTGTTAGCACTCCCTTCGAACCCAATTGCTATAACCATTTTAGAAAATAATTTCTGCTAAAATTAAAGTATGTCAATTTCGTAGATCTCGTGTTTTCAAAACAAATCTCTGAATCAGAATTAGAGATGAAACGTATATACTGGAACAGGTTTTTGGAATAGGTCTGTGGCTGGAGGCGTAAAGATTTATTCCGTAGGCATGTCTGACACGTAAATACTTGGTAGACTACCTATTGGATGAACATGATTAGGTGTAAGAAACGTACAGGAAACACTATTTAAAAAAGAAAACAACGAAATATAGAAAAAATAATAATACATAAACCAAAAATAAACATAAAAAATGCAAAAAAAAAATAATCCTGTAAATAAATGATTAAAAATTCATTTTGTAAATAAAATGAATTGAAACCTTTATACGCCAGCTTTTCTTTGATATAAGTTTCAATATTTTTTTATAAAAAAAAAGCTATCTGTCCTAAGCTTGTTAAACCGAAAATACTTCATTACTTAATCGTTTCGATATTACTTCTACGTACGAAGACTCGCTAGATAAGGAAACGTCAATAAACTCGAGACGCCTAAATACTCGTGGCCCTAGTTTTTGGAATAAGTATTTCGGCGGACGCGTACTTTTAAGACTCAGTACGCATTCTACCTAGTATATCTCACCTCTAATCAGAATGTCAATGTCAATGCGACATGATCGACAGTTTAAACCAGTGATGTTGATCGCAATTTCAGATTTCTACCATTTCATTTAAAAAGTAATTCTTTCAAACAAGTGCCTTTTAACATCGATAGATATTCTTTATTGTACATCAAAAATACAAATTACATTTGGAACTTAACATTAATAGGGTGTCATAATGGGCTTTCTTATCAGTAAAAGCGATTTTTTACACCTTCGGATGGATTTGATAGAGAAAGAGAAAAAAGATACGCAGGTAGTTCGTGGTGTACTATTTACATATGTACAATACATAAACTAATAAATTGCATATAATACAAACAATATATATATATATATATACAGGATTAAGGAAACTTACGGATACTTGAAACAGACGAAACTAGTCCGATTTCAACCCCTCGAACTTTACGCAATTTATTACTGTAATGGAAATTGCCTAGGAAAATTCAAAACTTCCACAGCAGAACACTACAAGTTGTTTTCAATGTTTGTGCTAGCTGCATCAACGATTGTATCACTACTTACCATCAGGTAGCGATCCTACCTGATGGTAAGTAGTGAGTCAAGCACTAATTAATGACAATTAAAAAAAAAATATGCAGGTTTTCGAGAAATGACGTCAAAAGAAACAGTAATAATGATTGAAGCTTTTCAAGCAATTTAATTACGAAATAGATACACAAATTTATAACGACTATCAATTTTTACGCTTATGCTACTAAACTAGGCTCTTCATTGACTTCGTCAACAAAATCAGCTAACATATCTTCAACACTGATCTCTTTGCTAGTTATTTTCACTTCTATATTATTTTCATTTGGTGCTATGACGTGACCGTTTTCTTTCGGCTGTTCTATTCCATCTTCTTTAGTGTTTACCGTAGAAATTTCTATCTCGACTTCAACAGTATCTTTGGCGGGTTCTTCTTGGGAAACTACAAGAGCTTGGCCGCACGTTATTTGCACGTCATCCGTTTCATTCGTACTAGGCAGATTTTCATCATCGAGTTTCTCTAGTACCACTACTTTACCCTGTGTGTTGGAGGCATCGTAAGCTATCTCCATTGAAACTGGGCTTTTGTCACCTTCTATAGTGTCAACTGACGTATTAAGAGGAACTTGAGTCTTAGCTTCATGGATTGAAGGTTCCTCGATTGGTTCACTTAATTTTCTTTTTCTGGTATTTCGGTAAGAATCTATAGTATCTATTGAGTCTTCGACTGTCACGATGTTATCTGTAGGTTCTTTACTATCTTCGCTAGTTTTCTGACTGGACTCTTCTGTTCCAGGTTCTGGTTCCGGCAGTACTTCCACTTCGTCGGCGTCCAGGTCTTGGTTTTCTTCGTCAACTTCTTGAACATCGTCGTCTGAGCCGTCAGGAATGACTACAGATACTTCAGAGTCACTACTGATACTAATTTTTTCCTCGTCTTCAGCCAAACGCGGTATTTTGTTCGCCGGTCCATCGTCTTCTTCCTCGTCACGATATATTAATTGCAGTTCTTCGTTCAACGATCCAGGCCTTTCTTCAGGGGACAAATCTTGCACACTGTAAAAGAACAAGTAGATGCCAATATTAAAATAAAAAGGTAAGGCTAGCCTGCGACATCGCCCGCGTAAAAGGCAGATATCATCTCAAAAGAACATACTCCCAGGATAAAAACGTATCCTACGACCTAATCCAGGACATGGTCTATCCTTATAAAATACCCTGTATACGCAAAAAAGTAGAATGACAGACATGCAGAGTTACTTTCGCATTTATAAATGGATGGGAATGGAAAAACCTATTTTGCCATCAATCAAACTTGTTGTATTTTGTCTGTTATTTCTAGTAGATCTTCAAATAAAAAGTCTTTTCTAGTGTCCACAAACTCATATATATATATAAAAGGGGAAACTGATTGATTGACATATCAACGCACAGCCGAAACTACTGGGATTAGGAGCGTGAAATTTTGCACAAGGTTTCCTTTTATGTCGTAGTTAAGCACTAAGAAAGGATTTTCCAAAATACACACCCTAAGGGGATGAAGCGGGGGTTCAAAGTTTGTACGGAGAAACCTACATTCACGCGAGTCAAGCCGCGGGCGGAAGCTAGTATTATATATTACTCACCTTAATTTCTGTCTATTCTCCTCAGATAATTCCTTTCTCTTATTTTTGTCTGCCTTAGCATCAGGTCGTGCGTCAAGCACGAAGCTTATTGATGGCGGAGAACAGTGCAGCTGCAGTCGAATGTCTAGCAGTGCGTGAGAACAGAACTTCCTTATCTGTGGCAGAAATAAGCGGAGCTTAGTGGAGCAATGTTTATTTTGATTGTGAATGTTCTTACATAAAACAACAGTAAGGAATTGACTCCTTGATTTGGACTATAAGAATACTGAAAGTATCATTCGAATCATTTTTTTTTTGGGGTTCGTACCTCAAAAGCAAAAACAGGGAACCCTTATAGGATCACTTTGTTGTCCGTTCGTCTGTCTGTCTGTCAAGACCTTTTAACTCGGTAACGCGTGGAGGTATCGAGTTGAAACTAAAACTATATACTCAAATCTGCGGTCGCTTGAACAATAAAAAAAGATACGGCCGTTTATGTCTCAAAAAAAAGTATATTACGAAATCAAAATTTATAGGATACTTCCCGTTGACTCAGAATCCTGAAGTTTTGCGGAAAGCAAGGTCTTATAGCACAGGTGTAGGAATAAATCTGAAAACTGTAAATTCCTTGTTGAGTCAAAACAAAAAAAAATTTTTGCGATTCGGAAAAATCTTCGAGAATCCATTCCGGAATTGAACTGTTTACATAGGTAAGTTTGTACGTAATCCTCAGAGCGCGAGTCCGACTCGCACTTACCCAGTTTTTTTTTATAGATGTCACTAGATCACTACTGTTTTGTTGACACCAAATAAAAAATGCGATTTAAGACTTTCTTTCTTCTCACCTTTGTGCAACAAGGACAACTACAGGCTGAAAATAAATAATTATGATTTTCTCACCTCATCACAGCGACTGTTAACAAGCGTACTGTAAAGTTGCACACAGTACTGCGTCGGCGGTGGTACAGTCGTTGGCGTGTTCTTGCGAGCTGCGTCCAATGTGCGCAGGAGACACACAGATCGGACAGAGCTGTACGCCTCCAGGTTGTAGCACTCGCGGACTAGGCGCTCTTGGAATGTCTGGGGAGAAAGGAAATATGAGGTTATATTTGAATTTAGAATTCGAGGTAGGAATAACAAACTCTATGACACATTTGACAAAGTTCAAATTCCATTGCATTCCTTGTTTTTAGTTGTGCCTTTTTAATACAAATGGTCTATTAAAAATCACTATGCAGAAGTCGATACATATTTGAGTTGGCAATGATCATTATCATCATCATATCAGTCAAAAGACACACTGCATGTTTCAGCCCCACCGACCACGTGTTTAGTGGGTTGTCTGTTCTACCCACTGCGGAGCTCTTGTTGCCTTCTTGCTTACATACCTTATGCGTAGATTGTTTCAAATAGATTCCACAAACTGTAAGGAATGTTTCAGCACATTCTAGAGCTGCATTTGCGACGTCGTCGTTTGATTCTTCAGACCTGACAATAAAAATGACCATTTACATTTTAGCCTGATGGTTTTTGATGGGCAGTTGATAATAGTCGGGATTTTACAGTAAACTTTGCTGGCGCGATGAAGGATTTGTATGACGTGTAATATAATAAGAAGTTCGTTTTTCGCAGTATAGATGTCGCTACAGGAGTACAAGGATGACCAGTTACTTTCCTATAACTGAATGATGATTAAAAGAATTTCAAACAAAAAATTTTTTATATCTCGTACACAACAACCCAATTGTTTTTTTACTGAAATAGTATTATGCGGACAAGTCCCGTACACCTTCATTGAAACGGGAGGGTCCTCCGACCAGACGGATCTTATGTCTGATCAAGGCAACTGCCCGATAGATGATGTCCGGTATGTTCAAATCGCGCGGAGAACTCTTAATTGCATGATGCAGGATTTCTAATTTCTTTGTTCACATGTGGCACCATAGGTGTCGCTATATATATTTAAACACTCACGCATTCGTTTTATTCTTCTCGCCCGGCATATGACTAGCGATGGCACTTTGCTGTAGCGTCTGGTTAGCCAGCTTCCTCTTAGCCTTTTTACTCAAGTTTTTAGTGTATTGGTTGCTCGGCTGCAAAAGAATAAGACACATAATTTTTGAACAGTTTGATAATAAGCTCTTTTAAATTACAGATTAAAGGACATTTGTTCAAGTTGGTAATAACATAATTACAAACGTGTTTAGTTATTTCAAGTGAAACAAAACTTTTAGAAATAATATGTTTGGTAAATCTTAGCCCCAATTTATTAGGCTAACTTGACCGGACTATCTATATATACCTAGACTATCAATATTTCACAACGTGTTTTGTATCACCCAGTTACAGTACTGTGGAGGCCACAACGGCATTCGCACCATATTCATTACTAATATATCGCTGCGTCATTTAGATTGGAAGTCGACCCCAGTATAGTAGGAAAAGCCAAGGCAGGTGGTTCACATTATTGGGTTGTGTGGTGTCCCTTTCTGACGTAGTTTATCAGGTAGTAGACTAATTTTCTTTTAAAGTAACTTTATATAAAATTCGTTTAATATTAATTAAGGTGGGCACAATCTGGTGAAAGGGGAAACTGTCAAGTAACAAAAATTTGATTATGTGCATACAAAAGAGATAGTGACATATTCCCATCACACCCTCAATCTTTTTTCATACCAATATTTGAAAATTTGATGCTACTTCATTTAATAACCAATTTTGATGGTGTTTTCTTTTTAGTGTTATTTTTTGTTTAGTATAAAATGAAACAGGCAAAGACCAAATTATAATATCCTATTCACACCATAAATTAAGTTATTTAACTTACAGTGAGCTGAACTATCTTCTTGACTGGAGTGATATCTTCTACAATATGTTTGGTGAGCTCATCTTCCCAGGAGCGTCCCCTGCCTTCGTTCGACAAGCGATGCACGTGTAGCATGTTCAGCCACCTGGTGAGGCTGTTGTAGGCGGTGATGCGGACTTTTCTATAAAGTTTATAATAGTTGAAGTTTTGGAATACTAAAGCGATCACAGCGTTTAGGATGCAAACAGGAACAATCATTGGTTTGTATCTCATTTTTACCAAAAACTGTCTCACAAGCCACTCGCTCACTTAAGTCAGTCACTTAACTCTTTTTTTTTTCAATAACTTAGGGTGGAATTCACCAATAAATCTAATCGCGTTTTAACGTTTGGCTCGCATAATCGTGTTTAGCCGCTGTCACTAGTGTCACTTGTTAAAATACAGACAAGTGACACTAGTGACAGCGGCTAAACGCGATTATGCGAGCCAAACGTTAAAACGCGATTAGTTTTATTGGTGAATTCCGCCCTTAGTCGTTAAATATTATAAAACTAAGTGCCCTACCAGGTCTGCGTGTCTGTATGAACGCGATAAACTCAAAAACTACTGAACGGATTTTCATGCATTTTCACAAATAGACAGAGTGATTTATGAGGAAAGTTTAGGTGTATAATACATGCGTATTATAGTAGAAAAGTCGAGAATTTTTAGGAATTTTTAAGATTCGCGTCAAACTGAGGAAATGAGTATTCATTTATGGTTTACAGGTGAAAATCTTGTTTTGGGTGGCATTATTTAGGAATAAAGACAGATTATAAAATATTTTATTATATGGTGTAGCAGTGTTGCTGAAGAAAAAAATAGCTTTCTAGCGACTCTAACAAAAAGTTTTTGAAGATTTTTAAAAATACAAGTCTTTACCTTGACTCCTCACTAGGGTTCTCCGAGCTCCACTTCAGCGTCTGCATCACAGAGCGGAACACCAATCCCGAAAACGGGATGAGATTTGGCCCCAAGCTAACAAGCAAGGCAAACAATTCTATATTAATTACACAAGCAAATATATTAAAAAACCCCTTTTAATATAAAGCCTTCTATTCAAACAGGTAGGTACTACAATTTTTATGCCTTATTTCTAAATAAATGTATATATACATACATATAAAAGTATAAAAAACGTATAAATATGTTTACATATATTTATACGTTTTTTTATCCTAATTACAACTTTAAGGCTTAAGAAATGTAAGTTCTTGACTTTGTATTATTTTGCCACTGCCTGTATAAAAAACCCCATTACACTGCTTCGGTGCTTGCTTCGCCCGGGTTCATTAGATATGTCAAACAAAACATCGAGAAAACATTTTTTTTTGGAGATGGGATCTCATCAAATACTTTCTTCCACTTGTGTGGAGCAAGAGGGAGTATTCAGATTGTTTTACCTTTGCGTTCTAGGGTTGCGGTGAATGTTTCGAACAATCCCGATGCCCTGGTAGCCATTGTTATATATTTACGGTAAATTTAAAGCAAAGTAATTCATATAAGATCGTGTAAATCGCATCAAATTCTATTGTGGGATTTAGAAGAACACACACCACCATGACTTTGTTTTATCTCACGTCTCGAGAATGGGAGTCGGTCGCATTCTTATGCGTCTGAAAAGTCTGACACGTCCTTCCGCTCCACCCTAGATTGAGAGAAGTAATTGGTTGATTTTGCACCTTAATTTTTTTTTGTGTCAGTTCAGCTTACCATAATATCATAGCATCCAGAGTCCTCAGTGCTTGTGTCTTCACTGTGGCAGCTTCAGCAGCGTCTGTGTTGACACTGCTGGACACACTGAGTGCCTGCACTACCACTTCTAATATGAGTTGCGGCTGCACAGGCTTGCCTACTGGGTATACCTCTCTGTGGATTATAGGATGAGTTTAAACTCTTCAGCTTCAGATCAATTATGATCTAAAATCTTATTTATAAAGCTGAAGAGTATGTATGTTTGAACACACTAATCTCAGGAACAATTAGTCCGATTTGAAAAATTAGTGTTAGATAGCCCATTTATTAAGAAGTACTATAAGTTATATAACGTCACCACACGACCAATAGGAGCAGAGTAGTAACCAAACAAGCGGGTACGCTCGGCAGTAAAAACCTTGTAAAAAAACATTTTTTTTTTCAAATGAATATTACAACTATTTTGTATTGTAAAACTCGGCTGCGGCTCGGCTCGGCTCGACGAGTTCTTAGTCTCTTTCGTTATGTTTTTTTTTTTTTTAAATCAAAAGACACCCATATATATATATATGCCTTCTATATATATATATTTTCAGGATACAGATTTTCTCCCCATTGTAGAATTTTGTTATGTATTCTTGCACGGTTTTTATTGCCCAGCGAAATACCTATAACCAAGTTTGCATGTGTTCACCACTTATTATTCAAATTTTTAACATTGGTGAAACATTCTTATCTCGTTTGTTAACTGTTCTAAAAAATCTACAAAAAAATACTTACACAAGCATAGCTTGAATGAATACAAATATATTCCTCAGTTTATTACATAGCACCAACTTTTTGTCTTCACTAATAGATCCATGTGATTTCTTTACATTCAAAATGTTAGAAAGAGCTTTTGTCAAAGGACTGTTAGCTAGGAGCTCCACATCTTTTTTCTGAAAAGATAAAGAAATGCAAACCATGTGTAGTTCTTTTTAGGGTTCCGTATCTCAAAAGGAAAAACGGAACGCTTATAGGATTTACGGGTAGTGTGAAAGTGAAACCCGGGGCCCTGGGACGAAGGCAAAGAAGGAACAGGAGTGGGTTTTTAGTCAGTAAAAGTCTGACACTATCTCCCGCTCCGCACAAGAATGATTTGATTTGTCATAAGATGATGTTCCAACCTAAAAAAAATAATCTTATAAGATAACTGTGTTGTCCATCCGTATGTCTGTCAAGACTCTTTATCTCGGGGCTGTGAAAAAATCAAACTTCAAAGTTAACAAAAAGAAATGATACGGCCGTTTATGTCGCAAAAAACGTGCATTTCGACACAAACGATAAGTATAAGAAAAAACACCAGGCAAGTGCGAGTCGGTCTCGCGCACTGAGGGTTCTGTACAAACTAACCTATGAAAACAGTTCAATTCCCGAATTGAGTAACGAAGATTTTTGCAAAAGAAGGAAAACATCTCGTAATTTTGATGGTCTTTATCTATATATATATATAAAAGAGAAACGGACTGACTGACATATCAACATATAGCCGAAACTGCTGTGGCTAGAAGCTATGGATGAAACCTTAGGTTCTCAGTAGCGTCTCATGTGCTTTGAATACCTGTGTACTTGTAGAGCTCTCCCTTGGGGCCCTTAAGCAGGTACCAGGTGAGAAAGGGAACTAAAAATTATATATTTATTTATTTATTTATTAAAACTTTATGCACTAGTAAGAAACACTGTACAAAGGCGGACTTAATGCCTTAGGCATTTTCTACCAGTCGAACTTAGGGTGGTGCAGAAATGTAACATGGTAGGTAATAATGTTATATGGCTGTTTTTTATATATGTTTTGTAGAATATTATTATAAAGTAGTATCATAAGTGTCAGACAATTTCCATGGACCAAAACTTCTGTCAGACGCTTTAAAGCTCCACAAAAAGTAAATAAACTTTTACTTATTTTTGACATGTCTGATTTTTAAATATGTTATTTTGGTAACTATTACAAAGTTATATTTCATTAGTCAGACAAATTGTAGTGACCTCACAACCTAAGGTGTCATCCATGTGAAAATAAGTTATGTCAGAAAGCTTCAAATATTATGTCAGAAATCTTGGTCTAGTAGGTCCAAAGTTTATATAGAAAAACCTACTTTCATGCGGACGAAGCCGCTGCTGGTAGAAGCTTATCTATAATATCATACTATTATAGATAAGCTTCTACCAGCAGCGATATATGTATACAATATATGTATACAATCAACCTTCATTAATCTACACTAATATTATAAAGAGGAAAACTTTGCTTGTTTGTTTGTAATGAATAGGCTCAAAAACTACTGGACCGATTTTAAAAATTCTTTCACCATTCGAAAGCTACATTATCCACAAGTAACATAGGCTATATTTTATTTTGGAAAAAAATAGGGTTCCGTAAGATATTTGAGTTTTTCGGACACAAGGTGTAAAAAGTCAACCAGAAAAGTTATTTATTTTGCGTACGCTGCCTAAACTATAAAAGATTGAACCATAAAATGTTCTAATTAATTGTAGATCTTATAAATATCTACCAAAGTTTGTTAGGAGAAACCTACTTTCACGCTGGCGAAGCCACTGGCAGAAGCTAGTTAAAAATAAAAGTCAAACCTTACCTTGGCACTTTGGTTAGTTTTGTAAATATTCAAAGTCTTCGAGAATATGGCTTCAATAAGTGTGTGGGCAGCATTGCATAATATGGCCATCTGTTCCCTCCAGCAGTTCTTAGGGCTAGCTGTCTTGTCTTGAGAGGGACGAATCTGTAAGAATTTAGATCAAAAAGATGAAGGATTGAATTTAAGGGATTCAATAAAATGAGTTAGCAAGCAAGTCACTTTAAAGTTTTCTTATAAAAAAGTGTAGATTTTTTTTAAGTAGTTGTCTTCTTTTGCATTCATTAAAATTATAAAATGGATGAATTTTTGCAACTGTTATTAATCTTTTGAGTAGCATAATTAGAGACACAATGGAAAGACAATGAGCTAGCGAACGCCGGGATTCGCTGGGGGTTTAATGAATTAAAACTGATTGTTAAATAGTTACTTACTTGCTGTAAACTATGTGCACATTTTGCTGCCACAATCACATTGAAATAATTATTTGATTCCAAAAAATGTGCTAAAAAGTTTTCTGTTGTTGGTCGGTGTTGTGAACAGTACCTTGGAAACCTATAGGAAGAAAAAAAATATGACTAAGATAAAAATTATAAAACTGGCTATGAGCAAGTCGGATTCCCACAGTAAGGGTTTTGCGGCAAAAAACAGCATAAAAATAATGTTCGGTGTAAGTGGGAGCATCACTTTAACATTTGTTTTACTCTGTTTTTAGTATTTGTTGTTATAGTGGCAACAGAAATACATAATTTGTGAAAATTTTAATTGTCTAGGTAACACGCTTCATGAGATACAGCCTGGTGACAGACAAACAGCGAAGTCTCAGCAATAGGGTCCTGTTTTTACCCTTTGGGTAAGGAAACCTAAAAACTATTAGGATATGGCTATAAGCAGAGCAATGATCATGTGACTTGCAGTGTTCTTCGTTATTTGTGTTGATTTTACTCAATTTTTTTCCGACCGATATGTTGCTACCTGGTTAACTCTATTGTTGGTCTCGTTCAAGTTATGAAAGCTGCAGGGGGTTGTGCATTCTGAGCTGGTGCAGTGTATTAGTACAGTGTGAAGTAATCAGTCTTTAATCTTTGGTTCAACTAGATTTGCAACCTTGCCTATGTAGCGCAGAGTTGCTCAAAAATAGAAAACCAGCAATGCTACGTTTCAGCAATCTATTACTTGATAAAAGGCCACAGAGCTCTTATTTATAGTATGTATAGGTTATAATACCGGGTTATCACGTCTTCTAACGCACGAAGCCATATATTACAGTTCTCTGTTGTATGCTTGAGTAAACTCTGGAAGAAAGAAGTAATCGCCTCCTTCACTGCATCACTGTCACTTGGATCTACGTCTCGCAGTTTTTGTAATATTTGACCTAGAATATTTTGAAAGTTAGAATAGCCGAAAAAAATATGTTACTAATTCAACACAATCTGTTAATGTATAGTAATACATAGATACTCACTCATCTTAACGTTATATTTAACTGGTGTTTATTTCAATATCAGCTATTTGTTATTTTCACAGTCTATAAAAAAGTAAACAAACTCACGACGATCCCACGTTTTAGAAAAATTGCGAAGATTTTCTCTTGCCATGCGATCTTGACGTTTGACATTCCAGAAAGAAATTGTTAAAAATGTTAATATTTTAATCTGGAATGCGCCCTATATTTTTTTTCCTACTATTCCTGAGATGCGGTAACAAGGATTTTAAGATAAATTTTAAACTTGGCAATTTTGTATAACATTCGTAATCGTAATGTTGGTTCACTGTACTTTTTTTGACGTAGGGTTTGATGTTAATGTCATGTGAGGGAAAATAACGCAATCGCAATTGCGTTTGGCGTTAGCAGTTGGACTTGTTGTGTGTTCAAATTAGATTTTTATTGTTTCATTTGTATACATTCCGATTTTATTACTGTGAATCATCTATTGTGAGATACACTGACTGAATAACCATGGCTACATTGGAAGATAAAATTTTGGGTGAGAAATTGCAAAATTATTGTAGTAGCAGCGAAGACGAAGGCGAGGGCGACTCTGATGACGATAGAAGTGGAGACGAAGAAGGAGGAACTGTTGCGACTGAGGCAGCGACGAATGCTGAGTTACCGCCCGTTAATAACTGGACCGGCCAAGCCAGCAACACTGGTCCAAAAGGAGTGCTAGAAGATTGGCGGAGGTTTAAACAGTTGGAGGCAGAAAATCGAGCAGAGCTCGCCAAAGAACGTATCGCTTTAGCGAAGAAACTCACTCTCACAGTCAAACCTGATCGTGAAGCGACACAAGACAAGCAACGTGAAGAACTAGAAGATGAATTAACAGAGCTTATGGATGAAGAGTTCCTCTTGCAGTATCAGAAAAAACGAATGGAGGAGCTGATGAGTCAGTTGAGTAAGGTACCTAAGTTTGGTGTACTTACTACTCTTAACAGCCAAGAGGAGTTCCTGAATGCTATTGATAAGGAAGATCCAAAAGTTACAGTAATCATTCATATTTACAACACTAACACAAGAGCTTGTGAGACAATGGATGGCTGTCTGAATATATTGGCGACTGAATACCCAACAACAAAGTTCTGTCGTATAGCGGTAGACATCACTGGTCTGAGTCGTCACTTCCGTGTTGATGGTGTACCAGCAATACTGGTGTACAAAGCTGGTCAAACAATTGGCAACTTTGTACAACTAGCTACAGAGCTTGGCAATGACTTCTATGCTACAGATGTTGAACGCTTCCTTGTTGAGTTTGGGATGCTACCAGAAATAAAGTAGGTTAAATTCTTATTTTGAATCTAACTAAATCGCCTGGTACATAAAAGTTAGATAAACAACTATTTAACTCATTTCATCAATATCACAATCAGAATTTTGATATTAGAATCTTGAGTTTCTATGAAAAGGAGGTTTAGTTTATAGTTTCTTTATTATAAAAAATCGTGAATGTAAGCTTACCTGGCTTAGCTTTAAGGAAATTGTTTCTCATACTAATATTAAGGATCAATTTTGGAGAATATTTAATTGAAATTGTTGCATGTTGACTCTGCACTAGTGCTCAAGGAAAATAATGCTACCATATTGACCTATTTTTAATTTTCAAACAATATTTTTGATGTGTAACATGTATTTGCTTTTCTCATTAGTATATAATCATACTTCATGCATCCCACCAATAATATTGTACAAGCTAATCAACATTCAAGGATGTTTACGGGTTTTCCTGTATCTATGTTACATTTTCTATTTTTGTGGTAAGGATTTGTGCAAACGTCACTGGGTTGTTGTTGTATGTCATCTGTGTGGATGTAACAAATGTTTATGATGCATTGTAAGCCAACAATTGATGTCAAGTTGGTAATAATTGGTAGTGTATGGTGAGCAATGCATTCTTGACCTATTTGTAAGAACCAAGTTTTGTATTTCAACTTTTTAAAGTGAATAAACATTATCCAGCCAAAGTATATTACATTAAAGATTGTAAAAATTTCAGAATTTTTCATGTTTATTCTAAGATGTTTTAGCTTATAATGTTATTAGCAATATTTAGTGTTAATTTTTTGATGTGTTAGTAATATTTAATGTTAAGATTTCATCAGCCTTACTAGTTTATAACATCAGCGATGTGTCGTTCTGTGGGTACTAATATAAATATTAGTTGATAAATGTGGTATTATAAAATATTTACTGAAATTCACTTTAAATACCTAAACTTTTTCTAAAATATTGTAATGAGCAACTGCATTTTTCTACTACCTATTTTATATCAGTTGAAATATAAATTGTATAATAATTAATTGTGGGACTTCTTACTTAGTTATAAAAAGTTAAATCTAAAATTAAGACAAATATGCATTTACTTTTAAAACTTAGTACTTAACCTGTTTTCGTAGAAGTGCCCATTGTGTGAATTACGTTTTACTAAATTGTGGTATAAAATATTAAGAATGTAATCCAATTTTTGACTGCTATAAATCCCCCTAAGATTTAGCAGGTGCTAATCAATAATACACCTTTATAGAATACCTCTTAGCGTAATATTACTATTATTATTAGAAAGTAATAAACGTGAATTTTATGTGATACTGTTTCATTATTATTTAAATTATTTAGCACAATTTAAGTTTTTGTATTTCGTGATGGATGGATTGTGTGAAGTGTGATATGAAAGAAAAGGAAGTTAGTGATAGCATGACGAGTAACAGGGCAGAGTGGAAGAAAAAAACGTGTTGCGCCGACCCCAAATAATACGGGATAAGGGCAGGAAGATGATGATGTACCCAATGGTTAGTTTTGGAATTTATAAAAAAAAAAAACTACAAAAAAATTGTCGGCGTTTCTGATTTCGTTTCTTGCCGACTTTCGAAATGTAAATTTATTTTGCATTTTTATGCTGTAGGTAGGTATTGAAGTCTGTTGTATTTTTATCAAATTCTGATCTTAGGACCACATGAGACCACCTAGAAAGCATACTGTACAGGTACCCTTTCAAACAATAAGAATACCTATCTAAGTCGATCCAGACGTCGTACGAGTAATCGGAGAAAATGCTTCAAAATTTACCTCCTACTTTTTGAAGTCGGTTAAAAATAATCAGAACTACGTAAATAAAGTGGGCGGCTGATCTGTAAGTTCTTTATTGAGTCCGCTACCCACAGTCCGCAGATTATTCACTATGGATTCTAAAATTAGGACACCGCCTCGTAAACACGAACTAGAAAAAGCTCTTCAAGACACATATAGGTATAGGATGCGTAGGATCTCCGTTATTTATTACAATTTGTAAACAGAAGAATCGGCTCGCGTATTTGGTAGATCGTTTATTTATACGCGCAACGAACGGATCTAACATATTATCTTTGAGGAAAAATAAAAATATACTGTACGGTATGTTATTAACTGACCGGAACTAATTGCAATTTGTTACGCTGGTTCTGATGAGTAGTTTTGGTTAGTGCGTAGCTCATGTTTAAGTTATGTTTTATCTTTAGAATTTTATACAGTTATGAATTTAATTACTTTTAGAAGTTGAGTAGATAGAGGTTTTTTACTTCAAAAAGCATGTGTCCGACTTGTGGATCATTTAATGAAGAAAGTTCTCGGCTCTATGGCCATAAGACTTTCCATTTGCGAACTGTACGTATCTGCACGCGCCATATTAGAAGCGTGATGATCCCACCGAGGCTGGTGTGCTATTATTCATTAATTTGACAATAGGCTATCAACATAATTATTGCTTTAGTCCCTATTGTGATTAATATGGTTTAAATGAATAGGCCTCTTTAATTGCCCTAGCTCTCATGCTAGTAGGCACCTAACTCTAGAGTGTTGGTGATATCTATGTTGAAACTTAGCAAAATTTACGAAGTATTCGGCGATGAATTATCTGAAACGCAAATACAGCGTTCCCATGACCCACGATAATGCCGCCCTGGGGTCAATTATGTTTTAACTTCTTGATTCAACTTATAATTTTAATCGCCGCGACGGGTCAGGACTCAGGGTTACTATTAGACACTGCTCTCTAAAAAGACAAAGAAATTAAAAAGGATATGAGTCGGTTTCCGCTTACGAATTACAATGGACACTGGTCGAGTAATATGACCGTGGGAATGAGCAGACCGCATGGCAATTAACGAAGCAATCAGCATTTGAAATGAGGGGAATACAGTCTGTGGCCAGACAATTTGACGTCGAATACCTTTGTTGAGTACGGCATTAAAGAAAATATGATAATAGTGTTCCTTGGCGGTTTCATTCAACTTTAATTAATAGGTTGCTTTTAAGTTCATTTGAGAGAGTTCATTGTACTCTAAGAATGAGATTGTTTAAAACAAAGTAGTGTTCGTCTTAAAATATTAACACACTGTTGAATTTGGTTCGACGTACCAAATCTGTTCTCGCTAAAGACAACCGAATCAGACAGTTGCTTTACGCACGTCAAGTGCACGCCGTCCGCTAGTGGACCAACACGGACTCAAATAATAATAATGGTTGCCAGACTATACAGATAGACTAATTTGGTTCGGAAGCGAATTTTTTTGGTCTAATAGTAACTAGTTTGAACGAGTGTAGGTAATACTTTAAGACTGATGGACCAAACTCACAAAAAGCGAAGCATAAGAGATGAACTAAATATTCATCATAATTTCAGCCGAAAGACGTCCACTTTTGGACATAGGCTTCCCCCAAATGTCGCCACAATGACCGGTCCTGTGCGTTTCGCATCCATCGGATTCCCGCGACCCTCACCAGGTCATCGGTCCACTTTGTGGGAGGCCTTCCAATGCTGCGTCTTTCGGTACGTGGTCGCCACTCTAAAACCTTTCAGAAGGCTTAAAATTATTCAAAGGGCAATGGAAAGGGCTTTGCTCGGAGTTTCCTTGTGTGATCGCGTCAGAAATGAGGATATCCGCAGGAGAACCAAGGTTACGGACATAGCCCGAAGAATCGCCAAACTTAAGTGGCAGTGGGCAGGGCACATTGCTCGCAGAACAGATGGTCGATGGGGACGAACTAAATATTAATAATAAATAAAAAAAAGTTTAAAAAAAGTGTATGTTAGGTGGTGTTCCTTAGTTTCTGCCTGCATGAGATAACGTCAGTTTAACCAGTTCAAATAAAATTCAAAATTCTTATCTAAATTAATTTATTAATGAGACAAGAGTACTAGAAAAGTTACAACTCTTATATTATAATGAATTGTTCTTATAATTATTCCTCTTAACGAGTTTAAATACTATGTTGCGCAATCTCTTTAATTATCAAACATGACCCAATACAACATGAACATGTCTCAATATATTGCTATGAAACAGGCAAAACGCCTTAATATTTCTATAAAAACTTGTTTTCAAACATCATTTAATAGTAGAAAAGTGTAACATTTGCGAATAGTACTTATGGATAGTTTGATGCGGATATTCGAAATTTGAAAACGCTACGTTAACAGAGGTTTACGATTTCATCGCTCATTTCTGTGCGCCTACGCTTCGGTGGTTTGACTGTAGGCTCATCATCGTCTTCTTCAATGATCTCCATGTCACTGTCGCTGTCCGCTCGAGTCCTTGACGTCGAAGGACCAGGTTTCGGGTCGCCACCATTTGAACCATTAGCGGGCTTTTCATCCTCCTTCGGAGCCGGCATTGGAGCGTCTGTATCCGTGACGAGTCTCCAGGATTTTTCTTCGTCTTCCTGCTGTAATCTGACCCTAACTTCGTAGTTTTGTAAGAAGTCATCTACCAACAAAGCACAGCCGTCATTGAGACCTATTTCCTCTAACGTTTTCTCGTTGTTATGGTCTGTTTCTCCAGGTTCTGAAGACAGGACGACCAGGCCTTTGCCCTCGACGGTGGCGTCGGGCGCCTGCATGTTGAGTCCTTCTTTGAAGGCGGTGGTGAGATCTTTTAGGGTGAGCTGCTTCAAGTTGCATGCTAGACCCACTTCTGGTTTTGGCGCGCACACGTAGCATTTTGGATTGGGTGGGGTAAGTGCTGTAAAGATAAAATAAGTTTTTCAAAAATGTGTCATGTCCCTGTCAGCTTTTTTATATTAGGTTTGTTAAGAGAACATATTTTACTTTGGTAAATGGGTAGAATAGTACGTCTTTTGTAGGTTCATTAGCATTACATTATATGGTTATCATCACAGAAAAAATAGAATAGAAAAACCTTTATTCGGGAGAGACATAGCATAACGGTTAAAACTAAAAGAATACAAAAGTACAGAATGCTTGGAGCGTGGCCGCACGGGGCGCGCCCACCTCAGCCCACGCCGGGCGTCGCACACCCAGCGCTGTTTCAATTCGCACCCCGCAGTGACGCACAGACGAGGGTAGACAAAATATATACGTAGTTAAACTAAATACTGATATTTGTGTACCTACTTGATTATAATCGTATTAAAATAAAATAACTATTTTACAACAAAATATTTTTAAATGTACTGTAATGTGCAACAATGGTTCATCATCATCATTTCAGTCGAAAGACGCTTACCGCTGCACATAGCCCTGTCCCGAGTGTCGCCACAATGACCGGTAGTGTGCGTCTTGCATCCATCGTTAAAAAAAAAACTTACCCAACCCTAAGAATTACTCCTGTATAATGATACAGTTACGGACATAGCCCGAAGAATCGCCAAACTTAAGTGGCAGTGGGCAGGGCACATTGCTCGCAGAACAGATGGTCGATGGGGACGAAAGGTTCTGGAATGGCGACCGCGTACCGGAAGACGCAGCGTTGGAAGGCCTCCCACAAGGTGGACCGATGACCTGGTGAGGGTCGCGGGAATCCGATGGATGCGATACGCACAGGACCAGTCATTGTGGCGGCATTTGGGGGAGGCCTATGTCCAACAGTGGTCGTCTTTCGGCTGAAATGATGATGAATGATACAGTGTGTTCTATAAGTTCACATGCATATGAAACCTAGACCCGGAACAGCCACCTTTAGGCCATACAAATATTTCTTCCGTGCAGGAGCGTCCCCGTGACATGCAGCGCAGCATCCATTCGCTCAACCACTGCGTTGACCGTGCCTTTAGATAGTGTGTGAGAAAGTATGAACTCACTCTTTTCCGGCACAAACAGCTGTCCGCGATGGTTGACCTTGGGCCGCAGGTACACGCTGGTGCAGCTGTCGATGTCTCCGCGCAGCACGGCCTGCGCGCGCAGCACGGCGAGCCCGGCCACGATAGCGTTCGCCGTCGCTATGGCTGGGATTATGTTGCCGGCCATTGCTGTGGGGAGAGACGGTGGGTATGAATAAAAAGATCATCAAATTTGTTTTTACAGAATTACACATTAGCCTATAATTGCTATATGATGGTGCGGGTGACAGCTGTCAGATTTATACAATGTAGCAACCTTCCCTTATCTCTCATATTAAATATGCATATTTTCATCCTGCTATCATCCTACCCATGCTATGAAAAAGACCTTAGTGATATTTGAAGGACTGTAACAAATAGATTATGGAGCCTCCTAAGGGTTATAATCATAGAAATATAAAAAAAAACAGTAGGGCCGATGCTACGTTACGCGGTCTCATACAAAAGTTCTACGTCGCAGCTCGCCGCGCGGGCTCCCGTGCGGCCAGTGGCGCCCATTTTTGCTACGTAATAATAGATTTAAGTTCCCCATCGACACGATTATAACTGATTTTAATGTTTGATTTTGACTAACTATATGACCATCAAAGTAACATAACATATATGTATATCTATTTCATTTTACACACAAGCTATTGGGCTGGTTGAAACCATTATTAAGAAAATACGATACGGCCCACGTAACTTGGCGAGTCTGAACATAGGCTCTGCGAACTTTAGCGCATGTACACTCGTAAAAAACATGGACGAAGTACAAATCATCATCTTCCTGCCCTTGTCTCATCTTATTTGGGGTCGGCGCAATGCGTTTTTTTCTTCCATTCTATCCTGTCAACCGTCATACTATCACTAACTTCCTCCCGGACGAAGTACAAATAAAATAAATATAAAACACTTTGAGACAGAAAGCTACAAAAATTACTTGTGAATTAAAGAAATAAACTTAAAAATAAACAAAAGACTTAACAATTAATAATAACATCCAACGACAACTCTTGTAACCGCCTGTATGCAAGACAGAGATAGCGTTGTGTAACTAAAATATATTTTGCTGAAACGATTGCCGTCATGCTTAGCACGAAGCTTTACGAAGTAACCAAAAAAGGCAATAAGCGTGTCAAAAAGTCTTGTTAAATCAATTTTTATTCGAATAGATTGAAATTAAGTCCGATTTCGATATTTGATTGAATAAAGGATCGATTGCGTTTACATAGGGTCAATCTCTAACCTAGACCACCGCCCCGCGCACATCGCACCATGCCACCATTTGGTTCTTGAAAACAGTTCTTGTGCAACCTTCTGCGCAAAGTTCGGACTCGCCAATATACGTCAGCCGTATTGTAGTTTTTTTAAGGGTGGAAATCATCCAATGACTTTTCCCGCTAGCGGGCCCCTACGGTTTGCTGACAACTCTTTAAGGAGTGCGTGGATCACTACGTGGTGTTGACGGCTGGGCTCGGTCCGGTTAATTACCGGACGGCGAGCCACCCATTGCTCGACGTCCGCAAGCCCACGTCTACCGTGGCTGGTAGTCGGGTTCGGAATCTCGGCGGCTGGGCCGTGAGGACGTTCGTTCCTTCACGTGTGCGGCCTCCTCCTTTGCTAGCATTACTGCTTCGCAGGAGGCGACCGCCTGCCATTCCTCCTCCGGACCATACCAGACCCCAGCGCGAGAGGTCGCTGCCAACGATTACCTCTACGGGGACACGGCGGTGCTCCGCTCAAGCGGAGCACGCCTCCACCGTGTCCTCAGGTCGGCAACGTCACGAACTTGCCATGTCCGGTGAGGACCTGCGTCATGTGGAAGGCGAGAACGTCGTGTTGCCGCTCAGGCCCTCTTCAAAGAAGGAACTTACCGCCGTGGTTATGGCGAGCCCAGCCTTATTGTAAATGCCTTAGAGTTGAAACAGAATGGGCTGGTACAGTTGTAGGAAAAGACAAGTAGAGATAAGAAAAAGGTCCTATTTAACCTCACAAAAACTGGATTATTTGTATGCAATCAAGACTTAAAGCAGGAATGTTCAGTACTTACATTTGATCTCAAACCGCGACTTGAGCGGTATGTTGAAAATGTGCGCGCGAATGTTAGCACAAGCCGTCACGAAGTCCATGGCGCTCTTCTCGTCTTTATCCCACACCAGGTGGTCGCCTTCCGGACGACCCTTCAGATCCTTCTGTAGAGCACTGCAGCTTGCGGCGAACACCTGGAAAAAGCAGTAATAGAGTTGAGTTATTTTTTATTGAGTGAAGTGACTTAAAAATTCTTGTAAAAGTGTTGAATTTAACTGCCTAAGTAGGGAGAAATTTTAATTGGTGTTTTTTTGTAATTAAGTGTATTTTTACTAGTAGTGAACTTGTAGAAGTGTTTGCATGAAGTCCATACAAACTACAATACCAAGCCTTTATCTTAGAATTTTTGAAATGTTCAAACTCTACCCTAATTTAAAAATAAAACAAATTTTACGACCTTAGGTGCTATGTTAAATAAGTGTCAAAAGATATAATGTAAAAAAAAAATTACCTGAGCACATTCATGCACTGACCAAGTCCTTTGATCAGGTAAACCGGAATGCTGTGCTGGTGCATTGTCTTTACCGGGCAGATTATCCCAAACAAGAGGTGTGGGAGGCCTACGCTTCTTCCAAAGATTCTCCATAGACAGCAAGTAACGGATGTCATCTCCAAACAACTTGCTGAATAGTTTCTCAGGGTCATAGTTGCTTTCGGCAGCCCATGTTCGAGTACTCTTTCGTTCAACATTCCCAGCTGTGTTTCCTTCTGTTGATAACGCTGATGCACCAGCTTCTCCAGCTGCCTCAGGGTCTGCAGTGTCTGGACTGACATCCTGATCAGGGTCCTCCTCACCAAACAGCTGGTTGAATAGATGCTTAGCCCATACAATGCAGTGGATAGGTTCAGATGGAGTGTTACGAATTGTGCAGCCAGGGAATGTTTTCTGAGGGGCTTTAGGCTGACATTCATAGCACTGGGTCAGGCCTTTTTTGATGAGCTCTACCTAAAATCCGAATAACAAGGAATTTTAACTCAAGGCATGATTATCATCAAAGGTTTTTAAACACAGTGCTCATTGAATAGATTGTCTGCGATAATAAAGGATTCCTACCAGGGATTTTATGGATATAGACCAGTTTCAGATGTGAAATTATTTCCGAATACCCACTAGTTTCGGTTACAGTTTTAGAAATCTTATAATTATAAAAAAGTAAAATAGAAACTTCTTAGATACTTTTTACATTGGCGTCTAATTGTTCAAGTTATGATTACAGCTTGCAGCAAACTGTTCACTGAGTGAGGACTCTAGGGTAAATCCTAATATAAAACCTGCTCTATCACTGGACAGTAACCAGCATATCACTAATTTAGTATGATTGTGATTCAGATTCATTTATTCATTGTAAAAGATAGGCAGGTACATTACAAGGTCTTATTTAATACATTGAGGGTGCTATGTTTTGCCTCTAGGGCATACAAAGTAATAATACATGTAATATTGTTAGAACAAGAAATCAATTGTAACAAATGTTTAGAATATTATATCAACAGTATTTTTACTAAGTAAAACATGTAAATACCTGTCCAGCATATCCAGCGGTACCAGTTTCAATCAGAGGCACGTTGGCTGCAAGACACATCCTGTTCACATGGTTCCTTGCCACACGGTTGTCAAGCGCATTCATCACTATCTGGAACTGTTTGAAGTAGCTGACACCATAATCATTGCTGGAATGAACGAAAAATGATTAGTCAGATACAGTAATATTGTTTACAGACAAACTCGCTAACACAACATTCCAAAAATTAAAGAGGTCAGCACCACAGGATGCCATAATAAATACGTATTATGGGTTTATTTGATGGATATCCTCCTTGAATTACCAAATGAACTACTTAATTTCCCCTTCAATCTTGAATCAATAGATTGCAAGATCAAGAAAAGAATATGTACCAAATAAATACTAATATATACTAATTTCCAAATTGTTAAAATCAAGAAAAGGATGATAAGATGGAATCAGTTTATAAACATGTTCAGTGCCAAACACCAGAGCCGTGTCATATAACATTGAAAAATCTTTAAAAAATCAAAGATTTATAAGCATACTTTGAGTGGGGTACTAGTTACGAATACAAGTCAACAATAGCTATGTATAAAAACATGAGTCGTTGAGTTGGCGGTGGGTTGTGAGCATAAAAAAATATTATTGTATCTTCTTAGCACTGAGTATTTTTCGTACTTAAAGCTGATAAATATTTCAAATATATATATGAACAGTACCTTCACATTGAAGTAATGAGGATAAGAATCTAATGAATTCCTGGCTATGATTATTTTATGTTTAAGTTGCACAGGGAAAAACTTTCACTAATGCGTTATTTACTAGTAGTTCACTATGAATGAAGTAGTATTTGCAAGAATGCAGCCAATGACCTTTAGCAGCTACGCTGCACAATCGTCATTACGCATCGAGATGTTTATCCATATTTAATCATGCTAAGACTCATTTCTGACCAACCTGATAACACTGTCGTGATGAGCTACGATGTTGACGTTAGGGTTGAAGCCCAGCGCGCTGTCTTTAGCCACTTGTGCCTTTGACTTCCCGACATGCTCTTTGTGGAACAGAAACTGACGATTCAGATTGCTTACGTCGATCGTATCAAGGTCGATCTGAAAAAATAAACACATGATTCACGTCTTGTTTATCCCTAAATTATCCATCTCGTTGTAAAACAAACCAAACACCTACAATTTCAATGTTAGGAAAGCCGGTTAGCACGAGATTCTTCAATATTTCACAACCTATACCGCCGGCCCCTACGACCAAAATCTTAGAATTTGCAATGGCTTCTGTTAACTTTTCGTCAAAAACTCCAGCCACCCGCGCTACCATCTTGGTTTCGATAAATAAACACACTACTGTAAGGAATTAAAAGAATTATTTGCAGTTTTATTTTAATGTTACAACGTAAACGCTAGCGTAGCGAGGATTCATTAATCAACTGTCAAATTTGGCGTCAGTTCCTCACACGTTCTGAAACTAGCAAAAGAAAAAGAGGTCTAAAAATATTCGATTATATTCAATTTCAGTGTTTAGGGTAAACTTTATTTTGCTGATAATATAAATATAATATAAGTAAAATAAACTTTAACTAATGTAGAAATAAAGTTAAAATTAAATAGCACAATTTTTTTATCGATTTACAAAAAAATGCATTAGAGATTTCTGGACGAATCTTGAGCTGCGTTTAATTTTTGCATGAAAATACGTATTATTGAAATGGTCATCAATACGTTCAGTCTCTAAAGGACTTACTCCAGCTCTGGGCCCTAGAGAAAATATTCACTGAGACTAGACAGTTAAACAACAAGGATCAACCTTGTTATTTAAATGACCTAGTAAAGGCCAAGGGAATAGGGGCACTATTGTACCTCTCGTTTCCATCACCGGTCGCCGACGACTATTCGATGTGGTGACACTAGGGGATGGCTTCCTCAGCTGAGATATGGTGATAATGATACCGTTTAACCTTCAATTAGATTGGATAATATTTCGTGTACTAAATAGTTGTACTTAAATACACTGTCAAATACAAAACGATCGAATTCTAAATGAATCCTTATTTCCGTGATCATTGATTTTGCACAAGTGCAGACAGGTAAACATTCTAATCTTTTGTAGTTGACAAGGCGTAGAAACATGATGGATGGATCGATTAAAATAAGTTAGCACCCTTTCAGTTTAGAGTGATTGACGATGATATATTTTCATCGCAGAATAAGTCGTAAGTGGATATTTAACTACATACAGACTTATATAACTGGTGGGTCTTGTGGAAAAAGATCTTTTTGGGAAGCCTTATTTCTTTTTTTGAAGTGGGATAAGTTATATTCAATAACTTCTCCCACTATTGGGATCTACCTAGAAAAAAAAATCGTTCCCAAGCTTCCGCCTACGTTACAAAGATAGTGGCACGAATCTTGAGCACTCGGCGAAAAAGCGGGGATCGCTTTGCGCATCGTACACATCGGCGAGCCAATCACTGTGCAAGGATTGCACTCTCCGCCCCCGCATCTCTTTTCAAACCACTAAAGAGACCCGATATTTCACTTCTGCGTGCTTCTGTGTAAGTAGAACGGTAGAAGTCAGCGCTCAAAATTCGTGCCGGTATCTTGTAGCCAGCATAGAAATCTATGGTAGACAGGGATCGCCCGACGCTCGACGACTCAGCGTCGAGAGACGCGGGTTGATCCCTTTATTTTTTCAAGATGGCTTAATCCATGGTTCTAGGTGTACCTATGTCCATTTTAATTATTAAAATTATAGGAATAAATAGATATTTTAATTTTTGTAGAGGCCCGTAAATGTGGAAAGCTGCCCCATAGCTAGGGGCAGTTTTGAATCAACTATCTTAAATAAAATAAAAAACGGCATATTTTTCAACATTTACTCGCTAAATATAAACTAGAAAAATAAAGCTTATATAGGTACGGTTCAACACTTCAAAATAATTATAAAACAAATTGTATGAATAGACTAAGTGTTAATAAAATGTGTTAAATATGGCTTTTTATCAAAATAATAATTTCAATATTAATTCCTTGCCGGAATCTGTGTTTCCTGATAGCTACAACCCGGGAATTTATAAGTCAACAGTGAATAGGTTATTTCTAGGTAAGCGCGTTCCATCGTCGAACGCATCGTCGCTTTCCATCAGGTGAGACAGTGGTCAAGCGCGAACCTATCAAGAATAAAAAAAATCTACTTACCAAAATTTTTTAATATGACTTTAGAAATGGCTATCAGCAACCTGTCTCAATTTCATATGCCTTCATATTATGACTTGAATAGCACTCGCCATGTACTCATCTACTTCGGTCTCTCTTTTTTTTTTAACTGTAATTTCTAACCTGGAATCCTGGAAATCAAAAAGAAATACTGGCTATGACTAAACGAACTTAGATAAAATAATGACGAACTGAAAATAAGGCAAATCTGCCCCAAGTAGGTTTCTCCAAAATTAATGTATTCCCCTGTATAATACAGGGGAATACACTTGTGTTGTAGTTTCTTAAATCTTAATTACAAGTATATAACAAATGGAGATAAAAAAACACTCAGCACTTTCTTGAAATAAATAAACCTTACAAGTAGAATAAAAATGTAAATAGCAACTTATTAGGGGTCACTCTTTTATTATGTAAGACAATTTAGGGGGCGGAGGGGGCCGACCATGTCTTAATCTCTGTCTGGCCCCTTATTTGTATTCTACAGTTCAATGTGACCCAAAACGAAGTGAATCACTGTAACCCTAAAGAGAAACCAAAATAATTTAAAATATCAACTTATCCCAGGGACGGAAATCGGATTTAAGAAAAAAAAGAAAGAAGATACATTTAGAGATAAAACAAAAATTTTAAACCAAATAAAAAAAATCTTTTGTTCAGAGCGTGACAGTATTTTCTCTCATTTTGAAATCGAGGCGACGACTATTACGGGGGAGAGAGGTATGGATGAGCAGCAATTGAATGTATCAGCACAGGGTATAGTGGATTATCCAATATAATTATGTAACTACTGTAGCTGGGAGAGATAAGTTTTATTACATTTTTGGTATACAATTGTAGCTACATCTATGGCGTCACATAAGAACTAATCCTGCATCGCGCAATTAAAAGTTCTCCGCGCAATTAGAACGTATCGAATAGCCCGATATCATCTATCGGGCAGTTGCCCACCAGATATCGTTCACCCGTCTGGTCGGAGGATCCTCCCTTTTCAACGGAGGTTTGCGGGATTTTACTCTCTGTTCCGCCTACCTCCAAACAATAAAGTGTATTCTATTCTAATTCAGTAGTTATATTGAACAATCCATTGTACCCCTTGGGCCACTGTTACCAATATTTAAAATAATCTCTTCTACGACACACTTCTATTTGGAGTAGGGCGATCATCAAATAAAATAAGGTATATGTCAACAACTAGGTATGTCTTCAACATAAAATGCGGTGTTACAAAGCGCAGTTTTATTAAAATTGCTTTTTACTTTATGGAATGGCACCCGCAGCTTTTATATTTATAAAATGCAATAAGTACAGTGCGAAGCGAGGTCATAATTGTTTTATTTGAGACTTTAACTTGAAAAGGTGTCACTGTAAATGGTTGACGACAGAGAATAATAACCCTAAAGAGCAATTTGGTAAGGGTTTATTAGGCCTTCCGGCCAATAACTTCGCTTATAGTGTCTATGAAATTTAAGTTTATTGCTAACGGAGCTCAAATTAGAGGAATCGGAGTAGTGACGTTAAGCCTACGAATGATTTATTTTATGTAGGAGGTAGGTAACCTACTTGGTTCCCGTTTTACGAGTGAATGGAAGTCTGAAATTGTCCCTAGATCAACAGAAAAGGGACTGTATAGACTCCTCCATCTGAAGATGTCTAATTACAACTCTAGGTTTTTGGTGAATTTTCAGCTTTACCAGAATTGATACAGTTTTCCAACTGTACTAGGGATGGTCTAATTTTCTAACTGTAGCGGGGTTGATACGCTTTACAAACAGTTACAGGGTTGGCACAGTTTTCTAATTGTACTAGGGATGGTACACTTTTGTAACTGTATTGAGATTGGTAAAATTTACTAACTGTAACAGGATTTGTACAGTTTTCTAACTGAACTAGGGATGGTACACTTTTATAACTATACTGAGATTAGTAAAATTTTCTAATTTTACTAGGGATGGTACATTTTTCTAACTGTAGCGGGGTTGCTACAGTTTTCTAATTGTAGCGAGGTTGGTACAGTTTCCTAACTGTACTAGAGTTGGCACAGTAACTGTACCAACCCCGGTACAGTAACAAAATTGTAATCTATCTTTCGTGAGAATTTACAGGACTTGCTGATATGGAAAATGGTATATTGATCTTTTGAAATAAAAAATTATGACTTACATAATTTTTATAATAATATAATGGTTGAGCAAAAGAAAACACATTTTCTACTTGTTCTCTTTTGTAAATAAATCAAGTGGAACCTGTTGTTTAAAAAGTTTAAGTTAGGTATCTACTCTTTCGGGAAATGTGCATGTTGTCTAGCAGGGCTGCCTGACTTAAAAGTATTTATTTATTAATTATTTATTTATTTCTTTATTATCTTCCTTACAACTATCATTACAGGTAAATACTTAATGCGATAGTGCGGTCTTAATTAACTTACAATAAAATTATAAAACTTCATCATCATCATCATCATTTCAGTCGAAAGAAGTCCACTGCTGGACATAGGCCTCTCTCCCAAGCGACGCCACAACGACCGATCATGTGCGTCTCGTATCCACCGCACTCCCGCGACTCTCACCAGGTCGTCGGTCCACCTTGTAGGAGGCCTTCCAACGCTGCGTTTTCCGGTGCGCGATATAAAACTTAAAGAGAAAAAAATCATCTATTACCAATACTTAAAATATACAAATATATACATATAGCCCTAATTTACTCTATAACATAAAATAAACAAGTACAAGTACTTTACCTTGGTGAAACTGTAACATTGTAGTATAGTATAGTATAGTAGGCCTTATAACGTTCCCAGTGGTGGGACTCAGGCCTCCACTCTAGGAGAGGGTATGGGCCGTAATCCACCACGCGGGCTCAGTGCGGGTTGGTGGATATCACATGTCTTTGAATTTTTGGTTCTAGGACATGCCGGTTTCCTCACGATGTTTTTCGTCACCGTTTTGAGAGCAGTGGTGATGAAATAAATTACACAAAGTAATGCGCCTGGCTGGGTTTGAACCCGCAACTTACAACTCGTAAGTCGGAGCCGTTACCACTCGGTCATCACTGCTCTCTGGAGTATAGTGTTGTATCTTTATTTTGATATATTTTCAACTGTTGTCAACTGACAAAATACTATCCTACTTTGTAATTCTAAAAGCTACAGAGTCACGCAGACTATATCAATTTGATACTGTTTTGCATATGCCCAGGATCAAAGCAATTTGGGACTCATCGCTTACGAGTATAGGGCTTGTGAACAAACATAGGGTCGTTCCATCACAATTCCTATTTTATTAAAGGTTTTAACAACACTGAATATAGGGCAGCCCTATTTTCGGGTGGGCGGTTCCGTCCTTCAGTTCACGTTGTTTGATCGCGGGCCCCTAATCTGATTGTATTCGTGGATGCTGAGCTCAAATTACTGTTTAGCTGAATGTCCTAAATTCGGGCCAGTGACGCTGGGAGACCTAATACGTTGGACATTAGTTACGCGTGCTCTGGTCCCACCAGCTGATTTATTTATACTCTTAAAAGAAAGCTACGCGACAGAATATTGCAATAGGAAAGAAAGTTACGCAAGAGAATATTGCAATCGGAAAGAAAGTGACGCATCAGGTGAAAAAAATTTTTTTGGAACATCCAGCTGTTGCTCTGTAGTGGGTTAAAGTAAGCGAGAGAGAAAGAACAAAACTTGTAATTGGTATTTATTGGCAATTTACCGTTGGCGCAGTGATTGAGCAATTGGCTGCTGTGTTGCGTGTCTCGGGTTCGATTCTCGTACGGAACAAGTACTCCTATATATAAGGCCTACATACATATGTATATACACAAGACTTTCAGTCGCGAAGCAACTATATAGTTGTTTAGTTGTTGTTGTTGTTGCTTGTGTATGTGACATAATGTAAACACATATTCGTGAACGCATTCATGATACAGGAGTAATTTTTAGTGTGGAGCAATATTCAAAAAGATATTAAAAAACTTAAATTTTATAATATTGTCATCCACATTGTTTGAATGTAACAATACTGACAATACAACCTTTTTGCTAGTATCTGTACGATTAAAGTAAGGTTCTTTATAAAAAAGTAACTTGTCAAAAAAATATAAAAATGAAGTCATCCATGATATTGTGAGTTTTTCACAACAGTGTTCAGGACTTACCTACCACCACCTGCACCGCATCCAATGAGCCCCAATCTAACTTATAAACACGGGTAGCTATAATATCATTGGGACCATCTCAGATTGTACCTCAACAGTCAATTCGCAGATCATGACCGACCTTGTTAAAAGATTTAGAAAATAGGATATTTTAAGAAGTTCTATCGTATCTGCAGTTTGATTTAAATAATAGTTTTATACAACTATGCCTGGGAAAAAGGCGAAACCGAAAGAAAAACCCCCTCCAAAGCCTCCTCCGAAACCGGCGCCGGGCGCAGAGATACCAAAGCCAAAGAAAATACCACCTCCACCGAAATGTTTTACCACTGAAGAGATTCTCAGATATAAAGAGATATATAAACTCCACGATGAGGACAATATTGACAAGGTAACGGAAATGTGTTTTTAGTACTACGATATCTAGCTTTTTATTTGGGGTGGATATCATCAAGTGACTTCTCACCCTTTGGGTGGACGGTGTCAGTCTTGTATTGACTAAAACTCACCTGTGTTCCTTCGTTTGCCCTTTGTGTTCCAGGGCCGCGGTAACTCTCTTAAACATTCTAGCAGCCCAATATGATAGCTTATAACTGCAATCTTGCATATTTCTCTCCTTTTTGGTGCTGAGCGAGTCTCGTGGCGATATTGACGTCCCATCATTTCATTCTATAACAATTCTATGGACGCGGCAAATTGATGAGCAAAACTTTAACTTGCCGCTTTTCAATCGCTCGTGGATTTTTAAACGAACAAAACAGTTCTCTTAAACCTTCAATTCCAATACATATAAAATAACATAACATTGAAATTATTAGTCATTTGTAATTGTGTATGCAAAAAAAATAACGTGGTCCATAAAGTTACTCATATTCATTTTAAACTGCCACATTATTTTATTATTTTTTAATTCTACTTAATATTGCATGAACTATAATTATGTGAATTTGCAAATTAGATACTCATTTAATATTTCTACACCGGCAAAGGTAGTATATGTTAATCCGTCTAATATTAAGATCTTCATATACCATGCACTCAGAAATAAACGATTCTATTCTATTTTATTCTAAACACAAATCACTTCCCACAGGTGCCCACAAAAGATATCACAATGATGTTGAGGCAAGTTGGACTTAATCCTAAAACCGCTGAAGTAAACAAACTGTTCCAAATGTTCCTCGAAGATGATCTAGTTGATACTGTAGAGCTCCACGAATGGTATCAAATGATAGAAGGAAAAATGAACATGGGTGACGACTTTGAGTTGGCGATAACGAAAGCGTTGGCAGCGTTGGGACACGACGACGAGGCTGAAACTGGCTTCGTGGAGTTAGAGGTGCTAAAAACAGAGCTGATGACGTGGGGCGAGCCACTCACAGAGATTGAGTTCGCCGATTGGGTAAGATTGGCTACAAGAGACAAAACGTACAATCCTGAAACTGGGATGTTTTGTATTCTTAAGTTTGTGGAGAACATGAATAATAAGGATACAAGATTCTTCAAAGAACCAGTCAACTTCTTCAAGTTAGACCAGAAGACTTTGGCTGAGATGGCCATGAAGAAGGCAGCAGAAGAGAAAGCTGAGCAGGAGAGAAAGGAAGCTGAGAAACGAGCTCGAGACGAGGCCAGGAGGCAGAAGATGATCGCTGATGGCTTAATAGGGCCAAATGACCCGTTACCTGTAAAGGCCGCCGCCGCCGCACCGCCCCCGCCCGCAACATGATATTTTTGTTAACAGTACCAATTTTATGATTGGAAGTTTACCTACTAGACTATACAAAGAATAAACTCAATAGCTGCTTTTGTACAATTTATCTTTAATTATGTAACCAATACTTTCAATTTATTTCCAGACAATTCGAATAAAGGTGAACATTTGATTAGGAATTTATTTATTTTCAGACAATTCGAATAAAGCAGCTACATTTGACTCGGAATTGATTATTTCTTTAGTTTTTGTTACTTTAACACAATATTATCTTAAAATTTATTAAAAACAAACGTATTAATAATGTAAAATGCTTTATATTTTAGTAGGTGACTTAAAAGAAATAGACCCGAGTTTATGGAAATATCTAAAGGCTAATTAATTGGAAAAGGTCTGAACTTACTTCTCTCATTACAATAAAGTGTAAAAAATGTGCAGGCGAAGGAAAACTCGGAGAATAAGTAATATAAGTTAGTTGCAGGTTTTAATTGGGCCTCGAGACTCGAATGAAAAATGAGTTATTAAGAAAATATAGGGTTCCGTAGGCCATGAAGTATATTCTCATATGCGTTCGTTCATAAACGTCATAATGGCGGGAATAAACATACTCGTAGAATAATATTTTTCCTGTGTAGCCTACTCAATATTTATTAATAACATAGTTTTATGTAATAATATAAATATATAAATAATAACAAAGCACCTGCACGAAATGTAACTGAAACTAATAATATCTTCGTCACTTATTGTTGATTTTCGGAGGTACTAAATTGCGAACTTTATACTAGTTTTATCAGAATGATGAAATTTGTAATAGTTTTGGCGAACAAGCATGGTCCCACCATTATAATGAGTTATAATGGCGGGGCCAACAATATCGTGAAATTCCGTTTACACCGTGTGAGGTACAAAAATTTCAGGAAGGGTACAAAATAGTACTAAATCGTACTAAATATACGTGGTAGAATCATTCGGTTACAAGAGTTGGTTCCGCCATTATGACGTTTATGTTCGTTCTCGTATTGCTTCGTTTTAATTCTATAAAATTTAAATGCCCTGAATTTTGCCATTTAAGAAAAACGGGTTCTGAGACCATTGCAGAACTTGAATCGGGGAATGCAAATTAATGCAGGCTGTTAATTAATATAATTGTTTGCAGTGGCATGTTAATTAAAACTGTCGACTAAATTACCAATTTCTAGCCTTTAAAAGTAAATTTTGTCAAGTAAAAACCCCCGACACGAAAAAAAACTATTAAAAAGCAAAAAATAGGTGAAAAAATACTCATTCAGCCGTTTTCACATCATTTTGAGAACCTATTAATATTTTAAAGATGAGCATGGCTGAGTCGGGGGACTGCAATGTGAAGAAGAATAGAATAGAATAAATTTGATCGTACACTAAGAAGTTTATTTATTTAGCTTTATCTTTACAAAACAATTGCAAACTATCCCAAAACTGAACCTTGAAAACATAAATTCACATTTTCTAAATCTTTACAAAACAATTGCAAACTATCCCAAAACTGAACCTTAAAAACATAAATTCAGATTTTCTAAATCTTTACAAAACAATTGCAAACTATCCCAAATCTGAACCTTGAAATCATAAATTCACATTTTCTAAATCTTTACAAAACAATTGCAAACTATCCCAAAACTGAACCTTAAAAACATAAATTCAGATTTTCTAAATCTTTACAAAACAATTGCAAACTATCCCAAAACTGAACCTTAAAAACATAAATTCAGATTTTCTAAATCTTTACAAAACAATTGCAAACTATCCCAAATCTGAACCTTGAAATCATAAATTCACATTTTCTAAATCTTTACAAAACAATTGCAAACTATCCCAAAACTGAACCTTAAAAACATAAATTCAGATTTTCTAAATCTTTACAAAACAATTGCAAACTATCCCAAAACTGAACCTTAAAAACATAAATTCACATTTTCTAAATCTTTACAAAACAATTGCAAACTATCCCAAAACCTTAAAACATAAATTCAGATTTTCTAAATCTTTTCACAACTGAATTAAAATCATGACACAGCTCTAGTTCCTCAAAAGAGCTATGCAACCTACTCCTTTGACTAAAAATATGCGCATCTTCTTTAATTCAATAAGGAACTCTAAAAGTTCTCTCGGCGCATGCATATTCATGTTTTCGTTTAATAGGTCGTAGGTAGCGCGTCTACATAATTTTATACCTTACAAAGAAATGGCGCGACAATAATGGTGCAGATTTTTCGCTTGAAGACTAATTTATGATAACAAGTTGGAATTTGGCTTGCATTATGTTAAATGATGTGTGGTATTACTATGGCTCTTAAGTTTTAGGATTAAACAGTCTACAGAATAAAATAAACTTTATTCTATTTGAAAACAGCTTATGCTAATCTGTAACAACTACTCCCGCTCTAGGTGAAGCGAAAGGAAGCCAAATGCATACACAAAATCATTTTATTTAGCATAGGCTTACATGGACACTTACTTGGCTATATTTCACCGGGACATCATGGCGGTGCGATCAGTCGCCGCTACCAACAAAATGTATACAGCTCTATAGAGAGTTACTCACCTGGTATCCGTTTGGGTGCGCAACCAATTTGGCGGCGCGACCAGCTCGGACGCGTGCACTAAAGGTTTATTTTGATACTGTCTCAGTGTGGTGTAGCAACTCTGGTGCCTGTATGGTGTCTAGTTTGGTAGCTTACGTACACCATGGTAGGGTAACTGGTCGCGCCGCCATAGTGTCCCGGTGAAATAAAGCCCTGATAAAACTGCAGAAGCTAACGCAGACTGTCAGACTTTTACTGACTAAAACCTACTCGTGTTCCTTCATTTGCCCTTTGCGTTTCAGAGCCGCAGTGACTCTTTCGAGTAATCCCACAGCCCTTCCATGAGGATAAGATTGCTACAAGTCTTATGATTGCAAGATCTCCATCGTGGTCTCCATTTTTCCATCCATGATAGAAAAGAGGGATGCATAACATTTTTGAGAAGATTTTTGTATGCAGTTAAATATGTTATAGTAACGAGAAAGCTCATGGCGCGGTAAAATACAGTTTACAAGTTCCACTTCGCAGAAATCCATTTGTAAAATTGCACTGCAGTCATTTAGCCGAGTAAAGCTCTTGTAACTTTGTGAATTTGACGATTAAATTACATAGAGATAAACCTGTGTTATATTGTGACGTAAATTATTCTGGGCGCAGGCTTAATTTAGCTTTAATGTTCCCATTGCTGAGATGCAGCCCTTTTCTCTAGGAGAGGAAATAGGCCGTAATCCACTACGTGGGCCCAGTGCGTATTGGTGGATGTAACATGTCTTCAAATTTTTGGTTCTAAGACATGCCGGTTTCCTCACGACGTTTATTTTTTCACCGTTTTGAGAGCAGTGGTGATGAAGTAAATTATAAAAAGGAAGCAGGGTTGTAATGCAATTGACAAACGCGTATTCTTTATGATGACAAGCAATTTTAACACCCATAGTATGAGTAGATAAAAATTATGAATATTTATGCTTCGTTGGACAGTATGAGATCCTGGATCCGGGTCCGGGTAGTAAACTGTCATTGAGCTTTTTTTTAGCTGGAAATTGTATACAGCAAGCAATTTTTTTTTGTTGTTAGTGTTCTGGGAAATCATCAAATAACTTGTCGCGCGAGGAAGAGTCAGACTTTTACAGACTAAAATCTATCCGTTTTCCTTCAGTTGCACTTTGTGTTCTAGAGCCGACTTTTTCGAATAATGCCGCAAATCAGTAGCTGCAATGCAACGGTTGATGTCTGTGCACCTCATTGAGTAAATACATAGCGATATGTTCCGTACAATGTCAGCCTAATCTATACTAGCGTGATGTTATGTTTTTATTCTATACTATGGTCATTGGGCAAAGAATGATGCAATTATGTTGTCACTTCGGGATGCTATTCAAAACAACCCATATAAACCAACATTCATTGACTCAGATAAAACTACCGCCAACACGAAATTCTTTAGAAAGAAACAACACCTTTAAAACACAGTGATGCTCGAGGATAATGTTCAAAGGAGTAACTAACATGAAGAACGATTCAGATTTCTGATAAATTTCTTAGAAAATTTAATATTTGATTGTTCTCAATTCTGTGCGTCCTCAATACAGGCTTTATTCTGAAGAGCCAGTGATTTAATCTGAGATTACGTAGATATGGCTTGTTGAACTTCAAAGAAAATCCTGGAAACGAATGGGTAAAAAGCTAGAGCTTTCAGCGTTGTTTGATTCTGCTGGACAATACTGTAAGGGATGTACATTAAACAGGGTGAATAGGGATACAGAAGTGAATAGAAGCAAAACTTTTAAAGGGGATTTTCGCGTTTCCCTAAGCATTTAAGTAGCATAGCATAGCATAGTCGGCCTTATAATGTTCCCACTGTTGGGACTCAGGCCTCCTCTCTAGGAGAGGGAAAGGGCCGTAATCCACCACGCGGGCTCAGTGCGGGTTGGTGAATGTCACATGTCTTCGAATTTTTGGTTCTAAGACATGCCGGTTTCCTTACGAGTTTTCCTTCACCGTTTTGAGAGCAGTGGTGATGAAATAAAATACATAAAGTAATGCGCCTGGCTGGGTTTGGACCCGCGACTTAAGACTCGTAAGTCGAGGCCGTTACCACTCGGCCACCACTGCTCTCACAGCTACTTAAATGCTCTCACAGCATTTAAGTACTCTCATTTATTCATAAACGGTAGCGGCCATTTCCTTCGCTCGCAGTACTGCGCAGAAGGAGGCGGCCATTTCCCACTCCCTATCGCCCGGACCATGGCCAGAACCAGGCCTGTGTACGACGGGTCACTGCCGCCGATCGCCTCCACGAGGTCACGTTGGTATCTTGACTCTTAAAATCTCTCCGCCACGCTGCGTTGTAACAGCTTGCGCAAGTCGTGTATATGGACAAGGACTGTTGCCTACAAAGTACATAGCGGCATTCCGGCAAGGAGGCTCATCGCATTGCAGGAGACTGTGCACCATACTGATGGCCATGATTCTCTGGGACGCGTTCAGCTTACTCGTCGTCTGCTTCCGCAGCGACGGTGCTCTCCTGCGCTCCGTGAAGAGACGACCTACGTAGAGCCTCAACCAAGAGACGTCAGGACCCCCTACATTTTGCAGGAGCCGTTTGAGGGCAGCCCCGACCCGCTCCAGCCTAGGAGCCAGGCGTCGGAAGTGCTCCTCGAAGTTCCACCGGCTGGTCCTATTCACCCCTGCGTTCCTATGCTCTAGGTTTTGTTTGTAGGTATAAAAAAAATCGTCGGCGATTGTGGTAACACCCAAAGTTGTATTGTCTTAACAGGTTTAAGATCGACTTAAAGCACCCGGTAGTAGTAGTGTGAGTCTTGACAGCAAAATAATGGTTGCGGACGACCAGTAAGTGACTCTTAGGGCCCACGTTGACTTTTTGTAGCGATGCTGTCGCACGTTTCGTAAGCGTGCGACAGCATTGCTGCTAATGCGCGTTATTCGCATTTACAAGTGCTATAGAAAAGATGCCAACGCGCTAATAACTCGCTACAGGATCGTGACTGTATCGATGCGAACGCGCGACAGCATCGCTATAAAAAGTCGCCGTGGGCACTTAACAGCTTTGTAAGCGAGGCGACTGTGTTTCAAATTTCGAATTCCCAGCCCTGTGCTCAGGCTATCGTAATATTCAATAAAACGCAGTACTTACGAAAGACACAAACTTATAAGTTTAGGAAACAGTCATAAATAATACTGTGTAAAGTAAGACACATGTAATGGTCGCTAAAGTCATGTTTCTGGCAGTTTAAACACATATAATTACTTCATAACTCAGCACAATACCGCGGGCGAGTGTACTTACACAGCAATGCGTCTTACAAGCGCTAGTCTTTGTAATATTGCATTCCCGACATTTCTCCCATTCTAGATAATAATATTATTTGACTCGCATACTCGTTGGCAAGCGTTTTAGGAATTACTTATGATATTTTAAGGATTTTGAAATATTCAAGAGAGAGAGATTTCTTTTTCTTAAAATAAGCTTTTGTGCATTAAAGCTGGTCCTCCAGCACGCGGGCCTGTTGTGCGAGTGCGAGTTGGTGGATGTCACATGTCTTCGAATTTTTAGTTCTAGGAAATGGCAGTTTCCGTGTGATGTTTTCCTTTATCGTTTCGAGAGCAGTGGTAATGAAAGTAAAGTGCCTGCCTGAATTTAAACCCTAGACGTGCTACTGTTAAGTCGGGGTCGCCACAACTGGGTCACCAATCCTCTACTAACTAAAATAATAAATGTAACGATAGAATAGAATAGTAGTAATAGTGGTAGTATTCACATATAAAGCTTAATTCAACTGTTAATTGCGCTAGTTAATTTTAAGACGGGAAATCATCTAATGCCTTCTCCCGTTCTAAGATGGAGGTGAAGGTCGTCTCAGATTTTTACTAACTAAAACTAAAACTTGGTCGTAAAATCGTCCTGTGTCGGTAATAATCATCATCATCATCATTTCAGCCGAAAGACGTCCACTGCTGGACAGAGGCCTCCCGCAAGTGCCGCCACAATGAACGGTCCTGTGCGTCTCGCATACATCGTACTCACGCAACCTTTACCAGGTCATCGGTCCACCTTGTAGGAGGCCTTCCAACGCTACGTCTTCCGGTACGTGGTCGCCATTCCAGAACCTTTCGGCCCCAACGGCCATCCGTTCTGCGAGCAATGTGCCCTGCCCATTGCCACTTAAGTTTGGCGATTCTTCGTGCTATGTCGGTGACCATGGTTCTCCTGCGGATATCCTCATTCCTGATTCGATCACGCAAGGAAACTCCGAGCATAGCCCTTTCCATTGCCCTTTGGGTGACTTTGAGCCTTCAACAATGACTCTGAAACGTGGTCGCTTACAATGGGCCTCATCAGAAGACTCAAAGTCGGTAATAATCCCTTGAGATAATTTCTCGTGACTAAAAGCTGCTAGCAAAAGAGCTAGTTCAGAATATAATCATTCCCGACGTTGTTAGTTTCATCTTAAGTGCGCCTGGTGCATTTAGGTGCCCACTAACTTTTCTTTTATTTACTGTCCGCCATTACAGGCGATAAATAAAAGTTACAATTCATGACACAATTAGAGTTTTCGAGCAATAAACAAAATAACTCAATTCGTTTGCTTAAACTTTAACGATTCCGTTTAAAATGTGAAAACATAAAAAACGTTTGTTTGTAACTTGCACAGAACAGACAACAGAATTAAACAAAAATCTTAACCATTCTCTAACATAATGTAAATCCATTTTTTTTTTTGGGAAATGGGAAATCATCTAGTGTCTTTTCCCGCTAGTCTACTATATAAAAATAAGTCGGGTTTTCGTTCCTGACGCTATAACTCCAGAACGCACGTACCGATTTCCACGGTTTTGCATTCGTTGGAATGGTCTCGTGCTCCGTGAGGTTTATAGCAAAAAAAAATGTTTCTTCTTCTTTTAATCACCAAACGAAATGTTACATAAAACGAAGCCATCTGGTGGCGAAACGGAGTTCACCGGGTTTGCTAGTCTTTAATAATTTAAACTGAAATTCAGTAGATATTAAAGTATGCTCCATTGAGTTTTATTCGTGTGTAACCGAGGTACACAATTACGTGTAATAACGATAGCAATAAATCGCAATTAGGCCGAGGTTTATTGTTACGGAAAAACGGCGAGTTCCTTATTGACTACGAAAATAAATGATGGTTTGATTCGGTTGGTAGCTTCACTCGATTTATGGCGTTTGCGGCTTGCTACCTGTTTATGTATAGGTGTGGGTTGTTCTTCTTTTCTATCGACAATTGCTTAATCCCTCGAAAAATAATGAAAATATCGTATTAAATAAATAAAAATAATTTACTTCAGGTACAACAGTCCATAAAAGTTGTAGGTGTGTTGTATTATGTGTGTTGTGTGTTGTTGTGCAGTATCGACGGTTGATTTTTTGTGTTTTGTTTTTCAAATCTTTTTTATTTTACGGTTAGAATTAGTAAAATACATGTTGTTATTATATACTTTCATTCTAAATACCGATTGATAGTCTGGTGCAACTAAGAATTAATCCTGTCTTGCAGGGGTTTTTTTTTAAGATGGTTAATCATTTCATTAAATATTCCACTCTTGGGCGAAGCGAGAGATAGTGTCAAATTTTTACTGACTAAAAACCCACTCCTGTTCATTCTTTGCCATCGTTCCAGGGTCCCAGGTTTCACTTTCACACTACCCGGCCCCAGTAGGCTTCGACCCTGCTTGGTCCCTACGTTTTGCTAACATCTCCCTGAGGCGCGCGTGGAACAGTGCGTGCCGTCGACGACTTGGGCTCGGTCCGGACGGTTACCGGACGTTGTAAACGCGTTTGTAAACATTTAAACTCATATACACAACAGACTCTCAGACACTCAGACCCTGAGTAACCAGAATGTTCTTCCGGGGCCTACAGGTGTAGACCATATAAATCCCATGCCGTAATCGAATCCTCGACATGTAGCACAACACCTGGTCTTCCAATCACAGTGCTAAGAGCACCAACAAACTTTGTATTTGCTGTGTCCTGATGAAAATGGAATAAAAACTTAGACCTAGATCTTCAACGATTACGACTTGTTCAACTTGACCTACTATTACGTAGCCGATCAAGCTCTTCAAAGGTCTGAAAGCCTGGTTCATTAATAAATGCCAGCTGGAAATTAATTATTGGCTAACGAGGATCACAAGAGGTAGTGTGTCGGTGCTTGCTTAAGGCGTTTAGTCCCTTGGACATCTGGCCGGAGTTAAATGCACACATGCTCGTATGGCCGCCTGCACCCGCATTGAGGCCCGCTGACCTTTGAAACCATTTTCTTTGCGAAATATTGATTGATTTACATTTATGCTATGTAAATTATGAAGAACACTTAAACAGATTTTTTTCTGTGTAAACGTATTTCTAAAGATCAAAGTCGTAGAAAAGGAGTAAGGAAAACCAGCGAAAAAATATCGTGTCGTTAAAAACATTTTTTGGCAAAAGTATATTAGTCATTCGAAAAAATCATATGTTGATAATATTATATAACGAATTAATAATATTTTTTTTGTAATGTAAGGGCAGTAATGGCTGGGCATTACCGAGGAGTAGGATTCAGAAAGTTACTGTTTTATGGCATTAAATGAGAGCAAGGGCCTTAATTAAAAGAGCTTTGGATGACTTTTTATGTGACGTCACTTGTTAGCACGCGCAGACAACGGTTTTTGTCAAAGAGAATGTTAGAAAGGGATCCGATTATGGTTTCAAAGAATAGCGGAATTTCTAGGCTTAAAGTCGAGCGTGGATATAGAATGTGCTTTGTAGCTTGAATTTTGCATTTTGTTGCCTGTTTAGAATTCAGCAAAATATAAGATGTGAAAATATGATTTAAAGAGGTACAGCAAATAGCTATAATATAAAACATAGATAACAGAGGTACACAAAACATATAACAATATTGAACTCTGTTCACAGATTAACTATATTAATCGATTATACCTATACAGCTTGCGGGTAGCGGAGGTAGTTTTTTTTTAATATTGAAAACAAACTCAACTATACGAGCTAAGTAAGGCTAACTTTTTCTTATAGGTGGGAAATTCATCCAATGACATCTCACGCTCTCGGGCGGAGCGTAGGGTGTGTCAGACTTTTACTGACTAAAAACCCACTTCTGTTCCGTCTTTACCTTCGTCCTAGGGCCCTGGGTTTCACTTTCACACTGCCCGTGGCCCCAGTAGGCTTCGACTCTGCTGGGCCCCTGAGCAGCGCGTGGAAAATACGCACCGTTGACGACTTGTGCTCGGTCCGGACGGTTACCGGTCGGTCGGACGGTGTGCCTACGGTGGCCGAAAATCGGGATCGGGATCCCGGCGGCTGGAGCGTGAGGGCCGTTCCCTCGCGCGTGCACGTGCGGCCTCCTCCTTTACTAGTATTACTGCTTCGTAGAAGGAGGCGACCGCCTGCCACTCCTCCTCGCTCCGGACGGGTGCTCTTCCCCTGCGGGGCACACCTCTACCGTATGCTCCACCATGTCTTCCAGGTGGCCTACACTATGGTGATACCTGGGCGTTACTTCCTGAACTTACCGTGTTCGATAAGATGTTATGCGGAAGGTAATGGCGCCATGAGGTCTTTCCAGCCACTCCTCAAAGAGGGGACTTACCGCCATAATTATGGCGTGCTCAGTACTGGGTTGCGATCCCATAGTGGCAGGCCAGCAAGGAGGCTCGCCACTTCGCGGGAAACTGAGCGGTATCCCCGCACCATCCGTATGGCCATGACCCGCTGGCATGCGTTTAGCTGGGCCGCCGGTTGCTTTCGCAGCGTCGGCGCCCACACTGGCGCTCCATAAAGGGCCATAGACCGAATGATGCCAGTGTAGAGTCTCTGGCAGGAGGCGTCTGGACCCCCTAGGTTGGGCAAAAGCCACTTGAAGGCAGCCCCAGTCCGATTCAGTTTGGGAGCCAGACGTCGGAAGTGCTCTTCGAAATTCCATCGGCTGTCGAGGAGGAGTCCCGGGTACTTCATCGTCGTCCTGACGCCTATGTGAACTCCTCCTACCGTTAATTGGTAACGCCATGGTAGCGTGCTCCGAGGGCCGTGAAAACTAAAAACTAAATAAAATTAATATTACAAACCAAATAAAGAAAAAGTATAATTATAATACATAAATTTAATTGATATAAACTCGTGCTTCACTGCGATCCCACATGATGGTAAGCAGTGATGCAATCGTTGATGGTGAAGTGCACTAGCTTAGATTACACGATATTGAGAGAAATTCCGTCAACCCGTTCAACGTCTTCTCTAAAATACTAACATTGATATAAAGATACTGTTCTTTATTATTATACTTACTTAATACAAAACAAAGCACCGCTTCTGTCTGTCTGTGCGCGATAATCTGAAAAACTACTGAACGAATGTTCATACGGTTTTCACCAATTTACAGAGTGATTCAAGAGAAACGTTTATTCGTATAATACATGCATAATAATATGATAGTAGAGAAAAGCCAAGAATTTCAAAGATTTGTAACAGCCGTGTACAGACGGGGTGAGTCACTAGTAGTAGTATTTTTTTTTTTTTTCTTAAAACGTTGCCGCACTAACTCGTATACTGTCCTACTGGGGCCACGGGTAGTGTGAAAGCGGAACCCGGGGCCCTGGGACGAAGGCAACGAAGGAACAGGAGTGGGTTTTTAGTCAGTAAGAGTCTGACACTATCTCCCGCTCCGCCTCTTGGGCGGAGCGGGAGATAGTGTCAGACTCTGACGCGGGGATGTCATTAGGATAATTTTCCCACCCAATAAAAAAAAAAAAAAAAACTCGTATACTGTGAGTATGTTCGTAAACATTTAAGCTCATATATATGTCGTGCCCAGATCATAGAAGTTGATCACTTCATGATATGGCCAACTAAAACTGCTCCACCCATACGCACAAAGCGTTTTGAGAACACATTTATTATGCGTACAGCCAAGGAGTGGAATTCCTTGCCGGAGTCTGTGTTTCCTGATTACTACAGCTTGGGGGTTTTTAAGTCAAGAGTGAATAGCTTACTCCTAGGCAAGCGTGCTCCGTCGTCGACCACATCATCGCTTACCATCAGGTGAGATGGTGGTCAAACGCGAGCCTATCACTGATAAAAAAAAAATTGGCCAGATCATATAAATGTTAACAATTGATGATATGTCGATCCTCGTTTGGCCTTATCATTGATGTAGGATTGCTATGATAGTTAAACGTCTAAAGAAAGTAGGCCAAACGAGGATTGAAATATCGTCAAACTTTAACGTTTAAACGATCTGGCCAGTTTTAGTTGGCCATATCATCAAGTGATCAATTTCTATGATCTGGCCACCACATATAGAAGACATACAGGCCTGGAAAAAATATCTGTAAGTCTTAACAGTGCGCTAATCGTGCCGTAAGTTTTTTTTTTATAGCCATACGCTTGATTTCTTTCTCACTTCATGGAAAGCGACGATGTGGTCGATGATGGAGCGCACTTGCCTAGAAGTAACTCTCACTCTTGCTTTAGATCCTTAGGTTGGGAAACATAAAAAGCGTTGATACAATCATTAAATTGAGTGAAGCTTTTGCGTCTTAAAGTTCTTTTTTCATGGCACAGTAATAACCTTTCGTACTTTAATTTATTACCAGTGCTTCAAAAACAATAGAAGTACAAAGTAGGAGCAACTTAATTACCGCTGAAGCCTAGTTGAAGCTTCAACAATTTATTACTCTAAGTTCTTGTTCCATTTTATTTAGATTTCCTCGTTTTAGGATGAAAAGTTCGGAAATGTCATCTTGGTAGTCTTTTTTATATTTCATTAATTTTTAGGGTTCCGTACCTCAAAAGGAAAAAATCTTTAAAGGAAATCTTATTCCTAATAGGATCACTTTTTGTCCGTTTGTTGTCTGTCTGTCTGTAAGGACTCTTTATCTCGGTAACGCGTGGAGGTATCGAGTTGAAATTAAACTTAAATTAAACCAAATACTCAAGTCTGCGTTTCTTGAAGCTGTGAAAAGTCACACTTCTAAGTTAACGAAAAATAAGATACAGCCGTTTATGTTGCAAAAAACGTATATTTCGACACTCTTAAGGCAATTAAAATTCATAGGACCTAGAATTCTTAAATTTGGCATGAAGCAAGGCCTCATAGCACAAGTATAGGAAAATATCTGAAAACAGTAAATTTGCAGATAGGTCACAAAAAAAAAATTGTGGTTCGGAAAAATCTTCGTAACTCAATTCGGGAATTGAACAGTTTTCATAGGTAAGTTTGTACGGAACCCTCAGTGCGCGAGTCTCATTCGAACTTAACCGATTTTTTTTAGAATGAACTTTGGAATGCACGCATAATTTCACACAAAAAAGGTTATTAACCTGTAACACCATCAACGACGGATTATGAGAACCTCGTAAAAATTTGAAGTATGTTTACCTGTTTACGAAAACTACGCAAGTTGCATTTTACATATGCATGTATTATAAGCAGGCAGAACAGTGGTAGACCAGTTGCAACAGCCTCGACTTATGGGTTGCAGGTCGAGAGTTCAATCCCAGACAGGTGCATTACTTTGTGTATTTGTTTTTATTACTACTGCTTTCCAAACGGTAAAGGAAAACATTTTTTTTTTCTTTCCCAATCTGCAATCAGTTTTACTTTTAGCAGGTGTGTTGGAGTTTGAATTTGTTGCGGGATGAGCGTGGTTCCAGTGAGCCATCTACCCAATCAGTTGCTGAGTCCACTTTAGCAATTGGACTATGTTATGTCTTTTCTTTTCAGCCTTTTCGAGTAACTTCTGGTTTTAAGCGCAACCGCTAGATCGTTAGGGTGTCTTTCCAGTCTCTCCTGGTATTTTTGTGAGTGTATTTGTATTTCCTCCGAAACAGTATTCATTTTTAGTTCGTCGTGGATTTTTTATTTTATTTACAAGCGCATCCCCATAGTTGAATTCCATTGAGCCACACTGGCTTAAGGATTACTACTAATATTTTGTGCGCTGGTGCAAAACAGATTGATTCCCAGGTGCGATTGCAAATTTTTATTAAAAGCTTTTACTTTGCGTGTACTTTGTACTTTGTCGATGTGCATGGTTTTTGTAGCAAAAGCCTGTTACGCAGGTTGTTCTGGTTAGTGCGAAGAAGAATTTAGCTGAGTAGTTCAGGACAATCAATAGAGCCGGTTGCTATGTTTGCCAAAAAACATATGTCATTAATATTATGCCTTATGTGTAACGGTAGAAAATGATATCGCCTGCAACGGTGCTCGTAGTCAACTGTAAATTACTTCGCTTTATAATCTAAGTTCCACAAAAATTTCTTCTGAACGGATTCAATTTGAGATTTGTAAATCTCATATTGAGGGTTCCAAACTTGGGAAACATATTCAAGGTGGTTTTATTACCAACAACTTTATTTTCTTGTCATCGATTTTTTAAATGTTAAGTTGTGTACTCACTTGGTAATCATTCTTACAATATTTTCGACTATATTATGTTAGGTAGACGTGTTGTGACTTTTATAGAGCAGTAGGGTATCATCGCTTCAAACTGAAAACATCATAAATTCTAAAGAAGTAAATTAAAAGGAAGCTTTTTTTAACATAAAAAAAATATAGACTTCTTGTATTGCCTGTAATTTATAAAGAACGATTTGATGCATTTCTTTGAAGATAAGGTAAGGTAAGGTATCAATTTTCATGATACCACTTGATTATATGGTGGACATCCCACCTATATGCACAAAACGTTTTGGGAAAACATTCATTGTGCGTATAGCTAAGGAGTGGAATTCCTTGCCGGAATCTGTGTTTCCTGATGGCTATAACCCGGGAATCTTTAGGTCAAGAGTGAATAGGTTACTTCTAGGTAAGCGCGCTCTATCGTCGACCGCATCGTCGCTTTCCATCAGGTGAGATAGCGGTCAAGCACGAACCTATCAAGAATAAAAAAAAGATTTAATTAATTTTAATTAAATAATTTCATTTATAATTATGTGCTTACAATTTAATATTAGTAGTTACAATTCTCTTAATATCTAATGTTAGTAATTAGATATTAAGAGAATTGTAACTACTAATACTTTCGTCTGAAATAAAATTTAAATTAGGGGAGGGGGTTGAGTATGGACAAATTACAAATCTATTTTCAACTTAACTTGGGTAACTTCCTAAAGTTTGCCCCTTTGTCGCTAACCATACGTATTATTAATAATATAGCACTATCGGAGGATATATTTGGCCGAAACCTGCCAAAATATTTAGAAGCAGCTCAAATAATTATTGAGAAAGGTCTGGACATTACATAATATATAATCCGGATTAATTTAAGAATATCATGACTATATAAATATATTAAGTGTTAGTAATAACATCGCCTTGGACTAGTCTGTAAAGGTGTTATAATTTAATAAATAAAAAATAAACAAACTTATGAGAAAGAAAGAAAATTCTTAAAGAATTTAACTTAGCTACATGTTTTGACGGACTTAAGTACAATACGTTGGGGCACCGTTAGCCGGTGAAACCTTTATTGTTAGTCAGAAACACGAACCAACAGTGATTTGTACCTCGTCGTAAAACCGAAGCTTTACGAGCAAAGCCTGTATTTTTTATTCTTTCCCCTTGCTTCAAGTTATGGGTTATTGATGGCTTCGATTTTCATAAAATATCTTACGTTACGATTTGTATCGATATAAAATTGGGTCTTTGTAATTTTATTAAAATTTTTGCTTGATATTGGATATTGTGTTGGTTTTGTGGATTTTGTCTTGAAGAACGGTAAACTTAAGTATTAATACTTTACTTAATTAAGTTTGTTTTGCTGCCAGTAAGGAACGAAGTTTCGAAGTTGTTGTTAAGAAATTAAATAAAAGTTTGGAGCCTCTGTTTAATTTCTAGGCCTCAGGTGCGAGTGTCATAGGTTTTGTACCACTTAATAATATTGAGAAAGCCCGAGCCCCAGTTGTGGTCGTTAAATAACGAAAGCCATTAAAAACTAAGATAAATCCGGGAATGCTAGAATAATTGGATGAATGAGACTTAAAAAAGAGAATGAGACTTTTACTATTAATTGAAAATTTTATAGTGGCTTCATATATATAAGACACCTATAGGAAGAACAAAATACCTAGAACTATTCAATTTACAGATTGCTTTGGGATGGACAAATTAAATATAAGTAATGGTATTCTTCTTATCATGGAGAAATAACTTAAACCCAACACTAAAATAATCATCAAGATACGTATATAAACAAAAAAGTTAGGCGCATATTGATAACTGAAATTGAATCCGAAATCACTAACGTTTATTTCAAATAGACCAATCACAGGCACTTTTGAATTGTCAAAATGCCGGTCAGTAAAAAAAAAAAACTAAAGCGTAGATCTCTATGGAGAAGAACGTGCAAGAAACTCCATGGACACTCTTTTAAATAATATTGAGTTACATAAATCTTGGTTACATATTTTTTGTCGCTTCTAATATGTGATGTGGTTTACCAGTGTAAACTTGACACAACTACAATACCTCTACAGAGCGTACTGGCGTGATGATGATGTGAAGTGATGTGAAGTGATGAGATGTTATGAAGTGGTGTTTACAATAAACAAACATGCAATTGACACAGTCCTGGAAGATTTGCTATCATTTATTGCTGTGTTGCATGGTTTACTTTCGAAGTTCTTCATCAGATTTAAATTGAACCACCTGGGGGCAAAATATTTCTGAAGAAAATATATTTTCAATATCGGTTAACATTTGATAAAGATATCGTTGAACAAGATACAAAAAACAAACATTAAAGCGACGTGGGACATGATAATCACATCAATTTTTGGAAGTCGGTTACAAAATTAAACCTAAGTTAAAAAAAAAAAAAACTGGGCAAGTGCGAATGGACTCGCGTACTGAGGGTTCCATACAAACTACAATTTCCGAATGAGGTCTCGAAGATTCTTCCGAATTGCAAAATAGTGTTTTTTTTTGTGACGTAGGTAAAAAAAAATTAGTGTTTTCAGATTTATTCTTATACTGGTGCTGTAAGACCTTGCTTTATGCCGAATTTCAATATTCTAGGTTAACGGGAACCTACCCTATGAATTTTGATTCCTTTCTATCTTTTTTATTCGTTAACTTAGAAGTTTGATTTTTAAACAATTTCAAGGGACTGCCGACTTGAGTGTATGGTCTTGACAGACAGACAGACAGACAAACGGAAAACAAAATGTTCCTATAAGAATTCCTTTTTTTCTTTTTGAGGTACGGAACACTAATTATCTGCTGAAAAATTAGATACTAGATATACTTAAAAAAATTTGACAGAATTCTTTTCTAATATTTTATTTAAGACCAAAAAACTTAATGATTCAACTTACCTTTACTTGGACGTAGTTAAAACTACGCAAAAGTAAGCGAAAAATTAAAAAAAATGGGACCAACTTAGACAACTTCACTAATTAAGACACCTTGGTCGAGTCTCCTAATGTTGATTTACTTATTAAAAAACTTGAAGTCTCATTAAAAATATTACTAAAAGTAAAACGTTTCTATGAAAAATGTTTGTACAAGTAACAGGCTTGTTCACGAAGTTAATAGGGTACGGGAACTATGGAAGAAAAAACCACTCGATCGGCAATTTTGTTCGGAAAAGTTTCGTGATTTACGAAGGTAGGTAAGTTTTCGTCGAGTAATATAGTGAGTGTCTTATATTAGACAGGATTGACAAAGTACTGGAGTAAGGGGTATCTATTTTGATCTTAGTAATAGCTGCCTATAATGATTTGTTTGATAAGGTATCGAATTTAATTTAGTCAGCTATGAATTCGAGCCTTGGCTGGCAATCAATTATATATCCCTTTTATTTGGGGGGGGGGGGGGAACATCCAATGACTTCTCACGCTCTAGGGTGGAACGAAGACGTGCCAAACTTTTACTGACTATACTGACTAAAACCCACTCCTAATATGTTCCTTCTTTGCCTTGCGTTCCTAGATCCCGGGTTTCCCTTTCGGTCATCCAGTCATTTGTATATCTTTGGCAGTCCTTACGACCAATTACAGTCTGATAACCAGTCTTGTGAAGGGGTATCGATTTACTCAGTTACTGGGCTGTGGAAGCCAGATAAGCAGTCACTCCATGTAGATAGAAATTCTGGTAGACAGCTGCATCCAGCTAAACTGGAAGCTAGCCCTAACATAGTTAGGAAAAGGCAAGCAGATGAAATGCGCGGATCCAGCCAAACTAAGTTTGTTCGCCCACGAAATTACAAAAGTAGCATCATCAGCATAATCGTAAAAGTGTGTCGTCACAAGCCTATTAGTGATATTTTTTTTAAATGGTAAATCATCCAATGACATCTCCCGCACTAGAGTGCAGCGAGAGGGAATGTCAGACTTTTACTAGCTAAATCCACACTTATGTCTCGGGGCCGGCTGTACCGATCAGACATGGTGGTAAATGTACTCCCATGGTGGGTGGACATGGATCACCAGGCATTTCTTCTCATGCATTCGAGCGGGTGGGCAGGTTGTGGACAGCCCAGCTCCGGCTTGGGGACCGGCTAGAAGTCGATCCCCTATCCGAAGTGCCTCGGGTGAGACTCCGGACAAGAGAAGTTTCACCAAAAATCTCAGGCGACTTGATAGAGGCAGCCTGCGCCTGGTGGCGGGGACTGCACACTGAATAAGCATCTCCTCACAATAGGCATCACAGACAGTTCCCTGTGCAGAGCATTCTTGGAGGGGGAGGAGACAATTGCGCAGCACATGCGCAATTATCTCCTCCGCACAAGTATCACTGAAACACGCACACGAACCTTAGGATCCCCGAACTCTCTCATTGACGCCCTGAAAAACCCGAGAGGCCTAATCTGTTTTTGGAGTGAGGTGGGTTGGTTGGGATAAGCCCACCAAAGGTTGTTGGCCGCCAGACCCACATACAATGGTCCGCATAGGACTAAGTGCGGAAACCATACTCAGACATAACGTAACATATAACATAACCATACCTATATTCCTTCTTTGCCTTGCGTTCCTTCGGAAGAAAACCTATGGCCCCAGTAGGCTTCGGCCCTGCTGAGCCCCTACAGTTTTGATGACATTTCTTTGAGGCTCGCGTGGAACTCTACTCGCCGTCGACAATTCGGGCTCGGACCAGACGGCAGGTTGGCGATCTACCCATTGCTCGTCAACCGCAAGCCCACAAGTCTATCAGGATTGTGGGCCTGCCCACTGTACCCAATGAACCAAAGGTGAATCACTTTTTTATATCCATCTTATATAAAATTGCAGGATGCAGTAAATGTAACATTTTTCTCACGTACTGTCAAGACAAATATTGTATTAGTTTCTTGAAACAGATTGGTTCCAACGTGCTCGTCGGCTCTCAGGAATTGCAGCGACAAAAGAACCGTATATTTTGTGTGATTTTGATATTTTCGAGTGGTCTTTGTTGACTAGTTTGTTTGTGTGAGAATGGATGCTTGCATATTTTGTTTTAGTAGTAAAACATTTTTACATCTTTGCTTTTTGATATTTATGTTTTATTGATATGCTTTTCATACATTCATGCTTTGCTGTACTAATCCTAAATAATCCTTGAATTAAACTTGGCACACGGGTCGATCATGTACGGATACTTATAGGACATTATAAAATAAATAAATTCGAAATGATTTTATTATGCTTTTTACTTGTTTTAGCAGAAGAAATCATTGGATGATTGAAAAATTCCCAACTTTTCAAGCTCTTGGGCGGTGTGAGAGGGAATGTCAAACTTTTATTGACTAAAACTCACTCGTTTGTTCCTTCTTTGCCTTGCGTTCCAGGGCCCCGGAGGTTCATTTTCCCTTAACCCATGGTCCAAGTAGGCTTCGAACCTGCTGGGCATTTCCTTCAGGCGCACGTGGCGCCGTCGATGACTTGGGCTCGTTCTGGATAGTTACCGGACTAATGGACGGCGTGCTACCCATTGTTCGCCGTCCGCAAGCCTACGCCTACGGTGAAAATCGGGATCGGGATCGCAGCTTCTGGGGTATGAAGGGCGTTCCTTCGCGCGTACGGCCGTCACCTTTGTTAGCATTACTGCTTCGCAGAAGGAGGTGAGGGTGCGGGAACCTTCTGAACTCACAATGTCCGGTTAGAGCCTGCGTCATGCGGAAGGTGAGGATGCTGTGTTGTCTTCCAGCCACTCCGCAAACTTACCGCCATAATTATGGCATGCCCAGCACTGGGTTGCGACAATTGCTATCAAAATTCCACCACGAGATCCTGACGGAACTCTGTCTGCCATGGCATGCTTGTCGCGGAAGCGGAGTTTCGCACCGGCGTTGTATCTCCACGCGCAAATCGTTCATGCGTACAAGAACTGTTGCTTCCAGATCCCATTGAGCAGGCCAGTAAGGAGGCTCGCCGCTTCCCCGTATCCTCGCACCATCCGGATGGCCATGATCTTCTGGCATGCGTTCAGCTTTGCCGCCGGTTGCTTTTACAGCGACGGTGCCCATACCGTCGCCCCTTAAACGATACCCGACTATAGCTTGCTGCAGAAGGCGTCTGGGCCCCCTAAAATATAACTAGGTAGCAAGCTGACAATGTTCACAACTAATATCTTAACAGAACTTAATAGCCATAACATTTCAGAGAAAAAATTACTATAATATAGACGGACAAACGTACGACAGATGTACTCAGTGTTTCACCGGCAGGTTTCCATTTTTATTACAGCTATCAATCCTAAAAGCATTTTTAGGGGGTGAACTTGTACATTAATTTTCATTTATCCATCGCATTTACTACGGGATTGTACCTTCGTACCCTAAAAGTTTATTACTTTGAACCTTTTGACCCGTGCCTTACTTTGAACCCTTAAAGTTTCGATTGATTTGAGCTGCTGCAATTTTTGTGTTTGTGTAACCAAGCCACAACTATGTAGGGATTGGTTTACAATATACGCGGATGCAGTAAATACCAGAATTTTAATAATTATCGGTGTAAAAAAAAAAAATTATAAAATTATTTTACTACCCAAATAAGACTTCAATTTGAAGCGGTTTATCAGGCAACCAGTTCTAACACTCTTTTCATGTTGACACGAATATAAATATTTAAAATAAGTATGAAATATTATTAAAATATCCAGGTGAACATATTTCACGACTAAGAGCACTTTAATGGCACCTAAATGTTCCACTTTTCAGGGATATTTTACTGTAGAAATATACAGTTTAAAATATTTCAATGGTGCACGAAATAGAATTTGAGCGATTCGTAGTGCACCTCGTAGCAGTGTCTACGAAGTTGCTACGAAATTTCGTAGCGCTACGTAAGTTCGTAGACGCGGAAAAATCTTTTTATAAGCTGCGAAAGGGTTTCCTAGGATAGAAATAGAATTCCTTTTCACGTAGCCGTATTTAAAATGAAATGGAATTATGTCAAGTGATTGGGTAGTACCTACCATCTTGAATTATAAAAATTGCTGACCGACATCGAAACGCTATCTTTGACTTGTAGTAAATACACCACTAAACTTTAATTGGTACAAAAAAAAAACATGGGGCTCTATCTGCATTCGTTAATGATATTTGAAAATTGACATAATTGGTAAATTCAAAATTTAATCATTCATAACAATTGCTATTAGAAAATATTACGCGCAGTGTTTTTCCATTTCGCCGTTCGTTCATTCATAATCAATAGCTTGTACAATATTTCCATAAATTGACTGACATTTTGGGACATAAACAAACGCTGATAACTTTGTTCTTTATAAATATTATTTATTGAGACTTAACTTAAACAAAAACAAGACCTTTTCTAATAAGCCCTTTAAGTATTTTTTTTTTCAGCCCCGAATTACGAGTTGTTGGTTGTGTAATTTATTTCATCACCTCTGCTCTCAAAAAGGTGAAGGAAAACATCGTGAGGAAACCGGCATGTCCTAGAAACAAAAATTCGAAGACATGTGACATCTACCAATCCGCACTGGGCCCACATGGTGGATTACGGCCCATTCCCTCTCCTAGAGAGGGGGCCTGAGTCCAAAGAGTGGGAACATTATAAGAACGACTATGCTATGATAAGTATTTATACCAATTAAAAATTAGTGATGTATAAGTTTGAAATCGCCTAATTAGTGGCTTCTTTGTATAAGGCCTTGCAATGGGACAGTAACAGCTTAGGCAGCTATTATTATCATTTGATATTTGGGAGAGGCCTATGTCCAGCAGTGGACGTCTTTCGGCTGAAATAATGGTGATGAATAATATCTAATTATCTATTTATATAGTATTGACGAAGGTGGCGTTACAGGTCAGCAGATTGGGTTGAGATTGTGGCAAAATTACGCATTTTTACCAAAAGCGCTGGTACGGATATTTTACAGTAATTTATATAAATTACGGTAAAATTACTGGTGGCATAAAATTCAAAATATTAAATTATTTTAAAGCCGCGCGCTTAATGTTGCAAGATCAGATTCATTAATTTGTTTAATTTTGATATTCAAATTGTTGGTTGTGAGAACTGATTATACTGATAAAAGTAATTTCCCAAAAACTAAAGTCTTAATTTCTGCTGTCCTTTGCATATAACATACATATAACATTTAATCGATGACATGGTATAATTGCGTAGTGAAAGAGGAAGATACATACAAACATGCTCAATAATTATCGCATTTATGTTTGTAGAACGTATCAGTACGATTTTTACGAAATTTACTGTAACGTATAGTATTTTTTACCGTATTTTGCCTTGGAAGTTTTACTGCATTACATCCCTAGATGAGATGTGGCACTTCTTTGCGTCTTATCCTTGGCAGCAGGTCTGCTTACTGCGTTGCTGATACGTCAAGCTATGGAGTATTTTATCCCTTATAGCGGCGTACCCTTCGGTGGCTCACCCATGGTTCAACGCCGATTGCGTTCAAGCTTTCGGCGTTTCTCGCCTGTGTTGACGCTCTTGACTACAAAGCTCCGAATCTGATCTCAAAGAAGAGAGCCTTCAACCATGCTGCCAAGTCCTACAAAAAGGCAATAAAGAAGGCTCGTTTCAACCGCTTTACCCATATTGGCACCTGTCTTTCAGTTGCACATTGCGTTTTAAAACCACGGTAACTCTTTTAAAAGTTGCCAAGCCCTAAGCCATCGTACACATAGATTTAAGTTAATGTAAAACTTTTGTTTTTCCTTCGAGTATGACGGAATTAAATAGCTTCTGAAGGGCCTTAAGGACCGGTTTTCCACCCGCCTTCAGGAGTTCAGCCGTAATTCCGTCCTCACCCGACGCCTTGTTGTTTTTTAGCTGCTTCAGAGCCATCCTAATCTCGTACAGGCTGACGTCCGGGATATCTTCGGTATAGTGTCGAGTCAATCTAGCTCTTGGGTCGTTTGCTAGATTTGCCGCGGGTTCAGTGATAGACGTGTATAACTGTCCATAAAAAGTCTCGATCTCTCCCAGAAGCTCCGATTTGGCGGAAATGACTCTGCCATCGTCGGTCTTCAGTTTCGTGAGCTGGCTTTGCCCAATAGACAGATCTCGTGCAAATACTTTGGAGCCCTTATTCCGCTCAATTGCATCCTTAATCCTTGCGGTATTAAAGCGGCGAAGGTCGCGTTTCAGGGACTTCGATATTTGTCTATTGAGCTGCCGGTATATGCACGCATCGTCTGAAGACTGCAGAATCATCTCACGCCTCTTCTTCATTAGCTCGAGGGTCGGATCAGAGAGCTTTTTGTTCTTATTTGTACGGTGAGTCTTGAAAAACTTAGACCCGACCGTATGGACAGTTTCCACGAACCCATCGTTATATTCGTCCACGGAGCTTCCTAGGCACTCCAAACGATTGTGGAGTTCGAGCTGAAAGCTCTCGGGGTTTTGGACTTGGATATGTGCTGGACGGAGCGTAGACTTCATCAGTCGTGACCTTTCAAGCTTAATATTAATATTCAATGTGCCTCTTACTATGCGGTGATCACTTCCAGTTTTCACCGCGTTGATCACAGAGACATCATTGAATATTTGCTTCTTCGTCGACAGGATGAAGTCAATCTCATTTCTAGTTGCACCGTCAGGACTTTGCCAGGTCCACCTCCTATGCTCACGCTTTTTGAAGAAGGAATTCATCATGTAGAGGCCCTCCTTCTCCATAAAGCTAGCCAATAGGTGTCCCCGGTGATTCCGACGTCCAAATCCAAATTGCCCCACTCGCAGCTCGTCACCGTCTCGTTTGCCCAGTTTCGCGTTAAAGTCCCCCATGACCACGGTGAAGTGAGTTTTAAAACCATGCATGGCACTGGATACATCCTCATACATGGTCTCTACTTCGTCGTCGGGGTGCGTCGAGGTCGGGGCGTAAACCTGTATGACCTTCAGCGAATATCTTGGCGATATTCTGAGTATGAGGTACGCCACCCTGGTCGACACACTCTCGATCTTCACCACATTGTTCACAAGGGACTTGTGAACGAAAAACCCGACACCGCCCTGGGACTGCTGGTCCCCCTCCCGGAAATAGAGCAGGTTACCGGATTTAAGAATTATCGTGTCCTCCCCCTGTCTTCGGACTTCAGATAATCCAATAATACTCCATCGCAACCTGCTCAATTCCTCCTCGAGTTCGGTTATCTTCTCGTCGGTCCTCAGTGTGCGTGTGTTATATGTTGCCAAGTCCAGTCGTCGTTTTTTAGGGTAGCCGGATACCCTTCCGGTGATTCTTAGCACCCCTTGCCTCGCCGTGGCCTTGACCGCTACCGAAGTCAAGGGTAGACGGGCTGCCGGGCACTAGGGGCCATTTCTTTCCTTTGCTCATCATTTATTGGGGGGGTTTGCCGTAATCGCCACGCTTGGCAGACGGGTTGGCGATCGCAGTGTGGTTGTTATAATGCACAGAGAATGCTGCTGCCCATTCTCTGGTATGTCCCTTAGTCGCCTCTTACGACACCCACGGGAAGAGATGGGATGGTGCAATTCTTTACGTCCGAACACCATACGGACGCCACAGGCGTGGAGCAGAGGCGTGGTGGTACTCTTTTTTAAGAAGGGCGATAATGCCCTGCTTAGGAATTACAGGCCCATCTCGCTTCTGAGTCATGTCTACAAGTTGTTTTCCAGAGTCATCACGAATCGTCTTGCACGCAGGTTCGACGACTTCCAGCCTCCCGAACAAGCCGGGTTTCGAAAAGGCTTCAGCACCGTGGACCACATACATACGCTGCGGCAGGTTATACAGAAGACTGAGGAGTATAATCAGCCTCTCTGCTTAGCGTTTGTGGACTACGAGAAAGCCTTTGATTCGATTGAGACTTGGGCTGTACTGCAGTCTCTCCAACGGTGCCAAATTGACTATCGGTACATCGAAGTGCTGAAGTGTTTGTACAAAAACGCCACTATGTCAGTCCGACTACAAGACAAGACTTCGAAACCTATCCTCTTGCAGCGGGGCGTGAGGCAGGGAGACGTAATTTCTCCGAAACTGTTCACGGCAGTAATGGAGGATGTCTTCAAGGTTCTGGAGTGGAGAGGGCTAGGCATTAATGTCAATGGCGAGTACATCACTCACCTTCGGTATGCTGACGACATAGTAGTCATGGCTGAGACTACGGAGGAGCTCAGTACAATGCTTGGTGACCTCAGTAGAGCTTCCGAAAGAGTGGGACTTAGAATGAACATGGACAAAACCAAAGTCATGGTAAACAGCCATGTAGCACCCACTCCTATCAAGATCGGGGACTCTACACTCGAAGTTGTGGACGAGTACGTTTACCTGGGACAGACGGTCCAGTTGGGAAAGTCTAACTTCGAGAAAGAGATCAATCGTCGAATCCGACTGGGCTGGGCAGCGTTCGGGAAGCTGCGCGGTATCTTCTCGTCCAATATACCACAGTGTCTCAAGACGAAAGTCTATGACCAGTGCGTGTTGCCAGTAATGACATATGGCTCTGAAACGTGGTCGCTTACAATGGGCCTCATCAGAAAACTCAAAGTCACCCAAAGGGCAATGGAAAGGGCTATGCTCGGAGTTTCCTTGCGTGATCGAATCAGGAATGAGGATATCCGCAGGAGAACCAAGGTCACCGACATAGCACGAAGAATCGCCAAACTTAAGTGGCAATGGGCAGAGCACATTGCTCGCAGAACGGATGGTCGTTGGGGCCGAAAGGTTCTGGAATGGCGACCACGTACCGGAAGGCGTAGCGTTGGAAGGCCTCCTGCAAGGTGGACCGATGACCTGGTAACGGTTGCGGGAGTACGATGGATGCGAGACGCACAGGACCGTTCATTGTGGCGACACTTGGGGGAGGCCTATGTCCAGCAGTGGACGTCTTTCGGCTGAAATGATGAATGATGATGAAAACTTTTGTTACTATTTTAGTGTACAATAATTCTATTCTAATATATGACTGACTGACTCCTAAGTCACAGGATCACACAGTTTGTGTTTTCTCAGTCTATGTGACCTTTCATTCACGGTAATTTTATTCACATCGATCTAGTATTTAAGTCATGTTAAAAGTTTATTTATAAATAAAGATTATTATTTTTACATTATACAAATCAAGTTATGGATGGAGCTTAACCAAAACCAATATGTACGTTTGTAAAATGTTAAACATAAGCATCAGATTACAAACCACAACACTTTAAACGAATTCTGCGATGGTGCTCCCAAAGCAAAAATGTAATATGAAACGGGGACACGATGCGTTGGCCGTATTCCAGTTTATTGGGAAATCTGGCCTTAAAGTGTGCAGCGTAGCGCTAAAGTGCTTGTATATGGGTTGGGGTGGGCAGACGACCTGGCGAGCGAGACTTAATGGCGAGCGAACACAGAGTTTGTCGTGTTTATTAATCATTACTGTGTGCTTGGTCAGAAATATATTTTTTTAATTTCAATTCAATTTCAATAACACAGTTGTTGTCTGCGACCGTCTATTCATCCACAAACTCCTAAACGCTTACGTCGAAATAATCCGACATGGTACATTTTGATACAAATGAAGAAAGGTTGTTATTGTGACCGAGGCGATATTCACCCGAGCCGCAGGCGTAGCACACTTTCGAGGAACATCCTCGAGAGTGTGCCACAGTAGCGTATTGATTTGTGTTTGTTTACATTGTTCTCACATAATAGAAGCGACAAAAAATATGTAACCAGAATTTTTGTAACTCATAATAATAATATGATTTAAAAGAGTGTCCATAGTTTCTTTCACGTTCCTCTCCATAGAGATCTACATTTTCGAATGTGCATTTCAGCTTTACTTTTTAACTGTCGGTCAGTTAGTCATTGTGATAATTCAAAAGTGCCTGTAAACGGTTTATTTGAAACTAGCTTCTGCCAGCGGCTTCGCCCGCGTGAAAGTAGGTTTTTCCATACACAATTTGGACCCCCATTTCATCCCTTTAGGAGGTTAATTTTGGAAAATCCTCTCCTAGTGCTCGCCTACGTCATAAAAGAAAACCTTGTGCAAAATTTCACGCTCTTAATCCCAGTAGTTTCGGCTGTGCGTTGATATGTCAGTTTCTCTTTTTACATATATAGACAAATGTTTTTGATTTGATGTTGATTAAAAGTGACCTGTAGTGCGATTGGGGACTAAAGTTGTAAAATTAAAGTTGTTCGTCAAAACATTTTGTGTTTCTACCCCGAAAATATACTAACATAAAAGTAGTGTAATTGGGAGACTGAAGTCGAGGTTATTCACTGAAATATTTTTTGATATATGTATTCGTATGTGAGCAGTGCTTTCAGTGTTTTAAGTATTTGTTTTCATGTTACAAAGTGGTCACATTTTACATTGAATCTTATGTTTCGTGCCAACGTTTGCCAGTAACAGCTGTCTGGAACGCAGTTTCTGTTGGAACTTTTAAAATCTGTGACTAAATATTTTTCAAAAAATATTTTTTCGAGAAAGCTACCATATTGGTATAGGATTTTTAAGAATGTCTGCGGATTGTGAGGTTCAGTAAATTGGCTTGTAGTTCGACATTGTCATGCACAAAGTCATAAATGATATTGGACATATGCTAAACGAAATATATGCATTATGTTTTTTTTTAAACATTGCTACACACTAGGAATTACTCCTGTATTATACGTTGCGTTTACAAAATTTTAAATCATATACAAAATACTAACATATTATTATTATTACATAGGTCATAAAATATTTGTTCCGTGCTGAAATCAAAAGCATGACACGCAGCACAACAGTCAACCGATTAACCACTGCTCCACCTATTTCTATCTATAATCGTTTATCGGGGTAGTAAGTGTATTCATTTATTTAAATATTATATACCTACAATAGTGGAACGAAGTCGGACTTAATGCGACAAGCCATTCTCTACCAGTCAATATTCGGGTTAAAAATACTACACTGTGGTAGGTGTGCTATATTGGTATGAGTGTCAGAGATAAGAAAACATGCTGACCACAAATATAATTCGAGATCAGAACAGAAGGTAGATCTATTAACCATTCTAAGATAGCTTTTACCTAATTATGTATGGGTCAGCTCTCACTCTAAGCGTGCTCCATCGTCGGCCACATCATCGCTTACCATCAGGTGAGATAGTGGTCAAACGTGAGCCAATAATAAAAAAAACTGCGTAATAAATAACAATACGAGTATTTTACATGGAGCGGCACTAGCTTCCATAACCCGATATCTGGGTAAAAGGATACACCTTGGCAAGACTCACCAGACAGGAGGTTGACAAAATCTTAAAAACTTGTGAGAAATATATTTCTTTTTTAGACATTTATACACATCGAGGAGACCTAGAGGTAACGGCCCCGACTTACGAGTTGTACGTTGTGGGTTCAAACCTAGGCAGGCGCTTTACTTTGGGCAATTTATTTCATTACCACTACTTTTAAAAGATTCAATTTTCAAGATTCAAAGCATTATATTTCTAATAAACCATTTAAAGGCACTTTTGAAAGGTCAAGAAGTCAGTCGGTCGGAAAAAAAAGAAGTTAATTGCACATTCCAAAGCGTAGATCTCTATGGAGAAAAAAGTGTATGAAAATCCATGGACACTCTTTTCAATCATGTTATGTTTTACATGTATCTCGGTTACATGTTTATTGTCGCTACTATCATGAGAGAACAATGTAAATAAAGTAAAAATAAAAACTAAATATAGATTTTAAAATAGCAACTGGCAGCTAAGAGATGACCAGTCTCAACTGAAAGTGCCCGTTCACGGATGTACGCGAATATTAGCATCACTCAGTTCAATTATTTTGAAGGGAACCGAATGATCCAACACACGCGCCATCAATAGTGCGACATTTGAGTGAGCATGATAAAATTTCAACCGCCATGCTCATTTATGTCTAACGAGATCAGTTAAAAATCAAAAATCATAAATAGCTCTATGGTACTCACATTTACAAACTAAAAAAAAATCTACATTATACAATACTATAATATTTTCAAATTTCGAAAACGGTGAAGGAAAACATCATGTGGAAACCGGCATGTGCTAGAATCAAAAATTCGAATACACATGATATCCACCAACACGCACTGGGCCCGTGTGATAGATTACGGCCCATTCCCTCTCCTAGAGAGAAGACCGGGGCCTTAACATGACGTGTTAAAATGTCAGGCGGGTGAGAGAGAAAGAGGTATGAAGCTACACATCCCATATAGCTCCATCCCTTTAACAGTTCAGTTTAGGTCGTCAAATAGATCGCGTTAAGAGATCGTGGTAGAGCTTATAAATCTCAGCAGTGGGAACATTATAAGACTGATACAAATTTAACTCGATATTTCAGGCCTTGAGGTTGCCAAAAGCGTCTAAACTATAGTAATTAGTCTCTTAGACATTTACTAATACGGAGGTGTGGTTTCGCGGAAAGTTGTCGAGATCCCGCTAATCAATCACGCGGATTGCGCTAATAAAATCATTGTAACAGGTGCCAGAGATTTGTTGCTGTGATTGATAACGCCTCTCCAGCTGTAAATGTGGGGAGCGTTTTAACGGATCATACGTAGAAATGGAATTTTGCGCTTTGGGGTCTCCCTGCTTCTGTTTCTGTTTGCGTTTCACTTGCAGAATAACACCCTTTGTATACATTTCCGCCTCCAGTGCTCCACCCCAACCACCGAGACCCCGACCGCGATTACCAAGCATTGTAGACGCGGGCTTGCGATCGACGAGCAATGGGTAGCTCGCCGTCCGGCGGTCTGGAAATCGATCGGACCGTGTACAAGTCGTCGACAGCACGTAGTGATTCACGCACTCATCAACTAGATCTTAGCAAACCGTAGGGGCGCAGCAGGGTCGATGCCCGCTAGGGCCGCGGGGATTTTCTAAAAAGGAAACCAGTAGTCTTAGAACGTTAAGAGCAACTAAAGGACACAGGTGTGATTATAGTCAGTAAAAGTCTGACACGCCTCTCCTCAGGTGCGGAAAAAGTCGTTGGATAATAGAATACAAAATAGAAGAAATGAAGTGCTCCTTCCAAAAAAAAAAAAAAAAAATACAGTCTGCATAGATCATACTGGCATGGAGTGAAGATGCTGATATAGATGCATACACATATACTGTTGGAAACATCATCCTCCTGAGCACTCCAGCTGATATATTGAGAGCAGACTTTCCAGTAAAGAAAAATGCGTTACTTAAAATTCCTATCTCCTTATCTCAAACGCAAAGAAAAACCAGGTATTTTGAACCTTCTGCGTCTGAAGTTATGGTGTTCGGCTGATATTTCGAGTGTTATCTCTTATGAACCTAAACGGTATAGCGACATTTGAGAGATTAAGACAACATCAGTTCAACCCAATTTATCTATAAACATATGGGTAAATTGGGTAGAACTGACAATTTACCCTTAAATATATGGGTAAATTGGGTTGAATTGACGAAAACGCAAGCAAGACAAGTGGTAATACGGTCATCATACGCGGTTATAACAAGTATACGGTTTCATCGTATATAGGATCCGGCAAAATATGCACGTGCATTGCTAAGAATATGTTTTGCTTGACACGGTCATGTGCTTATAAAGTAGTGGGCAGACTTATTAATTATTATTAGCTATATTTAGAGGTAATTTAAGAAACCGTTGATTAAATGATTTATTTTATTATTATTGTACACACATATAACAGATAATAATACATTATAAATATGTATTAGTATAAAGGTACTGCTTATTTCATGACAAATACATTTCTTCCAGCAGACCTGTAAGGGGAGAGATTAAAAAATTGTGTGTAGAGAACCAGAAAATAATAGTTATTGGCCAAAAACAATGTCGAATACTAAGTCTATTAATAGATTCAATAAACTCGTGGCAAACGATCCATTCTCTTGTATATTATCTGGGGACCCTAAAATTAATATTATCTGGTCAATACCTATTGTTCTCAAGATACCATTCTATTATGTTCACGATCCAATTAAACTTGAGAGGCAATACCGGGCGAAAATACAATTGATACCATTTGAAATACTGATACGATGTAATTTTGTTCCGTTTTTTTTTAAATAACTAGAATATCCTCGATTTTCGATATTGTTCGTACCACAGAGCATCAATAAGATTTTGCGGTCAGGGTTAGGCACGACTTTGTAAAAAGTTCCCGTACAAACCTAGCGTGTCTGTGTCACCCTTTTTTTTGGGGGGAATTCATAAAATATTTTCTCTAGCTCTATAGAGAGCGGGAGTGTCAAACTTTTGTAGACTAAAATCCACCCGCGTCCTTCACCTTGCTCTTTGTGTTCCAGTGACTCTTTTGAACCGTCCTGCAACCCGTGGATCATAGAAATTGCGGCCCGTGACAATCCTGACGATAATTATAATATACCCATAGATAGATATCGGTTAGAGTTAATGCCTAACGCTTCCGACATACCCAAATACTTATAAGTCCGCGAGTTGAATTCCCTCGGATTCCTCCCCGCGCTTTACTTTACTTAAAGTAATTCCATCCTGATGGCACTACTTTAAGTTTCAGTTACCTTTAGTAGTTCCATCAGTTGCAATTTGTTGTGGGCAAAAAGTTTCAAATCATCCATGTAAAGAAGCTGAGATAGGTCCTGACTACCTATTCTCAACCGATAGCCTAGACCTGAATCCTCCAGCAACGTGCTTAGAGGATTCAGGGCTAAGCAAAACCTGTGGACTCAAACTGTCGCCCTGAAATATTCCCCGTTTAATCCATATTGGTTCATCATTCCCTTGGATCGGTCGACATCCTGGGACTGTTTTCTATTTCCTCATACATAACTCAAGGAAGGTGTGTAGAGTTGCATCTATTTTATTAAAATATAACATTGACGTAAACATGACGTTGACGTTAATTTACCTAATACCAATAACAGAAGCGTTTGACAAATGCTTGTACTTGACATCTTAGTGCTACCACACACCTAGTGTGTGTCATTTCAGAAAATGCGGCTACTAATATTATTAGCAAAGGCGTTCCGTGATCTATGGCCGGTACGCTAGGGAGCAGGCCTGGTGCTGTCGAAATCATTAAATTTAAACATTAGGGAATTTGTAATCCGTTCTTATCACGTTGGCGCAGGCGGTTCATCAGATTGTAACTTGACTATGCAGAGTTTGTTTCATTTCCGATATTGCTTTTGTCATGTACGTATGTTCAATTGTTAAACAATTGCGTCGGAGTTATTTGTGTAATGTTTGATTTTATACAATAGGTACACTGACAGAAACTAATTTCCGCCAGTGGCTTGCCCTAGAGAAAGTATAAAATATAACAGTGTAAAAAGTATGATCATGTCTCAAGCTTTCGCAAGATACTCAAGTGGCTCCCTATTCGACTTCGCAGGAACTCTCAGATATTTTGTCTGCTATTTAACATCCTTCACAACCCTAAAACGGCCTCTTATTTGCGGGAACGCTTTTCCTACTTACGTCCTTCTGATGCACCTTGCAGATCGCATCTAAAGAATCTCTTAAAATCCCCTCCCCACTCTACCGATTTCTATTCCTAATCCTTCACTGCACACGCAGTACGGTTGTGGAATTCACTGCCGCCAGACATTAGGGGCTGCCAAACTATTGCAGTTTTTAAAAGAAGTGTGAAAGAACACTATCTTTCTATTTCGTCATAGTTATACATTAGTAAGTATTATTTAATTATATTATTTAGTATGTATTTTTTTGATATTTATTTTATTATGTATATATATATAATTATAAAAGTATATCTTTTTTTATTTCCTTTTTTGGACGTTATATTATTTCATTGTTAACTATGTATTTTGTGTGTACCAATTTTCCTTTTACTTCTACGCACAGTGTCTACACCTCTATTTTTCCAACTCTCCTTTCGCAGGTATTCTGGAAGAAATTTCTTTAGAATTAAGCTTCACCTTTGTACTATTCTTCTGTTTCCTTCTTCTTTTCTTTTATTGTGTGTACATAAATTGTTAAATAAATTAAAGTTTTGTTACTATTTTGGTGTAAAATTAAGTTATGTGAGTGTTAAGAGTTTCCCAAATTTCATTAGCCATGTTTAAGTTAGGATAATTTTAATGTGCCTACCTACTGAAAAGTTTTAATCCAAAATACAGAACTCGACTTGTTAATTAATAAATTTTCATTTTTGGCGTCGAAAAGTTTGTGAACTAACATAGCTAATTCGAAAAGCGGAGTTGTTACACAGTTCAGATCGATATTAATCGCACTACGATATTAAATTGTTGAGAACTTTACACACGCGCCGACGTGTTTCTAGTACAAGTTTCATATATTTTACACGACTTCCAATTCAATAAATAAATAAAATTACTCGAATTAAGTGCCTTTCTTCCACAGTTCATTTTCTAAGCTGTAAAAGAGTTTTATAGAAAACTGCGATTAACACCTACCACCACCCACCATGTACCAATACTGTACATGCATAGCATAGCATAATCGGCCTTATAATGTTCCCACTGCTGGGAGTCAGGCCGCCTCTCTAGGGAAGAGAGTGGTCCGTAATCCACCACGCGGGCTCAGTGCGGCTTGGTGAATGTCACATGTCTTTGAATTTTTGGTTCTAGAACATGACGGTTTCTTCACGATGTTTTCCTTCACCGTTTTGAGAGCAGTGGTGATGAAATAAATTACACAAAGTAATGCGCCTGGCTGGGTTTGAACCCGCGAGCTACAACTCGTAAGTTGGGGCCGTTACCACTCGGCTACCACTGCTCTCACTTACTGTACATGAAATTAAATTAAATAAATAGTTACAAACAAAAATCCCACTGAGACAGTCAAGTTTATTTTCCTTTTTCCCCACGGTTTCGTCTTACATTTCATTTATAATTGCAATCAACTCAAAAAAAAAATACAGGCAGTTTCCTCAAAAAAAAAAATAGGATGACCGTTGATTAACTTTTTAAATATTTTTGTTTTGTTTTACTAATGGCCATCGCAATTTTTTTCTACAGAAAATAACCAGTTACAAAATATTTCAGTTAAAAACAATATTATTCTATTTAAAATATATGAAAACACAATATACTTTGTCTACTACTTATAGTATCTAACGATGCCTAAGAAATTGGAGTATTAAAGGCATTTCCAGAACCGAATTCGATAACAGATAATAAACGAAGAAAGCACTATGGGAAAGTGAAAAGCCCCTTTAAACGTAACAACAGTTTTGCTTTTGTCCATAATCGTAGGAAAAAGCGGCGAATGCAATTTCACTTAGCGAGCGATATTAAACCGTTGCAGGGAGACAAAAGATACAACTGATTATGTGTTTTTTCTGTTGACAATGGTGCTTGTTGGTTTTTTAACGTACACAATGGGCCATTCTTACTACGCCACTTCGACATCCATTTGCTGCATACAGGGGGTAAATGGAATAAAACCTAATGAGTCTATAAAGTTTTGACTAGCCTGTTGTTCTAGTGGTTAGAGGCCTTGACTGCTATTCAGAAGATCGTGGGTTCGATTCCCACCCAAGATAAATGTTTGTGTGATGAGCATGATCATTTGTTCTGTGTCTGGGTGTCATTTATCTATAATATGTATGTATTTAGAAATATATAAGTGTGTTTATCAGTTATCTAGTACTTATAGCGCAAACTGCATAATTTGGGACTAGATAGCGTTATGTGAAAGTTGTGGAATATTTATTATTATATATGTCGCAGCATGGGTGGCCGAGATGCGAAACACTGGGTCTTCATCACGATCCGACGGGTACGTAATATGTGGTATAATAACAAAAACTCTAATATATACGAGATATAACAACTGAATCTATAGATTTTTTTGATATAAAGATCAATTAATATAATAAACGATTGATATAATTTTCAAATAAATAAGTTTCATACATTGATTATAAAATCTTTAGATATACCACTAAAAAGACATAAAACTTATGTAGTCACTTTGTGGTCACTGTTCTAACCTAACCCATATGGACGGTTCGTTCGCTCGCAATCACGTTCTAATGGTCACTATCCTAACCTGACAAGCACGATTTTTAACTTAACCTAACCCAAATGATTCACAAACATTATAAGGAGATCTGGCGCTCGGCGGCCGCTGCCGAGGCACACTCGTTCATCTTCACGCTTTAATGGTCACTGTTCTAACCTAATCTAACCCATATGATCGCTTCGTTCACTGGCCATCGCATTCTAATGGTCACTATTCTAAAATGACCTAAAGACCACGGCGACAGCTGCCGCGGCACGCTAGCTTCGCTCGCTAGCATTCACGCTTTTATGGTCACTGTTCTAACTTAAACCACATGATCGCTTCGTTCGCTGGCCATCGCGTCCTAATGGTCACTATTCTAACTTGTCCTAATCCAGGCGCGAGGCTCCGCAGCCACATTATATTACAGTAACGTTTTTCAATATGCCGCACCAACTTGTAATACTAACATTGCGTTAAACGATACAGCTGCGACAAATATATATTTTAAACGATAGACCTAATGATTTTCGATGAAATAAACTTTATGTCCAATAATTTTATACGAAATACGTTTAAGAGTATATAAATTTTATATGCAAAGAGATTATATCAATATTTGCTATATTTTACATTTGTTGTATCTTGTGAATGTTATTGAAATGAAAATATACCAAATAACTTTATAAGAGAAGCAACCCGATCCGACATAGTTTTTGATAGATGTAGTCTCAGAAAATACAAAACACAACGAAATCAGTAAAAATCTAATTTTAAAAAAAAGAATAACGTACTTTTAATGTAAAGTTTATTTGAACATATAATTCCAAGTCAATCCGAAGATTTTAACACGTTAAAACAACCCGTTTTAAAAAATGGTAAAGGTCTATTATTATACTTCTTATTACACTTTATCATGATAATCTTTGGAGACATGTCATGCGTACACACAACCACACACACACTCACACATTCGCGCACCAACATCACACGACTCAGACTTTTGCACACTCTGCAAGATGCCATGTAGGTACATTATTGATAATTATGTGTTTAACTTATCCTATGTTCTACATTATCTTTGTGTTACATTGTATTTTCTTTATTTCTTATTGAAACATCATGAAAAAGACAGGTCTCTACGATACAGGGAATCCTAGTGGTTACTAGTGAAATATTTGATGTAAAAGAGTATTTTGCCTGAAAAATAAGTAAATAAAAAACTCTTCGTCAAGCTCTTGCAAAGCAATGATCGATTTGTTTACCAACCGTTTCCATTTAATTGTAAAAAATTATATATTAAACGACACAGTACAAGAACTTTTAGATTACATCGAATGTTGCTGCAGACCGTACATAATGGAAGTCAATTTGAAACTTTCCAATTGCGGCTGTAACAGGTTTTTTAAAAGAAAAAAGTACTCGGTTAACTTGTACATTGATCGCTGCACTATCGTTTCTGTTTCCAATTACAGTTAGGTTTTTAGGGAACCTGTTACTAAGACTCCGCTGTCCGTCCGTCTGTCTGTCCGTCTGCCTCCAGGATGTATCTCAACCGTGATAGTTAGACGGTTGAAATTTGCACAGATGATGTATTTGGGGCATTTCATGTGAAGCGGACAACTAAAAACATTTCGATGTTTCCGATTTTAGTAATATTTGAGTATGTTATATACGAGTATGTCTACGTTCTCGATATACGTACATTTAATATTTTTAACGTGTTTCGTATGATTTACGAGTTATGAGGGTTTCAAGATTTGACGAACTCTCAGGTATGCGCTACTTCGAATGACATTATCCAGCTTAAGGAAGTTGAAATTATATAAATGAAGTAATTTCAACAGCCTACTGGACTACATGGGTTGTGCGAAAGAGAACCCCGCGGTGCTGGAACGAAGGTAAAGAAGGAACAAGGTTTTAGTCAGTAAAAGTCTGACGGGAGATGTCATTAGATGGTTTTCCACCTAGAAAAAAGAGACCTCCACGCGTTCCCGAGATAAAGGGTCTTGACAGACAGACCGACTGATGGAAGGTTCCATTTTTTCCTTTTGAGGGACGGGATCTTAATAAAACGCTATTTTTACACACTTATTATGCCAATAAATACAAATGGTGAAGGTCAACGCGTACGCATATACGTCCATTTTGAATAATTGTAACACGTGCAAATAAAATTCGATACCTCGAGACGATTCTCTTCATACGTATCTTGAGAGTAGTAGTAAGGTGACTTGTGATAGAAAAACATGAAGATTATTACAGTTTTATTGTTTGGCTGCGTGCTCGTGTTTGCCAATGAGCAAGATGGTGTTACCGAAGAATATGTTAGTGATTTAACTACTTTTCGATCCGCTGTTTTGAGAAATAACTTCTTTGTTCGATATCGCGTCTGATTGTAATAACAACTAGCTGTCACCCGCGGTTTTACTCGCGTCTTTGGTTTCTGCCCCGCTCCCGTGGGTTGTAGCGTAATGTTATATAGCATATAGCCTTTCTCGATAAATTGGCTATCCAACACTAATATTTTTTTTTTCTACGAACCAGTAGTTTCTTAGATTAGCGCGTTCAAACAATTAAACAATATTTTTTTCGTATTATCTTTTTAACCATTTGTCCAATTAATATGCGGTAAAAAACACATGTATTTATTAATTGTGCCTACAAACCTACTTATTTTTATAAGTATTAATAAATTGTTGATAATAATATCACCAGTTAAACGTCATCTAACGTTTTTGATTATTTTTTAGTACATTTTTAAAATCGTGATATCTCCCGAATAGATTGTCCGAATTGAATTATTCAAATAGCAATTATACAGGTACTAAATCAGTCTTAAATATGAAATAATATATTTTAATACTAAAGTACAAAAAAAGTGTTTAGCGTTTTTTAGAGACGGTGCTTAAATTATATTGTTTTTAATTAGTTATTGTGACATAACTATAAAACTTGGACATTATGCTGTGTGTGCGACAGTTGTTGCAGATAACGATGTGTTCTGCAATACCGTAGTTTTGTTGCCGGAAAGATATTGTTTGTAGTTTTCAGTTTCACAAACTTATTTAGACTCGGATACAGAAAAATCATTTAAATTGTTTATCATAAAAAAGTCTAAATAAATAACTCATTAATGGCGCTCTTCGCACGTTCATAATCAATAGAGTTATTACAGGAGTTAATTTATATACCTTTTTTCGGCTATTATTTTCGGTGGGTAGTCAGCAGCGCCCGTGACGTGCTTGTCTGGCTTTTTGAAATGCAAACAAGTAGCGCATTTGGGTTCATCTGACTTTTCAACATAATATATATATATATATGCTAGTCAAACACTAACACAAAACGTTGTATCCACAGTGTATCGTCGGCACGGAATGCTGCGGAGGACGTTGCTTCTACGGCGAATGTGATGGGTGTAAAAATTATACATGTATGTATCACGTGTATTTGTAATATTATGATAGTATACGAGGCCAGAGGATGTGCCCGTCGTATCACAAGCCCCATAAGAATATCAGCACTGCGTTTTTATTTTTACAATCCGCTGCAGAATATGCTGAGATAGAAGCCTTTTTAGCATCACAAATATAATTTGTACCACATGTTCAAGTGTAATTTGGTTTCAAGATTTGCAAACAATAGTTATTTATTTATTTATTTTAATTTCACAGCTAACAATAGATCCGCAGTGTTAGTGAACTTGCTTTACCATATTGTAATAATTACTTATATTGTTTTAAGCATTTGGCATAGAAGACGAGTCAAGTTTCTTACTCTGCCAGCCTCTCCACAAAATGCATAAAAAAAGAGGATAAAACCCTCTACGCGACTGTTTTTAGAATGCTGTTGCCACTGCTCTGCCGCCAAAGATGCAAGTTACTTCCTAATGATCGCATGGAAGCCGTCAGTTCGATTCTGTGTTAACATCTTTGAGTCACTACAGAACTGGGGCAGTCTGAATAACCTTCTAAAAATATTATTGATTGGACACGCAAGACATCCAGCAACCTTTTGGTGTAGTTGATCCACATCCTCCGACCAGCTTTATGACGAAATGAAAGACGTGAAAACTTAATATATAACCTCGTTTTTCGCTCTCTCTAAAGCCATAGATATAGGCTGTTGGTCACCGTGGCCCTGAAACATAATAGATAACTAAAAGAACATGAGTGGGTTTTAGTCAGTAAAAATATAACACTCCCTCTCGATCCACGCATAGCGGGAGAAGTTATTTAATGATCTTTTAACTAAAAAAACAGGCCATAGTTGTATGTATGAACTTAAACGTAAAAGTGAGTGTGTAAAGATAGAAAGCAGCTGGCATTCTTTAGCTTCTGCCTACCTTCCTGGTAAAAAAAGCGTGAGCTTATGTGTGTATGTTAACTTGTCATATTTTTTACAGCTGACAAACCCTGCTTAGCAGCAGTCGACTGTATGATTGGATGTGACGCGGCAGATGAACCTGTAGCGGTCGTTGAGTGTCCCAGTTGCAAACCACTGTACTTTTTTTGTCGATAGAATTCCCAGGGCTCACTTATAATAAAACGTAACAACTCGTTGGATATCTTTAAACTGTAATAATAAACATATATATACATATAATAAAACAGTAAAAATATGGAGTGATGTTTTTAATTGTAGCAAAGACTACTAAACCGATTCTATTCATTTTTCGCATACATAATCCTTACAGGTCTAATCAACACATTTATATGTACACTAATATTAAAAAGAGATAAAAAAAAAAATGTTTGTAGGAGATAATCTCTGAAAGTACTGGTCCGATTGCTAACATTTTTTCATCAATAGAAAGCTGCTTTATTCTTGAGTGTCATAGGCTATATTTTATGTACGCGAGTGAAGCCGCGGGCAAAAGCTAGTCTATAAATAAATTGCAAATTAGCTGTGACAGTACACACAAGTGCCAAGTGCAAGTGATCCTAGAGTCTTACTTATACACATTGGGAAAATATGCGTCACATCCGCAAAAAAAAACTTAATATCGCTAGCGTTACGAACATAATTATTATCAGTGTTATAGAAACAAGACCTGTATGAAATAAATTTTAAAAGTAATCATCGTTATTTTACAAGAAAATTGCTTAAGAATTTGTGTAACTGCAAAGTATTTATGCCAGTAACTGTAATATAGGAATGCTTTTGCGTAAACATTCATTTGAAAGTTACAGAAAATGTGTACGTGACTCATTTACAAACACTCAACTTTTAATTATTATTCTAGCCGTAATTAAAATTTCATAATTCAGAGTGTGAGCCTGAGGCTACGCGTGACGGAGGACTTAATTCAGTCTAATTTATGTTAAATAAAGCGTTCATATATGCTAAGGAAAATAAACTTAATGCATAAAAAGAATATACTGTTTTTTTATATATATTTACTTCTAGGCTAGTGCTTCACCTTCGACCACATTATCACCATCAGGTCAAGTGCATACCTATCAATAAAAATAAAAAAAGTGGACAAGTTCTACTCTTATGTCAATTTCCATCCATATTCGTTCGCTCGCTTGAGCGCGAATGAGTACCAAGCCAGTGACAACAGGTCAATGTTGGGGAAGAGGCTAGCAACAATGAGTATCATGACTTCTTCATAGGTGTGGCAACGGTAGGCAACGAAATAACCCAAGAATTCATGATAATAAATCAGTTGATATCTATGAAGATTGATACCGGCCCAGCTTGCAATATTATAGGAAGTGATTTATGTAAAAAATCTAGGTATTTACAGGGCTCCATTTCACTAGAAATGGAGCCCTGTAATAAGAATGTTATACAACTTGATGGAAAAAGTGTTTCAGTCTGTGGGACATATAAATTAGAAATAATGAATGCTAATCAGTGTAAATACAAAGTAAAGTTTATTGTTATTGAGGGTTCTGTGCCTACGTTAATAGGATGTGAGACATCTTTGAAATTTGATTTTGTGGAAGCTAATACTAACCTAGTTAAGGTACACAATATAACAAGTAATGATAATGAAATCAACAAATTAACTACAAATTTGAAAACTAATTTCTGTAAACTATTTGATGGAGGTCTTGGTTGCTTACCTGAGTCTGTGAAAATACAACTTAAAGAAGATGCTGTACCTGTTATTCAAGCTGCATGACGGGTTCCCTTTTCTTTACTGCCTGAACTAAGAGAACAGCTAATAAAAATGGAGTCCATAGGAGTGATTGAGAAAATAAACAAACCCACTAGCATAGTCGGCCTTATAATGTTCCCACTGTTGGGACTCAGGCCTCCTCTCTAGGAGAGGGAATGGGCCGTAATCCACTACGCGGGCCCAGTGCGGGTTGGTGGATGTCACATGTCTTCGAATTTTTGGTTCTAGGACATGCCGGTTTCCTCACGATGTTTTCCTTCACCGTTTTGAGAGCAGTGGTGATGAAATAAATTACACAAAGTAATGCGCCTGGCTGGGTTTGAACCCGCAACCTACAACTCGTAAGTCGGGGCCGTTACCACTCGGCCACCACTGCTCTCAAACCCACTAAATGGGTAAATAATTTAGTTTTGGTAAGTTGAGAATATACATTAATCCAAGAGCACTAAATAAATTTGTATTACAACCAAAATATCAGTTGCCAACTATGGATGAGATTAAAAGTAAAACGCAACATGCATTTTTGGATGATTCTAATGGTTTCTGGATGCTAAATCTTGATAATGGAAGTTCTTATCTATACACATTTGTCACACCATCTGGCCGCTTCAGGTTCAGCAGATTACCATTTGGTGTATATTCGGCGCAAGAAGAATTTAGCAGAACTATTAGTCGGATGTTTGAAAATGTAGAAGGAGTCATTTCATACTTAGATGACCTGTGTGTCTATGCTGAATCAGTTAAACAACTGAATGAAAGATTACAGAAAGTATTAGAGATAGCATTGGCAAATGACATAAAATGCAATGAAATTAAATGCAAGTTTTTTGATTCGGAATTACTTTTTGTGGGTCATATTTTCACAGCAAAAGGTAGTTCTGATCCTGGTCAGATTCGGGCAGTTCTGGATATAGCATAGTCGGCCTTATAATGTTCCCACTGCTGAGACTCAGGCCTCCTCTCTAGGAGAGGGAATGGGCCGTAATCCACCACGCGGGCCCAGTGCGGATTGGTGGATGTCACATGTCTTCGAATTTTTGGTTCTAGGACATGCCGGTTTCCTCACGATGTTTTCCTTCACCGTTTTGAGCAGTGGTGATGAAATAAATTACACAAAGTAATGCGCCTGGCTGGGTTTGAACCCGTGACCTACGACTCGTAAGTCGGGGCCGTTACCACTCGGCCACCACTGCTTCTGTTGAGTCCTGGATATAGATCTACCTAAATGCAGGAAAGATTTAGGTTAGGATTATTTTAGATTTAGGATTAGATTTGATTCCTAGGTATGTGCAATTATTTGTCAAGGTTTATACCATATTATTCAAAATTAATTGAACTCTTGAGAATTTTGTTAAAAAAAGACGGTGTTTTTCTGGGATAGCAACCAAGAAAATTCGCTGGAATTTTTAAAAACAGCTTTGTGCAATAGTCCATGTTTAGCATACTTCGATACAAATAAAGATAAAACATTATCAGTTGACAGCTCATCAACCGCTTTGGGTGATATCATATTGCAAGATAATAAACCTATTGCATTTGGCTCTTGTGCATTAACAGTAACTGAACAAAATTATTGTCAATTGGAAAAATAAATGTTAGCAATTGTATATGGATCTTACAAAATATATAGACTCAGACCATAAACCGGTAGAAGCACTGTTTAAAATGCCATTACATAAAGTACCAGCACGATTACAGAGAATGATGTTTTCTGTTCAAGATTATAATTTGGTTACATATAAGCTGGGCAAACACATATATTGCAGATACACTGTCACGCAGCTGCCAACAAATTACTCAAAATACTACAAAATATTTAAACAGCTTGAAGAGAATATAGTCTGTCATGTTAAATTGTAAAGTCATTGTTTACCAATATCAAGCAAACACTTAATTAAAATATAAAATGTAATAAAAATGGATCGTACATTAAAACAAATTAATATATATTATTTTAAAACTGGATGGCCAAGTAATATCAGTGACTTAGATCAAAATACTCGAATTTTTTGGACGTTCAGAGATGTGTCAGGCCTTTTAAACGGTACCGTTATAACGGGGTGAATAGAAACGCAGGGAGTGAGTAGAAACAAAACTTTGGTTTGGTTTTACACTTTCGATACCATATTATCGGCATCTAACAAAGCAGCGACTTTTTAGAATAAGAAATCATTAATAAATTGATATAGTTAAATGCTGCAAAAAATATTCAAATATCTTGAAAATACCCTTTGAAGTTTGGTTTCTATTCGCCCCTGAGTTTGTATTCACCCCATTTGACTGTATTTATTATTTTTAAAAGTAATCTAATTATCATACCTGATTCTACGAAAACTGATATGATGAAAATAATTCATGAAGGGCATGTGGGTGTGAGTACTTGTAAGGTAAGAGCCAGATCTTGTGTGTTTTGACCTGAAATTAATAGAGACTTAAAAGAGTATGTGTCCAAATGTGAACCTTGAGTTATATATATACAAACCCAGAGAGAGAGAGAGAGTTCGGTGGGTACGAGACGCACAGGATTGGTCGTTTTGGCCACGTTTGGGGGAGGCCTATGTCTTTCGGCTGAAATAATGATAAGACTGTTGTTATAATGTCGGAGACAACCAACATATACACCTAAGCAATGTATAGAATACCCAAAACGTGTGGGTAATGTAAGAAATATTATTTATTTTATACTTTGCCTAGGTATTATATACAATAACGTGTGCGCAGCTGGTAATATGTATAAAAAGGAGAGCAGGGAAAGAGGTGACGTAATTTTACGGTACCCCGACATAGACGGGTTAAATTAAAAGGCTAAACCACCTACTAGCTAGCTTACATTATGTTACTTATCGCCGTTAATTTTAATATGTATAAGTAATCAGGTCGCACTTCTAACTGCATGGATTAAAGGCTCATATTTTCGGGTGGTTATAGTAAAAGTTAATAGTGCCCTAAAATTACGTTAATTCCTTCCCTGCTCTCATTTTTTACACACATTGATTTTAAGTAATAGAAAATGATATATAGATTTGCCCGTCATTTTAAAGGTAGGTGTGTTAACATGGATAAATATAGACCATAATCTATTTATTTTACACATTATCGGTGGATCATCAGATACTCTAAAAAATCCCTAGGAATTGTGTACATTATCTAGGTCAAGTATGTAATGAACAATAATATTCATAATATTTCATACATTGTCTGGGCGCATAGGGTATTCTATACATTGCCTAGGGATTGTATAGAATACCTAAATTATATAGATTGCCGGTAACATATACATATCTACGTATATAAACATTCACATTTAATAATGTCTGTGATAACTCATTAATTAACTTTTTTATTTAAGAGTACTGTAGTATAACAATTGTATGGTACTTGTAATTCTTGGCTTTTCTCTTTTGATGGCAATGTTTTATTAGGATTTCCGTTAGTACTCGATATCAGGAATTTACATTATTCCAATATTCACGAGTTGATTATTTTAATAATTGTAAAATGAAATCAAAATAATGACGACGTAGAAATAAATCGTGATGCAAAATCAGAATTGCTAAAATGCAGAATTAATCTATTTTCGGATTGTATGTATTATATGAACATAACAAACTTAAATTTATATTAAATCTGACTACGTATTACCTACACAGTATGTACAAAAACATAAAAAACTTTTAACAAAAAAAAAAAAAAACAATCGACTTCATTTAAAAAACACTAGTTTTAGCATACAGTTTTAGTGTTCCTTTTAGTGAAGTCGGTAATTTTTTTTTTTTGTGTAAAAAGTTTATTTTGACGCGTGCTTATTACTCTGAATATGTTGTACATTTGAGGTAGAAATTATTTCGCCCACACCTGTCTTTGTCTAAATGAACTTGTTTATGCTATTCATGCCCAAAAGCGGTAAAATAACAAAGGGATTGTACGAGTATATATGGATGTGACTAAGGTACCTTGCGATAGGGTTCTTGAGATCTTGAAGTTATATAAGGATATTATTCCCTGCGGCAGTTTGCTGTTTTAGTTCTTGATGAAGATTCAATAAATTCTGAATTTACCATAAATAAATAAGTTTATTATTAAATCACTTCAACGAATCTGGAACTGTCTCGTTGGTGTAGAAGTAATAAAAAAAAACAACACAACTCATAAGTCGGGGCCGTTCCCACTCGGTCACCACATTTCTACATGATGTGTATAATTTAATAAAAAATAATTTTAATTTCTTAGGAGAAATTGCTTTTTTAGTTGCAGGTCTGCTGGAAGAAATGTCATTTGAAATAACAAGTACTTTTGTACAAATATTTATAGTAATGTACTTATATCTTTTTTTGCCGAAAGTGTGTAGGTACATAAATAATAAAATAAATAAATGTACAAAACTCACAAATATTTATTTACAAACTAAGTTATTTATTAGTCCATGTTAAAGTAACATTCTGTTGCAAAAGAAATCACAAATAAATAGTAACCACAGATCCCTGGACGCGTCTTGAATAGTCACACACTCATAAGTCAAGCACACTTATTGGCGGCCATTTGTCGTATTTTGGCGCGAATCCCTCGGGACCTCAATTCTTGACACTTGTCTCGAATAAAGAGTCTTTGACGAACGACCAAAGATTTAGAGTAATTCTAGCGACTCTTCTGTGATTTATATCGGTGATATGTGACGATTTTTGACGGTAAAAAGGTCTATGGGATAACTAAGACTTCAATCAATCTAGTGAGCCTTTTTTCCAGTATATTTGGATGGGCTTCCTATGTAAATGGACTTTCAAAATCCATTTACTGGATACTTAAATATACACACACACACATACTGTACACGCATTAACACTCTCAAGTCCACAGATCTTGCAAAAGGTTTCAAACAATATAATATTAATAAGTAGAAATAACATACCTACAAAAGAATTGTAAAATATTTAATTCTTAAAACTACTAAAGTTTAAACGCTTTACAAAATGTAAATGAAAGTTGCGCCGTAAAACTAATAGGAGTTTAGCTGCACCAGCAAAGCCATTAAGACTACGGAAAAAACAAACCATGCGTTCGAATTTCGAATTTTGAAACAACTGAAACGTTCCATGTTCGAATTTGAATGTAAACTGTACGTTCCGTGCAACGTCCGAATTCCAATTGTTTCAATTTCGAAACATTCGGGGACTTGAAATTGAAACGAAGGACGCGAACCCTTTTCTCGTAAAGTCCTCTTATGCCGAGTTGCATCGTCACTGTCCGGTAACTAACGATTCTCGACGTTCAAGTTATTCCCAGCGTGTTGCCAGTCACCAATAAAAATGCAGATTGATGAAACAAGGCACTCTTGAAGTTGTTTGTTTTGATTATCCTCCACATCGTATAATAGTATGAATAATGTAAGGAATATTTCAGTACATTTTGATGGATTGGCTTTATGCAGCGTTACTGTTAAATCTGAAATGGTGGGACACCTGTTTTCCGGGTTTGAGGATTATTTGGGCAATTTGTCACAGTTTATGGCCGTGACAAAAATTGCGGGCATTAAGTTTTGCATTATTCGGGATTTATTGTTTGAAATACAGCTTTGAGTATACTGGAAGAATCTATTTAGAACTTATTTTTAAATTTTGCTCTTATACCTACCTGTTTTAGGGGGGAAATTACTTTCATTAAGACTGGGGCAATAACAATACATAAACTCAAATAAAATATGTTGTTCTGACGTTAATAAATTGCTCCAACATCTGTACAAATTATGCTTTGTGTCTCTTCATCCCACTTACACTTAGTGCGCCCTATAATATGTTACAGAATACAGGATAAAACCCTCACAGACAGGATGTCCTTTATGTGTGAATAGTTGGGTGTTTCCTAAGACGTATACGAGTATATTATTTTGTTCAGTACCCTTAACATTTTGTTAGTATCAATTGACTTTGGTCTCGTAATTGGTGAGACAAGCTAACCCCTAAATAGGCTTTCGCAAAAATTACATTTATGACCATAAGAACCTTAATAGTGATTGCTTAAATAATCCTACGTGTGTAGACTTAAATTTGATAAAGTATATATATTTATGGGGAAAATCATCAAATATTTTCTCCCGCTTTGGGCGGAGTGAGACTTTTACTGACTAAAACACACAATGTTCCTTCAGTTGCCCTTTACGAGGGTCACGGTAACTCTTTCGAACGATCCACAGCACTGTTATACATCTGCCTATTGGCTATATTATTTATTAATCCAAGTAAACCGAAATAATTTATATCTTTCGCGATCAACTCAAGTATCGGTTTTAGGGAAGTTAATTTTTAACTGACTTCAATATGTATGTTTACCGATTTCTCAGTCGGTTGTAGACCGATCTTGAAAATTATTTTTTTATTCAAAGTTTATGCTTCCGAGTTAGTCTTAAAGAAATATTGTTATGATCTAAGATTGGTAAGCGAGTTCCATCGTCGACCGCATCGTCGCTTTGCATCCAGTGAGATGGCGGTCAAGCGCGAACCTATCAAGAATTAAAAAAAAACTAATATTGAACTTCGAAGATATGGAACAAACCTCCACATAGGATCACAGCAGAATTGTCGTAACAAATAAAATTGCTTTGTTTATACGTGTAGTCGATGACTGACTGAAAGAAGAGAGGGAGGGGATATATCGAACTGATCTGATGATGAAGCCGAAAGGAAGGCAAACTTGCACACTATTTAAGTTTGGCTGAGCGGTACTTTTAGGTAGTGTTTAATTTTTCGGAAAACGATGATAAATAACGAAGAGACAAAAACTATTATAGAAATACCGACTGCCAAAATTAAAATTATTTTGCACTTTTTAGTGTTTTTTTTTTGAATTCGGTTGTATCTCTTTTTTTGTAAAAAGTTTTTTTAAGTGACTATTTGCATTAAAAAGGTCCTGAACAGGATTAATTTCATAATAAACAACAACGAAATTCTATTCTAACCCATATGGTTAGAATAGAATTCAAACTTTGTGTTGTATGACAGATAGAATCATTTTGAGGTCTGAATTCAAATAAAGTTCAATTATAAGGCCTAGTTACAAAATATAATAATATTAATAACTATTTTATTTTTAGGCAACGGAGGCCCATAGATAAAATACATAAGATAATCTTGAACAATAAAAAAATAAAACATATTATCAAATAACTTATTTAACTATAATTATACACGTAATGCAGTCGGCGTCGTGTTGCGCTGCGTGGTGTCGCATAACCGTCTTCGGAAACGTCGATATTCGACAACTTTCGGCCAGAAGTCCTCTTAATTGAACTTTTTTTTTTTTTTAATTGATATAAACCAGTGCTTGACTGCGATCCCACCTGATGGTAAGCGGAGATGCAATCATTGATGTTCAGGCGCACTAGTTTATTAAGAGCCTATTCACTCTAGCCTTGAAGACACCTAAATTATAGTTGGACGGGAAGACAGCAGCTGGCAAATCGTTCCAGTTCTTCGATGTACGCGGTATACCTTCGTGTAAAATTCAATGTTAGACTAGATACAATATTGTATCAATATTGTATCTAGTCTATACGCTTCAGTTATTTATACATTGCTTTATTATTTACTGTCGGTTCTTCAGATGTCTCGTCTTTTGATCGCCCGCTTTGTATCGGACAATCTTCTCCTTAGTCCACCCAACGGAATATGTAATGAAACGACAAAAGTCATATTGAAGGTTGAACCAACGTCTGGTGTCTTTTAAAAAGGAATAGTCTCGAGATAAGTTTGTTTTATCGCTGCTCGCTTTTTTGTTGTATGCAACACTGGACTGAAAAGCTTGGCATTTCAGTTAAAGTGTAAAACGTTTCAGTTTTTCTTTTTAGACTTTTTGTTTTGAAAATTGGTACGTCTAGCCTTTTTTTTGTGGCTTCGCTTCCGTGGTATTGCCAAAACAGTGCAATTTTCCCAGAAAGTAGGTTACTTCCACGATGTTTTAGCTTTCTAATAGTGAAAAAAAGCTAGCGAAATTATTTTCGTAACTGGTTTAGTATAATACCTACTTCCAGAAACCTATTACAAACATTACAGTCTTCTTTTTTGTAATATTAATATTAATTGTAATATTAATATTATTATTAATAATATTATACAAGGTGGACCAATGACCGGGTGAGGGGATCGCGGGAATCCGATGGAAGACGCACAGAAAAGTTCGTTGTAACACTTGGGGGAGGCCTATGTCCAACAGTGAACGTCTTTCGGCTGAAATTATGATGATGATAAGATATTTACTGACCACCGTTTAACACTTGGCACTCTATATTATATGATCCCATTGCTGGGACTCAGGTTTTTTCCTTAGGAGAAGGGGATTGGGCCGTAATCCACCACGCTGGTCCAATGTCCGTTATTGTCTAATAATGCTACGCTATAATTATTATTTTTCCGGTTATCTGACCAAGCGGGGCACACATTTATCGTGTGTTCCACCGTGTCCTCCGGGTGGTCCACACAGTGGTGACACCCGGGCGTCGCTTTCGCACGAATGCGGTGCAGCAACTTCCCGAACTTACCGAGTTGAGAACCTGCGTCATGCAGAAGGTGAGGACGCCGTGAAGTCTTTCCAGCCACGCCATTGGGTCATTTTTCAACTAAAAAAAATCTTTGAACGGAAATGTTCACAGCTTGCCGGGCAATTTAGATAAAATCTAGCAACAGTTAAGTAGGTAATGTGTTGCTCAAAGGTGGTTTACGTATGTTTTTGCTTAGTAGCTTGTGGAAGCATAAAATGGTTGGTCGCATTAGGACAATTTACACGTACAAAAAATGGCTGCGGTATTAAAGTAAAACGTTGTTGCCAAATGTTTACTTATTGATTACAATTTATCTATTTATAATGTTTATTAAATAGCTCGTTATTTATAGGATAATAGCATAGCATAGTCGGCCTTATAATGTTCCCACTGCTGGGACTCAGGCCTCCTCTGTAGGAGAGGGAATGGGCCGTAATCCATCACGCGGGCGCAGTGCAGGTTGGTGAATGTCAGATGTCTTCGAATTTTTGGTTCTAGGACATGCCGGTTTCCTCATGATGTTTTGTTTCATCGTTTTAGGAGCAGTGGTGATGAAATAAATTACACAAAGTACTGCGCCTGACTGAGCTTGAACCCACGACCTAAGTTAGTTGGGGCCATTACCTCTCGGCTACCACTGCTCTCAATATGATAATCTATTCATCAAATCAAAGACATGTTATTTTACATAAATACAGTTTTAAAAGCTTCGAAAAGTAGTATATATATGGCCTACCAGTTTAACCTTTTGAGTAGCGTAATTAGAGACACAATAGAAAGACAATGATGGGTTTAATGAATTAATTTGAAGGTGGTAGGGTGGTGTTCAAAATTATCGCATAGAATACTTATGACAAAAGTGATGGAAATTAATTTAATTTAATTAAATTCGAAGGTTCTTCTTCTTGTTCGGATATGTTTTGGCTAAGTGCGCATGCTATTTTCTCACATCAACCCGCCTTGATGAGATAGAGGAATTGTAGTCATAAATTTGGCCTCAATTATAGTAACTCCTCCATTGACCGACCGGTCAATGCTGAGGTTGGCTGGTTAATTTAGATAACGTCCGTCAACGTAGCACCTAAGCTAGTTACGAGGGTACATATTTTGTTCGTGACAATGTGACCGGGAAAATTCGGGAATGTTATATTTTCAACCTTTTTTGCTGTCGTCAAAAAGGTTGGTTTATTTTGCGTAGAGGTATCAGGGAGTCAGCGCTCATAATGTAGGTAGGATAAAGCGCTTTTTTAAAATGGGTTCGGGGCGTATTGTACTAACTGTCTGTTTATATTTACGTGATTTGATAAACAAAGAGATGCCTAAAACATTTAAATTTTTTCATGCTAGATCATTTCTGTCCAGAGTGTAGCAATCTGACAGGTTTAAAGAAAGAAACCCTTCTCCTATCTGTACGTAAATATATCCAATCAGAAAGTATTGAAAAAATATCGCAATTTACAGATATACCGGAAAAATTTAATACATAAATAGCTACAACGGCGATCCAGTAATTGGAAATTGATTCTATTCGAAAAATGTTCAAGCTACAAATATTTAAAAATGGATCGCGATTTTTCTAAATTCAAATTGTAGCTAAATTCAAATCTGACACGATCAAGCTAAATCTGATCGTCAGTCGTCAGGCACAAAGGGACTTCTATAACTCGTCCAAACATGCATTGTTTCAAACAATTTTACACGCTTCTACATATTTTTTTCTAATCAATAAACTGATTCGGAACTAATTCAGCTAACTTTTGGTATTAAACAAATACAAATTCAAATTTCGAACGAGGTCTTACTTTATAAACAAAAAGTTCGGAAGGTTCCTGCACCGGATTCATGCGGAAGAAACGCCCTCGTGTCACTATTGTGTGGCCCACCCGGTGGAAACGGTGGAGCATACGGTAGAGGTGTGCCCCGCCTGGGTAGAGCACTGCCGTGTCCTCGTGACCTGTCGCGCCGGGCTCTGGTACAGGCCATGGTCCGGAGCGAGGAGGGATGGCAGGCGGTCGCGGTTTTGCGAAGCAGTAATTCTAGCAATGGAGGCGGCTTCACGTGCGAGGGAACGGCCCTCTAGCCCCAGCCGCCGGGATCGCGATCCCGATTTCCAACCACCGTAAGCGTAGGCTTGCGGACGGCGGGCAATGGGTAGCTCGCCGACCGACCGTCCGAACCGAGGCCAAGTCGTCGACGGCGTGTAGTGTTCCACGTAAGCCTTAAGGACATGTCAGCAAAATCGTAGGAGCCCAGCATGGTCGAAGCCTACTGGGACCATGGGTTGTGCGAAAGAGGACTCCGGGCGCTGGAACGAAGGCAAAGAAATAACAAACGAGTGTGTTTCAGTCAGCAAAAGTCTGACACGCCCTCTCGTTCTACCCAAGGGCGGGAGATGTCATTAGATGATTGCCCACCTAAAAAAAAAACTATAAAAGCAATGGAGTGCAGCATTTTGGGTAGCAAAAGTGCCAACAGAATAAGAAACACCACGCTGCGCTAACCACTGGGCAAGCGTTTAATGCAAGATGGACAAAGCCACCGAGGTTGATCTAGCAAGAGACGATCTAGATGCTTGCTGCAAGAGTTTTATTTATGTTGACTTTTAAGTGCTCAAATCACGACGACGACGGTAAAGTCGATAATAGAGTTGAGAGCGATGCATTGAAATTATGTACCTTGAGTTATGAATTCAAGTATAACTTATACTTAGATAACGATTGACGATGAGTCAAAAAAAACTAGTCTAGAAACTATAATTAAGGTGTCTTCGAGGCTAGAGTGAATAGGCTCTTAATAAACTAGTGCGCCTGACCATCAATGATTGCATCTCCGCTTACCATCAGGTGGGATCGCAGTCAAACACTGGTTTATATCAATTAAAAAAAAAAGTCAATTGCCAGTTGGACTCGTACACGAAGGGTTTTGTACTACAATATTAAAATCGAGCAAAAAACGCACGATGAGCTGACAAACTAACGCTTCTTGTATGGGAACTAAATCTTTACCTCTTACGGTTTATGAGATACAGTTCGCTGGTAGACGGACTGATAGACAGACAGACGTACAGACAGCAGAGGCTCAGTAATAGGGTCCCGTTGGCATTCTTCGGGTACAGAACCCTAAATGTGTAGAATTTTGAATTTTTTTTAAGTCAAGAGTAACCTATTCAAGGTTACTTCTAGGTAAGTGCACTCCATCGTCGACCGCATCGTCGCTTTCCATCAGGTGAGATAGCGGTCAAGCGCGAAACTATCAAGAATAAAAAATTAAATTATTTTTGCTAGCGAAATGTCATGTGATCAATACCAAACACTTTGGCATTATGACATATTTTCACAATTTTTATACACGCTATCGTCGATTGAATGACACTTTGTATAAAGGAGTGGTTCCCAAGCCGTGGTCCACAAGAGCTAAACTTTATTACAATGTAACACGCTCGTAAAGTGTATTTTAGTATGCATTTTCTAGATACAGCAAGGCTAAAGTTTTTAAAACTCTGCAGGGAAATTAAAAAAGATTAGCGCAAAACTTGAAGGCGTTGCAGACTCTTAAAAAAAGTTCAAGGAATTTTATAAGAAGTTAAAATATAGTTTTTTATAAAAGTCTCAAAAAGATTAGTGAAATTAAAAAAGCCAAAAGCACAAGTAAGTAATTTACCTAAGAAAGTTGTTGAGCACACGGTTACCACGGTTACACAAAAGCAGCTAGCTTATAGCTGCTTTTGTGTTCTTTTTAGAGTGCCGTAGGTATCTCAGAAGATAAAAACGGAATCGGTGCTTAGGTGTAGGATTACTTTGTTGTCCTTCTCTCAGTCTGTCCATATATGTCAAGACCATTTTTCTCAAAAACGCGTGGATGAGTTTTTTTATTAGGTGGGTAATCATCTAACGACATCTCCCGCTCTTGGAGCGAGAGGGCGTGTCAGACTTTTACTGACTAAAACCCTCTCCTGTTCCTTGTTTGCCTTCGTTCCAGGGCCCCGGGGTTCTCTTTCGCATCATCCACGGCCCCAGTAGGCTTCGACCCTGCTGGGCCCCTACTTTGATAACATCTCCTTGAGTCGTGCTTGGAACACTGCAAGCGTCGTCAACGACTTGGGCTCGGTCCGGAGAAATCGAGATCAGAATCTGGGGCGTGAGGGGCGTTCCCTCGCGCGTAAGCGCGTGGAGGTATAAATCTGAAATTAATAACAAATACTGAAGTTTGCTTCTGCTTGGAGCAGTGAAAAATCAACTGATCCATTTATGGTACATATTTTGACACTTGCATAGGAATCAGAATTTACAGGATAAGTGGTAGACACCCCGTTGACCTATAAAACTGGAATTTGGTAAAAAATATGGTCTCATAGCACAAGTATAGGAAAAATTCTGGAAACTGTAGTTACATCACAAATTAATTATATTTTTGCGATTTGCAAAAGATTCGATTCAGGAAGACTGAAATTGAACTATTTACATAGATAAGTTTGTACGGAACCGTCGGTGCGCGAGTACGAACCACATTTAACTGATTATTTATAAGATTCTCAGAACTGTTTAGCAATTCCACCAATAACACTAATCCACCCTTACGTTGTTGAAACCTCTACGGTCCGGATCAAGCGTTTCGCCTTTATACTACGTATATCGAGGGACTGGAACAATTGGCCTGCTGCAGTCTTCCCGTCCGATTATAATTTAGGTGTCTTCAAGACTAGAGCAAATAGACTCTTAATGAATTAGTGCGCTTCACCATCAACGATTGCATCACTACTAACCATCAGGTGAGATCGCAGTCAAGCACTAGTTTATATAAATTTAAAAAAAAAAAAACTAAATAGCAAATTCATAGTTCATAATGTGTATGGAAAAAATAAATTTAGGTACTTTTAATTAGTTGTTTAGCTGCGTTATGTATGTAGTTGAAAACCAGCGTCAGGCAACTACTGCGTAGTTGTCTGGCATTATGCTGAACTGGACCTATTTGGCGTAGCCGTGAGACATATTGTTATTGTTAATTTTATTTCTCCTAATTTTTATTTTTTTATTTTTAATTTGTAAATTAATTATTATTTGTTGATTAATGAATTATGGTGTGCCAAATAAATATATTTTCTTTCTTTCTTTCTTTCAGTCGACAGCGATGCGGAGAAGTTCTATGACGCTATATTTTAGCTAGGAGTTAGTCTTCAGTGTACGAGTATATATAGTTTTAATTAGTTAAGAGTCTTGTTTTAGTACTTTATTTATCAAATAAAATAGTTGAAATTAAAAACTCTGCGTGCATATGTTCGCACTCGTATTTTACTTTAAAAAATGCACGGTTTCCGTTCAACCAATACATATTAAGTTACGTCACACATTTCCCCCTTCCTGACGTTCGTATAACAAATCGTATTCCAATATTGCAGCCAGCATATCCAATGACGTCACTTGATATTCTGCAAACATGGCGGACTGATTTTGATCGTGTAGTCTAGTAGGTAAAGATTTATTTTTATCTAGCTGCTGCAGCCCACATAAATAGCAATAGTTAGTTTAGGGCCTGCGAACACTTGTGACAATACTGTCTTAGAATTGTCTACGACGTCGCAGACTTGTCTGCGACAAGACTGTTTTGTTTACGACACGGTGCACACCATCAAGACAAAACAGTCTAGAGTCGTACGGCCAGTGTTGCCAACTTAGTGGATTTTTCACTAAAACTGGTGGTTTTAACCACCCATTTAGTTGTGAAATATTGGTTTTATTGGCTAGTGGATTTTTCTAGCGCTTTAGTAAAGTTAAATTTCTTACTAAAAATGCGATCACTCGGGTGTAAACCACATAATCTATTATAATGAATCTGATACCGACGACGATGGTGCAAACAAAAATGATTCGTCTGAAGACGAATTAATACATATGTAGCTGTTATTGAATAGTTTGTAAGTTGATTTATCTACTAATGTTAATTTACCCACAAATGGTATTTTGATCAACTGATTGTAAATTTTTATCACTTATTATTAAAGTAAACTAATAACCTATATGCTTACTTATTTTATTTTGTACAACACACATTTTTTAGTGGGAAATTTTGCAATTTTGTGTGTGGGATAATTTTTTGTTAGTTGTTTTTCTGGTGGTTTTAAAAGTTGAATCTAGTGGTAAGTTAGTGTAACTGTTGGCAACACTGGACGTCTGAAAACAGTCTTGTCGTAGACAAGTCTGCGACGTCGTAGACAAGTCGGTCTAAGACAGTTTTGTCTCAAGTGTGCGCAGGCCCTTAGATGACTTAGACTCTATGATTCGTCATTTTTACTCACATTATTTTTAGGGTTACGTACTTTAGGGTTATATACGTATGGACTGAGTGACTAAAGGAAAGACGTAGTTCTGGTAGGACCGTATATTCACGACCGGTGCTTATTTGACGGAGCGCAGCCGTCGCTATACACATACATACATCATACCTTAGCATACGTCACGCGATCATATTTCCTGTCATACGATGTGTCCCTACAGTATTCCCCCCTTTACAAGAAAAAAATATATTCCCCAATAATGCCCTAATCCCAATTTTTACAATATACTTATATCTAAAAACGCAACACTACATAGTCGTAGCGTTGTTGAGTAGCGGTGTCCTGTCGCGTTGCTTACGAAGCGTACTGCGGCGTCATCGGCTGCTGACGAGGGACCGTCTGCACGCTCGTCAGCGGCGCGTCGCTTGAGAACACCTGCCTGCGCACCCAGCTCTTCGCAGTTCCTTTGCAGTGGCGCCACACTAGGAAGCTTATGACGATACTGATGACGACGACCAATGCGATAACGAACCAGTTCATCGTGTCCAGCTTCTGAGTGATCATGGAATTGTTCACAGTTGTTTGGGCAACTACTGGGTCTTTGCTCTGTACTCCGCCCATGATGCTGACTATATCGTTCGCGCGTAACGTCTTAATGATGCTTAATTGTATACTAAATGCTATTTCTAACATAATTAATCTAGAGCATACTTAGTTGCAGTATATTTTGCAATACATTTTGTTACTTTGCGAACCTATAAAATATTTTTGCTATTTGTCAAAATAAAATGATGAAATATCATTCATGTTACATTATTGTTATTGGTAAATTTGCTTATTACAAGTTACATTTAGGTTCACATTCTTATTACATTAAATACAGTTGCACAATAAAATAATGACGCATATAATTACACATAGTTACTGGACGCATGAGCCACCTGCAAAAATGTTTACGTTGCAAAACGTACCGGGCGTTTGATAACGCGGCCACTTCGCGAGGTTCTCGGATGTAGAACTTTGCTAGAAGGGTCTGCGTTATTTGATGCTAATTTTTCGTTATTTTTGTCAGGGAAATTATGGTCTGTAGACGATGGTTGTCCATCGATTAAATAGGCTGGTTTAAGTCTATCTACCGAAATAGTCGTTTCTTTATCACCTATTTTTATTACGAAAGTTTTTCCTCTCCTGCTTATGACGCTATACGGGCCGTCATAAGGTGGCTGTAGAGATTTACGAATGGTATCATTTCTAACGAAAACACTTTTGCATGTAGTCAGCTCGCTTGGCACAAATATTGGACGTGAATTACTGTGGCTTGGCGGTTTAGGTTTTAAATTCTTAATGCTATCTCTAAGTTTTTGCAAATATTCCGAGTCCGGCACACAAAATCTAACATTGTCATAGAAGTCGCCTGGTAACCTTATCGTCTTTCCGTACGTTAATTCGGCTGCGCTCACACCGCTGTCGCTTCTAGTAGCGGCGCGTAATCCTAACAACACCGATGGAAGTTCGTCTACCCATGAACTGTTGCTGTTAAGACGTGCCATCAGAGCCACTTTTAATGCTCTGTGCCAGCGTTCAATGCAGCCATTGCTTTCTGGATGATAAGGTGTCGTTCGCATCTTTTGGATTCCTAAATACTTCATTAACTGCTGGAAAACATCACTTTCGAATTGTCTGCCCTGGTCACTCGTTAGTTTAACAGGGCAGCCAAAACGGGATATCCAACCTTCGAATACCACCCTAGCTACAGTCTCAGCAGTTATATTTTGTACAGGGAAAATTTCTGGCCACCCGCTAAACCGGTCTATCATAGTCACACAATATCTGTAACCATCAACAGTAGTGCTAAGTGGGCCAATTATATCTATATGAATGTGTGAAAATTTATCTGCCCTCACAAATTCTCCTGAGCCGGATACCGTATGTCTTGTAATTTTAACTCTTTGACATTGAACGCATGATCTCGCCCAATGTGCTACGTCTCTGTCCATGTCTGGCCAAAAGAATTTTTGCTTAACTAATCTTTTACTAACTTTGATACCAGGATGACTAAGGCTGTGGACAGATTCGAATGCTAATTTCCTAAACTTTTCTGGTAAATAAGGTCGTATATTTTTTGTTGAAGTTTCGCAATATATATATGTATTGCAGTCAGGCAGGCAAATTTGCTTGAACTGCAATTTGCTGTTGGTGTCCGATGTTTGTAATGTCTGCTGCAGATAAGCGTCGTCCGTTTGTTGTTTTGCTACCTCTACGTAATCTAGAAACGTGGGACACTGTATAGTCTCGACGCGTGATAATGCGTCGGCGACGACATTCTGCCTACCACTGATATACTGTATGTCCGTGGTAAATTCACTAATATAGGAGAGTTGCCTTATTCTTCTCGGACTTTCCTTATCGTTACTGGATTTTGTAAAAGAATAAATGAGAGGTTTGTGATCTGTGTATATGGTTAGTGATCGACCTTCTACTAAATTTTTGAAATATTTGATGGCTATATATATTGCTAACAATTCTCTGTCATATGTGGAATATTTGGCTTCTGTTTGCGATAAACTTTTTGAAAAGTACCCGAGTGGCTGCCAGGTATTGTTACTATGTTGCTGTAAGACTGCACCAACACTGGTATTCGAAGCGTCTGTCATCAGCGCTAATTTAGTATTAGGCAATGGATAAGATAATGTAGCGGCGCTTTGTAAGCTCTCCTTACATTTCTTAAATGCCTCGTCGGCCTTATCAGTCCACTCTATAGGAGTTTTGTCATTTTTTTTCGAATTATGCAAATATTGATTAAGTACTGATTGAAATTCTACAGCCCTAGGTATATGCAGTCTATAAAAATTAATCATACCTAGGAATCGGCGTAATTGCGCAATGGTGTCCGGTCTCGGAAATTTTTTCACAGCTTGCACTTTGTCGTCGAGTGGGCGAACGCCGTCTGTTGACACTTCAAAACCTAAAAACTCTATCTTAGATTGACCAAATACACATTTCGAGATATTTATCGTAATCCCATATTTATCAAACCGTTCGAAAACAGCATTTAAATGCTCTCTGTGTTGTTCAGGAGTTTCGCTCACGATAATGACGTCATCGATATAGTTGAATAAAAAATCTAAATCGCGCAGTACCACCGTATCCATAAACCTCTGGAACGATTGCGCTGCGTTACGCAATCCGAACGTCATTCGTGGAAACTCGAACAACCCAAAAGGCGTTATAATTGCCGTTTTCTCTATGTCCTCCGGGACCACTGGGATAAAATGATATGATCTATTTAAGTCTAATTTGCTAAAAATATTTTTCTTACCCGCTAATAAGTACTTAAAATCGTGTATTCGAGGAATTGGATAACGATCAGGCTTGGTCATTGCATTCAACCGTCTATAATCGCCACAAGGACGGAGTTCGCCGTTCTTTTTCGGCACTACATGTAAAGGACTGGCCCAGGCACTCTTAGACGGTCGACAGATACCCATTTCTGTCATTATCCGAAATTCCTCTTTCACTTTTGCGTACTTATCCGGCGGTAAAGGCCTAGCTTTCGCGTATACCGGTGGTCCCGAAGTCTCAATAACATGATATACTGAATGTTTAGGTGTATCCCGGTATGATACTGGTTTGGTAACCTCCGGATACCTGAGTAATAAGTCGTGCCAATTATTATTACAGTCCAATGTCTTAACAGATGAGTCATATACACTCGTATCAACTATTGATGTGAGAACGTTTAGATGCGTGATTTCATCCTTCAATTTCCGCGAGCCTACATCTACCAGCAACCGATAATGACCTAAAAAGTCGGCACCAATTATTGGTTGCTTCACGGCTGCTACTATAAACGTCCATCTAAACGCTCTCCTTAAATTTAAGTCTAAAACTAAAGTACGTGTGCCGTATGTTCTTATCTCTGTACCGTTTGCCGCGTAAACCCTATAGGTATCACTCGCGATGTTTTTTAAAACGCACTCTTTCGTGACACATGACACTGGGATCACTGATACATCCGCACCCGTATCGATCAGGAATCGAAGTCCGGTTTTCCTGTCTGTCACACATAAGCGGTAATTAGGCATGCCGACACAATCCACCGCTCTAGGTTGTATCGCCACTAGTTTCCCGCTTGCGATGCTGGTTTCGCTCCCTTCCAATTGCATGGCTCGACACATTTCGTAGCTTTCACTCCGTACCGGTGGTGATAAAAACATAACCATTCTGGATGCTTTCGGTTCCTACTTGAATCTCTAGTCCTTGACCTTGACCGATTGAATCGCCTTCCTCTGTCTCTGTCTGTCCGCGGTCGTTGCGAGCGGCGTAGTTCAGCTACATCGACGCTCAGCTTCTGAATCATTTCCCTCAGTTCTTGAGTGCTAGAGTCCGTACTGGTGGTCGCGGGTGCAGCAATCTCTGCTACTTCTGCGGGTCTCGATGCCTCCATAACCTTGTCTGCCACTATTGCTAGGTTCTCAAGGTCCTTTACCTCAGTCACCGCTAAAACAGCCTGCACTGGTGATGGAAGATGGCTATTCCACATGATTTGAAGTGTGGAATCCGGAATCTTCCCTCGAGCGAGATCTCTCATTCGGCGCAACATTTGGGAAGGTTTTTGACTGCCCAATTCCATTTCACCTAAAAGCTTCTGGAACTGTCTCGTCTCTGACTCCTCAAAAACCTGTAGTAACCGGTCTTTGAGCGACTCATATTTCCGACTTTCCGGTGGAGACAATAAAAGGTCACTAACCTGTTGTATGGCGGTCTTTGTGAGCTTGGTTACCACTAAATTTTGTTTCGCTGCGTCACTCAGCTTTTGTCCCGTTACTGCGGCCTCAAATTGGACGAACCACAGTCGTGGCTGGTCCGCCCAAAATTCTGGTATTCGCGAGGATACTGTGATGCTCGCCAATGTGTCGTCGCTCGCACGTGCATCGGTCCCGGCCTCTGGTTTAGCCTGCGGGTATGCACTTTGTGGATATGCACCTTGAGTATTCATTGTTTGGCAAATGTCCAACAAAACAATAAAAAGTCGCACGGGTATGTTACTGTTCAGTCGGGGTCACCACTTTAGGGTTATGATACTTTAGGGTTATATACGTATGGACTGAGTGACTAAAGGAAAGACGTAGTTCTGGTAGGACCGTATATTCACGACCGGTGCTTATTTGACGGAGCGCAGCCGTCGCTATACACATACATACATCATACCTTAGCATACGTCACGCGATCATATTTCCTGTCATACGATGTGTCCCTACATTATTTATTTCTCTCACTGATAGAAACTTATTCCATGATTAGTTAATTCATTTATTTTTATGTTAGCTAGCCTTCATAGACGCGTTCGTGGACAGTAGGCCTAACTTTGTTTTATACTATGAAATAATAATATAGTGGACTAATTGCTGCCATCGGCTTCGCCTGTGGTAAATTGGCAAATAGGCAATTCGTCCCAAAGGAACATACTCCCAGGATAAAAAATATCCTATGACATGACATGTTCTACTCGCGTGCTAAATTTTATCTGAATCCGGTCACCATTCAAGCGTGAAGAAGTAACAAATAATCACAAAATTACGCTTTTATAATAGCAGTGTGCCACTTACTGCATCTTTTTTTTATATTAACGCTAAATCAAGAAGTGAAAACCTGGTCCAGATAAACTTAAACCACTAAAACAATTCTTAAAACTATTTCTCAAGGCGTCAAATATAAAATGTAGAACAGTTCGAAACGTTGTTCCTGCTCTAACTTAGTTTGTATAACTTATAACTTTGTCGTCGTCGGCACAAACTTTCGTGCTCGGATTACCCGTGTTAGTGTTGCCAGTTTAATATGAGATCGTTAAAATCCCTTTTGGGTGGTAAAATGGTACCACTAATTTGACAGATGTTTTGGCGGGATTTTTTTGAGTGATGTATTGGTTTAATTATTTGCAATTTGATTCCTAGTATATATAAAGTTGATCCAGTTTTGTTTCTCGAGTGTCTACAGAACTGAACAATATGTGTAATTATTGAATCAGACGTGATCTATCTAAAATGGAGCAGAGAATTTTATTGTAGTCTTTGTTACTTCAGCGAAGCTTGCCGAGAGGACTAACTCGATACATTTTGGTGCCAAAAAGCAAGAAAACTAAATATACTATACTACTACTATTTTCTATATAAAAAAACTAAATATTTTCTAAACTAACTTGACACTTGCTAAATGCAAAACCCGCACAGAGCGAAAAGAGAAAATAAAATAATATTATTTTTCTTTTGTGTGGAAAATTGGGAAAGCTTTCGTCATGTAAGCGTGATATCTAAACTTACATACACAAGCCAGACCTAGAATAACTATCTGTGAGCCATACAAATATTTGTTCCGAGAATCGAACCCGCGATTCGCAACGCAACAGTCAGTCGATCAACCACTTCGCACTTTATTTATTAAAACTTTATGAAGAAATACAAAGGCGGACTTAATGCCTTAGGCATTTTCTACCAGTTGACTTTAGGTGCAGAAATATAACATGGTAGGTGCAACATAATGGTAAAGTAGATTAGAAATACAATAACAAATATATTCAAAAATCACTGACGTCATCTGCTATGGCTACGCGCAGTGAGTGGGGATCGACCGCGCGCGCTTGCTACGAGTCATCGCCACTGCCGCGTGCTACGAGTGCTACGCGACCGGCTACGACTAGCGCAGTCGTAGCCGGTCGCGTAGCACTCGCGCTCTTATTTGTACAAAATTAAGGTGACTAATACGCTACGAGTTTACTCTGTACAATATAAACTGTGTAATATAAACATGTCTGTGCGACGTACGCCGCCTCCGAGAACTCAGTCTTCACAAGTCTTCACGCAGTACGACTCTGACATACCGAGCGCATTGGAAGGAGACGTTAATGTTACGAACCGTGTCAAAAGAATTTATGCTAATATTGAGAACTCTCCAAAAAGAGCTTGTTTAGCTTCCTCGTCAGCAAGGAATGAATCTTTGAAGTTGGGCAAAATGAGGTTAAATTATAAAACTTAAACATTCAGCAAAGCAATACTGAGATTGAAAAATGTATAGAAACCATAAAAAACAACTACGAAGATATGAAAGCAAAACTCGGGAAGCTTGAGAGGGAACGTCTGACTGCTATAATTATATAGGAAAGTTGCAAAATCGAATTGAGGATTTAGAATTTGGTTCCAGGTCATCATGTGTAGAACTACGAAATATCTCATCAAAAGAAAACGAGACTCCAGAAGATATCGTAAAATATATGCTTAATATTGGGAAGACACTAAGTTTGGACATAAACGCTTCAAATATAAGAGATGCATACCGTCTTCCGGCTAAACCGGGCAAAAATAAGACTATCGTGGTGGGCTTCAAAAACAAAGTTCTTATCTCGACAAAAAACTTTAATAAGATCAAAGAGCCAGGGCAGAGCTTAACTCTAGTCTGATTGGTATAGAGGGTCAACCACATCCAATATATGTTTCCGAATACCTGCCGGGGTATGGCAGGAAACTATTCTACCAAGCCAGAAAATTTGCCAATGGAAACAATTTCAAATTCTGGTGGACCTCGAACCAATAGATTTTGCGTAAGGATGAAACCAGCAAACGGATTCGCTCGGAGGAGGATTTTGTTTCCTTAAAGTCAATATGACTAGCTATGTCTTTTTACCGTAAAGTAATAATATTTGTATTAGATTTTAATTGTCTAATATGTAAATAACAGTCTATAGATCACCCTCGGTACATAATCTCGACGATTTTCTTAACGGGCTGACGATGTGTTGACAACGGTCAAAAGCTTGGAAAAAAAAAACTTGGAAGTTTGGAATGTCCACATTGCAGAAGTAAGCAGGAGGGTGTTTTGCTCATTTCAGTCACTGAAGCGTCTTCAGAAGGTCCTGCCTTTCTCAACTAAAGTTACTCTTGCTCAGTCTCTTCTTCTACCTCTTCTTGACTACGCTGTTGTCTGCTTCCTTGATGCGACTGAGGATCTTCTTGACAAACTGGAGCGTCTGCAGAATTTGTGACCAAGTGTCGGAATTTCGAAGGCAATTGAAGTGGCTGCCTATTTGGCAACGTCGGGATTGCCACACTCTTTCTTTTTTATTCTCTGTTCTTCATAATCCCAACTCCCCCTTGTATCTTCGGGAACGCTTTGAGTATCTTGTTCCGAGAGGAAAACCTTGTCGCTCATCATCCTCTCTTCTCCTTCGTTTTCCTCCTCACTCCTCAAGCCGCTACAGTGGATCTTTTACCGTTCGTGCTGTGCGCCTCTGGAATTCTCTTCCACATACATTGAGAGCTAGCCCTTCGTTGGAGGTTTTCAGGGGAAGAATTAGGGAACATTTTTTATCAACATGACCCATATATATGTATGTTTATAGGTATTTATTTATTGTATATGTAATGTTTATGTATAGTGTGCTGTATGCACATCTGTTTAGTATATTTTTAATTTTAAGTTAGATTTAATTTATGTTTAATTTTTTTTGTTTTTTTTTTGTTGTACATTTAAAGTTCCTCAAAATTTGTAAATTTTCCTTGTAAATGTTATGGTTTGCTGTAAGAAAACCCAGTTGTGGGTTAAGCTCGCCTATGTACATCAACTGTCCTATTTTTATTGTTAGTATAAAATTGTGTGTACAATAAAGAATAAAGAAGAATAAAGAAGCTATGCTAATGTTTTTATTCTGGGAAACATGAACATTGACATAAAAAACAACAGCTCCGATCGTAGAGCTGGAAACTATTTGAATTTGTTAGCATCTCATGGCCTCTTGCCGACACATGTATATCCCACAAGAGCAGGAAATTGCTTGGATCATGTTTTATTGAAGTCTCGGCTAGATTCTATCACATTGGTCCTTGAATGTTTTATTATTGATCACTTTCCAACGCTTTTTACAATATCTTTAAAGAAAACACCAATATCATCTAGTGTCTATCGCAATGGAATTAATTATTGTGCAATACGTGACGCTTTAGTTCAAGTAGATTTTACGCCTGCATTAAATGCATCTGACGCAAACTTTGCTGCAAGGTTTTTGGTTAGTGTGGTATCGGAAATAATTAAAAACAACACTAGCAGTTCTAAAGTATCGCGAAGAAAAAGAAATGTAAAGCCCTGCATCACGCCGGGGCTGATACGCTGTATTCGTAATCGAGATAGAATGCACATGGCACAAAAAAGGGATCCCACACATGTTACACTTATACTATCATACATTAGATACAGAAATTTCATTAATAAATTACTTATAGAACTCAAAAGACAATTTCATAAAAATTTACTTCAAGACGCAAAAAAACAAAACGAAGGTTACCTGGGACGCCATTAAAACTATAACAAACTCGAATAAGAAATCTTCATCAGCTGAATTGCTTCTTAAAATTAAGGAAAACCCGACTTTGTCAGTAAATGTAGTTAACTATTTCTTTACTAACATTGGTAGGGAGCTAGCTACACAAGTTCAGTAGATACCAACTTTTTGCACATCATCTCCCAATGACTTAATAGTTGCTTCTCAGTATGATTCGCTAGTTCTGATTCAAACCGACGCTGAAGAAGTAGAGCTTCTCATAAAAAAATTACGTAAGGATTGTGCTGTCGGCTAGGACAGTATTTTTGCATTTATTCTACAGTCTTCACTGCTATATTTGTACCTGTTTTGACGCACATCTGCCAACTATCACTTTCTACTGGAGTCTTTCCTGATGTCTTTAAGCGGGCACTTGTGCACCCCATTCATAAGAGTGGCGACGGAGACGTTGCCAGCAATGTCTAAAATTCTTGAAAAACTGCTAAATAATCGACTGACGAACTATCTAGAATCAATTTGAATCTAGTCCACGGAAGATGCAGTCTTATCATTCAAGTCAACAATACAGTGGACAGTCTGGACAAAAAGAAGTGCCTGGGATTATTTTAAGACCTCAAAAAGGCCTTTGATACCGTCTCCATTCCGATTCTTATCTCTAAGCTGGAGAGAATTGGCGTCAGAGGAACGGCTCTAAAATTATTTAAGGACTATTTGACAAATAGGACGCAAGCGGTGAAGATTGGAGATTGCATCAGCATAGACAAGGGGTTGGTTTTTAGAGTTCCACAGGGGAGCATATTGGGGCCTCCTCTATTCACAATTTATATTAATGACCTGTGTGAGCTAAAATCTCCCAATTTCCAAGTATTTGCTTACGCAGATGACACTGTACTCTTTATTCGCGGTCTCGCATGGACTGATGTTAAAGCTGATGTGGAGGCCGCGTTAAGTAGAGCCATGTGGTGGTTATCGCGTAATATACTGACGCTCAATATTGAAACAACCAAGTACGTAACATTGGCACTTAATAACTCTGTTCTCCCATTTCTGAATGCTTTCTCTATTAAATCCTATACTTGTGATCTGCTTTCTGACTGTGGTTGTGTGGAAATATCCCAAGCCACAACTATTAAATACCTTGGCATTAATATTTACTAATTTCTAAACTGGCTGTGTCATATTGATGCCCTGACCTCACGTGTAAGAAAGCTAATCTACGTGTATAAGCTACTCCGTAATGCCCTTGATTTGAATAACCTTATGTTGGTCTACCTTGCACTATGCCAATCGATACTATGTTAATGCATCACAACATGCGGTGGGGCAGCAAAGACTATAATGCTACCTTTAGAAAGGGCACAAAGAGCTGTTCTTAAGGTCATGTCAAAAACGACGTTTCGATTCCCAACTGCTAAACTTTATAGTGACACAGCTACTCTTTATACAGCAAATAATAATTAAGAAACACTACTCAACTTTTGACCCTTCAATTTGTAAACGCCGATCGGATCTAGTCTGTCCCTCATTCAGACACAGAACAAAAATGGTTAAAAGGCATTATAAAATTATTAGCGGTTTTTTGTACAACAAAATTAATAAAATTTTAAACTTGTACCCATTAAGAAAAATGGAGGCAAAAAAGAAATTGAAATCTCGGCTTAATAAACTATATTACACTAATACTGAGAATCTCCTTAATCAACACTAATAAAATTATGAGATATAAATCCCTTTTTAAAAGTTTATTTCCCCCAGATAATAGCCTAATTTAATTAATTTTCATCTGCCATATTAATTTACATAAACACACTCACAATAGCACACCTACTACCACTCACACTATCATATACAGCACATAGACACACTCTTACACATTCGCACTTTTGTATTTTAGTTCGTAATTATTATGGATTTCCTATCCAGTGATTTAAAAACCTTTTAATACAGACGTTTAGTGTAATAATCCTAGTGAGGTGATGGAGCATCCCCTAGTGTCCGTAATACAGGTTAACTCCTAGCACGGGACTGGGTCTTGATTCGTTATCCACTGTAGTCTTTTATCCGTCACTCTTGATGTAGTATTAAGTTAATTTGGACTTTGGTTTTAATACAATAAAGATTTATTAATATTATTATACTTAGATACGGCTTATGGATATGGCTTACCATTGCATAGTGGATGCTTTTTAACCTATATGTGGCAAAACCGCTGTCAAATACCCAGTAAAAGGCAGAATCTAAGTTATAAAGTTAGTCTCATTATCCTCGACGCTAATTCAGGCCGTCAGGCTGTCAGACAAACTGATTATACCACAATTATGTTTAAATCGCGGCCATTAGAGGTAATGCTAGTCGAGTTGGTTTTAATCGCGTCTATTTATGAGACAGAAGGAATTATAATACGAGTATTATACATTCTTTTATCTTTGAATACTAACTGAATACTACGTAGGGTAACCAGTTACTGTGGGTGGATAACCTTCCACGCAATATTGCAATAAGTACGGCGAAGTCCTCAAATAACCTTCAAGTTGATGAGAGGATACCGTAGGGTCTTCTTTGAAGATGGAAAAGCACGTGGGATACCATAGCGTTGGAGGAAGTGATGGTCACAAAGGAGGCGATGATACAACCTCCATCCCTATCCGTTGCAGTGACTCGGGAACGATCTCGGTCACCATAGAATATGGCCTGCAGGTAACATTCTTGGGAAATTTCTAACCTGAACAGTCAAGTGTCTGAGACGGCGGTGGTGTGCTGTTTTCAGCAGCTCTTTAGCGGTAACGGAGCCGTAACTATGCATCCGCAGAGAACGGGGTCCACATGCATTTATGCGGACTGCGGGAATACCTTGCTGGGGCAGCGTAATCAAATGCGCAAGCCGTATGGTGTTAGTCAGTAAGAGTATGAAAAACCCCCTTCACCTGCCCCAGGGTGGCGGACATCCATTCTTATTCTTTATTGTACAGACAATTTTATATGATCAATAAAAATAGGACAGTTGATGTACATAGGCGAGCTTAACCCACAACTGGGTTTTCTTGCAGCAAACCATATGATTTAGAAAGAAAATTTACAAATTTTGAGGAACTTTAAATATACAACAAAAAACAAAAAAATTAAACATAAATTAAATTTAACTTAAAACTAAAAATATACTAAACGGATATGTATACAGCACACTATACATAAACATCCATCCATGTGGACTTTTACATGATAAATAAGGGTAGTAGTTATAGAGAGGTTCCAAGTTCAGACACATATGTCCTGAAGCGTTGCAGCTGAGCATGCGGACGAAGTGTTATTGGGTTTTTCTATTTCAGAAGGCTAGGGTCAACCGTGGTCGGTCGTGGGGTAAATACAGGCAGGCACTGTACTTTACGTAATTTATTTCATTGCCATTACTGTTAAAACTGTGAAGGAAAATATCGTGATGAATCTGTTATATATTCGAATCAAAAGCTCGAAAATATGTGACTTAAAACAACCCGCTTTGAGCCACGTAGTAGCTCAATCACTCTAATATGGAACAGACCTGTATTCCAGCAGTAGGAAAGTTTTCGCTTCGATCATTGACTCGACACAGGTTCTAATTCAATATTGAGTACAATTCTTTTTAGAACAATTCCTTATATTAAGGAATACGTGTCCTGTTTTTTCAAGTAATATTTGGTAACTGTATTGCTTCGTTTTAGGGCACTTCACTCTCGAACTAAAATTAGATTCTATTTTTGGTTGAGACTTTTTGGGAGATATCTTGGCTGGGAATAAATAGTCGAAGGCTTTATCTTTTGTAACAGGCCGTTAAAAATATTTAAATAATATCTAATAACTAGGTATTCATTTTCCATTTTATACTCAGGTGCTTGGAATACGGGTCACTAATATTTAAAACCTGAGTCTCTTGGAATCTAGAAATGTGTATTTGTTGGAATACATTTAACAATGGAACATTGAATTTCGTTTAAAAAGGAACCATACTTCTTCTACGTTTGTCTTCCAATAAATTCAGATTACCGAACGCAGTACATATGTTATAGCCGAAAGTGTATTTGTCGAGCGAGCACTGGTGGCCGAGTGGTAATGGCTCCGACTTACGAGTTGTAGGTCGCGGGTTCAAACCCAGCCAGGCGCATTACTTTGTGTAATTAATTTCATCACCACTGCTCTCAAAACGGTGAAGAAAAACATCGTGAGGAAACCGGCATGTCCTAGAACCAAAAATTTGAAGACATGTGACATTCACCAACCCGCACTGGACCCGCGTGGTGGATTATGCCCATTCCCTCTCCTAGAGAGGAGGCCTGAGTCCCAACAGTGGGAACATTGAAAGGCTGATTATGCTATGCTATAAGTGTATTTGTGCAAATTATGAAGAAACTCAAGAAACTGTTACATTGCAATATCAACATACTAGTTGATCGACTGCTAAAGAGTTTTGAGTCTAATTTGAGTGAATTTTGAGTTGATTTTTCTATGAAATACATATCAGTGAGGCGGGCAAATAAAATCAACACCACAGATTAAAAACAAACGTCAAAACAGCTGATGACGTAACAGGAACACAAGTCAGTGCGATCAGCAAATACATGATTTTGCATTACATTATCAATTTTGGTGATTGGATTGGATTTAATGTGATGTAGTTTTTTAAAGAGTTCTTCTTAAAAAACTCTTTAAAGTGACACCCATAACATAGGGGTAGGGGTGGATAAAAAAATAACTAGATCGCCATCTTTACAAGTCCGCCGTATTTGATTTAGGATGACGTCATTTAGCTAAGCATGCTTTGTCATTTAAACTGAATGCCAGCAAATTTTTAGCTCAATCGGTTTGGGGTAACCAAACCGATTGCCTAAGCCAGTTTTTATTATTTTTTCTTTTTTATCCTAAATCGTACAAAAACACACATCATCATCTTCCTGCCCTTATCCCGTGTTATTTGGGGTCGGCGCAACACGTTTTTTTCTTCCACTCTGCCCTGTTACTCGTCATGCTATCACTAACTTCCTTTTCTTTCATATCACTCTTCACACAATCCATCCATCTTTTCTTTGGTCTCCCTCTCCCTCTCCATCCATCCACCTGTAAACTCATAACTCTTTTAGTAACATGCGTTTCATCCCTCCTCTTCACATGACCATACCAAGATAAACGATTCCCTTTCAACTTTTCAGTCACTGGCGCCACTTTCAAACTTCCCCTAATATATTCATAGTACAAAAACACACAGTATATAGAAATTCGTCTTAACTAAGTAAAGTAAAGTTATTAGATAGTAAACACACTGAGTCTTGGATCAATGAACTGCGTGGGAACATAGCACGTCGTGTCTGTAATCACAGGAAAGTTATTCTTTTCTTATCGTTGAACTAGCTGTTGCCCGCGACTTCGTCCGCGTTAACTTCGTAAAACTGTACAATCACTCTGTGCTTGCAATAATTTATTGTACTTTAACATAAAACGGTTAAAGGTAAAAATATCCGAATTGAGAACCTCCTCCTTTTTTAGAAGTCGGTTAAAAACGCAAATTACCTTCAGGAAACATGTTATGTACTCGTCCAGATCCAGATGTATGACCGTCACTGAATAGAAAGAGCATGTATGGGTCGTAGCAGTTGTCATTTCTGCCTACCCCAAGGGAAAAGGCATATGTATGCATGGGCATATGTATGTTTCTGGTTTATGTTCTGGTAAAACAACATTGTATGATTTTAACCCCTCGCCACAGTGAGCACGCCACAATCAAATCGCAGCGGTAATGCCTGTCTTTGAGAAGTGTCTACAGAGGCGTCACGGCATCCTCTTTTTGTGCAGGACTCACCGGTTGTGGATGTTTCGGAAGGTATCTGTGTCGAATTCAGCGGGAAGAAACACTCGGGTCTCACCATTGTGCGAATTGCCCGGAGAATACGATGGAGCATACGGTGGAAGTCAGTCCCGCTTGGTCGGAGAGCCGGCGCCGCCTTGTCCTTATGGGGGCGATTGGTGGAGAAAATGACAACCAGTAGCCTCCTTCAGTGAAGCACTACGATCAAAGAAGGTGGCTGAAACTATGAGGGATAGGACATCCTGACTCCTCAGCGGTCGCTGCAAGGGACGCTCCGGGTGTTGAAAGTCGCAAGGCAATTCCCAGCCATTGCAAACACGGGATTGCGGTGGTGCTGTCCGGCCGTCTGGTCAAAGCAGTCCTGAATCGACGGCGCGTAGTATTCTACGCGCGACTCAAAGAGATTTCAGCAAATGGATAGGGCCCTCTAGGGCCGATGTCTGCTAGGGCTGCAAGATTGATCGAAAGAGTTATCTCCCATAACAATTTTCGCCTCAATAACTTTTCACTGAAGAGTTTAAGCAGTTAGACAGCTTTGATAGAGGTAAACGAAGGAGCATAATCGGGACACCGACCTTTAGCTGGATAACGTGCACTGATAGTGAAAAGCCTTAAGTGAATCCCAAAACTACCATCATCATCCGGCAGGCAAAAAGTCCGCCGCTGTACATTTGTGCATAAAGGATTAAATAAATAAATAAATCATCAACTATCTTCTTCCACAACAGTACTTATGAAGAATTTGCGAGAGCATGCTTGCATTGATTATTGCAGTTTGATCATTTTAAGCGTTAGAATTACATGTTCATTTACCTAGGATATTTTGGTGTGTATTTAATTGATATCCCCGTATATAAGACAAATGTTTTTTCCATAGTGGGAACTACCTTATGAAGAGTCTCCAACTTATGAATGAACTACGGCGAAACTTTGTGGGCGTGTATCCCCGTTCAATCGAACTCGCATATTGATGGCCAAACCGAGAAATTACTGACACCGATTGCCTCTATGAGGACACGGCAGTTCACTCAAGATGGATAGACCTCCACCGCATGCTACACCGAGTCCTCCAGGCGATTCACAAAATGGTAATATCAGGGTACTTTCAACCGAACCCAGAACAGAAACCGTTCGAAACACCCACAACAGTCCTGAGCTTATCCATAAAACAATGAAATTACGGTTAACAAATGTAGCAGCCGATAAGTGTTATCCCTGAGACTGGCCTCCCTTAGAGGGTTGTTCCAGTGTTGGTCACCACTTATTGCAAAGAGGTAACGTCCAGATATCGACGTAAGGCTGCAAGGAATCTGAGATACATTATACGTTATCGAACTGTGATCAAAAAAACACATTCGTTCCCGTTTTATATGAAGCAGTGACTGTAAATAATAATACACACCATTATTAATCCGCAAGGTGCCATCATGCCGGAGGACACAGTGGAGATGTGCCCTGCAAGGGCGGAGCACCGCCGTGTCCTCGTGGAGGTAATCGCCGTCAGTGACCTCTCGCGCCGGGCTCTGATCCAGAGCGAGGAGTAATGGCAGGCGTTTGCCTCCTTCTGCAAAGCCTTAATGCTAGCGAAGGCGGAGGCCGCACGCGTTAGGGAACGAACGGCCTCACGCCGAGCCGAGATTCCGACCCCGACTACCAATCACGGTAGACGCGGGCTTCCGGACGTCGAGCAATGGGTAGCTAGCCGTTCTGTAGTTGACCGGATCGAGCCCAATCCTCAACAGCGCGTAGTGATAGATACAGGTGTAGTTTTAGTCAGTAAAAGATTGACACGTCCTCCCGCTCCAACCAGAGCGGGAGAAATCATTGGATGATTTCCACCCTTAAAAAAAGAAAAAAGGTGCCATCATCATCATTATTATTTCAGCCGAAAGACGTCCACTGCTGGACATAAACCTCCCCAAGTGTCGCTATAATGACCGGTCCTGTGAGTCTCTCTTCCATCGGATTCCCGCGACCCTCACCAGGTCATCGGTCCACATGGGGACCATCCAACGCAAGGTACCCTGTAACCCCTTCCGAAAATGTGGCCGTGTTATTTTAAAGTGAATAATTAAATACATATAGGTATTTACTTTTATCGTCTTTGGATGGTATCCCTAGAATAATCACGGTCAATTAGCCTGCTACAATAATGGGAAAACAATAATAAAAATAAGCAGTAGGATTGTTAAAAATGCCTCCGTCTTTCACCAGTTTAACCATAACTGTAAACGTGGGCGATGGCCATTCTTCTGCCACTCAGAAAATTACGTAAAATACGCAATGCCATCTATCAAATTTAATATGAAGTTCAACCGTCATTGTCATCATTATTTCTACTTTGAGTCTTTAGATGGCGTTGCGAGTATCTGAATTGCTTATGGTGTCATATTTTACTTCTCGAAAACTTTGATTTCATACCGTTTGTCTTTCATATGCTTTGTTTAATTGCGATGAAACAAAGCCTAAGTAAGATAATTATCAAGTTCCACACAATTTAAATGTATTAAAGTTATGTACATCGATTTCTAAAATTAATAATACGCACTTCACTAAAAATTTCTACAGATATATTATATACGTAGATTTATAAAAAAAAAATTGTAAGCATGCAAAAATATATAAAAAAATCTTATTCACGATGACAAAATGGAACAAAAATTTCTCCTAAGAGAGCCGTATGGGATTTGAACCACCTTCACATTACATGAAAGTCTAGTTACGAAACCACTGTGCTGCGGTCTTCGATGAATAAACTATAAAATAGACGTTCTTATATAAACGTCATAATTGACTGGTTGGCTCCCTAACGATGATAGCGTGATGATTTTCGTTTTAGAAGTTAAGTTTGCAGCTAAATGGAATAATGTAACATTATAGTACGTGATTTTACTCGTCGCTTTGATTTTATTATGTGTTTTGATTAGTTTTTACAAAATATTTAGAAGATATCGAATAGAAAGGTCAATTTTATTTTGAAAAAATGGTAAAAGTTATTTTAATACAAAAAAATAAGACAAAATAATGTCCAAATTTTTAACTGTAGCTGGGAATTGAACTCGCGGCAAATGTCGTTCAATACCTACATTTTGGATTATTGCTCACCCCACATAGCAAATAGCGTGATAGTTTATAGCCTATCAGTTGCCCTGACCTATAAGGATTATGTATGCAAAATTTGAACAGGATCGGTTCAGTAGTTTTTGCGCCAATTAATACCATCACAAAAGAATTTTACTGTTTTATTATATGTATAGATATAGATTTTCTTTTTTTAAATATCTTTGTACAAAGAAAGTGTTACTGTCACCCTACAGCATGAGCTACTTATTCTCATGATACGAAGGAACTCCGGTAAAGCAAGAAGGCGAAAACCTCTTTTGCATTTTTAGCGTTTTCCTATAGGTACATATCACACTAATATTAAAAAGATAAAAGTATTTGTGTGTGGGTGTATAGTGTGTATGTTGTGAAAGGATTTCGATGAAATAAAGCTTTGAATGCACTGGTAGTCCATGTTCTGGGCACATTGGATACTTTTTATCTCGGAATTAACTTAATTGTCCCTTGGGACAATTTCCTACTTCCACGCGGGCATAGCCGCTCGTTTATTATAAGTGCAGTCAAATTATGAAACTCTTTGCTAGCGTCAGTGTTTACCACAATCCGTCAGCTTTCAAATAAGGCCCCTCGCCAACGGCGACTTTTTGTAGCGATGCAATAGCGCGTTTGCTTCGATACAGTCGCGATGCGGTCGCTAGCTGTTTGACCAAGCCCACACCACGATTCTCAGTCGCGATGCTAACGCGATACTGTCGCTATGCAAACGCGATTCAGTAATAGCACAGGAATGAAGTTTTTGTATGTGCAATGTTTCACTTACGCGCCGTTGACGCAGTTTTAGAAACATGCATTGACGGCGCGCTTTTATCCTATTAAAGGTCTACAGGCTGCGTCTGACTTACGTGCTTATCGCGTCTGTATTGCTACAAACGCGCGTCAAGGGCGCGTTTAAAAAACGTGGTGTGCACACGCCCTAGGATCGAACAAGCATCTCCTGACTCGCCCCTTCCATCGCAGGCTACCGAAGACCCATTCATTGCTCCCCATTAGGTGAGATTAAGGTCATTGAGAAATAAGAAAATCAAAGAGTATTAGAAAAAAATACTTGGGTTAAATACAGCCTTGCTTTAAGTGTCCCAAATAAAATGATTAACCCAATATAGAGCATTGATCTTGTTAGATTGACTTTATCGCCTTTTTACGCCAGCTCACTTTTGGATGTTTTCTCTTTTTTTTTTGGAAATGTAATTTGCTACTGTTAGTGGGAAACACTGTTCTGTTTTTAAAACGAGTGTATTTAGGATAATTTAATAAAGTAAACCAACATGCTTCTATTTAATCCAAAAGATTTACTAAAGCAAAAGTTTGTATGTAGTTATGTGTATGTGTATAATATATTTTGATACACCTTCACGCTCAAACAACTGAACATATTTGGATGAAATTTTCACACAGTTAGAAGCCCCAGAACAGGACATAAGATATCTTTTTTAATGAAGTATTATAAATCCAGATATCAGTTGCGATATTTTTTATCTCGGGAATATGTTTCCTTGGGATAATTTTCTACTTTTACGAGGAGAATTCACTGGTTGAAGCTAGTGTGTATTTGTCAACTTTGTCGTTCACTGTACCAAGTAGGTAATACACTACCAAGATTCGTAGATCGATGCAAGTTCTACGATGTGTCCAATCTCAGGTAATGTCATGCAAGTTTGTATCCAATTTCATAGCGCATGACAAGGATATGTTAGTCATATGTGATACGTCGCAGCGTAATCCGGTTTAGAAGGTTGGTACATCTTTCTTTTAGCAAGATTAAAATGTTATAAGAATTGAAATAATAAAATCTTTTTAGGCTTGTTACTTTTTCACTTCTCCACGAGTACGTAGTAGATTTCTTTAATTTGATACCTATATAAAGTAACGCGTCTTTCGGCGTCGCTGTTTAACGCGAATAATAATAATATTCCACAACTTTCACACAACGTCATCTAGTTCCAAACTAAGCAGTGCTTGTGCTATGAGTACTAGACAACTTATAAACATAATTATATATTTCTAAATACATACATATTATAGATAAATTACATCCAGACACAGTTCAAATGATCGTGTTCATCAAACAAACATATGTTTTGGGTGGGAATCGAACCCACGACCTCCAGTATAGCAGTCAGGGCTACAAACCACGAGACCAACAGGCCAGATAAAATTAATGTAGTTATGAAGCGATCCGATGCGTTTCTCGTGTATTTAACGTGACACGGCGGCTCTGTCTTACATGCGCGCAAATTCGCTGCTCCAGCCACCATTTATATAAAACAAGTCACCGCATCGCAAGAGTTCGCATGAATATATCAAATCACACAGACACCGCATCGCTTCGCGTTTCCACCCTTGTTGAATCGCTTATGTAGGACACCGTGGTAGTAGGCAGGTGCTGTGAGAAATGTAGTTTTCTGAAATATGCTAGATACCGCACCGCAAGAGTTTGCGCGAAAATATCAAATCAACAAACGCATCCGCTTCGCTTCCATCGTTGCACCCACGTGTTGTTGGTCACGTATGTTGGTTCCCTTCGCGCCGCATCGCTTCGCGTTCGCATTTCCCTACGTAGGACACCGCGTTAGTAGTCAGGTACCGTGGAAAATTAAGTTTTCTCATGTATACAGTTCTCGTGACCAAGGGTAGGGCACATTGCTCGCAGAACGGATGGCCGTTGGGGCCGAAAGGTTCTGGAATGGCGACCACGTACCGGAAGACGTAGTGTTGGAAGGCCTCCTACAAGGTGGACCGATGACCTGGTGACGGTTGCGGGAGTATAATAGATGCGAGACGCACAGGACCGTTCAATGTGGTGGCACTTGGGGGAGGCCTATGTCCAGCAGTGGACGTCTTTCGGCTGAAATGATGATGATGATGACAGTTCACGTATATTTGCATAGTGATAGTGGTCATTGAACCACCTAAAGGTTTGACATTCTATTTTTAAAATCGGAATAGACATCGGCAAATCCCGTCCTGATTTCAATACATATCGTGATCCCATTTGCTTAATAACGGAAAACGATACGTACTTTGTTGTTCGGGTCCCAACTCAGAAATATTAGGGAAAAAGGGCCATGTTCAAATGAAACAGTTCTTTATAGATCATCCGTATTATTATCAGTCAACATTGACACTATATCATAACCTTTTTTTCTTTTTTTTTAGTTTTTGTTTGTTATAGGGACAACAGAAATATATAATCTGTGAAATTTCAACTGTCTAGCTGTCAAGGTAGCAGACAGATAGACGGACGGTGGCGTCTTACTAATAGCCCTATTAGTGGTAGGGTCTCGTTTTTACCCTTTCGGTATTGAACCCTAAAAAGGGAATTTAGGTTCCTAAGTATCATCAATTTTCGGAAACTTGTAGTTATATATATTATTTGATTATGTTTTCAACGTAGATGTAGGAACTTAATAAGCTTCGGGACTGTTCGAAAGAATCACCGCAGCCTTGGAACGAAAAGAGCAACTGAAGAAACACGGGTTGAGGTCAGTGAAAGTCAGACATAATGAATTTTTTAATACTATAAACTAGTGCTTGACTGCGATCCCGCCTGATGGTAAGCAGTGATGCAATCGTTGATGGTGAGGCGCACTAGTTTATTAAGAGCCTATTCACCCTAACCAGAGGCGTAGCGAGGACTAATTTAGAAGTGGGCTAAGGCACATCAGCGAGGCTTTTTTCTTTCATAAATTCGAAAACGCGACTGTCGCAACCCAGTGTTCGACCACATCGTCGCTTACCATAGGGTGAAATAGTGGACAAACGCGAGCCTGTCAATTTAAAAAAAAAAACTCGTTCTTATAGAGCCTTCGCTTGGGCGAGGTCCCTTTGGGTGCGTGGTCTTGGGCGAGAGCCCACTACGCCCACGCCTAGCTACGCCACTGACTCTAGTCTTGAAAGCACCTAAATTATTCCAGTCTTTCGATGTACGCGGTATTAAAGACGAGGCGAAACGCTTAGTCCGGACCGTAGAGGTGTGACCAAAAAAAGTTTAGCTACGATAAAAAAAACAGATCAGTCCAATCCAGATCAATAGTCCAGATTAGATGATCTACTAATCTGCCGATAGTCCTCTTGTCTTGTCGACGGAACTTGTGAGTAGGGTCAGCAAACGAAATGGAGACGGATTACAATAATCCTATGAAGAAATATAGGGTTCTATATTGCCGACCAAAGCAAAACGGACGATTCTGCCCCTTTAGGTAAAATTGATTTAGGTATTCACATATCCGGAATTAGCAAAACCAGGTGAATATACTATGCAACTCTCCGTGTTTAAGTTAGACTAATGAAAAGTCTATATAGTTTCGCCGAACAAAGGTTCAATATTTCAATTCTTTAATTTTTTGTGTTTTGGTAAGATGCGTCCGTTTTGCTAATGGTGATAGAATTGATACCAAGATCTAGAGGTCAATGACATGGGCGGTGAATAACCTTACAATCAAGTTTTCCTCTGAAGTGGGTGGAACTGTAATTTAAAAATGGAACGCGTTTGTCATTTCTTTTGTTAATTGGGTCTGCGAAATTAATAAATGTTTTTTTTCAGAATTTTGGCGCCGCGTAGCTTTTGAAAATTATACGGAAACGTAGGCATTGTTAAATACTAACTATATATTTTATTTATAGCATATACACTATCTCATGGCTCGATCATGTGTCTATCAACTTTTTTTTTTTGTAATATCATCTAATTATTTCATCCGCTCCGAATAGAGCGAGGAGTGCCAGACTTTTACTGGCTAAAACCCACAGTGTTCATTTAGTTGTCCTTTGCGAGAGCCACGGTAGCTCTTTCCAATAATCCGTAGCCCTGGCAGGCGGATGCCTTTCATCTAATTCTGTTCAGCCGTTAGTATATAATTGACTTACAAAAGTACAAACATACAGTTCATAATTAAAATTTTATTACGATGAATAAATCGTTATTCTAGTTTACATTTTAATTATTTTTTCGTGTATCCTTATATACAACATCATTTTTAGTATATGCGAAACCTGAATATAGTTTTTTCAGAATCAGTAACTGAATCGATTCCAATAATTTTTACACTATGTTATAATTTTTCCGAAAAATATATAAAAAAGGTCACAAATTGGACACCACTCACAATAAGTACAACACAGGATACGGCAGGTCGTAGCGGGCACCAGGTATTAGCGCATAGCTAGGTGCGGGAGCAAGACAACCGCTCAGTCGCTCAGATGTCCCAGTGACCATGTATTTGTGCGGACAATCAGTTAACATAATAAGCTTAAATAAATAACTTTGTGATTTTACATGATACAGTTATGAAATTTTGTACATAGGTTCATTACATAAAATAATAATACTAGACACGTATTTCGGGTTTCGCATATACTAAAACTAATGTTAGATATTACTTGGGAATTAATTGTATTTTTCCGGGGAGAGGGCACTGGCTTAACACAGTTTAATCACCTAGCACAGGAGACAGGTACTTCAATAAAATTGTAATAATGTCTTATGTTAATAAAGATTATTATTATTTGAAAAGGACATAAATGTGTGTACAATATAACCAGGTGGAAGAAAATAATTAATCATAGCTAATGACCTTCAAACAAGACAGTCTTTATCTTATAATTAATATAATTTTATCACACATGGAATGAATGAATTATGGATTAATATAATTTTATCCCACAGGCTGACATGACGCACGGCTGCTTACAAGCCGTGCGTCATATCAGCCTACTTGGATTTACTTGTCACAATCCTTGAGAGGACATACTTTTAAATTAAAACCGAAATCGTGTAAATCTGACAAGCACTTTTCGAGTAACAGAAGGATCAACTGGCAGATTGGCAAATAAATGTTTTGTTTATTACTATTATTCTTATCTAGCTTCCGTCACTTCCGTCGACTTGTACTTCCCCCTTTATAAATTATAGTCTATGTGTCATTCCAATGTATCTCAACATCATGGCCCTTTTTTTAAGGTGGGAAATTATCTAATGACTTCCCCCACTCTAGGGCAGAGTTAGAGAGCGTGTCAGACTTTTACTGACTAAAACCACTCCTACGTTCTTTTTGTTAACCATGCGTTCTAGGACCTCGGGTTTCCCTTTCAGAAATCGACTCATGGCCCCAGCAGGCTTCGGCCTTACTGGGCCGCTAAAGATTTGCTGACATCTTATTAAGGCACGCGTGGAACACTACGTGCCGTCGACGACTCGGGATCGGTCCGGACGGTTATCGGACGGCCGGACGGTGATCTACCCATTGCTTGTCGTCCGCAAGCTTACGCCTACTGTTGCTGGTAGTCGGGGTGGGGTCTTGGCGGCTGGAGCGTGAGGATGTTCGTTCCCTCACGCTAGTTACGGCACTGTGTTTGTATGTACCTATTTAGTTTATTTGGTAATAATCCTTAAAAAAAAGGAAATGGAATATAATCTGAATCATACCGCAATTGGACGTTTATGGATATACTCCTTGCGTCGTATTCCTCAATGCTGAGGGTCGTTACCTCCCTGCTTCATCATTTTTATGTTGTTCCTCCATCTATTCCTGTCTCTGACGGTGTGAAGGGTCTTGTATATCGTGGAGTCAAGAGCGGTGCGGATCTAGTCGGACCAACGGATTGGGCTGCGCTCGCGAGGCCTTTTTCCATCTACTTTACCAGTCACTATGAGCCTTTCGAGGTTTCCACCGTCTTTCCTTGTATTGTGGCCGAAGTATTGCAGAATATTGCGAAGACACTCTGACGACAACCGCGAAGAGATTTTTAGCTCTCGCTGTATGGAATTGTTGTCCAAGGGATACGGAGCATTTTTCTCCAGTACCACATCTTAAAGATAATGATGGATGACATCTTTTTAATAGATAGGCATATAGTGACAGTAATTAATGGCTATTAGCCAAAAAAGTTTCTAATGTGGAAAGTTTTAAAGCCAATCAATTTTCAAGGACGTTCGGGTTCATATACTGAAGTGGGGTGATTGATCTATTAGAGCGTAGGTTGGTACTTATGTTACCATGTCCTTCAAACTTCTTCAACTGTTTACCTACAACTAGTGTTCGATCGAAACTAATTTTTAAAGCCGAAACCGAATTTCAGTTTCGGCTTCAGTTGAAATCGAAGCTTTTATATAAGGTCATGTTTTCGTAGGTCCCCCTACGAAAACATGACCTTAGTCAATCAGTCTTTTTTTATTTTAATATCATACATACTTAATATTATATTGCTGAACAGTTTGTTTGAACGCGTTAATCTCAGGAAATGCTGCTTCGAAATTAAATATTTTTGTGTTAAATAGCCTATTTGTCGAGAAAGGCAAAAGAAAAACATCAGTAGCAATAAATCAGAGACGTGGGTAATGTGATTTTACCCAGGGACAGCTATATTATGTTAATATAATATAATAATAATTCTGTCTCTAATTATTGAGGCACAAAACAAAATTACATCTTACCCAGTAAATAAGACGGAACATAAACTTGTTTTCCTGCCTATATAATTATTTAGTATGTATGTATTTTAGTGTTAAGTATGTACTTTGTTTCTTTTTTTTCTCACTACTTATTAAGCTTATTTTGTATTGCACCAAGTGCAACCCCATTTTAAGTCCAGACAATCTCTTTCATGCCAGTTTGCCTGAAAGAGATCGCGGAATGCGATAAGGCCGTCAATTGTATGTTTTTAAATATAAGACTCAATGAATAATTTATTATCTTGGTGTACAATAAGGTATATATAAATAAATAACATAACTTCCGATCGCAGCACGAAACCTCTCTTATTAAGTTTCAATAGCCGAAAAATGAGTTTCGGCTGCCATACAGCCGAAACTCATTTTTCGGCCGAAACTAGGACGAAATCGTAACTGAAACCGAAAGTTTCGTCAAACACCACCTACAAGTTTTAGTTGTTTTGTTAGTTAAAGGGTCTTCGTAAACAAGTGCAACGCGACTATGTAACTAGTCGTGTCGTTGACATCTCTTCGTTCTCAAATTGTTTTGTGGCGTTTGTATGTGGTATTTACCATCTAGAGAGAAATGGTTTTATTTGTAAAAAAAATGTTTATTAACACATTGTCGTATACATGCGGCACATCTGTCTGCGGCAGCCTTAGGCGTTTGTTGTATGGAAATTCATTGCTGTAATAGGGTATCTGTTTTATATCTTCATTATCTATTTCAAAATTACTTTCTGTTTCTTTTTAACCTCAGATACATTAGGGGACAAAATATTCTTTTGTTAGTGGTTAGTGGCCCTGACTGCTAAGCCGGAGGTCGTGGGTTCGATTCCCACCCAGGACAAATGTTTGTGTGTTGAGCACGATCACTTGTTCTGTGTCTGGGTGTAATTTATCTATATATGTAAGTATTTAGAAATATATAAGTATGTTTATCAGTGGTCTAGTACCCATAACACAAGCTCTGCTTAGCTTGGGACTAGACGGCGTTGTGTGATAGTTGTGGAATATTATATTATATTATTATATTCTCAAACTTAACGCACAACGCTCTATCTACGTATTTTTTTTATATGTTTAATTCATTTTTAATATTACTTTAACATATTTTTAGCTCGCCAAACTTTATACTTCATTTGATGGCGAGTCATCATCATCTTCCTGCCCTTGTCCCATCTTATTTGGGGTCGGCGCAATACGTTTTTTTCTTCCATTCTATCCTGTCGAGTAACGCTCGTTATTCGATCACTTCACCACTTAACTATCACATCAGTCATTAATTTCCATCATTCTTCATTTTCTTCATCTTTTTGTTAATATGTTTTCATTAATTATTTGTGTTCATTGAGTATCTGAGTCAGGTAAATGTTTTCTGTTCTATTCAATGCCTTTTTCTTAAGTACCTTTGTCTTCGTTTTCCGTTTCGAGAGAATATGATTTATGAGGTATTCAATTCACTTACAGAAGAAAAAACTTTTGAGGTATCTTGAAGAGACGCTTCAGAAGTTTTGTGGCGTCCCTTTAATTACTCTTTCCGCGTTAGGAAGTAATTAAAACTCTCATAATTTACAATGAATTCGCATTCGCTAACAACATGTAGGTACTTTTTCACTCCAAATTGTAAAGTTTTTAATTTCTTCTCAATTAATAACAAATATTTTTGATACCATTTTTTTCTTTACTTGTGACAGGACTTACAAGCTAAACACATTACTAATCGAACTAAAATCAATTTAAAATATAGCACTAAAAATGAAAACCCTCCATTTCGATAAGGTAAGGAGTATATATCTACCTGTATGCTATTATTATCATTATTTCCGTTGAAAGACTTCCACTGTTGGAGATGTATCAACCAAGCAGCCGGCACATGTATACCGTTACATCTACGTCTCACATCCAGCAGATTTCTACAGCCCCCACTAAATCATGGGTCCGCCTAGCAGGAAGCTTTGCAACACTGTGTCTTCCAGTACCTACGTGGTCACCACTCCAGAACCTTCCCTTTCCAGAATCAGTGTGTTCGCATAATATGTAAATTTTTATTTTTTTTATCCTAGCATATATACCAAAATAACCATGAATACGAACTTTCTATACATTATAGGAAAAGAATGGTATAAAACTATACACTGTTTATTTTGCAAATGTTATATCAACACAATTTTTCCTTATAACTTTTGTCTTGTTACTCTTTCATTCCACATATAATGGTGAAAAAATAACATCTAACGAAACGAACAATGTTAAATAAATGTTGCAAAAATATTCATTTATTGTTCTCATATTAAAGCGATACACATTAGATACACAAGGGGACAAAATCTTCCGCACATCATGACGCGCAACGCTGTTAAATTGTGAATGCTTCGTAAAGTGGTGGAAGGCAAAGCAGCAGAAAACTAGGCAAAGCAGTGCAAACTAAAAATTACAAACAAACAAACTACGCAAACTAAGTAGATATAACACTAAAAAAAACATAAAATAACTCTAATAATTATAAAAAAAACTCATGTCATATTGTTTTTATTGAACTCCTCGGAAAAGGCTTAACGACTTTTATTAAAATAAATTGGGTGTATTTGGCAGGTCTGAAACAAGGTCATAGGCTATTTTTTACCTTCCTACCCCTCATTTTTGTCTTTAATAATCTATGTGCCATATATGCCGAAACTCCAACAACTATCCTTCAAGTTTGGCTATTTACTGAAGATATCAGCAGGATTTAAATGGGGCCGTCAATCAGAAATGGCTTCGAAATCCAAAAGTTTATTTATAAAATTGTCAGACCTTCTAAGAGACTTTAAAACTAGACTTTCCGCTCAACAAAATACTCAGCAGACTATAATATATAAGTGTCTAAAAAGTTTGTGTCTCTACAGAACCATACAAAAGTTGTCGGTATCCACAGGGTACGGAGACAGTATTGTTAACACGTTTAACAAAACTTAGCGAATCAGTAAGTGTTTTATAGAAACTGACTGGCTATTTCTGTAGTGTATTTTTGTACAAAAAATAACACTTTATAGCACTCCTTTTTGGTGTTATATGCTTTTCTCCTTCTTATTTTGTGTCGATATTTGGCAACCTCTACTATTGGCCTCGTATAGATCCTGAACTGATGCATGTCCTGTGAAGCGATTCCAAAGTGTCACTTTTTTTTTAGGTGGGAAATTATCTAATGACATCTCCCGCCCTTGGATGGGACAAAACCCACTCCTTTTTTGTCATTCCAGGGCCCCGGGGTTCACTTTCGCACAACCTATGGCCCTAGTAGACTTTAAGCCTGATAGGCCTCTACGGTTTGCCGATATCTCCTTGTGATGCTCGTGGAAAACTACGTACCGTCGAAGACTTGGGCTCGGTCTGGACGGTTACTAGACGGTCGGACGGCGTGCTACCCATTGCTCGCCGTCTGCCAGTCTTCGCCAGACTGGAGCTGAACTGAACCAGTCAGATTCTGACGACTTCAACTAATATTTAGATTGGGTTCGCCGGCGTGGAAGTAGGTAAATTATCTCAAGGGACCATACTCCCAGGATACTATTGGACTAGGCTTCCCCTAAGTGTCACCACAAAGACCACTCCTGTGCGTCTCGTATCCATCGGCTTCCGCAATCCTCACAGGTCATCGGTTCACATTGTGGGAGACTTTCCAAACAGCGGTTCTGCGAGCAATTTACCCTGCCCACTGCTACTTAAGTTGGCGATTATAGGTCCAATGTCGGTAACCTTGGCTCTCTTACGGTAACTTAGGTATTCTTCCAATTTCATTCATATAATAATAATAGCTACAGCAGTAACCAACGTACACATTTATACAAACTTTCACAGTTATTATAATGATGCGTGTTCTAAAGTACTCTTTTATTAATATAAATAACTAATATTAAATACTATGCAGACACACACACTCACGAATAATATAACATCATCATCTTCCTGCCCTTGTCCCATCTTATTTGGGGTCGGCGCAACACGTTTTTTTCTTCCATTCTATCCTGTCAACCGTCATACTATCACTAACTTCCTTTTCTTTCATATCACTGTTCACACAATCCATCCATCTTTTCTTTGGCCTTCCTCTCCTTCTCCACCCATCCACATGTATACTCATAACTCTTTTAGTAACATGTGTTTCATCTCTCCTCTTTACATGACCTTACCAAGACAAACGATTCCCCTTTTAACTTTTCAGTCACTGGTGCCACTTTCAAACTTATAACTTTCACGAATAACATAACAAATGATAATAAAATATCTGGGGAGGTCGTACGTCCGATCTAAAAACGGTAACAGTTATAATATTGGTTTGGTAAACGAAATAAATTAGAACAAGAAAAAGCTATGTAGCTCTAGTCTTGTTTTTCAAGTGTAATAACGTTTGAAGGTCGCTAACTAAGTCAAGAAACCATTAAAAACTTTATTCGTAAGAAAACAAAGTAAATACAGCAAACCCACACAGATTTAATTCCCAGAAAACAGACTTTATCATTAGTTTTGAGGCACTAGTGTTTAATTAAGGTAAAAGCTTTTTGTTGTTCCAACGAAAAGCAGGTAATTATTAAATTGGCAACACATTTTTCGGACGGGTGATCAGTATTTTGCGCTGGCAAGCCCTGCTGCGCTATTCACAATTAGTAAGATGAGGTAATTAATGTATATAACATCGTTTTGTTAAGTGCCTGTGACTCAATTTGAATGCGAAATTATATTGGGTTCGCGGTAACGAGATGTGGAAACTCATAAAATAAGGGTAAAGGGCAGGTGAATTAAATTTTTATTGAGGCATTTTAATACAGTATATATTTTGCCCATTGTGGGATTGTTTGGGAGAGTTACCGTGGCCCCGGAATTCAAAAGGCAACTGAAAGATTCATCTGTGTGAGTTTTAGTTAGTAAGTGTGATATTTTATTTGCTGGCCTATTGGCTCTAGTGGTTAGTGACCCTGACTGCTATGCCGGAGGTCGTCGGTTCGATTCCCACCTAGGACAAATGTTTGTGTGATGAGCATGATCATTTGTTCTGTGTCTGGGTGTAATTCATCTATAATATGTATGTATTTAGAAATATATAAGTATGTTTATCAGTTGTCTAGTACTCATCACACAAGCTCTGTTTAGCTTGGGACTAGATGGCGTTGTGTGATAGTTGTGGAATATTATCATTATATTATATTCTCTCCTGCTCCAAATAATTTGATTATTGCTTCGGAAAATTTTCTGCTATCACGGGCAAAGTCACTTTCAGCAGCTAGTAAGCATATATTGTCTAATTTCACGAAGGCGAAACCGCTGGCATTTACTAGGTCTCTTTATATTTCGGTCTTTTTTCCAGTAAAATCAATTGGAACATAATTATCGCTTTAACAAACTTGCGCTTATCTTCGTCAAAATCGTGCCATTTGATTACATGCCTGAGGCCAATTAAGTTGGTACTGTGATATACGGGACACTAATTACTGTGGAAATCAAGCTTTGATTAATAAGATGATTTATTAAGGTTGAGTGGTGGGCTCGTAAAACACTAAATTAGTGTCCTGCAGGCCTAGCCAAGTTACGACCGTTTTGTATCTAATATCTTTCTACAATCGGGAATGTTTCGGCTCCTAAGCGATCCTAGAAAACAATAAGTTGGTAGCCATGTTGACTCGCCAGAGTCGATCGCTCGTCCTACAAAATTGTAACTTAGCTACCGTTTACACAATAAAACTACAGGATATAGCGATGAACATTGTAGAAACGATTAAAACGATGTGAACTTGGCTACAAATTTTCTATTCGTTTGTGTGACCACGTGACTTACTCCTATACATTTGATTAGTTTTCTAATAGCGTTAACGATGGTAGATTATAAACTTGGCTTAACTTGTTGAAATCGCGAGACAGGGTAGCGGTAGACCACGAAAGAGATTACGGGTCGGCTTAGATGTCGTTCTTAAGAATTGGCAAGAACTGGCCCTGAGCCGGGAACAGTAGAAATAATGGAGGGAGGGCTTTGCCCAGCAGTGGGACAGTACAGGCTAGATATAATAGTTATTTAGGTCTAGCTTCTGCCAGCTTCTCCCAGATCTCACTCCCGGGATAAAAAGAGTGTCTACGGAGGAGTTACGTTTGAAAGAGTGACCGTGGCCCTAGAACACAAAGGGCAACTGAAGGACACTAGTAGGATTTAGTTAGTAAAAGTCTGACACGTCCTTTCGTTCCAGCCTGGAATGGGAAGTCATTGAGCATTCCAGGAACACGGGTTTCCGTTTTAGAAAACTCTCACGGCACCAGCGGGCATCGGGCCTGCTGAGCCCCTACGGTTTGCTGATCTCTTTGCTGGAACAGTACGCACGGTGGACTACTTGGGCTCGATCCGGACAATTGCCGGACGAAAAAAATGTGCCGCGCACACTCTTTGCGGAACACTGCCCTAACGCGTACAGCTGTCTCCTTCGCTAGCATTACTGCTTCGCAGAAGGAAGCGATGGCCTGCCATTCCCCCTCGCTTAGGACCATGGCCTTAACCAAGCGCGAGAGATCGCCACCGCATCGCCGATCACCTTCACGGAACACGATGGGGGCTTCGCCCAAGCGGTCACATGTCCACTGTATGCTCTGCCGTGTCCTCTAGGTGGTCCTCAAAATGGTGACAACCGGGCGTTTCTTCCGCCTGAATCCGATACAGGAACCTCCCGAACTTGCCATGTCTGGTGACGACCTACATCATATGAAAGCCGAGGACGCCGTGATGTCTCTCCGGGCACTCCTCAAAGAGGGAATTTAACGCCATGATTATGGTGTGTCCAGCACTACGTTGAGACAGTCGCTGTCACTATGAGATCTAGCCGGGACTCTGTCCGTCTTGCTGCCGCTTGTCGTGGCAGCGGAGTTCGAAGCACAATCTGGATTGCCATGATACTCTGGGACGCGTTCAGCTTGGCCTTTAGTCGCCGGTCGCTTCCGCAGCAATGGCGCCGACACCTCCGTAAAGGGCCATGGACAGCACGATGCCCGCGTAATCATAAACCTTTGTGTGAGGAAAATCATCTAATGACAAATCACGCTCTTGAGCGGAGCGGGAGATAGGGTCAGTCTTTTACTGACTAAAAACCCACTCCTGTTCGTTCCTTCTTTGCCTTCATCTCGGGGCTCCGGGCTTCGCTTTCACACTACCCGTGGCCCCAGTAGGCTTCGACCCTATTGGGTCCCTACAGTTGCTAACATCTCCTTGAGGCTCGCGTGGAACAGTAAGTGCCGTCGACGACTTGGGCTCGGTCTGGACGGTTATCGGACGGTCGGACAGCGAGCCACCTATTACTCGCCGTCCGCAAGCCCGCGCCTACGGTGGCCGGAAATCGGGATCGGAATTTCGGTGGCGGTTAGGGGGTGAGGACCGTTGCCTCATGCGATCGGCCACCTCCTTTGCTAGTATTACTGCTTCGTAGAAGGAGGCGACCGCTTGCCACTCCTCCTCACTCTGGACCATGGCCTGTACCAATGCCCGCGCGAGAGATAGCTGCCGATCGCCCTCATGAGGACACGGCGGTACTCTGCCCAGAAGGGGCAGACCTCCACCGTATGCTTCACCGTGTCTTTCGGACGGTCCACACAATGGCGGCACCCAGGCGTTTCTTCCGCACGAATCCGGTGCAGGAACCTCCCGAACTTATCATCTCCGGTGAGGACCTGCGTCATGCGGCAGGTAAGGACACCGTGTTGTCTTTCCAGCCACTCCTCAAAGAGGGGACTTATCGCTATAAGTGTGGCGTGCCCAGCACTGGATTTGCAACAGTCGCTATCGCTATTCCACCATGAGATCCCGCCGGAGCTCTTCCCGCCTTGCCGCGACTTGGCGCGGCAGCGGAGTTTCGCCCCGGCGTTGCATCTCCACGCGCAGATCTTGCATGCTTGCAATGACTGTTGCCTCCAGATCTCATGGTGACTGGCCAGCAAGGAGGCTCGCCGCTTCACGGGAAATCATGCGATATCTCTGCACCATCCGGATGGCCATGACCCTCTGGCATGCGTTCAGCTTGGCCGCCGGTCGCTTTCGCAGCGATGGCGCCCGTACCGGCGCCCCATAAAGGGCCATAGACCTAACGATTCCTGCGTATTTGTGTGCAGGTTAGGGTCCAATTTAGGTAGTTACTTGTACAAAACAATACATAGTGAAGTATTTTCGCAATTGATACTAATTGAAACTTCTAAAAGGCAAAGGCAATTAATGTTTTATCAATTTTATTTTATTTATGTTCTTCAGATAAGTTTTCAGTTGAATGTTATATTAGAGCCAAATGAAATGCATTTCTCATCAATGAAAGGTAATTTAACCTAGTTCCTTCTATAGAAAGTTGTTTCAGTTTTCTTCAGTAAAATACGAGGAATAGGAAATCAGATTAACTATCGAGAAATAAGCATTTTTAATTATGAATGTTAGTTTTATTTTAATGTGCATGATTGCAGAATAATCAGTTTTTTTTTTCATGCTAACTATATCGGTTTAGACTTTCATCCATAACGAGAAAATCTTCGTTCTTGGCCTTTACTAATATTATAATCATTTTCATCATTTATGGTCCCAGGGTAACCAAAATTAAAATTACCTAAAGTTTTTTTGCATTTTACAGGTCAGGTCAAGTTTTTAACTATTTTCGAGCTATGAGAGTGAATTCGCAAGAGTTTTATAAAATTTTGTTAATTATATTTAAATATTAGTTACTGTACTAAGTTTGATTTTACGACCCTGGTACGAAAGACAACGAAGGAACAGGAGTAGGTTTTAAGTCAGTAAAAGTCTGACACGCCCTCTCGCTCCGCCCAAGAGCGAGGGATGTCATTGGATGATATTCCCACCTTCAAAAAAAAAAAGTCTGATTTAATATTTTATTTACATAAAGGTTAACGTTAAGTTTTATTTTATTTTATTTTTTATTTACTTCTGTTATTTTTATATAGTTAGTGGTATATGTTGTAATAGAGTTTAGAGTTGTTTTAGTTTTTAGGTAAATGTTTGCCGTAATGTGATGGGATGATGACTTTTTTTCAATTATTATTTTGTGTTTTAGAACCACGATTGTATTAGGTTTAGCCTGTAAAGATTGTGTGGTTACTTAATAAATAAATAAAAAGTCAACAATAAAAATATAATAGAACAGAAGAATAGAATACAAATATAAAATAGAAGTAAGAAATACAAAAATTTAACAAAAGAATAGAATAGCATAATAAACAGTGTTGTAAGTACAGTCACGAGAAATAAGATCACATTTTTTATCTATCTTAACTTCTGCCATTTAAGAAATAAGTGTACGACAATTTATTCTAAATTAACTGTTTCATGGTTAAGTAATTAAGAACACAAACAAAGAAATTACGTATTATAAAGGTCACAGTTTGTGAGTGTGTGTGTCTTTAGCATGTTTATTACTTCTATACCCTCAAACGGCTGAACGCATTTTGATGAACTGGAACAGCATATGACTGGCCTGTTGGTGTAGTGGTTAGTGACCCTGGCTGCTATGCCGGAGGTCGTGGGTTCGATTCCCACCCAGGATAAATGTTTGTATGATGAGCACGATCATTTGTTATGTGTCTGGGTGTAATTTATCTATAATATGTATGTATTTAGAAATACATAAGTATGTTTATCAGTTGTCTAGTATTCATAACACAAGCTCTACTTAGCAGGGACTAGACGGCGTTGTGTCGGCGTATGTAGTGGAATATAAAACAAAACAAATATAGAGCTAGTAGCTAGCAACAATTAGCTACTAAGCTAACAAATTATGAAAAAGAATCAAAAACTGAATAACCAGCCGATCAATTTATTGCCTCCGTAATATTCGATTTTTTAAAGGGTTCAGTACGTAAGCTACAAGTTATTTTGCATGCGTTACCGTGAATCAATAAATTATTGAGTCGCTTCACCTCTCCGCACGTCGCACGTTGTTTCGCATAAAAAAATATGTAGATTGAATCAGTTTTTCCATCGTTGGATGCAAATTGTTATGTTCAGCAAAACTGTTTGCTGGGCGAATGTGATAAGCATAGTTAGCAACTACACTTGATATTGTGACTCTAAAGCGCTTATTGCAATGCTACGTGGCTTCAAATAGCATTTTCACGTAGAAATGAGAGCGCGAATCGAATTTTGATTTTCTGTTAAGTCTGTTTTCGAAATGTTAGCTTGGTACGTGTTGTCAGGTTTGTTAGTTCAACGCGGTTCGAAAGTTTTTAAAACCCTTACTTTGTTAACACCTCTACGGTCCGGAGTAAGCGTTTCTCCTCGTCGTTTATACCGCGTACATCGAAAGACTGGAACAATTTGCCTGTTGCGGTCTTCCCGTCCGATTATAATTTAGGTGTTTTCAAGGCTAGAGTGAATAGGCTCTTACCATCATAAATTAGTGAGCTTACGATCTAGAGATAGGTGGGATTGCAGTCAAGCACTAGTTTATATCATTAAAAAGAAGTTAGCAGTAGGTTAAAGCGAGTTGCAATCGCTCTCGCTTCACCCAGAGCGAGAGAATTTATTTGATGAATTCCCATCTTTCAAAAAAAAGCATTACCATTTAACGTGACAATGCTGGCAGTCTTCTAGGCAACTTTCCAGTTTGCCTAGATTAAATCGATGTGGATGAGTACTTCGACGTTAAGTGTACTCTATATACATATGTATGTAGTTACGTTCAACGCTTTGCGTGACCAGAGGGCTGGCTCATTCTTTGCTAAAAGAATTAGCATTGCCATTCAACGTGGCGATGCTGCCAGCCTTCTGGGCACATTACCGGATGACAGCGATGTGGACGAGTACTTCGACACCTGAGTGTATTTTGTGTATTTGTATTATATGTACATAGCTTTAGTATAATAGTATTTATAGTTAATATTTAAGTCCTTATTATGGAAGAAAAAAACGTGTTGCGCCGATCCCAAATAATACGGGATAAGGGCAGGAAGATGATGATGATTTAAGTCCTTATTATGACTATACAAATAAATTATCGAGAAACTCTTAAGTTAAAAATATTCGTAGTTGGTTAATATTTAGGTACATATGTTTTGAATTTGTTAACAATTCAATGTACTATAGAATTCGTAATGAAATGCTGCATGCTGAAAAACTACGACTGTTTCCTAATATTTACTGCTGTTTAGTTTACGTAACGAAAGAGACTTGATGACCAAATACTCCTAAAATAAGCTTACCTGCACATTAATCGTCATCATCATTTCAGCAAAAAAATGTCCACTGTTGGACGTAGGCCTCCCTTAAGTGTCGCCACAATCTGCGATCCTGTGCGTCTCGAAACCATAGGATTCCCGCAATCCTCTTTAGGTCATCAGTCCATTTTGTAGGAGGCCTTCCAAAGAAGTGTCTTCCGGTACGCGGTACTGTGCCTCGGTAGCGATATAGCATAGCATAGTCGGCCTTATAATGTTCCCACTGTTGGGACTCAGGCCTCCTCTCTAGGAGAAGGAACGGGCCGTAATACACCACGCAGGCCCAGTGCGGGTTAGTGGATGTGACATGTCACATGGACATGCTGGTTTCCTTAAGATGTTTTCGTAGCGATATAGCAATAAACAATTAAGTTATTTTAAACAAAACATTTCAAAATCTATTTTCAGTAACACGGCAAGTTTGTGGCATGGCCTTAAATAAAGTGGTTATTTAAGGCTAAGCCACAACAAAACGATGACACTTTAGTTTATTTGTAAAACAAAAGTGGTTTTCATTTTAATAATACTGTTTAATAATCATAAAAGGTTTTTGTGGGAGGTTAAGCTGCTTTTAGTGGCTAAATGTTTAAATGGAAAATTGTTGAGTTAAGTGACAATTGAGATGTCATTACAAGGAAAAGCTTAATTTAGTGAGAGCTTTTTTGGGCCTACATGCGGTAATATTGTGTTATAAACGACCTTGACGTTGTTGCAGATTCGAAATTAAATGTCTCTTTTGCTAGGTAATTACTTAGTACTGATTGTCGGTTACAAATTTATTAAAATTTAAATAGATGGCGCGGTATATCTGCCGACGGCTGAATCAGCCATCTGCGTCCTCCTATAGCTGCTATTACACGTGTATGATGCGTGAATAGACGTAGATTTCAATCTGAATGTTGCAATAATTTCTGTATGGCCGCGTTCTCACTTTGTCGTGATGACCGATACTCGTAATCGTGTATTTTTAAGTGTTGTGGCGTATATTAAATTGAATTATTAATGTTATAATAATATAAGGTAATACATAATATAATATAATCAATTAATAATATAATAATGAAATTATGAAATGTAACTGTTTGCACCAAATACATCTGAAATAAAAAGTTTTTTTTTTACATATTTAAATTGTGATGTTCACATGAAGGACGATACGATTAACAGTCGTCTACGAATTTTTCTGGGATGGTTAGCAAAACTTTTGTCAGTTGTAATTTGTTGTCGATGAAATTATAGTTACTAATCCTAGTGTTTAAGTTTTAGCATGTAAGTTACAACCCGCACTGGGCCCGCGTGGTGGATTATCGCCCATTCCCTGGAGGAGGCCGGAGTCCCAACAGTGAGAACATTAAAAGGCTGATTATGCTTATGCTTATGCTATGTAAGTTACTAACAAAAATGGTTCCATTGTTGCCAAAAATTATTATATATATAAAACAGTCGTATAATGATAAAAAATTTACAAGAATAAACCGCGACTGTAAATAATGTCGTTGTTGCGACAATCTGTCGTGGCCACGACATACTGTTGTTATAATGAGAACAGATACAGACGATAGTCATCCGACGATAAATTAACCGTTACGATATAGTGGGAACGTGGCCTCAGCAAATGGTGAGCTGTGGTGGCCGAGTGGTAACGGCCCCGACTGTGAGCTGTGGTGGCCGAGTGGTAACGGCCCCGACTTACGAGTTGTAGGTCGCGGGTTCAAACCCAGCCAGGCGCATTACTTTGTGTAATTTATTTCATCACCACTGCTCTCAAAACGGTGAAGGAAAACATCGTGAGGAAACCGGCATGTCCTAGAACCAAAAATTCAAAGAAATGTGACATCCACCAACCCGCACTGGGCCCGCGTGGTGGATTACGGCCCGTTCCCTCTCCTAGAGAGGAGGCCTGAGTCCCAACAGTGGGAACATTATAAGGCCGACTATGCTATGCTATGACTATGTGGCCTCAGCATATTAGATAGTGTTGAGTAAAATATAAAGAAAAATGTTGAGAATTTGTGGAGCTATGTTTCTTACCGTCCACCGATTATGCTATACATACCTGTTTCAGTGTTCTATAAAAGTTATTTTTTTACTGTACCTACCGTAACTTGTAGGTTATTCTCAGATTATTTAAAGTGAGTTTATAAAACATCAACATTAAACAATAGTATTTTTTTTTAGTTGGATAATCATCCAATGACCCACTCTATCGTAACAGACTTTTACTGACTAAAACCTACTAGGAGTAGGTTCTTTCTTTGCCTTTCGTTCCAAGACCACGGGTTTTCCTTTCTGAAGCGAACCTATGGCCCCAGTAGGCTTTGACCCTGCTGGGCCCTTACGGTTTTGCTGACAATTTCTCGAGGCGCGCGTGGAACACTACGCGCTGTCGATGACTCGGACTCGGTCCAGACAGCCGGACGTCGAGCTACCCATTGCTTGCCGTCCGCAAGCCCACGCCTTCGGTGGCTGGAAATCGGAGTCAGGATCCCTGGCTGGGGCGTGAGGAAGTACGTTCCCTTACAGGTACAGGCCATGGTCCGGAGCGAGGAGGAGTGACAGGCGGTCGCCTCCTTGGAAGAGGCCGCACATGCAAGCGGGCGCGTGGGCCATTGCTTGGCCCTCGCATCCCAGCCGCCGCCGAGATTCCGATCCCGATTTCCGGCCGCCGTAGGCGCGGGCTTGCGGACGCCGAGCAATGGGTTGCTACCGTCCGACCGTGTCCCACGCACGCCTCAAGGAGGTAATGCCTACTTATTGCAAAAACTCTTTTTATACCTGTTTGAACATAATTATGTGTTGATTTGTATTATGAACTCTCTGGTCTAAAATTATTATTATATTACCCTTGGACTCACTTGGATATTTATATTAAAAAACTCGGCTGTTAATCATATTTATGATAAAAAAAACTCGGCAATATTTTTGCCTTGAAGTATTGCCAAAGAACAAAATGCAGTCTATGTAAAAGGTACTTGTATTTCCTAATAAGTATCAGTAGAGATAAGTGAGATAACACACTGAACATCAATAAGGACCTCGTTACTAAGTCTCCCGTAACACGCGCTCTTTATTTCATTTTCAGTGGACTGCAGTTTTTCAGAATGTGATCTAATTCACTTGATGCTACAGTAAATAATGTCCATAGAAAATAAAATTAAGGGGAAAACGGTTTGATACTATTATAATCAGTCTATATTGTCCTGCTACTGGATAAAGAAGATTTATCGATTTAGGGCTTTTTTTTGTCGGTCGTGTCTCTAATAAATCCACACTAGCTGACTCAGTAAATGTTATTATATTCTGCTCTATAAATCACTAGCTTCACTATTTTTGTTTTTATAAACATCATAGTAAATACAGACAAAGAAGAAACCATCTTCTTTTTTTAAAGATAAAACCTTGCCCCACACTAGGAATAACTCCCTGTATCGTCGGTTCACAAACGTTTGAACTCACAAGCATAAGACACCAAGACTTGTACCATGACGTTTAAAGTAAGATTGTTTCATTCTTATTTCCAGTGTGGGTAAGAGATGGCGCTACACTACCTGTATAGCTCTGTCTCTTACCCACACTAAAATAAGAATGAAACAATCTTACTTTGAACGTCATGGTAACCCCGCAAGACTCAGAACCACTATCAGTTACGGGAGACGTGCGCGCTTTCAATCTCATAGCTAGTAACACGGACATATTCTGTTATTCTCTGAGTAAATTTACAATAAATAATAAAAAAAATACCTTATTTGTTATAAGTTATAAATTAATTTAAATAATATATATGTCGGAGAAGTCAATAGTACGGAAGCTTAAGAACGAATGAACGAGCTAAGTGAAAAGTGACACATGTCACTTTGACAGAATCCGCACTGACGTTTGCACGAACCGAACGGATAAAAGTGCCGACCGCAGAGGGGCGGTGCTCTTTCCTGTGTCGGCAGTCGTGGCAACAACATCGTCTCTCGGAGACTGTTTCACTGCTCGTTGTGTAAAGTGAATACCTAAAGCTTGCATTATAATAAATCAGTTGTATGATCTGGAATAAATTGTTTATTGCTCGATACCCAGCCATCACCCACAAAACAGAGTCCCTGGACAGAGCTTCAATGACGATCGGCATCCTTGCGCCGACATATATAAATGTATGTTAGAAAAATAAGCAGAAAAAAATACTCTATCGCATCAGGCAACTCTGTAATGATAGTTGTAAGTTATAAAATAAATAAATAAAAACTATCTATAGGCCATAAAAATATTAGTTCCGTGCACGAATCATACTGCGACACGTAGCGCAGCAGCCAATGGCTCAAATAGTTCGAAATTGGTGTCAGATCCAACACCAATCAACTTGCCAACTCCGAACAAACCATCCAAAAGAAATAGCCCCTTCTCAATCTTCGGTCACCATACCCCTCTCCCCCCTATAAGTTGTAAAGATGAAATATTCAGTTTCAATCAACACGGCCGCATCGGGAGCCAGAAATGGAAAAAAGTTGGAATATTTTATTACGCGATACTGAAGTGTGACTCTCATTTGCTGAATAACGTTAGAAGTTATTATTATGATTCAGTAAATAAGATTTCTGAATTAAATAAAGAAGGTAAATTTGTAAAATGATGGCAGCCCCATTTAGATACTCATCATCGTCATCATTTCAGCCGAAAGATGTCCACTGCTGGATATAGGCCTCGCCAAGTGTGGCTACAATGACCGGACCTTTGCAGCTCACATCCATCGGATTTCCGAGATACCCATCAGGCAGTCGGTGCACCTTGTGAGGCCTTCCATCGCTGCGTTTTTTGCTACGTGATCGTCACTCCAGAACCTTTCGGCCCCATCGACCATCTGTTCTGCGAGCAATTTATGTTTTATTGCGATTGATTTTGAATTTAGTGATCCATTTATTCTTCAAAGACATTGTTAGCTGCCAGGGTTAAGGGCTATAGCAGTTTGCTGGGTACAAAAAAAATTATGACCGATCGATGTCTGAAAGCTTGGCTGAAGTTTTTATCCGGCAGATTAAAAATATTACTATTACAATTATAGGGCTCACATAGGGGGCCAGCAGGGCCGAAGCCTACGGGGGCCATGGGTTTATATGGCTTCCGAAAGAGATACCCATGTTGCTGGAACGCAAAGGGCAAAGAATGAACATAAGTGTGGTTTTAATGAGTAAATCTGCACGCTCTCCCATTCCACCCTAGAGCGCGAGAAGTCATTGGATGATTTCCCACCTTAAAAAAAGGGCATGGGATTGGAACGCAAAGTGTCACTGAAGGAACACAGAAGCATTATAATCAGTGAGTCTAACACGCCCTCTCGTTCTATACAGAGCGTAACAAGTTATTTGATGGATATCCACCTAAAAAAAAACTGTTACAATAGAATTTTCTCCAGATCTCCTTCATTATATAGGTACTGCTGCTCAACCTTTCAAATAAATAAACCTCCTTTTTCGCCACCTCTGCACGAGTTCCGGTCGTGATCCATTATTTACGCAACCAATCACATCGCAAAAATCGTTATAGCTATTCCTATGTCTGTAATTCGTCTGCTGTAATCAGGTTCCCCATTAATTCGCGTCACGCCTTCCCAGAGCGTGACATTTTCCTTCCGAGCGAGCGGTAGAACGTGTAAGGAAAATATTGGAACTGAATAAATCAGCTTTCTCATGTAGTGTTTTTGTTCAGCTGCATCTATGTACTCTAAAACGATGGTAAGTTCGTCTACTTAGCAAAGCCTAAACCCGTCTAAACTTGTCTGTGTCGGGGTCGGGGAACCTTAAAATTACGTCACCTCCTTCCCTGCTCTTGTATTTTACACACATTACCAGCTGCGCATTCGGTATTGTAATGAATGAATAATATTTCATACATTACCTACACGTATTAGGTATTCTATACATTGCCTAGGTATTGTTTGGAATACCGGTTTATACAGATTGCCGGTAACATATATAAAATAACACCAATAAGTAACTTTATCCAAAATCGCAAATAAGAAGAAATTTTCAAATTCATTCAATATTAATCAAGTTAGAAACCTTTCATTTTTGGTGGAAGAGGAAACTGTCAAATAACAGTATAAGGATGCACATACTGAAATGTGACGTCACCGCCATTAGGATACGTGTGCTAAAAAGAGATAGTGAGATATTCCCACCACGCGCTCACATATTTGGAATGCCAATTATTGCTTCTTGTTAACCGACTTCAAAAAGGAGGAGGTTCTATGTTAGGCTGAATGTATTTTTTATGTTTTTTTATGTAGGTTTACCAATTTCTCGGTCAATTGTGATGAAACCTGAAGTTAGGCACCGGAACTCTGCAATAAATTAATTTAATCTGACCGTGTTTGAGATTATTAGAATTGTCACGAGATGCCCTCTGGCTATGAGGTATTGAAGTTTGGCTGAGGGGTAATTTTTAGTGGTGATGCCATAATTAAAAAGTGTAAAATAAAAAACTTTTTACAAAAAAAAAAAAAAAAACACTGAAAAGTGCAAAATAATCTTAATTTCAGAAGTTGGTGTTAAATAAAGAAGAGACAAAACTATTATAGAAACACCGACTTCCGAAATTAAAGTTTTTTATTTTACAGTTTTTTTTTAACTTTTTGGTTTTTGTTATTTGTTGTTTGGTACATAATAATGTAGAAAAATAAGCACAAGCAAATACGTTTTCATATCATAAATTGTAGTTATGTTTTGAAAGCTGTGTTGATAAAATATACTCTATACTCAAAGTAGGTATAGCGTCTGCCATGGTTTGAACCGACGACGGACCCCACCGCGTGCACCACTGGGCCACATTAACAACCTCTTACCATTTCACGACCTTCACAATAATATTTACTTACCTACTTGTAAAATTCCTCCGTTAAGAACAAGACCTCAGTAATTCGTGAAGTACCCACTTCATTGTACTAAGTTTTCCATTCTCTTCACTTCATAAACACAAATCGTGTCAGCCTGTGTGTCAAATGTATTAGACACTCTAGACGTATTAAATGAGGTTGTCAGATACAGTTCGGGCCTATTGTCTAATATATTACTAGGCTTAACTTAATCTGAGGAGATGAGGTAAGATTGTTAGCGGTAATAAATATTGAAATATTTAAACACGACAATGAAAATTTGCTTACTTCGGTGAACCCATTGTATAGGTAACGTTTTACTTTTGGCGACGTTTTGTTTTCATAAAAAGATTCCACTACAAATGCTATAGGATTGTGCGGGTAACAGCTGTCAGATTCATACATTGTAGCTACCTATCCTTTTCTTTTATTTTTTTACAGATGCATATATTGCCCAGCCTCCATAGCCAAGTTACAATCGTTTCGTTCGCGCCGAACGCCTTGAGTAGGCCACGCCGCCGATTCCTTTGTTCTGATCACGTGACTGAGTGTTGAGGTGACGGCAGAACAAAGGAATCGGAGGCGTGGCCTATTCTAGGCGTTCAGCGCGAACGATACGATTGTAACTTGGCTAGGGAAGTTGTTGTCATCCTACCTACCCATGCTATGTAAAAAAGACTTTATAAAATATTTGTTTTCCACTACACTCGTAGTTAAGTGTTCGGTACCGGTAATAATTAGTGTAAAAAAACACTCGAAATTTTTGTATTTCTATCGGGAATTTCTGAAAATGCGATGAACACTTTCAGAAAAAGTTGAAATGTTGTTACAGAGTAAGTGCTTCAATTACGCTCCCGCTTTAGCCTGCGTTGTTACCGGGTACAACCGAGTTTTACTCGCTTCGACATTAAAATGCATGGATCAATTAAGGTCTTGATAAACTGGGTTTAAAAGCCAGCTTTGGAAAATGTTTTAAAATCTATTCTGAAGGTACGTGGTGGACAAAGTTATGATGTACCCACATACACAGGGTGAATTTTTCAAATGGGCGCGGATAGTCGTATCCAAAACTGATTAGGAATTGAGAAAAAGGTTAGTTTTATTCGATTTTTTTTAGTAATTTTTACAACCGTATTTTTTCTGTCTAGTGTATTTGTTGAAAAGAATGAAATTCAGATAAAATAGAGAGCAACATTTTGTTACTTTTGCCGCAAAACATTGAACGCGCGTTCCATTTTTCCGTTTCTGAATGAAAATAGAAATAAAAATAGAAGGTAACCGCACATTTGAAAAAATACACTCGAGCGTACATACCACATACAAATATAAATAATCAATCAATCTGTGAATAAATTAAAAATGTGATGAGAAATAGGTACCATCGTATTTATATGGATTTCTGAGCAAATAGTATGTAACTGATGAGCTGAAGGCGAGTAAGAAATAGTATATTTTGAAACAAGAGATTGACTGACAAAGTATAAAAAAATATGTTTTTCAGCAAAGGGAAGAAATAAAAATGAGAGATGTTTTATGTGACGTTTTTGATGAAACTGAATGCAGGTCAAAATATTTGATTTCGCTGAGGCCTACATGAACAAGGCACTTATAAAATGTTATTATTAAAGCTAGCCTGTATTTTCTCAATACTGGGACTCAAGCCTCGTCTCTAGGACAGGGAATGGGCCGTAATCCACCACGCGGGCCCAGTGCGGGTTGGTTAATTGTCGCATGACTTCCAATTTATTGGTTCTAGGACATGCCGGTTTCTTCACGATTTTTTCCTTCACCGAACATTAAAAAGACTATGCTATATGCTATATTGATGAGGAGGTTATGCTATATGGATGGATTATTTGCTATGAAAGAAAAGAGAAGAAAGGAAATTAAAAATGTACTGCGCCGTCCTCGAGTATTATGGAACAAGAGATGGTGATGACCCTTTTGAAGTCTTTAAATTAAGAGTGAATAGGTTAGGTAAGCGTGCTCAACACCGACTACATCTTCGTGTGAGCCCGCTTCCAATTTCGCAAGGCTTTAGGTACTATCTGACGGTAGTCGACCATTTTACCAAGTGTCCAGAGTTCGTACCTATCATCGACATAACTGCTGAGACTGTAGCTGAAGCGCTGCTATCGGCATACTTCACATCAGCGCAGCCTTCGTGCAGCTATTACTTCCTGACGTCATCATCACGTCGGGGTCACCAGTTTGGAGGTATGCAGAACAGAGAGTAAAGTCCTGCAAACCTCCGTTGAAAAGGGCAATTGCCCTCCAGATATAACATCTATTTGGTCGGAGGATCCTCCCTTTTCAACGGAGGTTTGCAGGACTTTATTTCTACTTCTTATCAGGTGAGATAGTGGTCTAGCGCGAGCTTATTTATGACAAAAAGTAAATTGTTATGTTCCTTCCTTTCTGGATTTTATCTCCTGTTGGACACATGAAAACAATTTTTTTTTCAATCATGGATTAATAAATTTCAACTCATCATTCAGTTTTCATTGTCATCTTGCGTGAAACATTACGTGAGCTCTGCTGAGCATGCCTTTGACACGATATCTGGGGGGGAAACAATAGATTCTAACGTTACGAACATACACATTCAAATACAATGTTAGGTTCGGCTATTGAAATAGTTTCACATACGAAACATTGTGGCTCTGAGAATTGCATTTCACTGAACGTTGATGTTAGGAGAGATTGAATACCGCAGTGGGGTTGAATACCCCAAATTCTAGACGCTCCTTGGGTACTGCGCAAAATATGGTGGAAGCATAGTACCTATTGCCGTGTTATCCTGTATAAAAGCCTCTATGCTCGAAACTCTTCAATTCTTTTTATCGACTTAGTTTCTTTCTTTTTCTTTATTTGTTTAATTTTTCTTTGTTTAATTCGGAATTTTTGATTATTGAATATTTTAAGGGCCAGTTCTTGTAGTGTATTTATTGAACAGAATAATATTATTTACCCAAGAGTGTTTCCAATGCGATCCCTTCGCTTCACCATCAACGATTACATCACTGCTTACTATGAGGTGGGATCACACGTAGTCAAGTACTAGTTAAAGTCATATATAAAACAAAAAAAAAGAATAGAAGCAGTGCAAAAGGATGACTTGGACAGCATTATAATAAAAAACTTTTTACAAAAAAAGAATAACCGACTTCAATTTCGAAAGTCGGTGTAAAATAAGATACAAATAATACCGAGAAACACCGACTTCCGAAATTAAAGTTATTTTGATCCTTTTAGTGTTTTTTTTTTAGTGAAGTCGGTTATTCTTTTTTTGTAAAAAGTTTTTTATTTCACACTTTTTAGTTGCGATACACTTCTAAACAGAATGTCTATTTCTCATGATAATTTCAATTAACCCAAACACAGCTAGGTTACATTGTGTTATTATGAAGTTCCTGTGTATGCCTTCCACCTTTCGGCCCCATCATCAGATCAGTTTTATAGTACCTTATAGCCAAAGTGCATCTCATGACAATTCTAATAAGCCCAAACACGGCTAGGTTCATCATCATCATCATCATCATTTCAGCCGAAAGACGTCCACTGTTGGACATAGGCCTCCCCCAAATGCCGCCACAACGACCGGTCCTGTGCGTCTCGCATCCATCGAATTCCCGCAACCCTCACCAGGTCATCGCTCCACCTTGTGCTACGGCTAACGGCTAGGTTACATTGATTAATTACGGAGTTCCAGTGCCTACCTTCCGGCTCCATCATCATCATCAGATCACTTCGATGATACCATTTTCAACGTATATTACTATTATTCAGAACCATTCATTTATTTGTATTGTCATAGTCGCTTAACTATCTTCATTGTGATATCTATGCGAGCAAGAAGTTCCGTTAACCATTTCTGGCCTTCTTCATCAGTTCCACTTCATCAAATGTTACTTTTTGACTGTAAATACTTAAGTTCTCGATGAAAATACCAAAATCACTATATAGTTGCCTATAATATTTGAGGAGTTCTCTCGATTTCGCCAAGATTCTATCACCAGATCCCAACTTGGTGACTATGGGACCATTTGGGAAGTATACCCTTTCCAACAAACAAAGAATTTTTCAAATCGATTAGCAAGCAACGAAGTTATGCGCGAACAAACATAAAAAAAAATACAAACATCCGAATTGAGAACCTCCTCCTTTTTTAGAAGTCGGTTAAAAATATTGAAAACATTAATATTATTACACGTTATTATTTCCTAAGTGTGGAAGCCAGTTGATATGGCTGCCTTTTTTTTCTTTTTGGCCTCTACTCGTATCCCTGCAGTTTGTCCTATCAACCGTTCTTGGGGTAAGTATCTGTTTCTTGCCTCTAGGATAATTCCTAACTTGACACACAGAAGCACAGACCTGAACAACTAACTATGGGACACACGAATATTTTTTCCGTGCGAGAATTGAACCCACGACATGCAGTTCCGCAGTTAACTCGCCCAACAACTGAGCCAACCGTTATTATTATTTATTAATAATGTTAGTTCATCTTTTTCCTTAAATATTTACCAAGGTATTCCTACCCATCGTCAAGATTACGCACATAAATTACGCCAAGCGTGTCATCTCGCCCTTTCAAAGAAATTCGTCGCGATATTTTCGTGATTGCACTTGTGTGCAAATTCATCTAAAAATCAATTTATAAATGTTAGCTCCGAACGAACGCTTTTTACCGTTATACCGAGGTTTTTATGTTCTTGCCTCATTTTATGGGCTACAGCGTTTTCGAGAATAAACAGGTTGGTAATGTCTTCAGGTACTTTAGCGTTGTTTGAGTATCGGTATCGTGTTTATAGGACTTTTATTGGAAACCTAACATTAGCTTTAATGGTGCTCGGTTAGGAAGATTTAAGATTTCTTGAAGTTTGATAGTTTGTTGAAGATGATAGATAGAGACGAGTGGATGTAGACAATGAAATACTGTATACTTAGTTGTTCATTTTATCAGGCCTTTTTTTTCGGTGGGAAAATCATCCAATGACATTCCGCGCTCATGGGTGGAGCGGGAGATAGTGTCAAACTTTTACTAACTTAAAACCTACTCCTGTTCCTTCTTTGCCATTTTTCCAGGGCCTGGATAATCTCTTTCGCATCACCCATGGCCCCAGTAGGCTTCGACCCTGCTGGGCCCTCACGGTTTGCTGACATCTCCTTGAGACGCGCGTGGAACAATACGCGCCATCGACGACTTGGACTCGGTCGGCGAGCTACCCATTGCTCGCCATCCGCAATCCCGCGATCAAATTTAGGCCTGTGGCTGTGAGTTAGAATGTTATTATATACATCTAGCTGCAGTTAGCGGTTTTCCCTGCACAAAAGTAGGACATTGTCTCAAAGGAACATACTCCCGCGCTACTATACGCAAGCGGTGCGAGTCCCTTGTGCGCCAGGCGGGGCCAGCTCCATTACCATCCTGGCAATGATCGCCGACAGGCAAGACTGTCCATATATTTGACATAGCTGTGGCAAAAATGTCTGTCTCTATTCCTTTTAGATAATTGTAATTGTTGAATTTATTAGTTCTGACTGATCGACATTTAGACATGACATTTAGTTGAAATTAATTGTTGCAATTAATTAATCTAATTATTGTTACCTTTAACTTATTGCCTTATACCATATATATATAGTTAAAAGAATTTTAAATATTTGTAACATGAATATTTGTAATTTTGACTGGCCTGTTGGTCTAGTAGTTAGTGGCCCTGACTGCTATGCCGGAGGTCGTGGGTTCGATTCCCACTCAGGACAAACGTTTGTGTGATGAGCACAATCATTTGTTCTGTGTCTGGGTGTAATTTATCTATAATATATATGTATTTAGATATATTTAAGTATGTTTAACAGTTGTCTAGTACTCATAACACAAGCTCTGCTTAGCTTGAAACTGGACGGCGTTGTGTGATAGTTGCGGAAAAAAAAAATGTAGTGTATTTTGTAATGATTTTAATTAATGGAATTTTTGTATATATTTATTTTTAATTTTAGTTTTAATCTAAATTGAATGATTTTTATATGGGTCACAATTGTACCTCAAATAAATGAATTTGAATTGATAGATATCCGTGTGCCAAGTTTCATTAAAATCCATTCAGCTGTTCGAGTGTGAAGAAGTACACAAGCACAAACTTTCGTTTTTATGATATTAGTGTGAAACATTATTAACAAGTAATTGTAAAAAGTAACTAATTTGATAAAATAATGTCAGTATCTTTATGTTTTAATATCTCAATGTCTGGTCGGATAACGATTGAGACATCGACACGAAAATGAATAAAGAATAATGTCTTTCTAAAGAACTTAAATTCAATTCTAATTTCTACAAACTTCAACCTTATAATTATTACCATTACACTCTTCAAGGGTAATTCAATTAGAACATTAGATACATTACTAATTAGCCAATTCTTACCTACATTTACAGACTGAAACCGTTGAATATTTAACGAGAGATAAAACGGCTTTAAAGTAGTTTTTTTTTACTCTCTATAGTTTCGCGCTTGACCGCCATCTCACCTGATGGTAAGCGACGATGCGGTCGACGATGGAACGCGCTTACCTAGAAGTAACCTATTCACTCTTGACTTAAAGATTTGAATTCCACTCCTTAGCTGTACGCACAATGAATGTGTTCCCAAAACATTTGTGCGTATAGGTGGAATGTCCACCATGTACCGGTGGCGCGTTACCGTATGCCTGGTGGTCCGATGATGGAACGGGTTAGGCGGAATTAGGTTATGCAAATGGAATTTGGTTAGGTGTTAGGTTAGGTTAGATCAAGCAGATATTTAATAACCACTATGACCTATAGGTATATATTATGGACATCTATGTCATAGACCAGACTTTATTATCAATAGTTTATTAATAACTGAGTGATTTGCAAAGCCTTTGAGCCTTGTGCTGGCAGTCTGAGAACATCGAATTAGGCAGTTGGCCCGACTTTTTTTGTGTCAAAAAGTAATGTTACCCAAAATCACAACGATACAGAATTTTTTAAATCTATTCAATATAAAGTAAGTTAGAATTTAGAAACCTTACAAATCTGGTAAAAGGGAAAACTGTCAAGTAACAGAATAAGAATGAATGAATGATTGAATGAATGACACTAAAATGTGGCGCCACCACTGTTAAAAGTGAGAGAAAGTGAGATATTCTCACAACGTCCCTACTCTTTCTCATATCAATATTTAAAATACTATTTGCTAATAACCAATTTTGATAATGTTTTCAGAAAATAGATTTAGTTGTAGTGTCATTTGATGCTAAATAATTCAATATTGTAAATCGAGAGTAGTTAGAGAGGCGCCTCAACGTCCTCATTTTCAGACTGACGAAGGTTCTTAGTTTTTTTTTTTTTATAATATAAACTAGTGCGATCCCACTTGATGGTAAGCAGTGATGCAATTGTTGATGGTGAGGCGCACTAGTTTATGAGGAGCGAATAGGCTTTTCATAAATTAGTGCGCCACTCTAGTCTTGAAGACATCCAAATGATAAATTATAGTATAAATTATGTCTAGTAATATAATAAAAATATTACTGTACAAAAGAATTTGATTGTTTTTTAAGGCAATTGATTTTTGGATTGCAATGTGGACAGTTTAAATAAAAATAAAAGACATGCCGATAACTTGATTTCTTTGCGAACACGTTACTGGAACTGAGCCTACGTCCCAGAGCTAAGTTTGTCTTTGAGAGTCCAGATATAGCATAGCATAGTCGGCCTTATAATGTTCCCACTGTTGGGACTCAGGCCTTCTCTCTAGGAGAGGGAACGGGCCGTAATCCACCACGCGGGCCCAGTGCGGGTTGGTGGATGTCACATGTCTTCGATATTCTGGTTCTAAGACATGCCGGTTTCCTCAAGATGTTTTCCTTTACCGTTTTGAGAGCAGTGGTGATGAAATAAATTACACAAAGTAATGCACCGGGCTGGGTTTAAACCCGCGACCTACAACCCGTAAGTCGGGGCCGTTACCACTCGGCCACCACTGCTCTCTAGTCTCTGCGATATGCTAAGTTATATCTAGACCAGTCAGCTAAATCTAGGTTACATTGGAGCATTGAGTAACTATTTAAATAGCTTACTAGGCCAAGATAATGGACTACTACTAGTCTAATCTAAATATTAACTGCTAGTACTAATCGAAGTCTCGGTAATTTAGGTAAATATTATCGAGTCTTCAGTCACTAGTAGCAATTAGTTCAGCAGCTTGTCGAGTTCAGCATTTTATTTAATACTAGCTTTTGTTCGCGACTTCGCCCGCATACATAAAATATAGTCTATGTTACTCAGAAATAAAGCAGCTTTCTATCGGTAAAAAAATTTTTCGCAATTGAACCAGCCCCCTAGCCAAGTTACAATCGTTTTGTTCACGCCGAACGCCTCGAGTAGGCCACGCCTCCAATTCCTTTGTTCTGATCACGTGACTGAGCGTTGAGATGACGTCAGAACAAAGAAATCGGAGGCGTGGCTTACTCGAGGCTTCGGCGCGACCGATACGATTGTAACTTGACTCGGGGGGCAGCACTTTTAGAGATCACCTCATACAAACAAAAAACATAAAAACAAAATTTACCTCTTTATAATATAAGTGTATATTTATACTTGAACAAGCACTCTACCAGTGACTTCGTTCGCGAGAATCTATATATTATATAAAAGCAAAATACCACTCACTGATTAATCACGAAATCTAAGAAACTATAACACCTACAAACTTAAAATTTGACAGATAGGTTCCTTATAGGGTGTAGACATGCCCTAAGAAGGATTTTACGAAACTCCACTCCTAGGGAGCTTTCTTTTTTCTGGTTGGAAAATCCTCTTATGACATCCCCCGCTCTTGGGCTGGGTGGGAGATAGTGTCAGACGTTTACTGACTAAAAACCCACTCCTGTTTCTTTGTTGCCTTTCGTACCAGGGCCGAGTCTTCCTTTCAGAATCAGACCCTTGGCCCCAGTAGGCTTCGACCCTGCTGGGTCCCTACAGTTGCTGTCTCCTTGAGGCGCGCGTGGAACAATACGCGCCGTCAATAACTTGGGCTCGGTCCGGACGGTTACGGGACGGTCGGACGGCGAGCCACCCATTGCTCGCCGTCCGCAAGTCCGCGCCTACGGTGGCCGGTAATCGGCATCGGAGTCCCGGCGGCGGTTGGGGCGTGAGGACCGTTGCCTCACGCGATCGGCCGCCTCCTTTGCTAGCATTACTGCTTCGCAGAAGGAGGCGACCGCTTGCCACTCCTCTTCGCTCCGGATCATGGCCTGTACCAAAGCCCGGCGCGAGAGATCGCCGCCGCCGATTTCCCCCACGACGACACGGCGATGCTCTGCCCAAGCGGGGCACACGTCTACTGTGTGCTCCACCGTGTCCTCCGGGCGGTCTACGCAATGGTGACACCCGGGCGTTTCTTCCGCACGAATCCGGTGCAGGAACCTCCCGAACTTACCATGTCCGGTGAGGACCTGCGTCATGCGGAAGGTAAGGACGCCGTGTTGCCTTTCCAGCCACTCCTCAAAGAGGAGACTTACCGCCATGATTATGGCGTGCCCAACCCCTAGGGGGTAAAACGGGTTGGAAGTGTGTATGGAGAAACTAACTTTCGAGCGGGCGAAGCCGCTGGCAGAAGCTAGTGGTTTAATAAAAAAATTAGTATGCTTTGAACTGTATTTTGAGGGTAATTTTGATAACCTAATGATGACAGTCTTTCTTATTAATTTTGATTAGAATTCGTGCCAAGTTTAAAATTTATTAATACAAAGAATAAGATTCTCCCATACTACCTTTAACACCCCTAAACCGTTTTTAGGGGTGGTTTTGAAAAATAAATAATAAAAACCTTTTTTAATTACTTGGGTTACTATTTATGCAAAGTTGCGTCTGTGCAGCACTAGGCTCCAAAAGACTAGGGTATCTAGGCCAACCATTCCCAAGACCAGAGGACTACAAGCTCAGCCCTATCAAGGCCGCACTGGAAATCATGAAAGAGGTGCATGGAGGGCAGGAGTAGCCAGGAGGGGCATAGCACAAAAGATCCAGAAGGGTCGAAGTGCTCTGGCCCAGGGTCAGCACCATAATAAGATAAGATAAGATTTATGGAAAGTTTCAACTATATGGGACCAAGGTATAAATCTTTGCGGGCTTGCGGACGTCGAGCAATGGGTAGCTTGCCGTCCGGCCGTCCGGTAGTTGATCGGACCGAGCCCAGTCGTCAACAGCGCGTAGTGATCCACGTGCTCCTCAAGAAGATGTCAGCAAACCGTGGGCGCCCAGTAGGGCCGATGCCCGCTAGCTAGGACCGCGGAGAATTTCTGAAAAGGAAACCCATAGTCCTAGAACGCAAAGGGCAACCGAAGGACACAGGTGTGGTTTTAGTCAGTAAAAGTCTGACACGCCCTCCCGCACCACCTACAGCGCGAGAAGTCATTAGATGATGTCCACACTTAAAAAAAAAGAGATAAAACTTTGCATACAGTCAAGTTTCAATCTCCTAAAACGTGAATTTAAAAAAATCACTTTATAGCGCTCGCCTACACCACAAAATCTTTGTGCAAAATTTCCCATTCCTAGTCCAAGTTATCTACTGTGCGTTGATATGTCATTCAGTCAGTTTCTCCTTTTATACTCGTAACATTGTTGATTTGAATAAATTGAAAGTGCGTTTTTTGAAAAGAAAGTGACATAAACAAAGAATCCTGTAACTTTAGAATTTGCTACAATTTGACCTTCAAATACCTATCCTGAAACTCAGTGAGAATTAGTAATTAGAAAGAAACGGGATTAATCAAGAAGCACTTAAATCAGAAACTGATCAAACTGCCCTTTTCTCAAAAGCTTTTTAGGAATAGCCCCAAAAATATTTAATAAACGACCTGAATATATAATGACTTTAAAAGGTCTAAACTCCTTCGAAACTTCAGCTAAAAAAGCATATTATAGCATTAATGAATATTTAGAAGATTTGAAATGACAAATTGTGCCTCACTCCATTTTCTTCGATTTATTATGTCAGCCTATTTTAATTAAGTACTAAGGATTGTTGAGAGCAGTGGTGGCCGAGTGGTAAAGGCCCCGACTTACGAGTTGTAGGTCGCGGGTTCAAACCTAGCCAGGCGCATTACTTTGTGTAATTTATTTCATCACCACTGCTCTCAAAACGGTGAAGGAAAACATCGTGAGGAAAACGGCATGTCCTAGAACCAAAAATTCGAAGACATGTGACATGCACCAATCCGCACTGGGCCCGCGTAGTGCATTACAGCCCATTCGCTCTCTAAGAGAGAGGAGGCCAGAGAGGAGCAGTGGGAATATTAAAAGGCTGATTATGCTTATGCTAAGGATTGTTAATAACTAAATATTGTTTTTTTTTGTGGTGTGTTGTCTAATGTCTATTATAAAGAGGGAGTATATTTTTGTTGGTAATGACAAACTCAAAAACTACAAGAACAATTTTAATTTTTTTTCACCATTAGAAACCTACTTTATCACTGAGTGAAATAGGCAAAATATGTACTCTCACGCGGGCGAAGCCACTGGAAGAAGCTGATAATATAATAATAATATAATAAATCATTTATAACGTTCATACATCTGGATCTGGAATTACCTTTAACCGGTTTTATGTGAAAGTACAATAACTAATTGCGATGCTTTCGAAATGAATTACAAGCACAGAATGATTGTACAGTTTTACGAACTTAACGCGAACGATGTCCTGCAGGCTTTTCTTAGTCCCGTCACTTCAGTGGGATGGCATCTGGTCGCGCTTATTCAGCACGCTTAGCTTGTCAGCAGCTATGTCCTCCTTGTTTAAGTTCGTTGCACAGATCTGGACTGCGGACAGCTTGTCCAACACATCCAGCTTCTGCTGCAGGAACGCCAACAGCTCGTTCGCCACAAGATTATTAGTCATGGCAAGTCCTTACGAGCGACAGCTTGCGCTACGCTAATCGGTGTAAAAAAAAACGTAAATAACACGACCGCATCGGCACGCGGCACAAGCAAGACTAATGTAATATCAGAAAAAATAAGTTTGTTTGTGGTTGTCTCTGGGTGTAATGATACCATTATCAGAGCTATTATTTCGCTTTAGAAAGATATACACATCATGGATGACTGTAGACTTCTTTGTCGCTGATCCACGCGCGCCGTCTCACCTGCCGTTCACATCCTGTCCGTCGTAAGCATGTCTTATATTGACGGTTAGGTTATTTTTCTTAAGGTTTTTATGGAAAAAGGAACGGGAGTAAAGCCGCGAAAATAAGCTAGTTCAGTATATTTACGGACAACAACTTTTTACAGGTTCACTGGAGCATAGACTACAAAAGTGCTATTTACTTTGATATTTATTCTAGAAATATTTCTTAGCATTAACTTCGGAGCTATGTAAACGGCTATCATTCACGCCGTCTGACAGGACAGTCAATTAATTTTTTCTTCTCTCACCAAGGGAAATCAGTATGAACATAGTTTTTTGTTTCTTACAGTTTCATTTATAAGTTCTTATGGCAGAAAGGTAATAAGCAGATTTTTTATTTATTTTATTCATGATAGGTTCGCGATTGACCGCTATCTCACCTTATGGAAAGCGATGCGGTCGACGATGGAACGCGCTTACCTAGAAGTAACTAACTACTCACTCTTGACTTAAAGATTCCCGGGTTGTAGCTATCAGGAAACACAGATTCCGGTAAGGAATTCCACTCCTTAGCTGTAGGCACAATGAATGTGTTCCCAAAACGTTTTGTGAGTATAGGTGGGAACGTCTACCATGTACCGGTGGAGCGTTGCCGTACGCCTGGTGGTCCGATAATGGAACGGGCTAGGCGGAATTAGGTTATGCAATTCCGACGCACACTCTCCGAAATGCAACCGGTAGAAAACCGACAGGCTAGCAACTCGGCGTCGATGCTCAAGACTTTGGAGTCTCGACTCAACGAGTGCATCATTGCCAATGATCCTCCTGGCACGCTTCTCAATTGCCTCAAGTCAGTCAGCATATACAGGAATGTAGTAAATATGTTAGATATCTTACCTATATAGGATGTAGGCTAGTAATATATTACATGCTCGAACTTGGTATGACGGATTTTGTCCGTCCGTACCAAGATCGAGCGTGACTCAGCGTAGTTAGAATTAACACATGCACAAAATTGATACGAAGGACCAAACATACGAGGACCAAATCCAACGTACCAAGTTCACGCGCGTGTTAGTACTATACTGTATACTACACGCTCGACTTTGGCTCGACGCACCAAATTCGTTTTCGCAATAGACAATAGACTGTCCGCTAGAGGACCTACAAGGAATCTATAGAGACAGCGACCATAATAATAATTATGGTCGCTGGATTACTTAAACATGGACTAATTTGGTTCAGAAGCGAACCAAATTCGTGGTCGGATCATATCGAATTCAAGCGCGTATTAATAGTATTACTATCCACTTTTGTAGTGGCGTAGAATTTCTAAACAGATCAACGAAATTACCAATTCTTCGAAATAACTTGTCACTGAATATTGAAACTAAAATATTAAGTAGATATCAGCTGTTAGCTCTCAACGATTGTTAAACTTAACTTGTGAAGGATAAAGTTGTAAGAAAAGGGTTTACAGTTTATTTGATAATATGGTACTAGCTAAAGTAAAAGTATTTATTTATTTAAACTTTATGTACAGTAGTGGTACATAGGCGGACTTAATGCAACAAGGCATTCTCTACCAGTCAACCATTGGGTTAAAAAGACAACACTGTGGTAGGTTTGCACAATAAACAAATAGCAGATAATTCAAACAGAAAAAATAAAATAAAAATAAGTTATTTATAATAATAAAATACATATATATGCTAAAATTATAAACTAATAAATACTATGAAAAATATCAAATTAATAAGAGACTTAATAATAATTCTGTCGAAGACCAAACTAAGGTTGAGAGGACTTCAAGTATCTATTTACCCTATGTTCTGTTCCAGGACATGGTGTGCCCGAGTGCCGAAATTCGGCACATGGATAGACCATGGCTTGAAATCCAAATCCTTTCAGCCGTTTGAGCGTAAAGGAATAACAAACATACACACATACACTTACATACAGGTGAAAGTTTACCTGTATAATGTGTTGATACATATGTAAGTATATTTAATTATTTATTTTATTTATTAATGTGCTGATATGTAAAACACTAGATATTAGGTATGCATTAAAATTTGATTACACAGTTTTAAAAACTACATATATAATTATTAAATTACATTACTAATTAATATTACTATTATAATTTATTGAAATAAATTAAACGAAGTCAATAATTACATCTTGTTTAAAATAAATAAAATAATTATGAATTCATTCATTTATTTTAAATATATAGACAATGTAGTATTACTCATTTATTTGTTCCATATTTACATTATATTCTTCATTAAAGACGACAGAGAGTAGCTTTTATACACGTTTTCAATTAAGATTCTCCTGAAACATTTTCGTGAATTTGAACTGATAATTGCCCTCATCCTGCCTGAATAACATTGTAATAGGAATATTAATTTAAAGTGGCTTTATTAAGACTAATTAATTAATACAAAATTATTATTAATCCGGGTTATTTTCATACCCATTGTCAGATAAATACATACTTTGTATTTGTATAATAAAAAATACCATACAAAATACAGTAAGAGCCTTTTTTTATTGGTTGGGAAAATCATCTTATGGCAAATCCCGCTCTTGGGCGGAGCGAGAGATAGTGTCAGACTTTTATTGACTAAAAATCCACTCCTGTTCCTTCGTTGCCTTCGTCTCAGGGCCTTAATGCGGTGTAACAATGGGCGGTCTTATCGCTTAAAACGATTTTTACAAACAACCTTTGGATGAATTTGTCAGAGAAAGAAAAAAACCTACGAACGTTGATAGTCTGTGCCGTAAGTACCGACTTTTTTCTTGTTTATAATTCATGTATATTTACATCTTCTATTATATGAAAATCTCGTACCACAGTGTTTTTTGATTATTGTCAATTTTTACGGTTTTGTACCTCAAAAGGAACAAACGGAACCCTTATAGGATCACTTTGTTGTACATCCGTCTGCCTGTCTGTCATCAAGACCCTTTATCTCGGAAACGCGAGAATGTACCGAGTTGAAATTAACACTATATGCTAAGGTCTGCAATCCCTTGGAGCTGTGAAAAAATCAAACTTTTAAGTTAACGAAAAAAAAAAAGATACGGTCGTTTATGTCGCAAAAAACGTGCATTTCAACACTCTCAAAGAAATCAAAATTCATAGGGTAGGTACTTCCCGTTGAGCCAGAATCCTGAAATTTGGCATAAAGTAAGGTCATATAGTATAGATATAGGAATAAATCTGAAAACAGAATATTTGTTATACCGTCACAATTTTTTTTTTTTTACTATTCGAAAAACCTTCAAGTCTCCATCCTGGAATTGAATTATTATTATTATATTATTATTATTGTCCTCAAGTGTCCCACTGCCATTTTTTTGTTGTAAATTTATACAGTAGAATAAGGTTTGCCGAATCAGCTTACTTATAAATACGGATATATGAAAGTAGAGAAATATGTTAAGGTACTTAATACCTTTCGTAGGGAGAGGTGTGAGTGATCCTTGACAATATATTTAAAAGATCATAAAGTTTATGCTTATCTTTCTGTTACGGGCAAAGCAGATAATTAAATTCCTATATTTCATAGCCGCATTAATCACAGAAGAAGACTTAAAGTCACCCAAAGGGCGATGGAAAGGGCTATGTTCGAAGTTTCCTTCGTGATTGAATTAGGAATGAGGAGATATCCGCTGGAGAATCAAGGTTACCGACATAGCACGAAGATTCACCAAACTCAAATGGCAATGGGCAGGGCACATTGCTCGCAGAACGGACGGCTGTTAGGGTCGAAAGGTTCTGGAATGATGACCACGTATCGGAAAATGTAGCGTTGGAAGGCCTCCATCTAGGTGGACCGATGACCTGGTAAGGGTTGTGGGAATCCGATGGATGCGAGACGCACAGGACCGTTCATTGTGGCGACACTTGGGGGAGGCCTATGTCCAACAGTGGACGTCTTTCGGCTGAAATGATGATGAAGATTAATTGAACTGCGAACGACTTATCCTAAAAAGACCGGAATGGCTTGGCATCTCTTTTAGGGTTCTGTATCTAAGTCGACAGAAACAGAACTCATGTAGTCTTACTTTGTTCTCCGTCTATCTACCAAGACCTTTTTTCTTAGAAATACGTGGAGGTACGTAGCTGAAATAAATATCAAATACTCAGGTTTGCGAATTTATGTAACAGTGGAAAAATCAAACTTCTAAAGCAACGCGCATATTACGACACTTTCTATTTTTTTTTTTGGTTTGATATCATCTAATGACATTTCTCGCCCTTGGGTCTCAGACTTTTACTGACTAAAACCCACTCTTGTTCCTTTTTTGCCATCGTTCCAGGGCCCCGGGATATTATGATACATTCAACATTCAACATACATTCAACATACAGGAAATCAACATTTGTTGACCTGGAATCCTGAAATTTGACACGGAGCAAGGTCTCTTAACACAAGTATAGGAAAAAAAAATCAGAAATTCGTAAAGTAGTTAGTAGCGGTCTGTTTGGGAATCAAACTATTTACACATGTAAGTTTGCACGGAACCCCTTACGGCGCAAATCCGACTCGCACTTGCCCGGTTTTTTTTTATTTAGGACTTACCTGTGTTTTTTCAGTTGTCATTTGTTGTTTTTGTTTGTTTGTTGTTGTTTTGTTTTCTTTGTTTTGTTGTTTTTGTTTCTTCGTTGTCTCTTCACCACCCTAGGTTGATTGGTAGAGAATACCTAAGGCATTAAGTCCGCCTTTGTACTTTTGTGTTGCATGAAGTTTTAATAAATAAATTTGCATATCAGGGCTCCGGTAATTCACAGCTCTAGCCGGCATCGGCCATACTAGACCACGTCCATTTATAGCTTAGTATCTCTAGCCTCAAGTTTAGACAAGTATATAGTATATGTGTCATGTTATTATGTTGCTATGTTACTTGTGCATAAACATAAATGTAAACTGTGCAGTAGTTTCTGTAGTTTGACTCAGTTTGATCCTATAAGTTAGCTAATGCATGTTTAAGTTTGTACTAAGTCGTCCTCAGAGAATTACTTTGAAGTTGGTTCATGTCCTAGTTCAGTGAAAACTTGTTGTTTATTTGTATGAATACATAAACGATGCGTCCTATACAGGTAAGTAGTCTATAAGTGCATTGCATCATCATCTTTATTTTCAGCTGAAAGACGCCCACTAGTCCTCCCCCCAGTGTCGCCTCAAGGGCTGGTCCTTTGCGGCCCTCTTCCATCGCATTCCCTTGATCTTTACCAGATCATCGGTCCACCTTGTCGGAAGTCTTTCAACATAGCGTGTTTTGGTACGCAATCGCCACTTTCCAAATGCATTTAGTAGGAGTAATATCAAAAGTCAATAGTGATGATTTTGATTTATAAAGGACTTACGCGGCACAAGCTTCAAGTGCGCGTACTAAGAGATAAAAAAAACTAAGAACGAGTTGTACTCGCGCACTGAGGGTTCCGTAAAAATTTAAGCCTGAAAACAGTTCAATTACCTAATTGAGTTACGAAGATTTTTTCGAATCGACATACCTAACTACAAAACAGTTTCCAGATATTTTCCAAAACTTGTTCTATCAGACCTTACTTCACGCCAAATTTCAGGATTTTAGGTTAACGGAAAGTACCCTATGAATTTCAATTTCCTTGAGAGTGTTGAAATACACATTTTTTTGTGACATAAACGGCCGTATCTTTTCTTTTGTTAACTCAGAAGTTTGGTTTTTTCACCTGAGTATATGGTTTTAATTTCAACTCAATACCTCCACGCGTTCCCGAGATAAAGGGTCTTGACACACAGAAAGACAGAAGGACAACAAAGTGATCATATAAGGGTTCCGTTTTTTCCTTTTGATGTTCGGAACCCTAAAAAGAGATGGTTCTAAAATCGTCTGAAAGTTTTTTATGTATCTTATTTAGCGATATCTTTGTCAAATGATTGCGAGGATTATTTTTTTAGTTTGGAAGAGTTTTACCGGTTTAAATCCGGGATTGCTACGATCGTACGTGTTTTTTTAAGTTAACGCCATTTTATAACATAACAACACGCTAGTACGTTCTGAAGGGGTACTGCACCCGCAGTTATCAATTTACGCCAAACTTTTTTGTTAATAGTCCGATCTTGATGATACTTTTTTGTTTGGAAGAATTTCTAGGTGGTTACTACCTAGGGGCAAAACCCTTCCAACCAAAAAAGTATAAAAAAAAGTAAAAGTAAGTGTCTGGAGAAATGCCAGCCCCCCAAGCCAAGCTATCCAAGTTACGATCGTTTCGTTTGCGTCTAACGACTCGAGTAGGACGCCTCTGATTCCTTTGTTCTGATCACGTGACTGAGCGTTGAGATGACGTCAGAACATCACATCGTCAACAGAGGGGAGCAGGTGTGTATGGTGCCAGTTAAAATGAAATCCCGTTTCCGTTTCACAAACTTACAGCCCAAAACCTCCACAAACTCATCATAGCGGATGCAATACATATATGAAAATAAGGGTATTCCTATTTTCCATAACAAAATCGACTTATTGCGTGTTATTTCTCGGTGTCCGAGAACTGTGAAATAAAGCTGATGGCAGACGGAAGGCTTATTACTGCTGGGATTGGAAACTCGGCGGAGTGTGCACTGACGTCGAGCAATGTTCTGTTATCTGACCTTTGTTGCGAAGCCCCGGAGTGTAATGTTAAAAGTAAACGATATTTATTTCTTGGTTAGAAGTTGGGAAGTAAAAGTAATAGGTTATGTACCTATTGCTTCTTACTTATTTATTTAAAAAACGTGGTGCCACACTTTTTTTTTTAGTAGGAAAGTCATCAATGTATTGTACTTTATTGACCAGTTTACACTGTCCTTACATAATAAATCCAATATATTGTAAACAGAAAATATTGTATCAACAAATTCTTTTTTAAAAGAGTAACCATGGAGTTTCTTGCCGGTTCTTCTCCATAGGAAACGACCAATTTGGAACCGTGCACTAGCTTCTGACGTTTTATAAGTGCCCATGTAGGCCTATGTGAAATAAAAATCTTTGACTTTGACTTTGAATGACATTCCCCGCTCTTGGGCGATGCGCGAGGGTGTGTCAGACTTTTATTGAGTAAAAACCCTACTCCTGTTCCTTTGTTGCTTTTCATACCAGGGCCGAGTCTTCCTTTCAGAAGCAGACCCTTAGTCCCAGTAGGCTTCGACCCTGCTAGGCCTCTCCTTGAGGCGCCCGTGGAACAAAACGCCTTCTATGTCTCGTAAACAATAGTTAATGGGATAAAAGCATGAAGTTTTGTTGTAAACTTCAACCTCAAGACCTCTTCAAATGCACTTTTAAATCACCGTATTTGTGGTCGTATGTTATCAGCATAAGTCTCCACAAAATAGATATACTGACAGCTCCCACTGGCGCGATTGTCTGGACCTTCAGTACTTCTAACCTTTGTAATAGTAATCATAGACATGGAGAATGGACTGAGTAATCACAAAGTGAAACATCTGTAGAAAGAGACAAAGTAACTGTGTGGCTAATATCAGTCTATTTTTTTAGGTCATAGTATCGAAGGCACTACAGCCCTGTATTTTTTTCTTTGATAGGAATCGATTCCTCACATTAGACTTGTGGGTGCAATTACAAACAATTAACATCACATGCACAAGACAATCAGATCCGGAACATTCATCTGTAGGCTATATAAATATTTGTTCATCGACATATACATACGCAGCAGCCAAATACTCAACCACTACACCACGCCGCCATGTGCCGTTTTGATTCCGATTGCACCATGACGTAGCCCACGCAGAATTTTGAAAAACAACAACGACTGACCGCAAGATCCCTTCGTCTCTCTTTTTTTTTGTCTGTATTTCCTTTTTGCCTTTGAGAAAGCTCAGTCCATTCTCTACGTCCAAAGCGTCAAATTCTTCAATCCAAGAATGGCTAAAACAATTCGTTTCCAGCATTTGCAGTGTGGTTTTCTCTACGATACGAATGAAACAAATCTCTTTTATCTTCCGATAAATACGATTTATATTAGCCGTTTCGCTTTGCCATTGCAGCTGTGAATTCCTTTGAGTTTTCAGGCAGACAAAGTAATTGATATCGAGACTTAATTTTCTATCAGACTGTCTAGAACATTAGCTTTACTATGGATTTTGTTTGATTCCTAACTTATACTTAGTTTCTTTATTTATTTATGTCAATTTATTTTTAATTTTAAAATGTACATAGTTATTAACAAAACAATCTCCCACACTATGCTGCCGTCGTAATTAAAAAGGGCACAAGTAAATTTTTTTTCGTAATTTATTTTAAATACATAATTGGAATCAGAAAAAAATCTTATTCCGAATATATGTTTAAAAAAAATGTTGGCTGTGCCCTTTTTTTTTTTGTTACGACGACAGTATGTCTGTCGGTCTGTATGAAAACGAGAAACTCTAAAACTCAATTTTTTATGCAGTTTTCTCAAGCGCGAGCCTATCAACAGTAAAAATAAAAAACTTAGGAACTAAAGTTGACCCTGTGAAGTTTTTGGTTTGGTAAACGTTATTTACCCGTTCTTTGGGACTGGCCTGATGGTCTGGTGGTTAGTGGCTCTGATTGCTATGCTGGACGCCGTGGATTCGATTCCCACCCAGGACAATTGTTTGTGTGATGAGCATGATCATTTGTTCTGTATCTGGGTGTAATTTATTTATAATATGTATGCGTTTAGAAATATATAAGTATGTTAATCAGTTGTCTAGTACTCATAGCACAAGCTCTACTTAGTTTGGGACTAGATAGCGGTGTGTGATAATTGTGGCATATTATTATTATTTGACCCTTTTTAGGGTTCCGTAGCTCAAAAGAAAAAAATAGAACCTTATAGGATCACTTTGTTGTCCGTCCGTCTGTCTGTCTGACTGTCCCAAAAAAAACCTTTTTTTGTGATTCGGAAAAAATCTTCGTAACTTAATTCGGGAATCGAACTGTTTTCTGACTTTTACTGACTTAGGGCCAATTCACACCGGAATGGCAGCGACGCCACGAGATCGGCAGAGCTGGCCGTAAAGGCTGACGTCAACGGGGACGGACACTTACAGACACGTACGGCCCCTATCGCTCACAGCTTCCCGAAACCACGCGCCTGGTCTCATCTTGTGTCCAGTTTCTACATTCAGCAAAGAAACTCGTATATTTGAAATGAAAATGATGAAATTGGTTATTAGAGCGCTTATTCCTGAAGAAGAAGAAACAAACAAAGGAAAAAAGACCAGTACCGCTTGAAAAGTTCATAAAGGGCGCGTGGCCGCTGACAGAAGTCTCAGCATGGCCTCGTGACACGCGCCTTTGCTGAACTTTTCAAGTGATAGTGGTCTTTAAAGTATGTAGATAAAGTTTTAAATTATTTCACAATAAAAGTGCTCTGAGAGCAGTGGTGGCCGAGTGGTAACGGCCTCGACTTACGAGTTGTAGGTTGCGGGTTCAAACCCAGCCAGGCGCATTACTTTGTGTAATTTATTTCATCACAACTGCTCTCAAAACGGTGAAGGAAAACATCGTGAGGAAACCGGCATGTCCTAGGACCAAAAATTCGAAGACATGTGACATCCGCCAACCCGCACTGGGCCCGCGTGGTGGATTACGGCCCATTCCCTCTCTTAGAGAGGAGGCCTGAGTCCCAACAGTGGGAACATTATAAGGCCGTCTATGCTATGCTATGCTAAAAGTGCTCACCATGTCACTGCCAACCGTTGCCTTTGCGTCAAAGGGCCGAAGTAACTCTTTCAAAAAATCCCACATCATACCCCCTTACAATTACTTCACCTTAAAGACACCAGCTTTTTCTGCCATAAAAAAGATTACATCAAAGTTTATGAGCCATTTGGATTATTCAACTTTATCTTTCTCCATAACGCAGGTGCCTAGGGGCAAATTCTGAAACAAGATTTTAGTCAAGTTAAGAAGGATTGAACTGACAGTTCTAACAGTGTTTCACAAACGAACAATGTTCTGATATGCGGGCCCTAATAGCGATACTTTATGGTCATCGCATTGCAAGTTCAGGTAAGTTAGTGCCTTGTCTAGACTGAGCCGAAACCGTTTTAATTGTCTACATATTCTAAAACCGCATTTACTTACTAGTGGAAACTTGTAGCCGTTGGGGTACATTTAGTTAATTATAGAGATATCAAGACTTTTGTGGCTAAAATGATTGTAAGACAATCATTTCATTATTTTTTTTAATGTTAATTTAGTTTGTAAATCAATTATTATTTGTTGATTAATGAATCATGGTGTGCCAATAAACATATTTTTTTTCTTTTCTTTTCTTTTCTTTTCTTTTCTTTTCTTTTCTTTTCTTTTCTTTTCTTTCTTTTTTTCTTTTTTCTTTTTTCTTTCCTTCTTTTCTTTCTTTCTTTTCTTTCTTTCTTTTCATTCTTTCTTTTCTTTCTTTCTTTTCTTTCTTTCTTTCTTTATTCCGTCCAGTGGCTCCACCGACGTAATAACAAAAAAAACAGGGCAAGTACAAGTCGGATTTGCACACTGAGGGTTCTGCACAAACTTGCCTATGAAAGCTGTTCAATTTCCTAATTGAGTTACGACACAAGTTCGATGAATTCAAGACGAAGATTTTTCCGAATAGTATTTTTTTTTTGTGACGTAACTATAAATTTACAGTTTTCAGATTTATTCCTATATCTATACTATAAGACCTTGCTTTATGCCAAATTTCAGGATTCTGGGTCAATGGGAAATACCCCATGAATTTTGATTCCTTTGAGTGTTGAAATGTACGGTTTTTGCGACATAAACGGCCGTATCTTTTTTCCCGTTAACTTAGAAGTTTGATTTTTTCACTGCTTCAAGGGATTGCAGATTTGAGTATACTGTTTTACTTTCAACTCGATGCCTCCACGCGTTTCTGAGATAAAGGGTCTTGACAGACAGACAGACTGCAGGCAATGATCATGTACACCATGGTTAAACAAATAAATTTTTACTTATTTTAGTCAGTAAAAGTCTGCCACGTCTTCCTACTCCGCCCTAGATCGGAAGAAGTCATAAGATGATTTCCCACCTAGAAAAAAATGGCATAGTCTACCTGTGTACCAAGTTTCATCTATAACCGTTTAGCCGTTCGAGCGTGAAGAAGTAATAAACATGCACACATCGACACTCACAAACTTTCGTATTTATAATACTAGCTGCTGCCAGTGGCTTCGCTCGCGTAAAAGTAAAAAATTGTCCCAAGGGAACATAATACCAGGATTAGTGTGATACTAATTTCTGTTAGTGACTTCGGTTGCGTGAAAATAGATAATTATCCCTCGGAACATATTCCCGGGATAACAAATACTATGTGGACGTGCTGTAGGTAATCCGTGTTCCAAAAACATTCAACCGTTTAAGTGCAACTTACACGCACATGTACAAAAACATGTTCACAATCTTTCGCCTTTATAAAATTAGTGTGAAGTGTGATTAGTAGAAATCACAAAGATTATTAAATGTCATTGGAGTTTGAAATGAAATAAATTAGATTTAACGAGAAATCTCGAGAAATATGATTATTGCAAAGTATATGCATAAATTGAGAGAATTGCACAAAGTACACGATTTTTTGACGATATTGAATAATACATAATTTTCGTGACTAGGGGTTAAAGCAGTGTCTTAAAGTCGCGGGTGGCTTGTTGAATTCCGAATGAAATGAATGTTGCTAAGTTTTAATCCTGAACGCAGTGAAAGATTCATGTGATTGAATCCCGAGTACTTCGAGGGAGTTCATATAAAGACCTGAGTGAAATGAGGAATTCAAATCACTCAAGACTAAGACAGGTGTTTTTTTAATAGTTAACGTAGTTACTCTACATGTTTTGAGATTTGAAACAAACAAAATTCTCTACTAAATTGAACTATGGTTTTAATTTTCTATAACGCGTCTTAATTTTCTATGTCTATAATCTATTTTTAATATTCTATAATATGTCTCTATAAAAAAAAAATTTAGAGACACAACAGTAACAAAATTTTATTCTTTTTTTAGGTTAATAGCCAGTTTGATTTTTGAATAAATTCATTTGATGCGCGTTGATTTTAATTATGGACAAACTAACTTGTTTTATGTGTATGACATATAAAAGGGCAATATCGAGCAGGTGGTGTAAAAAAAAAACTTTGTTATTAACCGTATTCTCTTGTTCAGTTTTTTATAGCAAATATTTGTCAAGTTTAATGATTGTTATCATAAAACTAATCCCACTTAACAACTTTCACTTCAAAATAACACGCAAACCAATTTCTCTACAAAAGCGCAAAGTTAACCTTCATAACAGAATAGTCGTAAAATATAAGTTACATGCCTTTTCATATTATAGCTATGACAATAATAAGTTTTGGTAATAGGAACGGTCCCTATTATGCTCAGTTCAGTTTCACCATCTTTGTTCAGTATAACATCACTTGAACAAGACGTATGAACTCCTGTCATAAAGGCGTATTAATTAGGAAACCAAGTATTCGCACAGCATAGAAATTACTCTTTGATGATAGAATAAGACCTGTACCATGAAACTAGCAAACCATCAAATTGGTATTTATGTGCTATCCATTGCTGATTTTCTTCAGTACTGGCTGACTATGCTTATTGTGTATTGCGCAATGGATATGGAATATTTGCGAATGATTTAGTAGATTTTCGAAGGGTTATGAGTATACGTTTTGCTCTCGGTTGTATAACTTTGGATACAATACTGTGTTCTGTCGATATTTTAGAAGTTGATAACCTATACGAAGATGTGTTTTACGGCGAGTATGAAATAGGTACCACATGGCTTAGAATAAATGAGGGATGTCGCATAGGCGACTTTACTTAAATGTAAAGATAATAAATGTCAAGTTAGTTAGTATAATGGCGGTAACTATAAATCAATTCAATGGGTTTCAAATAGATTCCCTGAAACAACAACAACAGATACATATAATTATAAGTATCCATATGTATGTATATAGGTTAGGGTAAAAACAGTTTTCTACTGTTTACACAAGCTACAAAATCGAGAGGCGATAAAGCGAGAGGGACGCAAGGCTCAACCCTAGCTAGAGATCACGTACAAACTATAAAAGAAAATATGCTTGGTTTTCATAACACATTTTGTGACTCTTGACGATGAGATGAATTACTAAATGTTATACGGTACAACAAGATTTTGAGAACAAATGAGTAAGCAGTGAGCTTTAAGTGATTATCAATTTTCCTGAATCATTAATACATTCCTGAGTAACATTCTAAGATGTGGGCTAATTTCGTTGATCCCACTCTGGATGTTTGTTTTTGTAACACGTGTAACGAAATACTTGTAAAGACACGTGCAATGTGATGTTTACATTTGAAATACCCTTATAACAATAATACCATAATGTGCCAATTAAAATAATGTTGTTTTAGGGTTCTGTACCTTAAAAGGAAAAAACGGAACCCTTATAGGATCACTTTGTTATCCGTCTGTCTGTCTGTCAAGGTCTTTAATGTCAGGAACTCGTGAAGGTATTGAGTTGATATTAAAACCATATACTCAAGTCTGTTGTCCCTTGAAGCTGTGAAAAAATCAAATTTCTGAGTTAAAGAATAAGAAGATAGGCCGTTTATGTCGCAAAAAACGTTTATTTTGACACTCTCAAGATAGTCAGAATTCATAGGGTACTTCCCGTTGACTTAGAATCCTGAAAATTGGCATGAAGCAAGGTCTCATACAACAAGTAAGTATAGGAAAAAATCTGAAAACTAAAAATTTGTAGTCACAAAAAAATACTTTTATTAGGATTCCGAAAAATCTTCGTGACTCAATTCGGGAATTGAGCACTGTTTTCATAGTTAAGTTTGTACGGAACCCTCAGGGCGCGAGTCCGACTCGCACTTGCCCGGTTTTTTTAATTTTACAAACTAATGCAAGGAGTCAATAATTCCACCTCCATGGTAAGATAGTGAGGCACACCAGTTTATTAAAAGCCTATTCACTCTAGTTTTGAAGAAACCTAAATTATAATTGAACGGGGAGACCGTAGCCGGTAAATTGTTCCAGTCTTTCGATGTAGACAGTATATACGGTATAGGTGTCAACAATCTAAAGGTGGACACTCGCCACACGTCACATCAATATCACTCACGGCCACCCTGCAACGCAGAAGACTCACCGTCCATGGAACGCAAAAGACTCACCGCGACCCTGAAACGAAAAAGACTCACCGCCACCCTGGAACGCAAGAGACTCACCTACACCCTGGAACGCAAAAGACTCACCGCCGCCCTGGAATGCAAAATACTCACCGCCACCCTGTAACGCAAAAAAACTGAAGGTGGGTTTTATTCAATAAAAGACTGAGACTGCTTCATTCAGAGCGGTAGAAATTTGAAAAATTCCATCTAAAAAAAATCGTTGGTCATCATGGAACGCCTGGTAGACATTTGTATTAATATTAGAATTACGAAATATGGAGAAAAAATAGAATTTTGCATAGCAGACGTACGTACACTCATTCATACACTCACACACAAAAGTCAAGAGCGGTTGCGCAGTGAGATTATCACAGCATGACAGCATCATGCCATTTGCCGTCACGGCATTCAAGTCGTTTTTAATGAAAAGATGCGCCAGATGATGTTTCAAAATTAAGAAAATAAACCATAAATGTTCTTCTGTCAGTGTCGTAACTAGGAGGTTAGTAAGATAAGTAGAAATACTGCCAAACAAACAGCTTTAGCAAAGCATTATTACCATCTGAACCAATGATTTGAACTGATATGAGTGCCATTTGAGTTTGGCTAGATTATATTTAGTCATAGAGTTTCCCACAGACAGCATAGAACCATAGACTAAAAAATAAACCCGAAAAAAATTAACAACTTGATATTTTTTCGCTTGTTTTCCTTAATCCTTTCAAAGGGCTTTCTTTGATCTTTAGAAATATGTGTATATAAAATAATTGCTGGTTAAGTTCAGAATGTACATAGCATATGTAAATCAATCAATATTTCGCAACGAAAATGTTTTTAAACGTCAGCGGGGCTCTATGCGGGCTCAAGTTGCAGCTACGAGTTTGTGTGCATTTAACTCCGGTTATATGTTCATAGGACTATACACTTTAATACAGTCGTAATTAAGTAAGTCATTCCATTGATTCATCATTCGCCACTCATCATTCTTCGTCTTATCTGTGAACAGCAGCAATTATTTCGAGGTTGTGTCTCGAGAGATTCGGCAGAGACAACAATACGGGCAGGGACGAAGACCGTCTCGTGTTTATGACTACACGACCGAGTGGTTGTAGTAAAACTTGCCGTATAAATAGATCTGCACTGTCTTACGATAACGATAAAGGCTTATGAAAGGACGTACGATACACAAAAGTACTATCGTGGATCATGGAACGCACATGCGTTTGTGGTTCGATAAATGTTTTAAAAATAAACAATTATTAAAGAGTTACAACTCAATATTACCTAGTGTAACCGATGAGAGGCCACAATGAACAGTCTTGTGTGTCTCGCATCCCATCGGATTTTCGCAACCCTCACAAGGTCATCGGTCCAGCTTGTAGGAGGCCTTCCAACGCTGCGTCTTCCGGTACGTAGTCGCCACTCCTCATCTAGTTTAAAATGACAAAAAAAAATTGACGTGTAAAAGTGTTTTTTTAAACCTACTTACAAAATAAATATCATTTATCATTTACTCCAGAACCTTTCGGCCCTAACGGCTATCTGTTCTGCGAGCAATGTGCCCTGCTCATTGCCACTTAATTAAACTTTGGCGATTCTTCATGCAAGTCGGTAACCTTGATTCTCCTGCGGATATCTTCATTCCTGATTCGATCACGCAAGGAAACTCCGAGCTATCCTTTCCTTTGCCCTGAAAAAATTCTGTAGCATAAAAAATATCTGTAAAAGAAGAACAGGGCCAAGTATCTACAGCCGTTTTAAAATTGTGGTCTTAACGTAGATCGTAAACATACAAAACCAAAACAGATGGTGTTTACCATAAATTGGAAATAAAAAGTCTGGAGGCCAGAAATTAAGGCACGTCTTTGAATTTTACTGTCTTTCCAAATGAGTCTTTAAAATATATTGTTGAAATCTACATTTTTTAATATTTTCCGCTTCTAAGAATTTGAGTTAACTGTTCCCTTAGTTTTCCTTTTGTTAAAGTTTTTTTTTTAACGCTAACCTTATTATCTACAACAAAGTCATAAAGTTAATTTTTTTTTGAAAAATGTTAATTTCAACACATAATACGTATCAAAATACATTTACTGCCAGCGGCTTCGCCCGCGTGAAAATACTTTTATTTATAATTTATCATAGTAGTAGTTTATCATATAAACTTTGGACCTCCGCTTCATCTCCTTAGGGGGCATCATAAAAGGAAAACGAATGATGCAAAATTTTACGCTCCTAGTCCTAGCATAGGCAAAGGTTTTCGCCTGTGCGTTGTTATGTTAGTTAGTCAGTTTCTCCTTTTATATATGTATAGATATGAAGGTTTATAGAATGTAGATTGTAGATGCTTTGGTGAGGTTGGACCAGTCGTTGTGGGATGCTTGATGCAGAATACCCCTTTATTTAGTTATAAGTTCCTATAGACAACATGTCATGCCTGATGGACCTAAGGTTGTCTGGTAAACCACTAATAAAACCGCCATTGTACCCATACATTTAAGTTTCTGTGAATTTGTTACTATTATATTTTGGAGTGTAATAAAGTTTATTCTATTCTATTCTAGGGGGAGATCTTGAGGGGGACGTCTTTCGGCTGAAATGATGATGACTTCTAGAAGATTTAGTAAATCATCGGGTAGATTCCTCAGGAAGATATATTTATGCAAAAAAAAAAAAAAATATCCGAACTGAAAACTTGTAATATTTTAATTTACTTATTGTGTTTTATTTGGGTAGCTTCTACACCACAACATCTAAAATAAAACAAAATATTCAATATATATATATAAAAAAATATTTTTCATATTTTGTTTATATATTTTATATTTATATTTTTTTCTTATTTTTTTTTTATTTTTTTTTTATAATTTTTATTATTTATATATATATATATAAAATATAACAACATAGGTAAAACAGGATGAGCCATTCACAAAGCTCCACATAATGTGAGAGTATTGTTGAAACAATTACAAAACTAATTAATGTACACAAAGTTTAGTTAGAACTATGTATATAAGATGCACAGCAAGTAAATATACAAGACAAAGCTTTTAGACAGAATAATGTTAATGGATGCTAAACTGTTTGTAAAAAATCGATTGATTGAGTTATGTTCTCGAATTAAATGGTTAAATATTATTACAGCGCGAAAGCTAGACTTTTACTACTGAACCTAATGAAAATACACAAAAGGCCCAATGGTATTCGCAGACTCGACACCAAATTCCATAAATATTCACACTGTCAATCACCGTACACAAAACTCTAAAATTTAATAACTTATCAAAGACGTTACAGAATAGGACGAAGACACAAAGTATGACGAGTTGTGGAAATTAGTTCAGTAAGAGGACTTATAAACTAATTCCAAGTGTTTCTCTACTAAGTGGCGAACAGTGTCACCCTGGTTAAGATGATTTGAGAATCAGTTTTGTATAAAACATGCTGAGATTGATTTGAATGGCTGAGTTGGATTGCAGGAAAAATATGAAATTAGAATACGCTGAGATTGAGTTGACTGGCCGACTGAGTTTGACTGTAGGAACAATATGAAATTAGAACATGCTAAGATTGAGTTGACTGGCCGATTGACCGTTGGACTACAGGAAAAATACAAAATTAGAACATGATGAGATTGAGTTGACTGGCCGACTGAGTTGGACTGCAAGAAAAAAATGAAATTAGAACATGATGAGATTGAGTTGACTAGCCGACTGAGTTGGACTGCAGGAAAAATATGAAATTAAGCAGACTCTTACTAAATGATAAAGTAAATCGGTTTATAAGGTTCTTTAGACCAGTTTCAAGCTAGTTTTAATAAAAAATCAACGATCATCTCACTAGCTTTTTCCCAATAAGCTTGGTATAGGCTTCTAGTCTAACTGAATGCGGCTGTACTTATATTTTACATTGAGCGACTGGGTAATACGATACTTCTTAGATAGACTGATGGTCAGACTTTCTGGTTTTTGATTTTCTTTTTGTAACGACTGACATCCGGCTTTACATATTTTCTGGGATACGGTATGTAGATCTAGGGAAATCATGAAATTACTTCTCTCCCTCTAGGATGGAGCGAGAGAGCATATTGGACTTTTACTGATTAAAACCCACCTGAATCTTTCAGTTGCTCTTTGTGTTCCAGGGCGACGTTAACTCTTTCACACGTTCCCAAAACTCTACTGAGCATCATCGGCCTCTACTGGGCCACTTCAGTTTTGATGACATCTTCTTGAGGCTTACGTGGAACACAACGAGTAGTCTAGTCGGCTCGAGCTCACGGCGAGCTGCGGGTGGGAGTCGCTGGGTGTCTTCTGTGTTAGCGACTAGGGCGTGAGGATGTTCTCTCCCTCATGGTTGTGGCCATCTCCTTCATAAGCATTATTGCTTGGAGGGACCGTTTCCTATCCACCTCTGGCTCCAGGCCATGGCCTGAACCAGAGGTGAAAGCGCGAGAGGTCGGCGCCGCTGATCGCCTCCACGAGGACATGGCGGTGCTAAACAGGGCAGAGCAGTGCTTCCACTATACTTGTGCTCCTCCGTGTCCTCCTGGTGATAGTGACACGTTGACGATAGACTTACCGGGAAGGGCTCTTTTAAAGATTATGTCAAAATCATAAATATTTGCCTTTCTATGATATAAATGTAAGTATTGGAAAAACATTGCACATTTAGATAATCCTGTTTAAAATCCAAATACAAAATCAGCTCGCCAGTCTTAATTAAAATAAACATAATTCCTACAAACCTCGCTACTCCCGAGGTTACTGGTTAGCATACTCGTATCAGAGATTCAAAACACAACATTCTCATCGCGGTTTTAATGAAAAGCAATTGAATACAATGGCTCTCGATAAACCGTGACTCATTGTTCCCTTGTCCATCTAAAATGCAGATAAGTATTCGAGATCACTTTATTCAGTGGACGAAATCCCTGTTCAACCAGATGGAAGGTGAATTGCAGAAGTTAAAGAAACTAAAACAATATTTAGTATACATATTGTATACTGTATATAAGATACCAGTGACTGAAAAGTTGAAGGGGAATCGTTTGTCTTGGTATGGTCATGTAAAGAGGAGAGATGAAACGCATGTTACTAAAAGAGTTATGAGTATACATGTGGATGGGTGGAGAGGGAGAGGGAGGCCAAAGAAAAGATGGGTGGATTGTGTGAACAGTGATATGAAAGAAAAGGAAGTTAGTGATAGTATAACGGTTGACAGGATAGAATGGAAGAAAAAAACGTGTTGCGCCGACCCCAAATAAGATGGGACAAGGGCAGGAAGATGATGATATTGTATACTAAATATTGGTTTTAGTTTTATCTTATCAAATGACTTCTTTCGCTCTAAGGAGGCAGGGTAGGGCTTGTAAGAGTTTTGCTGACCAAACCAGACCAGTGTCCTTCAGTTGCCTTTGCAAATTTCGTGCAGCGCACCCTGGGAAGTCTTCTCTGTCAAGTCATAGTAACTGGTTAATATTTTCAGAGCACCTTCTGGATCAACACGGTATCAAAGAAAGAAGTTTTCCTCTACTTTTTCGTGTCCACCACAAATAGTTTATTTACCCGAAATGACGTAATCTTAAAACTGGGTAACAAACATAATCAATAGATAGGGAAGATATGCGTCACATCCTCTCAAAACGGCCGAACGCTCAGCATAAAGTTGCTGGTAGAGATAGGTTTCGGTCGATCTTGGCGACCAGGATTCGCCTGTCAAAGGCTCAGGCATGGCACTCCTAGCCTGTGGATATCTATAGGTATATAGGGAATAACGGCAAGATTTGCTTATTTTCGATATTTACTAGACTACTTTATGAAGAACTTCTTAATTATGTACTTGGATAAATATCCAATAAATAAAACGCTCAATATTTTATAATCTATGCGGACGCTAGCGTTTAACCTAAATGGCGCGAAATCACGCGCGCACGCGTTCGCTTGGGTTTTGAGTGTGGTATACCAATTTGTGGTCGCAAAGGTGGCAATTAGCTGTAAACTCTCGTCCAATCCTACAGAAATACAACTACAGGCAGAATCATAAAATGAGACTTCCCATAACCAATGCTTTACTGTTATGGAACAACCGACACCGTTGTCCGTCAGCCATTTTTTATTTACGAACCTAAACTTCTGATTCTTAACTACTTTCCACCGTAACCACATCAAATGTTTTATTGATGAGTACTCCACTTCATATAACAAATGAGCGATGCTAAAACGTACCGCAACACGCGGTTGGTTCTGACACCCCAGCCGCCGCCGGGATTCCAATCCCGATTTTCGGCCACCGTAGGCGTGGGCTTGCGGACGGCGAGCAATGGGTAGCTCGTCGTCCGACCGTCCGGTAAGCGTCCGGACCGAGCCCAAGTTGTCGACGGCGCGTAGTGTTTCCCGTGCGCCTCAAGGAGATGTATTTATATTCTTATTTATAATCATTACATAGAAAATAGCTAATATGGGTAATCACATAAAGTTATTAAAAGTATAGCACAATCCAACCATATTACACCTTGAGGTATGCAAATCACAAGCTTTTTTATTGTTATAATTCATGCAAATTTTTTTTACAATTAATATTTCAATTTACTTCTCTATGAAAAACAATAATGTCAATTATTTAATTACAATATGAAATGTTATGTATTAAATGAGAATGTCAAGACAAATCTGTAAATATATGTCAAAGTAAATCAAATACATATTAATATTAAATTAATGCACTAGTTACACTAATATGTCCTTACATCCTCCATTAAATAATCCTGAACACTATAGTAACATTTAGTTAACAAGAATCTTTTTTTTTTAATTCTTTTTGAACGCATCTATTGATGAAATTTCTAGTATGGACTTTGGCAAGTGATTGTATATACTCGGTGCCGTACTGAAAATACTTTCAGAATATAAGGCTGTTTTGCTAGATTTGCAGCAAATTTTGTCGGTATGCCGCTTACTTCAGTACTTATCAAAAAGATATTTGTTACTTCTTGCAAAGCTAGCAATTTAAAAGAAAAGAAGAAAAGAAAAATATTTAAAAAAAAATAAAATGAAATAATAATATAATTAATAAAAAATAATAATAATAATAATAATTAATAATAATAAAATAAATAATAATAGTAATAGTATATATAATATTATTAGTATTATTAATTTTTTTTATATATATAATTTTAATTTCATAAATGTAAACACATAAATGTCAGCAAACCGCAGGAGCCCAGTTGGGTCGAAGCGAACTGGGGCTAAAGGTCTGCTTCTGAAAGGAAGACTCGGCCCTGGTACGAAATGCAACGAAAGAACAGGTTTTTAGTCAGCAAAAGTCTGAGTCTATCTCCCCCAAGAGCGGGGGATGTCATTGGATGATTTTCCCACCAAAAAAAAAAAACATAGCACGCGCCCCTTTAATCTTTAACATGAGGAAATAATAACTGAACGGATATTACGGACAAATTGATGGGTTTTCAGATTTCGGATCTTAATTATGGAAGAGCAGAAATTGGAGGTTGTTACTAAGGCATCTGAACATTTCTGATGTCTGATTTATTTTTTCCTCCGTTGCTATTCGTTCTTATTCTTTTTAGGGTTCCGTACCTCAAAATAAAAAAAGTGGTACCCTTATAGGATCACTTTGTTTTTCTTCTGTCTGTCTGTCTGTTTGTCAGTCAAGATCCTTTATCTCGGGAACGCATAGAAGTATCGAGTTGAAATTAAAACCATATACTTAAGTCTGCGGTTTCTTGAAGTTGTAAAAAAAACAGATTTCTAAGTTTACTGAAAAAAAAGATACGGCCGTTAATGTTGCAAAAAACGTCTATTTCGACATTCTCAAGTATAGGAAAAAATCGGAAATCTGTAAATTTGTAGTAACCTTTTTTGCGATTCCTATACTTTTGCTATGAGACCTTGCTTCATGCCAAAATTTAGGATTCCAGGTCAACGGGAAATTCCCTATGAATTTTGATCGCCTTGAGAGTGTGGAAATACACGTTTTTTGCGACATAATCGGCCGTAACTTTTTTTTTTCGTTATTCAGAAGTTTGTTTTCACAGCTTCAAGGGTCTGCAGACCTGAGTATATGGTTTTATTTTCCACTCGATACTTCTACGCGTTCCCGAGATAAAGGATCTTGACAGACAGAGAAGTAGATGGACAACAAAGTGTTCCGATAAGTGGTTCCGTTTTTTCCTTTTGAAGTAAGTACGGAACCCTGAAAAAGCAAAATATGTGTAATGAAAGTAATTAATTTTTGTAAACCGTGAGAAAATATGGAACATCAGTCTAAATATTTAAAAACATGACATTTCGAGGAATCTAAAATAGCTATTCACAATTTCTTATAAAAGTACCTTTGCCGACATTCATAAAACAGCTAATCGCAGGTATGGCCTCGGGCTGGCGATGTTTGTGCAAATACCTCCAGAAAATTATTTTTTTTGCCAAAAGTGCGTATTTTTTTCAACGTTTTGCTTTCTTTCTTAGTGAGACCATTCAACTTCTTTGATACACTGTGCCTAAAATATTACCTTTTTATGACTGAGCTCTTTGTGCGAAAATATCCTTTTAGTCAAGTTAGGAAAATTATAGGGGTTCACATGGCTTGTTTTCGTAAGTACTTAGGTACTTTTGAATGCGAAGACTAATTTTTGAGACTTTTATATACGCTGAATGCGAAGTATCTAATTGGGAACACCTACTTATTTTTATTATATCAACGCTTTTTAGGAAAACTTTTCTTCCATAATCAAAAAGTATTTATATCCGCTCTTACGTATGTTATTATTACACATCTTTCTCTAGATATTTTGGAAACACGGAAAGGATATCTTGTGGATATTATCTAGATGTCTATTGAAATGAAAACCGAAATTTTTGTATAACTAATCCAGTAAAGACCTCTGAAAATCTGCTAATATAAAAAAATATATCTTTAGAAACCTTGCACATTTGATTGAAATTCTGAATGACAATGAACTTTAACCCTTCATAATTTACTCAAAAATTAAAAATGACAAAAAAGTATAACGATAGAAGCCTTGTAAATTTAATCAAGATTTTGAATGACGACCATTTTTTTCATATACTTTTACAAAAACATGTATTTCCTAGAATAAGATTTGTAAAATATTCGAGTAAATGACGGAATTACCGAATGCCAATCGAGTTTTTAGGCGTTATCTCTCGTTTTTCGCGTTGCCTCTTCATCAAACATTTCATTGGATTGCGTTGGATGCGCAACAAGCTTTTAAACTATGCTCACGTTGACCATTCCCGAGTGGCCCTCTTAACATAAATGTCATTAACGCAAGTTGTTGCTTAAGATGTTCATCCCGACAAGGCTTGATAAGTACAAACTAGTACCTACTTTCTAAAACCGAGGATTTGATTGGTTCAGTTGGTATTTCAAACGCTACCTCCACTCGCAATTTTATATCCGCATATTTATTCAGCGTTTCGGATTCATTTACGATAAAATCGGCGGTGAGTTGGTCGATATTCGTCTTTTGTTTTTGATGAACTCTGGTCGTGATGTTTCGAAAATATTGACAGCTACTTATGATTTCAAGCTGAATTCACAAGTATGTAATAGTACCTACATTTTGATACAAGTAGAGAAAGTTTGTTATCGCGAAGCAAGGCAGAATTTACCACAGCTGCAAGCGAGGGTATTATGGAACCGAGTGCTGTTATGGAGTGCGAGTGTTGTAACAAACCACATGTATCAAACGACATTTATCAATACACTTACAAAGATATAAATAAACGGGGGTTGACCGGAGGCTCGTGGGGGTCGCTAAGAGCCTAGTCTGATACGATAAATACAATCAATTGTAGTGGGGGTGTGCTTTTCCGCTCTAGTTCGGAAAACAGTACATTGCGTGCCTAAAATCGGTAGGGAAAGGAGCGGGTTTTCGAGTAAATGTAATGAGAAACAATTCTATCAGTATTCTGAAATATTTTTTTGTTTACATTAAACAAGGGCGTTTGATGAATGCTCTTTGTCCAGAAAACTGAAAAAACCCATCCTTCACTTCATTGCCATTTTTCCATTTAATGCCTTTAAAACTATGCCAACAGGGCCTGCCTGAAAGAGGCTGAAACCTAATAAATATTCCAATGGCGGCATGTTTGTATTCTCGCCATATTCCCAATTAAAAATTGTCGCTCCCGCCAAAATGTTTGCTTCAACTTTGGAACCGTTCCTAATCAAGACTCGCTGGAACTTAAATCATTTTTCTTTTCATTTTGGCGCTTTGTTATTTTTTAACGGTAAATGAACTCGAGTCTTTTAATTATGATTTTTTAAATTAATGTATTTGAGAAGTGTTTTGAAGGTTAGGTATCTGTCTTTTTTTATTGACTTGGGAAGATATCCAAAGACTTCTTTCGCTCTTTGGTGGGGCGCGAGGACGTGTCAGACTTTTACTGACTAAAACCACGCCTGTGTCCTTCAGTTACCCTTTGCGTTCTAGGAACACGGGAAATTTCCCGTGGCCCTGGTATCAGCCCTGCTGGGCCTCTACGGTTTTGCAGATATGTCTTGGGACAAGATTTTTTAAGATATGAGATGATTATTTATTTATTATTTATCTTTTATTTCAGGCATTAATTAACCCATAGTAATATTATAAAATTAAATTTTTATAACATAATAAAATAAATTAAATACATTAGACTTTATAAATTATTAAAACATTTCTAAAATTATTGATAAATTATTAAATTACATTAATAAAATTATTGTAAATTATTATTATGAACATTGAATAGCATTAATAATTCAACAAAATTAACAACGTCTAAGCTGGTACACACCATGAAACACTTCCGATAGTATCCTATTCTTACACCGGGTCAGTCGAGTCAATAAAGATGTTATGATGGATTAATAAATTAAAGGGAAAGACTTTTTTAAATAATCTCCAATGTCGTGGAATTTCACTTCAATAGGATAATATTATTCCTTCAAGGAAAGAAACAAAGAAAAATAATTTATTTGGCACGCATGGATACACACACTGTAAAAATAAAATTCAAGACAACTAGGAAAAAACAAAGAAAAAAGCACTGACACCATGTGTGTCTCACGGCTGCGCCAAGGGCTGCGCAGATTTTAACACAAATCGTACTCTATTTTGTTCTAAGTAGGTATTGGTATATAATAACAAATAACTGAAGATGATTTAGCTCCAAACACAAATTCAGTGTGGACCGCCCAGAGGACACGTTGAAGCATACGGTAGAAGTGTGCCCCGAATGGGCAGAGCACTGTCTTGTCATCGTGGGGAAGATTGGCAGCAACGATCTGTCGCGCCGGGCCTTGGTACAGGCCATGGTCCGAAGCGAGGAGGAGTGGCAGGCGGTTGCTTCTTTCTTCGAAGCAGTAATGTTAGCAAAGGAGGAGGCCGCACGTGCACGCGCGAGGGTGCAGCTCTCTCGATCCAGTCGCCGGGATTCTGATCTCTATTTCCGGCCACCGTAGGCGGGGGCTTGCGGACGGCGAGCAATGGGTAGCGCGCCGTCCGATCGTCCGGTGACCGTCCGGACCGAGCCCAAGTCGTCGACGGCGCGTACTGTTCCACGCGTGCCACAAAAAGATGTTGGCAAACCGGAGGGGCCCAGCAGGGTCGAAGCCTACTGGGGCCAAGGATTTGCTTTTGAAAGGAAGACTCGGCCCTCGTATAAAAAGCAATGAAGGAACAGGAGTGAGTTTTTAGTCAGTAAAAGTCTGACACACCTTCGCGCTTCGCCCAGGAGCGGGGATGTTACTGGATGATTTTCCCACCGAAAAAAAAAACACATTCAGTAGCTGGAAAATCCATTTACGTCTTGTAAAAGACTCGGTATGATTGATTTTTTTATAAGTACCTCGTCTACGTCATTTCAGCCGAAAGACATCCACTGTTGGACATAGGCCTTCCCCAAGTGCTTCCATAACGACCGGTCTTGTGCGTCTCACATCCATCGAATTCCGGGACCCTCACTAGGTCATAGGTCCACCCTGTGAAGACGCAGCGTTGGAAGGTCTCCCTTCCAAAGCCGCGTCCGGTACGTGGTCTTTACACCAGAACCTTTCGTTTCCATTGACCATCTGTTCTAGAGAGGAGAGCAGATGTCAGCAACTGTAGGAGCCCAGCAGGGTCGAAGCCTACTGGGGCTCTGATTCTGAAAAGAAGACTCGGTCCTGATATGAAAGGCAACGAAGGAACAGGGGTGGGTTTTTAGTCAGTAAAAGTCTGACACTATCTCCCGCACCGCCCAAGTGCGGGTCATAAGGTGATTTTCAACCGAAAAAAAGAAAAAAAAACAGTTCTGCATAAACATAGCATAATCAGCCTTTTAATTTTCCCACTGGTGGGACTCAGGCCTCCTCTCTAGGAGGGTAAGGGCCATAATCCACCACGCGGGCTCAGTGTGGGTTGATGAATGTCACGTGTCATCGAATTTTTGGTTCTAGGACATGCCGGTTTCCTCATAATGTTTTCCTTCACCGTTTTGAGACCAGTGGTGATGACATAAATTACACAAAGTAATGCTACAATGCCAATGCGGTTTGAACCCAACAACATCTATCCTGACATATCTTTATTACTGATGTGATCACGCAAGAAAACTCCAAGCATAGCCCTTTCCATTGCCCTTTGGGAGACGAAGTCTACTGATAAGTACCTACTTGAATGAAAAAAGAAATTTCATCAAGGAAAGTTTTCTTGCACGGTCTATTATGTATCAGCTCTTAAGTGACACATAATGAAAGCGAGTCATAAGGGATATTATTTAATAACAACCCTAAATCCAGGACATCTCAAGGTTTTCCGACATAATACCGATCAGAATTATGACATAATTTGTCATATAAAGGTCGACTAACGGTCGCTTAATTTTGTCTAGGCCCACGTAAATGTACAAAAATAGATACCGTTCTGTGTAAACCTTCTTCTTGGAAATGTCATTATTATATTTTTTTGGCTTCGGTTTGCCTGTTCTTAATTTAAAAATACCAAGTAAAGGGTATTAGGGTCGTGTTTCAATTTCGTAATAAATTAATGACTTGTTATTTTGCTAATGTTTGGAATGGTTCAATTTTTACCCGACTACGGACGAAGCCAAAGGAGGGTTATGATTTTGACAGGCTATGTATGTGAGTATGTTGATCTGTTCCATCATAGCTCCTTATCTACTCATCGGAACTTGACATATGAGGTATCGTTAGAACCGTCTTAATTGTTCGCTGGACATAGGCTACGTGACGTGTCACAAAACTCGATTATATTTAAGGCGCCCTCTACTGGACAAAAAATAATGTGTTAAAAATAAAAATGGAGATAAATACGCCGTGTTTGGTATCATTTGAAAGGGCTTCACTTGTAAATTTCCAAAATATTACTCAAATTCAAAGTGACGCCCTCTAGCGGACAAATAGTCATATGTTAAAAAAATGTTAAGATAATTTTTTTGATATTATTTGAAAGGGCTTCACTGGTACTTATCAAAAAATATTATCATAATTAATTGTGGCGCCCTCTAGTGGACAAAAAGTTTTGTGTTAAAAAAAAAAGATAAATACGTCGTGTTTCGTATCATTTGAAAGGGCTTCACTGGTCCATACCAAAATAAATAGTATAAAAGCACAGTGATTTAACACCAAAATTGTTGAAATAAAAAAAAAACTAAAACCCGACTACGACAAAAAAAAACGACGCTGAAAAAGTATAAAACAAGTTTTTCAGGATGTTGAAATAAACAAGGTAATTGGGAAAACAAGAACAGAACTAAAAGAACAGGGATTTTAGTCAGTAAAAGTCTGACGAGGGTTCTTGGACGGAGCGGGAGATAGTTCTCGCGCTCCACCCATAAACCCTAAAAATGGAAAAAGAAATCAATATGCCTGAGTGCTGGGAGTTTGGTTACAGGGTACTGATTTTTCTATCTATATACAATTCAAGAAATATAGAAAGTGATTGCAACGCAGAGTTGAAAGAAAATATTGAGCTGACCAGTACCCCTAGCCAAGTTGATAATCTACAATCCTTAACGCCAGTCGAAAACTAAGCAAATGTATGGGAATGACATCATCTCAACGTTAAGTCAGAACAAACGAATAGAAAATTCGTAGCCAAGTTCACATCGTTCAAAATGATAGAATGAATTGTTGTCGTTTCTACAATTTTCAACGCTACATCCTTTGTTATTGTAGAACGAGCGTCCGACTCAGGCTCGTCAACGTGGCTACAAACTTAACGTTTTCTGCAATTGCTGACACCGAAGCGTTACCGATTAGAGAACAGAATTCGACACAAAACGTTTGTAACGTGGCTAGGGGGGCTGTTTGTAGTTGGCGGAATAATTATGATAATCTCAATATTCCTTTATCATTTCAGCTCAGTAGGTTTGTCATAGAAGGGCCTAATTTCGTCGGCTGAAGTACTCATCATTGTTATCAATTGTTTTGTGAGAATTCTATTTATGTCGTACAGAGGACGAATGAAATTCTGGCAATATATCCGCTTTTGCCAGCGGCTTCGCCCGCGTGATAGTAGAGGATATAGGTGTTATAGGATATGTCACTCAGTGATAAAGTAGCATTCTATTGGTGAAAGAATTAAAAAATCGGTCAAGCAGTTTTTGTTTATTTATTACAAACAAAAATACATATCGTTCCTCTGTATAATTTATTTATTTATTTTATAATTTTTGTACACAGATTATATTGGAAGAAGATACAATAATAAAAACAAAATGTTCAAAAGTACTGCTTATTTCTAAAAGAAATTTCTTCCAGTAAACCTGCGAAAGAAGATATAAAAAGAAATGTAGACAATAGTGTGTAAAAATAAGAAAAGAAAAGTTGGTGAAATCTTAAACTAATAAATACTTATATAACTATATATACCTAAAACTATAAATAAAAAAATAATATATATGTACATATATAATTATCATACTAGAGAAGAAAGATAGTGCTCTTGGCTATAATATTAGTATAGACGAGAATTCATCTTTAAAACTGTTTACATAGTAGAAGGCAATTCGTAAAACGAATAATAACAAAGTCGAGGGATACAGTTTGGTGTTGCAGCAACATATACATCTCTATTCAACATTAAATTACACCACTTTATAGCTAAAAGATCAAAGAATTTGTTACGTTAAGTAAGGATTGTGAACATCGGGCGCAGTAGAAGGGGAGGTGCCGCCATTTTGAGGTAATTTTCCTGTGTTTTGAGATTTCTATTTAGTATAAATTTTGACTTAGAGACGTTTGTTGTTTAGGTCTCAATTCCTTCTTTGCTATGCGTCCCAGGACTCCAGGGTACCCTTTTGGACGACACATGGCTCCAGTAGACTTTGGCCCTGCTGGGCCCCTACGGTTATGCTGAAATCGATGTAAGGCGCGCGTGAACACTATGCAACGACGACGACGAGAGCTCGGTCCAGACAGTTACTGGACGGCCGGACGGCCAGCTACTCATTGCTTGTCGTTCGTAAGCCCACGCCCACAGTAGCTGAAAATTGGAATCGGGGTACAGGCAGCTGGAGCGTGAGGAAGTCTGTTCCCTCACGCATGTGGCCACCTCCTTCGCTAGCATTACTGCTTCGCATAATGTGGCGTCCGCCTGCCATTCCTTCTCGCCCCGGACCATGGCCTGTATAAGGGCCTGGTGCGAGAGGTCGTTGCCACCGATCGGCCCCACGAGAACACGGCAGTGCTCCGCCCAAGCGAGGCACTCCTCCACCGTATTCTCCACCGTGTCCTCCGGGCGGCCCACACAATGGTGAAACCCGGGCGTTTCTTCCGTACGAATCCGGTGCAGGAACCTTCCAAATTTACCATGTCTGGTGAGGACTTGCATCATGCGGAAGGTGAGGATGCCGTGACGACTCCTCAAAAAGGCCACTTACCGCCATAATTATGGCGTGCCCAGTATTGGATTGCGACAGTCGCATTTTAACATTTTATTTTTTTATTGTATCGGAAAACAAACAGTAATAACAACGAATAAAAACAACAAATTATGCAACTATAAACCAATGACATGTTTTCGCATTTAAATTGCTATGAAGAGCATGCTTGATAGAGAAAAAAAAAGTTAATTACAATGATGGTGTGCACTTTAACAATATGACACAATCATGATATTACGTTTTACACTGCAAAATAAAACAGTTATCGAACCAATGTTTGGTAAGTGTTCGATTGAATACACACGGCTTATTAGTGAATAAGTCAAGTTCAGAAAAGTCAATCAAATTATTGTAGGACTTTGCGCATCTTATAAAGAACAAATTCTGTCTGTACTTTGTGTAGCAGGGGAACGTTAAGAAGAAGAAAGAGTATTCTAGCAGATCTAGTAGGGGCGCATAAATTAATCTTAGAAAGAAGTTGCGGGGCGTCGATCGATGTAAGATTGACATGATGCATATATCAGGTCGGATCGCAGTCAAACACAAGTTTATATCATTAAAAAAAAAAAAAACAAAACAGTGAAGGACAGTTTCAAACCGCATTCAGCGTTATAAGCATTGCTCTCAGTAATCAAGCGAAATAGGAAGTCTCCAAGACTTCATTTATCCGAGCCGGGCGACCCCAGTGTGTACTCTTTCTTATTTTGTTGACCAAACTGCTTGCCCGGGCAACCGTTTCTCGGATTTATTTCCCACTTTCATACAAGACACGCTTTTGGAGTCCCTCCAGATCTAAATAGAAAGCTTTTTCGTGACGATTTATTCGAGATTTTCAACCTTACACTGTTTTGTTGACCTGGTTCACAACCTATTAGCTAATATTAAAAAACTAGTTTCTGCTACTGGTTTCGCTCGCGATAATATATTTATTAACCGACTTCTAAAAAAGGAGGAGGTTCTCAATTCGGATGTTTGTATTTTTTTTTTATGTTTGTTCGCGCATAACTTCGTCGCTTGCCAACCGATTTAAAAAATTCTTTGTTTGTTGGAAAGGGTATCTTTTACAAATGGTCCCATAGTCACCAAATCGGGATCCAATGATGGAATCTTGGCGAAATCGAGGGAACTCCTCAAATATTATAGGCAACCATATAGTGATTTTGATATTTTCATCAAGAACTTAAGCATTTACAGTCAAAAAGTAACATTTGATGAAATGGAACTGATGTACACAGGTGACCTTAATGCAACAAGGCATTATCAACCTTTGGGGTAAAAAATACTACACTGTGGTTGGTGTGCACAATAAATAAATAAATAATAGATATTTGAAATAGAATGAAGTATGTATTGAAGTTATAGCCCATATTTTGCTGAGAAAGGCTATATATATTTTTTTTACCCGACTACGGCAAAGCCAAAGGAGGGTTTTTTTTTTTTTTTTTTTTATTGGGTGGGAAAATCATCCTAATGACATCCCCGCTCTTGGGCGGAGCGGGAGATAGTGTCAGACTCTTACTGACTAAAAACCCACTCCTGTTCCTTCGTTGCCTTCGTCCCAGGGCCCCGGGTTCCGCTTTCACACTACCCGTGGCCCCAGTAGGCTTCGACCCTTCTGGGCCCCTACGATTTGCTGACATCTCCTTGAGGCGCGCGTGGAACAAAACGCGCCGTCGACGACTTGGGCTCGGTCCGGACGGTTACCGGACGGTCAGACGGCGAGCCACCCATTGCTCGCCGTCTACAAGCCCGCGCCTACGGTGGCCGGAAATCGGGATCGGAATCCCGGCGGCGGTTGGAGCGTAAGGACCGTTGCCTCACGCGATCGGCCGCCTCCTTAGCTAGCATTACTGCTTCGCAGAAGGAGGCGACCGCCTGCCACTCCTCCTCGCTCCGGAGCATGGCCTGAACCAAGGCCCGGCGCGAGAGATCACCGCCGCCGATTGCCCTCACGAGGTCACGGCGTTGCTCTGCCCAAGCGGGGCACACCTCCACCGTGTGCTCCACCGTGTCCTCCGGGTGGGCCACACAGTGGCGACACCCGGGCGTCGTTTCCGCACGAATCCGGTGCAGGAACCTCCCGAACTTACCGTGTCCGGTGAGGACCTGCGTCATGCGGAATGTGAGGACGCCGTGAGGTCTTTCCAACCACGCCTCAAAGAGGGGACTTACCGCCATAATTGTGGCGTGCCCAGCACGGGGTCGCGACAGTCGCTGTCGCCATTTCACCATGAGAACTCGCCGGAACTCTGTCCGCCATGCCGCGACTTGTTGCGGCAGCGGAGTTTCGCCCCGGCGTTGCATCTCCATGCGCCGTTCGTGCATGAGTGCAAGGACTGTTGCCTCCAGTTCCCATGGTCGCTGGCAAGCAAGAAGGGTCGCCGCTTCGCGGGAAATCGTCCGGTATCCTCGCACCATCCGTATGGCCATGACCCTCTGGCACGCGTTCAGCCGGGCCGCCGGCTGCTATGATTTTGACAGGCTATGTATGTATGTATGTGAATATGTTCATCTGTTTCCTCATAGCACCTAATCTACTTATCGGAACTCGATACATGAGGTATTGTTAGAAATGCCTTAATTGTCCGCTGAACATAGGCTATATGACGTGTCATAAACAAAAAACGTGTCATAGTTTAATGTTTCAATTAAAAATGTACCCAGCATGTAAATAAACTGTAATAATTATGCAATTAAGAAGGGAACTTTCTCCTGAGATACAGCTTAATTACCTAGTTCAGGAGGTAGAGTTTTTATATAATTGTGATAATTGTTTGAAATTAATTAATTATTATTATTATATAACATCACACTATGATCCACGGGAGCGGAGCAGTAGCTAAAGAAGCGTGTGAAGCTACAGAACAGCTAATCTTTATAGATATAAGTTCAAAAGAACTGCTTATTTCTACCTATAAAATAATTTTTCCAGCAGACCAGCGATGGATAAATTAAAAAGAAATCTTTCTAGACAATAATGTGTAAAACTGTAAAACCAGTAGAATAGTAGGCAAGTGTGTGTATGTATTTTTGATGTAATTTTGATTATTTGATCTTCATGGTGTTGGATAAGGATGTGAAAAAGACTGAAGTTTCGTTACAGTAAGTAATAAGTAACTTTTTTATTTTATTTGATATAAACCAGTGCTTGACTGCGATCCCACCTGATGGTTAGCAGAGATTCAATCATTGATGGTGAGGCGCACTAGTTTTTTAAGAGCCTGTTCACTCTAGCCTTGAAGACACCTTAATTATAGTTGGACGGGAAGACCGCAGCAATCAAATCGTTCCAGTTTATCGATGTACGCGGTGTAAATGTCGAAGTGAAACGCTTAGTCCGGACCGTTGAAGTTTCAACAACGTAAGGGAGGAGACTCGCCGTATGTAACTATGGAATGTATGCTGAATCAAACTGATCAGTCCAATTTTTGATAACTATACTCAAAAATAACTTTGAACTAAAATCAAATTAACTTTCATTAATGCCGTAAAGACTGTCAGAAATGTAAAAATCTTTCTTATCACGAAAATCGCTTTACCATCATGACGATATTAGAATAGTAGTCTTAATCGTCAGCATTATTTACACGAGCTTAAGAGACCAGTTAATTGGTCAATTACAGCAAATGGCACATAAAATTGAGGAAGCGATTTGATAATAGGCTTCCCTTCGTAAACGTAGGAAATAATCCTTGATGGGGGACTGATGGAGGAAACCTTGTTAACCCTTTTTAACCAACTTCAAAAAAAGGAGGAGGTTATCAATTCGGTTGTATTTTTTTTTATGTTTGTTACCTTAGAAATATATAAGTACGTTTATCAGTTGTCTAGTACTCATAACACAAGCTCTGCTTAGCTTGAGACTAGATGGCGTTGTGTGATAGGTTTTAACCGACTTCAAAAAAAGGTCAATACGGTTGTATTTTTTTTTACATAATTTTTTTTTCATGTTTGTTACCTCAGAACTCAGTCATTTATGGACCGATTTACAAATATTTTTTTTCCTCATATAGGATATGCTTCCAAATTGGTCCCACTTTTTTCAAAATTCAGTTCTGATGATGGGATCCATGAGGAATCGAAGGAACTCCTCAAATATTATAGGCAACTATATAGTGATTTTGGTATTTTCATCAAGAACTTTTAGCATTTACAGTCAAAAAGTAACATTTGAGGAAGTGGAACTGATGAAAAAGACCAGAAATGGTCAACTGAACTTCATACTCACATAGATATCACAATGAAGATAGTTAAGCGACTATGACAATACAAATAAATGAATGGTTCTGAGTAGTTACGTTGAAAATGGTATAATCGAAGTGACCTGATGATGATGGAGCCGGAAGGTAGGTACTGGAACTCCGTAATTAATCAATGTAACTTAGCCGTGTTTGGACTTAATAGAATTGTCATGAGTTGCACTTTGGCTATAAGGTACTATCGAACAGATCTGATGATAGAGCCAGAAGGTAGGCATAGGAACTCTGTAATTAATCAATGAATCATAGCCGTGTTTGGGCTTATTAGAATTGTCATGAGATGCACTTTGGCTATTAGATACTATCGAACCGATCTGATGATGGAGCCGGAAGGTGAAAGGTAGACACAGGAACTTCATAATAAAACAATGTAACCTAGTAGTGTTTGGGTTAAATGGAATTGTCATGAGAAATAGGCACTCTGTTTATACTACTCTGTCAAGAAAGTACCGGGAAAAGATCAATAATACACAAAATGTCTGTTATTCATCCAAATTTATTTTATCACCTTCAAAGTATGCTCCTTTAGAAACGATACATTTGCGCCAACGAATAATCCATTCATCAAAACATTTTTTAAACGCTGCTTCCGGAATTGAGTTCAGTTCTCGCCGCGAATTCTCCTTTATGTCTTCTATCGATTGAAAACGGGTGCCACGAAGTGGTCATTTGAGTTTAGGAAAAAAAAAAAAAGTCAGCAAGAGCCATATCTGGTGAATATGGTGGTTGCTGGATGGTATTTGTTGAGTGTTTGGTCAAAAATTCGTTTACAATGATAGCCTTGTGCGAAGGCGCATTGTTGTGGTGCAAAATCCAAGAATTTTCTTTCTACAAATCTGGCCTTTTTCGTCGAATTCGCTCTCTTAAACGCCGCATAACGCTCAAATAATATTCTTTATTTACCGTTAGACCTTCCGGTAAGAATTCAGAGTGCACAACACCGCGATAGTCAAAGAAAACAGTCAACATGACTTTGACTTTTGATCGACTTTGGCGTGGTTTTTTCGGTTTCGGTTCAGTTGGAAGGCGCCACTCCGAAGCTTGCTGACTAGTTTGCATGTCAAACTCGTAAACCCACGTCTCGTCACCAGTAACAATGCGTTTCATGAATGTTGTCCTCAGCGACTTTCATGCGATTGAGTTTTTGGAGAAAATTCAGATCTTTTGGGACTAGCCGAGCAGCAACATGTTTCATACCCAAATGATTAGTTAAAATGGTACGGATCGACTCGTGAGATACAGAAAGTTCGGCGGCTATCTCTCTCAGAGTTGAATGGGGATTTTCAGTCACTATTTTCTTCACTTTTGCGATGTTAACTTCAGTTGACGGCCTACCAGAGCGAGGCAAATCTTTCATCACATCTCGACCGCTTTTGAACGCTTTGAACCACTCATAAGCACGAGTTTTTGATAAAGTCGATTCACCGTAAGCCTTCTGTAACATTTTCAGTGACTCCGAACACGAAATTCCATTGGCGATGCAAAATTTAAGACAAACTCTTTGTTCGATATTTTTGTCCATTATGAAATTCGCAATACACACTATATATGATATTACTAAAACCAGCACTGTATTTAATATAAATAACAGATGCAACTCAAACTCCGCGCCAAAATGGAAAACAGTTGTGCCAATCTACCCGGTGACGGCACCGTGATAAAGACGTATTCTGCTGCCGCTAAGCTTAAAAAATTGTTTTAAAATATAAAATCCCGCAAAATAAGCTAACTTTCATCATATCTCGTCACTAAACTGCAAACATTAGTGTAGTGCATATAATCATAATAGTACAATCAATTATAAACTAGTTTAAACAACAATTCAAAGTGATAACTTTTATAAAAAGTAGAATCAGTTTTGGTTCGTGTTTTCAAAAGCGGGTGTTTGCAAAATTAAAATCAAAAATATCACCAACGATCATTGGCCGGATCCAGCAGTCAACCGAACTAGTAAGATTTTTCAACACTAAAAGTTAATACGGCGGTGGCTCAACGGCGTAAGACGCTGCCCGAGTCTCGATAGTATCGATGAAGCGCAAGTTCAAATCCAGCCGAGCAAAATACTTTTTGTGAAGTTTCTGCTTTTCCCCGCCTGCGTCAGTGTCTACACCAAATTTGACAGCTCCTGTCGATGATGAGAGTGACGAAAATATTACTTGTCGTCAAAAATCTCAAAAGTCACAGAGCTCGAAACGTAAATGGGTGAACGGCGGCGTAGACGAACTATCCGCAAAACTAGACGAAATGAAAGAATTGCTCTCTAAAACAAGTTTGGAACAGGAACAAAAACTTCTTTCCCTACATGTTACTATATCGGAAATCAAAAACCAAAACGAAGAACTTAATAAGAATGTTCAATTCATGTCAGCAATGTATAACGAAGTAAAGGCCAAGCTAACATTCATAGACAAAGAACGCAAAGAAGCGTTTAGTTATATTAAGCAACTTGAGAGCAAGGTGGAATCCTTAGAAAAGAATGCGCGTTCAGGAAGCATTGAGGTACGCAACGTACCCAAAAAGCACCGAGAAACCAAGAATGATCTCATAAATATAGTCCAAAACATTGGTACTTGTGTAAGCACTCCAATCGCTAAAGCAGAAATAAGAGACATCTTTCGTGTTAACTCCAAAGGCCCATCTAATAACACCATTATCGTGGAACTTACTTCAGTGCTTAAAAAGGAGGATGTCATAAACTCAATAAAATCCTATAAAAAGAACCACAACGAGCTACCTACTACACAGAAAATCAACATGGATGGTCCTCCCTCACCTATTTACATCTCAGAAAATGTCAGCTCGAGTACCAAGCGTCTGTACGCCTTGGCACGCGCGTATGCAAAGGAAAATGGCTACAAATTTTGCTGGACAGCCCACGGACAAGTATACATACGGAAGAAAGAAGGTGACGCAGCATGCCGCATTCAGAATGAAGAAACCCTAGTCGATCTTAAAAAACCACTGTGACTAAATCTAAGTTTTTGTTTTCTCTTTGCTGTGTCTCTTCCAATAGTATTGTATATTATTCATCCTGTTAGTTATAAATGCCATGCCACCGTTTCTGTATATTTTATGTCAACATTGCATTATCTTGCTTTCAAATATTCACTCCAGCTCAATTCAATAAGGATAGCTTCAACACATAATCACTTTATCTACACACATACTTTACTTGGCACCACCCTGACATTTATACTCACACGTCAATCACAAGCTAAAATACCAAATCTTAGTGGTTATTCTTTGGGCAAAGCCAGGTTTACCTGTAATGGGATAACATTAGTTTTTCTTAATTCCATGAGAATATTCTTTGTAACAAAAAAAAAAAACAAAATTCCACCCAGAAAACGTTAATATTATTAACGATATAGAGAATAGTGGCAATATTGAGTGTTCTAGTATTGAAGACATCACAACAAGTAAGGTATTTATCAACCCAGCGTCAGATAAGGACGTTTTTACAGTTCTGGCTGTAAACATCCGTAGCATCAATAAAAATTTTGATTCTCTAATCGTATTCCTAGCCAAAATTGACATAGTTATTGACATCATAGTTTTGACAGAATGCTGGACTGATAGCAGCTCGCAGATTGAAAATATAAACGGTTACTTACAATATAGTACACAACGCAGCCACAACCAGAATGACGGTGTAGTTGTTTATGTGAAAGAGAACCTCGGAAACGTGAGAGTCCAGGAGTACTTAATTGTGGACGGTAACTGTCTCGTGGTCGAAGTCAACAAAATGACAGTCATTGCTTCGTATAGACCTCCTTGTTTCACGAATCCAACCAACTATATTAATTCTCTTAACGATTTACTCCTCGATACACACTGTGAAAATATTATCGTTACGGGGGACATAAACATAAATACGTTGTCCGAAAACCCAAGTGGATACACTTCCGATTATTTAAACATGCTAGCCTCACACGGTCTAAAGCAGGGAATTGATAAGCCAACGAGGCTTGATAATTGCCTTGACCACTTGATGATTAAAACACATAATAGAGTCAAAACTTTTGTGTTTGAGCCGCTTACAGATCACAGTCCAGTTCTGCTATGTATGGAGAAGTTGAACACCGTGAGAACCTGTACGAAGCACTGCAAAACCACAATCGACTACACTCAATTAGAAAATGACCTTGGCAACATCAATTGGGAACTCTTTTTTAACATCCAAAGCGTAGAAGATGCTGCAAACTACCTAATAAGAGTGCTTCAGGACTTGATCACTAAGAACTCTACTACAAAAACAATTTCCAAAAAGAAACAGCCACTAAAACCTTGGATGACGGCAGGTGTTGTTAAATGTATCAGGAAAAGAGACAAAATGCACCTTAATCAAAAAAAGTCCCATAACAACGAAGATTTACGAATACAATACACTAAGTATAGGAACATTTGCAACAAAATTATCCAATCTTTAAAGAATTCATACTATCGAACAGAATTGGAGAAGAACCATCACAATATCAAAGGAACATGGAATATCATTAAAGAAATGTGCTTTGTGAATAATGACGCTAAAAGTGCCTCGGAACTTTTGAAACTAGAAGATAACACGCAGAACTCTTTAAACGAAGTTAATAAATATTTTACGTCAATAGGGAAAGAACTGGCTAGTAAAACGCTTAACAAATTAAACGTAGTCGAAGACACACTAGTGAAACTCAGTGCGAAGACAAACAGCCCTCTGAACTCGATGACACTGGGACCAACAGATGAGATAGAGGTTATTCAGGTGATCGCTGGCCTTGAGAATGGTAGTGCTCCTGGTTGGGATAACATAAATGTAGCCATATTAAAAAAATACAAGCATAAACTTGCTACACCCTTGGCACACCTCTGCAATATGAGCTTCATGCAGGGTATATTTCCTTCCGCTTTTAAAAAAGCTGTAGTATCTCCCATCTTTAAGGCCGGCGACAATTCAAAACTAACCAACTATAGACCAATATCTCTCTTAAGTACTCTCGCAAAAGTCATGGAAAAACTAGCAAACCGGCGACTCATAGAATACCTCGAAAAAAACAACTTGCTATCCGATAAACAATACGGGTTCAGAGCTGGACGTTCTACAAATGATGCGGTTTTAAGGCTTACTACGGCCATCACGAACTGTCTGGATAGAGGTGACAAATGCGTCGGCATTTTCCTCGATCTTCAAAAAGCCTTCGACACTGTGTCAATTCCCATCTTATTGAGTCGATTGGAGGGCGTCGGCGTAAGAGGTGTACCCCAGGATTGGTTTATGAGCTACCTGACTGGCCGACACCAAAGAGTCCGCATTGAGGGGCAGATGAGTGACGAGGCTCTATGCTCTTTCGGTGTTCCCCAGGGAAGTACTTTAGCCCCAACACTTTTCCTGGTATACATTAACCGACTATGTGATCTTCCAATCCATCAAGCCGAAATAACTATGTTTGCTGATGACACAGTCCTCCTTTTCCACAACACATCTTGGGAGAGCTTGGCACAGGTCAGCCAACGAGGGCTTGCTAGAGTAACAGCCTGGCTCGAAGACAGCCTTCTATCCGTAAACGCAAGTAAAACTAAATACCTGTGCTTTAGTATTACAAGGTCAGGTAGCCCCAGCTCAGACTTTGAGGTGCCAATCCACTCGTTCCCTTGTAACAGAGGTTCATGTATTCACGCTACGTGTGCTTGCCCTAAGCCCGTCGTCCGACCGTCCGGTAACCGTCCGGACCGAGCTCAAGTCGTCAACGGCGCGTATTGTTCCACGCGCGCCTCAGGGAGATGTCAGCAAATCGTTGGGGCCCAGCAGGGTCGAAGCCTACTGGGGCCATGCGTAGTGTGAAAACGAAACCCGGGGCCCTGGGACGAAGGCAACGAAGGAGCAGAAGTGGATTTTTAGTTAGTAAAATTCTGACACTATGTCCCGCTCCACCCAATAGCGCGATTTGTCATTGGATGATTTTCCCACCTAAAAAAAAACCTGGGTACATAAAAATTGTACGAAAATAAAATTTGCAGATTTTTGTTTGAAAGTCTCCGATTATTATTTGTTTTCGGGGCATAGTCATGGAGGGTATTAAAAAAATCGAAGAGATAAAATATAAATTAAAAGAAGTTACCAGTGTCAAAAAACCCAACTGAAAAACAACAGAAAAATTTGAAACCAGTCACTGATGCAATTGATGACGTCAAACCTATAATTGAACTAAAATAAATTCCACGAGCTGAATTCAGTACCTTGAAAAGCTATGAGTATAATTTCCACGTATAGGAAACTGTACTGGAACCTTGTGTAAAAAAAGCTCTTTGTTAGAGTCTGTAGTTGCAATACGAGCCCTCTATAACAGACTACAGGATTGTATGAAAGAATTTTTGTCGTCGCTTTTCATCAGGATAGATAGCGGTCAAGTGCAAACCTATCAGTTAACATGGCCCGGGAAGGCAAAAGTTACCGTGGCCCGTGAAGGCAAAAGTTACCGTGGCCTTAGAAGGCAAAAGTTACCGTGGCCCCGGAAGGCTAAAGTTAAACTGGCCTTGGCAGGCAAAAGTTACCGTGGCCCTGGCAGGCAAAAGTTACCGTGGCCCCGGAAGGCAAAAGTTAAACTGGCCTTGGCAGGAAAAAGTTACCGTGGCCCTGGCAGGCAAAAGTTACCGTGGCCCTGGAAGGCAAAAGTTACCGTGGCCCGGGAAGGCAAAAGTTACCGTGGCCCTGGAAGACAAAAGTTACCGTGGCCCTGGCAGGCAAAAGTTACCGTGGCCCTGGAAGATAAAGGTTTGGAGGTAGGCGGAACAGAGAGTAAAGTCCCGCAAACCTCCGTTGAAAAGGGAGGATCCTCCGGCCAGACGGGATGTTATGTCTGGTGGGCTGCAACTGCCCGATAGATGATTTCGGGCTGTTCTATATGTTCTAATCGCGCGGAGAACTTTGATTGCGCGATTCAGGATTTTCTTATGTGACGCGATAGATGTCGCTACATCACTCCCCTCCGGAGATCGGAGATCGATGGTTCTTGATGCATCTTGATGCGTGCCAGGCCATTGGTAGGTTGGTTCCAGTGAGTCGGAACCGAATGCCGCATAGTTCTCGGTGAGTCGGAACTGTCTGCGGTGATGCCCCAGTGAGTTGGGGTGATGATGTCCCAGTGAGTCGGGATGATGCTGCAGGCTCCAGTGAGTCGGAGTAGTGCTGCTGGCTCCAGTGAGTCGGAGCGGTGCTGTGCGACGTAGTGGCTTGACTGCTTGCGTCGACCAGGAGAGGTTCTTCGTTGCTCTTCATGTGACTGGCCGAAGGTGCAGTGTGCTTCGCCAAGGTCGCTGATGAGGCTGAGGGTGATGGCCAGGTATGACCAGGTAGGCATGCTGGTGGTCAGGATACCCTTTATAGCCGTGGGTGCTGGCTGTATGGCTCGCTGCTCGAAAGCTTGAGGAAGTGATGATGACGTCACGAAGTGGTAGCTGCACGAAGGCTGCGCTGACGTTCTTTGTCGAGGGTCACCAGTTTGGAGGTATGTGGAACAGAGAGTAAAGTCCCGCAAACCTCCGTTGAAAAGGGAGGATCCTCCGGCCAGACGGGATGTTATGTCTGGTGGTGCAACTGCCCGATAGATGATTTCGGGCTGTTCTATATGTTCTAATCGCGCGGAGAACTTTGATTGCGCGATTCAGGATTTTCTTATGTGACGCGATAGATGTCGCTACAAAGGTAACCGTGGCCCTGGAAGGCAAAAGTTACCGTGGCCCTGGTAGGCAAAAGTTACCGTGGCCCCGGAAGGCAAAAGTTAAAGTGGCCCTGGAAGGAAAAAGTTAAAGTGGCCCTGGAAGGCAAAGGTTACCGTGGCCCTGGCAGGCAAAAGTTACCGTAGCCCGGGAAGTCAAAAGTTAAAGTGGCCCTGGGAGGCAAAAGTTAAAGTGGTCCGGGAAGGCAAAAATTTCCGTGGTCTTAGAAGGCAAAAGTTACCGTGACCCTAGAAGGCAAAAGTTACCGTGGCCTTGGAAGGAAAAAGTTACCGTGGCCCTAGAAGGCTAAAGTTACCGTGGCCTTGGAAGGCAAAAATTTCCGTGGTCTTAGAAGGCAAAAGTTACCGTGACCCTAGAAGGCAAAAGTTACCGTGGCCTTGGAAGGAAAAAGTTACCGTGGCCCTGGCAGGCAAAAGTTACCGTGGCCTTAGAAGGAAAAAGTTACCGTGGCCCTAGAAGGCTAAAGTTACCGTGGCCCTAGAAGGCAAAAGTTAACGTGGCCCTGGAAGGCAAAAGTTACCGTAGCCCGGGAAGGCAAAAGTTAAAGTGGCCCTGGAAAGCAAAAGGTACCCTGGCCCTGGAAGGCAAAAGTTACCGTGGCCCTGGAAGGCAAAAGTTACTGTGGCCCTGGCAGGCAAAAGTTACCGTAGCCCGGGAAGGCAAAAGTTAAAGTGGCCCTGGAAAGCAAAAGGTACCCTGGCCCTGGAAGGCAAAAGTTACCGTGGCCCTGGAAGGCAAAAGTTACCGTGGCCCTGGAAGGCAAAAGTTACCGTGGCCCTGGAAGGCAAAAGTTACCGTGGCCCTGGAAGGCAAAAGTTACTGTGGCCTTGGAAGGCAAAAGTTACCGTGGCGCTGGAAGGCAAAAGTTACCGTGGCCCTAGAAGGCAAAAGTTAACGTGGCCCTGGAAGGCAAAAGTTACTGTGGCCTTGGAAGGCAAAAGTTACCGTGGCGCTGGAAGGCAAAAGTTACCGTGGCCCTAGAAGGCAAAAGTTAACGTGGTCCTGGAAGGCTAAAGTTACCGTGGCCTTGGAAGGCAAAAGTTACCGTGGCGCTGGAAGGCAAAAGTTACCGTGGCCCTAGAAGGCAAAAGTTAACGTGGCCCTGGCAGGCAAAAGTTACCGTAGCCCTGGAAGGCAAAAGTTACTGTGGCCCTGGAAGGCAAAAGTTACCGTGGCCCTGGAAGGCTAAAGTTACCGTGGCCCTGGAAGGCTAAAGTTACCGTGGCCTTAGAAGGCAAAAGTTACCGTGGCCCTAGAAGGCAAAAGTTACCGTGGCCTTAGAAGGCAAAAGTTACCGTGGCCCTGGAAGGCAAAAGTTACCGTGGCACTGGCAAAAGGCAAACTGAAGGAACACAAGTGGGTTTCAGTTAGTAGAAGTCTAACACTCCCTCTTCTTTCCACTCTGACTTATTTGCCTACCTTCAAAAAATCCAGCCTTTTGCGTTCCAGGCTCGCGATAACTCTTTCAAATTTCGTAGCCTAGGCAGACTAGCAAGGCAAAGACGAAAAATAGGTGTGGTTTTAGTCAGTAAGAGTCTGACACGCTTCCTCTTCGCCCTAAAGCGGGAGAAGTCACTGGATGATATCCCACCTTAAAAAAAACACTGGCAGACCAGAATAAAAGCATGAGAGATAAGACTGCGAACGACGTTAAAAATATAGTCGTAATAAGTTATGAGCTTTCTTGGAAACAAACATTTTCTAATATCCGAAGTTTGATTGGCATACATGAATCTGTCGGATGTAAATCGATTTTCAAGTAATTTGAATCTACTTATGTGTGTTATTTGGTATAAATTAGTAGTCCCGTCCTTTATTACTACGATGTCATTGACCTGGAGATTAGATAACACATCTCTGAGCATCGAGGCACAAACACAGGTTTGCCGTCCAATTTAGACCAGAGCCCTGGATGACGGTCAGGCCCGGGTTGATGACGAATTGTGATCTACGCGTGCCTCAAAGAGGTGTCGGCATGATTGACGGGGTCCTTTAGGGCCGATGCCGGTCATGGCTGCGGAATTATTTAAAAGATAGGGCAACTAAAGGAAGATGGGTGGGTTTGTAAAAGTCTTACACTCCCTCTCGCTCCAGTCGCAGCGGGAGAAATTATTTGATGATTTTCCCCCAAATGAAAGGGTGACCTAGATACCCAAGAAGGGGAAAATATTTTTGTCTTTAAATATTTATTCACAAGCTTAATATGAAAATTAATTTTAAAAAACTGGGCAAGTGCGCACTGAGGGTTCCGTACAAATTTATCTATGAAAACAGCTCAATTCGCGAATTGAGTTACGAAGATTTTTCCGAATTACAATATTTTTATGTGACGTAACAAAAAATTTACAGTTTTCAGATTTTTTCCTATACTTTTGCTATGAGACCTTGCTTCATGCCACATTTAAAGATTTTAGGTCAACGGGAAATACTCTATGAATTTCGATTCCCTTGGGACTGTCGAAATATACGTTTTTTGCGACGTAGACGGCAGTGTTTTTTTTTCGTTAACTCATAATTTGATTTTCTTCACAGCTTCAAGGGTCCGAAGACCTGAGTACATAGTTTTATTTCAACTCGATACCTCCACGCGTACTCGAGATAAAGGGTTTTGATAGACAGTCAGACCACAAAGTGATCCTGGAAGGGTTCCGTTTTTTCCTGTCGAGGTACGGAGCCTTAAAAACTAACTTGTTGGCCCATCTTTAGTCACATGGTCTACCGTGACTACCATACAGGGACCGTGCATATTTTCGGCATAAAATCATAAGCCAAATTTTTATTGTCAATTTTTTTTTATCAAATACTGCTTACGTTCACAATCATTCCAATTCACATGCACAGTATCAGTATTTAAATAGAACTTATTAGTCTATTAAATATATGTTTTTTCCTGAAGTATTTTCAATCTTTCTCTCATTGCTCTCTAAAGTCTCAAAGCCATTACTTGCTAAACCGTCGGCAAAGGAATTTCATTTTCATTTTTCCCTTATTTAATATCAGGTTTTACGCGACCCTGTTTTTTTAGTTCATTAATTTTTAAATCGAATACGACAAGCTATCTCAGATTTGAATTATAATACGGAAATAATAGGAATGAGTTCGTCTCTCGTGACTTGGGGGTATACCATAACTGAATTCGGTGTAAGAAAGAAATAGTGCTATACGGATTACATTACTGCGTCTCTCTCTCACACTGGAACTATAATGATTTTGAGACGTCTCGTTTTGTACGCGCGTAACCTAATGGAATTATTATAATAATAAAAATATTCCAAAACTAACTAACAACGCCGTCTAGTCCCAAGCTAAACAAAGCTTGTGTTATGAGTACTAGACAACTGATAAACATATTTATATATTTTTAAATACATACCTAGACACAGAACAAATGATCATGTTCATCTCATAAACATTTGTCCTGGGTGGGAATCGAACCTACGACCTCCGGCATTGCAGTCAGAGCCACTAACCACTAGACCAATAGGCTAGTTGAATTATCTCAAGGAACATTATCCAGGGGGAAGAAAAAATGTCCTAAATCCTATTTCAGGACGTGGCCTGTGTGTGTGTTTTTCAATAACATCCATTCAGCTCTTTAAGGTTGAAAACATAAATACATACATACATTTAAACATATAAACTTTCACATTTACGATATTAATATAATTAGTTTACATTTTTGTGAAATCATCGAATAACGTTTCCTTCAGTTGCCAAAGAGTCACCGCTGTACTACTCGATATCTGAATTTTAGAACTTATGTGAAACTTACAAGTTGGAGATTGTGACAGAAAACGACTTTTCGGAAAAAAATATAAGTAAATCCATAAATTAGTATTGCTTACGCAGTGGCGTGGCTAGATGTCCGACGCCCTGGAGACCGGACCCCCCCAAAAAAAAATGTGGTCCCTAGAAAGGAAATTCATCAAATAACCTCTCTTGCTCTGGGTGGAGCGGGAGCAAGTGTTAGACTTTTACTATCTAAAATGAGCTGCCATAATTAAAGTAACGTTGCCACCTATTTTATTTAGATTCCGAAGGTGGGTGAATTTTTCGGTAGGTAGTTGAATAAGATGTTTGCTAATCAAGTTTGGCCCCCCAAACTCAAAATCAAGTTTGGGGGCCCCATAAGCTTTGTGACCCCGGGGCACTGCCCCGCCTAGCCCTGCGCCAGTGTTCACATTATTATGGTGCCATTTTTGGGTGTACAAATTAAGTTTATTTTATTAAACCGGTATCTGCTTACTGGATCTTATTCGATAAGGTAAAAAAGAGTAAATAATTATTATTATAAAAACAAGTGAATATGAAAGTTCATATTAAATTTTAAATTTGTGCAGGTTGAGCTTACTTACGTTTGTATCGGAAACTGTATTTCCCGAATTATGTTCACGGAAAATTCATGAATTTCATTTATTCGATAAATTCTTGTCATAACAATGCGGCAGCGAAAAGATTCCAATAAACGAGGGAATTTGTTTCTGTATTATTCCATTTTGGAATGCATTTTTCATAAGTATGAAACTTACATGCACGAATGTTTTTGACGTTACAGATGAACCGTATTATATTTAAATTTTAAACCGCTTTTAGCTACATAAACTAGGGAATTTTAAATCAAAAGTGAATAGGTTGTTTTTTGGCAAGCGTGCACCATCGTCGGCCACATCGTCGCTTACAATCAGATGGGATAGTGGTCCATCCTGAGCCGATCAATAATAAAAAATGTCATATAATATGTCTTATTCTAGTTGACATAGATGACATATGGTACTGAAACATGGTCGCTTACAATGGACTTCATCAGAAGGCTTACAGTCACCCAAAGGGCAATGGAAAGGGCTATGCTCGGAGTTTTCTTGCGTCATCTTATAAAGAATAAAGATATCCGCTGGAGAACCAAGGTTGCCGACATAGCCCGAAGAATCGCCAAACTAAAGTGGCAGTGGGCAAGGGCACATTGCTCGAAGAACGGATGGTCGATGGGGCCGAAAGGTTCTAGAGTGGTGACCGCGCATCGGAAAACGCAGCGTTGAAAGGCCTCTCACAAGGCGGGCCTAGGTGGTCGCGGGAGTGCTATTAATGCGAGACGCACAGGATGCGTTGTTATGGCGTCGCTTGGGGGAGGCCTATGTCTAACAGTGGACGTCTTTCGGCTGAAATGATGATGATGAGGATGATGTAACATGTCTTATTCATAATTCGAAAATGCTTTAAAAAAATTGTTGAGTTTTATACTCAATAACTTTTTTTTATTGAACGTTCTCAATTCAAGTTAAATTTTTTGAAACAATAGAATTCAGTTTGGTAAACTTTATGGATTCATAAATTTCACTGGCCAGTACCTACGCAGAGAACACATGTACGAATACTGTTATTTTGTGGTTTGTCTTGAGATTTTCAATTGTGTCAGTGTAGGATACCGCTTGACTGATTCATGGGGATTACACTTTCAATATGTGTGGCTATTGCATTTAAATACTAAGCAATATAGTGCAGGATTGCAAATAGAGATATATGGGTATCAACTGCGGGTATATTCGAAAGATTTACCGTGGTCCTGGAACGCAAATGCCAACTTAAAGAAAACGAGTGGTTTTAGTCAGTAAAAGTCTGACACTAACTCTCAAGAGTTATTTAATGATTTCATCATCATAATCATTACAGCCGATAGACGTCCACTGCTGGACATAGGCCTCCCCCAAATGTCGCCACAAAATGAATGAATTAATAATTATATTATTAATTTGCCAATTTAATGATTTACCACCTCAAAAACTAAAATGTAATTAATTTTCTAATGCTCAATTTCAAAAAAAAAATGACAGGTTTAGTTTATTTATTTATAATGTGGTGTTAATATTGTTATCTTGTTTATTGTGACGGTTTTTGACATAAATAATTGTATCCTAATTGACATTATAATTGTATACTTCAATGAATTTCTAAATGACTAATGTTTTGACTCAATTTATTCAATATTTTAATCATGCAATAATTATGACAATTCCAAATTAATATTTATACAAAATTAATTTATTTTCTGTAATGGTAATTATTATATTATGCTGCCTTGGAAATTTTGTGTAGTATGCAGGTTTTCTTTTCTTTTTGACATGTAATATTGTAAATATCAAAGATTGTACACCCCATGGGTATGTTACAGTGATACTTGTTACGACAATAATTTTAAGAGCTGTACTTCCACCTGTGACAAACAATAAATAAATAAATATATCTGAATCTGAAAAAGATAGGTATATAAATAGCGTATAGTTACCCTATTCTTGTATATTAATTTAAATAGTTACTCAATTTGTTTAATTCACTGTTAAACTTGTTAAATATAACACAGTCTCTTCATCATCTTCCTGCCCTTATACCATTTTATTCGGGGTCGGCACAACACGTTTTTTTTTTCATTCTGTCACCCGTCAAGCTATCATGAACGTCTTTTTCTTTCATAACACTTCTCACACAATTTATCCATCTATTCTTTGGCCTCCCTCTCCCGTTCCATACACAGTATCTTATATTATATTTATCAATTTTTAACAGTATTGTAGGCACGGTTTTACTTTTCATTACTTTCTTGACTGGCCTGTTGGTCTAGTGGTTAGTAGCCTGCTGTGCCGGAGGTCTGGGTGTAATTTATCTATAAATAGAATAGATATTTTTTGTATTTAGAAATATTTAAGTATGTTTATCAGTTATCTAGTACCCATAACACAAGCTCTGCTTAGTTTGGGACTAGACGGCGTTGTGTGTTAGTTGTGGAATGTTATATTATATTATTATTATTAATAAAACAGCAAGCTTATCATATTTTAATTTATAATGCTTTAAAGATTATTACAATTTGTATTAAATAAATAGTTTATTTCGTGAGATCTTATTACATTATTTAATAATAAAAATACAAGCTTTTTATTTGAAGAAGCAAACATGATTTTGGTACTTTTTGAATGATTTAAGTTTTTCACTTAACTTGTTTATACATCGCATTCCTTTTTGGGCAGTCGTGTAGACCTGAAACTTTTTAATAACCGACTCCTTAAGACTCTGTTTAGATCTCTTGAAAGAGCCAGCCGAAGTTGAAGTCAGTGGTTAAAGAACTTACTTTTCTCGGTGTGTATACGTTAATGATATACATACTTTTCAGTTATTCCTTCTATGAAATCTTTGACCGTGAAAAATTCGTAGTTTTCACGATCGGATCCCAGGACTGCTAAGATTTTAACCATACTTTTAGTATCAATTAAAATGTACCGTTACTTATATAACATTTTTCGTATTCATATTCTTTATTGTACACACAACTTTTATAAAACAATTTAAACAGGACAGATGATGTGTACATCAGCTGTCCTATTTTTAGCTTAACTCACCATTGGGTTTTCTTACAGCAAACCTTATATAAATGAGAGATTTTTTTGGTGTTGTTCTGCGTAAAAGAAATTCTTTCGTTAGTAACACGAAATATCAAACTTCACAAAATTTATATAACAAACACAAGGAAGCATTATGTATTGAAGTACGATGTATTTTAATATTTGATTTCTAGGATAGTTGACATTTTGGTTGTACTTTTAAATATAATTACTTAGCAATATAATTCTTACGATAAATTAAAGTGTAGTTTACTTATAAGATAACATTGTATTATTATGTTCTAGGAAACATCAGTGAAAGAAATACCTTGGGCCCAAGTCTGCTATTTTTATAAATTCGCCATTCCAACACGATCGCATTGTCATTTTGCTAAAAGTTCGTAAACTGATGTTCGTAATTCATAATGGTCAATGATCTTGTGGTAGAATGACAATATCGAGCTGTCTCGAAACAAATTAAAAGCAATGACTGCACAATGACGTTCTAATGGTCAAAGGAACTGTCAAAATTTTGGCAGCTATCCGCATACGTCAAATATTCATTTCTCATTATGTACGAGATTACCATTCTATAATATTTCTTTCAATGGAGTGTCAGTGGTTGACCATTGGAAAGTCATAATGATGCCATTATATTAGTAGATTACCAAAGTTGTCAAAATCAACCATTTTGAAATCAATGATAGACCATTCTGACACTATTGTAATAGCAGACTTGAGGCCAAGGTCTAGTCTTGTAACAGACCCCATCTTCACAAGTTTGAGTTGACAAACAAAAGTACATGTACTATAAATAGTAGGTACAGCCAAAAGTAGATACATAACACGACTTATAAAAAAATCTAAGCATTTGATGAGCTCATATACGGAATAGCAGATTCTTCATCACTACATAGTATAAAACAAAGTCGGTTTTCGTGTCTGTCTGTCCCTATGTATGCTTAGATTATAAAAATTCCGCAACGAATTTTGATGCGGTTTTTTTTAGTAAATAGATTGATTCAAGTGGAAGATTTATATGTATAATACACGCACAATATAGTAGAGAAACACTGATGATTTTAGAGATTTCTAATCTGATGTCGTAAATAAACACATTTTTTGCGTTTACATTGCAAATAAAACGTTTTTTTTATACTATGACGTGATCGATCGATCAATGATTGCACCCGTGCGAAGCCGGGGCGGGTCGCTAGTTCAAACTAGAGAGGTTTTGAACTTTGAATTTGATATTCCGTATTTAAAAGATATTAAACTAATTATATCTGCTTCTTCTAATATTATTTATTATTATGGTTATTTTATTATTTAAGGTTGATGAACACATTTGGCAAAAACAAGAGTGATTTTCACAATAATTATTTGAGCCGAAAGAGTATCGCCACAATGAACGGTTCTGTGCGTCTCGCATCCATTGCATTCCCGCGACTCTCACTAGGTCGTCGGACATTTCCACAAGAATAAGACGTTGTATTGTGTCACTTTATTTTTCAGACGAACTATGTGCAATAAGGGGGCGTCTATAAATTACGTGAGATGTTTAAGGGGGGAGGGGGTCGAGTCAAATCTCATCTAATCTTACGTTGGAGAGAGGGGGGTCTCGGCAAATATCACGCAATTTTTTTTCTGATTGAAACAAAAAAAAAAAACTATTTTGGTCCATTTAATCCAGATTGTACATGTTTAAGATTTAATCTTAAGCGTAATCGTAATACGATTAAGATCATTCACTAATTCGTTCGAAAGAAAATAATGGACTGAATTAGAGTAGATATTCTTTTTTTAATCACAGTAGTTACGATTTAAGTCTTAACTAGTCGTAAATAAAAGCATTTTTTTTTTCTTTTTACTATAACAATCTAACGCGTTTAGGAAAGAAACCCACATTTTGAAAAATCTCACGTGAGATTGAGGGATAGGGGAGGGGGTGTAATAAAATCTCACGACATCTCACCATACAGAAATTCAAACAAACATATCACGTAATTTATGGACCTTATAGTTTGTTTGATAATTAAAAATATTGATGCTATGTTTAGGTATACTCGTGAATGGAAAACCTTCTAACAACGAAGTTAGTGTTTTCAGAAGGTTATCAGATTGTTAGAGGCCATAGCATGAATTCAACATTAAACGTATCGTATATTCAAATGGACTTTGAATTAAACTTCTAAATAAAAAACACTACACAGTCTAAAATAAATAGCTTGGGAAGTGCGTGCTCGAAAACAAAGAGACAAAACCAGACATAGCGAACACGAATGGTACACCATAACTTACAAAATAACGTTACAGTCTATTTGGCGCATTCGTGGCAGGCTTACTGATATCGTCTCCTTTGCTACTTCCATTGACTTATATACATATTTAATTTAAAAAAGAATGGTTTTGGAGTGGTGACCACGTACCGGAAGATTCAGCGTTGGAAGGCCTCCTACAAGGTATACCGATGACCCGGTGAGAGTCACGGAAATCCTACGGATACGAGACGCACAGGATCGGTCATTATGGCGACACTTGAGGGAGGCCTATATCCAACAGTGGACGTCTTTTGGCTGACATGATGATGTTGATGATGATAAGTCAATGGAAATAGGTCAGGGCGAACCATGCGTTTTTCTGAGCCCACATTATTGGTCCGACATTGGTCCGATGAGACTTACTCCTACTAGACTAAATCTAGACACGGTCGACCATTTTCCGAAAGAGGTTGTGTGGTCGAAACATTAAAAGTGCCATGTTCCTTATTGTATTGCGAACAACTTTACAAAAAGACGTTCGGACAGCGTCATCTTTACCATTAAACTAAATACATAAATGGCTAAAATTAGCATCGCCATTCAACGTGGCAATGCTACTATGCTGGGCACATTTCCGGATGACAGCGATGTGGAAGAGTATTTCGACGCCTGAGTGTACTACATAGTTAGGATTTGGTATATTTTAATTAATATTTAAGTTTTTTAAGTAAGAAAATGGCTTAAATATATTGCCCAATATTACATTTTAATGATATACATCGAGTTGTGACATTTTGCTATTGGTAAGTCCCGGGAATTCTACACAGCGGTAAAGGTTCGCACCCGGAACACTCGGGTGGTATGTACACTATGCACTCTTCATCTCCGAGGCAGACGTGGTCTTCACACACGTCCATTGTTGATAAGCAGGATCTGTAGGCTGGAAGAAAAAATGGCATGTTAATACATATAACCTGCATAAGTTCACATCTTTTTACCAGCTAGACAGGCAAAAACTAAAGAACGGACGGCTTCGACTCTGCTGGGCCCCTATGGTTTGCTGACATCTCCTTGAGGCGCGCGTGGAATAGTACGCGCAGTCGACGACTTGGGCTCGGTCCGGACGGTTACCCAACGTTCGGACGGCGAGCTACCCATTAGCCTGGGCACGCCATAATCATGGCGGTAAGTCCCCTCTTTGAGGAGTGGCTGGAAAGACCACATAGCGTCCTTACGTTCCGTATGACGCAGGTCCTCACCGGACATGGTAAGTTCGGGAGATTCCTGCACCGGATTCGTGCGGAAGAAACTCCTGGGTGCCGCCACTGTGTGGACCGTCCGGAGGACACGGTGGAGCATACGGTGGAGGTGTGCCCCGCCTGGGCAGAGCACCGCCGTGTCCTCGTGGGGGCGATCGGCGGCAGTGATCTCTCGCGCCGGGCATTGGTACAGGCCATGGTCCGGGGTGAGGAGGAGTGGCAGGCGGTCGCCTCCTTCTGTGAAGCAGCAATGCTAGCAAAGGAGGCGGCCGATCGCGTCAGACAACGGTCCTCACGCCCTAACCGCGCGGGCTTGTGGACGGCGAGCAATGGGTGGCTCGCCGTCCGACCGTCCAGTGACCGTCCGGACCGAGTCCAAGTCGTCGACGGCGCGTGTTCCACGCGCGCCTCTTGGAGATAACAGCAACTGTAGGGGTCCAGCAGGGTCGAAGCCTACTGAGGCCACGGGTAGTGTGAAAGCGAAGCCCGGGGCCCCGGGATGAAGGCAAAGAAGGAACAGGAGTGGGTTTTTAGTTAGTAAAAGTCTGACACTATCTCCCGCTTCGCCCAAGGGCGGGATTTGTCATTAGATGATTTTCCCACCTAAAAAAAAAACCCATTAGCCACACACATCACACCATCGCTTACTATCAGGTGAGATAAAGGTCAAACGCAAGCCTATCAATAAAAAAAAGTAAACATCAATGTGTAACTGTATAAGCGCCGTCTGGAAGCAATAACGGTAAACCTCTTTTTTCTACGATTTGATATAAGCGAACGTAAATAAAAACGTAAACCGTTTACGTGATGGAGAACGTTAAAAACACTTGCACTCTGGTTTTACATTTACACACACGCCAGTTTTACACCTGGCACCACAAATGTATGCTCTGTTCTGGTGGTAAGTAAAGTACGTATGGCTAATAAAAGTGAAAGTCAAACCTTTATTGCTGAACATAAAATATATAAACAACATTTCTGGGCGTTGTGTGAATGCGTAGTTTAATTATGTTCTACCAATTTCGTTATGCAAAAATAAATACAAAATATTACAAAAATAAAAACCGGGCAAGTGCGAGTCGGATTCGCGCACTGAGGGTTCCGTGCAAACTTACCTATGAAAACAGTTCAATTCCAGAATTAAGTTACGAAGATTTTTCCGAATAGCAAAAAATGTTTTTTTATGACGTAACTACAAATTTACAGTTTCCAGATTTTTTCCTATACTTGTGATATGAAACCTTATTTCATGCCAAATTTTAGGATTCTAGGTCAACAAGAAGTACCCTATGAATTTTGATTCCCTTGAGAGTGTCGAATTACAGGTTTTTTCGTTAACTCAGAAGTTTAATTTTATCACAGCTTCAAGGAACCACAGACTTGAGTATATGGTTTTAATTTCAACTCGATACCGCCATGCGTTCCCGAGATAAAGGGTCTTGACAGAAAGACAGACGGGCAACAAAGTGGTCAATCAATCCTATAAGGGTTCCGTTTTTTCATTTTGAGGTACGGAACCCTAAAAAACTAAATAAAATTAAGTTATGTTAGTAAAATTATAATGTTAACGTAAAACAATCACAAAATAAAAAAATATATTAGGTAAGTCGGACTCATAAAGTAATAACCATGATATTTTATTATTAAGACTGAGGTTAGTTTCGTTGATCGAGCAACATCACAGTCATCAGTAAACTGCGTTTGGAAATTCAGATTCAGAATTAGCTAAGTTACATATGATTTTTCCAAGACTTTTGTTTCGGAGAAAAGTTAGCCTTTTCAGCGACCGCTAAAAAAGTCATAAAAGAAGTTTTGCGTTGATTACTCCATTAGGTTGCCGACATAGCACGAAGAATCGCCAAACTTAAGTGGCAATGGGCTGGGCACATTGCTCGCAGAACAGATGGCCGTTGGGGCCAAAAGGTTCTGGAGTGGCGACCGTGTACCGGAAGACGCAGTGTTGGAAGGCCCCCTACAAGGTGGACCGATGACCTGGTGAAGGTTGCGGGAATCCGATGGACGCGAGACGCACAGGACCGTTCTTTGTGGCGACATTTGGCGGAGGCCTATGTCCAGCAGTGGACGTCTATCGGCTGAAATGATGATGATGACTCTATTGTTTGCAGACCTTGAGACCAAATTACACTAGAGCTGGTGACACAAATAATTTTAATGAGCGCTCTTATGCATAATGCTAGGCTAATCACATTATCTAACATGAATGCATAATGCCAGACTGTCAGCGTGTCACTCATGACTCCATCACATATATCACACTCATTATGAATGGCTGGCTACTTATGTAATGGTTTACCTCATTATTTACGTGGTTTGAAAGCTAAGCATAGCATAGTCGGCCTTATAATGTTCCCACTGTTGGGATTCAGGCCTCCTCTCTAGGAGAGGGAGTGGGCCGTAATCCACCACGCGGGCCCAGTGCGGGTTGGTAGATGTCACATATCTTCGAATTTTTAGTTCTAGGACATGCCGGTTTCCTCATCATGTTTTCCTTCACCGTTTTGAGAGCAGTGGTGATGAAATAAATTACACAAAGTAATGTGCCTGGCTGGGTTTGAACCCGCAACCGACAACTCGTAAGTCGGGGCCGTTACCATTCGGCTACCACTGCTCCAGCTAAAGTCTGGCCATATTTATACGAGATTTCATATGATATTTTTGGTTCTAGGATTTGACGTTTTCTTCGATGTTTTTCTTCACCATTTTTAAACTAGTGCTGATGAAATAAATCACACAAAGTAAAGCGCTGACCTGGGTTTGAACTCAACACTGGGCCACCACTTCTCTGGCTATCAATAGCAGACTTAAATTAAGTACTCTTTGAATGGTTTTATCTGAAATGGCTTCTTTAGAGAACTCAGGAGAAACTGTTTTCATTTTTATTGTTTTAGCAATCAAGCGACATTCAGCCGACAATATAACATGGGATAGGGGCGGGGAACTAGTAATAGCGTCCAAGCGTTATTGCACAGTCCCAGATACATTATGCATCTAAAGCCTGCAGAGCTGAGCATAGGACGAACTTACCTTCTGCAAAGCAGTATTGAGAGCAAAGGTGGTAATGAAAAGTGTGTGAGAGAGAAGTAATCCTCATGACCCCACCGCTGAAGGAATTGAAGAGTGAGTTTAAGTTAGTAAAAGTGTAGCACTCCCTCTCGCTCCAACCAAAGCGGAAGATGTTTCCCATCTTTAAGAAAAGGTCTTATGGTATGCATGCAGGTGTTGCATGTAACCACCTGTCGAGTTGTGAAAGCAAATAAAGAAATTAACTTATTCTATTTATAATTAATTAGAAAGAAAGACATAAAATATATTTTTTTAATTCTATAATTTGAAATGGAAAAATAAAAAGAAAGACTATATTTGTGACTCGTAGAGGACAAACAATAAAATAAAAAATGTTCTTTTACTAAAATAAAAACACGACTCAAAAAAGAACCTGTGTGAGGCCGAAAAGGTGAAAGGTAAGGTTAGATAGCGGTCGTGTATGAGCCTATTTATAATATAAAAAATAATTAACTCCTATTTCAGCACATACCTACTGCGGTATGTAAAAAAAATAAAGCTCCTTTGGTAGGAGGATAGGGCCTATGATGCTACGGACACGAAATTACTATCCTTTGGCTTTTTGTCTTGTCACCATCATCATTTCAGTCAAAAGACATCCTGCTGCTGCTGGTCATAGGCAGGGATCGGAATTAGGTAAAGTTATTCATGTACTTGCATTGAAATATTGATATTAATATGGATCGTTTCGGGATTTCTAATGAAAAATCCCGTGTGGCCAACAATATTACAAATAAATAATAATAAAAATCTCAGAGATAGATAAGACAAAAACAAAGATAATTAACATGCTATCATTATTAGTATTTTTCATTGAAAAATATCTTTCTACGTCAATTGAGGTAAGGTTAACAAATTTATACACTTCCTCCTCCTCGTCATGAATGCAATAAGATTTTTTTTCTGCTATATTTCTGATAGTGTCATAAAAAAGATTCTGCTCTATAAAATTAATGTCGTGATTTGAGGCATATCCACGTTATTCTTTTACTTTATGAAATCGGTGTAAGTACATATTTATCTCTACCTAATTCCGACCTCTGTCATAGGCTTCCCACAAGTGTTGCCACAATGAACGGTCCTATGTGTATTGCAACCATTGGGTTCCCGTGATCCTTACCAGGCCATCAGTCCATTTGGTCAGAGGCCTTCCAACGCTGCGTCTCCCGTCATAATATTACATAAACACGTAATACATACTGTCAACACACTCTCCATAGAAACAGCATCCTCCGCAGCATTGTTCATGGTCGACGCACTGTGGAAGTAACGTTTTGTGTTAGTGTTTGATTAGCATCTATATTTGAATTTAGAATTCAAGATAATTATCAAAATTTTTTTTTTTTTTTTAATTGATATAAACCAGTGCTTGACTGCGATCCCACCTGATGGTAAGCGGAGATGCAATCATTGATGGTCAGGTGCACTAGTTTATTAAGAGCCTATTCACTCTAGCCTTGAAGACACCTATATTATAGTTGGACGGGAATTTTGGAATAATTAACTCTATATCACACATAACCAATTTCAAAGTCTGTTGTAACGTATACTTTTTTGGGCTCTTTTTATCATGAATGGTCATTTAAAATTAAACTTAAAATAGACCTGTGCTAGAGTCCATACTTGAGTTTGTGGCTAGGATAAGCATATACATGAATGTATAATTGTATAATATAATGTATGTATGTATGGGTATCATGAGATAATTTGCAGTTTTATGATGTTTGAACTATAAACCAGGATTGACCCTGTTTAGGTAAAATTTAGACTGTAACAATTAGTTATCATTCCGTCAAAAACTATATTTATAGAGCATATTAAAATAATCACAATGCCGCTGGTGTTTGAGAGAGACGAAGCTATGTATAGCTAGGCGTAGCAGTAGGGTCCTTTAGGCCGTATAGCACTATCCTTTTCTCACACCAGATTCATGATGATTTTTAGAAAGATATCATGGTAAGGGTCAAATTACACTATCTACTAGATATGTGTTTGGAGGTAGGCAGAACACAGAGTAAAGTCCCGCAAACCTCCGTTAAAAAGGAAGGATCCCCCGACCAGACAGGTGTTTTGTCTGGTAGGCAATTGCCCGATAGATGATTTCGGGCTGTTCTATATGTTCTAATCGTGCGGAGAACTTTGATTGCGCGATGCAGGATTAGTTCTCATGTGACGTCATAGATGTCGTTACATGTGTTTCACTTCTACACAGAACTTTCTATTAAGATGTTGATCAGAATCGTGGATCTAGTTTTTGGTGAAATAAAACTTAATACTGTAAGAGCACCATATTGTTATCATAAACATATTCCGCACAATGACGCCAGATTTAACAACTTACCAGATTTTTTGGTTTATTGTTTAGATAGGGTTTAAAAAAGGCTACCGTTTTAGGTGATTAGCAGAAATCTGTGTAAACCGCACTTTTTTTTTTAAACAATGTGAACTAATGCTTGACTGCGATCCTGCCTGATGGTAAGCAGCGATGCAATCGTTGATGGTGAGGTGCACAAGTTTATTAGGAGCCTATTCAGTCTAGCCTTAAAGACAAATAAATTATCTAAACTTTCAGCATTTTGCTTTTCAGCTTGCTACGTGTAAATTATGTAATAATTTCAGAATTCTAGGTCAACGGGAAGTACCCTATTAGTTTTGGTTCACATGAGAGTGTCGAAATTTAAGTTTTTTGCGACATAAACGCCCGTATCTTTTTTTTTCGTTAACTCAGAAATTTGATTTGTTCACAGTTTCAAGGGATCGCAGACCTGAGTATATAGTATATAATTTCAACTCAATATATTGTCTTGATAGACAGACAGACAACAAAGCAATCCTATAAGGGATCCGTTTTTTCCTTTTGAGGTACGGAACCCTAAAAATGCGCAGAAAATTGGAAAATTTCAGAAAATTTAACGATTAATAAATTTAACCTTCGTGCGTTTGACACCAGTTCGAATTGAATATTCATTACGAATTTCACGATAAATTTGGTCGGTTTAGCCAATTCATTATAAAAAAAAAACGTTTTATGGGTTTATTGAAAAGAAGTGTTTCTTCTTATAAATTATACATATATATAAAATAAATAATAATAATAAATAAATTTAATTTTGGACAACAATGGTTTTTGTTAGTACCTTACATATATGTACAATGCATTTCAAATAAGAATAGGATCGACTTGGCGCCATGTTGTGACGTTATAGCTGTCAAATCGAATTACGTAGGGTTTTTTTTTGGGTGGGAAATTCATCTTATGGCAAATCCCACTCTCGGGCGGAACGAGAGATACTGTCAGATTTTTACTGACTAAAACCCCACTCCTGTTCCTTCTTTGCCTTCGTCCAAAAGCCTCGGGTTTCACTTTCATACTACCCGTGGCCTCAGTAGGCTTCGACCCTGCTGTGTCCCTACGATTTGCTGACATCTTGAGGCGCGCGTGGAACAGTACGCGCCGTCGACGACTTGGACTCGGTGTTGGCTCCTATTAGGTAGGGTGAGTAAAACAAGATATTTTTTTAAATAGAATTTATTTAAGAATCATGAACTAAAAAGTTTATTTAGAATGTAGTTCTTTCTCTCTAATTTCGCTCATCTCTGCATCACTGTGTGAAGTAGTCGCGAATAGAAGAAGAAGGTGAAGAAAAAAAATAGTTTTATTTTTAAACTAATTATGACTTTAATAGTTTAGTTAATTTAAATTAAGAAATAACGTTTTTCTTCACTTAGATTTAACTAAGACACGCAAATAAGCTTTCTTTGCAAACCGTACTTTTCAAGTAAATTTTGACAGATAGAGGTCATTGACGTTCCTATTCTCAGTTGATTCGCATTGTACAGTCCTAGGTTTTCAATTTTAACCAGCTTTAAACAGTCACAAGTTTTAATTTTATATTGTCTTTCCCGACCGATTATAATTAAGGTGTCTTCAAGGCTAGAGTGAATAGACTCTTAATAAATTAGTGCGCCTCACCATAATCGATTGCATCACAGCTTACCACCAGATCCCAGTCAAGCACTAGTTTAAATCAATGAAAAAAAAATACAGTTTTAAGTTTTGGGATTGGGAAGGGGTCATCTACTTCGTTCTACGAAGCAGCAATATGAGTGAAGGAGATGGTCGCGAACGAGACGGAAGGAATATCCTCAAGCCTCAGCCGTTGCCACAGGAGTCACCCCGGGCGTTGGGAACCGCAGGGCGATTTTCAGCCACTGTAGGCATGGGCTTGCGGATGACGAGTAATGGGTAATGGCTCGCTGTCCGGCCATCCGTTATGGAGGACTAAGCCCGAGCCGACGGCGTGTAGTTGTCCAAGCGCGTCTCAAAAAGATGTCAGCAAAATTGCTAGAGCTGCGGGAACATTTGACAGAGTTACCGCGGCCCTGAAGGAACACAGGTGGGTTTTAGTCAGTTATAATTTGACACACCCCCTGGCCAAACCGAAGGCCTCTTTGGAGCTACGAGCATACACTAGATAATTTTTCTAGTAATATTTCTCGATTGCAAAAAAAAAACTCAGCGGCAAAAGAATATGCTTGTGTTTTTCATTAGCGTAACGAACAAGCAAACCTTTTGATCTTTCCACTCTCTCCTTTTTAGCAACTTATTTAAGGTGTGCCTCGTTTATCGCCAGTAGCCATTAAGTTTTAGGTCATTTTTGATAATACACGACAGCGTTCTAGCGATATCTTCATTTCACGAGATGATTCTTAGTTCCCTCAAGGGATTTACATGAATTCTGGCCCTGACAGCATTCACTGCGACTGTGGCCAGCTTAATCTGTTATGGTCGTCAACAGAAGCATTGGCGGTCGGTATATCCATCTGTGGTACAATAAATACACATACGACTGATAGCAAGCTTCAGCAGCGATTTTAAGGTTCCATTCCCACTTTATGCGGAGAAATCACAGCAACCTTGTTTATTTTTCATACCTCATACCATTTTTATTTATTAAAAATAGCGGGAAAAACTAAACAGAAATACGTCAAAACTATACAGTTTTTGAATGAATTAGTCTCGTTCCAAATTTAAATTTGGAAAAAAAATGGATACTTTTTTAAGTGTAACAAAATTTATGGCGAGGCGATATATTTAATGTTGGTAAGCTTGTCTAATTTTAAGAAAATACCATTATGTACTGAGTCATTTAAAGTTGAAATAAAAATCTGATCTGGAGTCAATTGGCAATTAGTAAAGGTATGGATCGTGTTCTCATTAGTTAATTAGTTTTACAATTGTTCGTTTAGTCGGGTTATTTGGGACCTATTGGACAGATTAGTTTTGACAAGATTATCTTATTTTCCCATTTAAACAGTAAATAAAAAATGAAAAGACATATCTGCAAGATAATAATTCAACTTATTGTCATACGAGTGACGATATGAAATATGCTCAAAAAATATTCACTATTTTTATTGTTATTTTTTTAGTACAAATAATTAAGTAAATAGATTTTATTCAAATTATTAATATAATACAATCGAACAAGATTTTTTTTTCCGAAAACACCGGCAAATAAAAAGTGAAATGATTGAGAAAAAGCAGCCAACCTTTTTCCCGCCAACTTTGCAATCCTGCGCACCGGCAAACACAAACACACAGCCAAACAACAACACTAATATAGTCCTCATTTTTTTTTTATCACATGTCACCTCACTACAGCTGTTAAATCATCTATGAAAATATAAATAGAAGAAAATTGTCACGAGGTATGAAATTATGTAAAATGGTCGTATCGGTGCGCGCGCGCCAACCTCGGCCATTGTGACCGAGTTAGCTCAGTCGGTGCACTACTCTATTACGTGTAGGAATGGCAATGTAATCTAGGAATGTCAGATTGACAGTTGCGATTGTGTAATTAGTTAATTGGACCTTGAGACATAATGGTAATGATTTGAGATGCTCTTGTGATTTGATTTGTTTTAAGTTTTTCTCAATTGTTTACTAACCCGTATGGATGTAACTAATCCGAATTAAAGATTATTTTATTTTATTAATTTATTTATTAACTGTCGTATGAGTCTTTTTCCATATAGAAAAAGACTAAGAAAATTGATGAACGATGTTGGGTTCAATTTCCAGTTTAATCAGATGCTCTAGTTCTAAGAATATCACATCCTTCGCACTATTTTTTTAAACTTACTTGATCACGTTAAGGTAATCTTTGAAAGTGGTGCCAGTGACGGAAAAGTTGAAAGGGAATTGTTTGACCTGGTATGGTCATGTAAAGACGAGGGAAGAAACACATGATACTAAACGGGTTAAGGAAACAAAAGAAAAAAGGTTTTTATTGAGGTTCGTGATTGCCTTGATTCCGAGCTAAGTCTGGTAATAAGAGCTTTTTTTTATTAAATAATTATTGTTTATTGAAATACATTTATTTAAAAAAAAAATTGTATTTAAAAAGATTTTTAAATACTTTCCTCAACATGTAATAACTGCAACAGGTAAATGAGATGTCGAAACAAAACCACGCTACCAAGATCCCTGAATATGTATGATGTTGTCCTTTCTATTTAACAATTACTTAGCGCCTAGAGGGGACACATGTCAAGTGACACTGGTTTTTACTTAGCAACGCTTCAATAGTTTTGTTAAATACGGGTATTAAAATATTCGATGGTTTTTATAACAATAGTGAAAGTTGTATTGTGGGACAATTTAATGAAGTCATGCTGTAATCACAGAGTAACGGTATGTCTTGTTTGACAGTTTTATTGTTCGATATTCAAATTATTGAACAGTTCAAATAGGGGAGTACGTAATTGATAAAATGATGTTTTAAGGTGTGGAGAAGATAAATATTAGGTCTTTAACTATTAAATTACCGTTTTTTAAATCGGGTTGCTTTGAAGTTCGATATTACAGAAAATACAAAACACAAAGAATCCAGTAAATACCTCATCATCTTCCTGCCCTTGTCCTATCTTATTTGGGGTCGGCGTAACACTTTTTTTCCTTCCATTCTATCCTGTCAACCGTCATACTATCACTAACTTTCTTTTCTTTCATATCCAATAAATACCTAATTTTGGAAAAAAGAATAACGTACATTTAATATAATTCCAAGTCAATACAAAGATAAAACACTTCAAAGCAACCTGTTTTAAAAAACGGCAATTTCATACTTTAACCCCTTTTAGATGTGGCTCGCCGTCCGATCGTCCGGTAACCGTCCGGACCGAGCCCAAGTAGTCGACAGCGCGTACTATTCCACACGCGCCTCAAGGAGATGTCAGCAAATCGTAGGGGCCCAGCAGGGTCGAAGCCTACTGGGGCCATGGGTAGTGTGAAAACCAAGGGTGGTGAAGAGAAAACATGGCAGGTGCTTAATAAATTAAAGATTTTTAAGAAAATAAGGGTATATATTATATTAAATATATGCATAATTTTGTAGTATGTACGTGTACGAGTATGTATTCAAAATAAACATACATATATAATTAAATATAATGTATACCTGTCTGTTTTTTTTTATTAACATTTTTTGCACTATAAAGAAACACTATACAGGGGCGGATTAAGTTATTGTTATTTTTTTTTTAATTAAAAAATATTTTTTTTTCTGAATACCGTTTTTTTAATATATTTTTTTTAACTCAATTAATAAAAAATAAAAAAACTTACTGTCCATAGGAAACAATAACATGCGTTATTAGCGTTATTTGAATGTACCTAACATTAAAATAACGCTAATTCTTAGGTGTAGTCATTTAAAATATACAAATCAAATTTATATCTACTCACAACATCGCCATAGTCGTCACAGTCCAACTCTAATGCAACCACAACCACTAAATAAACAAAAAATAAAACAACCGCCTTCACACAAACAGACATGTTTCCTTTGATTTACGATCAACACACAACTCGGAATCGATCACACAGCTCCATTTATTATCTAAAAGCACCAACCCTAACCACCATGAAATACAGTCCTTTGAACTCTATCTCCAGACTTTAGGGTTCATTTTTACTTGAATCAACGGAATGTTCGAATGGACTCTTCAGTCGTATGGCAAGGATGTCACACCGTGTTAGTGAACAATTCGTGATAAATTTTGAACAAATCGAGGTCTTCGATTGTTGCAGGATACAATGCATCGTCATTGGTTTGTAAAACAATTAAGATTTATCAATGCAAGGGTAAACGTCTATACTTGTTCCATTTTAACATGGCAATATCGGTCGTTACTGAAATAGTACATTATGATACAAGTGGAGTTTATCATTGCGACCGAGGCGGAATTCGCCCGAGCCTTAGGTGAGAGTGTTTTGGAGCCGAGTGCTGCAGTGACAAATTTCCACGTGTATCAAACGACATATTCAATACACATACCAATAAATAAATAAATGGGTGTTGATCAGTGATTCGTTGGAGCTGCGCAGCGACCAGCCTGACACACTGAATACAATTAATTGTGGTGGGGTGAGCGCACTAGAGTGGAAAACATTAAAATGCGTGTCAAAAAGCGCAAGGGATAGTGGCGGGTTTTCGAGTAAGTGTATTCAAAAATAATTTATGGTGTAGTTTATAATTTGACATGAGTATCTATACATATAATAAAACAGTAAAATTCTTTTGTGATGGTATTAATTGGCGCAAAAACTACTGAACCGATCCTGTTCAAATTTTGCATACATAATCCTTATAGGTCAGGGCAACTGATAGGCTATAAACTATCACGCTATTTGCTATGTAGGGTGAGCAATAATCCAAAATGTAGGTATTGAACGACATTTTCCGCGAGTTCAATTCCCAGCTACAGTTAAAAATTTGGACATTATTTTGTCTTATTTTTTTGTATTAAAATAACTTTTACCATTTTTTCAAAATAAAATTGACCTTTCTATTCGATATCTTCTAAATATTTTGTAAAAACTAATCAAAACACATAATAAAATCAAAGCGACGAGTAAAATCACGTACTATAATGTTACATTATTCCATTTAGCTGCAAACTTAACTTCTAAAACGAAAATCATCACGCTATCATCGTTAGGGAGCCAACCAGTCAATTATGACGTTTATATAAGAACGTCTATTTTATAGTTTATTCATCGAAGACCGCAGCACAGTGGTTTCGTAACTAGACTTTCATGTAATGTGAAGGTGGTTCAAATCCCATACGGCTCTCTTAAGAGAAATTTTTGTTCCATTTTGTCATCGTGAATAAGATTTTTTTATATATTTTTGCATACTTACAATTTTTTTTTTATAAATCTACGTATATAATATATCTGTAGAAATTTTTAGTGAAGTGCGTATTATTAATTTTAGAAATCGATGTAGATAACTTTTATACATTTAAATTGTGTGGAACTTGATAATTATCTTACTTAGGCTTTGTTTCATCGCAATTAAACAAAGCATATGAAAGACAAACGGTATGAAATCAAAGTTTTCGAGAAGTAAAATATGACACCATAAGCAATTCAGATACTCGCAACGCCATCTAAAGACTCAAAGTAGAAATAATGATGACAATGACGGTTGAACTTCATATTAAATTTGATAGATGGCATTGCGTATTTTACGTAATTTTCTGAATGGCAGAAGAATGGCCATCGCCCACGTTTACAGTTATGGTTAAACTGGTGAAAGACGGAGGCATTTTTAACAATCCTACTGCTTATTTTTATTATTTTTTTCCCATTATTGTAGCAGGCTAATTGACCGTGATTATTCTAGGGATACCATCCAAAGACGATAAAAGTAAATACCTATATGTATTTAATTATTCACTTTAAAATAACACGGCCACATTTTCGGAAGGGGTTACAGGGTACCTTGCGTTGGATGGTCCCCAGGTGGACCGATGACCTGGTGAGGGTCGCGGGAATCCGATGGAAGAGAGACTCACAGGACCGGTCATTATAGCGACACTTGGGGAGGTTTATGTCCAGCAGTGGACGTCTTTCGGCTGAAATAATAATGATGATGATGGCACCTTTTTTCTTTTTTTAAGGGTGGAAATCATCCAATGACTTCTCCCGCTCTGGTTGGAGCGGGAGGACGTGTCAATCTTTTACTGACTAAAACTACACCTGTGTCTATCACTACGCGCTGTTGAGGATTGGGCTCGATCCGGTCAACTACAGAACGGCTAGCTACCCATTGCTCGACGTCCGGAAGCCCGCGTCTACCGTGATTGGTAGTCGGGGTCGGAATCTCGGCTCGGCGTGAGGCCGTTCGTTCCCTAACGCGTGCGGCCTCCGCCTTCGCTAGCATTAAGGCTTTGCAGAAGGAGGCAAACGCCTGCCATTACTCCTCGCTCTGGATCAGAGCCCGGCGCGAGAGGTCACTGACGCCGATTACCTCCACGAGGACACGGCGGTGCTTCGCCCTTGCAGGGCACATCTCCACTGTGTCCTCCGGCATGATGGCACCTTGCGGATTAATAATGGTGTGTATTATTATTTACAGTCACTGCTTCATATAAAACGGGAACGAATGTGTTTTTTTGATCACAGTTCGATAACGTATAATGTATCTCAGATTCCTTGCAGCCTTACGTCGATCTGGACGTTACCTCTTTGCAATAAGTGGTGACCAACACTGGAACAACCCTCTAAGGGAGGCTAGTCTCAGGGATAACACTTATCGGCTGCTACATTTGTTAACCGTAATTTCATTGTTTTATGGATAAGCTCAGGACTGTTGTGGGTGTTTCGAACGGTTTCTGTTCTGGGTTCGGTTGAAAGTACCCTGATATTACCATTTTGTGAATCGCCTGGAGGACTCGGTGTAGCATGCGGTGGAGGTCTATCCATCTTGAGTGAACTGCCGTGTCCTCATAGAGGCAATCGGTGTCAGTAATTTCTCGGTTTGGCCATCAATATGCGAGTTCGATTGAACGGGGATACACGCGCACAAAGTTTCGCCGTAGTTCATTCAAAGTTGGAGACTCTTCATAAGGTAGTTCCCACTATGGAAAAAACATTTGTCTTATATACGGGGATATCAATTAAATACACACCAAAATATCCTAGGTAAATGAACATGTAATTCTAACGCTTAAAATGATCAAACTGCAATAATCAATGCAAGCATGCTCTCGCAAATTCTTCATAAGTACTGTTGTGGAAGAAGATAGTTGATGATTTATTTATTTATTTAATCCTTTATGCACAAATGTACAGCGGCGGACTTTTTGCCTGCCGGATGATGATGGTAGTTTTGGGATTCACTTAAGGCTTTTCACTATCAGTGCACGTTATCCAGCTAAAGGTCGATGTCCCGATTATGCTCCTTCGTTTACCTCTATCAAAGCTGTCTAACTGCTTAAACTCTTCAGTGAAAAGTTATTGAGGCGAAAATTATTATGGGAGATAACTCTTTCGATCAATCTTGCAGCCCTAGCAGACATCGGCCCTAGAGGGCCCTATCCATTTGCTGAAATCTCTTTGAGTCGCGCGTAGAATACTACGCGCCGTCGATTCAGGACTGCTTTGACCAGACGGCCGGACAGCACCACCGCAATCCCGTGTTTGCAATGGCTGGGAATTGCCTTGCGACTTTCAACACCCGGAGCGTCCCTTGCAGCGACCGCTGAGGAGTCAGGATGTCCTATCCCTCATAGTTTCAGCCACCTTCTTTGATCGTAGTGCTTCACTGAAGGAGGCTACTGGTTGTCATTTTCTCCACCAATCGCCCCCATAAGGACAAGGCGGCGCCGGCTCTCCGACCAAGCGGGACTGACTTCCACCGTATGCTCCATCGTATTCTCCAGGCAATTCGCACAATGGTGAGACCCGAGTGTTTCTTCCCGCTGAATTCGACACAGATACCTTCCGAAACATCCACAACCGGTGAGTCCTGCACAAAAAGAGGATGCCGTGACGCCTCTGTAGACACTTCTCAAAGACAGGCATTACCGCTGCGATTTGATTGTGGCGTGCTCACTGTGGCGAGGGGTTAAAATCATACAATGTTGTTTTACCAGAACATAAACCAGAAACATACATATGCCCATGCATATATATGCCTTTTCCCTTGGGGTAGGCAGAAATGACAACTGCTACGACCCATACATGCTCTTTCTATTCAGTGACGGTCATACATTTGGATCTGGACGAGTACATAACATGTTTCCTGAAGGTAATTTGCGTTTTTAACCGACTTCTAAAAAAGGAGGAGGTTCTCAATTCGGATATTTTTACCTTTAACCGTTTTATGTTAAAGTACAATAAATTATTGCAAGCACAGAGTGATTGTACAGTTTTACGAAGTTAACGCGGACGAAGTCGCGGGCAATAGCTAGTTTATTATAAAGTATTATTATGTTTTATTTTATTTACTTTTTATTGTGACTTTGTTGACGATAAGGACAATTATTCTTTAAAGTAATTTTAGTGTTTGTTTGGCAGTTTTAATACTTTATGCAGTTTGCCCAAATGTCCTTTCTATTACAAGTCCTAAGTGTTGAGCTACATGAATACAAATACAACAAATACTAAAAATGCTTGCACTTAATGGACAGCACCCCTAGCCAAGTTACGATCGTTTCGTTTACGTCGAACGCCTCAAGTAGGCCACGCCTCCGATTCCTTTGTTCTGACTACGTGACTGAGCATTGAGATGACGTCAGTGACGTGATTGACGTGACGTCGTTGATTGTTGATTCCAATAGTTTCAAAAAAACAAACTCGCGTATTCCATTTCGACTGCAATGTTTGCCATTGCAACCGAAGGAAATTGCGAGGTCAATTTAAAAAAGAGAATGACCTGATAAAAAGCCGTTTTTCAACCCATTTATTCAAAAATAATAAATTAAACTTCATAAACACAATATTTTGTAAAAAAAAAATCGGGAAACGGCTTGTGAATTGTTTATCTTCCAGGTGGAAGCTGTCTGGAGACCATCCAAGTATAATAAATATAATAAATGGTCGGGGCATGATTTCCGCACTTTTCTGTGTTAGTTTAGTTTTTCGAGCAAATGTGTTGAAAATTCGATTTAAAAATTTACCGAGATCTCAAAATGGGAAATAAAAATGCGTAAATCCTTCACCCTTTTACGCCGTAAATAGATGGATCTGAGCCTCAGGTAACAAGGGAAGGCGGATAAAAATACCTGAAGATAACATGTTTTTAATGGATGCTACTTATAAATTATCCGCCTTTTTTTACTACTCAAAATTTTTACAGATAGGTCCAATCAAGGACGCTAGTGTCCGGCTGAATGTTCGGTTTTGGCTTCGGTCGAGTTTCGGCGAAAAAACGAGTTTCGGTTTAGTTTTTTTTTTCGGCGGCTATTCTGCTGAAACTAAGAATGAAGCCGAAACTGAATTCAGGAGTTCTCGCGCTGATATCGGTCATGTTTGACGCGTTAAATTCAATCCAAGCGAGTAAGCGACGAAGACATTTTCCGCGTCCACGTGCGTAATCATATCGTGACAGGCTTGTATTTGCAGTTCGTTTTGTTTGTTGTGAGTGTTAGTGCGAATTATTTTGAATTTGAAAAAACAAACTAATACATACTATATATAGTAGAATCAAGTTTAACCTAATTACCTAAATATTTTATTGGTTAATTTAACTCTCTCGCTAATATAATAATAATAATAATGACCATGTCACGTTGTACTGATCGGTCTATCATTACTGACCGGACTATTGTAGCCAATAAGCCGGATATAGTGGTGATAGACTGATTAGCGCGCCGCGCAATGATAGTCGACGTCACCATTCCACATGACGAAAATCTCGTGAAAGCTGAGAAAGAGAAACAAATCAAATATTTCGACTTAGCACATGAGGTTGTCGACATGTGGAATGTGGAGTTGGCTATCATTGTGCCGATTGTCGTGACCGCCAAAAACACAAACGTTTAATTCAAAAAGTTGTTTCATGTAAGTCTTTAGAAAAAGCAAGGGTATCTTCGGTAAACTTCGGCAATCATCGGCCATTTTCGGTTTACACGTAACCTTTACGTTCTGTCAAAGCTCCTGAACGTAAAGGTCTTGACCGGGATCAGTCTCAGTTTGTCTTCCAAAGTATAAATGAAGGCTGTATGTGGACGAGCCTGAATTTTAATCGTGTGTTAGTTTAGGGTCACCCTCAACAATAGACTATAAGCTTGTGGTAGTGACATAACGGTTTAGTGAAGTTTTTGGTAAACGATGGCTTATTACACAAACTTAGCTACGACCTCCTGAAGACTTTAACCCTCAAGGAGCTTGTAGCTAAACAATAACATCCGCACGGGTTGTTTTTTGAGGGTAAGCAACACCTGCCGAGGTCAGTTTGTAGATGGGTGACTATCCATTACATATCAAGACTCTTCCATGCCTCAGAAAGCATGTCAAGGTCCAATGAGATGGTTGCTCAAAGAGAAAAAGGAATTTTTGAGTGTTACAGTGGTTCTGGGATGAAACGAATGTTACTAAAAGAGTTATGAGTATACATGTGGATGGGTGGAGAGGGAGAAGGAGGCCAAAGAAAAGATGGATGGATTGTGTGAACAGTGATATGAAAGAAAAGGAAGTTAGTGATAGCATGACGGTTGACAGGATAAAATGGAAGAAAAAAACGTGTTGCGCCGACCCCAATTAAGATGGGACAAGGGCAGGAAGATAATGATGATGATGACCGTGGTTCTGGGACGGAAAGATGAAGGACACAGTGTGGGTCAGTAAAATTTTGCCACGTCCTTTCGCTCCACCCTAGAGCGGGAGAAGTCACTTGATGATATAACAAATAAATAAAAAATAGTTCTAAAAAAAGGTTCCGGCTGTCATTTGTACATTTTTGATGGTTCCACAAGATTGACCGACGACCTGGTGAGTGTCGCGGGAATGCGGTGAATGCGAAACGCACAGGACCGGTCATTGTGGCAACGTTTTGGTGAGGCCTATGTCCAACAGTGAACGACCAGTATTTGACCTTTAATAGGCTGATTAAATTAAATGTAAATTAAATAATTAATGAATTATACATGAAATAATGAATGAACTGTAAAGGAATTAATGAATGAATTGTAATTTTTAAACTCGGAAATTTGAGATTAAGCCTTATGTAAATGTTAGGTACTTTAACCAAGACTAGTTCTGCCTCAGTTATCTATATAGCTACGGGCACAAGCCCATACATAATGGCTTAAATATTCAATACATGAATATTTAAGCAATTTTGTATGAGCTTGTGTGGTACAAGCTCATACAAAATTGCTCAAGCATTGCACTCTTAATACAAGTTATTATATAACTTATTCAGGGTGCTGGTTGCATCACCTAAATGCTTCCGTTTAAGTTTAACCAACAAACAAATGGTTTTATTTAAGTACCTATGTTAACATTATAATTTTAATTAGTTAAAAATAAATTATATTAAATGGGCAATACAATTTCCCTCAGCAAGTTTGGTGTCACATTTTCGACCATCCGTTCTACGAGCAATGGTCTTAGAAGGCTTACAGTCACCCAAAGGGCAATGGAAGCATAAAGAATGAAGATATCCATAGGAGAACCAAGGTCGCCGATATAGTTTGAAGAATCGCCAACTAAAGTGGCAGTGGGCAGGGCACATTGCTCGCAGAACAGATTGTCGATGGGGCCGTAAGGTTCTGAATTGACGACCCGGTACCGAAAGATGCAGCATTAGACGGCCTCCCATCAGGTGGACCGACGACCTGGTAAAAGTCGCGGGAATCAGATGGTTGCGAGACGCACAGTATCATCGTTGTGGTGACATTTGGGGGAAGCTTGTGTCCAGCAGTGGACGTTTTTCGACTAATATGATGATGATGAAAAGCAAACTCCTAACAAAGTTGGAATATTCTGGACATCTTGAATACTTCGCTGGTGTAGTGATCGATCTTGGTTTCTATTATCGTATCAGGTACAATATTTATTTATTTAAACTTCATGTACAGTAGTGGTATATAGGCGGACATAATGCAACAAGGCATTCTCTATCAGTCAACCTTTGGGTTTAAAAGACAACACTAATACAACACAGAACGCAAATATTACAACACAACACAACAACACAACACACAACACTATTACACAACAACAATCACAACATTATTCGGGTTTATCGTCTTTTCTTTATTAGAGACTGGGTTTTGTGCTTATTTGTTGGCAATTATAATAAGTTCACCTCCTGCTACGTGAGATATGAATGCGAAGATTACGGGTTGGTGGAGGTCACATATCTTCGAATTTTTTGGTTCTAGGACATGAAAGTTTCCTCACGATGTTCTCCTTCACCGTTTTGAGAACAGTGGTGATGAAATAAATTACACAAAGTAATCCGCCTACCTACAACTCGTCACAAGTCAGGGCCGTTACCACTCGGCCAACCAATGATTGCTCTGTATACTGGAAGGACAGTGTAAAAAAATCATAAATAATTAATTATATACCGAAAACTGTTTCATAATACATCCGTGTTCAAAAAGCAATAAAGAAAAAACATTGATGAATGAACAGGCAAAATCAGATGATACATTTAATAAAAACACGAGCATTAAGCTGAACAAAATAAATGGTTTCCCATGATCGATGCGGTGTCAAAAATATTTGGCAAACATATTTTCAATTTTGTTTGGAAAAACTCTTAACTCAACGCAATAAAGCGGATAATGCATTAAATCAACTTAGATTACTTTGTAAATCTGTGAATTAATCGAGCAATACAGTGACAACTTATCAAGATTGATATTCAATACTCGGCTGTAAAATCCATTAGGTTGTTTCCCTTCTTTTTTCGGTAAAAAAGGGATAACAACGATTTTCCAGATCCCTTAGGAACGATGATGGGTAGCGTCGCCACGTCGTTAAGTAAGGGATAGGGAGAACAGCTTTTTTTGTCTAAAAGAAAATAAATTGCTTTTTACTGAAAAAAAACTGTAAAGTGAAAAGGATTAGGGTTCCGCTTTCTCGGTGAATTATTAAAGGTTTAATTTAGATTATACAAGCGATGCGAGCAGTGGTGGCCGAGTGGTAATGGCCCCGACTTACGAGTTGTAGGTCGCGGGTTCAAACCCAGCCAGGCGCATTACTTTGTGTAATTTATTTCATCACCACTGCTCAAAACGGTGAAGGAAAACATCGTGAGGAAACCGGCATGTCCTTGAACCAAAAATTCGAAGACATGTGACATCCACCAACCCGCACTGGGCCCGCGTGGTGGATTATGGCCCATTCCCTCTCCTAGAGAGGAGGCCTGCGTCCCAGCAGTGGGAACATTATAAGGCCGACTATGCTATATATATACAAGCGATACGCCCCAGCTTTGCACGGGAGTTAGGAATCTTTAAAATTATCAGCTTTACTCTACGCATGTATTAAGCGATTAAGAGGGTCCTTTTTCACTCGCCTATCGTCAACATTAAGGATGGTTTAAAAGCTTGTTACTTCCATCTAACGCAATCCAACGCGATGTTTGACGAAAAAAAGAGGCGAAAAAAGAAAGATAACGCCTGAAAACTCTGTTAGCATTCGTGATTTGCTCGAATATTTTACAAAACTTGTTCCAGGAAATACGTGTTTTTTTAAAAAACCCTCAAAAGTTTTTGAAAAAAAAAATCGTTTTGCGGAGTCTAGATTTGCAAGTCTTCTATTGTTTCAAATATTAAGTGTCAAAGTTCATGCAAAATAGCAGATTTTCAGAGGTCTTAACTGGATTATTATTACACAAATTTATAAATTGAAATGAATTAATTGAATGAAAAATGTGTAATAACGTCAAAATCGCGTAAGAGCGGTTGTATGATAAACAGTGAAAATGTATGTCGAGTTGCATCCCCTTAAACCTATATCATGAATCACTTTGCCTATTGGTAAAACCGCATAAAAAATCGTTTAGTAGTTTTTTAGTTTATCGAACAGACAGACAGACGCGGTGAGGGGTTTTGTATTATATTATGTAAGGATTAATCGAATACCTTGTCATTTTGATGTGTTGGCTTACCTATTGTATAATAATTCATATTTAAATACCGTAGGAGCTTACGGACGGTGAGCAATGGGTAGCTCACCGTCCGGATCGAGCCCAAGTCGTCGACGGCGCGTAGTATATCACGCGCGCCTCAAAGAAATGTCAGCAAGACCGTAGCTGCCCAGCAGGTTGGAGGCCTACTGGGGCTATAGGTTCGCTCCTGAAAGCAAAACTCGGCAAAACTCCTCGAATGTAAGGTAACGAAGTAACTTAGGAGTGGGTTTTAGTCAGTAAAAGTCTGACATGTCCACCCACCCCGCCCTAGTGCGAGAGAAGTCTTTGGATGATTTCCCACCTGAAAAAAAAAGAGTACTGATAATACTGAGAGATAATTCTCGTATTTAAAAATAATAATAATACTTTATTATCAGGCGACTAAGGCCCATAGATAAAATACATAAATAATCTTACAAAATAATAAACTAATACATATTTATAAAATAAACTATAACAATTACTAAACTATACTATTGCATACGAAGTGATGGCGTCGTGTTCCGCTGCGAGGTCGGTATCCTGTCGGTATTTGTCGGAACGTTCACATTTGCATTGCAATCTGTCAAAAACACACAATTTCCCCATATTATGACAAGTTTTTGAAGTTTTTGAATAAATTAAAATTCATCATCATTTCAGCCGAAAGACGTCCACTGCTGGACATAGGCCTCCCCAAGTGCCGCCACAATGAACGGTCTTGTGCGTCTCGCATCCATCGTACTCCCGCAACTGTTACCAGGTCATCGGTCCACCTTGTAGGAGGCCTTCCAACGCTACGTCTTCCGGTACGTGGTTGCCATTCCAGAACCTTTCGGTCCCAACGGCTATCCGTTCTGCGAGCAATGTGACTTGCCCATTGCCACTTAAGTTTGGCGATTCTTCGTGCTATGTCGGTGACCTTGGTTCTCCTGCGGATATCCTCATTCCTGATTCGATCACGCAATGAAACTCGTTAGGAAGTCATAAAAAGTTAGTTTTTATGACTTCGTACCTCAAAAAAAGTCAGTGCTGTTGATTTTAAAATCTATTTTCAAGTTTCCAATTAAAATGTTTGTCTGACAAGAATAATGTTTTAATTAGAAATTTTAATTACTCTTACATAAATAATTTATTTATTTATTTCAACTTCATGTATAGTAGTGGTACATAGATGGAATTAATGCAACAAGGCATTCGCTACCAGTCAACCTTTGGGTACAAAAAGACAACACTGTGCAATATAAGCTCCTAAAAATGGTAGGGTAAGGTGGTAGGTTGATATATATAATTAAGTATTATATGGTTTAATTTAGATAATATAGTATATTTTTAATTTTCAAACTTTTTTATATACACTGTGTCTACATCTCTCATCCAACTCTCCCGTCGCAGGTCTGCTGGAAGAAATTTCATTTGAAATAAGCAGTACCCTTGTGCTCTTCTGTCTGCTTTTGTTCTTTTCATTTTTAAGTGTTTGTGTGTACATAAATATGGTACCTACAATAAAGGTGTACCTACATTTTGATCACAAAACATTTTCGTAATGACAAAGCTTATACCGTTCAGGAGCACGCTAATTGTAATTGTCGGGCTGGACTTTTGCCAAAGTTAATTTTATTGTTCCTTAATAATTTTTCAAATAAAACTGAATTAAAGTTGATAAAACACAGAAGGTAAATTAGAATAATAAATTGGCATTTTGCGACAAACGATTTCTGATTTTAGACTTAATTTAAAGATTGCTATTGCTGTATTTAAAACATACCTACTTAACTAACATAACCTTTCGTCCTTGGTGAGGATCACGGGAATTCGATGGATGCAGGACCGGTCATTATGGTTCCACTTGGGGGAGGCTTATGTCCAACAGTGAACGTCTTTCGGCTATGATGATGATTATATTACATTAGTATTTATTACTTGTAGCCCACTCCAGCTTCGCACGTGTCTTATAAATCTTTAAAATTCTTGGCATGTGACCACTATAATATGCATGTATTGAATCACTGTCTACTGGTGAAAACTGCATAAAAAAACGTTCAGGAGTTTTTGAGATTATTGCGTTCATACAGACAGACAGAAAGACGCGGTTTAGGGGATTTTGTTGTTGTATTATATTAAAAGTTCGTGAGTGTATATGTATGTGTTTGTTACTGCTTCACACACAAACCGCGAAACAAATTTGGATGAAACTTGGCAAACGTGTAGACCATGTCCTGGAATAGCACATAGGATACGCGATTTTTATGCCGAGAGAATGTTCCCTTGGGTTAATTTACTATTTTCACGCGGCTAAAGCTGGCACAACTCTGTACATAAAACATAATATTTTGGTCTTTTAAAGAGTACCAACAATTACTCTATTAGTAATTATAGTCCCTCATTACTTAAGTTTGACACATAAGGGTGTTGTTTTTAGTAGTTAGACCGACATTAAAGTGACATTTGTATTTAGGTTCCAAGTCCAAGGTTCTTTCTGTACAAGGTCTGTGAGAAATGTGGACGTAGCGGAGCGGTGCTAGGATGCGTAGCTACTACAGTCGTGAAAATGTGTGACTCTTTTCATCAAAGGTGAGCCTTGTTCAGCTAAGTTCTGCGGTGCGAAGATGCATAGTGAACACAGATTTAAGAAGGGAGGAGATATGTTAAGTAGTAAAAATTGTACCGGAACACGATGTCTCCAGTTTCCCTACCAACGCCGAAACTACTACATTTGCAGTAATATTTACGCAGTCGCGCACACATCCGCAAATCATAAATCAGTCCATAGTACACAGTCAATTATAAACCTTACTTCCCTAAAAACAGCGTGTATTTTCCATGCACCGTACAACTTACGCACACATGAAATGTCGATGTGCTATGCAAAAGCAATTTATTTTACATTTACGCTAGTGATTGACTAAATAGAAAAGTTATCGATTTTTCCATTTTTTTTTTGTCGTGCTATTTCTTTTGGGTACCAAAAACAAAATCATAAAATGTTAATAATAATAATTTAATAATAATAATAATAAATTATTTATTCATTTGTTTTCATAAAACCCAAAAACTAACCATTTACCCGTATAAGGCCATTATATACGTCATTTCAGAACGTCAATATCAAATACTAAAAATCGGCCAAGTACATGTCCTGGTCCTCTAAAATCCTGAAAAGTTTAATAACTTGTATTATGAATTATTGCATGAAAAAGCTTTCAGTTACTAAAAAAACTTTAACTCAGGTCTAGTCTTAATTTAAGGATTGCCCATTCAAAAAGACTTTTTTAGAGGCTAAAGCATTATTTCTGGTTGAAAGTGGAATGAGCATATAGTACTATATTTTTTTTAGGGAACCCATTAGGTGGCCTTCCATCAATCCATTGCTTTATTAAAATTGCGTCTTTCGGGAAACTGGAAACATAAAGTAACATTGTAGTTATCATTTTACCTAACTTACTGCTAAACCTCACCATGTAAGGCTTTTGTAAAAAATACTGTACTATTTTTTTTCTAACAAAATAAAGTTTTGAAAAAAAATTCTATCTTGTTAAATAAAGAGAACAAATGAAGAGCTAGAACATGTTGCCTTATTTTAAGCAAAAGTCGTTATTAAATTCTGAATTATGCTATTTCTTTACAACTCTGTAAAATAAATAAAAATATTTACATTATTTTACTTCGGATATCCAACCAATCGATATTATGGTCGATAGTCTATATTAGTAGATCATACAGGCACATCATTAACTCGCCGCAACTAACAGCGGCTTTATTATGAAATACACCGCACTGATAAAGTATCGTTATGTTATTTTTACATTGCTTGTTCCGTTACTGAGCGTTAAAATTAAGTAGTGGTTAAAGAGCAATGTATGTACTGTAAGAGTAATACAGTCGCCTTGATATTTGAAAACAAAAATAACGTAGTAGCAGCAAGGGATATTATAAGATTTGTTGTTTTTACTGATTTTAAAGATAAATATAGTATTAAACTTGTACTTCCATATGGTAAGAGATTCCATGATGACCCAGGCTTCTCTTATCACTTCGGTTCTTGCATGAAACCACTGAACAACACGGCATTTTAAATTTGTTTACGATCACGTATCGCGTATCTCACAAGTTTGTAACTGACGGCCGTTTGCCCGATCGTGTTCATTTTGCGCAAGTCGCGCGGACATGCACACGCCTCCTTGCCACCCCGCTGATAGTGAAGCTGTGAAATGGTCAGTAGTAACGCCAATGCGTAGCAAATATTCTTCAGCTGTGTGCACACTTTCATCGCCCGTATCGCTCGCACACATCTCTCGCATCTTTGTGTGTAAAAATAATTAGCTCTGCTAGCCTTTTTCCATCAAAGCTGCGCTAAGACAGGATAGCTAAGAAAATTAACACGTTTGGACTAGCAGGATCCTATGACATCAAATTTGTATAATTTGTTGTTAACACACTACTCTAATAAAAATATATCATTATTTGCATTACTTTTCATAACGCCAAACAGCCGTAGTAAATTCTATTAGTTAAACTTTCCACCGCAATACTTGCAAATATCAAATATCTAAAGCTGCTTGTAGAGTAGAACGTTTATCGACGTATGTCCATTTTGTATAAGAAAATATTGTGTCATAACGTGCACAGTGCGCACCTCACGAGAGCGGCGCTGAGCCGAACGTGTTTGGTAGTTTTTTACTTCGGCTACTGCCTCGCTACCTCGCACATCTATAGTGTAAAAGCAATCTTAAAATTCAGTTTTTCACAAAATGTGCTGACATTACAGCTGGCATAAAACTTTTGCAACGTACAAACTTTTAATGTGAAAAGTACCTAAATGTAATGAGTTAAAGTTGCAAATTGCAAATGACTGTAAGTTTTGTTAGATGTTTGCATAAAAATACGATTTTCCATGTGGATGAGCTTAGCAAATATAAGTTGGATTATGGATGTTCGTTTTTCTGGTCATATGAATAAAAGAAAGAATTACGAAAGATATGCGAGAAAATATAATGTTTAATTCATTAGAAGTAGCGCTGTAGGTAACGTCCTGGAATTATGAGTTGTAGGTCGCAGGTTCAAACCAACCCAGACAGGCTTTACTTTGTGTCTCAAATCGGTAAAAGAAAACATCACGACAAAATCGGCATGTCTCAGAATCAAAAAATTGAATCCTAATTTTACATTGCTCCTTGTAAAAAGCACTTATGTGGTACTTGCCGAGACGACCTTTCTCTACCCCACGTGAGATTAAGTGAGATCCTGCTCGATCTCCCCTAAACATTTGACATAATTAATGGATGCCCCTTAACAATCACATGTTTTTGTCTGGATGTAGGTACGTATTACATTCAGTTAAACAGAAGTGGGTAGAGTACCCACTTGTGTTTAACTGAATGTATTACGTTACTAACGAAAATTAGCAAATATTAGCCAGACATTCTCAGGCTTTATTGGTTGATCAATTAATTTGATTGTATTACTTACTTGCTTCGATAGATCTCGAAAGGCCTCCCTACATTGTCAATACAATTTGAAGAAGTTAGTATGTATTCTAATAGTACTAGACTATTAGGAAAGCAGATACTTAAGTATATATGGATATGCACCCCTTTTTTAGGTTTCCATACATCAATAGTCTGTCTGTTTGTCAAGATCCTTTATCTCGGGAACGCGTGAAGGTATCGAGTTGAAATTAAAATCATATACTCAGGTCTCTTGAAGCTGTAAAAAATCAAACTTCCAAGTTAACGAAAAAAAGGTACGGCTGTTTAAGTCACAAAAAACATTGAAGTATTTACATAGGTAAGTTTGTATGGAACCCTCAGTGCACAAGTTTGACTCGTACTTGCCCAGTTTTTCTGAGAATCTATCGAATTGCCTGTCTCGCTTTGAATAAAGCGAGAGGGAGTGTCAGACTTTTACTGACTAAAACTAAAACCCACCCATGTTCCTTCAGTGCCTTTTGTGTTCCAGGGCGGCGGAGACTCTTTCGAACGATCCCGCAGCCTAGTAGCCTAGACCGTTTTGTTGACATCTTTTTGACCTTATCAGACGGCGAGCTGCCCATTACTCGCCGTCCGCAAGCTCACACTTACGGTTATCATGTCGTGGCTTCTGCTACGGGATATATTTAAATTCCCGAGTTAATCAAATAGTAGCTTTACTTGCATTAGAATATATAAAATGAAATATTAGTGCAAAAACCTAAAGTTACTCAGTTTTAAAACCTTTTTGCATTAAAACAGTGAAACCTTTTTGAAATATTCATAATTGCAGCAAGGATCGTGGTTCACTTCAGCTTTGAATAGGATAATGAGTACTTGGGGTCGATTTACACCGGAATGGCTGCTGTGGCTGGCAGTGACGTGAAGAACGTCACGGGCGGCTGCTGGTTGAACGCGTGTGGCTGCTTGACTGTTCGAGGTGTCGCGAGCAGTCTCGCGGCACTGCAGGCGTCCGCGTTCCCTTTTTATAAAGCCTTCCAAGCGATACTGGTATTTAAAGGATGTAGATAAGGTTTAAATTTATTTCACTCTGATAGTGGTTACCGCGTCGGCGTCGCTGCCATTTCAGTATAAATCGGCCCTTAGATTGTTAAATCGAGTATCAGGGTACATGGTAGACATCTCACCCATACGCACAAAGAGTTTTGAGAACACATTTATTGAGCGTACAGCCAAAAGTGGAATTCCTTGCCGGAGTCTGTGTTTCCTGATAGCTACAACTTAGGGGTCTTTAAGTCAAGATTGAATAGGCTAATTCTAGGCAAGCGTGCTCCATCGTCGAACACACCATCGCTTACCATCAGGTGAGATGGTGGTCAAACGCGAGCCTATCATTAATAATAATAAAAAAAATTACGTACCTGCAAAACGTGGCTAATTTATTTATTGTTGGAGTTGGAAATCATAAAAAAATTCTGCCTTCTCAATCAATGAAGAAATAAATCTGCCCACATTTTTCACAACTATATTGGAGATGCTACACATCTACACCATCACCACCACACATCTACATCAGCTTGATGCTATAGTTGTGATGCTGAGTACAACACGATACCCTTTGGTAAGACTGCTATCAGATATTTCTTTCTTTAGACTATCCTTGAATTTCCTGTAACAAATTTGATAGTAGGTGATCAAGGAGAGTTAACACAGAAATTAATTGAATAACATAACCTTTAGAAGTTTGGCAATAGCACACTGTGAACCAAGCGGGGTCACTAACAAACTCTCCAATACATGTCGACGTTGTCTGACAAGCGATTGTGTCGTTATGAACTCTGTGGCTAAAAATTGAACAAAAATAAGTTATCGTTAGTGTTTTCATTGTATGTAATTATAAAATTTTTTTGGCACATGTGTAATCTTAATTTGACACATTGCCAATAACTTGAATAATATAACCATTATAAGTGTGGCAATAGCACACTGTGTACCAAGCGGGGTCACTAACAAACTCTCCAATACATGTCGACGTTGTCCGACAAGCGATTGTGCCGTTAAGAACTCGGTGGCTAAAAATTGAACAAAAGTAAGTTATCGTTAGTGTTTTCATTGCATGTAATTATAAAAAAAAATTGACATATGTGTAATCTTAATTGAGGTTATTTGTTAAACTTTAGTTAGAGTAGTTTCAAACCTAAAAGATTACCCATAGAATTATAGTGAACATAGTCATCATCTTTCTGCCCTTGTCCCATCTTACTTGGGGTCGGCGCAACACGTCTTTTCTTCCATTCTATCCTGTCAACCGTCATACTATCACTAACTTCTTTTTTTTTCATATCACTGTTCACACAATCCTCTCCACCCATCCATATAGTGAACCTAGTATAAGAGAGATAAAGGGATTACATAGAGATATTCCCTCTTAGTTATAACTTGTATAAAACTGTTGTTCGAGGTCTCACAAGTGCACGTTACTAAGATAACATTGCGTGCTCTCAGGGAGGGCTCATTTACGTTTTGCAGTGTACCTGATACTGCTACACTAGTAAGGCAACATTCTCACTGTGTTGTTACAAAACAAAGAGAATAAGCTACTTCTTGACTCACTCGGCTCAGACTAAATTTTAAAAAACCAAAGTGTAATCTGCACTTCTAATTATGTTAAATTGTTATTATTATTTTCTCTATTTGATTTGAATTCGTAATTTTTATCAATTTTATTTTAATTTGTTTAATTTTAATTATGTTAATTAGAATAATCCGAAAATAGATACATAGCATAGTCGACCTTATAATGCTCCCACTGCTGGGACGCAGGCCTCCTCTCTAAGAATGGGAATGGGCCATAATCCACCACGCGGGTCCAGTGCGGGTTGGTGGATGTCAGATGTCTTCGTGTTTTTGGTTCTAGGACATGTCGGTTTCCTCACGATGTTTTCCTTCACCGTTTTAAGAGCAGTGGTGATGAAATAAATTACACAAAATAATGCGCCTGGCTGGGTTTGAACCCACGACCTACAACTCGAAAGTCGGAGCCGTCACCACTCGGCCACCACTGCTCTACAAAATAGATACGGTCTGTTGAAATTACACAGGACAACGGACAATTTGGCAATAGCAGCGTAGAGTCAACGTTGAGTCGTTGGCCTTTTGGTCGACTCTCCATTCCAGTAGAATTGTTCCTAAAGACTAAGACTGAGAAAAAAATATCTGTCTGTGTTGGCCAAACATTTGTGCACCAAAATATTTGCCGTGTTAATGGCCACTACGGTCAAATGTCAGTCAGAAAGACCTTACAAACTACAAAACATAAACTCAACGCTATCTTCACTATTTGGCCAACTTGCTCCAGTGTTTCTATAACAGTAAATTATTATCTTTAATACGGCTTTGAGGAGATTGTGGTCATGTTTATTATTCATTCAGGATCCGCTGTCAACTTAGAAGCCACAGTCAGGCAGGAGATTGATCAATCTGGCTGGTTTCAAGTTGGGCAGATGTTAAGAAATTGATTCGTGACTAAATATAGAGGTGTGATTTTTTACTAGTTTTACTACCGGCTTCGTCCGCTTAAAAGATAGGCTATTTAAACTTTGAACCCACATTTCATCCCCATTAAGGGTGAATTTTGAAAAATCTTTTCTTATTCTTTGTATAAATCATAACAGGTGTTTTTTTTTTCTTTATTGTGTGGGAAAATCATCTTATGACATATCCCGCTCTTGGGTGGAGCAAGAAATAGTGTCAGACTTTTGCTGACTAAAAACCCACTCCTGTTCCTTCGTTGCCTTCGTCCCAGGGCCCCGGATTTCGTTTTCACACTACCCATGGCCCCAGTAGCCCCAATAGGCTTCGACCCTGCTGGGCCCCTACGATTTGCTGACATCTCCCTGAGGCGCGCGTGGAACAATACGCGCCGTCGACGACTTGGGCTCGGTCCGGACGGCTACCGGACGGTCGGACGGCGGGCTACCCATTGCTCGCCATCCGAAAGCCCGCGCCTACGGTGGCCGGAAATCGGGATCGGAATCCCGGCGGCGGACAGGGCGTAAGGACCGTTGCCTCATGCGATCGGCCGCCTCCTTTGCTAGCATTATTGCTTCGCAGAAGGAGGCGACTGCCTGCCACTCCTCCTCGCAAATCATAACAGGTGTGTGCAGCGTTCTAGGTGCAAGAGTTTGTACTGGGCGTCGATGAGTCGGTGAGTGAGTTAGGACTTTGTCTTATATAATAATTATATACAGGCAGGTTCGCCTTGACCCAGGTCGTCTATTGGTAAACAATGATTTGGTCGATATTGGAGCACTTTTACTATTCCAATCGTCGAACTCTTTTCTGATGAATTTATAGTTTGAACTTTTTTTTTTTTTTTTATTGATGTAAACCAGTGCTTGACTGCGATCCCACCTGATGGTAAGCGGAGATGCAATCATTGATGGTCAGGCGCACTAGTTTATTAAGAGCCTATTCACTTGTGTTTCTTCTGCGGTTTTGTCAGCGTCATTGGTTAATGCGCCGTTCCCGGGGGTGTAGCTAAAATGATGATGATGAAATAATATTACTCATTTTATATAAAACTAAGATTCGATTTTGGCACTCATTGACACAGAAAGAAAGAAGAAATAAAAACATTTTATTTGCAGGAAATTACGCAATCTTAGGACTTGTTCACAAATTATAAACAATCTATAGGAAAATATGCGCCACGTCCGCTACACGCATAGATTACACTGTCACAAGTCTACAGCGCTGATTTTCAGCGTGGCCCTCTCGTCACAGGGCCACGCTGAAACACGCGAAACACGCGAACTGTGTACGTAGATTTGAGTAAAATAATTTAAAATAACTTTTTACATAAAGTCATAAATGGAATAAATAAATGAAGAGAAAATATAATTACATTTATGTAAAGTGTCAACATTAGGTCGCGTCCATGCCGTGGCTGCATAGATGCGACGACGTAAAAGTAAATGATATTCACTCTTTGAGTTGGCGGTTGCGTGTTTAGACTGCTTCAGATCAGACAAGAGTCTGTCAGTTCGTTTGATGCTAAAACCCATGATTGTGTCAACTTCTGTTCATTGAATCCATCAACGAACTCCACCAAGGGGACTTTATACAAGTTCTAAGATAACAAGATATACAATCGCTCCCCAGGTCGTAAGCTGTTACTGCTAGTAACTGAAGCTAGACTAGGAGCGCAGAATCCTTGGGGAGACCTGCGTTAAGAGTAACCGTCACATCGTGTAAACGTTGCAAGGCACTCTGAGCTGTTTCACTATTTAAATTGTGCAGGGAGTGTAAAGTTTCTGTGTTTACATTGTTGTTGAAAAGGGTTATGTCATCGGGTGCTTCGGATGCGGTCTAAAGAGAAAAAATCGCTAATAATGTTTTAGGCGAATTGTATGAGAGTACAATCACAGCCATGTAGCACCCACTCCTATCAATATCGGGGACTCGATACTCGAAGTTGTGGACGACTACGTTTACCTGGGACAGACGGTCCTGTTGGGTAGGTCTGATTTCGAGAAAGAGATCAATCGTCGACTCCAACTCTGCGGGGCAGTGTTCGGGAAGCTGCGCGGTATTTTCTCGTCCAATCTCAAGACTAGTCTATAACCAGGGCATGTTGGCAGTGATGACATATGGCTCCGAAACATGTTCACTTATAATGGGCCATATCAGAAGACTTAAAGTTGCCCAAACAATGGAAAGGGCCACTAACCATCAGACAAAGAGGTCAGTCGACTATTTTTTTTTTTTGTTTTTTAGATTATTGTTCAATAATCCCCTAAAATAAAATGGCATATGTTAGAGAAGAATGATTGTGCGAAGAAGTTCAGGGAGCGAGTGGTGGACAGAATGATAGAGATGGGAGACATGAATGATCGAAGTATAAATGAAAGCTGGAATGAGATGGCTGGGTGTATCAGGCATGCAGCGAAAGATATTTTGGGAGAGACGAGAGGAAAGGGTATAATAGATAGGGATACATGGTGGTGGTCGACAGAAATTCAGAGTGTGTTGAAAGAAAAGAAGAAAAAATTCAAAGAATGGCAATGTGTAGAGCCAGGAAACGCTAGTTTAAAAGCTGAAAAAAAGAATGAGTATGACGTTCTAAAGAAGAAAGCTAAGAAAGCCGTGGCAATAGCAAAATCAAAGGCCCAGGACAAACTATATGACACACTGGACAGTCCTGCAGGCCAAAAAGAGCTATACCGGCTTACTAGAATAAGAGAGAGAAAGGCGAGGGATGTTTGTCAGGTAAGATGTATAAGAGATGAAACTGGAATGGTTCTATCGGATGATGAAAAAATCAAAAAGAGGTGGAGAGAATATTTTGAAAGACTGATGAATGAGGAAAATAATTGGAGTGGGGTGTTAGAGAATAAACCAGTGAATGTGGGATTAGTGCGAATTGTTAATATGGATGAAGTCAGAATAGCAGTAAATGGAATGAAGAATGGTAAAGCCATTGGTCCAGATGGAATACCAGTGGAAGTGTGGAAGTTATTGCGAGTGGATGGATGGACGTGGTTAGCTTTGTTCTTCAATAAGTTGTTGCTGGAAGAAGCCATACCTGATGAGTGGTGCAATAGCTCTTTAGTGCCGATTTTTAAAAACAAAGGTGATGTGCTTGAGTGCAACAATTATAGAGGAATAAAGCTAATGTCACATACTATGAAAGCCTGGGAGAAAGTTATTGAAAGAAGGCTGAGAGAAGAGAGTGAAATTTCACAGACCCAATTCGGTTTTATGCCTGGTCGGGGTACAACGGATGCCATTTTTGCTATACGCCAGCTGTGCGAGAAATATAGAGGTGCGCATAAAAACTTGCACATGGTATTCATTGACCTCGAAAAGGCATACGACCGGGTACCTCGTGAGGTTCTGTGGTGGGCCCTTAAGGAGAAAGGTGTGCCTGGGAAGTATGTGCAGTTGATCCGAGCGATGTACAGTCGATGCAGTACCCAAGTCCGGTCTACAGTGGGCACCACTGGCAGCTTCAATGTGGCAGTCGGCTTACATCAAGGGTCGGCTCTCAGCCCTTACCTCTTCCTGATGATAATGGACGCTCTGACGTCGGACATTCAGGAAGAGGCTCCCTGGTGTATGTTGTTTGCCGATGATATGGTGTTGGTTGCCGAGAGTGGCCTAGAGGTCCAGAACAGATTGGAGGTGTGGTGGCACAGACTGGAGAGTGTTGGCCTGAAATTGAGTAGAACCAAAACGGAATACTTGTTCTGCGATTTCGGCGGTCTCTCCAATCCAGTGCCTTTAGCTCTAGCTGGAACGCCAATACCGATCTGCTCTGACTTTCGGTACCTCGGGTCACTCATCCAAGGGGATGGTGAGGTAGACCGGGACGTAACACATCGGATCAACGCAGGATGGATGAAATGGAGACAGGTCACGGGAACAACTTGTGACCCACGGATGCCCCTCAAGTTGAAGGGTAAAATCTACAAGTCCGTGATAAGGCCTGTCATACTGTATGGATCAGAATGTTGGGCTGTGAAAAAGACGGATGAAAAAAGATTGCATGTAGCGGAGATGAGAATGTTAAGATGGATGTGTGGTGTGACGAGAATGGATAAAGTGAGAAATGAATATATTAGGGGAAGTTTGAAAGTGGCGCCAGTGACTGAAAAGTTGAAAGGGAATCGTTTATCTTGGTATGGTCATGTGAAGAGGAGGGATGAAACGCATGTTACTAAAAGAGTTATGAGTTTACATGTGGATGGATGGAGAGGGAGAGGGAGACCAAAGAAAAGATGGATGGATTGTGTGAAGAGTGATATGAAAGAAAAGGAAGTTAGTGATAGCATGACGAGTAACAGGGCAGAGTGGAAGAAAAAAACGTGTTGCGCCGACCCCAAATAACACGGGATAAGGGCAGGAAGATGATGAGATTATTGTTCAATACATTTATACTTTACACTCGTTACAACAAAAACACTTGCCTGATACCTTAAAAGGTATATGTGACAAAGAGGAGATAGCAAGCTTGCTCACAGAATGTTATACGAAAATAAGTAAGCTTTCACTATAAATCTTAAGATATGATGTCCGACGGCGCGTATTGTTCCACGCGCGCCTCAGGGAGATGTCAGCAGATTGTACCCCCAGCAGGGTCGAAGCCTACTGGGGCCATGGGTAGTGTGAAAACGAAACCCGGGGCCCTGGGACGAAGGCAAAGAAGGAACAGGAGTGGGTTTTTAGTCAGTAAAAGTCTGACACTATCTTGCGCTCCGCTCAAGAGCGATATTTGTTATAAGATAATTTTCCCATCCAATAAAAAAAAAGATGTGATGTCACCGGTTATATAATATTTTTTCAAGGTAAATTTACATTTTGTATTGATTGCACGGTTTTTGGAATTTTATTCAAATTATCAGGTAGTACGAGTATATATTCCCAAGTTCTCATGCCATACACGTTTACAGTTGTAAGTGATTTGTATGTTGGCAGGTACTGTTAAAGAGATGGAGGTATATAGGATGAATAGCTCCATTCCTCTCTTTCTCACTCGCATGTTTGACATTTTACCACCTCATGCTAAAGCCTCTGGTGCCTTGTTTATAAATTTGTAGTTTAAACGACACAGGAGTGGCTATAATTATTATAAATATAGCTTCCTTGTGAAAGGTAACGTCTTATCTTAAAAAAAAACTGGGTAAGTGCGAGTCGGACTCGCGCACTGAAGGTTTCGTAAAAATTACGTATGAAAACAGTTCGATTCCCGAATTGAGTTACGAAGATTTTTCCTAATAGCAATTTTGTTTTTTCTGTCGTATCAGGAAATTTACAGGTTTCAGATATTTTCCTATACTTTTGCTATTAGACTTTGCTTCATGCCAAATTTCAGGATTCTAGGTCGATGGAAAGTACTCTATGAATTTTAATTTCCTTGAGATTATCAAAATATACGTTTTTTTGCGGCTTAAACGAAGTTTGATTTTTTCACAACATTAAGGGACCGCAGACCTGCGACTGCAGAGCTGGTTTTAATTTGACTCGAGACCTTTACGCGTTCCCGAGATAAAGGGTCTTGACAGACAGACAGACAGACGGACGGACAATAAAGTGATCCTATAAGGGTTCCGTTTCTTCCTTTTAAAACCCTAAAAAGATACTAAATTAAAAAAATATTACTATATTATTTAGAGTCTATTCTAATAGTTTCCAATACGAAATTAATTTGCTCTACGTCGATTGTAACGGATGAAAATTAACTTCAATTTGGTATTATCAATGTCTCTTTGTTACTCGTATTAAATTCAGCCGCCGCCGCCGCCGGGCCGTATAACTACAATTTTAGGCATAAATCTAGGGCTTGCAAATTATTTCACTAATTGTATCAAGAAATGAGAAGTGTTTCAGTACTTAGGAAAAGGTTGCTATGAATTGACCACTTTTGACTGTTCGAATTGCTGATGACCAGCCAGGGCTTCGGATGGAGGAACCAGGGAGCTTCACAGGAAATAAAAGAGCGCAACCCTGTTCCAACTGTATATTTTCGCAGAAAGCGAGTTTTCACTAGTAACTTGGGCTTATACATAGTGCACCGCGATGTAGAAAACGGTACAACGCCATCTATCGACTCAAGCTAAACTAATAATGCAACAATGATACTAACATTCCTAATATCACGTTAAACAACCACCTCAAAAAGTGTAGTGTTATAATCAGTGATCGGAGTCAATTCAAAATTTTAAGGAAGTTATCGAAACGAAATTAATTTGTTATTTATCTGTTGATTAATAAAAACAATCGAATTCCCATCGAAGCATTAATAATTTTTTATTTTTAGTTATTTTATGGCCACAACTTTGCGCACGCGTACATTACGAACCGGAGTAAATGAGTGAGCTACCTGGCAGGTCGTCGGCGGGCGTACGCATTGCTTTGATAATCGGTTAGTGCACCACCCATGATCCTTAAAAAAAATTATGAAAAATATAATATTGCTCATTTTAATACAATTCCTAAGTTCTAATTTCGTTTTAATAATCAATCAATTCCAGAGGTCCATATTAATATATACGTTTCGGATAAATGAACCCAATTCAATCTACCTACTCTGATCACTACCTAGTTATAATACAATATAATAATAATTACAAGTGTTATAATGAAACCAAATTGTTACCTAAAATTAAAGAATTAATTTTTTTTAGGGTTCCATACCCAAACGGTAAAACAGGACCCTATTACTATAACTCCGCTGTCCGTCCGTCTGTCTGTTTGTCTGTTCGTCTGTCGCCAGGCTGTATCTCATGAACCGTGATAGCTAGAACGTTGAAATTTTCACAGATGATGTATTTCGGTTGCTGCTATAACAACAATGACCAAAAACAGAATAAAATAAATATTGCAATGGGGCTCTGATACAGCAAACGTGATGTTTTTTGCCGTTTGTTTGCTACGGACGGTACGGACCCCTTCCTATACGCACTTGCCCGGTTTTTTAACCGACTTCTAAAAAAGGAGGAGGTTCTCAATTCGGATGTTTGTATTTTTTTTTTTATTTTGAAAATAGAATTGAGAATTTTCTGGTTATCAATCACTCGAGTTAGGAATAGTTTTGCCACATAAGTAAGTTTCCGCTAAACTTTCCCAAAATATGTGAATGGACGATGTCGCCTAAATTTACGGACAGTCCGGGTTGGGTTGTCTGAAATCTGATTGAGAAACTTCATCAATCTATTGGAAAAACCTAAGTGTAATAGAATATTGAAGAACTGTATTTGTGTCTCACATAGCAAGTCCAAGCTATTGCATGTAGCGGAGATGAGAATGTTGAGATGGATGTGTGGTGTGACGAGAATGGATAAAGTGAGAAATGAATATATTAGAGGAAGTTTGAAAGTGGCGCCAGTGACTGAAAAGTTGAAGGGGAATCGTTTGTCTTGGTATGGTCATGTAAAGAGGAGAGATGAAACACATGTTACTAAAAGAGTTATGAGTATACATGTGGATGGGTGGAGAGGGAGAGGGAGGCCAAAGAAAAGATGGATGGATTGTGTGAACAGTGATATGAAAGAAAAGGAAGTTAGTGATAGTATGACTTTTGACAGGATAGAATGGAAGAAAAAAACGTGTTGCGCTGACCCCAAATAAGATGGGACAAGGGCAGGAAGATGATGATGACATAGCAAGTCCAAGAATCTCATTTTTTTTAAACGATTTTCAAAATAGCAGCAGAGGAGAAATTCCATGATTTTTAAGGAACGATTGCATTCGTATCCTAATTACAGTACGAGTACCTATGTCCAAACACCTCTATTTTATTAAACTTTGGCAAGTTTTTGACTTGAGACTGAGTTGCAGTTGACTGTCAAAGTCAACTCCAATTCTTCATTATTGGCATTTGTGCAAGAAAAACCACAATTTTGTCAATAACACGTTCGAACTATTAATAGACCGACAAATGCTCAATATTTAGCGAGTCATTTTAAAGCAATAGAAAAATTTCTTCGCAGACTGACATTATGACTACACTCGCTGCTATCAGCGACTTTGCCCGCGTGAAAATAGAATTCTTTATACAAGCTTTGTACTCTAGTTTCATCTCATTAGAGTGTGAATTTTGGGAAATCCTCTCTTAGTGTTCGCTTACGTCAAAAAAAGAAACCTTGTGCAAAATTTCACGCTCCTAGTCTCGGTTGTGCGTTGATAATGTAAGTCAGTCAGTTTCTCCTTTTATACATATAGATGACAGGAACTCGTAAGAATGAAACAGAGAGAGAAAACAAAAGGTAAGCAGTTACAACTTAATTTTAGACATTGTTAGTCATCAAGTAATTTTTAAATACGAGAATTGGTTTTCTATTCTTGAAAATCAAAGTCAAAGTCTAAAGTTTTTTATTTCACATAGGCCTACATGGCACTTATAAAACGTCAGAAGATAGTGCACGGTTCCAAATTGGTCGTTTTCTATGGAGAAGAACCGGCAAGAAACTCCATGGTTACTCTTTAAAAAAAATGTTGTTACAATATTTCTATATTACAGAATAAGTAGATATTATGTAAGGACAGTGTAGACTGGTCAATATTGTACTAAAAAGTACAATAAAAATAATCATAATAAAAAGTAACCTAAGAATTCGAGGAGTCTACAATGTTCTCACATTTACATTATAAAAAAGAGGTTACATAAATAAAAGAAAGTAAAATAAATAATTATAATGAATAATAAATGATACGTTAACAAAATAAATAATAATAAAAATAAAATAAAAAATATTGCAAGAGCAATGTGTTAGAAAAATAAGAAGTATATATTACAACAAATGTGGAGCAGTTAATAGATACATTTACACAATATTACGAGCTACCAATCCAATCAAGCCATGAACAGTCTTTTGAATGCCACAAAAATAGTATACTATCCCCACTACGTCAAAATGGCGTCACACACATATTTCCATTTACATAATTACTGCCACAGAGGTCGAAGCTGTTCCCTTGTGCTTCTCGGTGGCTCGGGCGTTGTAATTAGCGCCTAATGCTTTAGGCTAAATGCCTCTCATTGGGCTTATTACGTTAATCAGCTCCCCATGTGGTGAGAACGACCTTCACATATCTTCTAACACTGGAAAATATTTGAAGCTTTGATTATAAATATGAAGGTAACCTAGGTTAGTTACATGACGCTACTTTTTAGAACCCTTATAGGCTTACCCTCACTCGTTGCCCGTCTGTCTGTTGTCTGTCTGTCAAGACGCTTTATCTCGGTAACATGTGGAGGTATCGAGTTGAAATTAAAACCATATACTCAGGTTTGCGGATCCTTGAAGTTGTGAAAAAGTAAAATTTCTCAGTTAACGAAAAAAAAAGATACATGTTTTTTGCAACACTCTCAAGGGAATCAAAATTCATAGGGTGCTTCCCGTTGACTTAGAATCCTGAAATTAGGCATGAAGCAAGATCTCATAGCACAAATATAGGAACAAGCTGGAAACTGTAAATTTGTAGTCACATCCCAAAACAAACTTTTTTGCGATTCGGAAAAATCTTCGTAATTCGTTTCGGGAATCGAACTGTTTTCATAGGTAAGTTTGTACGGAACCCTCATTGCGCGAGTCCGACTCATAATTGCCCTGTTTTTCTTTGATTACAACTAATTTAACTATGTTTCATGTCTCTGTGCATGTCCTTCACTCGTAACTAACTAACAGTTTAGAGCTCTTCGGAGTGTTAAAGTTCGGCAACGTATGGACCGATATCGGAGATCGATGCCTGGACGCCGGATACCTTGATTGAACAGCTGTTTGAATATATTGCGTGACGACTGTCTAGTTGGGTTTTACAGCAGAAATATTCGTAGAAGTTTAGGTTCAAATGACTTTCGATTAATATAGACATTGATTTTAAATTTATAATAATAGCGGTACTCCTGCACACGGCTCGTATTGTTAGGAGGTTCCTTTCTCTGGAGCCCTGACCGCCGTTAGCTTGGACCCTGTTTCCGATACCTGTGGCGAACTATTTTTTTTATTTTTAAATGTTTTTTTTTGTGATTTTGTTTAAAAAAAAAAATTAAAATGTAATTTATGTGCTTACAATGACTAAAGGAAATAATAATAATTCATTGTTGTTGTAATACGTGTACAAATTAGTGACACCCTTTTATTTTTTTTTTAAGATGGGAAATCTTCCAAATGACTTCTCGCGCTCTGGGCGGAGCGAGAAGGAGTGTCATACTTTTACTGACTAAAACCACACCTGTGTCCTTCAATTACCCTTTGCGTTCTAGGACTATGGGTTTCCTTTTCAGAAATTCTCCGCGGTCCTAGCTAGCCGACATCGGCCCTGCTTGGGCCCTATGGTTTGCTGACATCTCTTTGAGGAGCGCGTGGATCACTACGCGCTGTTGACGACTGGACTCGTTCCGGTTAATTAACGAACAGCCGGACAGCGAGCAACCCATTGCTCGACGTCCGCAAGCTCGCGTCTACCGTGGCCGGTAGTCGGGGTCGGAATTACGGTGGCTAGGGCGATTAGTGACCCCCTGACTCCTGAGCTAGGTTAGGTGCCTGTATTTCAGGAGCCAGTGACTTCTTCCATTTCCATTATCTATTATATGGTATGGTATGGTGGTGGTGGTGGTGTTGGTGTATTTATTTCAATGTAGTATACATTGAAATAAATATAGACATTAATATATAGAAATAATTCAGGTAAAACATTATTTGCACAATTTGAATATAAAATTAATTACATATTGAATAATTCTACTTTTTTAAAATTACTATATACTAGTTTGGATACACAGTTAATACATAATAATTCAACACCGATAAGTTTTTTATCAAGAGCAGTGGTAGTATAGTGGTAATGGCTCTGATTTACAAGTTATAGATCACGGGTTCGTATCCAGGCAGGCGCTTTACTTGATGTAAAATTGCGGAAAAAATCATTAGAAAACCAGCAGGCTAAGTCAAGTTAATAATCTAAAATCATTAATGCTAGTAGAAAACTAATCAAATGTATGGGAATGACATCGTCTCAACGTCAAGTCACGCGGTCGGAACCAACGAATAGAAAATTCGTAGCCAAGTTACAATTTTCGTAGAATGAGCGATCGCCATCGACTAAGGCGTGACAACATGGCTACAAACTTATCGTTTTCTAATATTTCACTTAGCTGCATGTCCTAGAACAAAAAATCGAAGTCATCTGACATCCACCAACCTACACTGGGCCCGGATTACGGCCCATCTTCTAGTAAAAAAGGGTTTTGATACCCAGCATTAAAAAAGCTATTATATTATGTATAATAATATAAAGCTGACTACGAATTCATTTTTATGAGGTTTTTTTTCATTATTTTATAGTTTCCAAAGTTCGAAGTTACTGAGTTGTTACCGGCCACTATCATGCGGTTGACGTTGGCTACATTTGTAATAGTTTCAAAATAAGACTCGGAGAATTAGCGCCAAACAACTACCGCGTAGTTGTCTGTCATTTATGTTGAATTAGTCTTATAAGGCGCAAGCGTAAGACACACAATATTATTGTGTTTTAGAAAACACAACAAAGATGGCTGTGGGACCCAAACTAGGCAGAGCCTGTTTCTTGGTGTTCCAAAACTTATTAGCAGTCGGTATAGACTGATTAAAAGTTCCGTGTGATACAGTACAATATACAGCGAAAGTGTAGGAAGGAATTCAAGTCTCAGTATACAGAAATAATAAATAATAAATAAATAAAAAAACTACAAATATAACCAAAATAACAAATGCAAGAAGAAAAAAAAAATGAAATTAAAAATAATAAACAACACTTCAATGTCAATCCATAAATAGAAACTTAAAAAGAAAAAGAAATACATTGTCAATATTCTCAAAATATCTACTTATTTCTACACTATGTGTGTCTGTGTGTGCCAAATAAATATGTTTTCTTTTTTTCTCTTTTTAGAAATTATTGGATCGAATTGATGACGTATATAAGCTTAATTCTGGGCCGATTCCGTTTCGATTGCTAAAGATAAGTCAAGAAGAATCAGAATAATAGTTAAAATTGTGCGTTAGATGGCATTCCATGTAGTCTCTATTTTGTGACATAGAAGAAAAAAAAGAAAGAAAACATGTTTATTCTGCCTAAATAAACGCACAATTCTTACAAAAATATAAAAACAAAATTCCCTGACAGGCCATATGTGTATCTGGTGACATGAGAAAACGTCAAATAACTCGTCCAGCTCTTGGTGGAGCGACAGGTCAGTGTCAAATTTTTGGTAAAGGAAACCCGCTTATGTTCCTTTACTTGTCCTTTGCTGTCTAGGGCTGCGGTTAGTTTTTAGAACAATCCCGTAGCCCTCGCAGGTTGGCTTACTTTCTAATATGTTCGGTCTTTCAATGGAGCATTTGGCAGTTTCAACATAATTTCAGCTGAATTTACAAGCGGGTCCTGCACATTTTGTCTAGTTCAACGTGAATATTCAATCCTTTTGAGTATTTGTTTATTGACTTCCAAGTGTGCAAACTCACACAGTGAGCATACGTAGTATTAGGATCACAGATCTAATGGCGCCTCAGGGATACACTGCCGGGTAAACCTTCCTTGTTAGTTATTCCAACTTCCTTATGTTTTACTTTAGTCGTTTGACAATTATTTGGTTAACTTCTTATTTTGATGCAACTTGTTCTGTGGAATAAAATAATAAGTTTTTACATTTATTTTAGAGCAGTGGTGGCTGTGTGGTAACGGCCCAGCCAGGCGCATTACTTTGTGTAATTTATTTCATCGCCACTGCTTTCAAAACGGTAATAGAAAACATCGTGAGGAAACCGGGATGTCCTCAACCAAAAATTCGAAGACATGTGACATCCAGTAACCCGCGCTGGGCCCTTGAGGTGGATTACGGCCCATTCCCTCTCCTAGAGAGGAGGCCTGAGTCTCAACAGTGGGAACATTATAAGGCCGACTATGCTACATTTATTTATAATACTAGCGTTTGTCAGCGGTAATTATACTCCCGAAATAAATAGTGTCTTATGTTTGGTACATAAGACACTATTTATTTCGGGAGTATTTCATTCAGATCCTTTTAATTTATTTCGCGTAAAGGAGTAAAATATACAAAAATACACCTTTATATAAACTTTCGCGTTTATAATTTTAATCTGATTACAAAAGGGGCCTTTGAAATTGAATAGCAAAATCTTTACTGAAAATTAAGCAAAATTTTTAGGTAAAATTTTATTGATATAGTACGTAATGCATACATAAATATTGCGATGATCATAATTATAAAACATTTTTTGCAGCATAAAACATATATGCCTAAGGAGCAAAGCATTATGGTAACGTAGAAGGCTACGTAAAGAAGTAAAGAAAAGAGCTCAGTGAAATAATAATAAATCATTTTCTTCCAACTTTGCTCCATATCTCATGTGATTTGAGGGTCGGTGCAACACATTTCCTTTTCCTTTTCGTCCTGTCTACTGTCACGCTATGTATCTTCAGACTTCATCGAGATCTTTTGTATGTTCTCTGATTATTCGAAAATGCTTGGACCGATATTGAAAATTATTTTTTGGTTTCAAAGAGTATACTTCCCGGTTTCATGGTCACCAAACCAAGACCTGATAATGAAATTCAAATATTAGCCCACTTGTTTATGATCTGGGTACCTTTTTAAAGAACTAGCACACTATTTAACCACTAGAAAAAACAACTTTTAAAATTAAAGTTAGTTTTGCATTTTTAGTGTTTTTTTATTGTGCTGAATTCGGTTGTATTTACCAAGGAGATAAAACAGTGTAGTCAAATCACGAGCGCAGCAAGGCCAGCAAGTGTTAACTCCCGAGCAAAGCGAGGGTGTTAAGCTAAGAATCCTGAGTGTAGCTAAGGAGTCAAGTTAGCTCAAGACGAAGGCACCTTTACCCCAAGGAGAGTACTCTACTTTTAATATCTACTGTGAGAAAATAATAAACCAATAGTGTCAAAACTAAAGTAAATACTAAAGTTGGAAGTTACAGTTAGGCAGTTAACTTAGTATTATATTATAGTAATGAAATTTTCTTTTGATTTTTCTTTGAGTAAATTATTAGCAATGCCGACAGCCTCGGATCACTTTCGTCACTCCACAAGTTATTGATATATTTTTTGTGAAACATTGTTAAACAGAACAGTGATTCATATTAGGGTCAGTCCGTAGTAGTAGAATGGTATACATATTGTCCGAGGATTTTCATCATAAATCAAAATAACATTATTGCCCAGCGGGCAGTTATACAATTCGATAGAATATTTCAGCTCGCCCGGTTAGAGCCTAGAGCATAATGACTTAGTTTACTTTGGTTTGCATGACATACCTGAGGTATAACATTATTTTTGCTATATGCGAAACCTTTATATCTGGGGGCACGGTAGTGCCCCTGCCAAGACGAGCCAAGCAAAGCGCAAGGGCACTACCTACCTTTTCTCGAAGTGTTTCGTCGTTTTATTTTGTTCAGAATTAGTAACTGATACCAATAATTTTTACACCGTGTTATATTTTTTCCCAAAAATATCACATTTTGACACCACCAATACTAAGTACAACACAGTTTATGGGTGGTCATAGCGGGCATTAGGCGCCAGCGCAGAGCTGAGTGCAGGAGCAAAACAACCTCTCAGTCGCCCGGATGGTAACATAACGGGCTTATAACTTTGTAATTTTTCATAATACAATTATGAAATTTTGTACTTAGATACTTTACATAAAAATACTAGACACGAGTTTCGAGGTTTCGCATAACTGTACTAAAATTAATGTTTTTTTTAATTGTTCATTTGCAAACAGATGATATGAAATAATAGATTATGTGACTAGAGGATAAAGCAGTGACTTTAAGTCGCGAGTGGTATGTTGAATTCCGAACGAAACGAAGGTTGCTAAGTTTTAATCCCGAACGTCAGTGAAGGATTTACATAATTAACTCCCGATCATTGCGAGGTAGTTAATATAGAAACCTAAGTGAAGTAAGAAATTCAAGCCACCCAAGACAAAGACAGCTTTATCCCCGTGTGGATATTCTACTTTTTACAATATCTGTGCGATAATTAAAAGACAATTTACTAAAACAAATTATATATTAGAAAAATATAAGTATTATTTACAAGTTAATCTTAACTATCACTCGACATTCTCTCGTTTCGACTCGTTTTGAGATTTAAATAAAAACAAAATTTTCTTCTCTATGATCTATGTTTTTAATTTTCTGTAACGCTCCCGCGCTTTCATTACTTTGTTTTAGAGACCCACCAGTAGCTGCATTTTTTTTCTTTTTGTTAATGGCCAGTTTCAGTTTTGAATAAACTTATTTGATGCACGACACACATTTTAATTCAGATAATGTGTTTTTTTTTCAAATAATGGTTTTTGACGTTCCAAATTCAAATCTCATTATTCCCTAGGGATCACCCATACTACATTATCTCCCTAGGGACAGAATGACTTGCTATAAGTGATGTTATTGTGACATATAAAAGGCCATTATCACCTGCTCGATAAAAAAAGTGGTGCAAAAAAGTCTTTTATCTTTCACATTACTTTTTACAAAACCATTTCATCTCTCTTTGACTTTCTCCTACCCCCCCCCCCCCCCAGCCATTGACGTTTCTAAAATAATATTACCTTTTCGTAATTAATCGATTGTTCTTTTAGCAAGTTCATCACACTAATATTGAAAAGGTGAAATTTTGTGAGTGAGTGTGTGTGTGTACGTTTGTTACTTCTTCACGCTCAAACGGATGAAAACTTGGTACCTACACGGATGGACCATAATAATAGTGATAATGGTAATGATTTTTATTAATTGTGTTATTTTTCTTTTCTAAATATTATATTGTATAATGAATCTCTGCATGTGTTAGTTTCAACTGTAAGTGCGGAGAGTACCTGTCATAAATTAACAAATAAATGTCCCGGAATAGTACATAAGATACTTTTTTAAGATAAGATAAGATAATCACTTATTTGCTCAAACATGAATACAATACATCCATCACAAAGTAAATTATCAGCATGCAAGAGATATTAAAATACAATATATTATTATTTTTGTATGTAGTGTGTGTAATTTCGTTATTTTTGCCCAACAATAGCATGCAAATATTTTTAAAATAATCAAATCATTCTAGCGTGTCATTAATTCAAAGAAGTCAAAAAATAAAAATTAAATATAATACTGATACAAGTAAAAATAAAATTAAACGTCTAGAAGGTCAAACTAGTAATTATAAATGTCAATTATAATGTCAAACTAATAATTATAAATGTATAATGTTAAACTAATAATAAAATTATTATTAATATGTTAGCGACCGACAGAGTTCCAATAAAATACGAAACCAAAGGTTTTGTTATAATTGACCCTTCACTTGATATGTGGCGTTGGGATCAAATTAAAAGTCGATATGGTTTCGTTACCGCGATTTGGTTAAGGCCGGCAACAAACATTAAAATATACGATTGATATAGATCAGCATGCGGTGTTTTATTTTAATACCTACCTGTATACACATATAGAGAATCAGTTCAAAATTTTGGTACTGAGTGTTTCAGCTGCGGCGCTCGGTATTAAATAAATTTAAAAAAAAAAACGATAATAAAAATGACCTGCTTATAAAACAAATAAAAAAATAAGTCTGTTACAAATTCATTTAAATTGTAGTAAGCTTTATCTGCTAGGATTTTTTTAATTTCTTTTTAAATTTTCCCGGGTGTATGGTCCCCTTGAGACAATTTTCTACTTTTACGCGAGCGAAGCCGCTGGCAGAAGTTAGTAGTCAATAATATTTCATTATTAGTTTGATTGGGTCTTTATTAATATCTCAGCAAGTCTTGAGTCATCGAGAAAGATATTGTTTTTGTATTTCTGATTCAGATCACTCATCTTTCGCCTGATCGTATTTCTTACAGAAACAGATTTGATTAATTATCCCAGTACCTAATTATCTGTTTTTCTCACCTTAGATTCTCATTTAGATTCTTAGATGTATTAAAAGTAAAGTCGATGCATCAATTTAAGTCTGTCAGCAGATCTCATAGGTATTTTTGGACAGCAGCAGAATGCTCATCCTTATTAATAAATTAATGTTAAAAATAATTTATAAGCGTATTAAAAAATGAAATCCAATATGGCGGCATATTGGATTGTGTAGCATAAGTACCTTCTTCGTAGTTTTTATTGTAACGTATCTTTTTCTCAACAAACTCTTTTAATTGATACCCATATTGAATAATTAGTCCGCCATTTTCTGGGGTCCACCATTTTGGATTTAGAATAATGTCACTTCTTCAGCTTAACCATGCATTGTACAAATTGAACATGTCTGCATAATTTCAGCTCGATCGTTTAGGATTTTTTTAAGGCGGGAACTCATCTAATGGCTTCAGGCCTATAACTGACTAAAACTACACCTATGTTCTTTCAGTTGCCTTTTGATTTCCAGGGCCACGGATAACATTTCCAAAAGTCATCCCATGGCCCAAGTAGGTTTTGGCCCTGCTGGTTTTGTATGGTTTTGCTGATATGTCTTTGATGCGCGCGCGGTATGCTATGCGCCGTCGACGGCTCGAGCTCGGTCAGGAGGGTTACCGGATGGCCGGACGACGAGCTATCCGTTACTCATTTTCCGCAAGCCCACGCCTACGGTGGCTGGTAGTCGGGGTCAGAGACTCGGCGGCTGTGATGTGCGTCGTCGCACGTCGTCTCCTTCGCTAGAATTTCTGCGTCGCAGGAGGAGGCGATCACCGCTTATCTCTCTCTCTCTTCGAATGAGGACACGACGATACTCAGCCCAAGCGGGATACATTTCTACCGTATGCTCCAACTAGTCCTCCGGGTGGCCTGCACAATGGTGACACCTAGGCGGTTCAACCACTTGAATCAGGAGCAGGAACCTCTAGAACTTACTATGTCCAGTAAGGACCAGCGTCCTCGACTGCGACGTCTTTCCAGCCACTTTACAAAGAGCAGACTTACCGCCATAATTGTGGCGTGCCCAGCACTGGGTCGCGACAGTCGCTGTCGCCGCTTCACCATGAGATCCCGCCGGAGCTCTGTCCACCACTCAGCACTGGGTACGTCATAATGGCGACAGTTGCTGTCACCATATCACCATGAGATCTCATCGGAACTCAGTCCGCCATGCCGCAACTTGTCGCGGTAGCGGAGTTTCGCCCCGGTGTTGTATCTCCAAACGTAAGTCGTGCATGCGTGCAAGGACTGTTGCCTCCAGATTCTATGGTAGTAGACTGGCAAGGAGGCTATCGGTTAGGGGTAACTGTTTAAAAATTCGAACAACGATTCGAATGCAAAAGTTTTTTAAATGATCGACGTACCTAATTTGCTGCTGATCAATTTATTCCCCTTAGAAGTCTATCTAATTACCCCAATTGTTCCAGTGCTTGGCGAATAGTACTTTTTTACTCTTACACTGTTATTTACCACTGTGAGCCATGCTTTTGATGGAAGATAAGTTAGCCTCGCCAAAGACGAATACGTCTTTGATACCGCCAAGTCACCTGGCAATTAATAATAATAATATTTCACAACTTTCCCACAACATCATCCAGTCCCGAACTAAGCAGAGCTTGTGGTATGTGTACTAGAAAACTGATAAATATACTTACAAATTTTTAAATACATACATATCATAGGTAAATTACACCGACCAATTGATCGTGCTCATCACACAAACATTAAAATTTGTCCTGCAAAGTAGTCATGACCATTGACCACTAGACCAACAGGCCTATTAATAATGAATTTAATGGGTGATCTTTCAGCTCACAGCAAAACTCCACTTTAAAGAACTACTATTTTAATCAAGCTCAGTTGTAATTCGACGAAACATCAAATTCATCAGAAATAACTGATAATATCTTCCAGTCTAGACAATGCAGGCTAGAGGCAGATTTCGGTGGACAAAGCTTCGTTTGTTAATGTAACACCAGCCTGCACTCCCGGTGGAAATCTACCGTCCGATCGAAATAGGCCTCCGCAAACTCCAACGTCAATGCTTTGTACAATCTTAAAATACTGCCTCTAAATTCAAATGCTTTGTTTTAGCAAACAAAAAATCTCGACAAGAAACAGGAAAACCAGTTTATATTATAAATTAAGAAAAGATTATAATTATGTTTGTCTTTTTTATATGTCTGTCTGTTATTTAATTACCTTTGTAACAATATTTCCAGAGGCTTGTAAATGGCTCGTCTTCATTTAATATCAGGGTGGGTAGGTAGGTGGGTCTGAGGAAAAAACAGTGACAAATCTATATATATATATATATATATAAAAGAAGAAACTGACTGACAGACATATCAACGTACGGCCCAAACTACTGGGACTAGAAACATGAAATTTTGCACAAGGTTTCCTGGTACAAAGTAAGCGAGCACTAAGAGAGGATTTTTCAAAATTCACCCCCTAATGGGATGAAATGGGATCCAAAGTTTGTATGGAGAAACCTATTTTCACGCGGGCGAAGCCGCTGGCCTAAGCTAGTATCTTATATTGTAAGCTGTAAACGGGTGGCTTACAGGTTACAAATATAATAAAATAAATACAATAAATTTAATGCTGACGGCAGAAGCGTGCCCTTCATATCGGATGTTATGTCAGTTTGGTTGACCCACAATTCGGGTGCATCAATTCCCGAATCAGAACATGTTCAGTAGGCGTTGGATGTCTCAGGGGTAAAACTATTCCAAGAACAATTGTTCAAGGGTGCGTTGTGAGTTGATAAGATTAGACTACGAGCAGTGTGGCAACCCAAGTCCGGAGCGTGATTACAGGCGACCCCTTCGCCTCACGAGGGCACTCTGCTCGACAATGACTCTTTGCGTGTGGCGGAGGCTATCCGCCTTGGCTTTAAGGTGTGCGAACCTCACACAAGCACCTGCGGTTCAATGGTGAAGGCCGATGGCCATCACGCACTGAGCTGTCGGCGCTGCACAGGGAGGTTCCCGCGTCACCTTGGCCTGAACGACATAGTCCGTAGAGCCCTTATAGCGGCAAATGGCTTCTGCATGCTTGAGCCTCCAGGTCGTAGCAGGTCTGATGGTAAAAGGCCGGATGGGCTGACTCTGGTGCCATGGAAAAATAAAAAAGTGACTGAACTGGGACGCAACTTGCATCAGCACTCTCTCCGCTAGTCACCTGAGTCGCACACTGCCTCTGCCACCGCTGAAGATGCTTGCTCTAAAAAAAGAGTCACGCGACGAACGAACGAGTCACGTACGCTGTCTTGGATCAGCTTTACCATTTTGTACCGGTTGCTGTGGAGACCCTGGGCAGTTGGAGTACGGACGAAAAGTGTGTTGGAGGATTTGGTTATTTATTGACGTTTGACATTTCAATTAACTGTAAAATGATTATTTTATTGGATTTATGATTTTTTTATGTGTAGATTAACTTGGCTTAACTTTAAGTAAGTTTTTAAATTCTTTTTTCCTAGACTGTGCGGGCCGCTTGTTGAAAGTTGCAAATAAAGAGGATGTTGCTACTTTTTAAACTATTTTGTCCCACTGCCAGGTTGAGGTATATTCTTGTCCGGGCCCCTCTTTGTCAAGAACGAGTTTATATCATTACATCAACATTTTTAGACCCGCCTCGATGACAATGCTCATTTTAGGCAAACACTGAGTAACGATTGATACATCTATCCTCAAACATCCTACTTGTGACCCACTAAGTCCAACAAATCGAGCAGGAATTCATACCAGACAGCTTGGTAAAATAGCAGCAACGTCTTCGAGCTCAACCACAAGCTCTTAACGCGATCCATTTAACGACCTCAACTAAACTGTTAAAGGGATGGAGCTATACACCACTAGTTTTTAATTAGTATAAATACTTAAAGGGCTTATTAGAAAAGTTCTTCTTATTATTTAAGTCAAGTCTCAATAAATAATGTTCATAAAGAGCAAAGTTATTAGCGTTTGTTTATATCCCAAAATGTCACTCAATTTATGGAAATATTGTATTGATTATGCATGAATAAATGACGATCAAAATGGAAAAACACTGCGCGTAGTATTTTCTAGTAAATTATAATTAATTATTGATTCTATTATTATTTTACCAATTATGACAAATTTTCATGGACAATTTTTCGATTTGGTTTTTTTTTACTTTTGACTACAAAAATATGATCAGTAACGGATAGAGACCCTTTTTTTGTACGCTTAAAAGACTGGGAGTGTAGAGGGTGTATATCTCCATTCCTCTTTCTCGCTCGCACTCTTGAGATTGTTACATGTAATGCCTATATAATGTACATGTAAGTTTTCATCTTCCATTTTCTCTGTCATTGATCACGTAAGACGATATTTGAATTTATATATTTTCGTCGGGATGTTGATGACGCAACCCATAGCATCCCAAAGGAAATCACCTGTGTGATCAACATAGACCTTACTAAGCTCTGACGTACATGTTATTATTAGGCCTCAATATACTACGGCTAAATTAAGGCGTTTTTGTTTGAAGGAACTAAAAAAGCCTTTGACAAAAGAAATCGCTTTAAAGTACTTATATATTTTTATTAGATTTTTTCTTTTATCCCTGTTATTTTCACGTTGTTGACTTATTTGTTGACTTATGTATTTATGGTTTCTTTTGAGAGAACAGAAAACGGCGAATCCGATATTTGGTGAGTAATTCTCCGATTTATTACCAATTTACATCACGGGTCAGGGTCACGTTCTATCCCGCTGGAGATGTTCCATGCATCTGGAGTTGGAGCGGACTTACGGACGGAGAGCAATGGTTAGCTCGTCATCCGGTAAGAATCAGGGCCATGTCGGCTGTGGCGGCGGCGGCGGCAGCGGCGGTGCGTAATGTTCCACGCGCGTCTCTTAAAGATGTCAGCAAGATTGAGGGGGCTGTTAGGACCGATGCCTGCTAGGGCTGCGGGATTGTTTGCAAGTATTACCCTGGCTACAGACTGCAAAGGTCAACTGAAGGAATATAAGTGGTTTTTAGTTAGTAGTCTGCCATTCTCTGTCATCCACAGCGCGACGAGTAATTGATCATTTCCCACTTTAAAAAAGTGACGCGTTCCATTCCACTTATGACAAAGTAATCCTGTAGCTTTACTAAGGCTATCCAAATTTCCCTATGAAGTATGGATCTGTAGAGATGACAATGCACCGTGTCATAGGTTTTGCAATGTTGCATTCGCGCGACGTTCGACAGTCACGGGCTTGTCGGGTTGGGAATCGGTCGCATTTCTGTAATTGGTCAAGTGTTACTAAAATATAACCTTGATATTTCAAGGTCGGGAACAGGGTTTTCAGGGTCGGGTCGATCGGGTTGTAAATTAAAGATGATAAAGTTCAATAGAACTTTATCATCTTTAATTTACAACCCGATCCCGTAACACAACATTGGTGACCCCGACGTGATCCCGTAACACAACAGATCTTATATTTTTCTTCAATAGCTTTGCTGAATTGTACGAGGTCTGACTAGCCATAGCCATATTTAACCTAGATCGTTACTTCAGCCTCTTAGGAAACGGTCCACATCATTATCAAAATGGCCCACATATTAAATTTTAATTCTACACTCGGGTAAACCTCTTATTTGATTTGTAGGCCAACCCTACAAATTGGTTGGTCCTTTGGTCCTGACTCGGGGCTTTTTACATTACAATATTACACTTTTCTATTAGACCGGTTTGCTTGTGTTTCATTACGATTTTTCGTTTCATTATTTGGGTATTTTTTCATTAAATTAAATCGAAGACAAAAGATTCGAGCAATCTATATTTATAAAACGTGTGGAATTTCACGAATTTTCAATAATTTAATTCCACGAATTTTTTCTGTGTTCAATCCAAGATGGCTTCGATGAATTTTTTTTGTTAATGTTTTTGGCTTCGATACTAAGTCCTTTAAGCCATGTCTTCGTATGAATAGTTAATTAGTTTACCATTAGAATGCGGGTGCAACATATTCAAAGGTTTTTGTAATCTTTGGCAGCAAATGTATCGAATCAGCTTTCTCGGCAAACTTCGCTGAGATAGCCAAAACTACAATAAAATTCTCAGCTCTATTTTACCAAGATGGCGTTTCCATGATTTCATACATTGTTCATTTGCGCAAACACTTGAGATACAAAACTACACCAATTTTACATCACAATATCCACTAGGAATCAATTGGCGAATAATTAAAATAGTCACTGAAATTCACTCGAAGAAATCCCGCCAAAAACTTCGGCGCCGATGTATGGAGGATGGAGATAATGTTTAAACCTCGGAGATTGAGACTAATATAGAGGTGCAATGAATCGAGTAAGTGGAATTTCAGTGATTTGAACTATTTGATATAAATGTAGATTTCGAAGCGTATTTTCCTGCTCTAGTTATCGATTTGATCGTTGTGTTTTAAGCGTCGACAACTTGGGTTCGACCTTTACCGTCCGGATGGCGAGCTACCCATAGCTCGTCGTCCACAAGCCCGCGCCAACGATTTAATGTCAATTTTAAGGCAATTGTGGTGCGAGTACCGAACTGTTTTCTGCACCTTGTTATGAAAGAAGACTTTTGACCACAGGGTGTGGTGTTCCGTCGCTTCCGTGGACAAGTACCACAGGGCAGCACAAAGACAAAACAGTGCTAAGTGAAGTGTTACCAACATAGTTTTAAATCATGTTTACTAACAAATTATTTTAATATAAGTAGTTATGTATGTTAGTCTATTATGTATTTATGGTATGGCACTGTTGCCTGAAATAAATAGATTATTATTAATAAGTTTTTTTTTGGTGGAAAATCATCCAATGATGTCTCACACCCTTTCATGTCAGACTTTTACCCACTAAAAGAAGAACAACGAAGGAACTAGGACTGGGCTCCTAGTTCCTTCTTTGCCTTTTATTCCAGGGCCGGGTTTTCCTTTCAGAAGCGAACCCGTGGCTCTAGCTTGAATCTTAATTTTTTTTTTTAACGTAAATTTGTTTTTTAAACATAACAACAGGTAAGTTAACAACCAGTACTCAAATTAGACACTTTCCCAAGAATTCCAACTTTACTAAAAGAGCCACTTTACAGTTCCCAAGATCCCAGCATACTTTCAAACTCATAGTTTTAAAGATTGCAGCACTCACGCAGAGGTGGGTACAGCTAGGGGATCGAACAGAACTTGCCAACTGTTCCTAAGTTCCAACTTGTTAGGAAAAAGTAGTCTAAGTTAAAATTTATAACTGGTTAAAGCAATGAGAATAAGGTCGTATTTGCTACATTCTAAGGTCTAATTCGAAGTTCTATTTTCTTTTCTTTTTTCGACTTGAATATCCTTGAGAGTGTTCAGTGATTTAAAATGTGCAATAATAATATTCCACAACTATTACACAACGCCGTCTAGTCCCAAGATAAGCAGAGCTTGTGTTATGAGTACTAGACAACTGATAAACATGCTTAAATATTTCTAAATACATATATATTATCGATAAATTACACCCAGACACAGAACGATTGTGCTCATCACACAAACATTTGTCCTGGGTGGGAATCGAACCCACGATCTCTGGCATACCAGTCAGAGCCACTAACCACTAGACCAACAGGCCACTCATCAATAACAACTCGTAAGTATTACTAACATCTTTATTGATACCACTTGCTCCATCAGTGAGCGGTCCCAAGTCTACTGCTAAGGGTGTATCCGATTGAAACACAAATGCGTCATTAGCGACTCGCTCACGAGCGTCGTATGTGTGTGTATGTCAAGATCGCGTGCCGTTCCTGTGGACGCTTGAGCACTGCCAGAGCACCCTTTGCGTGCCAGCTTCAAGCTCTTGCCTGAAAGGCCACGCACGAAGGCCCCACGCACTGTACTTAATTTCTCCCGCCCACAGTTGTACAAGAAAGTAAATAGAACGTGTGCCGTGCGCGGCCAGTGTGAAAACCTTGTGCGAGTTGCGCTAAAGAGGAGCACTAAACAATTGCAGTAACTGCACGCGTGCAGTACACGAGCAGCTTGCATGAGGGTCGCTAGTGGCGGCGGCGCACTCGTAGCGCATTCGCCAAATGTGAAATACAGTTGTAAACACCCTAAAGTTGAGGTCCTTTTTTGGGGTGGGAACTCATCAAGTTACTCTAAGAGTGTCGAAATTTTACTGACTAAAATCCAGTGTCATGTTCCTATAGTTGCCCCTTATGTTTTAGGATCATAATGACTTTTTCGAATAATACTGCAGTCTTGGCAGGCGAAGTTGATTGCCTGATTCCGATTAATGCATAGTGTTATTTGGATTTTTGCATCTGAACTTTCTTTCTTTATTTCGATTTATGCACAAATTATGTCAACTCTTCACGCTTCAGCCATCAAAATATTCATCATATTCAGATTCATCATCATTTAATCAGAAAAATATATGTTATTCTACAGGAGTTTGCTAGACAGATAAGGTGTTCCAAATATAATACAGCTAATATAGTACGATAGAAAAAAAAACACTAAAATGCCTCTAAAAATACTTTTATCGACAAAAAACCGGACTAAATAATATATGCGATCATTCTGATTGTATATCGGATTATTTTACAAGTAATGTTTTACCGGTATAGTGTTTTAAATTTATATACAAATCAGTAATGTTCGATGTTGACGGTAGGCGAGTGAAAAAGGACCCACCTTCTTAATGCTTCAAACTTGTTAGCCATATTTCTTGACATTTAATTTTTAACACCACTACAACTGTGCTGTTTAGGTTAGTTTTAACCTGTTACAAGCTTATCCCTTCAGTGTGTCCTAATCCATGATACACCTTTAAATATCTGTGTATAACAATGGGATGGGATTAACATATGGTCTCGAGTTTCACAAACATTTATGGGTTCGTTTTTTCGTTTTTTTTTGGATATCTTCTTTTTAGGGTTCCGTCCCTCAAATAGAAAAAAACGGAAGCCTTATAGGATCACTTTGTTGAAAGCTGAAAGCATTTGGTCAGAAAAAAATAATTATGAACCCGATTGCAGCCCCACCTACCGGGTGTAATTGTTTTTTTAAACCATTCAGATATATACACAAAATTACATTCAAATCGGTTAAACCGTTTAGGAGGAGTTAGGTGACAAACACACGTTGAAAAAATTATATTTATAAAATTATGATAGTTCAGTTTCATAATTTTTAAATGAAAAAGTGAATTGGCCAAAATTAGGTGAGTGAAGAATAACAGCTCGACGTCAATTTCAGAGGAGGTACTTTCCCGACAGTCAATATTCTGACTTTCACTTTGTTATTGCTTGGGAAGCAGAAGTTGTGGAATATAAATATTTTGTTGTGGGCGTAAGTGAAGAGCTGTGAGTGGAAATATTAAATCTCACTCAAGTAGTGCCACACGGGGAATTTCTGCTAGATAAACCATGATCTCAAAAGACCCTGGTCTTAGATCGCAAAGGGCAACTAAATAGTACAGGTGGGTTTTAAACCTCCCTTACCCTTACCTACTACTTACTTACCTTAACCTTAGGGGGCAAAACGTCTCCCAGCATGACATGCAACGCTGTCAAATGCCCAACGACATGTCCCACGTCGCGAGAACGCATTGTACAATATTGGGGGAAAGTTGCGGGAGGCTGGGCAACGTTAAGGCGTCATGTAGAATGAGCGTTGCGCGTAGAGTGTCCACCTACGTCATAAAAGGAAACCTTGTCGCAAAATTTCTCTCTTAGTTCCAGTAGTTAGTATTAGTATTTCAGGCTGGTGTCCGCAGCTCCACGACTGAGCGCGTATTTTGCGTACGGGTGGGACAAATGCGTCATTCGATCTACCCCAGCTCCTCAAGGAAGGCCAGCAGCGCTTTGGAGTTCCAGTAGTTTCGGCTGTGTGTTGATACGTCAGTCAGTTTCTCTTTTTATTTTATAAATATAGATGAATCCCTATTTTTCTTGTCCACTTATTTATATGGCTTATTATATTCTAAAAATAAACCGACCTAATAATTTAATTGACCTTATTTAATTTCCAAGGATTTAATAATGAAAGCAAAAAATACAAAGTAATAAAGGCGTTATCTTCGCTCGTAAGTCGTAATTTACGACTTTTAAAGTCTACGGCGGCAGTCATTGAGGCCTTTATGTTGTCGTGGGCGACGCGTTTGTGACTTACCGTAATGTACCATGGGCTTTATATTCAAGTATTTTAAATTGTATATTGGATGAGAAAGGAGGTTGATTATTGGCACTGCTACCGGAAAATTGTTTAAGAGGTATTTTAAAATATATATATTTTTTACATACTGTACTTTTAGGATCGAGATTTTTTACCATATCTCATATTTGGTGTACTTGCGAAAGGAGAGTGGAAAAAAAAGATATGTAAAAGGGGAGGGAATGTAGCACAAAAAAAATGTTTAAAAGATCATCATTATTGTATATTTATGTTATTGTTTTATTTTGTTAATATTTATGATTACTTAATTATTTATTTTCATAAAAGGAGAAATTCGTACTCTGCTATTAAATAAATTGTGCATCTTGTGAATCATCATTCAGGATATTATGAATAACATTATCTCCCTAACCTTTTTCCTAGTAGCTTGAGTAGGCTTTCAGTCTAATTTTGCACATAACAAACACCTGGCCAAATAGGGCTTCCTCGACCCATCTTAACACAGTGCCCCTTCACAGGATATGCGGCATCTGGTAAGCTGCCCGCCCTGCAGAGCCACCTGCTCTTTTTAGGATTTATACAAGACCAATATTAGAACGGTACAGGTTACCAAATACTGCCCCCCTAGCCACGTTATGACTGTTTTGTTTCGATTATCTTGCGTCGAACGCCTCGAGTAGGCCACGCCTCCGGTTTCTTTGTTCTGACGTCATCTCAACGCTCAGTCACGTGTTCAGAAGAAAGGAATCGGAGGCGTGGTTTACTCGAGGCGTCCGACGCAAGAGAATCGAAACGAAACGGTCGTAACTTGGCTAGGGTCAGTAACAAATTAATTTGAGTCAATCGACACGAAAAGAAGAAGAAGAACAAGGAACGAAAGGATACTAACAAAACATAGAAAATCGCTGACTCTTATGCCATTTCCCACACTATCCACTGGATACATAATCTAACATGCGACACGAGAGCCTCATATTACTGTTATCATAATCGTAACTATTCCACATCAGCCACATCGAGGCAGCTTTTCAATTTTCCTATCCATGAAGATTTTTTTTTAAATTATGTTACACAGTTCAAAACATCAAGGCAGGTTTCAAAACATAGATTGATTGAGATAAGATTAATACCTAACCTACTACTCTACTTAAGGCCTGAGGCATCTCTTTTGACGGTAAGTACCCAAAGGAGATGCCTCAGGCCTTAAGAGCTTATGCCATCCAACCGTGCGAGAGTCAATGGTGCGTAATGTTCCTCGCGCGCGTTAATGATATGTCAGCAGAACCGTTGGGGCTCAGTAGAGCTGATACCCGCTAGGGCTGTGGGAACGTTTGAAAGACATATCGTGGAGGCCGTGGATGGCCACGGTAATTCTTCCAAACGGTAATGATAACTCTTCTCTTTGCGTTCCCACTACAACGCAAAGAGCAACTGACGGACGCAAGTTGGTTTTAGTCAGTAAAAATCTGACACGCCTTCTCCTTCCACCCTAGAGCTCGCATGTCCTTTTCTCAACTAGTTTTGGGTCGTGTTTCAGTCTCACCACATGTGGCTGTATAACTGGGTTTTATATGGAACGACTGCCTTCAGACTTCCGCAATCCAGTTATTGGGCAACAAGATACTCCTTGGATAGATTATAGGACTAGATTATTAGGAAAGTCTGACCATTAATATAATATAATTATGAATGTAAAACTATACTAGTAATAAGTGGAAACGTTGTTGATTGTACGTTTACCTACTAAATTGTTAACTTAGACGTAAGAAAAAATGTACAATTGTTTGTTTTCCCTAATAAAATAAAATAAAAATAAATAAAATAAATTAAGGTCAGACTTTTCAGGTCAGACCATAAAGGTCAGACTTTTTGACTACCTGTAATTACGGTCAAAGTTCTATGAATGACAACTGGGACCAACGGCTTTACGTGCTTTCCGAGACACGGGGTGTCAGTAATGTCCTAGATAAACCTAGAAAAGTATAAATAAATTGAAAAAATTACGTTGATAACTTGCATGGTTTCGAACTCGCAATCTTACGCATGAGAGCTTGGTGCCTTAACCACTGGGCCATCATGACACTCAAACACAACAATAACCCATACTTAAAGTTTCATAAATGTGAAAAGAACTCTGTCTGTCTTTTACGCTTTCACGGCTATACTACTGAAGCGATTTTGATGAAATTAGGTACGGAACAATGTTAAAATCCAAGGATGGACATAGGCTACTTTTTATCTGCCTTCAACTTCAACTTCACGTCCGCAATGACCAACTTTCACGCAGACAAAGCCACTGGCAGAAGCTAGTAAGTTTATAACATGAAAATCTTAATCTTTAGTGCACCAAAACCCAAATGAACCTCAGCACAATAACTTAACACACTCTCCTTGACTTCCTTCACTTGAGAGCAGTGGTGGCCGAGTGGTAACGGCCCCGACTTACGAGTTGTAGGTCGCGGGTTCAAACCCAGCCAGGCGCATTACTTTGTGTAATTTATTTCATCACCACTGCTCTCAAAACGGTGAAGGAAAACATCGTGAGGAAACCGGCATGTCCTAGAACCAAAAATTCGAAGACATGTGACATCCACCAACCCGCACTGGGCCCGCGTGGTGGATTACGGCCCGTTCCCTCTCCTAGAGAGGAGGCCTGAGTCCCAACAGTGGGAATATTATAAGGCCGACTATGCTATGCTATGCTACTCTCCTTATCTTTGTCTACCCACAAAAGGTCTCCCTACAAAATTGCTGTGATAAAAACAATACAGGCTGTTGCTAATTACTACACGAAGTTGGTACGCAATAGATAGAGGGTGCGTGCTAACGTGAACGGTACAGTCGGGGCTATTGTTTGCTATGTGAGTGGAGGAATAAAGTTTTCCGCAACCCCTAATTGGTTGGTGAACTTTCCGGTTTTGGATAGTTTTTTGGTGACAATCGCTATCTTTGGTTGCGCAAACTGTTATTGAAAGTTTAACTTGGAAATGTCTGTCTTTTGGGTATGTTGAACTAGTGGGTAATGAGTTCAGGATAAATTGGAATGTGTTGGTTTTCTATGTGTTTCAATAGTAATATCTTTTCTTATTAAAAATGCAAATGGTAACTGATAAATGGTATTTATTTTGCAATTTGAATATAAATAATACTAATACGCTTCACTTTGTTCGTGCGTCAACTAGGTCATTGTGTTTTCCCGTCGACTAGCTTGAGAAGAAATATCAAACCAAACTTAGAAGTCGTGTTGGACATCCCACCCATTCGCAATTGTCAGCAAATCGTCGGGGCCCAGCAGGGTCGAAGCCTACTGGGGCCCCGGGTAGTGTGAAAGCGAAACCCGGGGCCCTGGGACGAAGGCAACGAAGGAGTGGGTTTTTAGTCAGTAAGAGTCTGACACTATCTCCCCCAAAAGCGGGATTTGTCATAAGACGATTTTCCCACCCAATAAAAAAAAAAACCCATACACAATCAAAACGCTTTTGGGAACACATATATTGAGCGTAAAGCTAAGCTAAGGAGTGTAACCGCTACCGGAGTCTATGTTTTATGATAGCATACAACCTAGGGGTCTTTAAGTCAAGAGTAAATAGGTTACTTCTAGGTAAGCGTGCTCTACTGTGGACCACATCATCATTAACCATCAGTGGTCAAACGTGAGCTAATCAGTAATAAAAAAGGTCAGAGTCTCTTTAAAGGTCATACAAAAAACTTTGACAGCCTACAGTCAGACGCCAGAATGTCTGGCCATCAGTCTGTCCTAGGAGTACTGTTTTACCCACTATCTGGATTGTGGAGGTCTGATCGGCAGTCACTTTATGTAAAATGTAATATGTAAAATGGGTATTTAGCCGCATCTGGACTGAAAGCCGCCCCAAGCTAGTTTTTTTTTTTTGTTTTATTGGGTGGGAAAATCATCTTATGACAAATCGCGCTCTTGGGCGGAGCGGGAGATATTGTCAGACTTTTACTGACTAAAAACCCACTCCTGTTCCTTCGTTGCCTTCGTCCCAGGGCCCCGGGTTTCGCTTTCACACTACCCGTAACCCCAGTAGGCTTCGACCCTGCTGGGCCCCTACGATTTGCTGGATAAAGGTTTGGGAGATGACAGTAAACATAACTAATTAACTACTAACTAATGGTAAAATCATATGATCACAATGTATCTAGATCGTCTTTCTTGTGTGGCGACATCTATGGCGTCACATTAGAACTAATCCTGCTTCATGCAATTAAAGTTCTCCGCGTGATTTAAACATATAGAACAGCCCGAAATCATCAATTGGGCAGTTGGCCACCAGACATAACACCCGTCTGGTCGGAGGATCCTCCCTTTTCAACTGAGGTTTGCGGGATTTACTCTCTGTTCCGCTACCTCCAAACTGGTGACCCCGACGTGATCTGAACACGCAACCTTCTGATCTATCGACGTCTGTCTTGTTTTGGGAGGTGGGAAATCATCCAATAACTAATCGCGCTCTAGGGTAGGGCGCAAAGATGTTTCAGACTTTTACTGACTAGAACCTACCTATGTTTCTATAGTTGCCCTAAGTGTTCTCGGACCACAGATTTCCTTTTTAGAAATTCACTGTGGCCCTAGCGGGCATCGTCCTCGCTGGACCTCTACGGTTCTTGCTAATAATTCTTTAAGGTGCGGGAACACTACGCGCCGTCGCGGTCGATGATTCGGGATTCTAAATTAATGTTTAAAGATGGTCTTTTGAGGAAAGGACTACGCAGATTTAAGTGGACTTGTCCAGATAGGGCAATCATTTGTTCTGACTGTTCTGACTAATACCTACCGCCCCTGTGTAGCTCAAATGAACCCATTTCCTCCACTTTATTGGGTCATAATCATCATCATTTCAGCCGGTAGACGTCCACTGCTGGACATAGGCCTCCCCCAAATGTCGCCACAAAGAACGGTCCTGTGCGTCTCGCATCCATCGGATTCCCGCAACCTTCCCGCAACCTTTATTGGGTACATAGTATAAAACAACATCGTTTCCCGCATTTGTCTGTTTATCCAATGATTTCTCTTTAACTACACAGCGGATTTTGATGACGGTTTTCATTGACAGGAAGAATAATAAGCGTAAAAGGGTTATATATATTTTTATGGGTGCAATTTTAAATACATAGGCTTGAAAATCCGGGGTGAATTATTTCTTACTGGAAACTAACATAATTATAGTAGAAGAATTTCTAACAACAGATTTCTTCAATATGTTGGTTTACTGACTATCACAAGTCATTAACCTCTCCAAATTTGAAGTATATTTTTTTTGTGTAATTGTTCCATATGCATCGTTACTCCAATTGTCGGAATGGTTACTTCAGTGGTTAAGCGCCTTATATTTTTCAGTTCAGCAAATAATAACCAATGGATCTAGTCTAATATTAACCAAAATATAGCCCCTTAGCAATAAACAGCATAATCTAAATCTTCCAATTATTATCACAGAGTAATAAAGTCTCAACGTGCACTGCCGCCACTGTGTAGACGCGTAGACAATTTAATGGCATTACGTCGACACCATCGTTGGGACATAAAACGTCAAAATGTGTAGCTTGAGGCTTTAAGTTACTGCGGGAAATATTCGCTTCATACAATGTTTTGTCTTATCTGTTTGCGTCAGTTCTTAGATGATATCACGAAATCGCTGTGGCCTTTTTTATTCGACAGTTTGAACATGCGTACTTTACGACTTTTACTAGATTAAGATTTTTGCTTTGGTGCGGACTCCTCTCAAAATTCCTTCAAGTCTCTATTTTTATTTGAGAGTAGATGCTCCGCCCTTCGTACTACATAATCTATATATATACAATGCTTTGTCCTGAATGACTGACGGATCAACGCACAGCCTAAACCGCTGGTTGTAAGTAAAGACCTGAAATTTGGAGGGTATATTCTTTGTATGACATAAGCATACGATAAGAAAGGTTTTTTCGATATTCTACCTCTCAAGGGGTGAAAAATGGGGGCAAAGTTTGTATGGGACAACGTGATTCCTTGGTCCAATGTACTTCTAATTTTGCATTCTTTAACAGAATTAATGGAAGACAAGTTACGTATTTTAATGAAATTCATCCTCTAACGGGGTTAAAAAGCTATTTTGGTTGGGATTTGCGTCGAAGTCGATATCAATACTTCTTAGTATTTTTGAATTACATTTTATTTTGACACATGTTTGAAAACTCAATCTGATTTTATTCAAAAAAGGTTGAACTCATATAAAAGCTTGGTGCAATGCGAATACTGTTAAAAAAGTAGAATGTCTCGAAAGTTCGATGGTAAGGACTGGAACATTTTGGTTATAAAATAAACGAATCATTATTAAAGTTGGTCAGAATAGAATAGAGTAGTCAGTTGACAGGAGCGAAGCCGTGGGTAAAAGCTAGTAGTATTATATATTTTACTGAATTACTAAAGCTTAGAAATATTACTAAAGATAAATTACTTTTTTGGCTGGCCTGTTGGTCTAGTAGGTAGTGGCCCTGACTGCAATGCCGGAGGTCGTGGGTTCGATTCACACCCAGGACAAATGTTTGTGTGATGAGCACGATCATTTGTTCGGTGTCTGGGTGTAATTTATCTATAATATGTATGTATTTAGATATATTTGTTTACCAGTTGTCTAGTACTCATAACACAAGCTCTGCTTAGCTTGAGACTGGACGGCGTTGTGTGATAGTTGTGGAATATTATTTATTTATTATTTTATATTTATTTTTTTATAATTGCTATAAACTAGTGCTTGACTGCGATCCTACCTACTTATAGACAAGCGTTCTCCATTGACTACATCATCGATTATAAGATGGGATACTGATCAAGCACTACTTAATCAAAATTTAAAAAAAAAAAGCTATTTGGTACCAAAAGTTAGTAATCTTTACTTGTTATAGTTGTCGTTTCACAAAATAAATATTCTAATCTAGACATAAAAGTTCTCAGGTTCCCTTTGATTATTTAGCATAGCATAGGATAGTCGGCCTTTTAATGTTCCCACTGTTGGAACTCAGGCCTCCTCTCTAGGAGAGGGAATGGGCCATAACCCGCCACGCGGGCCCAGTGCGGATTGGTGGATGTCACATGTCTTCGAATTTTTGGTTCTTGGACATGCCGGTTTCCTCACGATGTTTTCCTTCACCGTTTTAAGAGCAGTGGTGATGAAATTAATTACACAAAGTAATGCGCCTGGTTGGGTTTGAACCCGCGACGTATAATTCGTAAGTCGGGGCCGTTACAACTCGGCCACCACTGCCCCGCCACTCTCTGCTTTGATTATTTAGTTAGCAATTAATCTTGTAACAAAAACGATTAACTATTTTCCTGAATCTAGAATCCATCCTTTTATCGTTTACCTTATTTTTTTTTATTATTCCATAAATACAGTCTTTTTTATAGTTTTGGTTTCTTTTGTACCATTAAACCAGAATTGGTTTGTATTGGTACTCACATTCGCATAACAACACTGCTTACTTAATCAGTAATGCTTACCAAAAATTTTATAAATTGCGTTAATACAGTAATTCAATAATAACATTCATACACCATTACTGAGTAAGTGGTGAGTACTGGACAGTTTCCCCTCACCGCCCTAAATGTGTGTAGTTTTTTGTTTTGTATATGTTTCTTTTTGGTTAATGGTAAAAAATAAGAGAACAGTTTACAATAGTAAACTGTTGTGTTTGGTGATTGTTCTGTCCGAAAATTGATCCTGCAATAACACAGTCAATCGCTCAACCACAATAGCAAACATGCCATCATTTCATGCATTTTGTTTCATGCACTTCCCCAGCAAAAACAACAAAAACCTTTTACATCCCCTTAACCAATATAACACATTAAAAAACAATTTCACACGTCGATCAGTCGTATAAATCCGTCAAAGAGTAGCGTTGAAGCGAAACCGGAAGTCAGATAGCGGCCATGTTGTCTCTCAGCGGATGTGACGTGCCAGTTGTAATGCGACCATGTGGATATTGCAACACAGTTTGTTGGCTGGGAAACCGATATAGGTACTGTGATTGGTGTCCGTGTTCGTATTTGCCGATATTAAATTCGTTAGACTTAACTGTTTGTGCAAACGTTGTTTGTGGAATGGAGATTAAATAAATATAAAAAAAACTAATACCATTATTGTCTTGATGGGATTGGTTTAGGCTGGTTCAGGCACCCACCTCTCATACATGAGCTTGCGGCTTCGTAACCAGGCAAGTTATCATGTGAATTTTTCAATTAATATGTACATTTATAAGTTTATCTGGGATATTTTTTTTTAAATTGATATAACTCAGTGCTTGACTGCGATCACACCTGATGGTAAGCAGAGATGCAATCATTGATGGTGAGGTGCACTAGTTCATTAAGAGCCTATTCACTCAAGCCTTGAAGTCACCTAAATTATAGTTAGACGGGAAGACCGCAGCAGGCAAATTGTTCCAGTCCTTCGATGTACGTGGTATAAATGACGAAGCGAAACACTTAGTCCGGCCCGTCCGACCTTAACCAAATCTGGATTCCCGGTTAGCCTTATTGCATGCCTTTCCACTGAGTCCAAAGCTGCTAGATGGCATTTTGCAGCACCAGCCTATATGTGACTGCAGTACTCCACACACGATCGGACCTGTGCTTTGTATAACATTAGAAGCTGTCCCGGTGTGAAGTACCGTCGAACCTTTGCAAGAACGCCTAGTTTTCTAGCAGCTACCTTGGCTTTGGACTCAATGAACCGCCCAAAATTGAGGTCTGAGGAAATGTCAACTCCTGAAGAGCTGAAGGCAGTCGGTGCACTCCAGGGATACATTCTGAAAAGCAGGAGCTAAGGTGAACGGGCTCCGTTTGGCGGCATTACCATCTACGACAGTGCCGTGCCCTACATACGATCGGAAACAGAATCCTAATAGGATTACTCGTATGTCTGCATGTCTGTCCATCTGTCGTAGCTAATTTGTTCCATATCTACCGGACCAATCAAGTTGAAATTTTGACACTCCTGAATATTTGTGACTCGATTATATGAATTTTGCGGATGAGGGCAACTTTTGATGGTCAATATTGTACTAACAAAAAAAAGAGTTTGTGAACTGTACTGTAAATGAAAGGGCTTGTATATTTTTATTTCATAATTTTAATGTAAGTTTTCTACAGTAAGAATTTATTTTTTTATCTACACATAAGTAAAATAAATAGATTATAAAATAAATCTGTTGAAGTGAAAATTGTGTACATTGAAAATATCAAAAAAATAAATGGCCGACAATATAATAGACCGACACCGAACCCAAAAATGTGATTAAAAAAATATTTTATCTGTCTGTTTGTCTATTTGTTCAGGCATCACGCAAAAACTACCGTTTCGATTACGATCCCTAGACCCAATTACTGTACCAAACGTAAATAATAAGTTTGTCGTAGGTTACGTCGCCCGCAGTGAAGTTCACTAAGGGATTGCTGCACACGGCTAAGATACTATAATATTTTATCTTAAGATACAATATCGCTCGTCATACAATTCAATGGACTATCACACACGACGAAGATAATAAATAATATTTCATATTTTAATATCTCAAAAAAAATAATAAAACCATTTTCTACTTCTACGCGGATGAAGTCGCGAGCAAAAGCTAGTTCTAAAATAGTTTTTTGATTATTGTGGAACAAAAAAAAAACCCATTTCAAAATCGCTGAAACAATCGATTCAATAGTCGATTCTGAACACATTACTTTCAGAGTGTATGTTTATTATGATATGTTGTATATAAAATACCTACAGAAGACAAAAGTCCTGACTGACTCAAGCGCCCACGCTAAACCCTTGGTCTTAGAAAACTGAAACTTTACACAGAAGATTCTCTTAAATGTCGTATACAACTCATAAAGGACGGGTAATTCAAAACTCATCCCCAAAAAGGGGGACGATGAAAAGTGATGGGAAAGAAAAACTTTTGATCGTGATTAAATTAACTCGAAACTTGGTTTTAATGTTATTTTGATATAATTAATAAAACACGTATTTCAGAGTTTCCTAAAACTTTATCTTTAAAATGATGAAAAGGGGTAATGAGATGATAGACATCCCACTCGTACACATAAAACATTTTGGGAACACATTCATCGTGAGTACGGGTAAGGAGTGAAATTATTATTTTTTTAATTTTTTAAAACTAGTGCTTGACTGCGATCCCACTGGTATAGTAGTGATGCAATTGTTGATGGCAGTGGTGGCCGAGTGGTAACGGCCCCGACTTACGAGTTGTAGGTCGTGGGTTCAAACCTAGCCAGGCACATTACTTTGTGTAATTTATTTCATCACCACTGCTCTTAAAACGGTGAAGGAAAACATCGTGAGGAAACCGGCATGTCCTAGAACCAAAAATTCGAAGACATGTGATATCCACCAACCCGCACTGGCCTGCGTGGTGGATTACGGCCCATTCCTTCTCCTAGAGAGGAGGCCTGAGTCCCAGCAGGGGGAACATTATAAGGCCGACTCTGCTATGCTATGCTAATCGTTGATGGTGAGGCGCACTAGTTTATTAAGAGCCGATTCACTCTAGCGTTCAAGACATCTAAATTATAATCAAACGGGAAGACCGTAGCAGGCAAGTGGTTCCAGTGCGTTGTATGTCTGGACCGTAGAGGTTTCAACAACGTAAGGGTGGATACTTGGCGTTTGTCAGGTTGTTCGATGGTAGAAATGAGATAATGGAATGAAGTCATGCAATTCCCTTCCGAAGTCGGTGTTTCCTAATAGCTACAACCTATACTCCATTGCTCCAGTGCGTGTTGCCAGTGATGACATATGGTTCCGAAACGTGGTCGCTGACAATAGGCCTCATCAGAAGGCTCAAAGTCACTCAAAGGGCAATGGAAAGGGCTATGCTCGGAGTTTCCTTGCGTGATTGAATCAGAAATGAAGATGTCTGCAGGAGAACCAAGGTTGCCGACATAGCACGAAGAATCGCCAAACTTAAGTGGCAATGGGCAGGGCACTTTGCTTGCAGAACAGATGACCGTTGGGGCCGAAAGGTTCTGGAGTGGCGACCGCGTACCGGAAGACGCAGTGTTGGAAGGCCCCCTACGAGGTGGACCGATGACCTGGTGAAGGTTGCGGGAATCCGATGGATGCAAGTCGCACAGGACCGTTCTTTGTGGCGACATTTGGGGGAGGCCTATGTCCAGCAGTGGACGTCTATCGGCTGAAATGATGATGATGATGATGATACTCCATTCGTTTCAGTACGTAACTAAACGTAAACAATCTTGATAGGTCTTACAAGACATACAAAGATCATTTATATTTAGTTATAACCTAACATCGGTTTAGCTAAATAACTTATTGTAAACATTTTTAGATAAAAATTTTAGACAACTTTAAGATAAAACACATGTCAAGATTGTTTACATTTAGTTTAGTACCGAAACAAATGGAGTATCCCTTATCTCTTTTAGTCAAGCGTTTTTAGGGTTCCGTACCTCAAAAGGAAAACACGGAACCCATATAGGATCACTTTGTTGTCCGCCTGTTTGTCAAGACGCTTTATCTTGGGAAGGCGTGGAAGTATCGAGTTGAAATTAACGCCATCTACCCAGGTCTACGGTCTCTTCAAGCTGTAAAATATCAAACTTCTGAGTTAAGTTACAAAAATAATACGGCCGTTTATGTCGCAAAACCGGAAAGAGCAAACGGCTGCAGCTACCTCTCGACCTGTAACGGTGAGGGTATGAATGTTTGAATCGGGAAGATCAGGAAAAGAAAGGCCATCCGCTGGGGCAGGGTGTTTACTCTCCAGGGCTACTAGAGTATCTGGAGAACACGGAGCCAACACATCACTACTGAAAAGAATTCTGGCTGCTCCGCTAATGTCACCTTCCCCTAATTTAGTTTCGACCAGATGGGAAATACCTCTTGAAGAGGTAATCCTCTGTGTCGATAATTTTAAGTCTAAATTATGGGCCGAAATGTTACAATTTTCTTTAATTTGTGTAGTCAAAGTTTTTTTGTTTGCCAAATCCTTTCGAAAATGTAATATTCTGTAAGGGAAGGTGAGAAGTTGTTCCCAAGCACTTAGCGAGTTCTCCCGGGCGGCAAGGCGGACACAACTTGCTAAATTTTGCGCTACTAGAGGCCTGGCGCCACGGGGAACTCGTTTTAAAATTGGAACCGATTTTTTTAAATTTTGTAAGGGTTTTCCAAAGCGGGTCAAAAGTGGATGTAGCTGGTGTAAGAGAAGTAGAAGTAATGACAGGGTCTGAAGTGAGTGCATTTTGGGGTTTGTGTGCCTTCCCAATATGCACATTCAGACCCCGCTTACCTTTGAAAAACCGTGCTTCAGTGCAGAGAGGGCACCTCTCCAGAACATTCAGTGATGTTGAAGGTTGACACGCACTGTCTTCCACCACATCACTGCTGCCACTCAACATTTATGTACAACTAATTATTAACTTATTCAATAGTAAACTTATTTAACAACAGTAAACAATAAAATAAAATAAACGAAATCCTAGAAAAAACAGACAAAAAACACTGAAACAATTGTCATCAATGACGGATCACGTCAGCGGAGCGGCGCAGTCGCGCAAAATTTCTTTAAATGATTTTAAACCATAAAATGTTGAAGGTTAAGTTCAAAATCGAATGAGAAAATTTGACTGGTGGCCGTCTTACGCTTTTTCGATCAGGTCACGTGTCCTGACGCGAGTTTAAGATTTTATACCCATTACAGAAAAAGTGCTCAACGCCGCTAAAGAAGTTTTCACTTCAAAAATTGTATTTCGACACTTTCAAGGAAGAATCAAAATTCATAGGGTAGGTACTTTCCGTTGAGCTAGAATCCTGAAATTTAGCATGAAGCAATGTCTCATAACACGAGTTTAGGAAAAAATCTGAAAACTAAAATTTTTTAATTACAAGTCAAGTCCTTCTATTTATCTTAAAAATCAAAGAAGTGTCGTCGGCAAACAACACCACATTAAGTTTATTTTCCAACAAATAGGGTAAATCATTAATATAAACTAAAAATGACCTAAAATTGAACCCAAAGACCTATTATTATACTACTTTTTAAACTCTATCATGATAATCCTTGGAGATATGTCACGCGTACGCACAACCACACACACACTCACACATTCGCGCACCAACATCACACGACTCAGACTTTTGCACACTCTGCAAGATGCCATGTAGGTACATTATTGATAATTATTTGTTTAACTTATCCTATGTTCTACATAATCTATGTGTTACATTGTATTTTCTTTATTTCTTACTGAACTACCATGAAAAAGACTGGGCTCCACGACACAAGAAATCCTAGTGGTTACTAGTGAAGTATTTGATGTAAAATTGTATAAAAAACTCATCGTCAAGCTCGTGCAAAGCAGTGATCGATTTGTTTACCAATTGTTTCCATTTAATTACAAAAAAGTATTTTTCAATACTCTTACTCCAAAACCCGTTCTTATCCCACCGCTTTTAGGCACGCAATTGACTGTTTTCCGCACTAGTGCAGAAAAGTGCGCATGCTCTCCCCGCCACATTTTTATTACATTTAACGTATCAAACTGGGCGCGCGTCGACCCTCATGAGTAGCCGGTCAACCCCCGTTTATTGATTTCGTAAGTATATTGAAATAATTAAAAAACACGACTGCTATGTCAAAAAATGAACTAAAAAGCAAAAAAAAAAATCAAGATGTTAGTTGAAGTTTATAAATAAAAATGAAAGTTATCACTCATCCACTTCGTGTTTAGTCAGTACTAAACACGAAGTCTCGAAAAACTACTTGATCTACAAAATAAATTATTTTATCGCCGTCGGGGAACCAGTCTGTCGAATACTTAATGACATAATTTAATAATAATGAAGACAGGAACAATATCTGACATCATTTATCAAAACTATACACAGGCATAATTATAGTATGTATACATAATTAATTTAAATAAATACATAATTTAATAATGGTGATGATAAAAATAAATAAAAATACCTTACATAATTTGCTTAAACAAAGACGTTATAATAATATACAAACATAAATTAATATCAACATTAAAACAATTTAATAATAATGATAACAAAAATAAATTAAATATTAGACATAATTTACCAATAAATAGACATAACAATATAATAACATAAAAACATGGATAAATAGCTTCATTTAAATATACCGTCCCCGTAGAGCGAAAATTAACTAACATGCAATAGGCTACTTTTAAGATATTGACGTCTAAAGTTTAAAAAAATATAAAAAATCATAACTTTTAAAATTGAATTGATATAAAAAACTTTTGACTTAATATAAATTTAATGTGTGTTTAATTTTCTATTATTTATCATATGTTTTATAAAACTTGTTGATGTAATGAGTTATTAAGTAAAATTCAAGTTAGTTACTTTTCGCTTTATTCGTTTCGGTTTAGGAGCTAACTTAACATTCTCTAGTTAAATATTACTTGAAAAAACTATGTTAACTGTAATATTTAAGTAGGTTAGTTATTTATTAATTCGTACATCATTTATAATTATGCATTTCTTACTAACTATCTATATGGGTCTATTATAATTATCTTTGTCACAGAGAACGAGAAAAAAATTTATTAAACAAAACCAAAAAGTAAAATCAAAACTCGTTTATTGGAAAAAAAGGCACAATCATTTTGCATCTGTAATTTACGCCAAAATAAAAATATCTTCTAAAAATAGAAATAAAATCCTATAACATTATGGTTGTATCTACTTCTTCATTTTCCACATCGTTTTGATCGGTTCTGTCAACAGCAGTTTTATCAGTGGGAAGTGAATGGTACCACGGGTGCAGTTCGTGAGGGATAATTCCTTTTATGCAAAGACCTATTAAGTCTTTTTTCTTGGCTTCCGATATAGGAAGCCTTGAATAAATGCTAGGTATAATAAAGTCTCTTAATTTAGTTATTGTAGCATCTTTATTAACCCGCTCATTACAACTGTTTTCTAATTCTTGAGTTTAATTTTTGTTCCGAGTACGTACCTGTAATTCTTCTTGCTTCAGGGCATCCAATACAAGGTAATGCCCTTCGTGTGAACAGCTGAACTGTATCACACCAGAACGCTTTCTGTCGAATCTTAGGCATTTAATTTTTAGCCACTGCACCTTATTCCCGTTTTCATCTTTGTGTTTTTTATGAACATCTCATTTATTGCTTTTATATCAAGCTTATCTTTATAAAATAATTCATGGACATTGTATGGTAGTCCAGAATTCTTCCGACAACTGCAACCTCAGCCTAAGCATGGGCAAACTGGCGACGGTCTTCCAAGCAGAGGCCTATGCCATAATCGCATGCGCGCAGGAAATACTAGACAGTGGCACCGAAGGGGACACTATCTACATTTTAAGCGACAGCCAAGCAACTCTCGAGGCACTTACGTCGAATAGAGTGGATTCTGGACTGGTACTGAACTGTATTAAAATACTAAACCGGATAGGAAGACGCAACCAGGTCAGATTGATCTGGGTGCCAGGTCATACAGGAGTAGAGGCAACGAAAGAGCCACACACTCTGGCAAGGAGAAGATCCGAGACACCCCTACACGGACCGGAACCCTTCATAGGACTCTCACCAAGGGTCATCAACCAAGCATTGCAAAGGGCTGCGTTGGAGATACACAGCACACACTGGTGCACAACGGGCCAGAAGCATGCAAAGCTAGTTCTCAATGACATAGATAAGGCCTGGACCCAAAAACTATGGAGGTACAGCAGATCACAGCTCCGAACAATTACAGGAGTCTTCACGGGGTACTATGTCATTAACAAACAGCTCCACAATATGGGACTAGCAAGCGACCCGACTTGCAGGTTCTGTGGAGATGCAGAGGAGAATCTGCTACACTTGCTGTGCGACTGTGCAGCACTAGGCTCCAAAAGACTAGAGTATCTGGGCCAATCATATCCAAGACCAGAGGAATACAAGCTCAGCCCCATCAAAGCCGTACTGGGACTTCTGAAGAAGGTTCACGGAGGGCTAGGGGTTGAGTCGACAGGAAGGGAACAGCATAAAAGATCCAGAAGGGTCGAAGTGCTCTGGCCCAGGGCCAGCCCCACAACAAGATAAGATGGTAGTCCAGAATTCTTATGTCGCTTGGATCTTGCTCGCAATATTATGGATTAACAATCGATCATACAGCTTCGTGTCTTTTTTTTTTCTGTGGTACTGTGCATAGAGTCCACCTCCATGTGGGTGTTCCCACTTTCCAATTATTTTTGTTCAAACACATCCAAGTTATTATCTTGCCTTTGAATTAGATAAAGGAAAAATTCTGCTAAAAATTGGTTGCGGTTTTTACCGGCACATGTGTCACCAAACATTGTAATTTCTCGGACAGTATCAGTAATTGGTGTGATCTACCAATTAATTGCGATTGCTATCTTAACACTTCCTCGTTTCCCATTCGTTTAATTCCAAAAGATGCAATAAGCATCGTTTGGAGATTTCGCTGTATATATTGTATAATTTTGTACGTTTAGCTTTCTTGTATAATATAGCACATCAACATCACTGATCGGAATTTGTAAAACAGATTGCATATCCGCTGTTACTACTAAATAAGAGGGGTCGCTAACAGATCTCTCTTTGGCTTGTTTAGCTGTTTGACATTCATTTTTTCTCGCAATATGGGCATCGTATTCTTCTTTTAAGTCTTCCATGTGACCTGAGGCATCATATCGTGTACACGTTAAACACAAGTTGTTTTTCGGCTTGAAAAAAGATAAATTAAACCGAGTGCCAAAAACTCGTTTCGAAACAAACAAAGAACATAGTTCCTTACCCTCAGACTGAAATTTTTTTTTATATAATTCATACATTTTTTGAATAGAATACTTGCAATCCTAGTATTGCCTCTTAGATTTCTTACGGCAATAATGGGACTCCAGTCGCGGAAAGCTATTAATAAGATCAATTATTTGCTGCTATGCATCTAGTTTAGTTTAGTTTTATTTATAGGAGTTTTACATCCACATTTATCTTGACCTATATAAGTTCCAATTTCATCCTAGTTTTTCAATGCTTCATTAACAGGTCCATTACAAATGTACAGTGTTTACAAATGTACAAATGTAGTGTGTCCTTACAAACACGATGATGTAAACCGGTTTTTTCAAAGTGATACCTAAAGACAGTCGCGGACGCGGCGGGGTTTTTTTTTGGGTGGGAAAATCTCGCTCTTGAGCCGAGCGAAAGATAGTGTCAGACTTTTACTGACTAAAAACCCACTCCTGTTCCATCCCTGCCCTCGTCATAGGGCGCCAAGTTTCAAAAGGGGTAGGGTCGCGCGTCACCGCGGCACGGGTGCGTGAGCAACAACTACCCAAGATGCGTATGATAACAATTTTTTGCCAAGTTGATTAAATTTAGGTAAATTATAAATAACCAAAAAGTTTTGGTGATGCCAAAACTAATGTATTTAGCATGTTATTATGAGTGTAAACTCACTAAAAGATAATAATTATTTATTACTACGACGATTTTTATTCGTATTATCACTAAAACGACTTAGTTAGTTGTCGCTCTATTGACTTTATCCTACATTGCCTAACTAAGATCACTTAGTGAATTTCCGATCAGAATATCCAAGCAATTCGTTTTTAATATGTCAGTGTATAACCAATTATGTACGCTTACGTATTCTCCTGGGCAAGCACAGTTCATATAAGAAATCACTAACATATTTTATTTAATACACCCCTCATACTAATTGAATATTATTGCATTTTAGTTACTTTTGACACAACCTAATTTTCTGATAACGAACAATAGAATTATGGCGGTTAGATAGAAAAATTAAGAAAAAATTCGTTATTAGCATGGCATTAATATCTCATTTTACCTAAAATTGTCACTTAGTTAATTTTCGCTCTACGGGGACGATACATAGTACATAATTAAAAAATAACGATGAAAAACAAAAAAAAATGTACCTATAATAATTAATTAATTAATTCCATGAATTGTTACTTAGTCTTCGTCCTCTCTCCTAACTTTGCTGTGCCCGACAGGGTCCATATTGATCTTGACAATGTTTATACCACCTATATGTACTATGGAATGCAATAAAATATTGAGTATTGAGTATTGAGTACTTTCTTATATAAAAAGTACCCCAACTGCGATGAAAATTTTTTTTTGTAGATCAACCAGTTTTAGAGACTAAAAATGCTATCTTTACACACTTACTATGCCAATAAAGGCTTATCTAATAATAATAAATAAATAATAAATCGTTTATTTGCGTAAATAAGGTACAAAAGGTTGACAATATAAATAAAGTTGATCTCTTATTCTGCCTTTATTTCGGCATGCAAATATAAACATTGTATTTGAGATTAAGTTAATTATTGTTTAAAATCATGCACTCATTAAACAGATTTCCATTTCATTACAATTAAAATGTATTGTTGAATTTAAAAAAATGACAATATAACAATAAAAACTAATAAAAAAAAAATAATCACAAATGTCAATAATAATCACGTCAATAATAATCCTATCAATAATAATCATGTCAATAATAATCATGTCAATAATACCCATGTCAATTATAATAATCATGTCAAAACTTACAATTTCTAACCTAAGAACTCATGTACGGCAGCCTGTGAAAGTGCCTGGGTAGTGCAGAAAAAAAATCGTGTGAAGCGAGAAATGACGCCATCTAGCGTAAGCTCAGATTAAAATGTAGTTATAGACAACATTACATAATACTGTTAATAGATGGCGTCGCTGTGCTTCAAATGATTAATGCTTAATTAATGTTTGTTTTTGTACTTTCTTTTTGTTTCTTCAAACACTGAAATAATTTATAGTTTCTTTTAAAGAGATGAAGATATTAAAATTGAATATCAATTTATAAATATTTGATTATCTATGGGTTCGTTTTCAAACTTGAGAGGGTAGGTTGAATATGGATTTATAAATAATAACTAGTAGGTAGTATAAATAATACTTAGACCAGAGTTATCACATAGCTCAATTGATTATTCGCTAAGTTAATTTCGATTATCTCGTTCCAGCGCTTTTCGTTGAATTTTATTTTTAACCAGGTGTATTGTCTACTTATTTTACCAAAATGTGTAGATATGCATTGTTGGATTTAGTAAAAAGAGCTCAAATAATTGCTATGCATAATCAAGGCAAAAACTTGTCAGGAATAACCAGAGAGACTGGTGTAAACGTAAGTAGATTTTTTTTCTTCTTTTATATAACAAAAACCTCCTATATAATAATCATTATTGGGTATTATATATTTCTGTTTTATTGTTGCAGAGAAAAACAGTTGCTCTATGGGTAGGACGATTTGAAGAAAAGGGTTCTTTGAAACACCATAAAAGAGCTGGCAGATTAAAACTAATAAACATGTTGCAGCATCAAACCATGATAAGGGAGTACGAAGAAAATGGACGTCTGTCGACGAACCACTATGCTGGTTTATTTGACACAAGCGTTGACACTGTTCGTCGTGCTCTTCATACTTAGCGAAAAGATGCATTATCGGAGGCATGTTGTGAAATCCTTGCTACATGGATCATAAACTTTGATTAGAGTATTGTCATCTTTACTGATGAAAAAACTTTTAAGTCCAGTGAACACGGACGGATATGGTTGTGGCGTCAAGATGATAAATAATTATAATACTGAATTAATATAATTTACTCAGTACTTATTCTCTGTATTAACTGGAGACCTTGTTACGTGTGTTTAACTTAATACCCGTATTTAAAACAACTTAAAAAAGTTATGAACATTTGATATATTGTTGTGCAATTTTATAGTTTTTAGCCTACATTTAATCCTTTTAACATTTGGGATAAAATTATCTGGTCTCTTGTTTGTTTGTTAAGGTTACATAAGCTTCAATCCTCTTTCTAATTTTGGAAACGAATACTTAAGCTATGGCCTCAATAAGAAGTTATATATAATATTATTCGGTGATTAATAAACGGTGATTGTTGAATTTGAATAAAAAATTGTAAGAAATAAACATATTATTTTTTTAATAGTGCCTTTTTGTTTGATGAGCCTGTTTACCTGCATTTTTTTTCGTTTTGCTGAGTAGCTACCCACTTAAATATTATATTATACTACTTGTTAGCTTTGATATAATATTCCTACCGATTTCTTTTTTTTTTTTATTCGGAACTTACAAAAAGTGTGAGTACTACGTGAGAATCGAACTCACGGCTTATTGATTTACGCATCTATCTGCAAATGCTAAACCGCTAGGCCAGTTTGACTCCAATTTAAATGATGAAATTATGAACTACAGTCAGTTGTTTATGACAATGATGACGCATGTGTCTATTTTCTGTCAGACTAAAAGTCAAGTTTATACTTTGTGAGATTGCTTTTGGACGCCACTTAGCTGTGAAGAAACCAACGCCATCTAGTTAAATTTTCGAAAACTTAAACTTTAACGTGCAAGGGAAAATAGGCGTTAAGGTATCCAAGCACTTTTGCTGGCCTCTGTACACTATAGAAACACTTTTCGATTAAAAACCTCGTCAAGCTACTTTTAAATCTAGACTAATGCTCAAGGTCAACACGTGAGTAGATACGACCATTATGAATTTACTTAAAATTACACACGCAAATAATTCGATAAGTCGACAATTTTCTTCATACATATAGATAAAGATATATTTATTGTGTAACTATGTACATTGAGATCTTATTTATAAACATAAAATTTTTAGTTTAAACAAGTCGCATATGTATTTTCACATTTTTATTTTTTTTTACAGTATATACATACAAATATTATTTTTTATAAAAAAACTCATGCAGATTATAAAATACATTATCAATCAAAAATGTTTTCAAATTTATTTTTAAGCATTTCCATTTAATTGCTTAATTGCTAGCGGTAACTGGTGGTACACACGAATAGCAGTAAAATAGATACTTTAATAATATATGATCATGATCAGCCTTTTAATGTTCCCACTGCTGGGACTCAGGCCTCCTCTCTAGGAGAGGGAATGGGCCGTAATCCACCACGCGGGCCCAGTGCGGTTTGGTGAATGTCACATGTCTTCGAATTTTTTGGTTCTAGGACATGCCGGTTTCCTCACGATGTTTTCCTTCACCGTTTTGAGAGCAGTGGTGATGAAATAAATTACACAAAGTAATGCGCCTGGCTGGGCTTGAACCCGCGACCTACAACTCGTAAGTCGGGGCCGTTACCACTCGGCCACCACTGCTAATAATATATATCTATATATATATAAAAATCAATGCCACTTTTCGTTGTAATTGCACAACTCAAGAACGGGCTCACCTATCCAAACCAAATGTTTAGACTTTGTTCGGACTATTTAGTAGATGGTTTATGTGAAGTTTTCATAAAATCGGTCGAGCGGTTCTTCATTTATCACATTATTAGGCGATACGAAGTTCGCCGAGTCAGCTAGTATTATATAAAAGGAGAAACTGATTAACTGATATATCAACGTACAGAAGCGTAAAATTTTGCACAAAGCTTCCTTTTGTGACGCAGGCGAGCACTAAGAGGGGATTTTCCAAAATTCACCCCCTAAGGGGATGAAAAGGGGGTCCAAAGTTTGTATGGAAAAACCTATTATCACGCGGGCTAAGCCGCTGGCAGAAGCTAGTACATCATATTGTTGATAACTGGTAAATTAATGTCATATTTATATTTTTTCCAAATGTTTCTCTTGGTTCAATTATACAGGCACTAAATCAGTCTTAATTAAATATGAAATAATTTATTTTGATAAGGATTAATACTAAAGTACAAAAAAAGTGCATTTTATGGAGACGGTGCTTAAATTATTATTATGTTTTTTGGTTTTTAGTCAGTTATTGTGACATAACTATAAAACTTAAACTTACAATATTTTTTTTAGGTTGGTAAAGTAGGTAGGTAGGTAGGAAATATATTGTTTGCAGTTTTCAGTTTCACAAACCTTAGCCGCGCGCGAATACAGAAAAATCATTTAAATCATTTAAGTCATTTAAATCATTCAAATCATTCAAGTCATTCAAATCATTCAAATCATTCAAACCATTCAAACCATTCAAATCATTCAAATTATTCAAATTATTCAAATCATTCAAATCATTCAAATCATTCAAATCATTCAAATTATTCAAATCATTCAAATCATTCAAATCATTCAAATCATTCAAATCATTCATATCATTCAAATCATTCAAATCATTCAAATCATACAATCATTCAAATCATTCAAATCACTCAAATCATTCAAATCTATCAAATCGTTCAAATCATTCAAATCATTCAAATCATTCAAATCATTCAAATCATTCAAATCATTCAAATCATTCAAATCATTCAAATCATTCAAATCATTCAAATCATTCAAATCATTCAAATCATTCAAATCATTCAAATCATTCAAATCATTCAAATCATTCAAATCATTCAAATCATTCAAATCATTCAAATTTTTCAAATCATTCAAATCATTCAAATCATTCATATCTATCAAATCGTTCAAATCATTCAAATCATTCAAATCTATCAAATCGTTCAAATCATTCAAATCATTCAAATCATTCAAATCATGCAAATCATTCATATCATTCAAATCATTCAAATCATTCAAATCACTCAAATCATTCAAATCATTCAAATCATTCAAATCATTCAAATCATTCAAATCATTCAAATCATTCAAATCATTCAAATCATTCAAATCATTCAAATCATTCAAATCATTCAAATCATTCAAATCATTCAAATCATTCAAATCATTCAAATCATTCAAATCATTCAAATCATTCAAAAATCATTCAAATCATTCAAATCTATCAAATCATTCAAATCTATCAAATCATTCAAATCATTATATTCACTTCATTCATTTAAGTTCAAGTTTTAAATCATTTAGATCATTTAAATCATTTATTGTTCATCATAACGAGACAAAAAGAAAACTTTGAAACTGAAAAAGTCTAAATAAATAACTCATTAATGGCGCTCTGTGCACCTTGATAATCAATGGGGTTATTATAGGAGTTAATTTATATACCCTTTTTCGGCTATTATTTTCGCTGGGCAGTCAGCAGCGCCCGTGACGTGCTTGTCTGTTCATCTGACTTCAACACTCTATCATGATAATTCTTGGACACATGTCACGCATACACACAACCACACACACACAACCACACACACACAACCACACACACTCACACATTTGCACACGCTGCAAGATGCCATGTAGGTACATTATTGATTATGTGTTTAACTTATCCTATGTTCTACATAATCTGTGTATTACATTGTATTTTCTTTATTTTTTATTGAACCATCACGAAAAAGACTGATCTCCACGACAAAGGGAATCCTAGTGGTTACCAGTGAAGTATTTGATGTAAAAGCGTATTTTTCCTGAAAAATAAATAAATAAAAACTCATCGACAAGCTCTTGCAAAGCAATGATCGATTTGTTTACCAACCGTTTCCATTTAATTGCAAAAAAAGTATTTATTAAACGACACAGTATAAGAACTTTTTAGATTACATCGAACGTTGCTGCAGACCGTAGGTACATAATGGAAGCCAATTTGAAACTTTCTAATTGCAGCTGTAGCAGTTTTTTAAAAGAAAAAAAAAACTCAGTTAACTTATACATTGATCGGTGCACTGCCGTCTCTGTTTCCATTTCATCTAACTTTTCAACATAATAAAATATATAATAGATGGTCATATGTTCGCGCCAACCTAGCCAGCCAGCCCAGCGCTCGACTATAAATAAATATACGAAAGTACTTCAAATGATTCCAGTTTTTTAAATATAATCATTTGAAGTACTTTTGTATAATTTTTTAAAACTATAGTTCAATTCGACGAACAGCAAGTATCCACCCTTACGTTGTTGAAACGTTAACGGTCCGGACTAAGCGTTTCGCTTCGTCGTTTATACCGCGTACATCGAAGGACTGGAACAATTTGTCTGCTGCTGTCTTCCCGTCCAACTATAATTTAGGTGTCTTCAAGGCTAGAGTAAATAGTGCGCCTGACCATCAATGATTGCATCTCTGCTTACCATTAGGTGGGATCGCAGTCAAGCACTGGTTTATATAAATTAAAAAAAAAATGAATTTTGTTTATTGCAAATTTCAAAATATTTCAAGTGATAGTTTACCTAGCAAATAATACTTATATTTCTCTAATATACAATTTGTTTCAGTGTATTGTTTTTTAATTATCTCCCAAAAAGTGTAAAAGTAGAGTATCCAACATGGCAGTAAAGCAGTCTTTGTCTTGGGTGGCTTGAACTCCTAACATCACTCAGCTTTCTATATTATCTCCTTCGCAGTGCTCGGGAGTTAATCATATAAAACCCTCACTACGTTCAGGATCAAACCTGAGTAACCTTCGTTTCGTTCGAAATTCAACATGTCGCCTGCGACTTAAAGACACTGCTTTATCCCCTAGTAACATAATCTACTATTAAAATGTCATTCATGTTTACTATGTAAAATCGCATTCAAAACAGCCCCTACTAACTTTGCCCACAATAGACAAACCACAGCATGATTACAGTCACAATTCCATTACTTGATTGCCTTTTTTTCTTTTTTTTTTTTTTTCCGGTGGGAAAATCATCCCATGACATCCCCCGCTCTTGGGCGGGGCGGGAGATAGTGTCAGACTTTTACTGACTAAAAACCCACTCCTGTTCCCTCGTTGCCTTACGTACCGGGGCCGAGTCTTCCTTTCAGAATCAGACCCTTGGCCCAAGTAGGCTTCGACCCTGCTGGGCCCCTACAGTTGCTGACATCTCCTTGAGGCGCGCGTGAAACAGTACGCGCCGTCGACGACTTGGGCTCGGTCCGATTACCGGACGGCCGGACAGCGAGCCACCCATTGCTCGCCGTCCGCAAGCCCGCGCCTACGGTGGCCGGAAATCGGGATCGGAGTCCCGGCGGCGGTTGGGGCGTGAGGACCGTTGCCTCACGCTATCGGCCGCCTCCTTTGCTAGCATTACTGCTTCGCAGAAGGAGGCGACCGCCTGCCACTCCTCCTCGCTCCGGACCATGGCCTGTACCAAGGCCCGACGCGAGAGATCGCCGTCGCCGATTGCCCCCAAGAGGACACGGCGTTGCTCTGCCCAAGCGGGGCACACCTCTACTGTGTGTTCCACCGTGTCCTCCGGGCGGTCTACGCAATGGTGACACCCGGGCGTTTCTTCCGCACGGATCCGGTGCAGGAACCTCCCGAACTTACCATGTCCGGTGAGGACCTGCGTCATGCGGAAGGTAAGGACGCCGTGTTGCCTTTCCAGCCACTCCTCAAAGAGGGGAAGTACCGCCATGATTATGGCGTGCCCAGCACTGGGTTGCGATAGTCGCTGTCGCCATTCCACCATGAGACCCCGCCGGAACTCTGCCCGCCATGCCGCGACTTGTCGCGGCAGTGGAGTTTCGCCCCGGCGTTGCATCTCCATGCGCAGATCGTGCATGTGTGCAAGGCCTGTTGCTTCCAGATCCCATGGTTGCTGGCCAGCAAGGAGGCTCGCCGCTTCGCGGGAAATCGTCCGGTATCCCCGCACCATCCGTATGGCCATGACCCTCTGGCACGCGTTCAGCTGGGCCGCCGGTCGCTTTCGCAGTGACGGCGCCCACACCGGCGCATTACTTGATTGCCTTCATTTACAGTCAAAGAGCTATCGGAAACATCGAGGTATTCATTGGGACGAATAATCTGTTTAATCTTTAATTATTATCAGTGAGCTTCTCACCAAGTGAGCTCGTGTTTACACGTCGCTGATCATTGCTTGTATAGGGCCACTTTTGGTGTTGACTGGGTTAATTTTTCATCGAATAACTTCCAACGCTCTGGGAGAGAACGTGTTGGACTTTTACTGACTAACACTCACCTGTGTTCCTTTTGTTGCCCTTTGCGTTCCTTCCTTGAAAAAAACAATATATTACTTACAGTTAAAATCTATTTTCTGAAATGATAGTATTTTTATCAATTAGTAAATACATGGAACTTTTCGAATTATACCAGTTTTTAATAAAAACATGGCAAAATGTGGTTACATTATTAATACCATTAATTTTAATCTGTTTAATTATTTGTTTTTAACTAAAAAGAAATAATTTTAACCTTGCGTTATGCACACGCTTGTTTTCGCAGAAACCTGCCATCTTGCGTTCTACACTTGTTTAAACATTGCATACGATAGAAGAGTATTTTTGGTAGAGTCGTTATCTAGATTTTCTAAAAGGTGAACATATCATATTTAAGACCGTGCCAAGAATAGGTTTCTGTCTTCAAGGCTACAGTGAATAGGCTCTTAATAAACTAACGCGCCTGACCATCAATGATTGCATCTTCGCTTACATGCGCGCCTCAAGGAGATGTCAGCAACTGTAGGGGCTCAGCAGGGTCGACACCTACTGGGGCCACGGGTAGTGTGAAAGCGAAGCCCGGGGTCCCGGGATGAACGCAAATAAGGAACAGGAGTGGGTTTTTAGTCTGTAAAAGTCTGACACTATCTCCCGCTCCGCCCAAGAGCGAGATTTGTCGTTAGATGATTTTCCCACCTATAAAAAAATCTGCGCTTACCATCAGGTGGGATTGCAGTCAAGCACTGGTTTATATCAATTAAAAAAAAAAAGAGCCATCAAAATATGTATTTAAAAACACTTAAGTTAATGTTTTGATCAGCAACACATCTGACATATTGAAACGTGACTACATAACAAAATATTGCATTACCGGTTTTATAATATATATTTTTTTTTTATTGATATAAACCAATGCTTGACTTTGATCCCACCTGATGGTAAGCGGAGATGCAATCATTGATGGTCAGGCGCACTAGTTTATTAAGAGCCTATTCACTCTAGCCTTGAGGACACCTAAATTATAGTTGGACGGGAAGACCGCAGCAGGCAAATTGTTCGAGTCCTTCGATGTACGCGGTATAAACGATGAAGCGAAACGCTTAGTCCGGACCGTTGAAGTTTGAACAACGTAAGGGTGGATACTCGCTGTTCGTCGGGTTGTCCGATGGTAGAAAGGAGATGGAATCAAGTCATGCAATTCTCGCGCACTCTCCAAAATGTAACCTTAATTTTAAACGCATCATTTCACTTTGTTCGCTCGCCGCATCGGATAATTTTAAGCGCGGCTGGCCAATAATTGTGTTGTTTTAAAGTAATAAGCGAAAACACGTTTTTTATTTCAGAGTAAAATATCGCGGTAATTTAATTATTTGGTGCGTTTTGCTGTGTATCCAATGTGTGGAAAAATTAAACACATTGAATATAGCATAGCATATTCGGGCTTATAATGTTCCCACTGTTGGGACTCAGGCCTCCTCTCTAGGAGAGGGAATGGGCCGTAATCCACCACGCGGGCCCAATGCGGGTTGGGGGATGTCACATGTCTTCAAATTTTTAGTTCTAGGACATGCCGGTTTCCTCACGATGTTTTCCTTCACCCTTTTGAGAGCAGTGGTGATGAAATAAATTAGACAAAGTAATGCGCCTGGCTGGGTTTGAACCCGCGACATACAACTCGTAAGTCGGGGCCGTTACCACTCGGCCACCACTGGTCTGAATTTTGTTATTGAATGTAATTTTATATGAATACTAGCGGTCGCCCGCGGCTCCGCCCGCGTGGATGTCGGTTACCGCTGCAAAAAACCTACCCAGGAAAGACACGGTCAGCAAAATGATTCCCAGGTCGATTCACAGTCACCGACACTAACATCGACGACGCAGTCATTATCCGCCGCAGGCTGCACAGATTGTCTTTCTGTGGATGTTAAAGAACAACTTTAACATCCATCAATGATGGAAATATTTAAATGTAATTAATACTAAGTTTTCGCTTCTACCGGCAGTCCCGGAGTGCAACCCGTTGTTTTAGGATAGATAACTAAAGCGATTATTGTAGAGCTTCTCTATAAACAACATTTGACGTTAAATTATTTTCGGGTACCAAAATATACTGATGGTCGGGAACCCCGACCTTTGATAGAGCAACGTAAAGTTGCCCATGCGTAAAATATTCTTTTCGTAAATCAATTCCTACTAATTTGAATGTTTGGCCCTGGGATTTGTTTATCGTTAGTGCGAAAGAAATTTGTACTGGGAATTGGAGCCTTTTGAAGGGTATAGGCAAATCAGTAGGGATCATGGGTATTCTTGGTATATGAGCTAATTCACCAGCTGCAGGGCCGGTGATAATCTTCGCTACTATTAAATTATCTTTTAGCTCCTTTATAAGAAGTCTCGTGCCATTAAACATGTTGGGGGGGCTTAAATTTCTGAGAAGCATTACCGGCGTGCCAACTTTTAACAACAGTTCATGAGGTGGTAGCCTAGCGGGGTTCAGGGAATTTAAAAATTCCTGGGGGTAGTGCACTGCGTCCTCGATGTTAGTGACGGAGTCTATAGATTTATAGCACTTAACTTCACCCGGTACTTTCGGCATAATTAAATTGTTTATTTCGTTGACTGTTTCATTCCTGGGAGAAACTATTGCTCTACAACACAGCCAACCAAAATCATTTTGATGTAAGTTTACGATATCAGGATATATAGCGTCTATCAGACTATCTAAATTATGGACTATTTGGTCTAGAGACTCATCCAAAGTAACCGCATAATCGGTGCACAAATTTAAAGATGGAAAAATTCCTTCTCCTAGTTTCAGCAGCTGTTGTGGAAAATTGCTATGTGTATTTCCATGTAGATGAGCTCTCATATTGGTGCGCAAATTCAAATGTTGTACAGATGTCCAAAGGTGAGACAATTTTAAACATGCCTTCATAATAAAGCATTAAGTCCGCCTATGTACCACCACTGTACATGAAGTTTAAATAAATAAATAAATAATATCTGCTCGCGTACCTCTGTTGACGACTGGAAGCGTTTGTCGGAAATTTCCAGCAAATACAAAAGTGATACCACCCATGACATTAGCAGAGCTTCGGAGGTCTTTTAAAGTACGGTCCACGGCCTACACATGAGCTCTATGACTCATGGTGCATTCATCCCATATTACCAACGACGCGTCTTGCAGCAACTTACCAAGAGGCCCATTTTTCCGAATAGAACACGTAGACCGTTGATCTAAAGATACGGATAGCGGGAGTTTAAACGTAGAGTGAGCAGTTTTTCCTTCGTTCAAGAGAGTTGCAGCAATTCCTGACGAAGCAACTGCAATCGCTATCTTCCCTGATTGCCGTATCTTAGCAAGTATCAAATTTGCGAGAAAAGTCTTTCCGGTGCCTCCTGGAGCGTCCAAAAAAAATAATCTTCCCATGTTATTGTTCACGCTGTCCACAATAGTCTCATAAGCATGTCTTTGATCTGGTACTAATTTTGGCACATTGTCATTAACAAACGCTGTTAGATCATTTCTGTTATACTGTTGTACCATTGTGTCAATAGTATTATTCTGGGTACGAACGGGAAAAGGTAATCCAAAATCACTTAAATTTTTGTCGTTTAATTCTAGAAGTTTGTTTTCTATTTCAATTAATCCTTCATTATTAATGACTTCAGTGAAGGGAAAAGTGTTATCCTGATTTTGTTGTCTGATACGATGTCTAATATCTTCACAGAACTGATCTTTGAAAGTATCCCATAACTTAAATGGTTCCGATGGTTGACAAAATAAAAGTATGATTACGAACAACTCCCTTACTTTTTTTTGGAAAATGTGATGACGAAGCTTCGGTTAAAGTATTACCCCAATGGTCATCGTTTTCAAGTAAACCTCGGTCACGGCAAGCTGCTTGATACCTCTCTTTGACAATACCGTTTACAGTTTTAAGGTATGCAAATGAGGTCAGACCGCGTACGTGGCGCAGAAGAATCCTAAGATAAAAACACTCTGATGGGATGGATGTAACTCGTAGACTCTACCTAAAGCGGCGTCTTTTTTTATCCCCGGATGTCCAACTACATCTTCACCACGCCTCCTTCTAGTGAATTTATTATTTGCCCATGTATAGTATTGCGGGACTTCATGATACGAAGAGTTTTCGCGAATTCATCTTCATTACAGAGAGCAAAAAATGCCAGTAATGTGGTATACGGGCCGTGCAGCAGAAATCGTAATATTTTAATTTTGCCATAACTTCCAAACTAAACGTCCAATTTTAATCATTCAAATATTATCTTCATAAACTGTACTTAGTGATGAAATAATTTATTTTGATAAGGATTATTAGCATGAATAAAATAAACGCGTTTAAATATAGTCAAAAAAAAAATCAAGATTTTTAAATAAAAAAACGGTTGTTGTGCCTTACTTGACATACGTAGGTATAGTGTGTCGCGAAATTTTTTGTAGATATTTATAAGATCTACAATTAATTAGAACATTTTATGGTTCTATCTTTTATAGTTTAGGCAGCGTACGCAAAATAAGTAACTTTTCTGGTTGACTTTTTACACCTTCTGTCCGAAAAACTCAAATATCTTACGAAATCCTATATTTTTCCAAAATAAAATATAGCCTATGTTACTCGTGGATAATGTAGCTTTCGAATGGTAAAAGAATTTTTAAAATCGGTCCAGTAGTTTTTGAGCCTATTCATTACAAACAAACAAACAAAGTTTTCCTCTTTAAAATATTAGTGTAGACTAGTCCACGGTTTCAGCTGCGTTTTTGATTACTGCTTCGCTCCTTTTGTTCGTAGCTTGATGTTGTATGCCTTCCACGATTAATGGGCTATCCAATAATAAAATACTTTTTCAATTCGCACCAGAAGTTCCTGAGATTATGATTATATAGTAAGTATAGATAATGTATATCAATATATATAAAATAACTGATCCATCAACACAAAACAAAATAACTTATAAAAAAAGAATAGTTCTATAAATTTTGTCACAACAATTATTTATTTATTTAAACTTCATGTACAGTAGTGGTAAATAGGCGGCCTTAATGCAACAAGGCATTCTCTACCAGTCAACCTTTGAGTTAAAAGAGATAACACTGTGTGTGGTGTGTGTGTGTGTGTGGTATGTGTGTGTGTATCTGTGTGTGTGTGTTGCAATGAATAACAAATGCATAATATTAAGTAGGGTTTAGTACTTATTTATAAAGTTGTGTTTATCTCAACTGAAGTGTTATAGAGACCTAAGAGGTTCTGTGGGAAATTAATCGCCCCCAGCAACATTCTCTGAACACAGAGAAGCAATTAGCTGCGCAATCTGGAGCAATATCTGTCGGTATCAGATACTGTGACGGTCCCACAGAACACAGGACGTGGTTTGCCGCGGCCCGTTGGCGCTGTATCTGGGCACCAATCTTACGTGTTACGGGCCCACAGCTCGTTAGATATACGGCAGACATATCCTACCCAGTTCCATTTAAGTTAGGCAGCTTTTTGAGCCACGTCAATGGTTTGCGTTTAGAAGAGTTGTGTTTCGAACGTGATATGCTAATTCAAGACCTGGAATGCCGCGCTCCATAACACGTCGGCAAACATTTTACATTTTTGGATGTTAGTCAAAGACCAAGTCTGCACAACATAGATCAGAATGGGTAGAATCCGCATATCCATCACAAAGTAAATCAAAACAACAAATAAACTAACAACAATAAAGTAACTAGTAATACAAAAAACATTAGAAAAAAAATAGATTATCATCTCTATATATATATATATAGTCTAGACTGCTAAAGATGACCATCTATTTTTTTAATATTTAGCCGTAAAGGCAGCGCTGTACTCTGTGGTCGATAAGACACCTTTTGATCCTACAGTCCATCAATTCTAATCGCCTACATTACAGTATTGGAGATAGATTTATTTGGTACGATGGCCATTTAAGTACCGCTCCAGGTTTTTTAGAAATAACAAAGGATATTATTATCTCGGCGTCTCTCTTACTCCTCAATATGGTAGGTAGAGAAGAACCAGTACGTTTTTTTCTTGCTGACCTGTTTAATGTGAGTATGGAAAACTATGACAAAGCTATAGAAAAATAATAATCACTTAGCCCTAATTTTTAAAAATTAGAAGCTAGTGCACCTTCGGAGGTATACGGAACAGAGAGTAAAGTCCCACATACCTCCGTTGAAAAGAGAGGATCCTCCCACCAGATGGGTGTTATGACTGGTGGGTAACTGCCCGGCAGATGTTTTTGGGCTTTTCTATATTATGTCCAAATCACGTGGAGAACTTTCATTGCGCGATGCAGGATTAGTTCTTATGTGAAGCCATATATGTAGCTACATACGTTTCCATTTGGTCGGTTCAAATGGAGAAGAATATACTCAACTCCTCCGGCTATAGTCTTCACGGGTACTCTTTCAGAAGGAATGGAATATATTTATTGGACACAGACAGCACAACGATAACAAGCACAAATTAAAAAAAGATGAATGTACAGAATTTTATAGCAAATTTGCTCTGAGCGTACCCGTACCGAAAGAGTACTACCTAAGCATTTGCTGGGCATCAAACATTTAGCACTAGTTTTCAGCTGGCACCCCACAATGACGCTGTTTGTTATGCAGGAGTCAGAAGTGGCTCCGTGGCAGCGATGTGGAGGAGTACTTCAATGCCTGAGTGTATTTTTAACCGACTTCCAAAAAAAGGAGGAGGTTATCAATTCGGCTGTATTTTTATTATGTTTGCTACCTCAGAACTCCATCGTTAATGGACTGATTTGCCTGTTAAAGGATATGCTTTAAGATTGGTCCAATTTTTTTCAAGATCTAGCTCTGACGATGGGGTCCATGAGGAATCGAGAGAACTCCTAAAATATTATAGGCAAATATATGGTGATTTTGGTATTTTTAACCAGAACTTAAGCTTTGACTATAAATGTCAAAAGGTTCATTTGATGAAGTCAAACTGATGAAGATGACTAGAAATGGCTGACGTAACTTCATTCTCACATTGATATCAAAATGAAGATAGTTATGCTACTATGACAATACAAATAAATAAATAGTTCTGAATAGTTATGTTTAAAATGGTATCATCGAAGAGATCTGATGATGATGATAATGGAGCCGCAAGATAGGCACCAGAACTCCGTAATTAATCAATGAATCCTAGCCGTGTTTGGGCATATCAAAATGGTCATGAGATGCACTTCGACTATAAGGTACTATCGAACTGATCTGATGATGGAGCCGGAAGGTCCGGAAGGTAGAAGCACTTTCTACACGGGAACTTCGTAATAAAACAGGATACATTGTTTAGCAGTGTTTTTTTTTTTTTTTTTTTTTATTGGGTGGGAAAATCATCCTAATGACATCCCCGCTCTTGGGCGGAGCGGGAGATAGTGTCAGACTCTTACTGACTAAAAACCCACTCCTGTTCCTTCGTTGCCTTCGTCCCAGGGCCCCGGGTTCCGCTTTCACACTACCCGTGGCCCCAGTAGGCTTCGACCCTGCTGGGCCCCTACGATTTGCTGACATCTCCTTGAGGCGCGCGTGGAACAAAACGCGCCGTCGACGACTTGGGCTCGGTCCGGACGGTTACCGGACGGTCAGACGGCGAGCCACCCATTGCTCGCCGTCTACAAGCCCGCGCCTACGGTGGCCGGAAATCGGGATCGGAATCCCGGCGGCGGTTGGAGCGTAAGGACCGTTGCCTCACGCGATCGGCCGCCTCCTTAGCTAGCATTACTGCTTCGCAGAAGGAGGCGACCGCCTGCCACTCCTCCTCGCTCCGGAGCATGGCCTGAACCAAGGCCCGGCGCGAGAGATCACCGCCGCCGATTGCCCTCACGAGGTCACGGCGTTGCTCTGCCCAAGCGGGGCACACCTCCACCGTGTGCTCCACCGTGTCCTCCGGGTGGGCCACACAGTGGCGACACCCGGGCGTCGTTTCCGCACGAATCCGGTGCAGGAACCTCCCGAACTTACCGTGTCCGGTGAGGACCTGCGTCATGCGGAATGTGAGGACGCCGTGAGGTCTTTCCAACCACGCCTCAAAGAGGGGACTTACCGCCATAATTGTGGCGTGCCCATTGTTTAGCAGTGTTTGGTTTATTGGAATTTTCATAAGAAATAGGTACTCTGGCTATTTTTTTTTTTTTTTTTTTTTTTTTTTTTTTTTAATTGATATAAACCAGTGCTTGACTGCGATCCCACCTGATGGTAAGCGGAGATGCAATCATTAGTGTATTGCAACTAAAAAGTGTGAAATAAAAGACATTTTACAAAAAAAAAAACGACTTCACTAAAAAAAAACCCTAAAACTACTGATTACTAAAACTAATGTATTTTTTAGTGAAGTCGGTTTTTTTTTTGTAAAAAGTTTTTATGTTATTTTACATACTGTGTAGGTAATACGTAGTCAGGTTCAATATAAATAATATAAGTTTGTTATGTTCATATAATACATACAATCCTAAAATAGATTCTTCTTATATTTTACCAATTCTGATTTTGTATCACGATTTATTTCTACGCCGTCATTATTTTGATTTCATTTTACAATTTTTAAAATAATCAACTCGTATATATTGGAATAATGTAAATTCCTGATATCGAGTACTAACGGAAATTCTAATAAAACATTGCCATCAAAAGAGAAAAGTTAAGAATTACAAGTATCATACAATTGTTATATTACAGTACGTTTAAATAAACAAGTTAATTAATTAATGAGTTATCACTGACATTATCAAAGGTGAAAGTTTATATACATAGATATGTATATGTTACCGGCAATCTGAATAATTCGGATATTCTATACAATCCCTAGGCAATGTCTTGGCGCATGGGGTACTCTATAGTACCCCATGCGCCAAGACAATATATGAAATATTATTGTTCATTACATACTTGACCTAGGTAATGTATACAATTCCTAAGGATTATTTAGAGTACCTGATTATCTACAGGCAATGTGTAAAATAAATAGATTATGGTCTATATTTATCCATGTTAACACCTCTACCTTTAAAATGACGGGCAAATATATATATCATATTCTATTACTTAAAATCAATGTGTGTAAAAAACGAGAGCGAGTTAACGTAATTTTAGGGACACGACACGGATAGATTAGTCTTCGTGGTATTTTTTTTTATAAACTCCCGTTAATACGAGCGTTTAATCCGACAGAAGTGGGACCTGATTACTTATACATATTAAAATTAAATTAACGGCGATAAGTAACATAATGTAAGCTAGCTAGTAGTAGGTTTAGCCTTTTAATCTAACCCATCTATGTCGGGGTACCGTCAAATTACGTCACCTCTTTCCCTGTTCTCGTTTTTTACACACATACCAGCTGCGCATTCCTTATTGCATAGAATACAAAGTATGAAATAAATAATATTTCATACATTAGCTACACGTTTTAGGTATTCTATACATCGCTTAGGTGTTTATGTTGTTGTCTCCGACATTATAATTAAAAGTTTCAATACTCCATTTTCTACGACTTGTTGCAGTCCTAGCAGTGGGTACAGTATTGTTGAAAAAATTCGTCTCCTGTACAACAACCATTGACTGTATTGATGGAGAAGATGGCACCGAAATGACGCGAAAATATTGTGACGGTGATGTGATGGATGGAAAAAGAGATAATGGAGATAATGAAAAGGGCCGCATAGTTTCGTCATCTATCTGAGGCATACTTGCAACAAGTTTTTTAGTTTTAGATCTAGTACTCATGATATTCCCACGAGTAGCTTGTGATTTAAAAAGTCAACCACAGCAGAGCCCTGCGTTCACTGTGGCAAGGGTTCATAAAACTGGAGGTCTCCCCTATTATCCAGAGTTTGCACACTAGCGACTAACGCGTTCCCCTAGCTATGCATCCCTCGGCATGTGCAACTTTGGCTTGGATTGTATCTCTCTTAGTCTGGCCCTTTGCCTTAGACCTGTCTCAACAAAATAAACTGTGTCGTCGCAGGCTCAGGGCTCAGAGCACGCAAACCGCATCACGGCGTCAATGTAGAGATACGACGATGGGGTAATTATTATTATTGTAACTTTCAAATAAATGTTTACGCAAAAGCATTCCTATATACTGTTACTGGCATAAAATACTTTGCAGTTACACAAATTCTTAAGCAATTTCCTTGTAAAATAACGATGATTACTTCCAAAATTTATTTTATACAGTTCTTGTTTCTAAAACACTGATAATAATTATGATCGTAACGCTAGCGATATTATAGAAGTTTTTTTTTTTTGCGGATGTTACTCATATTTTTTCCTATTTGTATAAGTAAGACTCTAGGATCACTTTTATGTCTCTGAGCACTTGTGTGTACTGTAACATCTAATTTGCAATTTATTTATAGACTAACTAGCTTTGGCCCGCGGCTTCACCCGCGTACTTAAAATATAGCCGATGCCACTCAAGAATATAGCAGCATTCTATCGATGAAAAAATTTTAGCAATCGGAAAATTTCAGAGATTACCTCCTACAAACAAAAAAAATCAAACTTTACCTCTTTATAATATTAGTGTAGATATAAATATGCTGATTAGACCTGTAAGGATTATGTATGCGGACAATGAATAGAATCGGTTTAGTAGTCTTTGCTACAATTAAAAACATCACTCCATATTTTTACTGTTTTACTATATGTATATATATGTTTATTATTACAGTTTAAAGATATCCAACGAGTTGTTACGTTTTATTATAAGTGAGCCCTGGGAATTCTATTGACAAAAAAAATGTGTTGCTGTGCAATTAGCACAGATAATAATTATGGGAAGTGAATTTGCCGGGTCACATCCCCTCTCACCCTCCGCTGATGATATGCAGGGTTTGTCAACTGAAAAAAAATATAACAAGTTAACATACATACATACACAGGCTCACGCTTTTTTTTACCAGGGCCTCAAGTCTGCTATTACAATAGTGTCAGAATGGTCTATCATTGATTTCATAATTGTTGATTTTGACAAGTTTGGTAATGTACTAATATAATGTCGTCACTATGATTTTCCAATGGTCAACTACTGACACTCCATAGAAGTAATCTAATACATTTTGACAAATGAATGTCTGACGTATTCGGTAACCTGCTAAAATTTTGAAAGTTATTTTGATCAGTGATCTACCATTAGAACGTCATTTTGCAGTAATTGCTTTTAACAAGTTCGATATTGTCATTCTCCCACAACTCTATTACGAGACCATTGACCGATCAATGATCGATCATTATGAATTAGCAGATTACGAAATTTTACCAAAATGAAAATGGGATTGTTTTGGAAGGACTAATTTAAAAAAAATTAAAGACTTGGGAACCAGGGAGGTAGGCAGAAGCTAAAGAATGCCAGTTGCTACGATCTTTACACACTCACTTTTACGTTTACTTTCACACATACAACTACGGCCTGTTTTTTGGGTTGAGTGATCATTTAATAACTTCTCCCGCTATGCGTGGAGCCAGAGAGGCTGTTAAACTTTTACTGACTAAATTCCACCTATGTTCTTTTAGTTACCTATGTACCACCGTGTTTCAAGGTCACGGAGACCCACAGCTCATATCTATGGCTTTAGAGAGAGTGAAAAACGAGGTTGTATATTAAGTTTTTACGTCTTCCATTTCTTCATAAAGCTGGTCGGAGGATGTGGATCAACTACACCAAAAGGTTGCTGATGTTAACACAGAATCGAACTGACGGCTTCCATGCGATAATTAGGAAGTAACTTGCATCTTTGGTGACCAATGGCAACAGCATTTTAAAAATAGTCGCGTAGAGCGCTCTTTTCTCTTTTTTTAGGCGTTTTGTGGAGAGGATGGCAGAGTAAAAAACTTGAGTCATCTTCTATGCATTTGGCTTAAAACAATATAAGTAATTATTACAATATGGTAAAGCAAGTTCATTAACATTGCAGATCTATCGTTAGCTGTGAAATTGAAATAAATAAATAACTATTATTTGCAAATCTTGAAACCAAATTGCACTTGAACATGTGGTACAAATTATATTTGTGAGGCTAAAAAGGCAAAAAAAATCTAAGCGTATTCTGAAGTGGATTGTAAAAAAAAAAAATACGCAGCGCTGATATTCTTATGGAGCTTGTGATACGACGGACGCACAAATCATTTGGCTTCGGTTTTGTCATAATATTACAAATACACGTGATACATACTGTCTTTAAATTCATCACATCTGCCATATAAGCAACGTCCTCCGCAGCATTCACTCTCGATGGTACACTGTGGATATAAAGTTTTGTGTTAGCATAGCATAAGCATAATCAGCCTTTTAATGTTCCCACTGCTGGGACTAAATGTCTCCTCTCTAGGAGAGGGAAAGGGCCGTAATCCACCACGCGGGCCCAGTGCGAGTTGGTGAATGTCACATGTCTTCGAATTTTTGGTTCTAGGACATGCCAGTTTCCTCACGATGTTTCCTTCACCGTTTTGAGAGCAGAGGTGATGAAATAAATTACACAAAGTAATGCGCCTGGCTGGGTTTGAACCCGCGATCTACGACTTGTAAGTCAGAGCCGTTACCACTCGGCCACCACTGCTCTCACGTTTTGTGTTAGTGTTTGATAAACATATATATATTATGTTGAAAAGTCAGATGAACCCAAATGCGCTACTTGCTTGCATTTCAAAAAGCCAGATAAGCACGTCACGGGCGCTGCTGACTGTCCAGCGAAAATAATAGCCGAAAAAGGTATGCAAATTAACTCCTATAATAACTCCATTGATTATGAACGCGAAAACCATATACTCAAGTCTCTTTTTTGTAGGTGGGAAATCATCTAATGACATCTCCCGCCCTTGGGCGGAGTGGAAGGACGTGTCAGACTTTTACTGACTAAAACCCTGTTTCTTCTATGCCTTCGTTACAGGGCCCTGGGATTCTCTTTTGCACAACCCATGACCCCAGTAGGCTTCGACCCTGCTGGGCCCCTACGGTTTTACTGACATCTTGAGGCGCGCGTGGAACACTACGCGTCGGTAGAATTTCCACAAAATATAATGCCGTATTTTCTTTGGTTACTGCTCCGCTCCCGTGGGTTGAATCGTAATGTTATATAGCATATAGCCTTTCTCGATTAAAGGGCTATCCATAACTAAAACAGTTTTTTTTATTCGAACCAGTAGTTTCCGTTTGCGTTCAAACAATTAAACAAACTCTTGAGTTTATTCGTTTTTGTTTTCGTATTATCTTTTTAACCATTTGTACAATAAATAAGCAGTAAAAAAACCATGTATTTAGTAATTTTGCCTAGAAACCTGGTAATAAGGTTTTAATTAAACTATACTTGAACTATAGTTTTTTTAATGCATCTAAAATTATAGCACGTCTATAATACGCAAGCAAACTGAATTCTTTCAGGGTCTGTGTTAAAGCACGGAAATAAATGTGTTAATTATGATTTATCTAACTATACTACATCTTGTGGTAAAAATAAATTTATATCGTAGTTGAAATTATAATTAAAATAACAATTAAAACTCATTTCTTTTCGCCTCACCTTCACCCCGCTCGCTACTGTTAACTAATACAGCACTTGATTATAAAGTTTTGCTGTGACACTAAATCTGAAACATCAAAACAAAAAACAATGTTTCATGCAAAAATGCATGAAACTGATGTTTTTATTTGCTATTAAGTACTTATCAAAAAGTTTTAAATACCTCACCCCCTGAAAGTCTAATGACATGAATGACTCAAAGCAGACAGTACAATCGAAATACTCATTAAGTAACAGACTACCCACACGATGGGGTAAAAGTCTAAGTATGGCAATATTAATTGCACATAGCTGTAGTAATGCACTTATTTCGAACTATCGCTATCTCATACTGCATACGCTGACGACTTGTCTACCTCTGTTCTCTGTCTACGATTAAAACAATGTAATTTTAGCACCGTCTCTAAAAAAACGCTAAATAATTTTTTTGTACGTTAGTATCCTTATCATAATAAATTATTTCATATTTAAGACTGGTTTAGTGCCTGTATAATTGCTATTTGAATCTGAAAATTCGGAGAATCTATTCGGGAGATGTCACGATTTTGTAAAAGTACTAGAAAATAATCGAAAACGTTAGATGACATTTAGTTGGTCTTATTATTATCAACAATTTATTAATACTTGTAAAAATACACAATTACTAAATACGTGGTTTTTTTACTGCTTATTATTTGTACAAATGGTTAAAAAGATAATACGAAAAAAAAATAACAAATAAACTCAAGAGTTTGTTGGATTGTTTGAACGCAAACAGAAATTACTGGTCCGAATAAAAAAAACTGTTTTAGTAATGGATAGCCCTTTAATCGAGAAAGGCTATATGCTATATAACATTACGCTACAACCCACGGGAGCGGAGCAGTAACCAAAGACAGCTAGGTTTTATTACAATCAGACGCAATATCGAACAAAGTAGTTATTTCTCAAAACAGCGGATTAAAAAGTGGTTAAATCACTAACAGTTTCCTCGGTATCACCATCTTGCTCATTGGCAAATACGAGCACACAGCCAACCAATAAAATTGTAATAATCTTCATGTTTTTCTATCACAGGTCACCTTACTACAACTCTCAAGACACGTATGAAGAGAATCGTCTCGAGGTATCGTTTTTATTTGCACGTGTTATTATTCAAAATGGTCGTATCTACGCACGTGACCTTCACCATTAAAAAAGTATTAAATAATTAATAAAACGTTATCATTTGTATTCAACGAGTATATTTATAGAATAACAAGTTGAAACAAACGACACCGTAGCTCGGTTACGAAAAGTATATAGTAAGTAAGTATGTATCGCACCTCCGCCGCAATTAAAGGAGCTGGGAGTAATTGGTCCAGGTGTCGAATCCAAATAAGTACACTGTCACTCTTTAATTCATAGTGCAGGTTTCCTATTTAGCAAGATATAGTTCCAAATTATCATTTCTTTCTAGGTGTTGAGTAGGCCCGAGCTTGCACTCAATGTCCAGAAGTAAATTGTCACAAGTCTGTGGAAACTTGTAAGTCAGTATTACGGTCATTCATTTCTTTCGGAGGTTTTCTAATCATACCGTGTAATTTTGTCCTAATTTCTCTTTCAAACATGAGAACAAACAGAGAAACATCATAAGGGCCAGGCGTTGCCCTGAGACCCATTTTGACTTTATGTATTTGGTCCACAATTCCACCTGTCTCTTTTTGAAGTATATGTAGTGACTGCTTAACTGTTTTTACTAATCGTTCCGGCTGTCCGTTTGTAGCGGGGTGGTAAGGAGCGATTGTTTTGTGTATTATACCATTGTTGGATAAGAAATATTCAAATTCCTGTGAAACAAATTGTCTGCCGTTATCTGAGATCAGTGTGTAAGGTAATTCGAAAGTGCTAAAAATGTCTTGTAACTTATAACAGAACGAGCTCATAGTATTCTTCGTTGGTACGATCTCTATCCATTTTCTGTAGGCGTCGACTATAATAATCAATAATTGATAACTTGATATGGGACCTGCAAAATCGGTTATAATTAATAGGTAGCACATAGCTCTATAACATATTCTATAGACATGTCTGTAATGCATTTTCTGTGAATATAGGCTATATGGTCTTCTTGTGACGGACGGGAAAATACGGATCCCTACACTGAGCGTGGTCCGACACGCTCTTGGCCGGTTTTTTAATTATTATTGATAGGTTTGCACTTAACCTCTGTCTCACCTGATGGTGATAATCGAAGGTAAAGCACTAGCCTAGAAGTAAATATATATAAAAAACAGTATATTGTTTTTATCCATAGAGTGGGTTTCCCTTAGGATACATTTCTCCATTCTCGTAGGTGGAGCCGCTAGCAAAAGCTATATTAAAGCTTTGTTTAACATAAATTAAACTGAACTTAGTCCACCATCACGCGTTGCCTCAGGCTCACACTCCGAATTATGAAATCTTAATTACGTCTAGAATAATAATTAAAAATTGAGTGTTTGTATATGAGTCACGTACATATTTTCTGTAACTTTCAAATGAATGTTAATGCATTCCTATATTACAGTTATCTTAACCGTTAAATTTATTTCATACAGGTCTTGTTTCTATAACACTGATAATAATTATTTACGAACATAATTATTAGCTAGCGCTAGCGATATTATAGAAGATTTTTTTTGCGGATGTGACGCATTTTTTTCCAATGTGTATAAGACTCTAGGATCACTTCTGTGTCCCTGAGCACTTGTGTTTACTGTCACAGCCTATATGCAATTTATTTATAAGCTAACTTTTGCCCACGGCTTCACCCGCGTACATAAAATATAGCCTAAGCCACTCAAGAATAAAGCAGCTTTCTATTGATGAAAAAAATTTTAGCAATCGGATCAGTACTTTCAGAGGTTTTGGTTTTGTGCTATCGGCGTGTGTTTGTACACTAAGTTTCCACTTCATACAGGATACCTATTTAATGAGAACATAAATATTAATTTTAATTAAAAAGGAAAGTTCAAAACCCATATTAAGCGTGTTCTAACTAAAAAAGCGTATTATAAGGTTAAAGACTATGTCGAAGACACGCTTGTTTGGCAATGACTGCTTCTGCACATGTGGCCCCCTGATAGCTCATAATATTTTGTAAATGTTTCTATTAACTGCTCCACATTTGTTGTAATATTTACTTTTTTTCTTTCAAACACATTGCTTTTGCAATATTTTTTATTTATTATTATTTATTTTACTTGCTTTTATTTATATATCTTTTTTATAATGTGAATGTGAGAACACTGTAGACTCCGCGAATTCTTAGGTTCCTTTTTATTATGATTATTTTTATTGTACTTTTTAGTACAATATTGACCAGTCTACACTGTCCTTACTTAATATCTACTTATACTGTAATATGGAAATATTGTAACAACAATTTTTTTTTAAAAGAGTAATCATGGAGTTTCTTGCCGGTTCTTCTCCATAGGAAACGACCAATTTGGAACCGTGCACTAGCTTCTGACATTTTATAAGTGCCCATGTAGGCCTATGTGAAATAAAAAACTTTGACTTTGAATTTATACTATATGATAATAACAATATTTCACTTTATATGTATGTAGATTTATATTTCCCCTCTATTTATTTATAACTGTAATTTCCATTTATGACTTAGTCCTAAAATTTATTTATATTTATTTCACTAATCTATTAGTACACAATACCGATGCCGACGTCTGTTAGTCGTCACCGGCCCACGCTGAAAATTAGGGCTCATCGCATTTTGCGTGTGGACACGGCATTATGCTGAGCGAACGGCCGTTTTGCTCGGACGTGGCGCATATTGTATGTTATTTTAAATATGTTTTTGTCATGCAAAATGTTTGAAATATGTTAATTTTTAAGTTTGCGCCTATTCTGGCAAATAAAAAGTTTTTCTTTCTTTCTTAGAAACAAACTTTACCTCTTTATAATATTAGTGTAGATATAAATATGCTGATTAGACCTGTAAGAAATATGTATGCGGAAAATGAATAGAATCGGTTTAGTAGTCTTTGCTACAATTAAAAACATCACTTCTTTCTTTTAACTTTTTTATTGTATGTATAGATATGTTTATTACTACAGTTTAAAGATATCCAACGAGTTGTTACGTATTATTATAAGTGACCCTGGGAATTCTATCTACAAAAAAAGCCTATTGGTTTGCAACTGGGACACTCAAGGAGCACTGAAGTAGTATCTGCCGCGTCACAATTCAACCCACAGCTCTCTGATTTTATGCAGAGTTTGTCAGCTGGAAAAAATATAAAAGTTAACATACATACATAAGCTCACGTTTTTTTTACCAGGAAGGTAGGCAGAAGCTAAAGAATGCCAGCTGCTACTAACTTTACAGACTTATTTTTACGTTTACGTTCATACATACAACTGTGGCCTGTTTCTTGAGTTGAGAGATCATTAAATAACTTCTCCCACTATGCATGGAGCGAGAGGGAGTGTTAGAATTTTACTGACTAAAACCCACCCATGTTCTTTCAGTTACCTATTGTGTTACAGGGCCACGGTAACCCACAGCCCGAATCTATGGCTTTAGAGAGAGTGAAAAACGAGGTTGTTTATTAAGTTTTCACGTTTTCCATTTCATCATAAATCTGGTCGGAGGATGTGGATCAACTACACCAAAAGGTTGCTGGATGTCTTGCGTGTCCAATCAATAATATTTTTAGAAGGTTATTCAGACTGCCCCAGTTCTGTAGTGACTCAAAGATGTTAACACAGAATCGAACTGACGAATTCCATGCTATCATTATGAAGTAACTTGCATCTTTGGCGGCAGACCAGTAGCAACAGCATTCTAAAAACAGTCGCGTAGAGGATTTTTTCCTCTTTTTTTAGACATTTTGTGGAGAGGATGGCAAATTAAGAAACTTGAGTCATCTTCTATGCGAAATGCTTAAAACAATATAAGTAATTATTACAATATGGTAAGGCAAGTTTACTAACATTGCGGATCTATTGTTAGCTGTGAAATTAAAATAAATAAATAACTATTGTTTGCAAATCTTGAAACCAAATTACACTTGAACATGTGGTACAAATTATATTTGTGAGGCTAAAAAGGCTTCTATCTCAACATATTCTGCAGTGGATTGTAAAAATAAATAACGCAGCGCTGATATTTTTATGGGGCTTGTGATAAGACGGACACATCCTCTGGCCTCGTATACTATCATAATATTACAAATACACGTGATACATACATGTATAATTTTTACACCCATCACATTCGCCGTAGAAGCAACGTCCTCCGCAGCATTCCGTGTCGACGTCACACTGTGGATACAACGTTTTGTGTTAGTGTTTGACTAGCATATAGATAATTTTTTTTTTTTTATTCTCGATAGGTTCGCGCTTGACCGCCATCTCACCTGATGGAAAGCGATGATGCGGTCGACGATGGCACGCGCTTACCTAGAAGTAACCTATTCACTCTTGACTTAAAGATTACCGTATTATTATTATGTTGAAAAGTCAGATGAACCCAAATGCGCTACTTGCTTGCATTTCAAAAAGCCAGACAAGCACGTCACGGGCGCTGCTGACTGCCCAGCGAAAATAATAGCCGAAAAAAGGTGTAAATTGACTCCTATAATAACTCCAGAGATTATTATTTATTTATTTATTTATTAAACTTCATGCAACATAAAGTACAAAGGCGGATTATGAACGTGCGAATAGCGCCATTAATGAGTTACTTATTTAGACTTTTTTATGATAAACAATTTAAATGATTTTTCTGTATCCGAGTCTAAATAAGTTTGTGAAACTGAAAACTACAAACAATATCTTTCCGGCAACAAAACTACGGTTTAGGAGAACACATCATTATCTACAACAAATGTTGCGACAGCATAATGTCTAAGTTTTATAGTTATCTATACTTATAATAAATCTGTACAAAAGAAAATTCTATACATTGAAAATATCAAAAAAATAAATGGTGAGGGGTGTTACTAGACCGACACCAAACCCAAAAATGTGATTAAAAAATATTTGTCTGTCTGTCTGTCTGTTTGTTCAGGCATCACGCAAAAACTACCGGTTCGATTACGATGAAATTTGGTATAATTATTCTTTTTTATCCTGACCACCACACTGGGTACTTTTTATCTTTTTATACTGTACCAACTGTAAATAATAAGTTCGTCGTAGGTTACGTCACCCGCAGTGGACTTCACTAAGGGGTGGTGCACACGGCTAAGACACTATAATATTTTATCTTAAGATACAATATCGCCCGCCATACAATTCAATGGACTATCACACACTATGAAGATAATAAATAATATTTTCGCATCTCAAAAAACCTAATAAAACCCATTTTCGACTTCTACGCGGATGAAGTCGCGGGTAAAAGCTAGTGTCACAATAGCTGTTTAAAAACAATCTAATTTAAGCACCGTCTCTAAAAAACGCTAAACACTTTTTTGTAATAATCCTTATCAAAATAAATTATGCCTGTATAATTATAAATTTTATAAAGTTATTTTAAAATTGTTCCTTTTTTCATGTTGGAGTTTAATTTATGTTAGTAGTTTAATTGTTATTTTTGTTTTTTATTTCAATATTTGTACGCCTTCACGGCAAAACATAGCGCACATATATAATAGCCTAAGATCTTTATGTAAATACCTATGTTTCACAAATAAACATTCTGATTCTGATTGCTATTTGAATAATTCAATTCGGACAATTATAGGGAGACATTACAATTTTAAAAATGTACTAGAAAATAATCAAAAACGTTAGATGACGTTTAACTGGTCATATTATTATCAACAATTTATTAAATACTCATACAAATAAGTAGGTTTGTACTTATACTTTGTAGGTAATACATGTATTTTTTTACTGCATATTAATTGGACAAATGTTTAAAAAGATAATACGAAAAAAAAAATCAAATAAAGTTCAAGAGTTTTTTTGATTGTTTGAACGCGCTAATTTAAGAAACTATTGGTTCGTATAAAAAAAAATATTAGTGTTGGATAGCCCATTTATCGAGAAAGACTATATGTTATATAACATTACGCTACAACCCACGGGAGCGGAGCAGAAACCAAAGACGCGAGTAAAACCGCGGGTGACAGCTAGTTGTTATTACAATCAGACGCGATATCGAACAAAGAAGTTATTTCTCAAAACAGCGGATCGAAAAGTAGTTAAATCACTAACATGTTCTTCGGTAACACCATCTTGCTCATTAGCAAGCACGAGCACGCAGCCAAGCAATAAAACTGTAATAATCTTCATGTTTTTCTATCACAGGTCACCTTACTACAACTCTCAAGACACGTATGAAGAGAATCGTCTCGAGGTATCGATTTTTATTTGCACGTGTTATTATTCAAAATGGTCGTATCTACGCACGTGACCTTCACCATTACAAAAGTATTAAATAATTAATAAAACGTTATCATTTGTATTCAACGAGTATATTTATAGAATAACAAGTTGAAACAAACGACACCGTAGCTCGGTTACGAAAAGTATATAGTAAGTATGTATCACACCTCCGCCTCAATTAAAGGAGCTGGGAGTAATTGGTCCAGGTGTCGAATCCAAATAAGTACACTGTCACTCTTTAATTCATAGTGCAGGTTTCCTATTTAGCAAGATATAGTTCCAAATTATCATTTCTTTCTAGGTGTTGAGTAGGCTCGGGCCTACTCAACACCTAGAAAGAAATGATTTTTATTCACAATTACAATTTACTTCTGGACATTGAGTGCAAGCTCGGGCTTGCACTCAATGTCCAGAAGTAAATTGTCACAAGTCTGTGGAAACTTGTAAGTCAGTATTACGGTCATTCATTTTTTTCGGAGGTTTTCTATTCATACCGTGTAATTTTGTCCTAATTTCTCTTCCAAACAGGGAAACACCAGAAGGGCCAGGCGTTGCCCTTAGACCCATTTTGACTTTACGTATTTGGTCCACAATTCCGCCTGTCCCTTTTTGAAGTATATGTAGTGACCGCTTAACTGTCAAATGCAAACTTAAGCAATATCACTTAAGTAATATTTAAGAATGTTTTTCTTTACTTACTTAAAGATCTAAAGTTTTTTGATAAATTGTTATCGATAATAACGTTCATACATAAAAAATCCGTTTGTATAATTCTGATGTTGAGAATGGATTCATGATAGCACGGGTTTAAACCTTTGTGGTTTTTGGTTGCTATTTAACCTATAAAATAGTATTCTTCGTATTAATTATAATAAATAAAAATAAAAAAAATGTATATATAATATGTTGACAAATATCTCTGTATGTTACTATGTACATAACAAATATTTGAATGCTAATACTTAGCAAAACATGTTTGCTCTTAATTGTTCTCCTTTACTAATTACTATTATTTTCTTCAAAAGTGTTATTATTAATTCGCTTAAACTTTCAATTGTTAATTGGCCTAGTATGTTCTTGTTGAAAACTTCGACACTTTCTTGGGTGCGTACATTGTCTCCTATAAAGCTCAATTCATCAGAGTCAGTCGTTGTTTCATCTGAATTTCGTATTATTCTCTTCGTAATGACGTAGCAAAATTATTGCAGATTGTGCCAATAAACTATAATTAATTTTTGTTTTCATTTATTATTATTACTACAAAAGAATAGAATTTTCTAGGTTAAATAGCAACCAAAAACCACTAAGGTTTAAACCCGTGCTACCATGAATCCATTCTCAACATCGAAATTATACAAAAGGATTTTTTATATGTGTACGTTATTGTCGATAACCATTTATAAAAACTTTAGGTCTTTAAGTAAGAAAAAAAAACATTCTTAAATAATACTTAAGTGATATTGCTTAAGTTTGCATTTGACATTTTTGTGTGTAATAATTTTTTTTATTTCTGAGGGTAGACTATTAATAAGTCTCGGTACAATATACCCAGTAGTTCGCTCGCCATACGTATTGTTGGCGCGCTGAGTACGAAGCCTATTCTCAGAAATTGCCCGAGTGCATACAGGATGTTCGATTTTGTTTATTAGATGTTTATTGAAAAAAAATTCTTATAGTAACAAAAAAATTATTTGAGTATGAACTGTTAAGACATTACAGTGTTTAAAGAGGCTATATAAATCGTCGTAAAATTGATTTCTAATTTTGGGAGATACTATTTTTTTTTAAATTTCAAGTTGAATTTTGTAAATACTATCAAGATAGATTTTATAGGTACGACCATAGGTAAGGCCATACTGGATGTAGGATTCCGCAAGTAGAGTTGGGTTCTTTCATGTATTATTTTGATGACATAAACGAGCATTTCAGTTGAGAGTTTGTCATGCTCACTCAAATGTCTCACTAATGGTGGCGCGTGTGATGGATCATTCGGTTCCCTTCAAAATGGTTGAGCTTAGTGGTGCTAATATTAGCGTCATGTCCGTGAAAGAGCGCTGTCAGTTGTGACTGGTCATCTCTTAGCTGCCAGTTGCTATTTTAATATCTATATTTAGTTTTTATTTTTACTTTATTTGCATTGTTCTCACATGATAGCGAAAAGAAACATGTAACAGAGATATTTGTAATTACAAAACATGATTGAAAAGAGTGTCCATGGAGTTTCTTGCATATTCTTCTACATAGAGATTTACGCTTTGGAATGTGAAATTAGCATCATTTTTTATTCTGACTGACTGACCTCTTTACTTTTCAAAAGTGCCTGTAAATGGTTTATTTGAAATGAAATGCTTCTGATTTTTTTTATTTTGATGAAAAGTTAAAAAAAAATAAAAATAACGAGAACAAAACTACAAAAACTCAAAAAGTGCTTATGTTCTCAGTAAGAAGCAAACTTGAACTCTGCTCGCCAGCCGAAGTTTGCTATATGCTATATAGGGACCAACCGTGATTAACTCGTATATTACTACACTCGTATTGGTTCCAATAGCACTCCAGTTTGTATCTCTTATAGCGTTGTTATTTGTGATAGTTAAGTTGAGATAACAGTATCACGAGTTACTCGCAATAATAAGATGATAATTGTAATTAGAACTAAAGGACTAGTTTTCTAATTAAAAAAAATAATTAAAGTAACGGAGCGCGATGTTTACGTGATAGCTAGCAGCATCTGTCATCAGACATCATAATACTCTCGTACCTTAGAATACAGTCATCTAGACGTATTAATTCATTTTCTTTGTATCTAGTTTCTTGTAGAGGCTGACCTAATTTAAGTAATCCACTGCTTTCACCCTATCTGGCCACGGTAGGTTTAGAAGGTCGTCTCATAGGAGATTCTAAAGAGGAGGTCCTAGTACTGATCCCTGAGGGCAGCCTATAGTAGACCGCTTCCACACCACCTGGTCGCCCGTAAATAGTCCGATGCGCCAATCTGTAAAATAACTTACCGAAATTCGGTATATTTTCGACAGGCATCCGCCCAGCTTTACTTTCTTCAGGACCATGAGCCACCAGGCGTTGTCGAAGGCCCCCGTGATGTCTAAAAGAATAACCTGCATATAGTGCGCGTGGAGATGCAACGCCTGGGCGAAACTTCGCTGCCGCGACAATTTGCGGCATGGCAGACAGAGTTCTGGCGGGATTTCATGTTGAAGTGGAGACAGCGACTGTCGCAACCCAGTGCTGGGCACGCCACAATTATGGCGGTAAGTCCCCTCTTTGAGTCCTTGCTGGAAAGACCTCACGGCGTCCTTACCTTCCGCATAACGCAGGTCCTCACCGGACATGGTTCATTCGGGAGGTTCCTGCACCGGATTCGCGCGGAAGGAACGCCCGGGTGTCACTATTGTATGGACTGCCCGGAGGGACACAGTGGTGCACACGGTGGAGGTGTGCCCCGCTTGGGTAGAGCAACTCTGTATCCTCGTGAGGGCGATCGGCGGCGGTGTACCTCGCGCCGGGCCTTGGTACAGGCCATGATCCGGAGCGAGGAGGAGTGGCAGGACCGCCTGCCACTCCTTTTGTGAAGCAGTAATGCTAGCAAAGGAAGCGGTCGATCGCGTGTGGCAACGGTCCTCACGCCCCAACCGACGCCGGGATTCCGATCACAATTTCCGTAAGCGCGGCTTGCGGACGGCGAGCGATAGGTAACTGTCCGGACCGAGCCCAAGTCGTCGACGGCACGTACTATTCCACGCGCACCTCATGGATATGTCAGCAACAACAAGGGTTTGATTCTAAAAGGAAGACTTGGCCCTGGTACGAAAGGCAACAAAAGAACAGGAGTGGGTTATTAGTCATCAAAACTCTGACACTTTCTCCCACTCTGCCCAAGAGCGAGGGATGTCATAAGATGATTTTCCCAAAAAAAAAAACCTGCACATAGTTTTCCGAGAAGTCCAACCCGGTCCAAGATCGCGTTAAGTGCCGTGACCGTCGACTTACTCCTCGAAAAATCATTCTGATAATACGAGATGTTACGATACGGGCAAGGAGCGCACGTGATAATTAGGCGTTCCGGTATCTTTCCTAAAATCAGGAGTCATGGTTACTCAAGACCGACCTTACTATACTACTTACTATAGACCGGTTGGTCTATACGCATTTGGGTCCGAGAATGGCCGGTTATTGTCCTTTGGCAAGACGACCAGACTACCTATTTTCCAGACGTCAGGTTGAGGAAAGTTGATTTCATTGTGTTTCGTACAGACTCAAGTATTTCGGGGAGTGAGCATCGGAATTTCACAGTTTAATTCCGCTAAGTGCGTTCCATCATCAAACCGCGAAGTATGGTATTTCACTAATACGTACAAAACGTTTTGGGAACACATTCATTGTGCATACAGCGAAGGAGTGGAATTCCCTGCCGGAGTCTGTGATTCCGTTCCTATTTTGTTCCTATTTCCATTCCTATACCGTTATTATTGTGTTCCAATTACGTTCTAATTCCGTTTCAAATTCGTTCCATTTTCGTTTCAATTCCGTTTCAATTCCGTTCCGGTTACGTTCCGTTTCTGCTTCAATCCCTTTCCAATTCCGTTCTTACTTCGTTCCAATTCCGTTCCATTTTCGTTTCAATTCCGTTCCAATTCCGTTCCGGTTACGTTCCGTTCCTGTTTCAATCCCTTTCCAATTCCGTTCTTACTTCGTTCCAATTCCGTTCTAATTCCGTTCCAATACCGTTCCTATTACGTTTCCCATTCCGTATCTATTCCGTACCCATTCTCAGTTCCATAAGTCGGTCAAATGTAGAGTTTTTAAGTTAAGAGAGAATAGATTACTTGAAACAAGCGTGCTCCAACGTCGACCGTATCGTCGCTTACCATCAAGAGCATAGCAATAACTTCAAAAAAGATGACTCTAGAAAATGAAACCACATCTGATGTATTGTTGGTTTATTAGCAGTCTTAACGACTTCAACTCCTGATGGTATTTCGTTAAAAAAATGTGTGGTACAATGATTGTATGTTGCATAATTTTTATCTATCACTAATTTTAATTAATATTCAGAACTAGCTTTTGCCTGCGGCTTCACTCGCGTGAATGTAGGTTTCTCCATACAAACTTTGGACCGCCGCTTCATCCCCTTAGAGAGTGAATTTTGGAAAATACTTGCTTAGTGCTCACCTACGTCATAAAAGGAAATCTTGTGCAAAATTTCACGCTCCTAATGGCAGTAGTTTCGGCTGTGCGTATATGTCAGTCAGTCAGTTTCCCCTTTTATATATATAGATTAGAGGGTTACATGTAAAGAGAACATGTGTCTTCAAATGGTTTCAAATAGGTATTACCATGAACAATCTCGTTATTTAATATCCCAGTGTGCTATAATAATTTAATGCTAACATGGAAAATTATTTCAACAGCTATAAAGAAGTTCCCTTGACATATTAAACACCTCTTCATGTTGATGAAGTTTTGGGCCGCGGCTAGGCCTAGTGTAGACTAGGCCTAGCCGAGGCCCAAAACTTCAAAGTTTACACGTCAATAGTTGTTTTCTGTTCACCTCATTCGAATCAACGAACTTTCGGGGTGTTTGGACTTCAAATGTCAATGAATTCTGTTTGAGCCTTGAATGGGCTGATTTGATATTGAATTAGCGCTAGTGTACAATGATTCGAGAAGAATTGTGTTCGTTTGACCTTACAATTGTTGAAATATAGGTAAGTAAAAGTAAGTAAGTAATAATTTATTGCGCAATAAAATTATAAGCCTATAAGTAACATCAGTGATGAAACACCAACAATGAAACCCTACAAAATAGGAAACAATCCTGTATCTTGAAGAACAGTTGGTAAATTTTCACATGCATACAGTTTCATAGATTATATAAGTGAACGAAGACAAGTATTTATGTCATCCCTTACAGCTGCAATTTTGCGAAAACGCCTTTCAAATTAATTAATTTCATGGTTCATAGAAAATTAACCGCAAAAGAATAAAAAATTCTGGCAGGATGACTTGTCACCCATCAGCGCCCCAGTATAGAATAGAATAGAATAGTATTTATTTGATGCAGGCAATACAATAAGCAACAACACAAAAAAAAAGTACGGATTTACAATATAGTTGCGCTGAGCGTGCCCGAACCGAAAGGGTCGCCAACTCAGCAATTGCTGGGCGTCAGACAACCAGGGCTGATTTTCAGCTGGCACCCCGCAGTGACGCACGGATGATGGTAAAATATAACATATACATGAACCTATATAAATATAACCTTTACTTAAACTAAAAAATTGATACAAGTGTATTTGTGTGATAATTTTGCTTTTTACAAATATGCCACGGTAGTACAAACTATCTTGCTCACTATATACCCACAATACTTAACAATAATATAATGTCAGGCGACGCGACGATCACCTTGATGATGCATAAACGAGACAGACTCCGTTGCACCGGATCGGCAATTAGCTGCCACCTTGGTCTAAGACAAATAAAATATAAATCTAGGCGAAATTAATTTTGGCTTCCAGAAATAAGTTTAAGTGCAAGGGTTTTTTAGATTACAATTGGAAGTTAGGTGAAACAAAACAAAAGTGAAGTGATACCATGTGGTTCTTGGCGACACAGATGTTACGCGTTCGTCAAATACAGCCTACCCACAACACCTTAATTACCTAGCATTAGGTACAAAACATAATGGTAAGTTTTGTATTACGCAAGCAAATATGAGGATTAAAATTGAAATTCAAAGAATGCATACTTAAATTAGTGATTAATTAGATTATAAATTATTATATAAAAAATAATAATAAATCTAATGAAAAATAAATAGGTATCATCATCATCATTTCAGCCAATAGACGTCTACTGCTGGACGCAGGCCTCCCCCAAATGTCGCCACAAAGAACGGTCCTGTGCGTCTTGCATCCATCGGATTCCCGCAACCTTCACCAGGTCATCGGTCCACCTTGTAGGGGGCCTTCCAACACTGCGTCTTCCGGTACGCTGTCGCCACTATAGAACCTTTCGGCCCCAACGGCCATCTGTTCTGCGAGCATTGTGCCCTGCCCATTGCCACTTAATTTTGGCGATTCTTCGTGCTATGTCGGCCACCTTGGTTCTCCTGCGGATATCTTCATTTCTGATTCGATCACGCAAGGAAACTCCGAGCATAGCCCTTTCCATTGCCCTTTGAGTGACTTTAAGCCTTCTGATGAGGCCTACTGTGAGCGACCACGTTTCGGAACCATATGTAATCACTGGCAACACGCACTGGTCATAGACTTTCGTCTTGAGACACTGTGGTATATTGGATGAGAAGATACCGCGCAGCTTTCCGAACGCTGCCCAGCCGAGTTGGATTCGACGGTTGACCTCTTTCCCGAAATTAGTTCTACCTAACTGAACTGTCTGTCCAAGGTAAACGTACTCGTACACAACTTCGAGTATAGAGTCTCCAACCTTGATAGGAGTGGGTGCTACATGGTTGTTTATCATGACTTTAGTTTTGTTCATGTTCATTTTAAGACCCACTCTTTCGGAAGCTCTACTGAGGTCATTTAGCATTGTGCTGAGCTCTTCCACAGTCTCAGCCATGACTACTATGTCGTCGGCAAACCGAAGATGAGTGATGTACTCGCCATTGACATTGATGCCTAATCCACTCCAGTCCAGAACCTTGAAGACATTCTCCATTGCGGCCGTGAACAGTTTCGGAGAAATAACGTCTCCCTGCCTCACATCCCGCTGCAGGAGGACAGGTTTCGAGGTCTGGTCCTGCAGTCTGACTGACACAGTGGCGTTTTCGTACAAACACTTCAGCACCTCGATGTACCGATAGTCAATCTGGCACCGTTGGAAAGCCCATGCATTGGGGGGGGGGGGGGGTTTGGACCATAACCCGCCACGCTGGTCCAGTGCGTGTTGGCGGGTCGCCATAGCCTCGTTTGTTTGGCGGGTTATGGTCCAAATAGGTATATTTTGCTGAATTATATAATTATACGATTTGTCAATATTATCATCATTAAATTCGATTTGCAAACTCAAAATGAAATTCTTAAGTCTAGCCTTAAACGTACTTATATTTTTTAGGTCCCTAATGGGTTGGGGAATATTATTCCAACATTTGGAGGCCGCGTAGTACGGTGATGTGGAGTAGCCAGTTGCTGAGCACAACGCCTGGCCTTGCGCTGCCGATGACCATTTACCCACGTAAGCTTCGAGTGACGGGCATTTATTTTTGATGACACCAAAAAGAAGACAAGCTAAGTGTAACTTCCGACGTGATTTCATTTTTAGTATGAACAGTTGCACATTAGTATGAACAGTTGTGCAATCAGTCTGATGTTAACAATATAAAATATTATGTTCATTAATATACAATTTCAGGTAGTGGTTAATTATGGGAAGTGTTTTTGTAAATGTATGGGTTTGGTTATATTATAAAAGGAAATACATACCTATATTGAAAATTCCTGAATAATTCGAAATTGTTAGTTTTAATTTTTTAATGAAATACTCTTTCAGGAATTCATTTTGGGTAGTACTTTAAGAAAGATTTCTCTAGAAGCTTATAAATTAGGCCGGCTTTATATAAAAACCGATCACCGGCGAAATGTCAAGTTAGTTTAAGAAATAAGTAATCAAACAATGAGCTTTCTTTTTAACAATTATATTTTATAAAAAAACAATAATGTACTTGGAAATGTGGGTCCCATCCGTTTTCGCACTGTTTTTTTGCAGTTTATAATAGCTTGAAGTTCTTCAAGTACAAATTTATCATGTCAATCTATCTACACAAATTAGTTTTTATTTTCATGAAAGTGAATAATAAATTCAAACATAAACACAAAGAGATTTAGATTAAATCTAAAGTAACATTTAAGAAAAGCTGAAAACCGACCTAAGAATTATGGCAAACAGCGTCGGAGAGGAGTCATGGACACAATGGATGACCTAATTAGTTACTACATTTTATGATTAGGTATAATACTGAGAGCTTGCTTTGTGAATGCAGCGTAATTAGGTATACTGAGTGCTGTGAAATTAAATTATCGACCTCCTTGTTAAACCTGGGTTTTTTTTTCGGTTGGAAAATCATCCAATGACATCTCCCGCTCTTGGGCGGGCGGGAGATAGACTCAGGTTCTAGGTCAGACTTTTACTGACTAAAAACGCACTCCTGTTCCTTCATTGCCTTTCATACCAGGGTCGATTCTTCCTTTTAGAATCAGACCCTTGGCCCCAGTAGGCTTCGACCTTGCTGGGCCCCTACAGTTGCTGACATCTCCTTAAGGTGCGCGTGGGCATGGTCCGGACAGTTACCGGAAGGTCGGACGGCGACCTACTCATTGCTCGACGTCCGCAAGCCCGCACCTACGGTGGCTGGGGCGCAAAGGCCATTGCCTCGCGCGTGCACTTGCAGCCTCCTCCTTTGCTAGCATTACTACTTCGCAGAAGGAGGCGACCGCCTGCCACTCCTCCTCCGCCGATCGCCCACGAGGACACGGCAGTGCTCATCCAGGTGGGGCACACCTCCACCGAATGCTCCACCGTATCCTCTGGGCGGTCCACATAATGCAATGGTGACACTCGGGCGTTTATTTGCATGAATCTGGTGCAAGAACCTCCCGAACTTACCATGTCCTTTGAGGATTTGCGTCATGCGGAAGGTAAGGACGCCGTGAGGTCTTTTCAGCCATGTATATACACATACACATATCACTAAGTGTTTTCTACAACCCGGGAATCTTTAAGTTAAGAGTGAATAGGTTACTTCTCGGTAAGCGCGCTCCATCGTCGACAGCATCGTCGCTTTCCATCGGGTGAAATATCCATCCAGAATATTCCATCGCTCAAGCGCGAACCTATCAAGAATAAAAAAAAAATGTTAAGATGGTTTTTAAGGTATGTATTTCTGCCACTTTCGTATACTTTAATAAGGCAATAACTACATGCAACTCGTTGGCAATAGAGTTAAGCATGTATTTTGGTTTAAAGTGCTAAATAAAATACTGCAAGTAAACTGAAATTTAAAAAAAAATCTTGAAGCTCGGGAAGAAGTCAAACATGGACTTTAACGTCAAAGTACATCACGTTCATATGACCACGTCCATCATAGAAAATGGTATAGCGACAGAGGTAGATAATTTGTTATATCTCGTTTTTATAATGATTTTAGACTTAGCATTAATTTTTTTGCACAGGATGATGCAAAGTTAAAATACCTATCCAACGACCTAGTAACACACATACCTAGCTATTGGAAGGTGGGACCAGGATTGAGTTGATAAACTGGTTAGATAGAAGTAAATATTTTTTATGCATTACTATTTTAAACCCCCATTATTAAGTGGATTTTCATGCATTTCACTTGAACTTAACTTATTAGATTTAATTTTTGTGAAAAGCTCAAAACCCTTAAATTGTTATCTCTGACGTTACACATGGTAAATTCCTTGGCACTTAATACAAATATACATAAGTTACAATCATAAATTACATTCCAAATCACTGACCATTTAACTTATCTACCAAAATGAATCATCCGACTTGAGGCTAGCATTATCTTGGCCAGTCTTCCTCAAACTTGTGGAAGCTAGAATCAGTGGCGTAGCTAGGTGACTAACGGCCCTGGGGCAAGAAAAAACTGGGGGACCTTTTTACATGGCTTATACTGACTAAAATGAGTTGCCATTATTAGTGTTGCAATTTATTTTATCTAGATTACAAATTTCGGTCAATTTCTCGGTAGTTCAAAAACAGGTTTGCTAATGAGGTTTTGGAGGCCCCTTAAGGGCCCCGGGGACCCACCTAGTCCTTCGGTAGCTACGCCATGGCTAGAGCGTTTCCAATACTATGACAGAACAAATTGTTTCTTAGCCATGTTCAACATGTTATTACTTGAGAAACTTTAACTTGTAAGTCAGATAAGTAGGAAGGTACGTATTTGCGTTCACCTTGCGAAGTTGAGATTTAAAATGGCGGATCTAGTTGGTTTTCGGAGAAGTTATGCTGTTCCTGATTGTAACATTTCTTACTCATTGGGATTCTTGTTTTCAAAGGCAAGACTTTAAAGGTGTTTTCTTCAGTGCTGCGAACAAAAGAGGTCGTCGACATCTAGATACTACTAAAAATTTATGTGTTAATATGTGGAGCGGTAGTGACAAGTTAAACCTCATGGTTTCAAATTCAAGCAGACGTTCTAGTTTTTAACTGATCTCAAAAAGAAAGAGGTTCTATGTTCGGCTTTATGTATTTTTTTATGTATGTTGCGGACCGGTTTTGAAAATTATTTTTTAATTGAAATGTGATCCCATAGAAATACTGTTATGATCTGATGATGAACTTCGAAGATATGGAACTGAACTCCTCATAGGATCACAGCAGAACTGTTGTAAAAAGTAAATTTGCTTTGTTTACGCGATGACTTTAAGTTTGACTGAGGGGTACTTTTAGTTGTGGTACCGCAACTAAAAAATGTAAAACAAAAAACATTTTACAAAAAAATACAACCGACTTCAATGTAAAAAACTACGCAAGTGCGAGTCGGACTCGCGTCCTGAGGGTTCCGTACAAACTTACCTATGTAAAGAGTTCCATTCCTGATTGGAGTCTCGAAGTTTTGTCAAAATCTACTCAAGACTCCAGTCTTGAGTTATTCCCAGTTCGGGCAAAAAGTGCTATTTACTTTTGGCACTAAGCTCTACTTTGTAGCAACCCACAGCTTAAAGAAGTTGGTGGTGTCCTGATCCCCCCGGTCGTCATCCGAAGATAAGAATCAAGGAACAGGTAGTGCTCCTGTGTTTGCGCATGATATATCTCCTGCTTACTTGGCGTATCTCCATTGAGATTAGTCACGTGATTGACAGTCGATCAGGATGGTTAGTAGATATCACTAAATTAAATAGTTTCTTTTTTAATCAGTTCCTAAACTCAGACGTCGATACCAACACAATAACGCTCTTTGTATTACTAGTATTTTGCTTGAACTTTGGTACTAAGGCGACTGTGCCCATAACAGAAATCAATTTGCCATATACTTGAACGTTCCGTAATTAAAGTGACTCATTTAATATTGAAAACAATTTATTCCATCGTTGATTCAACCTACATATTAAAGCTTTAATTAAACCGAGTCTATACCAATGAATATTTAAATTTTGTTTCAATCACGAAGTGTTTTCATAAGGGATTCCAACTTTTGGGTGTGATTGTGGGGTAGGACACCCTTTGTTTTACGAGTAGTTGGGATTCATTTCAGTGGTTCTGTTCTTTATGCCTAGATTGTCGTAAGCAACTTACTTTAATTGTTCATTGATTTCTATTCTCGATATTTATTTGAACTTTGATACCTTTTTTTAAGGTCGTAAATTGTCTTTTGTTATAACTTGGGGTCATAACAAAAGATACATTGTTGGGAAAAAGCGGGTCAGATAGATATGATTGATTGCAGTGTAAAACTTAGAGCTACACAGTTTTCCCATCAGGATTACGTCACTTCATCATAAACAGGTAATATAATTTTTGACTGGCCTGTTAGTCTAGTGGTTAGTGGCCCTGACTGCTATGCCGGAGGTCGTGGGTTCGATTCCCACCTAGGACAAATGTTTGTGTGATGAGCATAATCATTTGTTCTGTGTCTGGGTGTAATTTATCTATAATATGTATGTATTTAGAAATATTTAAGTACGTTTATCAGTTGTCTAGTACTCATAACACAAGCTCTGCTTAGCTTGGGACTAGACGGCGTTGTGTGATAGTTGTGTGTGAATATTATTATTATTATATTATATTATCAGTTATGACGTAACGGTTTCTTTACCACATTGCAACAGTAGATAATTATGAGTAAAATATAGTTAAGAAAATTCGAAACACAAACACGGTTTTGGTTTGAGAGCAGTGGTGGCCGAGTGGTAACGGCCCCGACTTACGAGTTAGTAGGTCGCGGGTTCAAACCCAGCCAGGCGTATTACTTTGTGTAATTTATTTCATCACCACTGCTCTCAAAACGGTGAAGGAAAACATCGTGAGGAAACAAACACAACGAACATCGGGAGGAGCATGTTCTAGAACCAAAAATTCGAAGATATGTGACATTCACCAATCCGCACTGGGCCCGCGTGGTGGATTACGGCCCATTCCCTCTCCTAGAGAGGAGGCCTGAGTCCCAGCAGTGGGAACATTATAAGGCCGACTATGCTATGCTATGCTATAGCTGAACTTTCTCCCATGATATAAAGCCAACCTTCATCAATAGATTCTTCTCTCAAAGTTTTACATGCATCCTACCTGTTGGTGTGTGTTTTATACAAATCCAGTTCTTTTGCTTTACGCCAAAGAGTTCTACAAAAGTGAAAGAAACACCCCGTTATTTTTACTTCTGGGAAGTATTTTTCGTTTTGGAAAGAACAATGGTAAGAGAACAAGTTTTATCAAATCAAGCTAATGGCCAGTCTAAGTTTCGCAAAAGAATCGTCATAATTAGATAAGTGTGGTGCGTAAGTGTAAATACGTAATTGAATAAATAAAAAATATATATTCTCATTAATAAAAATAATAACATAACACAATATGTAATACATTTATATAATAAATTATATAAATGTATTACATATTTTAAGTCATAAAAATCAAACTGTAAGATTCGACTTTCTTCTGTGACTGTACTTATAATAAAATTAGGCAGTGGGTCCAATCGACACATTCAAAATCGGACTGGGTCGAGTGATCCCGCGGACACTAATCGAGCGGGTCCAATCGACCACAGACTCCTAATGACAAATCCCGCTCTTGGGCGGAGCGGGAGGTAGTGTCAGACTTTTACTGTCTAAAAACTCACTCCTGTTCCTTCTTTGCCTTTATCCCGGGGCCTCGGGTTTCGCTTTCAAACTACCCGTGGCCCCAGTAGACTTCGACAGTTGCTGACATCTCTTTTAGGCGCGCGTGGAACAGTACGCGCCGTCGACGACTTGGACTTGGTCTGGACGGTTACCGGACGGTAGGACGGCGAGCCACCCATTACTCGCCGTCCGCAAGCCCGCGCCTACGGTGGCCGGAAATCGGGTTCGGAATCCCGGCGGCGGTTAGGGCGTGAGGACCGTTGTCTTACGCGATTGGCTGCCTCCTTTGCTAGCATTACTGCTTCGAGGCGACCGCCTGCCACTCCTCCTCTCTCCGGACCTTGGCATGTACCAAAGCCCGGCGCGAGAGATCACTGCCGCCGATCGCCCCCACGAGGAAACTTTGTTCCACACTAGGAATTACTCCTGTATTGTGTGTAAACTCACATACACAAGGCACCCGCACCCAAGAACTATGCCTTCTGGTTGTTGTAAGTTAAGGATTAGAAAGAGTTCCAATATAGATGACATGGTTGCCCATTGGTTGAGCGATTGACAGGATTCAATCGCTCAACCACTGGCACGTGGCACGCAGCACAGGAGTGCTGTGTGTTGCGGGATTAAGGAGGCCCTTGCTCCCATTTAGTGTCATAAAACAGTTACTTTCTGAAACCTACTCCTCGGTAACGGCTGGGTTAATAAATTTGAAAAAGAAAAACCATCATAGATTCATATATAACATTATAAACATATGATATTTTCTTACGACTAATAATTTTGTCAACAAAATAAAAAAATATAACAGCTTGATATTTTTTGCTTGTTTTCTCTATTCCTTCCAAATGGCTTTGATCTTTAGAAACAGGTTTACACAAAAATATACTGGTTAAGTATTCTTCAGAATGTAAATAGCATAATTATGTAAAACTATACACATATAATAAAACAGTAAAATTATTTTGCGATGGTATTAATTGGCGCAAAAACTACTAAACCGATCCTGTTCAAATTTTGCATACATGATCCTTATAGGTCAGGGCAACTTATAGGCTATAAATTATCACGCTATTTGCTAATTTATAGCCTATAAGTTGCCCTGACCTATAAGGATAATTATCACGCTATTTGCTAATTTATAGCCTTTTTTGTTTGTCATTGGTTGAAGAATTACCAGGGGCTACTCAGTTATAAAAAATATAGTATGGGTAGTTGTTTTAACCGTAAATCTATGTTGTGGTTTCTTAATCTTAATAAAAAAATGCTTAAAATTTAAGCAAAGTAATGACATAGTTAAATTTCAACGGAACATTGAATCGAACTGTCCTGTGTTGAGCTGGATAAGCATGTCATAGTGTGTGTACAGATCCCCGAACCCTCAGAACTTTAGTCAATTTGAATCAATAATGGAAGATATTCTAGCAAAACTTGCAGATGGTAAAAAATCCGTAATTATTTGTGGAGATTTTAATATTAATATTTTGGAAAACAATTCAAATAGCAGCAGATTTTTAAGCCTTTTTAAATCATTTAATTTGACTAATGTTTTTACAGAACCAACTAGAGTAACTTCAATCTCTGGAACTTGTATTGATAATGTTTTCTGCAATTGTGACTATTTAGATAAAGCAGTAGTAAATTATCTTCCATCTGATCATAGTGGACAAACGGTAGCTTTTAAGTCTCAAGTAGCACTGGGAAAAACCCAAATTCCATTTAGGCCAATTACCATTGGCAAATTAACATTTAATAGTAACTTAGAAAATAAGTTAAATTTATGACGCCAATAAATTTTATCATAATTTCTTTTCAGTGGTACTCAATGAATTTAATACAGCTTTTGAAAAGAAGTTGAAAAATATTTTCCCTAAGTTTGTGTTTAGTGACTGGGCGACTAAAGGTATTAGGATGTAGTAAGAAAGTAGGGAAAGACTATATGAGCTGTACGGCCTTAAGCCATTCTTTAACACTGATAAATATGTAAACAGATATTCTAAACTTTTCAGAAAGATTTGCAAGGTAGCGAAGGCCCTGTACATTAGCAATAAGATCAAATCGGCAGATAATAAAATTAAGGCTGTGTGGAAAGTTATTAATAGTGAAACTGGCAGGAATATAGTACGCAGCACGGATTTTTTACTGTAGACTTCATATGGTCCCAAAAGCTCTAACATAGAAGTAGCCCAAGAGTTTGTGAATTATTTCACCGATATACCTCTTAGGACAACGGAAGCTCTAAATTCCTCCCCTGAAGCTTCAATTACTTTATTGAAAGCAAACTTGCCAGGCTGTCCAGTTGAATTTCAATTCAAACATATAAACCCTATAATAAATATATAAACCCAAGGCTTTCCGGCAAATCAAAGTCAAATTAACCGACGACTTATGGGCAATGTCTGTTAAAGTATGCTCATTCATAATTGAGAACATAGCACTATACTTAGCTTTAATATTTAATTTTTTTATTAAAACATATTTTTGCAGCACGGGAACAAGCCCAAGATGCGATAGGATTTATCTGTGACCTCTCAAAGGCTTTTGATTTTGTTAATCACGAAACCTTGCTTTTAAAACTAGAACATTATGGGCTAGGTAAACTTGCACTCAGCTTGGTGAAATCTTATTTAATTGACAGGCAACAACAAGTTCAGATAAACGGTGTCAATTCTCCGGGTTCGAAAGTCAAAATGGGTGTACCACAAGGCTCATATTGGGTCCTTTTCTCTTTTTAGTATATATAAATGATCTACAGCACCTATTACAAAAACAACCACATATTGTATTGTTTGCTGACGATATGTCGTTAATTTTTAAGATCAATAGACGTTCCACAAACCTTGATGACTTAATTTTGAATCTCAATTAAATACGCCAAGTAATAAAATAAAATATGAGTTCTTTAAGCAGGGCCAAAGTTCACGCAAAATAGCAGATTTTCAGAGATCTTCATGTAAGAGTGGTTGTATGGAATGTATCTCAGATTGCACGCTCTTAAGACGTCATAGTAGAGTCCCTGTTCCCGAGCAGTTATATTCAAAGTAGACCATACAGCAAATATTACGGGTGTAGCAAGCAATAAAACGCTACGTTCCGGCGGTACAGAGGTAGTACATGCATGTCATTTCAATTCAACGATCCTCGAGGGACCTGCAATAGTATCATGCATTTACGTGTAGGTACTACTTTCCAACCATTTTTAACTTAAAATGGGAGGTCTTGTATGCCTTTTTCATTTTATGTAGTTTGTGGAAATATAAGTAATTCATTTATACTGTTTTTCCACCCTTAAAAAAATGCACAAGTGCTTAAAATAATAAAGTGGGACTAGTAATAACAAATTTTAACATTAGTTCCATTATTCAAATAAAACTGAACTAGTAATTTAAAAAAATATCAGTTTTCCCATCATGGAACTGTTAATGGTACTAGTGACAACGAACCCATGTGTGCCAAATGTCGTCTAAACACTTTCAACCGTTTAAGCGGGAAGGAGGAATAAACATATACATATAAATTTTCGCTTTGATAATAAATTTTGTTCTGATAATGCGTTATTTAATATGTCGATGTACGTTCCTATTACAATTGTACTTTACCTATTTAGATGTAAAAGCCGTCTTCTTCTTTCGATGTAAGCTGTTATTGTGGATTCGAAATAAATCGGGTGAGATTGTAAATTAATTTAGGAATTAGTTGTTTCGTAATAGTCATGCATTTCATCTAAATCTCCCATTACCACATAAAAGGCAATGAATGTTCTTGAAGTTCTTGAAAATGCAATTTATCCACATTAATGCATCAAATAATTACGATCCTGAAATCTTGAAAAATACGCGTTCCTAACATTCTAACAGAAATGTAAGTAAACTGGAATCTAAAGCTAACTAAATACATCTTAATTCATTAAAAGAACTTGTAATTTAATTTGTAATTGACTGGGTTCCTAGTTCGCGTGGCGTCTTGATTGAGTTTTTTGAGAACAGATGCCCTTCTCAATGTTTAATTGATAAGGAGAAGCAATCAATTGCTTCGTTTTCATTGTTTAATTTTATCTCAAAACTTCGCGTCAATTATTTCTTCTCAAGAAAGGACATTGTCTTTTATTTATTTATCAAATTAACTGTTACCTGTGGTTACATAGTGTTTCAAGGGAAAATAAATTTGGGAAATTTTTATTTCTGTTTATTTATAGCATGGTTTATTTGTGTGTCTTTTTTCATCAGGATAATATCTATACAATCTTTTTATAAACTTCAATCAAATTAAAATAGATGTATGCACCTTCGGTAGCTGGAAATTGCCTTGCGATTCCCTTCGCCGGAGCGTCTCCTGCGGTGGTGGTTTGGGCGTGAGGGTAAATAGATAGATAAACCATTTATTTGTTACAACACAAAACATACATAAAAGCACAGTTAAATTATAAAAACTAAGCATCTATACAAATACAAACAACATCAACAAAGAAAATAATTATAACACTATATTTTTTTCTCTAAGTACGTACATGGTACTTAGAGAAAAAAATAGAAAGATGAGAGCCACAGTGCGGTGTGCATCCCAGTGTTGCACTAAATGGGAGTCCAGCTCAGCATATATCAGGCAAATGTACCTGACGCTGATTTTCTGTTGGATCCTTGCGGCGATATTCGAACGATCAGCTGGTTTTGTGAGAGATGTCTTTTGTGCGGAGTGAATTTAGTAGTTGGTGATATACATAATAAATTTGTCAAAGTGAATAATGTATATTAAAATAACTGTAAGTGTTAAGACATATAACATTCCTCATCGGCGGGGCAAAGTGGTTCCAGCATTTGGATACAGCGTACCGAAAACTGCCTCTGAAAGCAGTTGTCAGTGAGACAGCTGCTTTCAGAGGCAGACAGCTTTGAGAGAGTGGACAGTTGCTGCAAGCTCTGTCTGCTCTGCTCTGTCTGACATTGTCTTCTTGTTATTGATCCAGCTCAATTTATTATACAAGTAAATCGGCTGCTTGAACCTTATCATCTCAAACAGTAGACAAGCTAAGTGCAGCTTACGATGCGACTTCATCCTGAGAATTGAGTGCTTGTTTAAAAATGGCGTTACGTGGGTTCTTGTTGGGCTGTTGAAACAAAATCGAGCACAGGCGTTTTGCATCATCTGGATCAGTCAATCAGTTCTTGCCAGTAGTCGAGGGCCGATACGGTATTGGCATACTTTAGATTCGAAAACACAAGTGGCTCCACAAGCTGAATTAATAACTTCTCGGACAAATATGGCCTTATTTTAGAAAGGACCTTTAGCCGGTAGAAGCACGAACGAACTGAGACTGCCACGTGTGCTTCGTATCTTAACTCAACGTCCATGTTCAGACCCAAATTACGTGCCTCACTGACTCGACTGACCGACTCACCCTGTAGGTTAACATTAAGTGTTGACGGCACTGCACTGATTTGACATTTGGTTTCAAACAGCATGTATTTAGTTATAGTAGAGTTCAAAATTAAACCGTTGTTCTCAGCCCAACATGCTATTCCACCGAGATCATCGTTTAGGTCTTTTAACGCGTTTGCATAATCACTCGGCTTAAAAGAGATATAAACCTGTACATCATTCGCATAAATGTGATACCTATTGCTTCAAAGAATTTACAATGTCCGCACAATACAAAATAAAGATTATAGGACCCAATATAGAGCCTTGCGGAATTCCCCTACTAACAGGGGTGAGTAACGAAATAAGTGATGTGCAATTGCTCAAACGAATTTTCACACGCTGCTGTCGGTTGGTGAAATAACTATGGGACCAGTGTATCGTATCTTAATTAATAATAGTTCAGCTTTGAAAGAAATAAATCAATATTTATATAGTTAAAAGCCCTCGAAAAATCAAGTAGAACAAGCTGCCAAAATATTATCCGTGACGTTCAGAAGAGCCGTAGCAGTACCACGCTTTTTACGAAAGCCTGACTGTATGTAGCACAGGCAGTATGTATTTTTCTTCTAAATATTTTGACAACTGCTCGTACACAACCTTCTCAACAATCTTGGATAGACAAGGAAGAATGCTAATGAGGCGGGGATCTTTTAAGTCTGTTGGATTAGATATTTTCGGTAATGGTCTAACTATTGCCATTTTTCAATTGTCAGGGAATGTTGAATCTATTTATAATATTGGTGCTTGCTTTTAGTGTGTGAGGGAGGGTGAGCAAAAACATATTTAGGGTTACTTTATTACAGCCTTCAGCGTTAGATTACAGCTCACGAAAGTATCTCAAAACTTGACTTAGGTTTATTGCTTGTAACGCGCATGGAACTATCATCCCCGAAACAAGGATGACCTCTCCCTCATGGTTTCAGTCACCTCTTTTGCTCAAATTGCTTCACTAAAGGAGGTGACCTCTTCCCTTTCCTTCTCGCTTTGTACATGGTCGGAACCAGAGCTAGACGTGAGAGGTCGCTGCCGCCGATCATCTCCACGAGAACACGGTGGTGCTCCGCCCAAACGGGACAGACTACCACCGTTTCATTCAGGCGATCCGCAATGTAGACACCTGGGCGTTTCTCCCCGCCAAACCCAAAACAGGTACTTCCCGAAACATTCAGGTCCGCTGAAGACCTGCGTCAGGTGGAAAGTGACGGTGCCATAGCACTTCTCTCTCTACTTTTCAAGGAGGGGACGACACGATTGTGGTGTGCCCAAACTGTAGCTTAAGTACGTACGTACCGAATACTACCAAATTGAGTTACATAAATCTTTCTTACACATAGTGACTAGACACATCTTACTTAACCTAAATCATCACAAACTGGCAACATTATTTTACATTATGATATTCTAGATCACCGTAAACATATAATTTATCATAGTTACACTGAAATATCACGCTCACCTCCACATTATGCTAAGGAAACAATCTTATACTCACATTCCCATTAACCGAGATGAATCTTCATAAATATTGATTACATCGTTACGTAAAGTTTCACGTTACAAACGCGAACGCGAACGTTAACGTCAAGAATTGTCAAATCACGTTTTCCTAAAAACAGCTTGACGTCAGTACCACGGCCGGGTGATTAAAATGTAACTTAATATCAGAATGTCACTAGAGCTTGCAAACAAGAGCAACTGTCTCGCTAAGACTGCTGACAAATTCATAGACGGTAGCGGGTAGTATACAATTTCAAAATTAATTAAGAGCGCTATCACAAAATTATATTTTTTTGTAACTTTGAAGTTCGAACGGCGGCCGATGCATTGCATAAAGCAGTATTTTTTGCAGGTCTAAATACTTTTATTTGGAAATTTGTAATAAAACATATTTGACTAGCTTCATCCTTGTGAAAGTAGATAATATACCAATAGCCTATGTCACTCAGTGATAAAGTAGCAGTTTACTGGTAAAAGAATGTTTAAAGTTACTCCAGAGTTTTTGAATTTATTATTTACAAACAAAAATACATATCTTTCCTCATTATAATATTATACCAATCTAAGAGGTAAATAAATCCGTTCACAATTTTTTTTATAAGTTACTTCGGAATTTAATCTTTATAAAAATTGGCGAACCCTATGAACTGTATTAGTTAATAACTATTCTTTTTGTGAGCAGTGGTGGCTGAGTGGTAACGGCCCCGACTTACGAGTTGTAGGTCGCGGGTTCAAACCCAGCTAGGCGCATTACTTTGTGTAATTTATTTCATCACCATTGCTCAAAACGGTGAAGGAAAACATCGTGAGGAAACCGGCATGTCCTAGAGCTAAAAATTCGAAGACATGTGGCATCTACCAATCCGCACTGGGCCCGCGTGGTGGATTACGGCCTATTCCCTCTCCTAGAGAGGAGGCCTGAGTCCCAGCAGTGGGAACATTATAAGGCTGACTATGCTATCTATGCTATTCTTTACCGTTCAAAAAGTCAAAGTTATTGAAAACATTAAGTTTCTCTGAATAAGAACGTCAAAGTGGGTCATTTAATATAACATCACCATGAACATAAGTCCTCTTAGTATTATTGTCAGTTTTAATCCGAGGTGCTTGGCAACTGGGCTTATCCTCGTAGAAAATTATCTTTTGTTCTTAGCTCCATTCTGTTTGCACTTTCGACGTCTGGCTCCAAAACTGGATCGGACTGAGGCTACTCTCAAACGGCTTTTGTTCAACCGAGGGGGTGCAGACGCCTCCTGCCGGAGGCTCTACGCAGGAATCGTTCGGCCCATGGCCCTTTATGTAGCGCCAATGTGGGCGCCTTCGCTACGAAAGCGACCGGCGGCCAAGCTGAACGCATGCCAAAGGGTCATGGCCATCCGGGTGGTGAGGGGATACCGCACGGTTTCCCGTGAAACATTGTATTAGCGGATATTGGCCCTCCTACATTTATGACATTCTTAATTTAAAATCTTATGCTTAGCTCCGATCTATACTTAGAACACATGTCGGTCTGCCTCTGCCAAACCCAAATAAGCGAATAAATCTCCTTCCAAGAGTCCAACATAAAACCACCTTCGCAAAACGCCAATTCTACATATTAGGTACACACATATACCAAAAAGTAAATGCGCTATTAAATATTCTAAACTTAAATACACACAAAGTTAAATCTGTAGTAACAGAGTGGCTACTACAAAAGGACTATGCCTACACGGAATCTTTGCTCACATACATCACCTAGTAATCCAACACAGTAAGCAGTAGTAGTCTTACAACTCTTACATAAAAAAAGCGCACACAATCAGACAAATCAATATTCCCCAATCATAAACTCAAACGTGTACGTTTCCATTTCATTTACTTTACCCTTTTTTTTTTCTATTCACTACACATAACACAACTACAGAAGCTCACATCAACACCGTTCACTTGTTGTATTATATGATGTTTAAATACAATTATTCGGTCGAACACTGTCTCTTAGAATACAGGCTATCCTAGTCTAAGAGACAGGGTTACATACTTTTTGTACAGATTTTGCAACTAGTCATGTACACTAAAAATGTGTTTCTGTATTTCTTTTTGTGAATAAACCTTATTATTATTATAAAATAATGAAAAACCCGGAAAACAAACAATAACTAAAGTCTTGTTGCGGTTTATAATATGAAATAGGTCAATGAACTTTATTGCAAATTTACCTAGCGCCTACCACGGCGTGATTGTCCAAAAAAAAAACTGCTGACAGGAACCGTTTGATCTCGGTCCAAGTTAATAAGATTATTATTCACTTATTAATATTATCCAATGAAAGAGCAGGAAGTTTGGGTATTAGCTAATCATAAGGCGATTATCAACATTTATTCGCGAAAATTAGATATTATTTAATACAACATCGTTAATATTATGGTCACAAGGAAAATCTATTTATATGATTTATTTATTACAGACATACATATTTATAGCTATTATTGTAGTAAGTAACTGAATGCGATAATGTAGAAAAAATTTAAATAACAAATATAAATAACAAAAACAAATAACGTAAAATTCATAATTCACATCCTTTAAATTACAATACAATAAAATACAATATAATTAATGCTATAAATAACGCAACAGATTTATTCATGAATAATAATATTGACGAGTGATATATGGGTTGGTTGAAAACAAGTCTAAGTACTTAGAGGTTTTCCGTCCTTGTCAATTGCAGCCGCCGCTGTAGCGTTAAACTGCTTAGCCACACTGGCAGCGCGGTGCAGGGAGCGGTGCGGTTGCAAGGATGCGCGCTATAGTGCCTGTCTCAGTCAAGAGTAGCGATGGGCGATTCCGAGATGTTATAACAATCGAAATAATCGGAGTCGTTAAATTAAACCATAAGCACGACCTATGGCATGAGTTACCCACGGGCGTTCCGCGTTGGCAGCCCGCACCGCTTCTCGCGCCTGCGTTCTCACTATGGACACTTAAAGTTCTTATGTTTGAGATTGCTGCGCCGCGCCCGCACCGCAACCGCGCTTCCAGTGTGGCCGAGCAGAAAGATTTTCTGGCGGGATTTTTTCTATATAAAATTGAAGTTTTTTTTTTAGGTGGTAAATCATCCTATGACTTCTCGCGCTCTTGGGCGGAGTGGATCAAGCGGATATTGTGAAGTCAAATTGGTGCAGTTTTGTATCTCTACAAAACTAGATAATATGTGCAATCATTGTAACTGGCGCCTCCGCCCGTCTCAATAAAATGGAGCTGCGAATTTTATTGTAGTATAGATTACCTCAGTGAAGCAAGGAAGGCTAACTCGAAACATCTGCTGTCAAATACTGTAAAAACATTGGAATGTGTTACATCCGCATTCTAATGGAAAACTAAATGACTATATTATACTATATTAACAATTACTTTCTTAACTTGACACGGGCTTTTTTTAAGGTTTGAAATCATCCAATGACTTCTAACGCTCTGAGTGGGGCGAGAGGGTTTGTCAGACTTTTACTGACTAAAACTATACCTGTGTCCTTCAGTTGCCTTTTGCGTTCTAGGACTAAGGGTTTCTTTATCAGAAATTCCCCGCGGTCCTAGCCAGCGGGCATCGACCTTGCTGGGTCCCTTATATGGTTTGCTGACATCTCTTTGAGGAGCGCGTGGATCACTACGTGTTGTTGACGTCTGGGTTCAGTTTGGTAATTACCGGACGGTCGGACGGCGAGCTACCCATTGCTCGACGTCCGTAAGCCCGCGTCTACCGTGGCTGACAGTCAGGATCGGAATCTCAGCGGCTGAGTTTTGAGAACGTTCGTTCCCTCACGCGTGTGGCCACCTCCTTCGCTAGCATTACTGCTTCGCAGAAGGAGGCCACTGCCTGTCATAGTCCGAACTAGGGCCCGGAGCGAGAGGTCGCTGCCCCAATTGCCTTCATGACGACAAGGCGGTGCTCCACCCGAGCGGGGAACACCTCCACCGTGTCCTCTGTGCGGTCCACACACTTGCCATGTCCGGTGAGTACCTGCGTCATGCGGAAGGTGAGGACGCCGTTATGCCGCTCTAGCCACTCCTCAAAGTGGGGACCTATCGCCGTGATTACGGCTTCTCCAAACTTGACACGGGCTAAAGTTTGCAAACCGTGCGGAACAAAAAGAAAAAAAAACAGTGTCTCAACGAGTGTTGTCATTTACGAGTACTTGACTATACAGTTTGAATTACAAAGGCGTAAATTACAAAGGCGTAAATATGTAAGCTTTTTCAATGCATCGTCACACTCGGCCTATAATGTGAGTGTCCAGGGAGTTTTTTGCACATTCTTTTCCATAGAGATCTACGCTTTAGAATGTGCAATTAGTATCATTTTTCTGACTGAATTCTTGACAATTCTAAAGTACCTGTAAACAGTTTATTTAAAATAAATGCTTAGAAAGCTTTTCTGTTTACCTCAATACTCTAAAACGTGGATCATAAAATATTGAACGTTCGTGAACAGTGCTTCATTTTAACTCGTGACTTTATTTTTGTGCTAGGCAAACGTACATTCTTTCCTTGTCTGTAAATTCTTTAGGAAAAATCGCTTCAGCTCCATCCAAACTCGCGACCGTAAAAAGCAAGGAGTGGCGGCCATATTTGAGCAACGCTAATTGAGGCTCGCAGCCGCTGAGCAAACATCACGACAACGGGACCACGGGACAGACCCGGCTAATTTTAGTAAAAGCGACCATAGAGCACAAGACACCGTAGTGGGCACTGATATAGATAAAATTGTCAAGGTATATACAGTTCAGCCGGACAGTGAGTTGGTTGTTGGCTTAATTTTTATTCTCTTGGTTTTTTTATACTTCTAATTTAGGTTATAAATGTAAAATATCTTTTTTATTATTGATAGGCTCAATTTTAATCCTAGTATTAAGCATCACCTGATAGTAGGATCAAAATCCAGCCAAGAATGTTGTCGATGATGGAGCTTAAAAGTAACTTAAAGGCCAGGGTGTAGCCGTTAATAAAATTAAAATGAGATTCTAACCACTATTTGTTATGAAATACTTGTCGAAATGAGTAAACTATTATTATAAAACAGTTTAGTCTGGGAAACTGACAGCTCTCTCTTTACTAACTCTCATACATATAGAGGTTGGCTCTGCTTTTCTGTCTTTTTCAGACGGATCTGTGCTGGTTCGGCGAGACAGCAAACTTTTAAGATTTTTTTTTATAAGGCTATACTATTAAAAATTGGTATCTGGCATGATGACGATTTCATATTAATATTTTAGTTAAAATACCTACATATAATACTATGATTTTGACATAAGTTGAATTGATATCACCGTCGGAAGTTGGTACCATGAATTTTACAAGAAAAAAACCTCATTGGCTACCTGTGACGATTTTGACTACGGCTATGATATCGAAACATTTTTAGCAGCACATTATGTGGGCAATAATATTACCAGAGCAGCAGCAGCTGGAGCAGTGGTGGCCGAGTGGTAACGGACCCGACTTACAAGTTGTAGGTCGCGGGTTCAAACCCAGCCAGGCGCATTACTTTGTGTTATTTATTTCATCACCACTGCTCTCAAAACGGTGAAGGTAAACATCGTGAGGAAACCGGCATGTCCTAGAATCAAAAATTCGAAGACATGTGACATCCACCAACCCGCACTGGGCCCGCGTGGTGGATTATGGCCCATTCCCTCTCCTAGAGAGGAGGCCTGAGTCCCAACAGTGGGAAGATTATAAGGCCGACTATGCTATGCTATGCTAATATTACCAGCCATGGCATCTTTAGTCCCGTCTGATGTGACTCCGTGCTCTGTGGCCACCTAATATTGTCATTTGTGTCATTGTCATTTGGGTAATGTCAAAAGAAGGCCATTGAATTAAAAACTCGGCCAGCTTATTGTGTGAAGTTAATCGTAAGCAGCTATGTACTAGAATCCCTAAAAACATATGGTGATTTGTATTATAATGTTCCTATATTATAAAGTATTGCCTTTTTTGTATTTTTTATTGCAAACTTGGTTATTTTGGAATGTCTACAACCTATTTATTATCAAATCCATAGAATGTAAAAATAACTCTGACCAATTTTTACGTTCAAATATTCCTAGTGCATCTTTCAAAACGCTGATGTTGACATTAGTTGAATTGACGTCCTATATTACATTTTCAAAGTAAAAGATCTGTCGCTAAAGTGGCGACAACTGGTGGCAACATTTTGCAAAAAAAAACTTCACTGACTGCCTCTGACTATTTTGACTACGGTTATGGCACCCAAACTTGGTTAGCGCACATAGTGAGTGCAATATTATTATTATTAGCGATGGTGTCCTTAATCTCGGCTAATGTGGCGTTCCAAACTCTGTGGCTGCCTAACACGTACTGAGATAAGAGCTTTCAAAGTCATTTGGGTAATGTTAAAAGAGGGCCATTGAATTAAAAATCTCGGTCAAAAGCCCATCTTATTTTGTTGAGTTAATTGCAAGCAATAATAGGGTATCAAAACAGATGGTGGTTTGTAGTAAAAATATTACCTTATTTTGTATTTTGGTGCAAACTTGGTCATGTATATATTTATAACATATTCATAATTAAATGCTATACAAAAATATATACTATACATAAATATATTATTTCTTCTCTGTCAGTCTTCTTTTAAGCTGCACCTGCCATGTTATATCTCTGTACCACCCTAAGGTCGACTGGTAGAAAATGCCTAAGGCATTAAGTCCGCCTTTGTACAATGTTTCATTAGTGCACAAAGTTTTAAATAAATAAAAATAATTTGAACTAATTCAAACACATCATAGTGCACCTAACAAAATGCTGATGTTGATATTAGTTGAATTGACATCCTAAATTACATTTTCAAAGTCAGAGAAAACCTCTCGCCAAACTGGCGACAATTGGTGGCAACATTTTGACAAAAAAAAACCTCATTAATAGTCTGTGACGATTTTGACTACGGCTATGGTATCCAAACTAGGTTAGCGTAGCGCACACGGTGAGTGTATTAGAACATGGTACGTGTAATATTATTATTAGCGATGGCGTCTTCAATCACGACTGATTTGGCATTCCCTGCTCTGTGGCCGCCTAACACGTACTGAGATAAGAGCTTTTAAAGTCATTTGGGTAATGTCAAAAGAGGGCCATTGAATCCAAAAGGTCGCTCAAAAGCCCATCACATTTTATTTTTGTTAAGTTAATCGTAAGTGGCGTTTAATTAAAGTTAAACAGATGCTAATTCGGCCAGTTAGTGTGAAAGTAATTGCAAAAACGTTTTTGAGCTGTAGGGAATATGAATGCGTGAAATAAATAGGTATGCATGTCATGTTTTTTTTCGTAACCAATTTGAACAAGACAAATGTTTCTTGAATCATGACTGCTTTTACAGGCTGACAAATTCAGTTATTAAACTTGATTCGAGATAAGAAAATTGAATGAAATACAATTAGGAAAAAGGATATATAGACAACATCAAGAAACTTGGAATTGGATGATGACTTACGGTTATGGAGTCAACTTACGGGTTTTTAAGTCATGGTTTGGACTCTGGCAGGCGCAATACTTTGTGAAAACGATGAAGGAAAACGTAACACAATAAAAATTGAATATATGTGACTTCTAACAAATTGCACTGGGCCTGTGTGATAGATAGAAAGAAAGAAAATCCGTTTATTCATACCTCATATATTAGTATACAGTAGGTATACTAATATATGAGGTACGAATAAAAAAAATAGATAAGTAACATTAAAATCTGTGCGAGGCCAAAAAGGCATCTAACTCAGCATATGCTGCGATATTGAAAACTTGACTGGACTACGGTCCACTCCGAGAGACTTACAGAGGAGGCCTGTGTCCCAGTTGTGGGAAATAGAGACTGTAGTAATCTAGTTTTGCTTATGACATATTATGCTAAGAATCTTAACCTTTTGAGTAGCGTAATTAGAGACACAATAGAAAGACAATGACCAAGCGAACGCCAGCATTCGCACGGGGTTTAATTAATTAAACGGTCTATAGGTATGATAAAACGCTTGTGACAATTATTACAAATAATTCCCTTTGGCTCTAATTGTAGTAAAAGGACTATCAGACTTTTACTGACTAAAACCTGTGTTCTTTAAGTTGACTTATAGGTTTATATAAATTTGTCTCTGTATTTTTATTAAAGTTTTCAATATAAATCTATCATAGAACTTAAACATTAACTAAACTATTTATACTAAAACCTAACTATATACATAAAAACTATAAATACTATTATGCTAACCTAACTATGTACATATAATACAAAAACACCTATTACACTCAGGCGTCGAAGTACTCCTCCACATCGCTGTCATCCGGAAACGTGCCCAGAAGGCTGGCAGCATTGCCACGTTGAATGGCAATGCTAATTCTTTGGGCAAAGAACGAGCCAGGTTTATATATATAATTCTTAATATAAAAAGTTAGTAGTGTATGTGTGACTCACAAAATTATTATATATTATTATATATAAATATAAAAATTAAGAAAAATTAAACAATTTATCACTTTGCCTTTTTTTTTATTGGGGGGAAAATCATCTAATGACCAATCTCGCTCTTGGGCGGAGTGGGAGATAGTGTCAGACTTTTACTGACTAAAAACACACTTCTGTTCCTTCGTTGCCTTCGTCCCAGTGCCCCGGGTTTCGTTTTCACACTACCCATGGCCCCAATAGGCTTCGACCCCGCTGGGCCCCTACGATTGTAGGTTAATTTTTTATTGTGATATTATGTAGAAAATTCTAGAACGAGCGGAGCAAACTATAATATTGGAACAGTATAGTCATTAGGTACCTACTAATTTACTACAAGCCTTTAATCAAGAAGAGAATTTAAGATTGTGGAAGAAAAGAAAGAAGAAAGAAAACATGTTTATTCTGCCTAAATAGACGCACAATTCATTACAAAAAAATAAAAACAAAGTTCCCTGACAGGCCATATGTGTATCTGGCATAACTGTGTTGCTCTATATGACCATAGACAACACAGTTGTCTGGATTATCTGTTGTGTAATATAATATAAAAGAAAATAACATAATTTTAACAATAAAAACAAAAAATCAAAGTTGTGCGTCGTATCTTAGCAAGAATAGGCCGTTGCTCAGCATATACCGTGCCGCTAGGCAAATCCAGCCATCTACGATGCTGGTTTTCAGCAACCACCGTTCGAGTGACTATTTTGGCGTCTCCTCCGAGAGTAAACATTAATCCAAGGCAGGTTAGGTTAGGTTAGGTTGTTACGAATTATTACACACTTTGGGGCCGTTGTAGCCCGGAGGCCCCATATCATTGATACGGCTGATACGACGGTAGCAACGCCCCTGGTTCCAGGGCCACGGTGACACTTTCAAATAATTCTTCAGCCCTGGCAACTTATTAACCAACTTTACAAAAGTCATACTAATCCCTTTCAAAGTAATATTATAAACCAACACAAAAAGACAAAAGTCTTATATTAGTCTTTCATTTTCTTTCGTTATAATCTGATGTATTTGGTTAAAGAATTATTACTTGACAAGACGTACGTCACTATTACTCCCGGGAGGTATTATATGATATTATTTTTAGGGCTCCGTACCTCAAAAGGAAAATACGGAACCCTTATAGGATCACTTTGTTGTCCGTCTCTCTGTCTGTTTGTCAAGAAGCTTTATGTGGGGAATGCGGGGAGATATCGAGTTGAAATTAAAACCATATACTCAGGTCTGCGGTCCTTTGAAAAAGCAAACTTCTGAGTTACCAAAAAAAAGATACAGCCGTTTATGTCACAAAAAACGTGTATAATTTTGACACTCTCAAGGGAATCAAAATTCATAGGGTACTTCCCGTTGACCTAGAATCCTGAAATTTGGTATGAAGCAAGGTCTCAAAGCACAAGTATAGCAATAAATCTGAAAACAGTAAATTTGTAGTTAAATCACAAAAAAAAAATCTTTTTTTTTCGTTTTGGAAAAATCTTTTTAACTCAATTCGGGAATTGAACTGTTTTCATAGGTAAGTTTGTACGGAAAATTCAGTACGCGAGTTCGACTCGCACTTACCCAGCTTTTTCTCGTGAAGTAAATTAAATAAATCTTTTGTCTCTGTAATCCCTATCCAACAAATGTTGTAAAAGTGAAAGATCTTATGTTAAATGGTTTGAATTTCAACGCTTAAACGGATTCAAATGTTTATAACACAAATAGACCAATCATCACCTGGATTATGACCAAGGACTTTTATCTCGGCAATACGAGCATTTTGATGTCTGGACGACTCAATACAGACACGATATAAAGAAAGAAAGAAGAAAAAAAAATATTCATTGGGCACGCATGGATACACACACTGTAAAAACAAAATTTAAGACAACTAAGAAAAAAACAAAGAAAAAAACACAGACACAATGTGTGTCTATCGGCTGCGCCAAACAGGTCCAGTTCAGCAAAAATGCCAGACAACTACATGGTAGTTGCCTGACGCTGATTCAACTGAACCTTATTGAGAGTGAACGGCAGTTATATACTTATTAGTATTATGTGTAATGTATAAGTATTATATGTAAGGTAAATAAATATATATAAATGTTAATGTATAATAAATGATAGCGTCAGATGTGTACGAAATAATAAAATACTAAGATAACAAAAAAAAAAAAACAGAAAAACATGTCACAAAATTTAACAAGACTGTATGTACACGTAAATGCGTGCGCAAGGCGTACATGAAAGGCGTCCAGTGCACGGTCATGTAAGCGACAATCAATTCCATCCATCATGAATGCTTGTTCATATCTTTTTATTATTATTGAAAGCTTGACTGCTATCTTGCTTAGTGGTAAGCAATGATGAGGTCTACGATGATGCACGTTTGCTTACACGCACGTTGACTTAAAGACCTCAAGATTGTAGTTACCAGGAAACACAGACTTCGGCAAAGAATTCTACTCCTTAGCTGTATGCACAATAAATGTGTTCTTAAAACGTTTTGTGCGTATAGGTGGCATGTTTAACATGTATAATCTGGCAATGAGCTCAAGTAATGGGATAAAGCTAAGAACAGAGAGAATATGAGCACCTCCCCTGGGATGTCTTTCGACTTTCACGAGGAAAATTTTCCACTTGTCTATTGTTTTTATTCATTATATTCTTTATTGTACATCGCATAAACAAAAAAACCGGGGCATGTGCGAGTGGGACTCGCGCCCTGAGGGTTCCGTACAAACTTACCAATGTAAAGAGTTCAGTTCCTGATTGGAGTCTCGAAGTTTTCCCAAATCGATTTTTTTTTGACACTTAACAACAAATTTTCTGTTTTCAGATTAATTCCTATACCTATGTTATAAGACCGTTATGCAAAATTTCAGGATTCTGGGTCAACAGGAAGTATTCTAGAATTTTGGTTCCCTTGAGTGTCGAATAATACGTTTTTTGCGACATAAACGGCCATATCTTTTTTACGGTTAACTTAGAAGTTTGATTTTTCACAGCTTCAAGGGATCACAGACTTAAGTATATGGTTTAAATTTCAACTCTATACGTCCACGCGTTCCCGGCATAAAAGTGTTTTGATATACAGACAGACAGACAGACAGACGGACGGACAACAAAGTGATTCAATAAGGGTTTGAGGTATCAAAAGGAAAAAAACGGAACCGGAACTCAAAAATACACGACAAACTTCGCGCGTGCGGCCGTCTCCTTTGCTAGCATTACTGTATCGTCGAAGGAGGCGACCACCTGCCATTTCTCCTCACTCCGTACCATGGCTCGGCGCGAGAGGTCGTTGCCGCCGATCGCCCCCATGAGGACACGGCGGTGCTGTACCCAAGTGGGGCACACTTCTGATTCTACCGTATGATGCTCCACCGTGTCCTTCGGTCGGTCCACACAATGGTGACACCCGGGCGTTTCCTCCGCACGCATCCGGTGCAGGATTACTTCGTTTATATATTATGATTTCATGTCCTCTAAATTATCGTAGGATCGTTTTTTGAGACTTGTCGACCGCAGGGAATCTGTTCGTAAAGATGTTGTAAATTGTGTGGTAGTAAATGTCATTTGCTTTCAATAAACAAGTTATATGCGAGGCCCAGATTGAAAACACATTTTATTACCATTTGGAATTATTATGTGAATTGAAGGTACTTTTAACTACAAATACATTTGCTTCATATGTTTTTTTTATGCTCTTCTTTTTCTTTTTGAACCAATGGTTCTATTTTCCCACAAAGTATTTTGGCCCAGTGGGTGGCCATCAGGCTTGCGGACGGCGAGCAATGGGTAGCTTGTCGTCCGATCGTCGGGTAAATGTCTGGATCGAACCCAAGTCGTCGACGGCGCGTGCTATTCCACGCGCGCCTTAAGGAGATGTCAGTAAACCGTAGGTGCTCAGCACAGCACCAGGCATGCGCCATGTTAGACGTTAATAAACTCATTTTCTTTCTTTTCTTTCTTCAACAGGGTCGAAGCCTACTGGAGCCAAGGGTCTGCTTCTGAAAGGAAGACTCGGCCCTGGTATGAAAGAGAATGAAGGAACAGGAGTGGATTTAAAAAAAAAAAAATCTTGGATAAAGATAAAGACATCTTTATTCCCGAGTTCGATACTTTACTTATTACACCATCTATGAGATAATTAAAAAAAAAAAATTACCGAAACAAATTATACATTTGAGAAATACAAATATTATTTACAAATTAATCTTAACTATCACTCGACAAGTTATCAGATTGGAAACAAACAAAATTCCATTCTATTTTCTGATAGATTTAATTTCTATAACTTTCCCCTTTCATTCCTTTTTTTATAAACTCGTCAGTAACTACATTTTTTTTTTGTTAGCGGCCAGTTTGTTTTTTTTAATAAACTTATGTGATGTACGTACCACTTAATCAGTTTTTTTTTTGACTAAATAATGGTTTTTGACGTTCCAAATTCAAATTTCATTATACCCTAGGGATCGCCCATACAAATTTACGTTTTTTATTCTGGTATTAACCCAAAGCAAGGACATTTATCATCATTATTTCAGCCGAAAAACGTCCATTGCTGGCGTGCCCATGGTGTGTCTTAGTAATAAAATAAGAATAAAATAAAATAAATCCTGCAACTCTCACCAGGACATCGGTACACTTCCGGCTTCATCGACTACATGTTCTGCAATATGTCTTGCCCACTGCCACTTAAGTTTGGCGATTCTTCGGTAACCTTAGTTCTCCTGCAGATATCTTCATTTCTGATTTGCTCACGCAAATAAAATTTACAGAACTCCGAGCATTGCCCTCTCCATTGCCCTTTCAGGCGATCAAGTTAAAAAAAGAAATGATTAATGAAAACGATTTGACGTCCTTTCTCATATAATAACTTATGTAACAGCTTTCGGTGGTATCAATAAAATAAGTTTTTCTACCTCTTGAAGTGACGTGAAGTAATGACTTATTGAATTTATGGGGTGAACTGGAATAATGGCTTCTAAAATAAAACGCAGTATAATCGCTAATAGTAGTGGGCTTGCGGACAATGAAAAACAGATAGCTCGCCGTCCGGCCGTCCGGTAACCATCCGGACCGAGCTCAAGTCGTCGAAAGTGTATTAAGAAGTGTTCCACGCGCGCATCAAAGAGAGCAGTAACGTAAGAGACCAGCAGGGCCGAAGCCTGCTATGGCTATGGGTTAACTTCTGAAAGGGAAGCCTGTGGAGCTGGAAGGCAAAGAGCAGAGAAGGAACATTGGTGTGGTTTTAGTCAGTAAAAGACTGACGTTCTCCTGCACCGCCCTAAAGCGAAAGAAGTTATTAAATAATTCCCCAGCTTTAGAAAAAAGACTAAACAAAATCTTCACTAAACACTAAAGAAGTACCAAAGTCAGCGACTTCTCGAAAGTACCTCGTCGCATAAACATCGTATTTACACTTAAAACGAACGGCTCTTTGGTCGTACTGCAGCAGTAAACTTTCAAACATGTCCAAGCCATTACGAATTGTTTATGGGACATTCTTCTTTTTGCAACGTAGGAATTCAGTTCTGTACAATCAATAGATGTAGTGACTTACTTTGAACTTTTTAGTCGTTTTTAGCGGTCAGGTTGAGACAGTCAACTTTATTTTACACAGAGTGATTGCCAATCGGTCAGATTTGCATGCAAAAACCCGTATCTGCCCCCTAGCCAAGTTACGACCGTTTCGTTTTGATTCTCTTGCGTTGAACGCCTTGAGTAGGCCACGCCTCCGAATCCTTTGTTCTGACGTCATTTTAACGCTCACTCACGTGGTCAGAACAAAGGAATCGGAGGTGTGGCCTATTCGAGGCGTTCGACGCAAAAAAATTGAAATGAAACGGTCGTAACTTGACTCGGGGGGCTGAAGTTATGACATTATACGAGTATAATTAACAAAGATCAAATTATTACACGGTGTCAGACAACTGATTCTATTAATAGAAGGTTTCCTGCTAAACAGTGGGTGTTTACTAACCAACATTGTATCATGATTATTCAATTTCTTGAAAACAATCTCCCTTTCAGTTCAAAATAATCTGTTCTTACAAAACGATTAGCATACCATAATATTTCGTTTATCTTCAAACCAGCGACTTTCGTCTTCCAGTATTAAAACGATTATCGAGTATTTAATCGAAAATCGGATTTATGGAAATCGATTATCGAAACCAGCCGAGATTAATGTTGTCTGAAATTGGTTGTCATCCAATACGTAGAACTAAGAAAATGTCATTGGTACGTTCGATGAAATTGGTTTTTTAGCCTAGAGCATCAATAGGTAAGCCTCGGCAGCCTTTGTTACAGACAGTACTGTCAACATTTGAAAATATTTTTAATCTATGTATAGTATAATAGTATAATCAGCCTTTCAATGTTCCCACTGCTGGGGCTCAGGCCTCGTCTCTAGGAGAGGGAATGGGCCGTAATCTACCACGCGGGCGCAGTGCAGGATGGCGAATTTTTGGTTCTAGGATATGCCGGTTTCCTCACGATGTTTTCCTTCACCGTTTTGAGAGCAGTGGTGATGAAATATAAATTACAAAAAGTAATGCGCCTGGCTGGGTTTGAACCCGCGTTCTACAACTTGTAAATCGGAGCCGTTACCACTCGGCCACCACTGCTCAATTTATATATTTATATATAATCTATATATATAAAAGCGAAATACCACTCACTAATTAATCACGAAATCTCAGAAATTATAACACCTACAAAATTAAAATTTAGCAGGTAGGATCCATATAGGGTGTAGACAACCGTTAGGAAAGGATTTTACGAAACTCCACCCCTATAGGGGTAAAACGGGGGTTGGAAGTTTGTATTCCGTAACCTATTTTCACGCGGGTGAAGCCGCTAGCAGAAGCTAGTAACATATATATAGTTAGAATAGCATCTTTTTGGCAAAGTTTGAGACGTTCCAGTAACAGCATTTTAAGTGCAGTCACATGCAATCTGGCTAATCCCATATTTAAGCACTGGATTTCTATACACCTGAACAGGAAAAAAAAAGACATGAGATTTATTTCTTAAAATATAATACTGTTTTTAACATGTTTTTTGGATGATTATGGGTACCTATACATAGGTAATCACTCTCAATGATTTTAACTGACCTTTGACCCGTTTGACTGGACTGTTGGTCTAGTGGTTAGTGGCCCTGACTGCTATACCGGAGGTCGTGGGTTCGATTCTCCGAGCATAGCTCTTTCCATAACCATCCCAAAATTCATTAAACTATATTTAGGTATACTGTATATAAAAAAGCGATAAGTTAAAATATCAATACCGTAGTATTTTTGCAACACTGTATGTAACTATAAAACACAACATTTCATTCGTACAAAAACACATTATTTCTGACACAAACACAATAAAAACAAAAGTCTCATGTTAAAAACTTGGCGGAGGGTAACAATTTGTCTGTTACACGACCGTGTGTAAGTGACAAGTTGCTTCATTGCCCTCATTTCTGTCAGTTGGCACGTGTACCTGGCGTATATTGGCATGTGGAGCGCTTTGCATTATGAATTTTAAATATTTAATATTTTTTTATATTACATGGGTATAAACTGACTGCGATCCAACCTGATGGTAAGCAGTAATGCGATCGTTGATGGTGAGGAGCACTAGTTTATTAAGAGCCTTTTCACTCTAGCCTTGAAGACACTTAAATAATATCGAACGGGAAGACCCAGCAGGCAATTTGTTGCAGCCCTTCGATGTACGCGATATAAACGATGTGATATTAACATGTACTTATCACCATTACCAATGTATATATTTTAAGAATATTTGATAGCAACTGCAAACCACTCCCTTTTTTAGTTTAAGTTCTTATCATTCTAAAGTTGTCTGGTAGATAGAGCAGTGGTGGCCGAGTGGTAACGGCCCTGACTAGAGCAGTGGTAGCCGAGTGGTAACGGCCCCGACTAGAGCAGTGGTGGCCGAGTGGTAACGGCCCCGACTAGAGCAGTGGTGGCCGAGTGGTAACAGCCCCGACTTATGAGTTGCGGGATCAAATCCAGCCAGGCGCATTACTTTGTGTAATTTATTTCATCACCACTGCTCTCAAAAACGGTGAAGGAAAACATCATGAGAGAACTGGCTTGTCCTAGAACCAAAAATTCTAAAACTTGTGACATCCACCAACCCGCACTAGGCCCGCGTGGTGGATTAAGGCCCATTCCCTCTCCTAGAGAGGAGGCCTGAGTCCCAACAGTGGGAACATTATATGGCCGACTATGCTATATGCTATGCTGGCGGATATACGCCTTTGTACCCATAGATTAAAGTTTTTATAAAATTATGTTACTATTTTGTTGTATCATAAAGTTAATTTTATTCTAGAAAAAGCTCCCACATCGTCAGCCGGCTAAAATCGCCTGAATTTTTAAACAAATAACTTCGAAGAACCCTTTTTAGGCAATATTTAAAGCCTACTGGGGCCATAGGTTGACTTCCAAAAGAAAAACCCGGGGCTCCCGAACGCAAGGTTAAGAAGGAACATAGGAATGTGTTATAGTCAGTAAAATCTGACACGCCTTCCACCCCGCCTTAGATCGAGAGAAGTCACTGGATTATTTCCCAACAAAAAAACTGTAGGGGTCCAGCAGGGTCGAAGCCTACTGGGGCTAAGGGTCTGAAAGGAAGATTCAGCCCTGGTACGAAAGGTAACGAAGAAACAGGAGTGGGTTTTTAGTCAGTAAAAGTCTGACACTATCTCTCGCTCCGCCCGAGAGCGGGGATGTCATAAGACGATTTACCCATGGAAAAAAAAAACATGAAAATTGATGACATCAAACGTGGCACGTTTACTGTGACTCCGTTAGTACCTAATCTAAATATGCTTTTAAGCTAAAGAAATCTCTTCAGCTTGGTTGAACGCGCTAATTTTAGAAAATCTGGACCACAGGCGTAAAGTAGCAAGCCGTTCGGTATTCTATAGGCGTACGGAAATGCGCCACCGGTACACGGTGGACATCCCACCTTTATGCACAAAACGTTTTGGGAACACATTCATTGTGCGTACAGCTAAGGAGTGAAATTCCTTTCTGATGGCTACAACCCGGGAATCTTTAAGTCAAGAGTGAATAGGTTACTTCTAGGTAAGCGCGCTCCATCGTCGAACGCATCGTCGCGTTAAGATTGTAAAAAAAAAAAGCATTTTGGAGAGTGACAACCCGACGTATCGCAAATATGCAAGTATTCACTCTTACATTGTTTACATTTCTAAGATCCGGACTAAGTGTTTCGCCTCGTCGTTTATACAACATACATACGTCGAAGGACTGGAAAAATTTGCCTGCTGCGGTATTCCCGTCCAATTACAATTTATTTGTTTAAAAGCAAGGGTCGGCTCTCAGCCCTTACCTCTTCCTGATGATAATGGACGCTCTGACGTCGGACATTCAGGAAGAGGCTCCCTGGTGTAAGTTGTTTGCCGATAATATTGCGTTGGTTGCCGAGAGTGGCCTAGAGGTCCAGAACAGATTGGAGGTGTGGTGGCACAGGAACTGGAGGACTGGAGAGTGTTGGCCTGAAATTTAGTAGAACCAAAACGGAATACTTGTTCTGCGATTCGGCGGTTTCTCCAATCCAGTGCCTTTAGCTCTCGCTGGAACGCCCATACCGATCTGCTCTGACTTTCGGTACCTCGGGTCACCCATCCAAGGGGATGGTGAGGTAGACCGGACGTAACACATCGGATCAACGCAGGATGGATGAAATGGCGACAGGTCACGGGAACAACTTGTGACCCACGGAAGCCCCTCAAGTTGAAGGGTAAAATCTACAACTCCGTGATAAGGCCTGTCATACTGTATGGATCAGAATGTTGGCCTGTGAAAAAGACGGATGAAAAAAGATTGCACGTAGCGGAGATGAGAATATTAAGATGGGTGTGTGGTGTGACGAGAATAGATAAAGTGAGAAATGAATATATTAGGGGAAGTTTGAAAGTGGCGCCAGTGTCTGAAAAGTTGAAAAGGAATCTTTTGTCTTGGTATGGTCATGTGAAGAGGAGGGATGAGACGCATGTTACTAAAAGAGTTATGAGTTTACATGTGGATGGATGGAGAGGGAGAGGGAGACCAAAGAAAAGACGGATGGATTGTGTGAAGAGTGATATGAAAGAAAAGGAAGTTAGTGATAGCATGACGAGTGACAGGGCAGAGTGGAAGAAAAAAACGTGTTGCGCCGACCCCAAATAACACGGAACAAGGGCAGGAAGATGATGACAAGGCTAGAGTGAAAAGGCTCTTAACAAACTCACCATCAACGATTGCATCGCTGCTTACCATCAGGTGGGATCGCAGTCAAGCACCAGTTTATGTCATTAAAAGAATCCTACTGGTTTGAATTGAAAAATTATTCTAATGTTGGATAGAAGAATCGCAAAACTAAAGTGGCAGTGGGCAGGGCACATTGCTCGTAGAACGGACGGTCGATGGGGCCGAAAGTTTCTAGAATGGCAACCGCGCACCGGAAAACGCAGCGTTGGAAGGCCTCCCACAAGGTGGACCGACGACCTGGTTAGAGTCGCGGGAGTGCAGTGGATGCGAGACGCACAGGATCGGTCGTTGTGGCGTCGCTTGGGGGAGGCCTATGTCCAGCAGTGGACTTCTTTCGGCTAAAATGATGATGAGGATGATGTTGGATAGCCCATTAATCGGGAAGGCTATAGGAGATAAGACATCACGCTACAAACAATAAGAACGAAGAAGTCACCAAAGACGCGAGTAAAACCACGAAGGACAGTTAGTATATTACAAACAAGAACGTAATTGCTGAACTATCGTAGATTATAAGGTAGATTGGTTCTTCATAAATTTTAATATGAGAAGCGATGCGAGGATGAAAAGAAAGTAATATTTTTAGTAAATTTATTTGACTTTTATTTTCGCGACTTACTTTTTTATTATACGCGTCGTTTATTTTAAGAGATCATATAACTTTTTTGGGCAACAAAATTATTTTTGTAAGTTTATTTAGCTTACTTTGAAGTTGAAAAAAAGCATTCATAAACAAATAATTTATCATTTTATACGTAAATAACAATAATAATTTAGAATCACTATCTATCTACTATAAATGCGAAAGTTGGTGAGGGTGTGAAATTAACGAATGAAACATATACATTGATTTTTTCATTAATTTAAAATTTAATTTATTAATATATATTTATAAATTTGCATCTTAATTATTAAATACCATAACTTAATAGATATTAAAACTGAAAATAATAATAATAATAAATTATAAACATATATATAGGGCGGTTGATCGGGTGAAGGCTCGCGCGCGAAATTCAAAGTTTCAAACAGTTTTGTTATTATGATTAAACTAATTACTTTAAAAAAAAAGTATCTTTGGAAAATTTGTTTGTAATCATGAGTACAATGACGTGTTTAAGTATCGGTCACTAATTACCAGTCACCCTATATATTTGTTACTTTTCACGCTCAAATGGCGGAACGGATTTAGATGAAATTACACGAGTAGCCCATGTAGGACAGATGGTAACTTTTTCATCCCAGCAGTGCGTTCCCTTAGGACAATTTTCTATTTTCACGCGGCTCCTGGCAGCAGCCAGCGCTTAAGTATAACAAACTTTTATTTTTTTTTATTCTTGGTAGGTTCGCGCTTGACCGCTATCTCACCTGATGGAAAGCGATGATGCGGTCGACGATGGAACTCGCTTACCTAGAAGTAATTAACTATTCACTATAGACTTATAGATTTCCGGGTTGTAGCTATCAGGAAACACAGATTCCGGCAAGGAATTCCACTCCTTAGCTGTACGCACAATAAATGTGTTCCCAAAATGTTTTGTGCCTATAGGTGGGATGTCCACCATGTACCGGTGGCGCGTTGCCGTACGCCTGGTGGTCCGATAATGGAACGGGCTAGGCGGAATTAGGTTATGCAATTCCGACGCACACTCCCCGAAATGCAACCGGTAGAAAACTATTATACTATGTTCATTTTTTTTTTTAATATGACCGTATATCATTTTGTAATTTGAGAATCTTAATAAAATACGTAAAAATATGTTGGTATTATCAGTGCCACTTAAAATTAAGAAAAAAGAATTTTAAGGTACCATTCGAACCTCGGCTGCAGGCAGCGGATGCAGTCAGCATATGCAGCGGCTGCACGATTTCGGCTGCAGCTGCACGACTGGTTTTTTATGTAGTAGTATGGATTTTGGGGAAAACCATTACGACATTATTGTAATACGCTCCCCGCAAGGGTCACGGGGGAATTTCTAACCGGACCGAGCCCAAGTCGTCGACGGCACGTACTGTTCCACACGCGCCTCAAGGAGATGTCAGCAAACTGTAGGGGCCCAGCAGGGTCGAAGCCTACTGCGGCCAAGGGTCTGCTTCTGAAAAGAAGATTCGGCCCTGGTACGAAAGGCAACGAAAGAACAGGAGTAGGTCAGTAAAGTGCAAAAGTGACATTCCCCAGGAGGGAGTTCACTCACTCCGCTTATTAGCGGGAGATATCATTGGATGATTTTCCCAACTACAAAAAAAAAACTAGTACATAGGTGAGTAAAAATCCAACGCGCCCTCTCACTTCACCTTAGAGTAGAAGAATACATTGGACGACTTCTCGCCACAAAAAAATAAAAATAAAATTGTACTTCACTTCAATTTTTACTAATCAACGAAAAAGGTTCAAACTAGCAACGAATACTGGGAAACCCCTATAAATGTATGCGAACGGATTCCTAATCCACCGGCAATCCGGACTATAAAAACTATTGAGTGGACACCTTCCATTTAGCACAGGTAAGTACGACGACAGACTAAATTAACTTTGGTAAATTTTCCATTTTAGATTGACCCATAGTAACAGGGAAAGCCCAAACAATACGAGGCCAACTTATTCTGGAAATGTATAGCTTGAAATGTCTACGTGTGTACGTAAAGATCAAAGGGTCTAAATCGGGCAACTATCTCTTATCGGTTACTGTCATTGGCAATTTCTATAAAAATACTAATGTTATAGCGATCCGGAAAATAGAATAGTTATTGCGAGAACTTTTGTAAGGTCAGGTATTTTGGGACTATAAGTGTTCCACAAGAAGGTAAATTCACCTGTATTTTCTTTAATGATGGTGGAAAAAACAATTTTGCTGTGTATCCGGGACCGATAAGTGGGATCCTGAAAGGACAAATGGTATTTCAATAAGTGTTGCTAAAATATAATTTTATTTTGGGATATTAAAGGGGAGGGCCCTTACATAGTGGACGCACTGGACGCCGGAGGACGCGAATCCATTTCCAGCCATCTTAGGTTGTAACCTGCAGGTAAGAGATTTGGGAAGACTGTTGTGTGAATCGTGAAAGGCCGTGACGTTGGTGCGCCGTGTTCTAAGCGCGCCTCTCTTGAGGAATTGTAGCAGAGCCCGCAGAAATATATGCGCCATAGTCAACACCTTGTTTTTTTGGGAGTGAGCGGGTTAGTGGTCGGTAATTATGAAATTACTCTTCACGCTCTGGGTGGGGTAAGAGTGATCCTTCAGATACCCTTTGAGTTTCAAGGCTTCGAGAGAATCTTTCAAAGAATCTCTCAACCCTTGTAGGCATCGGCTCTAGCGGGCCCTTTCAACAATTCTTGCCAGAACTGGAACTAAAGGTAGCTGTAGAACATCGTGTGGTTTTTATCAGAAAGAGTCTGACACACCTCTGAGACAGCCCCGGGACGGAGAGAAATTCCGTTGGCACTTTTTTTGAAGAATCTGTTACTTCAAGTTTGAATTTTACCAACCGTTGTATACCTACTTACGTATTTAGAGATATGTAGACCAGGGTATAAATTCCCGCCAATCTCCGTTGGAAAGGAAGGAAAGGCCTCTGACCAGACGGGTGTTGTGTCTGGTCCGGACAACTTCCCGATAGTTGATTTCGGATGGTTTTATATGATATGACATGGATGCAGGATAGTTTCTACACGTACATAAGTTGGGCACGCCATAATTATGGCGGTAAATGCTCACGCTTCAGTCACCGGGATCCCGATCCCGATTTCCACACACCGTAGGCGCAGGCTTCGGTCCGGTAACTGTCCGGACCGAGCCCAAGTCGTCGACGGCGCGTACTGTTCCACGCGCGCTTTAAGGAGATATCAGCAAACCGTAGAGGCCCAGCAGGGTCGAAGCCTACTGGGGCCAAGGGTCTGATTCTGAAAGGAAGACTCAGCCCTTGTATGAAAAGCAACAATAGAACAGAGTTTTGAGTCAGTAAAATTCTGACACACCCTCTCGCTCTGCCCAAGAGCGGGGGATGTCATTGGATGATTTTCCCACCGAAAAAAAAACACGTACATAGGTATTTTCTGTTGACCTCACAACATTGCTTGTTAAAAACTTATCCTGAAAAGTTTTGAACAGAAAAAAATATTCTCTACACATTTATAAACTTATTTACATACAAAACACGTATTTTTCACCTTTTTGTTTTCCAAATGTTTGGGAGACGTAGCACTCAAACCGAAATCGTCGACTTACACGTCATGAGATCGAAAGCGTCTTTACCGTTCTTGTCATAGTATTGACTATGACAACACCCGTATCGTTTCGTAACGTGAGACCCGTATCTCTATGGAGAGACACGGGTCTCAATTACCTATTCGACGGCGTATCCATGTCTTGACGTCTGTTACCCGTTTAATCCATTTATTAAGACATGGTTAATGGTTATCAATGTTACTTCCGAAATGATCTTGATCAGATTGACATGACATCGTACTTCCATGACATTTGTGTTTAATAAAGGATTGCGTAGATGTGTATCTGTTGTACCTACACCACATTTAAGTTATGTCAGGCCTCGGTCCATTGACGTGTGATTTCATTGTGTCAACGAAGCGGCAACGACACAGCAACGTCGTGTTGCCGCTTCAACGACAAGGTTTCATAATTTTCTATGTAAGTTTTACACAAGCGTACACCAAGCGTATAATTGCTATCCTACTTTTACCTAAATTCAGTGACAGACACTCAAAATCAAAAATAGTTTTATTTCACATAGGCCTACATGGGCACTTATAAAATGTCAAAAGCTAGTGCACGGTTCCAAATTGGACGTTTCCTATGGAGAAGAACCGGCAAGAAACTCCATGGTTACTCTTTTAAAAAAAGTGGCAGATTACAATATTTCCATATTACAGTATTCATATATATTCTGTAAGAACAGTGTAGACCAGCCAACATTGTATTTATTTATTACACTTAAATCAAAAACTATTAGCTAAAATATGGCGTCAAAAAACTCCTCCGCATCGCTGTCGACTGGAAGTGTACCCAAAAGGCTGGCGGCATTGCCACGTTGTATGGCAATGCTTAATTTCTGACCGAGGTAAAAGCCAGCCCTTGGGTCACGTGAAGTGTCTACTAAGCGTTTGGATAGTTCTTTGAACAGCTTATGAGCACTCGGATGCCTTTATTGTACACCAATACAAGCATAAAAGGAAACTAAAACACATATGTACATACAATGGGCGGCACAAAAACACAAAGCAATAATAATCATATTAAACAAGTGAGTCGTAATATTCTTGGAGTCTACAGTATTCTCACATTCACATTATAAAAAGAGGTTACATAAAAAAAAAAACAAGAAAAATATGAATAATTTCAACTATCAATAAATGAAATGTTAACAAAATAAATTACTAACGATTTAAGATATTTGAAGTCCAAATAATTTAAAAAATATTGCAAAAGATAGAGCAGTTAATAGTCACAATAATATTGAGTTACTAGGGCCCCCTGGTAACTCACAACACACATGTGCAGAAGTAGTCCTTGTCAAACAAGCGTGTCTTTGACATAGTCTTTAACCTTATAATACGCTTTTTAGTTAGGACAAGTTTGATATGAGTTTTGAATTTTCCTTCGCTAAGTTCTGTTATCGCCTTTGGCAGCTTGTTATAAAAGCGTATGCTGTTTACTAAGAATGACTTGCTGGTCTTAGCTAATCTCCATTTGGGTAATACAATTTCGTGTTTACTACGCGTATTTTAGTTCTGGAAATCGCTTCTAATTTTGAAGAGTCCTAAGTTTTTACGAACATACAAAATACTTTATAAGATATAAAGAGAAGACAGAGTCAGTATATCGATTACTTTGAATTTATTTCTGAGGGACTCGCGAGGACCCATTTTATAAATAGCCCGGATTGCTCTCGTCTGCAATATGAAAACTGAGTCTACATCAGCTGCAGATACCCACAGTAAAATGCCATAAGACATAATACTAACCCTTGTATGAAATTGTGTAACTTATATTATGTATATATATAATATTTATAAGTTTATATATTGTCTTTTGTATATAAAGTGTTAAAAAATTACCTTTAAGAATTTCGAGGGGACATTGTACTCCTCATTATGAACAACTTTTACTATGGGACCAAACCTGGAATCGCGAAAAAAAAATCAGCTGTTCCCTACGTTTATGTTCGCATAACTCGTCAAAATGTATGAAGCAGCTGATTTTTTTTTCGCGATTTCAGGTTTAGTCCCTTAGTAAAAGTTGTTCATAATGAGGAGTACAATGTCCCCTCGAAATTCTTAAAGTTATTTTTTTAACACCTTATATAATAGCTCTATAGTATATCTTATATCCATGTATACTATATAATTTTAATCTAATATTTAATACTTTATTAATTTGAAGTACACCGCAGACTATTACTGTTTTATTATTTCAAGTTCTTACAGTCCATTTTATGGTTGTCAGATAGATATTGCTGTCAGAGATAAGACCCATAGATTTAAGTTAGTGTAAATGTTTTGTTACTATTACGGAGTAGAATAAAGTTTATTCAATTCTAGGGTTGGTGAATGTCACATGTCTTTGAATTTCTGGTTCTAGGACATGCCAGTTTCCTCACGATGTTTTCCTTCACCGTTTTGAGAGTAGTGATGATAAAATAATTTACACGAAGTAATACGCCTGGCTGGGTTTGAACCCGCGACCTACAACTCGTAAGTCGGGGCCGTTACCACTCGGCCATCATTCTTCTCATCATGATTCATTTATTTTCTAAATTCCAAATAAAGTTACGGCCTTCGCACGGCAGAGAAGACTTTGTATTTCTTAGCCGCACCACAAGGAATATACATACGAGGCATATTAGACCTCGTTCCGTACTAAACGTGTTAAATACCATTACTCTAATATGCGCATTCACTATTTCAATTTGACCTCTATAAAGTTAAAATACCCTTAGGTATCTAGACTAATTTATCAACTTGGGTCTTACGAAATAATAATTAAGATACGAAAAATGTATTACTAATAAACAAAATGAATTTAATTGTAGTAATTTGAATAAGGTCGAGCGTCCGGGGACTGAAATAATAAATAGTCTGCCGAATGGGCCTTATTTATATTTGCAGGAATGTAAAAATGAATTTCTGCGACTTGGGTACATTCGCAAATGATATGGCTATGACGCCGATGATTTTGAAGTTAATACTGGCAGAAATATAACAGTGATAAAACTATGTTGGTCCAGTGGTAATGGTCCCAACTTACAAGTAGTAGGTCGCGAGTTCAAACCTAGCCAGGCATATTACTTTGTTCAGAAATAAATTTATTTCGCCACCACTGCTTTCAAAATGGTGAAGGAAAACATCGTGAGGAAACCAGCATGTCCTAGAACCAAAACTTCTAAGACATGTGACGTCCACCAAACCAAACTAGGCCCGCATGGTGGATTACGGTCCATTCCTTCTCCTAGAGAGAAGGATTGAGTTCCAACAGTGAGAACATTATAAACCTGATTATGCGACTGGCAGACTGGCATGAGCTATAACTTTTTTCATCAATTGTACTCTAAGATCATATTCATTATGATGTACTTACAGCTTATTTTCTTCGTGGTGGAAAATCATCCTAAGAGTCCTCCCGCTGTAGGGCGGGGCGTGTCAGACTTTTACTGACTAAAATCACACCTGTGTTCTTTCGGTTGCCCTTTGGATTCCAAGACCACCCTTTCAGAAGTCAACCCATGGCCCCAGTAGGCTTCGACCCTGCTAGGCCTCTACGGTTTTGCTAACATCTCTTTGAGGCACGCGCGGAACACTACGCGTCGTCGATGACTCGGGCTCGGTCCGGATCATTATCAGACGGCTGCACTGGGTAGCTCGTCGTCTGTAAGACCGTGCCTACCGTGGCTGGTTGTCAGAGTCAGGATTGCGGCAGCTGGGGCGTAAGGATGTCCGTTTTCTCACGCGTGCGGCAGTCTCCATCGCTACCATTACTGCTTCACAGAAGGAGGCACACGCTTGCTATTCCGCCTCTCTCTGGATTGCGGCCTGAACCAGGGACCGGCGCGAGAGGTCACCACCACCGATCGCCTCCATGATGACACGGCAGTTCTCCGCCCAAGTGGGGTACACCACCGTATGCTCCATAGTATCCTCCAGGTGACACCCCGGCGTTTATTCCGCCTCAATCAGATGCAGGAACCTCCCGAACTTACCATGTCTGGTGAGGATCTGTGTCGTGTCTAAGGTGAGGACGCCTCCAGCCGCTCTTCAAAGAGGGGAATTTCCACCATAATTATGGCGTACCCATTTGTGCGTTAAGGTTAGTTAAAGCCATGTTGTACTCATTTAAACTTTTTTAAACCTCTGGAAATATAAAATAAAAGAGAACACCATGAATTTTTTTTAAATTAAAATTGATTATATGACTAATCACCGTATAACCGCATAAATTAGTTAGCTTGATAAAAAAAAATCGCGAATCTGACCCTTACTTCAAACCTTTCCTTACTGACAAACGTGTTTATCTATGAGATTACGTCACAGAAATATTTGAAAGTTACCAAAAATAATAAAGCTTGTTTTTTAAAAGGGCCTCGCAAAAATAAATATCTTGAATAGATAACTATTCAAGTTATTCTGTTTTTTTTTTATATGAATAAAACCTCTTCTATGGGGCCACAAAATCGACATAAACTCGGGCGGAATTCATACTAAATACTCAGTGAACCAAACAGCTCTTAGGAGTTGAACTCCCTGCCGGATTCTGGTTTCCTGAAAGCTACAACTTGGCGATCTTTACATCAAAAGTGAATACGTTGCTTCTAGGCAAATGTGCTCCTTTGTCGACTGACCAGTGACCACATCATCTATATTACCATCGGGTGAAATAGTGGTGAAACGCGAGCCTATTTATTTGTTACTTTGGGAAAACAAACAGTTACACAAAGTTTCTTACTTAATAATTCTTAATATAAAATGTTAGTAGTGTATGTGTGACCCACAAAGTTATATATAAAAATTAAGAAAAATTAAACAATTTATCACTTTGCCTTTTTTTTTTGTTGGGTGGGAAAATCATCTTATGACAAAACCCGCTCTTGGGCGGAGCGGGAGATAGTGTCAGACTTTTACTGACTAAAAACCTACTCCTGTTCCTTCGTTGCCTTCGTCCCAGGGCCCCGGATTTCGCTTTTACACTACCCGTGGCCCCAGTAGGCTTCGACCCTTTCTGTATTCAGATATTAATCAGATATATACTCAGTCTGTAAAATATGCTATGTCTAATTATTTCTCGTCCATTTTAAACACGACTATGACTATACAAAACAATAGTTCAGCTATTAACGAAGCCTGAACCAATATTCCAAGTAAAAGAAAGCAACCAAAATGGTTCGTTTACTTTTAATTACCAATCCAGGGATATGGACAGATGGGATCGATGCTAACTTAATCTAATGGGAGCAGAATGTGTACCTAACATAGGGCGCACAAGATTTAATATTTATTCATTATTTCTGGCGCTAAGTCTAACTTAATCAACCTTATAAGGTTTCCACTGGTTAGACTCAGGTTTTCTCCTTTTTTAGGGTTCCGTACCTCAAAAGGAAAAAACAGAACCTTTATAGGAACACTTTGTTGTCCATCTGTCTATCTGTTTGTCTGTCTGTCAAGACCCTTTATCTCGGAAGAGTTGAAATTAATACCTCAGGTCTCATCTCATGGGAAGCAATGATATGGTCGACGATGGAGCTCGCTTACCTAGAAGTAACCCACTCAGTCTTGAATGGTTGTATCTATCAGGAAACACAGACTCTGGCAAGTTATTCCACTCCTTAGCTCTATGCACAATGGATATGTACACGTACAGGCCCTGCCGGTCTAGTGATCCGAAATGCAACCGGCAGAAAACTGATATGCTAGCAACACGGCATCGATGCTCAAGACTTTGAAACTTCGACTCGACGAGTCAAGCGCTCGCCTGACTATAGGAAAGAGAATGGCCATAACCCACTATGCGAGTCCAGTGTGGGTTGGTGTGGGTATAACATATGTCTTCAAATTTTTAGTTCTACGACATTTTAGACACGTTTCCTAACGATGTTTTCCTTTACCGTTTTGAGAGCAGTGGTGATGATAAAATAAACTCATATTACAATAGGGTCTACCTTTTATAGCAGAACTTTTTACGTCATAATATTGTTTTGCATAACAACGGATAGCATAAACTTCATTTCGCAGAAAATCATTTCGCATACACTCAGTTGTCATACATTCAAAACTCATAATTTTGTTAGTCAGAATCATTTTTAGGCATAATGTTTATATCCATAATAATTAAAAAGCAGAACCATCATATCGCAGAAAATTCACAGTCAGAATCGTCTTTTGGCATACATTTTATATCGATAGTCATTAAAATGATATTACTACTAATATCAAAACGCTAACCTAAATGCTAATTACAAAAATATTGTCGGCTTGGATGCATGTAGCATGCAAACAGGCATACAACATGCAAGCAGGCATGCAACATGCAGCATGCATGCAGCATGCAAGCAGGCATGCAACATGCAGCAGGCATGCAGCATGCAAGCAGGCATGCAACATGCAGCATGCATGCAGCATGCAAGCAGGCATGCAACATGCAGCAGGCATGCAGCATGCAAGCAGGCATGCAACATGCAGCAAGCATTGTTTCTGTCACGGCTCCGGCGCTGCGGGGTTTGGGCGGCGCCACGCGAGCTTATCGTCACAGATGGTTTTAACGCTCACCACCGCAGCTTCGGCTTGCTGGCCGACTTCGCCGGCCAGCCTCAGCCGCGTCGGCGGGCCTTCAAACCACCTGCTCCTCAGCTCGCGGGCCGCCCTACCCCTCCGCGCCTACGCGGGTTTAAATTACACTCTAGGGGTAGGGCAGACAAGACTGCGTAAAGTCGGTTTCGCAGCGATTCGTTTCTGTCACAAAATTTTGCAGCACAACGTATTGACTTTTTATGACACAAATTTAATTTAATATTGAAAATGCTACCAATACATGCTATATTTAGAACATTCTATGTCACTTTTGCAGACCATTCGATTTTAAATACATTGCACGTAGGTTATCTAACCATTCGACAGCATAAATTTACTTTATTTAAATTATCAGTTTTATTCCATATATTATAAGTTTTTGATGTTTTGAACACTAATTTTTACAAGAAGATACATCTATTTTAATTTTTGATGTTCAAATATGCACCCATACCAAATAATCGTATCTCTAAATAAATGTTATGCTAAACAAAATTATGCATAATTTAATTATGGCAAAGGTAATTATGCGAAACAAAATTCTGCCAAGATAAAAGTATGCCATTGTAAATTCGGACACGTAAATATTCTGCCAAACAAAAGTTATGCTAAATAATTTTTATGCCTTAAAAATATTCGATTAAATAAGATTATGCCATGTGAGTTATGCCAAATAAAAATCGGAGTATCAAGATTCTGCCAAATAGAAGGAACCCATTACAATATAATGCGAAGTTTTCTTAGATTGATACAAAAATACTGAAATATTACAGGATATACAAAACACTAAGAAACCAAGGCTAGAGTGAATAGGCTCTTAATAAACTATTGCGCCTCACCATCAATGATTGCATCACTGCTTGCCATCAGGTGGGATCTTAGTCAAGCACTGGTTTATATTATTACAAAAAAAAACAATAAATACCTAATTTCGAAAAAGAAATAACGTACCTTTAATATAAAGTTTATTTGAACTTATAATTCCAAGCCAATCCAAAGATAACACTTCAAAGCAACCCGTTTTAAAAACCGGCAATTTCATAGGTTCAAAGACCTATTATTAGTGTGATGTGATAAACTTAATTACTTCTTATCTTATAGTATTGTTGTAAACACCTTTACAGATAGCTTTAGAGTAGACTGATTAATAGGGTTCAATAGTTGGAGCTTAAGTTTCCAATTTGCATCTTTGTGAAACCTAAAGCCTTGTCGCCAAACTTTCAACAAACTATAATAGACAAGTCAACCTTTGGACGATCGAGATTGAAGGCGTCCAAGGAGGCAGAAAATGGTAGTGAATATAAATTATTACCTTTCTATAAGCACAAGCATAATAGGTGTTCTTTTCGTGGTGGAAAATGTGGTGGAAAGCGAGAGGAGAATGTCAGAGATTACTGACTAAAACCGACCCGTGTTCCTTCAGTACATAGAGGATGCAATTTAGGTGTGCGCGATACCTAGAAAATCAGTCGTCCAGCTGCAGCCAGCTTCGTTCAGCCGTCGTATGTACTGCCTGCATCCGTAGCCTGACAAGGCATCGGACAAGCCGACGTCCGTTGAGTGTCTACCCTACTGAGCGTTTCGCCTCGGTTATACCGCGTATATCGAAGGACTAGATCAACTTGCCTGCTGCGGTCTTTCCATCCGATTGTAATTTAGGCGATCTCAAGGGTAGAGTGAATAGGTTATTTAGTGCCATAACAGTGATTTTCTAAAGCCTACATCTCGGTAACGACTGGGTTAGTAGAATAGAAAAAAAATTATTATAGATTCATATAAAAAATATGATTTTTTCGTGTGACAAAAAAATAAAATAACAACATGATATTTTTCCCTTGTTTTCCCTACTCCTTTGAAACGGCTGTGATCTTTAGAAATATGTTCCGCGTTAAGCTCGTAAAACTTTACATTAGTTCTGTGCTTGCAATTCATTTCAAAAGCATCGCAATTAGTTATTGTACTTTCACATAAAACGGTTAAAGGTAAAAACGCAAATTATCTTCTGGAATCATGGTACTCGTCCAGGTCCAAATGTATGAACGTCAATGAATAGAAACAGTATGTAAGGGTCGTAGCAGTTGGCATTTTTTCCTACCCCAAGGGAAAAAGGCTTTAGTTTATGTTTGCTTCTGGTTTATGTTCTGGTAAAACAACATTGTATGATTTTAAAATGATGAGAGATGAGAGAGATAAAATGAGAGTATCAGACTTTTACTGACTAAAAACCCAACTGTTTTCTTTCAGTTGCCCTTTGCGTTTTAGGGCAACAGTGAGCACGCTACATTCGCCGCGGTAATGCCTGTCTTTGAGGAGTGGCTACATGGTTTGATGGGAGGTGGTCATCCTTAACCAAGACCAGGTCTCCCAACTGCAGCAGCTCCTGTTCATGGCGCTGCCATTTTGCAAGTTTCTGCAATTCTGAAAGATATTCTATTCTATCTGATATCGGTTCCAAAATATGTTACTCGTATGTTGTTTGGAGCATACTCTGCATGGCCAAAATTTGCAATCTTGAGGTGAGGTCTATGTCCTTGTCTTAAGCAATTGTTGCATAGATTGATTGAGCTTTTTAGCCTCAGTAATTCGAGCTGTCACAGATAACGACATATCACCTCCTAGGGTTCCCCATCATCTAAATACCACGCGTTGAATTTTGAATTTAGTTGTCGAATGGATAGATGAAATAATCTCTATAAAATAATTATTGTTGAACTGACAAATCATGGACACACTACAGAGGGTCACTAAAGCCCGGAAAATCTTAACAGCGAGATTTAGAAATATGACGTAATTGCACAATGCCATCTATTAATCGAATTGGAAACTAGTTTATTATACACCATCTATGAGAAGAAGTGTGATTCACGTTTGTGGAAATTAAATATAGGTTGTTTTTTTAGAAGCGAAGAAAAGAACAGAAAAATGTTAATAGAGATGATTGAATATAATTTCGAAGATGATTAATGTTTGAATATAATTTCAGGCATGTGGCCGCCGCAGCTCGCGCGTAATCTGGATATCCAATTTTCACATGCTCTTCTCTCGCTCACTATCGCCTTATCATTCATTTACATATAGAAATATGGCAATAATGAAAAAAAAAGTCAATTTAAAGATTTCTGTCTCTAAAAAAATCACCCTATAATAATATATTCACATATCGGCCCTTTTTAAGAAGAACATCGTAAACGTTCATATTTTTTGCAGGAGTATGTTTTTTCTTCTATGATTAAAAATTAAATATCGTTTTAAATAAATATAGCTTAATAGCCATAAAACTACTGGTTTAATAGAATATCTAGTTACAATTAACATATTTTCATACATATTCTTTCCCTTTTTTTAACTTTTTGTTTCACTAATAAATTGTTACCTATGATATTCTTCTGGAAAAAACTCTAGCTTTAATTATATTATTCTTCTGTACGTGTATTTGTCACCTTATTCCTCCTACACGGCTTAACCCTGGTTGGTTTGAAAATACAATTGAACCCTGTAAGTTGCACTGCAATCGGATTCTCAATTTTTTCTGACGTAAAATCAACTTTTGGACAGAATAACGTCTGTCGGGACCGTTGTGTATATACGGCAAAAAATAACTCCTGGCTAAAGTAATAACAGCCGCAAGGATCAAATTCTAAGGTACAGTAACTGTTACCGAGGTCGGTCTGTGGATTGGACTATCTTAATATACCGAGATTTCTCCAATTCCTCTAATCAAGAAATTGACACGACTTTTTAAAAGTATTTTTGTCTAATTAGCAAGCATGTTAATAAAGGACGTTTCTCATGTGTTCTCCTTCGATATTACAATACTATAAATATACAACTGGCGTATAAATAAACGGCATTTATGCAGATATGGTCCCCTCTTTTAGAAAGTCCCCTGTTTTTCTTCATTCAAATTTAGCTCTCATAAAATTTTATTCTTTAACTCAAATTCATAGCATTTCTCCTTATTTCATGAAAATTGTATTCATAAGAAGATGTACCAATACTTTGCTTCATAAATGTAAATGCAAAACGTGCCTAGTCATATGGTTCATACTCATACATCATATGACAAACTGTTCCCAGTGCCGGATTAAGCAAGCGCTGGGCCTGTAGCAAATTCTACCGAGGGGCCCTCAAATTTTTTGTCAAATCAAAACGAATTCAAACTCTTTCAACTTATTATGTTCATAGGCCGTAGGACCTTTAGATAGCGATAGCCCTATTGTAATTACTTATATTGTATTTCTGGATATTCCGGAATTGGGAAATATCTTATCTTGTTTTCGTAAGTCCGATAGGAAACGCGAGCCCCCCGGATGTGCGGGGCCCGTAGTAATTGCTACTCTTGCTACGTCGCTATTCCGGCCCTGACTGTTCCGACACGAGACAAAGGAATTCATAGTAGATACAAATTATGAAAATTCCGCTTTTGTGATGTTTTCAGGTAAATATTTTCGGAATTGCTGCGGCTAGCGAGCAGTCAGTATATCTACGTTTTATTTTGAAAATGGAATGTACCAGAGGAAAAGAACTTGAATCATCATCTTCCTGCCCTTGTCCCGTTTTATTTGTGGTCGGCGCAACACGTTTTTTTCTTCCACTCTGCCCAGTCACTCGTCATGCTATCACTAACTTCCTTTTTTTTCATATCACTCCTCACACTATCCATCCATCTTTTCTTTTGTCTCCCTCTCCCTCTCCATCCATCCACATGTAAACTCATAACTCTTTTAGTAACATGCGTTTCATCCCTCCTCTTCACATACCAAGACAAACGATAAGAACTTGTATGGCTAAATCTAATAAATAAAAAATCTTGTGTCACAGAGTTTGTTATCCTCCAAAACGGTGTCGTAGGCTATTTCTTACCCTCCTACCCCATCCCCCATTTGTTCTTTGACAATTCATATGGCAGAATAAACTAGCTGACCATTTAGCGAGCCAGCTAGTTCATCTATTGTATACAATCTCGTGTCACAGTGTTTCTTATCTAGCTCCACCGAAATGACTTGACTTAAAGACCAAAAGATTTTATAAATTGTTATCGACAATAACGTACACATATGAAAAACTCATTTTGTATAGTTTAGATAAATAAATGAAAAAAAAACCGATTTTAATGAAATAATTGTGTATATTTTTGTGTATTTTCGGTTTGCGATATCCGTTCCCTTACGCGTTCTTCACTAGCATAACTGATTCGTAGAAAGAAGTGACCGCCACCCATTCCCCCTCCCAGAACACCGAACCGTTTAAAAGCATGCTTGCCTAAACCATAGACAAAATCCACAAATTCTTTTAATAGACAAGAAAACGATAACTTGTTCAAACACCTAACAATATCGAATTAAGATCCAATAACAGTTGAAGAAAGAAAAGCAATCCGAACAAACTAAACGTTTATTTTCAATTTCGGATGAACACAATATCGTTCCAATATCCTAACTTTGTAAACTTTCCGCTAGCATAAGATTGGAAGAAAACAAATAGACGAAACAAATCGAATGGTGACGACGTTATTTTAGAGCTTTTGTTCGATACAACTGGGTTCTTAATCTAACCCTTTTAGTTAAGGTTTGCAGCCACAGAATAGTGTTGGTAAATGGAATGAGAAGGTGTGCAAAGTTTCTGCCGGGGCTACGGAGTGCGGAATTGTTCGGAAAAGTCACCGTGGCTTTGATATGCAAAAGACAAATTTAGGAATACGAGACTTTTAGTCAGTAAAGGACTGAAACTTTCTCTCTCGCTCCACCCACAACAGTAGAAGTTATTTGAAGATAGCATAGTCGATCTTATAATGTTCCCACTGTTGGGACTCAGAGCTCCTCTCTAGGAGAGGGAATAGGCAATAATCCACCAGACGAGCCCAGTGCGGGTTGGTGAATGTCACATGTCTCCGAAGTTTTGTTTCTAGGACATGCCGGTTTCCTAATGATGTTTTCCTTCACCATTTTGAGAGCAGCATTTAAAGATGAATGATATTTATTTTGTAAATTGTTTTTTAAAAACACGTTTGCACATCAATTTAAACTAGATAAGGCTGGTGTTTCCTAGTGGACCCTGAGAAGAAACACCGATACAAACCCAGAAGTCAAAGTCTCTTTTAAAGTCTATACAGTAAACTTGTAATGGTCAAATCATATTATAACAATGCTCAGATTTGAGTGGCTTTGTCCAGTTAGTACAAGTATTGCTCAGTAATTGAAGATTATTCAAATTAAAAAAAAAAAATGGTTCTGTAAGTGTCTACATTTAATTAATTGTACTGAACGAAAAACGTTGCAAAAAGGAGAATGTCCCATAAATAGTTCATCATGGCTCGGACATGTTGCAAAGTTTAATATTACCGCCTCGGGCGCCCCGGAGTATTATTATTCCGTAATTGTGCGTTTTTACGTAAATCACCAAAAAAGTAAAAAAAAAACTGTTTTTTTCTAGGAAAAACAAAGTTATAGAAACCAAAATTATTAGCGAAAAAAAATCTTACGAACGTGTGTACAAAACGATAATTGGGCGTTTTTCAAGGTCATTCAAGTTGTACAGACATATGTTAAATAGTTCATTAAGGTAATCCGTAAAGGAAACTTGTATTTTATTTTATTTAACGATAACGCAACTCCGGTCCTCAAGATACAGGCACTGCCTAGTTTGGGGACCATTGTAATAATTCTGGTAAAATATAATTCCTGGTACCTCTAAGCAAATAGGTTATACCTATGTTTAAGAAAATATTTGTAACAATGGTGAAATAAAGTTATTCTTATTCTTATGTACAACTGACCTTCGAAAGGTTACAGTACGACCAAAGAATCATTCTCTGCATGTGTAAATAGTAACTTTACGTAGATTTCTATAGAGATCTAACGTCGATATTATAGAGAGATAGACATTTCTATAGATATAGTGTAAACTAAATAAAACTAACATAAACCTAAACTAAGACTGTATCATGTGGACGCACCATTATGTGTTATATTCTGAACTAGCTTTTGCCAGTGTTACCGTCTGAATGTCGGAAATTATCCCAAGGAAACATAATAAAATAGAAGTATTGCATCTACAACCTAATCTAGATCATGGTCTACTTGTGTGCCAAGTTTCATTTAAACTTGTTGAGGATGCCAAAGATGCCTATGTATACACTTCTATAATAAACTTCCTAGTCATATTCAAAAACTAAGCCTTAATAAATTCAAAACATTTGTAAAGCGGAAACTTAGTCAAAAGGCTTTTTACACTATAAAGGACTATGTTGAGGACGAAAAGGATTGGGAGCAGGTCTGCTCCAGTACGCACTACAACTGTTGTCTTATTTTTCTCTTTTGATTTTATTTTCAATTGTGCTTTTTATTATTATTACATACCTATTATTATTTTTTACAATTTGATGTTGTAGATTATTTTTATTTTGCAATTTAACATTTTTTTTTTCTATTAATTTTTGACATCAATATTTACTTTACTAAGTATTACTTTTTGTAAATTATGTATTTCCTTTTATTATTGTGAACGTGAGGACAATATTGATTGATTTTTTTTCCTTTTCAGTAATTTTAACGTATCGCTGGCAATTTGAGTATATTCTGCGGCCACAAAGCACAGTTTATCTGCCTATCCCTGCTGGAGTCTGTATTTCCTGATGGGTACAACCTGGAGATCAAGAGTGAATAGGTTACTTTTAGGTAAGCGCGTTCCATCGTCAACCACATCATCGCTTTTCATCAGGTAAGATAGCGGCCAAGCCAAACCTATTAATAATAAAAAAATGTGGTGATAGTTTTATTAAATAATAGTAATAATAAATAAACTCTAAGTTTTATCCCACGAGAGCGTGCCTACTACATGATCTATACATATAATAAAACAGTAAAATTCTTTTGCTATGGTATTAATTGGCGCAAAAACTGCTGAACCGATCCCGTTCAAATTTTGCATACACAATCCTTATAGGTCAGGGCAACTGATAGGCTATAAACTATCACGCTGTTTGCTATGGGGGGTGAGCAATAATCCAAAATGTAGGTATTGAACGAAATTTGCCGCGAGTTCAATTCCCAGCTACAGTTAAAAATTTTGTCATTATTATTCTATTCGATACCTTCTAAATATTTTGTAAAAACTAATCAAAACACATAATAAAATCAAAGCGACGAGAAAAATCACGTACTTATAATGTTACATTATTCCATTTAGCTGCAAATTTAACTTCTAAAACGAAAATCATCACGCTATCATCGTTAGGAGCCAATCAGTCAATTATGACGTTTATATAAGAACGTCTATTTTGTAACTTATTCATCGAAGACCGCAGCGCAGTGGTTTCGTATCTAGACTTTCATGTAATGTGAAGATGGTTCAAATCCCATACGGCTCTCTTAGGAGAAATTTTTGTTCTATTTTGTCATCGTGAATAAGATTTTTTTATATATTTTTGCATGCTTACAATTTTTTTTATAAATCTACATATATAAAATATCTGTAGAAATTTTTAGTGAAGTGCGTATTATTAATTTTAGAAATCGATGTAGATAACTTTTATACATTTAAATTGTGTGGAACTTGATAATTATCTTACTTAGGCTTTGTTTCATCGCAATGAAACAAAGCATATGAAAGACAAACGGTATGGAATCAAAGTTTTCGAGAAATAAAATATGACACCACACGCAACTCGCAACGCCATCTAAAGACTCAAAGTAGAAATAATGATGACAATGACGGTTGAACTTCATATTAAATTTGATAGATGGCATTGCGTATTTTGCGTAATTTTTTTAAAAGCAAATACCTATATGTATTTAATTATTCACTTTAAAATAACACGGCCACATTTTCGGAAGGGGTACAGGGTACCTTGCGTTGGATGGTCCCCAGGTGGACCGATGACCTGGTAAGGGTCGCGGCAATCCGATGGATGAGAGACTCACAGGACCGGTCATTATAGCGACACTTGGGGAGGTCGGAAATCATCCAATGACTTCTCCCGCTCTGGTTGGAGCGGGAGGACGTGTCAATCTTTTACTGACTAAAACTACAACTGTGTCTATCACTACGCGCTGTTGAGGATTGGGCTCGATCCTGTCAATTACAGGACGGCTAGCTACCCATTGCTCGACGTCCGGAAGCCTGCGTCTACCGTGATTGGTAGTCGGAGTCGGAATCTTGGCTCGGCGTGAGGCCGTTCGTTCCCTAACGCGTGCGGCCTCCGCCTTCGCTAGCATTACGGCTTTGCAGAAGGAGGCGGCCGCCTGCCATTACTCCTCGCTCTGGATCAGAGCCCGGCGCGGGAGGTCACTGACGCCGATTGCCTCCACGGGGACACGGCGGTGCTCCGCCCTTGCAGGGCACATCTCCACTGTGTCCTCCGGCATGATGGCACCTTGCGGATTAATAATGATGTGTTTTATTATTTGCAGTCACTACTTCATATAAAACGGGATCGAATGTGTTTTTCTGATCACAGTTCGACAACGTATGATGTATCTCAGATTCCTTACAGCCTTACGCCGATATCTGGACGTTACCTCTTTGCAATGAGTGGAGACAACACTGGAACAACCCTCTAAGAGAGGCCAATCTCAGGGATAACACTTATCAGCTGCTACATTTGTTAACCGTAATTTCATTGTTTTATGTATAAGCTCAGGACTGTTGTGGATGTTTCGAACGGTTTCTGTTCTGGGTTCGGTTGAAAGTACCCTGATATTACCATTTTGTGAATCGCCTGGAGGACTCGGTGTAGCATGCGGTGGAGGTCTATCCATCTTGAGTGAACCGCCGTGTCCTCATAGAGGCAATCGGCGTCAGTAATTTCTCGGTTTGGCCATCAATATGCGAGTTCGATTGAACGGGGATACACGCGCACAAGGTTTCGCCGTAGTTCATTCATAAGTTGGAGACTCTTCATAAGGTAGTTCCCACTATGGAAAAAACATTTATCTTATATACGGGGATGTCCATTAAATACACACCAAAATATCCTAGGTAAATGAACAAGTAATTCTAACGCCTAAAATGATCAAACTGCAACAATCAATGCAAGCAAGCTCTCGCCAATTCTTCATAAGTACTGTGATGGAAGAAGATAGTTGATGATTTATTTATTTAATCCTTTATGCACAAATGTACAGCGGTAGACTTAATGCCTGCCGGATGATGATGGTAGTTTTTGGATTCACTTAAAGCTTTTCACTATCAGTGCACGTTATCCAGCTGAAGGTCGGTGTCCCGATTATGCTCCTTCGTTTATGCTGTCTAACTGTTTAAACTCTTCAGTGAAAAGTTATTGAGGTGAAAATTGTTATGGGAGATAACTCTTTCGATCAATCTTGCAGCCCTAGCAGACATCAGCCCTAGAGGGCCCTATCCATTCGCTGAAATCTTTTTGAGTCGCGCGTAGAATACTACGCGCCGTCTATTCAGGACTGCTTTGACCAGACGGCCGGACAGCACCATCGCAATCCCGTGTTTGCGATGGCTGGGAATTGCCTTGCTGCTTTCAACACCCGGAGCGTCCCTTGCAGCGACCGCTGAGGAGTCAGGATGTCCTATCCCTCATAGTTTCAGCCACCTTCTTTGATCGTAGTGCTTCACTGAAGGAGGCTACTGGTTGTTATTTTCTCCACCGATCGCCCCCATGAGAACACGGCGGCGCCGGCGCCCCGACCAAGCGGGACTGACTTCCACCGTATGCTCCATCGTATTCTCCGGGCGATTCGCACAATGGTGAGAACCGAGTGTTTCTTCCCACTGAATTCGACACAGATACCTTCCGAAATACCCACAACCGGTGTGTCCTGCACAAAAAGAGGATGCCGTGACGCCTCTGTAGACACTTCTCGAAGACAGGCATTACCGCTGCGATTTGATTGTGGCGTGCTCACTGTGGCGAGGGGTTAAAATCATACAATGTTGTTTTACTAGAACATAAACCAGAAACATACATATGCCCATGCATACATATGCCTTTTCCCTTGGGGTAGGCAGAAACGACAACTGCTACGACTCATACATGCTCTTTCTATTCATTGACGGTCATACATCTGGATCTGGACGAATACATAACATGTTTCCTGAAGGTAATTTGCGTGTTTAACCGACTTCTAAAATAGGAAGAGGTTCTCAATTTGGATATTTTTACCTTTAACCGTTTTATGTTAAAGTAAAATAAATTATTGCGATGCTTTCGGAATGAATTGCAAGCACAGAGTGATTGTACAGTTTTACGAACTTAACGCGGACGAAGTCGCGGGCAACAGCTAGTATTAAATAAATAAGGTGACTTATGACCTTAAAACAAGTATCTAAGATCTCTCTTTGTTTTCTATGAAATTAATGAAATCTATTAGTCTAATTTCAACCATATTCTTTTTGCTGTTGAAGCGTGTCTTATTCACAACACGGAGGTACGAATGAAAGAGCATGAATCATCATCATCATCATTTCAGCCGAAAAACTTCTGCTGTTGGACAAAGGTCTCCCCTAACTGTTGCCATAACGACCGGTCTTGTGCGTCTGAGTGACATTAAAAAAATTAATCTCATTTTGTATAGATAATAATAATGTTCCACAACTATCATACAACGTCGTCTAGTCCCAAGCTAAGCAGAGCTTGTGTTATGAGTACTAGACAACTGATAAACATATTTATATATTTCTAAAAATACATACCTATTATAGATAAATTGCACCCAGACACAGAACAAATGATCGTATCTGAGATTCGAACTTGTATCGTACCGCGCGCCGGTCTAGACATGAGACCACTATGCTACGATGCTTAACAGATGATCGTGCTCATCACACAAACATTTATCCTGGGTGGGAATCGAACCTACGACCTCTGGCATAGCAGTCAGGGCTACTAACCACTAAACCAACAGGCCAGTCAAAGTAAAGTTGTAAAGTGTTCTTCAAGAACATTTTATGTTTCTTGAACTAAAAAAAAACCTATTTGGAAGTTGTATTATTGTTACTTGTATGCAGTTGCTCTTGATAGCTTTTCTGAGATATTTTTAAATTGCGCTACTTAGTTTTTTCTTTTGCCTCCGTTGAAAGGAGAGCAACAAGGTATTCTCCAAGCAAAACAGTATTAATCTGAAACGCCTTGTCGAGTTAAATAACAACTTTCGTAGAAAAAGGAATTGCTTTTGCATTTCCTTTTATCATTTTTCTTTCATCGTCTACAAGTCTAGAAGAATTACAGTGTAAGTTTTCGAAGACAATAGTTTTTTTTTTCTTGTTATTAAACGGAATAGATGAATTGATAATGAATGAATATGATGAATGATAATGGTCCTCATCAGAAAGCTTAAGGTCACTCAAAGGACAATGGAAAGGGCTATGCTCGGAGTTTCCTTGCGTGATCACATCAGAAATGAACATATCCGCAGGAGAACCAAGGTTGTCGACATAGCACGAAGAATCGCCAAACTTAAGTGGCAATGGGCAGGGCACATTGTTCGCAGTTCGAGTGGCGACCGCGTACCGGAAGACGCAGTGTTGGAAGGCCCCCTACAAGGTTGACCGATAACCTGGTGAAGGTTGCGGGAATCCGATGGATGCAAGACGCACAGGACCGTTCATTGTGGCAACATTTGGGGGAGGCCTATGTCCAGCAGTGGACGTCTATTGGTTGAAATGATGATGATGATATTAATTAATTAATATGAATAGTAGTGTGATACTAGTGCGATCAATCATTTGTATGAGAATTAGGAAAATTGGAGAGGTTTATTTTCAGCGGTCCAATGACTTAATTAGTTTATGTAGTACCTATTTTATGAAGATAAAAACTTAATAATAATAAACGGAATTTATGAGAGGCTCACTTAATAGAGAGAAACCTCGAGCCACAGTTCGTTTTTTTTTTGTTTTGTGCGACTCCTCTAACTTATGAGATTGCTCTCTTGTGAACTGGACTTACCTGTGATGAAAAATTAAAACGTTTAAGCCAGCAATAATAAAAACCTATAACTGAACCGAAAACTAAGCGACTATATGCCAAGGGCACGTGGTGCGAATTTCGTCTTAGAGCGTCGCTGAGGGAAAAACAGTAAGGGCGGGCTGGATCGAACATTTCATCCCACATTTATGAAATATATTGTTCAACAGCTGGGTAAAATCCTGACCTAAGTTTTTCCTCCCAGGTACACAGCCTACCTACAGAGATCCAATAAAATTTATGTAAACTTTAACGTTTAAGGCCCCCTACAAGGTGGACCGATGACCTGGTGAAGGTTGTGGGAACCCGATGGATGCGAGACGCACAGGACCGTTCTTTGTGGCGACATTTGGGGGAGGCTTATGTCCAGCAGTGGACGTCTATCGGCTGAAATGATGATGATGATGATGATGATAACGTTACCGAAATAAATATTATTTGCTCCAAATAAAAAACAATACAAACAAATACCAATATAAAAATTACGACCTGACAAACTATGGAACAAGCTTTTATCTCTACTCATTTAATTAATATTACAAGTACTGTTGATACAATAAGAGTATTGTACCAATTTATACAATAGAACCTTTTGTAGGTCAGATTCCCGGAGACCTTTCATTTTTATTGTTGAGCGTGAAACAATGAAATACCGAGACCGCTTCGAACCGCTTCGAGCTGCTTGAAACCGGATCGAGCCAGTTTATGGCAGTTTCAAACGAACTTTTTTGAATTGATTTTCAATATGGCCGTGTAGGTGAATTTTATGCCGCAGTTGGCTTTTTTAGTTCGCAAAATTGATGGTTCTTTTAAAAACTTGAAGATTAAAAAGAACTTTTTAGTCTAAAATCAAACCGAACCGATTAATCAATCAGCTAGGCTTTACCCAATTATGTTGCGGTCGTCTACTAGTCTATATGGATGAAGCTGAATGTCAGTATTTTATGTAGAGTGACGACCATCTGACTTTCATCACCCAGATGACATTTTTTTTGTTGACAGATCATCAAATCGCACCTTTAATCCAATACCGTCACTAAACAAAAATTTTCAGCGCCAACTTTTTGCTGAGCGCTAACTTTACAGATTGCGTTAAAACAGTTTTTTTTTTAAAGAATCTCGTTTAATGACGGTTTTTTTTTTTGGTGGGTAAATCATCTTACGACATCCCCCGGTCTTGGGCGGGGCGGGAGATACTGTCAGACTTTTACTGACTAAAAAACCACTCCTTTTCCTTCGTTGCCTTTCTTACCAGGGGTGAGTCTTCCTTTCAGAATCAGACTCTTGGCCCAAGTAGGCTTTGACCCTGTAGGGCCCCTATATTTGCTGACATCTCCTTGAGGCGCGCTTGGAACAGTAGGCGCCGTCAACAACTTGGGCTTGGTCCAGACGGTTACCAGATGGTCGGACGGCGAGCCACCCATTGCTCGCCGTCCGCAAACCCGCACCTACGGTGGCTAGAAATCGGGATCGGAGTCCCGGAGGCGGTTGCGGCGTGAGGACCGTTGCCTCACGTGATCGGCGCCTCCTTTGCTAGCATTACTGCTTCGCATTAGGAGGCAACGTGTTGGATTCAAGTGACGGTATTGGATTAAAGGTGTGCAATGACTCCATCCGGTCTAGTGGAATCAGAGTTAGTATTTTACTGACTAAAGTCTACTTGTGTTCACTGAGTTGCTGTTTGCGGCCTAGGGCCACGGTAACACTTTCGAACAATTCCGCAAACCTGGCATCGACTGCGTTAATGTTGCTGACAGCAGTGACAGCTCTTTGAGCCAGCCATCGTGCAGCAATATAATACAACGTGATATGACGGCACGTTGGCACAGTGGTTGAGCACTTGGCTGCTGCGCTGACAGTTTCGATTCCGTTTGGAACAAAAACTTTATTCGGCCTACAGATAGTGGTTGCAGGTTTGGGTGTCTTATTTATGTGAGAGCACATGTTTGTGAATACACCCACGATACAGAAGTAATTCCTAGTGTATGTTTTAAAAAACAACAAAAAAAAATATTCGGACTCATGTTTTTTTTTTAGGTTGGAAAATCATCTAATGACAAATCGAGAGGATCGGGAGATAGTGTCAGACTTTTACTGACTAAAAACTCACTCCTGCCCCGGGTTTCACTTTCACACTACCAGTGGCCCCAGTAAGCTTCGACCCTGCTGGGCCCCTACGATTTGCTGACATCTCCCTGAGGCGCGCGTGGAGCAATACGCGCCGTTGACGACTTGGGTTCGGTTCGGACTGTTACCGGATGGTCGAACGGCGGGCTACCCTTTGCTCGCCATCCGCAAGCCAGCGTCTACGGTGGCCGGAAATCGGGATCGGAAACCAAGCCGCGGGCTGGGCGTGAGGACCGTTGCCTCACGCGATCGGCCACCTCCTTTGCCAGCATTACTGCTTCGCAGAAGGAGGCGACCGCCTACCACTCCTCCTCGCTCCGGAATTCGGATTCATGTAATATGTTTAGGCTAAAAAAACAAAAATTTCCTTTTCAATAACTTCACCATATCGCAAAATTATTTCAACACTCAGAGGAACTTGAAAATTTAATTAAGATTTATATCATCTCATTTAGATTGATTAAGCTTTGTAAGGTACTTAAATGGGAAATATTATTCGATGAACGGATTTTATCTAAGAACTGTCAAAAGGCCTTTGAAAAGATAGATGACAATCGCAAGGTAGAATTGTGTGTGATGGAGTTTTTTTGCGGAATTTTCTAGACTAAAAAAGTGAATTGATTCCTTATAGTTTTTATAATTGTGAATTTGTGAACTATAAAAAGGACTTTTTTCTTTTTAGTCAGCTTGACATAGGTACGTCTGGCAATTTGAGTATCTTCTGTGACCTACCCAAATGTAATATAATATATATACCTTGGTATTGTTCGTCAAATCGTAGTAGTTCTAGTTTAGTAGTCCTGAGTTGAACTTTACGAATACTGACAAATGCTTGCACTGACTGGACAATTCCACTCAAATTTGTGTGGTAAGACAATCTCAGAGACCAATCTGCATGGTCCTCATATGATTTGACCGTTACATTGTTTACTGTATAGACTTTAAAAGCGACTTTGACCCCTAAGTTTGTTTCGGTGTTTCTTTTCAGGTTAGTCAGTTATGAAACATCAGCCTCATCTAGTTTAAATTGATGAAAAAATTTACTTGTAAAAGGGTTTTTGCAACCTGTTTACAAAATAAATATCTTTTATGATTTGTAGATATTGCAATGTAACATTTGAGTAGTTTTGTATCACAGGTTTTGTATTCGACACAAATGGACATTACTTATATGTGAAATCATTCAAACAGGCGCGATCTCAGTGAAACGGAGCTGAGATTTTTTTTATTTTACTAAGCTGATCCGTCAGATGTTGCTTCATCAAAACCTGTCCCACAACCCAATAAACTGTCAAAGTCAAACGCTTCTTCTTCTTTTCGGTTCGATTGATGGTAGACTCGTTCAACTGTTTGGGCCCAGTAGGTGGCCACGTTAAAAGCGACATCGGTGGCACTCACCAAATCCTCCAAAGTACATGTGTATAGGCACTTTGGGCATTCTATTATGTGGCTCATATTTTGAACAGCACCGCACTCACGTTGAGTATCCGACGGGTCTATAAAACTCCATTTCGCCAAGTTGTGTTTGCAGTGGCTTACCTGGGTGAGCACCGATTTAGTGCTTTCCATATGCAACTGCAAATTGCGCCCGGGCAGAAATATCTCCTGCCCTTGGGGTTTCAAGAAGTGATATTCTTCCCAGAGCTTTATTCTTTTTTTTTAGGTGATGGTTCAAGGATGGCCTTTTTCTTTTTTAAATTAAATCATAGTTATAAAGACGTTAGTTAGCGTACTGGATTTAGCTAGTAGCTTCTTTATATTTATGGTGTCTTATGCTGATATAAGACACCTGTAACTTTTTGAGCCTCGTAACCATCTTCGATGTCCTGAGTTAGCCGGAGGACTTGGCCGGAACAAGACTTACTGGGGCTAAAGCCAGCCTACTCCGAAATGAGCTTAGGTTTGACTAAATGCAGCTAACCATTCTCTGTCGGTCAAACTTTGGTTTAAAAAGGTCACACTGTGGTATTTTGCACAATAAATAAATGATTATGATAATGTCCTCATTTTAACCAAAAAAATCTGTTTCATTAGAACCTCTTTAGAAAAAGGAAGATGAAAGAAAGAAAAAAAAAGAGTTTATTTATGACAAACATGGCACATAACTTAATATATATTCATACTCGTAACTATAGGACTAATATAATTTGAAGCTATTATAATTAAATGACATAAACAATAATTCGAATTCGAAATATAAGACATTCAGATAAAAATAGGACAACTGTCAAACCGATAAGGGCGAGTTATTTAAATATGATTGTAAAATATAGCTTGATGGGAATAAATCCTAAATCTATTCGCGAAAACTTATTAATTTAATGTATTTCGCCCCCGCATCTTAGAACATTGCCTTACAAGTTAAGCGGTATGGTGCGTCCACACTGATCCAGACGGCACCGACTTACGTAGATTTCATAGAATTGTGTCTATGCAATAGAGCAGTACAGAGAAATATCGGTGTATATTCGTACAACACCTCGCGAGCGGGGGATTAAAAAAAAAATTTTTTCTGGATTCTGAAAAACAAAAAGATATAGAAACTAAATTCTTCGACCAAATAAATATCGTACAAACGTGTGTACAGGTCAACAATTAAGCGTTTTTCAAAGTCATTCAGGTTATACAGACGTATGTACCATCAGTACTCAAGGGGATGATCTACGTAAGTCTGTACTATTTAACCAGTAAAAGAAAACTTGTGTGTTAATTTAAAAGATTTAAAAAAAAATCGATATGACGCAGTGACGCCTACTTTGCGATTTTATTAGTCGACAACAAGAAGATGATTTGTTTGTTTTTTTTTTGGGTGGATAATCGTCAAATAATTCTCGCATTTTGGTTAGAGCAATTGTCAGACTTTTGCTGAGCCTCCCGTGTTTCTAGTTGCCCTTTGCTTTTTAGGTAACTCTTTGGAAAAATTGCGTAGCCCGCTAAGTCTACACAGTTTTTATTTATTTTTTAAGATTGGAAACCATCCAATGACTTCTTTTACTCTTATGTGGAGCTGGAGGGCGTCACTTTTACTGAATAAAACACGCCTGTTTTTTTTTTTCGGTGGTAAAATCATCCAATGACATCCCCCGCACTTGGGCGGAGCGTGAGATAGCGTTAGACTTTTACTGACTGAAAACCCACTCCTGTTCCTTTTTGCCTTCGTTCCAGGGCCCCGGGGTTATCTTTCGCATCACTTATGGCCCCAGTAGTCTTCGACCCTGCTGGGCCCCTACAGTTTTGTTAACATCTCCTTGAGGCGCGCGTGGAACACTACGCGCCGTCGACCACTTGGGCTCGGTCCGGTCGGTTATCGGACGGTCGGACGGTGAGGTACCCATAAACACGCCTGTTGACTTATCGTTCGAGTTTCTTTGTCAGAAATTCCCAGTGACTGTAGCTGGCCTACGATTTTGTTAACATCTCTAAGTGTATTCTCGTACCTAACGTGTGAACGCATCTTTAGACGAGGTTTACGGTAGAACGAGTTTACACATAAAATAAAGCCTGCATTTTCCGATGTTGTGTTTAGTTTAGGTAACATAAATTTGTTGACGTATGCTCTTTCAGTATGTTCAACAAAGTTGTCTGATTCTTGGAACAGGTCCTTTCTCTCGTGGGTTCAAAGGTAAATGCTAAAGTTACGTGATACAGTGGCAAATGCTGACGCTATTGTTCACTGTAACTTATTTCCACGAACGTCTGAGGATAACAGGCGCCATTTTTCTTGAACCTTCCTTTAAAAGTTTTGTGGAATTAGAAACTGCTGCTTTTGTAGTTTTATTTTTCTTTTCGGAAATCAGTGAAGTTATGTGTTGGACGATGTTTGTGGGCAATTGTGGGTTTAACTTTAATAATAATATACGAAAACAATAAAATAAAATAGAAAATAGTAAAATGTTCAATAAATAATATTAATAATAATATAATTAATATATACCACACTTTCAAGAACAAGAAATACTGACTGGAACTTGCTTGTATGTTCTTGAGATATGCAATTTTGTCCAAAAACACGCAGAATTTTACAAAAATCTTGAAGAAATACAGACCAGATATACTTTTCGTCACAAAAATAGGTTGAATTCACCTGCATCCCGACTTAAAATGCATTCATCTGGCCCCTTTGTCATGGCAATAAAAAAATATTTTATATTACCAAAAAATATAAGAGAGCTAAAAAAGAAAAAAATATTTATAAGGAAATTAAAACAATGTCTCATATCAAAGTACTACTATACACTTAATCTTTTGATGACAGACAAATTAGAGCAATTAAATTAGTAAAATATATATTTTAGACAATTTTATATTAATCAACCATTTTTGTATAGAATGTTACCACTATTACTTGTTATTGCTATTTTGCATACTGTTTGACATTTGTTTTTTTATTATATCCAGTTTATTTGACATTCTGTTATTATAATTATCAATATCAATAAACAAATAAATAAAATAAAAAGCCAGCCCTTGGGTCACACGAAGTGTCTACTAGGCTTCTCAAAACATCAATTTACATTTTTTTTTGTTTGTATAAAAGTGAACATTCAATTGTAAACAACCACAATAAAAATAATCTGTTACGGCTATTTTAAGGAGAAATCTCTGCAGTCCAGGATGGGTCACGTAGATAGTATTAGGTGCTGTGTTTGTGCCGAGATAGTACTCCTGGCGGATAGTACAGTCGTGCTGGAGAGTGCTTATTTTGCAGCTAAGAGTAAATAAACAATTTCTGTTTATTTATTCTATGTGCTTGTAACATTTTTAGTGTTCCGTACCTCAAAAGGAAAAAAACTGAACCCTTATAGGATCACTTTGTTGTCCATCTGTTAGCCTGGCTGTCTGTCTGTCAAGACTCTTTATCTCCGGAACGCGTGAAGGTATCGAGTTGAAATTAAAACCATATACTTGAGCATATGGTTTTAATTTAGCTTCAAAGCTGTAAAAAATTTAAACTTGTTGTTTTTTTTTTAATTTCCTGTAACACAAAGGTACGAAGATGGACTTAATGTCTTAGGCTTCCTTTACCACTCAATTTAGGATGATGAAGAGAAAACATGAGAAGTGATTAAAAAAATATATATTACAAAACAGATTTTAAAAAGTAAAGGTAAAGTAGTAAACAAAGAAAAAAAAAAGAGAGGTTTCAAACTTATTGACAGCTAGGAACAGTTTCAATGTAATAAAGATAAAAAAAATGTTTTTTTTAGGGATTTCCTTGACAATAGACCAATAGTCTCTTCATATGAACCTTTCGGGACTTAATTTATTTTTACACCAAAATTGGCCTTGTCATTGTAGAGTTTTGCGCTTGGCAATGCACTTAGCATCAATTGTTATTTATATATAGGTGCATATAGTATATAGTTTAGCCAGACTTAGAAACCAGAAATATTCCCAAAAACAACATTATTATTTATATTGACGTCGGCTGAATATGTAGAATCTTTGGCCGTGGTTTGGTTGGACGTACCGTTAGCCTGCGCCTGACCATTGGTAAATACCAATGGTCAGGCGCAGGCTGACGGTATTGCAATACAATTATTGTTCTTGTGACGTATGATCTTCCTGAGGCGCGCGTCGAACAATACGCCCCGTGTACGACTTTGCCTCTGTTCGCACGGTAACTGCCAAGAGATGGCCACAAATTGCTTAGAAAAAGCCATTCCTAGCTGGTGTAGAAATAACATACACAATATTTAACTACCAATTAGTTACTTAATGATGAGTAATCACATCTAATAAACATTTATTAGTACAAGAGAGTTTCTAATAAGTTCCCAACCATTTATAACTTACTTCAAAGAAAACTTTCCTGTCTGTTAATTTTATTAATAATCTAATCAACGTCCTCATTTTTTTAACTTTCTCAAAGCCTAGGAAAAGAATGATATGAAATTTTACTTTTGGACCCAAGAAGGTCCTTCAAAATATTCAAGGAGCTGATAACATACGTAGAAGTAACTTCTAAGGGTACGTGATTATCATAATTTGATGTGAAAAACTTGTTGAATTTATATTAAATATCCAAGTGAAGGACTTTTCCATTACTGTGACACGAGTTTTTCTCATTAGAATGTATTGTAACAGATGTGTTTTTGGAATGAAAGTCTTTGTTTAAGCAAAACTTGAAAGACCAACCTCTTGGTTAGTCTCTATTATTAGCAATGATGCACTCGTCCAATCGAGGCTTCAAAGTCTTGAGCATCGATGTTGGGTTGCTACCCTGTCGGTTTTCTACCGGCTACATTTTGGGGAGTGTGCATAGGAATTGCATAGCCTTATTCCACCAAGCCCATTCCATCATTAGAACACCAGGCGTACGGCAATGCGTCACCGGTACATGGTGGACCTCCCACTAATACGCACAAAACGTTTTGGAAACACATTCAGTGTGTGTACAGCTAAGGAGTGTAATTCCCAACCGGAATCTGTGTTTCCTGATGGCTACAACCTCAGAATTTTTAAGTCAAGAGTGAATAGGTTACTTCTTGGTAGAGGCGGTCCATTGTCAACCGCATCATTGTTTTTCATCAGGTGTGATAGCAGTCAATCGCGAACCTATCAACAATAAAAAATAAAACTATTTTACGATTACATTCATTAGAGTATGTTATTTTTTTTTTAAGACTGTAATGGCTAACTGTCTCAAAAAGGTTTCGAATTCGGTTTGATCGCTATTTTTAATGACAGAAAATTGTGAAGGCCATTTTCAGTCAGGTCAAAAAGAATTTAACCACAATAGATTTTGATTTTTGGTTCTTCTCAATTAAATTAATGCTGGATACTTCAAGATGTAAATAGTTGTATCGTACTTTCCAGAATCATAATTATAAATAATCCCGTGTAATCTATATAATAAAAGAAAAAAATATATAAATGCTGTAATAATTTATCAGAATAATAGTGCATCCACATTTAATAATATACAATTTAGAAATTATTGTTCATGTATAATGTGCTGTACACTATCATATTTGTTTAGTATCGTTTTAGTTTTAAATATGATTTAACTAGCTGTTGCCCGCGACTTCGTCCGCGTTAAGTTCGTAAAACAGTACAATCACTCTGTGCTTGCAATTCATTCCGAAAGCATCGCAATAATTTATTGTACTTTAACATAAAACGGTTAAAGGTAAAAATATCCGAATTGAGAACCTCCTCCTTTTTTAGAAGTCGGTTAAAAACGCAAATTACCTTCAGGAAACATGTTATGTACTCGTCCAGATCCAGATGTATGACCGTCACTGAATAGAAAGAGCATGTATGGGTCGTAGCAGTTGTCATTTCTGCCTACCCCAAGGGAAAAGTTTGCATGGGCATATGTATGTTTCTGGTTTATGTTCTGGTAAAACAACATTGTATGATTTTAACCCCTCGCCACAGAGAGCACGCCACAATCAAATCGCAGCGGTAATGCCTGTCTTTGAGAAGTGTCTACAGAGGCGTCACGGCATCCTCTTTTTGTGCAGGACTCACCGGTTGTGGGTGTTTTGGAAGGTATCTGTGTCGAATTCAGCTGGAAGAAACACTCGGGTCTCACCATTGTGCGAATCGCCCGGAGAATACGATGAAGCATACGGTGGAAGTCAGTCCCGCTTGGTCGGAGCGCCGGCACCGCCTTGTCCTTATGGGGGCGATTGGTGGAGAAAATGACAACCAGTAGCCTCCTTCAGTGAAGCACTACGATCAAAGAAGGTGGCTGAAACTATAAGGGATAGGACATCCTGACTCCTCAGCGGTCGCTGCAAGGGACGCTCCGGGTGTTGAAAGCCGCAAGGCAATTCCTAGCCATCGCAAACACGGGATTGCGGTGGTGATGTCCGGCCGTCTGGTCAAAGCAGTCCTGAATCGACGGCGCGTAGTATTCTACGCGCGACTCAAAGAGATTTCAGCAAATGGATAGGGCCTTCTAGGTCCGATGTCTGCTAGGGCTGCAAGATTGATCGAAAGAGTTATCTCCCATAACAATTTTCGCCTCAATAACTTTTCACTGAAGAGTTTAAGCAGTTAGACAGCTTTGATAAAGGTAAACGAAGGAGCATAATCGGGACACCGACCTTCAGCTGGATAACGTGCACTGATAGTGAAAAGCCTTAAGTGAATCCAAAAACTACCATCATCATCCGGCAGGCATTAAGTCCGCCGCTGTACATTTGTGCATAAAGGATTAAATAAATAAATCATCAACTATCACGGCGGTTCACTCAAGATGGATAGACCTCCACCGCATGCTACACCGAGTCCTCCAGGCGATTCACAAAATGGTAATATCAGGGTACTTTCAACTGAACCCAGAACAGAAACCGTTCGAAACACCCACAACAGTCCTGAGCTTATCCATAAAACAATGAAATTACGGTTAACAAATGTAGCAGCCGATAAGTGTTATCCCTGAGACTGGCCTCCCTTAGAGGGTTGTTCCAGTGTTGATCACCACTCATTGCAAAGAGGTAATGTCCAGATATCGACGTAAGGCTGCAAGGAATCTGAGATACATTATACGTTGTCGAACTGTGATCAGAAAAACACATTCGAATCCGTTTTATATGAAGCAGTGACTGCAAATAATAAAACACACCATTATTAATCCGCAAGGTGCCATCATGCCAGAGGACACAGTGGAGATGTGCCCTGCAAGGGCGGAGCACCGCCGTGTCCTCGTGGAGGTAATCGGCGTCAGTGACCTCTCGCGCCGGGCTCTGATCCAGAGCGAGGAGTAATGGCAGGTGGTCGCCTCCTTCTGCAAAGCCTTAATGCTAGCGAAGGCGGAGGCCGCACGCTTTAGGGAACGAACGGGCTCACGCCGAGCCGAGATTCCCACCCCGACTACCAATCACGGTAGACGCGGGCTTCCGGACGTCGAGCTACCCATTGCTCGCCGTCCTGTAGTTGACCGGATCGAGCCCAATCCTCAACAGCGCGTAGTGATAGACACAGGTGTAGTTTTAGTCAGTAAAAGATTGACACGTCCTCCCGCTCCAACCAGAGCGGGAGAAGTCATTGGATGATTTCCACCCTTAAAAAAGAAAAAAAAGGTGCCATCATCATCATTTTTATTTCAGCCGAAAGACGTCCACTGCTGGACATAGACCTCCCCAAGTGTCGCTATAATGACCGGTCCTGTGAGTCTCTCATCCATCGGATTCCCGCGACCCTCACCAGGTCATCGGTCCAACTGGGGACCATCCAATGCAAGGTACCCTGTAACCAACCCCTTCTGAAAATGTGGCCGTGTTATTTTAAAGTGAATAATTAAATACATATAGGTATTTACTTTTATCGTCTTTGGATGGTATCCCTTGAATAATCACGGTCAATTAGCTTGCTACAATAATGGGAAAAAAATAATAAAAATAAGCAGTAGGATTGTTAAAAATGCCTCCGTCTTACACCAGTTTAAACATAACTGTAAACGTGGGCGATGGCCATTCTTTTGCCACAATTACGTAAAATACGCAATGCCATCTATCAAATTTAATATGAAGTTCAACCGTCATTGTCATCATTATTTCTACTTTGAGTCTTTAGATGGCGTTGCGAGTATCTGAATTGCTTATGGTGTCATATTTTACTTCTCGAAAACTTTGATTTCATACCGTTTGCCTTTCATATGCTTTGCTTTGCAGCTTAAGTAAGATAATTATCAAGTTCCACACAATTTAAATGTATAAAAGTTATCTACATCGATTTCTAAAATTAAAAATACGCACTTCACTAAAAATTTCTACAGATATATTATATACGTAGATATATAAAAAAAAATTGTAAGCTTGCAAAAATATATAAAAAATCTTATTCTCGATGACCAAATAGAACAAAAATTCTCCTAAGAGAGCCGTATGGGATTTGAACCACCTTCACATTACACGAAAGTCTAGATACGAAACCACTGCGCTGCGGTCTTCGATGAATAAACTATAAAATAGACGTTCTTATATAAGCGTCATAATTGACTGGTTGGCTCCCTAACGATGATAGCGTGATGATTTTCGTTTTAGAAGTTAAATTTGCAGCTAAATGGAATAATGTAACATTACAGTACGTGATTTTACTCGTCGCTTTGATTTTATTATGTGTTTTGATTAGTTTTTACAAAATATTTAGAAGATACCGAATAGAAATGTCAATTTTATTTTGAAAAAATGGTAAAAGTTATTTTAATACAAAAAAATAAGACAAAATAATGACAAAATTTTTAACTGTCGCTGGGAATTGAACTCGCGGCAAATGTCGTTCAATACCTACATTTTCGATTATTGCTCACCCCCCATAGCAAATAGCGTGATAGTTTATAGCTTATCAGTTGCCCTGACCTATAAGGATTATGTCTGCAAAATTTGAACAGGATCGGTTCAGTAGTTTTTGCGCCAATTAATACCATGGCAAAAGAATTTTACTGTTTTATTATATGTATAGATTATGTAGGTGCTTAAGGTTAATTTTGCATTTAAAAAATTCTCTTTTATTTATATAAGGTAAACCAATAAATTGTAGGTTAAGTTGCGCCTGTTTAGGGCAGCTGTGCTATTTTGTTAGTTTTATAAAAGTTGTGTGTACAATAAAGAATATGAATAAATGATATAAAACTTTTCAGGACCAAAATATCCCAATTCCAAATGTTCCGTTTCATAAAATAGCAATTCGCCTATAGTTACTCCAACATTTTATATCTCTCTCGGGATCTCTTCCCGAGAACGAAATTTCACATTTGTGTCAAATAATTATGTACCAGGGGACCGAATAAAATTATGACGGACGTTTGTGGTTACCTCATTTGAATTAATCAATGATAGCTCGTGCCTCGGAAATCGTATTAGGTATTCCGATTGCACTGGTTTATATTATAGACTTGTAGATTTTACTGACGTATGATACGTTCGGCCGTCGGGCGGCACTGCCAACATTCTGCACCAAATGCCAACATACTGGATTAAACGCTAACGTTTTGAATCAAATTGATGGTCGGACTATCGTTAAGTGATTACAAGCTAACACACGTGTCGTGTCGTAATTGAGAATGATTCGTATCTCGAATGCTGGGTGGTAGGAAGTGATTCAATGCTAGTTTGAATGGATTGCATGGTTTAATTGATATTGAATTACCGATTGAGATACTAGACTTTTAGATAATGTTTGATTATGATGATTTAAAAACCCTTGCTCTATCCTTATAGAAAGTTAAGCTAGATAGACACTAGTGATTTTCTAACTCAAGATATATAGATTAAGTGACTAGGGGATAAAGCCGTGTTTTAAAGTTGCGGGCGGCATGCTAAATTACGAACGAAACGAAGGTTGCTAAGTTTTAATCCCGGATACAGTGAGGGGTTTATATAATTGACTCCTAAGCACTGTGAGGGAGTTCCTTATTCGAAGGAGTTACCGTGGGCAACTGACAGAACCCTGTGGGTTTTAGTTAGTAAAAGTCTGATACTTCTTCTCACTGGTTTCCAACGTAAAAAAAAACCATTACGTTAAAAGGTTACGTACTATCTCCAGCAAAATACGGCAAAAAAAAACACGTATGGTGTATGGGAGCCTCATTAAATATTTATTTCATTCTGTTTTTTTAGTATTTGTTATCAAAGCGGCAACAAAAATATATCATTTGTGAAAATTTTAACTATCTAACTATCACAGTTTATGAGATACAGCCTGGTGTCAGCCGTGCAGACAGACAGGCGGACGAATAGCAGAGTCTTAGGAATAAGGTCCCGTTTTACCTTTTGGGTACGGAACCATAAAATTAAGCTAGGGTAGGGTCAAAGCGCTATTGAGTTGTTCTAAGAATTACTCAGCAACTGCCCGGTGTTTGGAAGTTGGTAGTGTGATATTCCCTTGCATGTAAAACCGTGTTTCTCTCTCCGATCTCTCTTTGTGTGTGATTGCCGTCCCATCGAACTATGAGAGGAGTAGGACAGAGAGTCTGCCTGTATTTGCGCACTCTTTTTTGCACTACAAAATCTCCGATGTACTTGAATAATCTCTGTAGAGATCGGCCACCGTGATCGAAATTCGGTCTCGAGGATTATTATTATCCAATCCGTTTTAATTTCCTCGTGGGGGAAAGCCGATGAGATAATATTGGTATTTTTATTAGTAACTGTACAAATTGAATTATAGTGTTTTTAAAATAATACATTTAGATACAAATGGAGAAAGTTTGCAACCGAGGCAGAATTCGTCCGAGCCGCAGGCGAGAGTGTTATGGAACCAAGTACTGCAGTTCCGAATTTGCACGGGTATCAAACGACATTTTTTCAATACACTCACGAAGAAATAAACAAATGAGAGCATAAATAATCGTGGGGGTCGCTTGCGCCCTGATCGTGCCCGGCGCCCAGCTTGATACGATAAATACAATAAATTGTGGCGGGAGCGAGGTGGCGCACTTTTCCGCACTAGTGCGGAAAATAGTAAATTGCGTGCCTAAAAGCGGTAGGGTTAAGAGAGACGGATTTTCAAGTAAGTGTATTGAAAATATTTTTTTATATCTGAAGAAAAAAATAATAATTATGTTATCAAAATAACTTTTACGAGAGGATACTTTAATGAGCAAAATTACATCAAACGAAGCTTTTGCTGTCGAACCCGCTACCGAATATCTACTAGCCTAAACTTTGTTGGTGAACACACAAAGTTATTGTTGAGTACCTACCTAATCTTAATGAATGTATAACTGACTTCCAAGTCACAGGCTAAAATCTAGTTTGTGAGCCAGTAGTTATTTACTATGTCCTCATTTATGTACCAAGAATTATATACTTGTTTTTTGTGACCATTTTATTTTCGAAATAAATATATTATTATACTAGTATTATTATTTCTATAGAACCCTTGATAATATCCACAAGATAGCTGTGTATCCAAAATATCTTGAGAAAGATGTGTAATAACATCATAATCACGTACAGACTAGTTGTATGAAAAGGTGCCTCGAAAAGGACGCTCTTAAGCCAAATCAATGTACATTGTGAGTATTTTTAGTTTTTGAATAATGTGTATATTTTTCTACTAGCTTCTGCCATCGGCTTCGTCCGCGAGAAAGTAGGTTTTTTCCATACAAACTTTGGACCTCCGTTTCATCCCCTTAGGGGGTGAATTTTGAAAAGTCCTCCCTTAGCGTTCGCCTACGTCATGAAAAAAAACCTTGTGTAAAATTTGACGTTCATAGTTCTGGTAGTTTCGGCTAAGCGTTGATATGTCAGTCAGTTTTACCTTTACACAAAAAATAAATTTAGGCAGGCAATAAAAGTATGAAAAAATAACCCAAATATTGTGACTATTTAGCCATATAACTTTATCGTCAGATCGGTCCCAATATTCGGTAAAGTAAAAACACCGAGCACCATACCACGAAATAGAGAGGTACAGAAGTCAATCTACATACAAAGCACGCTCGAGCAACGCACATATAGACACCGCTCACGGACACGATATTTCGGCTCAATTCAGCTCAATCCGAACTCGAGTGTCGTTTGCAATCGCCGAGCGTAGGTATAAAAAGTGAAGTACACACATAAGATTGACTTCTGTACCTATCTATTTTGTGACCATACTCCTATAGAGAGTAGATGCAGAAATCGAACCTCGCTACGTGGTTTGAGCTCACTAATTGATTTGACAAGGCTAGATTTCTGCAGTCAATCTGTCAAGTTTCCAAGCCATTAACATTGCATACGTAACTTCGAATCGTAGCAGGTTTTAGTACTGCACTAAATACTGCAAACGAGTTTGTTTGATTGCCTTGTAAACTGTTCACGGTCTTGTGATGATGATCATTTCTTTCAGATTCACTTTAGATGACGTAGGTTAGTAGCTGGTACTTATTAATGGTTTATATATTATTTTCCGGAATACATTGTTTTTTTTAGGTGGTAAATCAACCAATGACGCGCAGGAGCGTGTCTGACTTTTACTGAATAAAACCCACCTATGTTCCTTTTTTTCCTTGCGTCCCAGGACCTCGGGGTTCCCTTTCGGACAACCTATGGCCCCAGTAGGCTTCGGCCCAGCTGGGCCCCTACGGTTTGACTGACATCTTTTTGAGGCGCACGTGGAACACTACGCGCCGTCGACGACTCAGGCTTGGTCCGGTCGGTTACCAGATGGCTGAACGGTGAACTACTTATTGCTCGGCGTCCGAAATGTATTTTTTATGACACGAATTATATTATTGAAAATGTACGCTGACGTGCGCGCTGTGCACGCTACAAACAACATGTGCTTGCAATGTTCTTTTTATAACCATTGGAACCGCTAGAGCATGGAATGAAGCTGTGGTGGAAAAAAATCTTTTTTTTGTAAAAAGTTTTTTATTTCACACTTTTTAGTTGCGATACACTTATAAACAGAATGCCTATTTCTCATGACATTTCCAATTCATCCAAACACGGTTCCTATGTCTACTTTCCACCTTCCGGCTCCATCATCAGATCAGTTCGATAGTACCTTATAGCCAAAGTGCATGTCATGACAATTCTAATAAGCCCAAACACGGCTAGGTTACATTGATAAATGACGGATTTCCAGTGCCTACCTTCTGGCTCCATAATCATCATCAGATCAATTTGATGATACCATTTTCAACGGAACTATTCAGAACCATTAATTTATTTGTATTATCATAATCGCTTAACTATCTTCATTGTGATATCTATGCGTGTATGAAGTTCCGTTGACCATTTCTGATCTTATTCATCAGTTCCACTTCATCAAATGTTACTTTTTGACTGTAAATGCTTAAGTTCTCGATGAAAACAGCAAAATCACTATGCAGTTGCCTATAATATTTGAGGAGTTTCCTCGATATCGCCAAGATTCCATCATCAGATCCTGACTTAGTGACTATGGGACCATTTGGAAAGTATACCCTTTCTAACAAAAAAAAATTTTTCAAATCAGTTCACAAGCGACGAAGTTATGCGAACAAACATAAAAAAAAGATACAAACATCCGAATTGAGAACCTCCTCCTTTTTAAGAAGTCGGTTAAAAAATATAATATGGTGAGAACTACGGGAATCAGCAGGAAGCAAAATATTGATTTTGCGATATTTTACGGCTATAATGATAGAGGTGCTTTTGATGATTTAACAAAGATTTTTAATTTTTTTTTTGATAAACTCACGATTGACCACTATTTTACCTGATTGAAAGCAACGCTGTGGTCAGAAATGGAACACGGAACACGCTTGCCTAATAATAACCTGTTCACTCTTGACTTAAGACCCCAGGTTGTATGTAGCTATTAGGAAAATGCTTTACTTTATATGAAAGTTGACCTATTTGATGGTTCTGAATTGTATTTGACATTAGTATTATTATGACAAATAACTTAATCTGTGTGACATTTAGTGAAACTGATGTAATTTAATTTGTAAAGATGTGCCGATTAATATTAATTTTTAATTTAAATTTATTAATGATGTTAAAGTTCACATAATCTCAAAGTTAAATGAAAAATGACAATGTAAATTTATACATTTGTACGCCTCTGGATAAAACATAGAGGATCTACCTATTTTTAACACCTCACACTCTGTTGTAATCTGACCTATGTTTCCAAATAAATTATTCTGATTTTGATTCTGAAACACAGACTCCGGTAGAGAATCCCACTCCTTACCTGGGGGCTAAAAAGGTCACTTTAGCAGAATCGTATGGGAAAATAATATGAATCATGTTAAAAATCGCAAAATGTTCACAAATTGTCAGTTCATATTTCTATACGTAAACAATATTCATATTATGATTCAATTCGGCAATTTATCTATTTGACAGTGTTTTTGACAGACGGGTCTATTTGACAGCAAATTCGTAAAATGGTTCACTTATTATGAATCGCTTTAGAGTTCATTAGCAGAATCATAAGAAGTTACTGAAGAGCAATATCTTACAATTCATTTCTCGGGTATTATATATTAAACTTAAAAAATGGCAGATTTAGGACTTTATGCGTATATTCTAGGAGACATGCGCATTACTGAGAGCCTTTTATGTCGCCAAAGGAAGTGTATTTCTTCGGAAAGTGGAATTGGCTTGAAATTTATTAAATGCCAAATGCTGTACGCACTATGAATATGTTATCAAAATGTTTTGTGCGCAAATGGTTTGCTTTATTACTATTTTGGTGGGTACTTATTGATAGAACCATAAATAATACAACGAAATAGTTTCACGCTCCAATCTTCGTTATATTTTCAAAATATTAGTAAGCCCACAATAACCTCATTTACCTTGTTTTTGTTGGTTGTGGATAAGTATTTTTTAAACGATCATATAATAGGTACTGTAGTCATCAGATAAATTACTTGGCGTGACGAAGGCGGCCATTAACCAATTAACTTGAGATTGTTTACGACAAACTACTGTTAAGTATTTTCGGAGTTCAGATAATATGGAATAGAATAGATCAGCATGTAGCTTGTTTATATTTAGATTTCAGTGCACTGGGCTTTAGTTTGAGAGAGTATCACATCATTATATCATCATCTTCCTGCCCTTGTCCCATCTTATTTGGGGTCGGCGCAACACGTTTTTTTCTTCCATTTTATCCTGTCAACCGTCATACTATCACTAACTTCCTTTTCGTTCATATCACTGTTCACACAATCCATCCATCTTTTCTTTGGCCTCCGTCTCCCTCTCCATCCATCCACATGAAATACTCATATATATTGGTATTGTATGGAAATGTTTTTTTCATCCCCCCATTTCGGAAAGAGTATTTTGGTACTTTGATATCTGAGTGTAAAATCCGTTTTTATCCGCTAGAGGTTAAAGTAAATTGAATTTAGAATATCGAGTGCACTAAGTTTGTAAATTCAAAACCTCATTAAACCTATTTACTTCTACCTCCATGGTGCCAAATTTATCATAAAACTTTTTTTAATTTGTTAAAAACTCAGACTCGGAACCTTCATGTTCTCATCGAACACGGTAAGTTCCTGCACCGGATTCGCCCGGGTGTCGCCACTTACAGCACTACTGCTTTATCAATAACACTATGATACCATTGATTGGAAAAAAGAGGTTAGTTTATATTCCAGTCCATAATAATTTCCTGACGTAGTTTGCACCAGACGAGTTAAAGCAGATCCAGAGCAGATTGAAAGCAATCCCAGCTTCACAAATGTGCTCAAAGAGAAATCTGAAAGGATTAAAAAATACGACGAGGACTTCCCCAGTCAGGTTTTTCGATTTTAACGATGAATATAAATTTTTTACTTCCATTAGAGAGATGTAGACTCGGTTCAGGAATGGAGTTTATCGCAAAAAAATTGTAACAAGCTTTGTCGAATGAATTTTCAACAGCAAGCCATTCATTGTCATACAATTATGTGCTGGCATATTTCTTTTTTAGGAACTGGAAGTTATAACAGTACTTTAGTATTTTTTCGACCTACACAATATGTAACTGGAATAATGCAGACCCATGTACACGCCAATTATTAAATAACCTCCAATCAAGCCTGTGAGCTCATCGCATTATGCGTGAGGCCGCAGCTTTATGCTGAGCGTTCGGCCGTTTTGCGCGGATGTGACGCATATGTTCCCTATTCCCTTGATTATGATTGTTAGCTAGTTTTAAGATTGCGTCATTTCGCGTAAATAAACTGTTTTTCTTTCTTTCTTCTTTTCAATCATAAGCATTACAATTGTATTATCTAAATGCACTAAGTATTTAGATAGTATGTTTTAAGAAATTAGATATTCTATTAGTAGAAAAATAACATAGGTATCAACGTACTACATTAGTAGCTGATCGCGTGTTTGTGTAGCTTTTGCATACACAAACACGCTTGTGACACAAACCAGTTTATCGAAATATAGGTAATATTTTATTTATTTATTTAACAATTTATGTACACACAATAATAAAAGAAAAAAAAAGGAAACAGAAGAATAGTACAAAGGTGATGTTTATTTCTAAAGAAATATCTTCCAGCATACCTGCGAGAGGAGAGTTGGAGAAAATAGAGATGTAGAGACCGTGTGTAGAAGTAAATGGAAAATTGGTACACACAAAATACATAGTCCCACAATGAAATAATAATAGGGGTTAAAGTATGAAATTGCCGTTTTATTGTAATAGGTACTTCGAATTGACATAGAACCTTCATGGTTTGAGATTTTTGAGTGAAATTTTTTTCACTAATATTTTTAGAATGAATTTTTTTTTTACTAAACCTATGAAGTTCTTCTTTTAAAAAATGATTACACATTTACATTTGAAACATTCGATTATCGACTTTAAGTTGTTTTTTTTTATTCAGCTTAGACAAGAAAGATGGATACTTCGAAAATTCGAGTGATTTTTGAATACAAGTTCCGACACTGAACTAACGCGGCAGAAACAGCTCGCAATATCAATGTTGCGTTTGGACAGGGGACTGCTAATGAACGCACCGTGCGATTTTGGTTTAAACGCTTTGCGTGATGAAAAATTGAAAGAAATGTTGGAAGCCTGTCCGAGCCAAACTACCCAGGAATTAGTGGCATGGTTTAACATTACCTTACCAACAATACTGACTCATTTACGTCAAATCAATAAAATAAATAAATATGAAAAATGAGTGCTTCATGATTTGACTGATCTGCAGAAAGAAACGCGTGTTAAAACTTTTGTTGCCTTGTTGAATCGATATAATAATGAAGGAATATTGGATCGAATTGTGACATATGATGAAAAGTGGATTCTTTACGATGATCGTAAGCGAAAAATGCAATGGCTGGCCCCAAGTCAAACGCCACAACAGTTTCCTAAAGCAAAGCTTACCAATAAAAAGGTAGTGGTAACTGATTGGTGGTCTCAGCATGGTGTTATTCACTAAAGCTTTCTCCGATCTGGTTAAGCAATAATGGCAGATGTCTACTGTGCCGAACTCTGAACAATGACAGCAAAACTAGCATGAATCAATCTTCACCATTATTGCTCCATGATAACGCGAGACCTCATACAGCACGAGAAACCGTTTTAACTCTACAGGAACAGCAATTAGAAACCATTCGTCACCCTCCGTATTTGCCAGACCTCGCTCCAACGGACTACCATTTTTTGTCGTGATTTGGACAATTTTCTACGTGATAAAAAGTTTTCTTTTCAGGAGGCAGTACAAAATGCTTTCATACAGTTTGTCGAATCTAAATCACCAGAGTTCTACCACAAAGGCAAAACTTACCTTCCTATTAGATGGCAGCAATGTATAGATAATAATCGTAATTATATTGATTAAATAAATATGTTAAATAAAAAAAAAAAACGTTTTTCAATTTTTCAGTACAAATTGGCAATGAACAATTTACAAAAACAATTACAATTTACAAATTACACTTACAATTTACAATTATTTTTTTTTTTTGTACAATTTTACTTACCCCTAATATAACAAGTAAAAAAAAGTTATAGTATTATAATTAAATACATACACATAGTAAAATAAATATTATAAAAATACAGATTAAATAAAATAATACATACTAATATGCCACTAATAAGTATTGATTATTTTAGGATACAAAATGCCTATTTTAAAAACACCTGAAATCGATTCAGTAGGTGATTGTGAACATACTCTTTCAGAATGTGTGTTTATTACCTTATATGTTGGATATAAATTACATTTGTAAAGAACCTTTTATTTGTTTTCGAACAATCCCATAGCCCTAGTAGACATGGGCCATAGTGTGTACCGTTCGATTTGCTGACATCTTTTTGAGGATCGTCGAACACGACGCGCCGATGGGCCTTCCTTTGCCGTCGACCACTGCGAAGGTGATGTAACGATTAGCCCTATTGAGGCCCTATCACGAGCTTTGAACTGTTAAAGGGATGGAGAGAGATGGAGCTATATGGGGTATATAGCTCTATCCCCCTTTCTCGCTCGCCCAACTAATATTTTAACATTTCATGGTAATTAGGTCCCCTGGTCACGTTTGTGGGTTGAGCTTGATCAGAGATCGAGCAGAAGGGTTTATATAGAAAAAGGAGCCTTAGCTGCTGCTGCTGCTGTTACTATTGCAATGAGATTCAAATTAGGCTAGCAAAGAAGCTAACACATTTCATGTACCGTAAAACGGGGTGAATAGGATCGCAGGGGTGAATAGAAACAAAACTTTGGTTTGGTTTTTCACTTTGATAACATATTATTGGCTTCTAACAAAGCATCGACTTTTTAGAATAACAATTTTCATTAATAAATTGATATAGTTAAATGCTGCAAAAAATATTTAAATGTCGTGAAAATACCCTTTGAAGTTTTGTTTCTATTCACCCCTGAGTTTCTATTCACCCCATTTGACTGTACCTACAGTTTGTCTCTTTTCGCACGTGATTTCTTCTTCAGTCATCAAACCAACCAGCGTTGGACAATACCTAGTTGAGATATTCTGAAATGTTTGTTCCCTGTCGACATAATGATCCTGGCCAGACGTTCATCTGTTACGGAGAAACTTGGACGATTAGTTACATGTGCTCCTTCAAAGTCGCAAGTTCCCCTCAAGAAATAGAGATGGGACACGTCTTTGCTTTTATGAATCGATGGAAAATTTCGCAGTGTATACGTGATCGGGAGTAATGTGGAATGTATTATAGGCACACGTTTGAAACTTTTGTGCGTGTTCTCAACAAAGGGTTTTCACATACCTATCTACGACCGAAAATCATACGTCCACATTTTCATGTGTGAACGTATGATAAAATTGTATGTTGAAATTGGGCCGGGATATAAAAACAGGAATAAAAACTTTGTAAGAGTTTTTTCCGACAGTATCCGCACCCAAGGTGGGCGCAGCAAAGACAATCTCCACAGATGGGGGTTCTCGGACGGTTCCAATCTTCAATGTTTGTGCGGCGTCTCTCCGCAGACCATGTCCCACCTTCGATCCTGCATCACGTGCCCTGCTACCTGTTCACGTAGGGACTTAATGACAGCATCAGCGGACGGCACTGTCGTGTCCGAATACTTGGCCAAGCAAGGAATTTAACTAGTTTTGCCATCGATACGCTAAGAAGAAGAGTTTTTTAAGTAACTTTTGTTTTTTTTTATGCACCTGTCATGTCTTTTCTTCACCATCCTTGGTTGTCAGGTAGAAAATCCCTAAGGCATTAAGTCCGCCCATATACCTTTGTGCTGCGTGAAGTTTTAATAAATAAATAAAGCACAACAGCTGGTACTCGTATTAAAAATCCTAGCATGGCCTCTGCAATCTCCGAATTGGAACCCAATTTGATTATCGGCAACTACGAAAATGCCAACATATACCTCTGGATGTAGACAAAACTACAAGACAAATGAGAAAAAATAACCAACACAACATTGAAAAAATTATGAGCTCGTTTGCCGAAACAAGCGAGCAGCGAAACCGCCATTAAAAACAAAAGTGGCCACATAAATGAGTCTGTTTAGGCACAGTGTTGATATTATGTCTCAAAATTATTACTTCTATTAAAATTTGAAAGATAATTTTCTTTCAATAAAAGAAAAAAATCTCTTTCAATGTGGCCAAATACTTTTGAACGGTAGTATACTTATATCACTTTGAATAAAGTTTTTTTTTTGCAGAACTGAATCCTTCGTAAATTTTGTTGAGTGTCATTATTCCGAGAATAATTATTATGTAAGTTTGCTGTGGAATAGGCTGCAGAAGCAAACCACTGGGAAAAGGCTACATATGTTATGTACATATTTTAAAGACCAAATCAGATTAATCTCTCATGTCAAAATGTAATGTACGTAATTACTAAACACACTACGACAAATTACGCTAATTCTCCGAATCTCCAAAACTGATAGTCAGTAATAAATCTACTCGAAATTCACTGCAATAATTTTGATGGTGGCTTTAGTCTAGTCCGGAATAAAACGAATATGGCTCCCAGTAGACGTATTGCTAGGATTTATGTGGAGTTTAGGATATAACTCGCTGTTGAATTAATGTTTAAGAATTGTAAAAAGATAATGGAGAACAGCTACATGGAAGTAATATTTGAAAGTACATTCAGTCAAAACAGTGTCGGGAATGGATGATTTGTTTATGGTTCCAAATTCAAATTTTTGTTTTCTTGTAGTTGTTAGATTGGCACAACTGTTTTCCATTTTGGCGCGGAGTTTGAGTTGCATCTGTTATTTATATTAGATACAGTGCTGGTTTTAGTAATATCATATATAGTGTGTATTGCGAATTTCATAATGGACAAAAATATCGAACAAAGAGTTTGTCTTAAATTTTGCATCGCCAATGGAATTTCGTGTTCGGAGTCACTGAAAATGTTACAGAAGGCTTACGGTGAATCGACTTTATCCAAACTCGTGCTTATGAGTGGTTCAAAGCGTTCAAAAGCGGTCGAGATGTGATGGAAGATTTGCCTCGCTCTGATAGGCCGTCAACGTCTGCAACTGAAGTTAACATCGCAAAAGTGAAGAAAATAGTGACTGAAAATCCCCATTCAACTCTGAGAGAGATAGCCGCCGAACTTTCTGTATCTCACGAGTCGATCCGTACCATTTTAACTAATCATTTGGGTATGAAACATGTTGCTGCTCGGCTAGTCCCAAAAGATCTGAATTTTCTCCAAAAAATCAATCGCATGAAAGTCGCTGAGGACATGCCAGAACGAGTCAGTTCGGACCCAACATTCATGAAACGCATTGTTACTGGTGACGAGACGTGGGTTTACGAGTTTGACATGCAAAATAGTCAACAAGCTTCGGAGTGGCGCCTTCCAACTGAACCGAAACCGAAAAAACCACGCCAAAGTCGATCAAAAGTCAAAGTCATGTTGACTGTTTTCTTTGACTATCGCGGTGTTGTGCACTCTGGATTCTTACCGGAAGGTCTAACGGTAAATAAAGAATATTATATGAGCGTTATGCGGCGTTTAAGAGAGCGAATTCGACGAAAAAGGCCAGATTTGTGGAAAGAAAATTCTTGGATTTTGCACCACGACAATGCGCCTTCGCACAAGGCTATCATTGTGAACGAAGTTTTGACCAAACACTCAACAAATACCATCCAGCAACCACCATATTCACCAGATATGGCTCCTGCTGACTTTTTTCTTTTTCCTAAACTCAAATTACCACTTCGTGGCACCCGTTTTCAATCGATAGAAGACATAAAGGAGAATTCGCGGCGAGAACTGAACTCAATTCCGGAAGCAGCGTTTAAAAAATGTTTTGATGAATGGATTATTCATTGGCGCAAGTGTATCGTTTCTAAAGGAGCATACTTTGAAGGTGATAAAATAAATAAAGGATGAATAACAGACATTTTGTGTATTATTGATCTTTTCCCGGTACTTTCTTGACAGAGTAGTATAGTAGTCTCTTGTGTTGTAGTCTGCTGGGTGCCAGCTGAAAACCAGTGCTGGGTGTCTGACGCCCAGCAATTGTTGAGTTAGCGATCCTTTCGGTTCGGGTACGTTCAGCGCAACTGTATTGTATTTCTGTACTCTTTTTTATTATTTTGTGTTGTTGCCATTGTACTGCCTGAGTCGAAAAAATTCTATTTTCTAGTCACATTCAGTGATAATATATGGCCACCGGGCCATACGGGCGACTGAGGGGTTGCTTTGCTTCCACATCCAGCTATGCGCTGGCACCTACTGCCCACTATGACCTGCCGTGACCTTTGTTGTACTTAGTGACGGTGGTGTCCAACTTGTGACCTTTTTTTAAATATTTTTGGGAAAATATAAAACATGGTGTGAAAATTATTGGAATCGATTTAGTTACTGATTCTGAAAAAACTATATTCAGGTTTCGCATATACTAAAAATAATATTGTATGTCGTGGCCAGATCATAGTAATCATCATTGACCACTTCATAAACTGACCAGATAGTTTAACACGTTAAAGTTTAATGATATTTCCATCCTTTTTTGGCCTACTTTCTTAAGACCTTTTATTATCTTATAAATCCTACATCAATGATACGGTCAAACGAGGATTATATATATATACTAGTTGTCCCCCGTGGTTTCAACCGCGTCTTTGGTTATTGTGCCGCTCAAATTAGTTGCACTGGAAATTAATAATAAATTGACGATGAGAGTAAAATTAACGTAATAGATGCACAGAAAAATTAAAATAATACGTATGAGTCACTGCTACGATCGATACACAAATGAAATAAAAAAAGGTTACTAATGCTGTATCATAAAAAAAAAAAAAAAATTATCAAAAATTGAAAAAAAAAATTTAGGGGTGGATTACCCTTAACATTTAGGGGGATAAAAAATAGATGTGGTCCGATTCTCAGACCTACCCAATATGCACACAAAATTTCATGAGAATCAGGAAAGCCGTTTCGGAGGAGTTTAACCACAAACACCGCGACACGAGAATTTTATATATTAGATTGACATATCATCAAATGTTAACGTTTAAACGATCTAGCCAGTTTTGTTTGGCCATATCATGAAGTGATCAATTTCTATGATCTGGCCACGACTTATACACCAACCTACAGTGGAACCGCCAGGTACAGCCCAGCGTCCACTCTGTGTGAGGGAACTCTCCTAGATTAGAAGCTTGAGTCAGGAGCTAGAATATTAAAAGTCTGAATATGTTATACTATATAGCTTCTGCCGGCGGCTTCGCCTATATGAAAGTAGGTTTCTCCATTCAAACTTTGGACTCCGGTTTCATCCCCAAACAGTTTGAATTTCCAAAACCCCATCTGTGGTCTTTCCGTGTTCACCTGTCATGTTCATCACGTTATAAAATGAAGCCTTGTGCAAAATTTCATGTTCCTAGTTTCAGTAGTTTCGGCTGTGAGTTGATACATCAGTCAGTTATGTAGATTTTATTTATGTCAACTACGGCATACATTTTGGATCTTTTGATAATCGTTATCCCTGATGAATATGCTACGCTAGCTTAAAATGTGTTTTTTTTTTTGGAGGATCTGCGGTATTAATTGAATAGAATAAAACTTTATTGTACAGATGGTCGATGGGGACGAAAGGTTCTGGAATGGCGACCGCGTACCGAAAGACGCAGCGTTGGAAGGCCTCCCACAAGGTGGAGCGATGACCTGGTGAGGATCGCGGGAATCCGATGGATGTGAGACGCAGAGGACCGGTCATTGTTTCGGGAGGCCTATGTCCAACAGTGGACGTCTTTCGGCTGAAATGATGATGATGATGATGTACACCAAAATAGTAATAAAAATTTTAATTTAAACTAACTTAATCTATGGGTACAATGGCGGTCTTATCGCTAATAGCAAAAAAAGTAATATATCCTTTTGAAGATTGATCTAATATAATTTTAGAGTGTGGTGCAAATTTAGAAAACGATTCAAATTTGTTTACAAAATAATGACTATTGGTGGAGTATATATGATTGATCAGCCTACATACTTAATTTGGATCTTTTATATATATCAAAAGATACATAATTAGCGATAGTTGAAATATAGTCAGCATAAATCTGACTATATTACAACTATTGCAATTGAACTCCATATTTTTTATCGTTGATGTTTCTATAATATACATTCCTATCATAAATTAGACGAGAGATTTCGATCTATTCCGTGTGCGTCATTAATTTGTATTCAGATGAGTATAATTTAAAAGTTTTATGTTATTTACTTCAGACTAGGTAGTAGATATCTAATATTATTCCTGTATTTACAAATATTATGCCAAAGTTCAATAACCTCGATTCGTTTATAAACACTACACACAATCATATACCCCGAAGGACATATACACGTAGCTCGAAGAATGGTGGGCTGGATACATTGTTCACAGAACCGATGGTTGAAAAGGCCGAAAAGCTCTGGAGTGGCGACCGCGTACTTAAAGATACAACGTTGGAAGGCCTCAAATAAGATAGACCAGTGACCTGGTAAGGATCGCGAGAACCCAACGGATGAAAAACGCCTATTTCCAAAAGTGGATGTCTTTTGGCTGAAATGATGATAATCAAAGGTCAATTTTAAATATTTGTTAATAAGCCTTATTATTTGAAAAGTGACTTAAATGAAAATGCCACTCCTTAGAAAATGATGGGACAACCTGGGCCAATATTTCACACGATTTTGGTTATAAAAAGCTGAAAGACGTGGAAAGACTGCCTTTGCAGGCTAACAGTAATAATTTAAGTAATATTAGGTGTACTTAGACTAATAAGTATTGATAAATTGTACCTATTACCTAGCACGAAAGTTTTGCCAAAATTAACAGCCCGGCTGGCGCATACAGCTAAACGATTGGCTGCTGCAGTCAACATCTCGGGTTCTATTCATGCTTCCAACAAATATTTGAATTACCTAAAGATATTTGTTTTGGTTCTAAATGAGTTTACATGTTTGTGAACGCACGATAGATACAAGAGTAATTAGGGGAGTATTTATTTCCTAATATGGAAAAAGTTTTTTTTTTTAAAGAAAAAGAATTATCAAAAATGTAAAATGTGTTGCAGACATTATTATGTCACAAGCTTATCTCAATTCAAATACATTTATTAGAATTATTCGAAATTCAATTTTCCACAAACATGTCCCACTTGTCAAATATTCCAGAATTTCATACTTCGAAATTCAAATATTCAGTTTTGAATATCTAAATCGAATAACTTGAGCGTGATCGCATCTCTAGTGAGAACTAGGTTTACTGGGCCATTGAATGTGACATTAGTTCGAGTGACGTTTTCCTTGCAAACAAAGTTTAGTGACCATAGAGCCGACGTAGAATATTTATGGCTTTTGCTGTCGTTTAGTGGACAACGATGTATGTTTGGATTTGCTGATGTATTTCTTTTAAATATTTTAGTAGTTTCCTGTTTAGTTTGAGTAGGTACAGAATTAGTTTTGATGACTTGTCTTTGGAAATACCTTTGTTTTTTTGTTTTCATAGTTTGATAATACAGCAACAGCTTAATATCTACTGATGTATGAATCAGTAGACGGCGTCTGGTCTACAATTTTAGGAATTACTATTAAAAAAGTGTATTTTAATGATTACCTGCTCGATTTGTGTCACAGCTGGGTAAAGATTTCTCAAAGGATGATTCCGCGATAGCCTTTCAATTAAGAAGATCGAAAAATTATCAAAATAACTTCTCTAGGTGAATCGAGAAAGCATGTCAGAATTTTCAGACTATAACCCACCTGTGTTCCTTCAATTTGCATTCCAGGGCCACGGTTACTCTTTTGAGCATTCTCGCAGCCTTAACAGTCATCGACCTTTCCGGGCCCCTTCAGGTTCGCTGATATCCCTTTAAGGCGCAAGTGGAATACAATGCGCCACCGACTCGAACATGGTCCTTATCGGACGGTGGAACGGCGAGCGACTTATTGCTCGTCGTCTGCAAACCCAGGCCAGGGATCACTTGCGACTCCGACTCTCCGACTCACGAACATGTTACCCTTTAGCAAGACTGGGTATCAATCCTGGCTACTGACTATCCATAACGCCGGTTAAAGTTCTACCAATGACAGCCAGGACTACTTAGCAAGACGGCTTAACATGCTCTTTGAGGCACGTTAATTAGAAATGGTCACCCATCTACAGGATCACCTCAGCAAGCGTTACTTAACCTTGGAACCTTGGATATCTATTCTAGCTAATCACTCCTCAATTGAAAAAGTACTGTAAATAATATTAATAATATTCTTCAACTTTCACACAACGCCATCTAGTCCCAAATTAAGCAGAACTTGTGTTATGAGTACCAGACAACTGTCAACCACTTATTTCTAAGTACATACATATTATAGAATCATCATAATTTTAGCCAAAAGACGTCCACTGTTGGACATAGGCCTCCCCCAAGCGTCGCCACAATGACCGATCCTGTGCGTCCTGCATCCACCGCATTTCCGCGACTTTCACCAGGTCTACCTTGCCTATGATTAAACTTATAATAGGTCTTTACCTATGAAATTGCCGTTTTTTAAAACGGGTTGCTTTGATGTGTTTAATTTCAAGTCAATCCAAAGTTATACTTTGGATTGACTTGAAATTAAAAGTTTAAATAAACTTTATGTTAAAGGTTCTATTATTAACCTTTTATTAGCTATTTATTGGTTTCTTTGTGTTTTGTATTTTCTGTAACATCGCAGTATTTATAACCACTTTTGTATGAAAACTCGCTCTCTCCAATGCTGCGGTTTCCAACGTGCGGTCGCTAATCTAGAACCTTTCAGCCCCATCGACCATCCGTTCTACGAGCAATGAGCCCTGCTCACTGCCACTTAAGTTTGGCGATTCTTCGGGCTATGTCGGCGACCTTGGGTCTCTTGCGAATATCTTAATTCCTAATGCGATCACGCAAGGAAACTCCGAGCATAGCCCTTTCGATTGCCATTTAAGTGACAGTAAGCTTTCTGATGAGGTCCATTGTAAGCGACTATGTTTCAGTGTCATATGTCATCACTGGTAACACACACTAGTCATAGACTTTCGTCTTGAGACACTGTGGTATGTTGGACGAGTAGATATCGCGCAGCTTCCCGAATGCTGCCCAGCCAAGTTAGATTCGACAATTGACCTCTTTCTCAAAATTAGATCTAGAAAACTGGATTGTCTGTCCCAGGTAAACTTAATCGTCTACAACTTCGAGTCTAGACTCTCTGATCTTGATCGGAGTGAGTGTATTATGGAATATCTGTATATATATGGAAAGAATATAGAAAAAACTGACTGGCTGACTTATCAACGCACAGTCAGAACTACTGGGACTAGGAGCATGAAATTTTTGTAAAAGGTTTCCCTTTATGACATAGACGAGCAATGAGAGAGGAGTTTCCAATTCTAATTCACCCCCTAGTGGAATGAAATGGGGGCCCAAAATTTATATGGAGAAATCTACTTTCAAGCGAGCAAAGACAGAGCCCAAGTTGTCGACAAGGTGCAGTGTACCACGCACACCTTAAAGATATGTCAGCAAAACCGTAGGGGCCTAGCAGGGCCGAAGCCTACTGGGCCATGGGTTCACTTCCGAAAGGGAAACCCATGGTACTGGAACGTAAGTTAAAGAAAGAACATAGGTGTGGTTTTAGTTAGTAAAAGTCTGACACGTTCTCTCGCTCCACCCTAAAGCGGGAGATGTCACTGGATGATTTACTACCTTAAAAAAGGGCAATTAAATACTAGACCAATAGGCAAGTCAAACATATTCAGGATGGTTATTTTAAAAGAATACTTATTGCTTATTTGACTTTGATTAATTCAGTGAAGCACTTTGATGTCGTTTCGTTTGTCTGTAATACTCGTTTATTGGTAAAAGTTTTCATATTCATTAGGAGTTTCTTTTGTGTTTTGCATTTGAAAGGAGTTTTCTCTGAAATCACATGTAGGCGAGCTTTGTGTTTAAGTTATGTAAAACATTCTACGTACCTTATTAGTTATTTTTTAACTGTTTTAAAAATATATAATAACAAGTCTATTTTTGTATTTTTTTTTTTATATTGACGTTTTTTAAAACGGGTTTCTTTGAAGTGTTACATCTTTGGATTGGCTTGGAATTTGGCACCGTTCGCGCATGGCGCCAAGCTGGCGTGCGAAGGGCACGATGATGGCATGGGAACGGCCCGTTAACTTGAAATGCAGGCACACAGCTCGCTAGCGGCGTATTCGCCAGTTGTGAACACACCCAAAGAGTTATACATAGAATATACCCAAAGAATAAACACGTGAATAGATTGCGGGGAGGGGGAGGCTAAAGAAAAGACAGATAGATTGTGTGAAGAAAACGGAGTCAGTGATAGCGTGATGGTTGACAGGATACAACGGAAGAAAAAAATGTTTAGGTCCTACCTCAAGTAACATGGGCCAAGGGCAGGAAGATGGCGATGATTTGATACTAATGTATTTACCCTAAAAATAAATGTTTTAGCAGACTAACAATTACAAATTCTTTATTTGTGTTTCCTTTTTAAGTACCTATGTTCACGCAAAAAAGTGGCAGTGAAGCCGAATTGACGTCAATATTAGTTATTTGTCACTAAAATAATTCGACTAGGTACATCAGTTTTTTTTAAATAGATTAATATAAATACTGTGTACCTAAATATTGTTTTTTGTTAAATAACAATTTCAATTTGTAAATATGTAACTTGGTATGCAATAAAGTATATATAAATAAATAAATAAAGTTTCTTTCTACGCTACGAGCAACGTTGTTTCATTACGACGAGACCATCGACTCCTCTCACTGTTATTGCGCCCATAAATGGTTGCCGATAGGCCTTATCCAGCCTTATAGTTATTGGTCGGTCCGTGAGGTTGCGGATCGGCAGTGATAAAATCCCGTCCTGTACACTCTTCATTCTTCCCACCTTCCGTCTGTTGCCTTAGGGCTCATGGCAATAAGCTTCCCACACAGCACTATTATTTATATACTTTTATATTGTAGTTACATAATTAAGGCTGGGTTGTTAGGTGCAGCTAAAATTGTTGATAGACTATAGTCAACTCCCTTACTGTACATTTTGGTAGCTGAATGTAGAACCCACAACCTGTAAGTGATTTAATGATTCGAGAAATCGAACTAAAACACGTAGTAAGTTTGTTTAGGTCTTGATAACTTTATAAATAAATAAGAGACTAAACCATTACGAATTTTAACAGTATTAAGGTACTTCAGTGTAAACATAGGTATAGCGTAAAGATATTTCCTATGTGCGATAAAAGCCTGAGCGTAAATAACGCCACAATATAGAAGGAATCCGGGTCCTAACCTATCGCATATATTAATAATAATGCAATACACTACTCAGCAATTTGGCCTAAAACGCATACCTGTAGTATAGAATGAAAATTATAATAATCACTACGGTTAAAAATTGCTTTGAAATGTGATCAGGCGTTTTCGAACTATTTTTAATATCTCAAAAATGTGGTATTTAACAAAAAAAATTGTATAGTGAAAATTTAAATAATAACTATACTCTTAAGAGTAAAATTAGTTTGACGCAAGTTGGTTCGGATCCACATACAAATTTGGGCAATCTCTTATTTCTTATACAGATAGTTGTTATGGTACTATTTTTACTGTCTACAGATTACCGAAGACTTACCTGCCAACAGTTTTGCATCTCTGACATCATAGCATAATCTACAATCTAGTTTAGCATAGATAATAATTGCGAAAATTGCCTCCTTTCCAAGCGTTTGCGGATAAAATTGTCTTCAGCATTTTCAAAGAACCTTAGTTTAATGCTATTAATAATATAGCTTTGAGTTAATAGGGTTTTAAATCTATATATACAGGCTGGGCCAAAAATTTTTGCAAATAGCAACACTAGATTTTTTTGAAAACTGTTCAATGGAGGGGCGCGCGGTCGGCGGGAAACTATGCGGCACTTCATGCAATTTTAGTCACGATAGAGCGCTTCACGGGACAACAGCGTATTTTTTGTGTAAAACAATTTAACAAAGAAAATGATTCCTACGTTACTGTACGACGCCTGTTTAGAATTGAATACGGATTACGCCGTATAAGTGAGTATCCAAGTGTTAATTTGATCAAAGCTTGGGTCGAGAAGTTTGAGCAAACGGGATCGACAATGAATATTAAACAAACGGGGCGGCACGTTCAAGAAGAAGCGATGAGAACATTCGAGATGTCGAAATATTCGTACGGAATGATCCAGAATCATCTACGCATAAGCGGTTGGCGGCCCTCAAACTAATAATAATAATAATATAATAATAATCTTTATTTTTATTATATTATTATTATTAACTGCACCCATATAAACTTCAAATTGTGCAGGGGATGAAACCAAATAATTACATTCAACGTAAGTTATTACCTGACACTATGCTGGAGCGATTCGCTAGCCTTGAGAATGTGTTGTTTACGGACGAGGCTCATTTTCACCTCAATAGGCACGCGAATAAGCACAATTGTCGATATAGGAGCAGGGACAACCCTCGCCTTAAACACCAAAAGCCACTTCATTCATCTAAAATGACAGTAAGGGCTGCCATATCAGCGAAAGGCATAATTGGTCCGTATTTCTTTGAAAATAATCAAGGAAATAATGTAACTGAATTCAGAGGAATACGTCAAGATGTTGCAAGACTTTTTGACGCCATAGTTGCATGAATTTCAAGGGTACAACAGTAGGACTTGGATGCAACAAGATAGAGTAACATGTCATACGTCAAATGTGAGTTTACCGGTAGTCAAAGAAATGTTTCTGAACAAATCGATTTCTCGCAGAGGTGATAGAGAGAGGTGGTTCCATGGCCTCCAAGAAGTCCGAACTTTACACCATGTGATTTTTTCTTGTGAGGATACCTGAAAAGTCGAGTGTATCTTAATAAACCGACGAATATATCTCAATTAAAACAAAACATCCATGAGGAGATTGCCGTGATCCCCGATCGATCGCGATCATGTGTCAGCGAGTTTTTCAAAGTTTGCTTATTCGATTGCAGGAGTGCCAACAAAGAGACTGCGCACATTTGGACCACGTCATTTAAAAAAAAAACATTAATTTTTTTTTTTATTATTACGCTAAATATATTATCAATAAAATAACATTTGTAGTTTTACTTCTATTCATGTTGTGCAAAAATTTTTGGCGCACCTTGTATAAAAGGAGAAACTGACTGACTGACATTAATATGTCAGTCAGTCAGTTACACGCGCAGTTACACGCAGCCGAAACTACGGGGACTACGAAAGTGAAATTTTGCAAAAGGTTTCCTCTTATGTCTTGGGCGAGCACTAAGAGATGATTTTCTAAAATTAACCCTCTAAGGGGTTGAAACAGGGGTCCAAAGTTTGTCAGCGCAATATTTCCTGATAGCTAAAAAGTAATTATTTTGTGTTGTTACTACCAATTTTCAGAATTTTTCTTTAATTTTGCATTGAGATCTTGATTCTTGCAAAATTATAAGGATTCTAGGTCGACGGGAAGTACCTTAAGTAAGAAAATGTATATAATATGTCAAAATTCGTAAAAAGTTGGCAGTAGTATCATCACAGCGATAATGTTTTCTAATTATCGATTTGGACCAATTGTTTAAGTATTTTAGTGTATGTATGTAGTGTATTAATTTGAGTATATATTGTATAATTGTATTATATTTATTCTATAGTTTATTAGTAAATCTATTCCTGTATCCTTTTTCTCTCTCTTTTATTGGACCTACCCCTACTTTTCTCTGCATCACCCAAAGGTTGACTGGTAGAAAATGCCTACGGCATTAAGTCCATCTCTGTACTTTTGTGTGCATAAAGCATTAAATAAATAAATAAAATACAGCAGTGGTGGCCGAGTGGCAACGGCTCCGACTTACGAATTGTAGGTGTAATTTATTTCATCACCACTGCTCTCAAAACGGTGAAGGAAAACATCGTGAGAAACCTACATATCCTAGAACCAAAAATTCGAAGACATGTGACATTTATCAACCCGCACCGGGCTGGGTGGTGGATTACGGCCCATTCCCTCTCCTTGAGAGGAAGCCTGAGTTCCAGCAGTGGGAACATTAAAAGGCTGGTTATGTATTATTATATGTCAAAATACGCACCAAAAAAACCTCTTTATCGGCGGTAAGCTATGACGTGATAAAATGTCAGTTGTTCTAGCGAAAAAGAGGGATGGAGCTATATACCCTTTATAGCTCCGTCCCTCTCCCCTTAACAGTTAAGTTTAGGTCGTCAAATGGATCACGTTAAGAGTTTCATGGAAGGAGATCTTGTCTTTAGATTAGATTGACTCAAAAGTTTGATTTGTTCACTACACTGGGGGGAAGGTTACAACTTAGTACATTCACGCATTCGTGAGCAAATGGGTCTTGACAGACAGACAGTCGGACGGATATGCAGACAGACAGACGGACAAGAAAATAATCCAATAAGGGTTTCGTTTTTTGCCGTCTGAAGTACGGAACCTTAAAAAATATTTCTTCTTCCATATATCGCTGTTGGTCGTCATGTCAGATATCATCATTCATACAGTCCAGACATCAATCATCCTGCTTTTACAACTAAATGTACCAGGAACGTTCCTCTAGCCATTGCTCTCATTTCTTTGCATCACATGCTAATAATATAGGGTTATAAATAAATCTAACAAACAATATCTTTGGTACACTTTATTAATATAACGACAGCGAATTGCACGTATTTCATCCATTGACATTAATTACAAGGCATTCTGCATATTATATACATTTTTAATTTACCAATTTTTACATTACAAAAATATTTTTAGCCTGATACAGCGCTACTTAAAACTTCATATAACTAATGACTATACATTTATAGAAAAAAGTACCTTCGTCAATGGGCTCAAAGTTCATAGTCGAACTACATAATTGACGTAAATACTTTTATTCTTAGTTATGACAAAATTTATTTACACTAGACATTATTTGTTGGCTATTCTGTACATTTTTTCGTATACTTATTATTCTATTTACATACAATATTTAGTTTCTTGAATTTAATATTTTTTACAATGGTATAATTTGTTTGATCTAATAATTTAAATATTTCATATTTTATATGAATAAGAAGGGGGTTTATCTAACAGCTTTTACAGCATTTTCTTAACTTTAAAATTCCACAAAACAGTTTTTTGAACACAGTAACAGCTATTGATAGATACATTACAAATAAAACACAGAGAGAACCAACCCTAAACTGCATTATCATAAGATTTAGAAAATAAAAAGTTCAAGTTCCTAAAACACTTGACTACAACAGCTTATTTTTAAATGTCAAAACACCGATTTTTAACACAAATTAAACTTTTCTTCCGGAAGGAGGTCACTGCAATGTGTTACCTGTAACAAAAAAAGTCAAAGTTAACAAGAATATCTTTGAAAGTTCAGTGTTTTTAAACAGAATTTTTATTAGCTAAGGATGAATTTTGCAATGTTATTCGCACCCGGATTTATCCCAGAGGAGAAGAGATGACGAATCGCAACCTATTTAAAAAAAAAGTTGAGGTGTAATTTATTTTTCTGTAGCCGGCCAGTTCATAATTTTTATAAAAAATTTGCTCGAATAAGTATTTAATACATTTCAAAAAAAAAAGTTTAGGCGTAATTTATTTTTGTGAAACCAGCCAGTTCATAACTTGTATAAAAATTTAGCTTAAGAAGACGCTCTTAAGCTAAATTTTTATACTTATTTTTCACTACCCTATCGTCAACATCGAGCATAGTTTAAAAGCTTGTTACTTCATCTAACGTAATCCAACGCGATGTTTGACGAAAAGGCAACGCGAAAAATGAGAGATAACGCGAAAATTCTGTTAGCATTCAGTAATTCCGTGGTTTACTCAAATATTTTACATAACTTGTTCCAGGAAATACTTGTTTTTTTATTAAACCTTTTTTAAATATGGACCTTTTATTTTAAAAAGTATAGTGCCAAAGTAGTTTGTGCATAAATATTGCTTGCATAGATTATTATTAGATTAGATTAGATCAGTGTGTTCACTGTGCAAAAGTAAAATAAGTGCTTTTTTGGATTAAAAAAAGAGCATGTGAATAATTATAAAGTAAACCGTAATTGTGATTGTGAGTATAGATAATTCTAAAAGAGGTATAATATAAATAAATATGATATAATATAATATTCCACAACTATCACACGACGCCTGCCCAAGCAGAGCTTGTGTTATGGGTACTCGACAACTGATAAACATACTTATATATTTCTAAATACATACATATTTATATAAATTACACCCAGACAGAACAAATGATCATGCTCATCACACAAACAATTGTCCTGGGTGGGAATCGAACCCACGACCTCCGGCATAACAGTAAGGGCCACTAACCACTAGACCAACAGGCCAGTCAGGTGATTTTAAAACAGATCATGTTCAATGTTATACTGAATTTATATCTAAAACTCTATCTTTTTCGGTTGTAAAGAAAGCAATATAGTTTGATAAATCTAGAATACATACACAAGCAATTTGTAGAAAAGATATAAAAGTCTCGATTCATTTTATAAAACCCATATGATACACCTTGTATACAATGTTTTATGGGCAATGAAGAGAAGCGATCTAAATCTGTACAAACGTGAACTAAATAAACAAATCCGTGCTGTAGTTAAATATAAAAATAACAGTTATTAGGTTGGGCCATCGTGTGATGGGTATGAGCCATCAAAGAAGCGAGATCAAAACAACTTTCAATGAATATCCTTTGAACATAATATTCTCTCATTATATTTTTTTGGAATTCTTTTATTATATGATTCGCCTTTTCAATTCTTGTTATTTTCCGTCGCTGAATTTTTAAGAGTTCCTTTAAATGAGAAATCCTATTTGTTCTACCTTTGTTCGTTCGTTTTATTCCCTTAAATGATTCTTACAAAACTTTTTCTTTTATGTTTGGGGAGTATGAAGGTTTTGATTGATACAAGTATTTAATTTTTTTTTAAATTATGGGTTGTGTTCTGAATTGACGTTTTGGAGTTAAAATCATGTGGAACTCTAATTTATAAATATGCAAGGTAACGATTGCAAAAGGTTTCTCAACTTGAAATTGGATACCATCCTGTATTTATTTTTGAAAAATATTTTTTTATTAAAATAGCTTTTATCAGTCAAAAAATCTTTTTATAAAAACAGCATCAAAATTGGATACTAAATAACGAAGTAATTAGTTTTTCAAATATTGGTATGAAGAACGCAATCATCTATCACTTGTGTACGCACGCATCGTTTTTTTGTAACTTGATGGTTTCCCCTTCCACTAGATATGAAAGATTTCTAACTTACTTCATTTTGAAAAGATTTGAAACTGGAAAACCAAATAAAAACAATTATTGTTTTTAATAAACATTTTTCATTTAACCATGCATCGAAACTGTTCGAGTTACTGTTTAGGGATAGTGAATAATGTAGTATAGCCGCATCTTCCTGAACTTGGCGTCAATCTTACCCTTGGCGGCAAAAATTTGATGTCATTGCAGAATCAGTATTTCTAATTATATATTTTTTGATTGAAAATAGCAGTGGGGCGCTCATGTTAAAACTCTTTAATTAACTTAAGAGTTTGCGGTATTGCTGTTCTGTATAATATGCAGTTAGAAAAATATCGCAAAAGAGAGCAATGCGGGCTATTTATAAAATATATAATACCGACTCTGCCTTTACTTTATATTTTAGAAAGTATTATGTTTGCAAAAACTTATTACTTTTTAAATAAAAGCGGTTTTCATACTATAAATACGCTTTAGAAATTGCCCAAATACCCAAATGGATATTAACTGAAACAAGCATACACTGTATAAGCTTTTATAACAAGCTGCCAAAGTTGGCTGCAGAACTTAGTGAGGGAAAGTTCAAAACCCACATCAAGCGTGATATAACCAAGAAAGTGTGAGTATGTGTACAAGATTGAAGACGACGTTGAAGACACACTTGTTTGGCCAATGACTGCTTCTGTACATGTGTCTTCTTTGGTAATTTATTAGCTATATTAACGTGTAAACTTCTATTAACTGCTCTGTCTTTGTTTTAATTTGATTTTAAACAAATATTTTTTCTTTTTATGACATTGTTTCTGCAACCTTTTTTATATTATTTTGACCTCACCCAACTTAACTTCATTAGTGATTTATTTTGATTGACTTTTTTATTATTATTGTGCTTTTGGGTGGCCTTTTTCTGACTGTATTGGGGTCGACTTCCAGTCTTACCGGATGCAAATGAATATCAGCATTACATGGAACTACTGTCTATCAGACATTCATAACCCATTAACTGGACTACATGATACTAGAACACGCGAACTACTAAAATCAATTATTTGTTTTAAGTGACCTTGGAGTTTTTGCTGGTTCTTATTTATTGAAAACGACCAATTTGTTTTTTTTTTAAATTATTACTTTATTACTGTACCAGTCTTCGTCACTAGTATAACTGGTAACTAGTTACAGGTATATCACTGATTTGTTATACTTTACCTATGTATTGACTATTATAATTGTGTCACAAATTAATGTTTATTTTTATTATTGTCACATTAATATATGAAATGTTCATGACTGTACTTGTTGATAAATAATATATTATTCAAACACACAAACTACAATTAATATATAGTCGTAATCAATTACACTTAAAACAATTATTAAGCTACTTTTCAAAACTAAATAATTCACAACAAAAAACTTTTTATCTTGATTCCTGCAACTGACCAGAGGAACAAAATGCACTATGTGTTCATTCTGGGCGGCACTTGGTCCAACTTCCATACAAATATTGGCCTTATATATGTCCTTTATTTGCGTTCTCTATTTTTTGTCTTCAACAGTTCATTATTTTCTATCTCAAAGAGTAGGCGTATTAATACACAATCATATTGAATAAAAGAACTTGGCAAATAATAGATATTGAAATATGATATAGGTATAAATGTACAAATATACATAAATCCTTTCCTACAATTTATTTCTCTGACTGTATGTTGTATAGTATCGAATCAGAGTCCGGAATGGCAGTAAAATAATAAGATTTATGTTTAAAATCTGTGAATTTTACATTGTGCATTGATTTATTTACGCACTAGCTTTTGCCCGCGACTTCGTCCGTGTAGAAGTCGAAAATGGTTTTATTAGGTTTTTTGAGATACGAAATATGAAATATTATTTATTATCTTCGTCGTGTGTGATAGTCCATTGAATTGTATGGCGAGCGATATTGTATCTTAAGATAAAATATTATAGTATCTTAGCCGTGTGAAGCGCCCCTTAGTGAACTCCACTGCGGGTGACGTAACCTACCACAAACTTATTATTTGCGGTTGGTACAGTAATCGGGTCTAGGGATCGAACCGCAAAATTAAGTTTGTTTTTTTATCGTATATACTTTTCCGGGATAAAAAGTACCCAGTGTGGTGCCCAGGATATAAAAAAATAATTATACCAAGTTTCATCGTAATCGAACCGGTAGTTTTTGCGTGATGACTGAACAAACCGACAGACACAGACAAAAATTTTTTTAATCACATTTTTGGGTTTGGTGTCGGTCTAGTAACACCCTCTGCCATTTATTTTTTTGATCTTTTCAATGTACAGAATTTTCACTTCTACAGGTTTATTATAAGTATAGATTACATTTTGAGAAAGATGAATCTGTGTAATATGCTTAAGCATGGTTTTGAATACAGTAAAATGAACTGAAAAAATATTTAAATCACTGCTATGTAAAACAATTCGAAGTTCAGTTTGTTTGTTTCTATGTAGAAGGAAGAGTGTGAGATTTTGCAGTAGGACAAAAGGCAATTCGAGATCCTTATTTTTGAACCTCTGTAATTCAGAGAGTTTATAACAAATACGCGTGGTTTATACGTCACATTATAGTTTGAATCAACACATTAACGATATGTGAATATGATATACATGGTTTGTTCTTTTAATGAATTATCGCTCAAAATAAAAAAAAAAATGCTCTGTTGTTCTAAACAAAAATATCAATTCTAAAGAAATGTATATAAATTTATGCTGAAAGATTACGGTTAATTTAATCTCCTTTCAGCTAAAATATGAATGATCTTTAGCGCTTGTGTTTTTTTTTTTGTTCTATATTTTCTTAAGAGTTCTGTTTATTTAAAAAAAATCTTTCAGTTATTGACTATGTATCCCCAAATTTAAATCAACCAAAAATTACCTTGGCAAATCAATTTCTGCAGAATGTAGAAGCCGGATTTTGACTGACTTCGTTTTTATAATAATGTAATTATATTAAGTATAACAAAAATAAAACTCAGATTTTTGTATTATTTTTTCAGTAAAAAACAAAATAATAGATAAAATGTACCTTATTATCTACATAATACAGTGTGTTATAAAAAAGGCACATTTTATCTGTATTAACTGAATTACTCATACTTTGAAAATTGAGACGAACTTGTGAACTCCGATTACAGAAATTAGGTAAAAATCGATCACAAAATTGCGCTGAAAGGCTGGAAAGGGTTTGAAACTGAATAATATCGTTTCAAAACTGAAGTGTCTGGTGGTTCAAGTGAGGCAAAGTAAACGGCCTAAGAGTGGATGGTTGAGGGCAAAATTAAGTGGACAGACACTTTGACCCTATGTTGGAATGTTTTTGTTGAATTTACTTTCTTTATTTATCATATTTAACCTCTGATGATATGACAGATACATGTCTATTAATTATAATCCATTAATTTAGTAGACCAGGTTTTTTTTTATTGGTTGGGAAATCATCTTATGACAAATCCTGCTCTTGGACGGAGCGCGAGATAGTGTCAGACTCTTACTGACTAAAAACCCACTCCTGTTCCTTCGTTGCCTTCGTCCCAGGGCCCCGGGTTTCGCTTTCACATTACCCGTGGCCCCAGTAGGCTTTGACCCTGCTGGGCCCTTACGATTTGCTGACATCTCCTTGAGGCGCGCGTGGAACAGTACGCGCCGTCGACGATTTGGGCTCGGTCCGGTTACCGGACGGTCGGACGGCGAGCCACCCAATGCTAGCCGTCCGCAAGCCCGCGCCTACGGTGGCCGGAAATCGGGATCGGAATCCCGGCGAAGGCGGTTGGAGCGTAAGGACCGTTAAATTGCCTCACGCAATTTAGTAGACCTGGTGCGATCGGCGTTAGGTACCTCTCGGTTCAGGGTAAAGAGCAATGCCAGGCGGTCGCTTCCTTCTGCATAGCAGTAATGCTAGCAAAGGAGGCGCCCGCTCGCCTGAGGGTAAGAACTTCCTCTCGCTCCAATAGCCGGGATCCCGACCCTGATTTCCAGCCACCATATGCGTGGGCTTGCGGACAACAAGCAGTGGGTAACCGTCCGGATTGTACCCGAGTCATTGAAGCCGCGATGACACATAATGATCCACGTGCGTAGGGGTCCAGCAGGGCCAAAGCCTAATGTGACCATGGGTTGGCTTCCGAAAGGGAAACCTGGGGTCCTGGAACGCAAGGTAAAGGAGAAACAAGAGCAGGTTTTAGTCGGTAAAAGTGCGGAAGAAGTCATTGGATGATTCCTACCATTGAAAAAAACCTTGTATGAGTACAAAACATAATGGGAACACATTTAATGCGCATACAGCTAAGAAGTGAATTTTCCTGCCGGAGTCTGTGTTACTTGATAGCTAAACAGGAATCTTTAATTAAGAGTGAATAGGTTATTTCTAGGCATCATCGATCATATTATCGCTTACCATCAGGTGGAATAGTGATTAAACGCCGTAACAAAAAAAATAAATAAATATCGTATTTCTTTTTGTTGAGCCCACCCAGACTCTATCTCGCTATCTAGGATTTTATAATATACAGAGTTTAATTCTGGCTGGATAAAAATCTCTATTACCGTTTTAGGACATACAACCTCGGTTATATACAACATTATTTTTAGTATACGCAAAACCTGAATATAGTTTGTTCAGAATCAGTAACTGAATCGATTCCAATATTTTTTACACCATGTCATATTTTTGAGAAAATATCCACCACCGGCTAAGTACAACACAGGTCATGGCAGGTCATAGCGGGCATTAGATGCCAGCATATAGCTGGATGCGGGAGCAAAATAACCCCTCAGTCGCCCGGATGGCCCAGTGACCATGTATTTGTGCGGACAACCGGGTTACATGGTTATGTAATTTTGTTCATAGATTCTTTACATAAAAATACTAGACAAGTGTTGCGGGTTTCGCATATACTAAAACTCATGTTATGTATTTTCTACATTCACTGCTAGTACGAAATATTTCTATTTCCCTGTTCTAGACTACAAAACGATGCATTCAAAACGTCTACTGAAGCGAGTTTGCGATAGGCGTCTATTCAGTTATCTATTCACGGTTTGAGCATACGGGTAACAATTTTAAGCTGATTCTCCACTGCGTGGCTGCGTTGAGACTTATGTATTCGCTTTGTATTAAAATGTAGAAGTCATACCTACTTTAACCCATTAAACACTTGCGTTGGATTGATCCAATGAGTGTTTTCATATCCTATTCGCCAGGACCGTTTTTTTTTTTTCGTTTGGTGGTCATTTTAATGATATCTCCCGCTCTTTTCATGTCAGACTTTTACTGACTAAAAAGCCACCCCTGCACCTTCTTTGTCATTGTTCCAGGGCTCTAGTAGGCAGCAGGATCTCTTTCGCATTACCAATGGCCCTAGTAGGCTTCGACCCTGCTGGGTCTTTACGGATGCTGACATCTCCTTGAGGCGCGCGTGGAATACTACGGACGACTTGGACTCGGTCCGGACGATTACCGGACGGTCGGACGGTGAGCTACCCATTGCTCACCATTCACAAACCCGCGCTTACGGTGGCCGGATCGGAAACCCAGTCCCTGGGGTGCGAGGGCCATTGCCTCGCGCGTTCACGTGCGATCTACTCCTTTGCTAGCATTACTGCTGCTTCGCAGAAGGAGACGACCGCCTGCCAGTCCGTTTGCCAGGTTCGTGGGTTAGCAACTGGGTACTCCATCTCGTTCAGCTCTTCAATCCCCATAGGTGACAGAGGAGATGGCGAGATGGAGTATTTGGTCGTAGATGTGCGACCCTGGTGGAATAAACGCGATAGTGTTTGTCGGATATATTCAACGTTAGCGGAAATAAGGTTAAGCATAATATATTATGGTTATTGTTGACAAAGATAGAGGAGGCTTTTGACTAGCTACAGGATGATGGTTAGATAGACGGGTGATTATAAAGGGTGTTTTTAATACAGTGCGGATGCGGACATGCATGCGGAATTGCTCGACTCGCGTAACCCCCGCCAAATGTACATTTTATTACAAGTATTTATTATAATGCGTGGAATGCGCACACAGGCCGCGTTTTTTTGCATCGTGAAATTTTCTGCTTCCATAAAAACACCCTAATACTTGCTTTTTTTTAGAGATTTTTGTAAAGTAGCTTTCTTTTGAGATGGGAAATCAGCCAGTGACTTCTCCCACCCTAGGGTGGAGCGAGAGGGCGTATCACAATTTTACTGACTATAACCGACCTGTATCCCTTCAGTAGCGCTTTGCGTTCTACAACCACGAGTTTCCTTTTCAGAAACTCCTCACGGGCCCCTAAGGTTCTGCTGATATCTGTGAGAGGTGCGTGTAGAACACAATGCTCGGTCCTTCCCGGACGGTCAGATGGTAGCTCGCCATCTGGCCGTCCCATTGCTCGTCGTCCGCAAGCCCGTGATACTGAATGAGTTTTAAAATAATCTAATGACATCCCCCGCTCTTGGGCAGGTCAGGATAGTGTCAGACTTTTATTGACTAAAAATTCACTGCTGTTCCTTCTTTGACATTTTTACAGGGCTCCGGGGGTCTCTTTCGCAGCACCCATGGCCCGAGTAGGCTTCGACCCTGCTGGGCTCCTACGGTTGCTGACATCTCTTTGAGGCGTGCGTGGAACACTACGCGCCGTCAACGACTTAGGCTCGGTCCGGACGGTTACCCAACGATGGGACGGCGAGCTACCCATTGTTCACCGTTCGCAAGCCCACACCTACGGTGGCCGGATCGAGATCAGAATCCCGGTGGCTGGGGCGCGAGGGGCATTACCTCACATGTGCTAGCATTACTGCTTCGCAGAAGGAGACGACCGCCTGCAATCCTCCTCGCTTCGGACTATGGCCTGTACCAAGACCCAGCGCGAGATATCGCTGCCGCCGATCGACCCCACGAGTACACGGTGGTGCTCTACCCAGGCGGGGAACAGCTCTACCATATGCTCCACCGTGTCCTCCAGGCGCCACACAATGGTGGAACCCCGGCGTTTCTTCCGCACGAATCCGGTGCAGGAACCTCCCGAAGTTACCAAGTCCGGTGAGAACCTGCGTCATGCGGAAGGTAAGGACGTCGCTAGGTCTTTCCAGCCACTCCTCAAAGAGGGGACTCATCGCCATAATTATGGCGTGCCCAATACTGAATGAGTTTAAGAGTCAGTTTTTAGTACGAAAACTATTGAGAAGAATTGTTAAGCGCGCATTACTTATTGTGATAGTTGAATAACTCGTCGAGCCTTGTAAATACTTTTTGATACAGAACCGTGTGTGATAGCAGAAAAGAATGCAATCAAAATGTTTTCCGCGTCGTAATGAAATTAACTGTCCATAAAAACTCCGAATTTAAAATAAAATTCGTTAACGTGTGTTTTTTAGACTCGATAAACTGCCGATGACTCAATCGAAACTAAATAGTTTTACAACTTTTTGTTGTAATGTATTTTGGAAGCCGTAACTTTATTTCAAAGCTCGTAATTGTTTAAAGTAACAAAATAAAACCGTAAACTATTCGGATCGTAAATAATAAAAAAAATTTACTACTCAATGTTTTTGTCTGTTTCTGACCACTCCCTTTGGAATGTTCGGAATATTTTATAGCTTTTATCTTGGAGTCTATTCTTGAACGTTTTATATATTTAAGAAGCTCTCTTTCAAATATCGAAAGGTAACTCAATGTAAAGTAAATATTTAATAATACCTTTTTAGCTTTATCTGATATCTACTAATACCAGGGGCGCCGGCTTGTAAAAAACCTCATGGGTGCTCATGCTCATTTGATGACTCGAAAACAACAAACACCCAGACCCAACACAAATATCTGTTTGATCAACAAACATTTGGGTGGGTGGGAATCGAACCCGCGACCGTTGCGTCTCATCCGGCGCTATAAACCACTGCGCTGAACGGGTCGTCCGGTAATGTAAAAACGCCCATTCCTAAAAGACGATTACTGATCTGTTTCTTGATGTCTATTCTCAGGGGTGCTCGGCACCCACGGAGTCGGCGCCTCTAACCCTTGATACCTTCATTTCTCAAAATGAATATAATTATTAATCCACGTATTTGTACTTTAAAATCCAATTGCAATCCTACCTAATGATTTTTAACTGTCCGGACCGAGCGGAGAGAAGTCAGAAAATCCATAGGGGCCCAGAAAAGTCGAAGCCTACTGGGGCCATGGGTAGTCTGAAAGGGAACCCTGGTCCTGAAATGCAAGGCAAAGAAGGAACATAGGACTGGGTTTTAGTCAGTAAAAGTCTGACACGCCCTCCTCGGGAGAAGCCAATGAATGATTACCCACATAAAAAAATCATTGCGCAATCCAATTCGACTAAACAGATTTGATGGGAATGTCGACAGACAGACAGGCAGACGGACAAAAAGTGATCCTATAAGGGTTCTGTTTTTCCTTTTGAGGTACGGAACCCTAACGCTTCGCCCTAGAGAGGGTCTCATAAGATGATTTCCCGCCTAAAAAATCCTAATGATTTACCTTAAATCGCAGTGTTCCCTTGTTTCCTAATTATTTTCTATTTTTTAAGTTTTGTGCGACGTAAAATTGCTTAAATAGACAGCTGTCATGTAAACTCACGATTACTTTTATATCGCAATACACGGAGTGATTCTCACATACGAGTTATAGCAGAAATGATGTGTCAATTTGTCACTCGCAAGTCACGAAACTTTTTAACGAGCGCTTACACGGCGTCTTGCGTGCTTACGTGCGTGCAAAGTCGCAACTTTAGTCATTATTTACATAAAACTAGTCACAGCAAAGCAAGAGTTTGCTCAAAAATATCAAACCAACAAACGTGTCCGCTTCGCTTCTCTTGTCGCTGCACCGCACCAATGTGCGATTAGTCATGTAGGTTACCGCAATACAGTATCGATTGTTTGTTTCATTTGCACCGCATTGCTTTGTATTCGCGCTCGCATTGAAACTTTTATGTGTGACACCGCAGAAAATTGGACTGACTATATTGGGCACACGTGGGCCTCATACGCCGATCTGGGCGCGATGATCTCCATACATTTTAAATGGTAACTAGACTTGTAATGCTACATTAGATCTAGGCTGTTTCTTTTTTTTACCTTAGATCCACGCTGGTAGATCTACATTAGAGCGATGTTATGTGATGCGACACTTAGTACAAATCAGGCGTGGCCCACGTGTGCATCGGTCTAATGAAGTCCCGCTTTAGTTTTATATTTCTCAGATTTAAAGTTGTTTGGAGTTAAGGCATTGAATTTTATATTTAAAAACTTTTATTCTCCACTAAACTATGAAGCTAGAATTATCGAAAGAAAATGATGTTGTAAAACATTGAAATATAAAATGAAAATGCAGAAACATAGAAAACAATTTGCTCCAAACGTGCAATGGAATTCAACTCTCTAAAACATGTGTGTATGTTATTGCCCATTTAATCGAACAAAGCTACATTTTTATTTTATTTTTATTTCATATTTGTGCACTAACTGCAATCCGTATTTAAATACAAGTCGAAAAATTCTATTCTACTGATATTTTTACTTTAATATCATGAATAAAATTTATGTTTTCTGTTTGCAAAAGAGAATTTGTATTGTACAAGTAAATTATAATTTCAGTCTATTCATTTGTTTCTAGTTTTCATTTTCTTATATCGTTGATATAAATAGCAGCCTTTGTTCAAAAGTTCTCATCTAAATAATGCTAAAGATTAAAATTTTAATGATACTACGAGTATATTCTATTCAACAAAATTAGTTTTGTTTGTCTTCATTTATTTCATTTTCAATTAATATTATAAAACAACAATTTTTTTTTGGAAGAAAAAATTGTGTTGCGCTGACTCCAAGTAATTCGACACTACAATTCTTTTTTCTTTTTTTTTATGTATATTTATTGTATACTAGCAAACCCGGCGAACTCCGTTTCGCCACCAAATGGCTTCGTTTTATGTAATATTTCGTTTGGTGATTAAAAGAAGAAGAATTTTTTTTTTGCTATAAACCTCACGGAGCCCGAGACCTTTCCAACGAATGCAAAACCGTGGAAATCGGTTCGTGCGTTCTGGAGTTATAGCATCAGGAAGGAAAACGCGACTTATTTTTATATAGTAGACTATAACCATTAAAACTATTTAAAATATAAATTCAGTATATATCGGTGCATTTAATTAAATTTTATTAGGCAGTTTTAACATTTGCCAAATAGATAGCAATTATAATTTGTAAATAAACGCAACGCTTCAGAAATGTGTGCTCGCAAAGCATAAATTCCAGATCAAAGCATTATTAATTATATTAAATACCAGCAATATTTTGCGCTATTAATATGTAACCACTTACGTGCCACTGTCCATTTAATTTAAATATTAATTTGTTAACATAAGCCTCAGTTAATTTTAAAGCATTCATTTTTTTTTTATCTAAACGACGTTTCAACTTACCACTATATCTACAGTGCAGACACGATAGGCTCCTTATCCGAAGTATTTACAGTTTTATCTACAAACATATACATATTAACACAGTCTTCGTTAGGACTCGGGTTGTCCTCTGGCTTCTCATCCGGACTTATATTTTCAACGCCATCATCTTCATACACCTTTAATTTATCGTTGAATTCTATTTTATATCTAACTGAAGGCATTTTACTAACTGTGGAGGTCAAAAGGGACTCTTGCACGGTATCGTTACCGTTGCAAGTTTTCTCTGAACGAAACATACCTGTCCGCTCTGACTGGTTGAACTTCCTCTTAGACCTCTTAGTGACCAACGCTCCTAAGCACGGTAGTATCTGCATGAACTCCTTTCTAAAATTCTCGTTCAACCATGCGTACAGGAACGGGTTGTAACAAGTGGAAGACATAGCGATGAAGTGTGCAACGAAAAATAACACCATGTAATATTTCCAGTCTTCTGCCAATGAATAAAAGTCACTACTTATATTTATTAGGTTCAAAGGCAGCCATGACAACCCAAATATGGCCACCATTGCTATCAACATTCTGTTTGTTCGCCTCTTCCTTTCTCTTTCTGCGTCTTCTTTCTTACTGTTCTTACTCCCAGGCCTCGATTTTAATCTATCGTTTAATTTTATACTAACACATGTATAGCAAAAAGCCATAACAATGAAGGGGACTACAAACTGCATAATAGTAGTCACTGCACCAAATGCTTTACGAATTTGATCTGAGGGCCATTTTTCTGCACAGTAGACATCTTGAAGGGCCATGTAGTAACCATAAGGAAAGGTCACAGATAAAGAGAACACCCAAATGAAAACAATCAGGCAGATACAAGTTTGAATCTTCATGCGAGGTTTGAAAGGATAGATGATGACAAAGAATCTATCTATAGCTATCGAAGTTAAAGTTAACGTGGAAATATAGACGCTGCATCCTTGTGCATAAGGCATAATATGGCACAAAGGGCCTCCGAAGACCCATCTACCGAGGAAAGTGTAAAGTGGTGTAAATGGTACAGCAAATACGCAGAGCAGGATGTCGGATAATGCGAGGTTCGTGATGAAGAGATTAGTGACGGTTTGCATAGCTCGGTTCCTGATAACTGCATAACATACTAGAGCATTTCCAAAGATTCCTACTACGAAAATAATGGTGTATGCTGTACAGAAAGCTGCTTGAATCGCTTTATCCTCAATTGGGTCAGTTGTTGTATTGTTTTGGAAATCATTGCTGATTGTGCTGTATGTGCCATTGTCAGTTGGTATATCGGTAGCCCATAGGTCGGTCGGCATAGTTCCTTCTTATTCTTGACTTGTCATCATAAACCATTGAGGTTTGGTATTATCATGTTTGATATATTTTATATTATTTGTCGCTTTATGAAGCTGACTTTGTCTCATACTGTTATTGAATATTTGTATGCTCGTTCTGTTTGTTATCTCCGAAAGCAAACATAATAATATTTGAGGATTGTTTACTGCATCCGGTCGATCATTCTTGATTGACGATTGAAATCTGAAACAAGAGAGAAGATATTTATTTTATTTGTTTGAGAAAAGCTTTCCCGATATTTCTAGTAATAGATTTTAGATTTACTTAAAATGTTGAGATCTAGTCTGAAGTGAAGAACAAAGTGAACTCAAAAACAGTTTTTAGATATTTTACTTTTTGAAAAAAAAACAAATGATGGATATTAAATAATACTCCACATGTTCAAAGTTATTGTTCATAAAGTATTAATACCGGTTCATAGGGTATTTTATGTCTTAAATTTTGCGAGATATATTTCACACTCGGTAAGTGTTTAGATTGGCTGTAAAAATACTTATGTCTATAAAATCGGAATGCTGAAGTGGAAACTATAAAACGTGGATTCTAAAATGGATTCTGCCATAAATATGTCTGTAAAATCGATGAAGTGGATTTCTACAAAAATATTGATTCGAACAAAAATATTTTGTTTTGTGTGTTGCAAAATTTTATTCGTAGTCATCAAAGAAATAATAGTCATCTTTACTAATATCATAAGATGAGTAACCGGACATAAAATATACAAGGAAACTAGATATTCAAGTTTTTTTTTTACAAAGTTCATAAAGCTTTATTTCTGAAGTTCTGAGTATAGGTATGTATATAACGCAAGGATTGAGTCGTTTATAAAATATCATAAAAGTACTAATTTATCATTCAGAATGGAGTATTTTTCTCTTAAATAACAGTTTACAGTCACAAGAAAAAAGAAATAAAATCTTCGATAAGTCCCAAAATGCGATCTCAAGTTATCTCTAAATCATTACATGTTACAAGGTAAACCGATGACCTGGTAAGGGTCGCGGGAATCCGATGGATGCGAGACGCACAGGACCGGTCATTATGGCTACACTTGGAGGAGACCTATGTCCAACAGCTTTCGGCTGAAATGATGATGATTATACATTAGCTGTAGTGTTTATATGATTCTAACGATAATGATCGTATACAGATCAGAGTAGCAAGAAAGGAGTAGATAAAACTTTTCCATTACATAATCATAGATGTTTTTGATTTATCATATAACATATTTTATTTCACATTTATGAGCACTTATGAAACGGAAGACTCTTGGCACGTTTTCAATTAATTAGTCGTTTCATATGGAGAATAATCGGCAAAAAACACCACGGTAAAAAAACAAATGCAATCCATATTAATCCATACATTATCATTGCGCAATCCTGGGTTGTCTGAAAAGAAACCACATAGTACTGGAACGCAAGGCAAAGAAGGAACATAGGAATGGGTTTTAGTCAGTAAAAGTCTGACACGCCCTCCTCGGAAGAAGTCAATGAATGATTACCCACATAAAAAAAAATCATTGCGCAATCCAATTCGACTAAACACATTTGATGGGATTGCCTAAAAACTGGGCAAGTGTGAGTCAGATTCGCCCTGAGTGTTTCGTACAAACGCACTTATGTAAATAATTCAATTTCGCTTTTCTTTTTTTGTGACGTAGGTAACAATAAATTTACTATTTTCAGAATTATTCCTATACTGTGCAATAAGACCTTGCTTTATGCCAAATTTTGGGTCAACGGGAAGTAGCTACCCTTTGAATTTTGATTTTCTTGAGAGTGTCAAAATATATGTTTTGTGCTCCATAAACGACCGTATCTTTTGTATTCGTTAACTTAGAACTTTGATTTTTTCACACCTTCAAGGGACCGTGGACCGTTAAGTTCATAGTTTTAATTTCAACTTGATATCTTCACGCGTTCTCGAGATAAAGGGTCTTGACAGACAGACAGACAGGCAGACGGACAAAATGTGATCCTATAAGGGTTCCGTTTTTTCCTTTTGAGGTACGGAACCCTAAAAATGGAACTAAAACCAGTAAACGAAATAACCAGTTTGTCCCACTGTATTTCAAGGACATGCCAACCATTCATAACAATCTGTTAAATGATATGCCCATTATTCTTCTTTATTCACGAACTCGTGACATCTATAAAAGCCCAATAAATCGTTTCTGTCATTACCATTTTTTTTTTCTGAAAGATGGAACTGAATATAATGGCTGTGTAAAGTATGCTTCATCTATAAGAGACCAAAAAAAAATTTCAAAATGAATGTTCGTTTTTATTTTCTCATACATAATTATGTCATTTAATAATGTAAATTTGTACTGGAAAATATTCGTTGTCTTTATATCTATCTAACGATGTTTGAAGTAGAGCATTTTTTAATTTTTTTATTAGTGCAGCAGTCATTTTAAAATCATTTGAATGAAATAAATTAGATGTCATAGTGAAAAATCTAATTGGTATATTTATATAGATGTGACTACCGGTTGTAAAAAGAAGATTAAAAGACTTTTCAAAAATAAAACGTGTTTATGAAGTATGTTTTTTTTTTCGTGTGTGAAAATCATTTAATGACATCCCCCGCTCTTGAGCGGTGCGCGAGATAGTTCTTTGCCATTTTTCCAGGGCTACGTGGATCTTTTTCGCATATCCCACGGCCCCAGTAAGCTTCGACCCTGCTGGGCCCCATAGTAGCTGACATTTTCTTGAGGCACGCATGAAACACTACGCGTCGTTGACGACTTGGGCTCAGTCCGGACGGTTACCAGACCATAGGACGGCGAACTACCCATTGTTCGCCGTCCAAGACCGCGCCTACGGTGGTCGGAAATCGGCATCGGAATCCTGGCGGCTGGGGCGCGAGGGCCATTGCCTCGCGCGTGCACGTGCGGCCTCCTCCTTTGCTAGCATTAATGCTTCGCAAAAGGAGGCGACCACCTGCCACTCCTCCTCGCTCCGTCTGTACCAAGACCCAGCGCGAGTGAACGCTGCGACCGATCGCATCCTCGAGGACACGGCTCTGCCCAGGCGGGGCACATATACAGTATGCTCCACCGTGTCCTCCGGGCGGTCCACACAAGATGGCACCCGGGCTTTTATTCCGCATAAATCTGGTGCAGGAACCTTACCATGTCCGGTAAGGACCGGCGTCATGCGGAAGATAAAGACGCCGTGTTGTCTTTTCAGCCACTCCATCCATTCAGCCATTCTTATCGTTATGAAGTATGATAAGAAATTAAATTTTAAGAATGGTGTGTTAAGAATTCCAGTCTTTATTTTTGCGTTATAAGAGTCACCATGATATATCCCGGCGAAATAATTAAAGAAAAAATGCCAGCCAGAATCTGCCATCACTCTTTATTTGTGTTCAAATTATTACTATGATGATAAACAAAATATGAGTGAGTGTAACTTTTGGTTCCAGGTCGTATTTTGAACTTGTGAAAAATTAAGAAAAAATCAATGAATTGAGATACTGGAATACAGTGTTAGCATTTCGTTTGCACGAATTTAGATATTTCCTCCGATTGTAAATAACTCATGGCGTCTACCCATTGTTACATAAAACGGTAAGCGTCAATCTAACGAGACGTTAAGTCGATTCAAATAAATACATAAACCTACATTATTCTTCATCGTTATTTATTTCCGTCGTAAAAATTTTCGACATATTCTATGTAACTTGTATCAATCACACCTTCATTTAGACTTTATTATGTTTGTATTGATCCCAGATGTGGCTGGTTGGAAATCTGCCAACGTTACGGTTTATACACAAAATAGTTAAAGAAAATAAATAAAGTTATTTTCATAACAATCATGATTGATAATGATGAGATAAATTATAATTGGATATCGGTTGAGTTATGGTTTCTTAGGGAGAGTTCAGTCAGAAAAGTTAGTTTGAAAAATCTTGACTGAGTCGTCGTAACAGCAAATGGAAGTCTTGATAAAATCAATCAATCAATTTGTCATTAATTGAATGGGTTGTTTTGTGACCTTGACTGCTATGCCGGAGGGGTGGGTTCAATTTCCACCAAAGGCAAATGTTTGTGTGATGAGCACGATCATTTGTCCTGTTGACACAGGGTGTAATTTATTTAAAATATGTATGTATTTAGAAAGTGAGATACATACTTATATAATGTTTATCAGTTATCTAGTACTCATAGCACAAGTTCTGCTTAGTGTGGGATTAGATGGCGTGTGAAAGTTGTGCAATATTATATTTTTTCTTATATTGTATTATTAAATAACAAGGTCAAACTGAAAATTTGATGATATGAGTTGGAGGATATGACTTGGAGTGTAGAGGTGAATATCGTTGCAATTTATGTAGCGTCGTAAAAAAAGACAAAGCAAAGATCACAAAGAAAATGGGGATATTCGACTTTATCTTTAGTAATATTTACATTCACCCACTCACATCTTAAGTCCTCATACATAATTACGCATGCATACTCTACAGATTCATTTAAATATTCCTAGTTTAATATTTTGCAGTAATTTTGTTTTACTGTTTTTTGCCAAGATATTATTTAAGATTTAACACACTTTGAAATAAATGTTTTTTTTTTGGTGTCACAGTGACAGCAGAACACTGAATCCAAAGTTGCAGGATCTTCTAATTTAGGAGTCAGGGTATCCTTAATCTGTCTGGTCTTTATGTTCACTCAATCTCATGCTCATCGACCTAGTATTTAAGTCATGTTACAGGTTTATGTATAAAAGAAGTTATGCCTGTATTGATAATATAATCATAATAACAAGGAATTTGAACATAATTGATGAAATGAAGGCATAGTAAGGTGAAATTGACTCAGCTGCGTATCCCTGCAAAATTTTTGCTTTGCAGGGGTACGCACTATTTGATACAAGGTAAGCCGCAGCGTGACGTCATTTTATCAAATGGTGATAACAATTTTCTATAATTTACTAAAGTGTTCCATAGTCTATCTCCAAAGTTTTTCACCAAATTGAGATAATCTGAGGAAAATACAAATAAAAAAATCATAATTGATTAACATTCGGCGAAAATGTCGCTGAATAATAAACAAAAACAACATTCACTCGAATTGTGAACCTTCTCCTTTTTTTAATAAAAAAAAAAAATATATCGAGATGGAATCAATATCTACTTCCAAAAACATTTACAGCATGAGCATGAGTATGACCAGCCTTTCAATGTTCCCACTGCTGGGACTCAGGTCTCCTCTCTAGGAGAGGGAATGGACCGTAATCCACCACGCAGGCCCAGTGCGGGTTGGTGAATGTCACATGTCTTCGAATTTTTTGTCCTAGGACATGCCGGTTTCCTCACGATGTTTTCCTTCACCGTTTTGAGAGCAGAGGTGATAAAATAAATTACACAAAGTAATGCGCCTGGCTGGGTTTGAACACGCGACCTACAACTCGTAAGTCGGAGCCGTTACCACTCGGCCACCACTGGTTCCCCACTCGAACAAACTTTTTTCTTTTCATGAGATTAGTGCGAAATTGATCATGGCACAAAAATATTCCTCAGCAAAACAGCGAGCTAGACAAAATAAAAAGAAAAAACATGATTTATCTGAAAGAAACTCCTAAAAGCTTCAAACAGACGGATTATAAAGAAGCATTTAAATAGAAAAACACTCCTAGAGTTTATCTCGATATAATGTGATCCATTTATAGGTGCCTTGAATGCAGACTTGCTCAAATTGACTGCAGATAAATATGGTAGACAAGCAGCTGCTATAAGCATAAGCATAATCGGCCTTATAATGTTCCCACTGCTGGGACGCAGGCCTCCTCTCTAAGAGAGGGAATGGGCCGTAATCCACCACGCGGGCCCAGTGCGGGTTGGTGGATGTCACATGTCTTCAAATTTTTGGTTCTAGGACATGCCGGTTTCCTCACGATGTTTTCCTTCACCGTTTTAAGAGCAGTGGTGATGAAATAAATTACACAAAGTAATGCGCCTGGCTGGGTTTGAACCCACGACCTACAACTCGTAAGTCGGAGCCTTTATCACTCGGCCACCACTGCTCTAGCTGCTATAAATCAACATTTAATTATGTGGACCATGGAATGTGATTGTGTAAGCCATGTATTTTTGACTGCGTATGCCCTGGATACGATATTAAATGGCTTATCTTGAAATAAAAATCTCATACAATTTTCCTGATGGTAAGCGGAGATGCAATCATTGATGGTCAGGCGCACTGGTTTATTAAGAGCCTATTCACTCTAGTCTTGAAGACACCTTAATTATAGTTGGAAGGGAAGACCGCAGCAGGCAAATTGTTCCAGTCCTTCGATGTAGGCGGCATAAACGACGAAGCGAAACGCTTAGTCCGGACCGTTGAAGTTTCAACAACGTAAGGGTGGATACTCGCCGTTCGTCGGGTTGTCCGATGGTAGAAAGGAGATGGCGGAATCAAGTCATACAATTCTCGCGCACACTCTCCAAAATGTAACCTGACATTTGAATACAATGAGGTGAATTGATTGTTTGCAAGTTAGAATGATAATGAAAGCCTTTATTCAGATAAAAACAATTTCAACTTCGTCTGTTTGATGAACTTTGGCAAATAATTAATTACTTAGCTGCCTTATAACTTTGTATAGTAGGTATGTATACTTATTTTTGTTCTTGGAAAATAATCAAATAATTTTTCACGCTCTGGGTGGAGCGAGAGAGAATGTTAGAATTTTACCTTTTATTTTACACCTTTTTAAGGAAAATAGGTTTTTTTTTTAGGTGGGAAAATCATCTTATGACAAATCTCGCTCTTGGGCGGAGTGGGAGATAGTGTCAGATTTTACTGACCCACTCCTGTTCCTTCTTTGCCATCGTCTCGGGGTCCCGGGTTTCACTTTCACACTACCCATCGCCCCAGTAGGCTTCGACCCTGCTGGGCCCCTACGATTTACTGACATCTCCCTGAGGCGCGCGTGGAACAGACAAGAAAAAGTAAATAGGGTCAAAGGTGATGTTAGTTCTCTTTTTGTACGTTTCGTATATTTAGATCAAATAGTGCTACTTATTTTAGAAATCTATTCACGCGCGAAAACGCTTCAATGAAGCTACGCATCCGTGGACAGGTAGGCCTTAAGCGAGAACTACACTAGTGTGGTCCACGCCTGATTTGTACGTAGCAGCGTGTTTCGTGGCGTGGTTCTAATGTAACTCTGCAAGTCTAGTTGCCATATAAAATGTATGGAGACCGACGCGCCCAGATCTGCGTACGTGATTTACGTTTGCGCAATGCAGTTCTACCTTTGGACTTTTACTGACGAAAACCCCTGTGTATTTTCAGTTGCCTTTTACGTGTCAGGGCCACGGTGGCTCTTTCGAACATTCCTGCAGCCCTCGAGGGATTATATACTAACGTGGGTGTTTTTGATAGACGGTAAATGTAAATCCTTTTTAAATTTATTAAATTAAGTGTTTTTTACAACTGTTGTTTGGGATCAAGTTCAATTTTTTTTTAACCCAGTAAAACCAATTTTATTTCAGCATAAAGTAATCTATAATATTCCAAATAATATTTCACACAACGCTATCTAGTCCCAAACTCAGTAGAGCTTGTGATATGAGTACTAGAGAACTAATAAACATACTTATATTTTTCTAAATAAATACATATTATAGATAAATTATACCTAGAGACAGGAAAATTGATCGTTCACATAACATAAACATTTGTCCTGGGTGTGAATCGAACCCACGACCTCCGGCATAGCAGTCAAGGACTGGCCTGTTGGTCTAACTACTAGACCAACAGGCCAATCAATCTGAATCTAAATTCGAAATACTTTCACCAAATCTGTCTAAAATAAATAAAACAAATGTTTTTCAGACCTATTAATGAGACAAAATGCCACCACGATCTCTAAACATTGAACTATAGATAAGTTTATGATTGCAATAGATTAATATTATAAATGTGAAAGTTTGTATTTATGTGTGTATATTTGTTACTCCTTCACGCTCAAACGGCTGAACGGATTTGATTCAGAATTACCAAATCTGAATCAAATCTTTTTATTCGTATATCCGTAATTGGTAGTCCACGTCCTGAAAGAAAGAAAGAAAGAAAGAAAGAACGAAAGAAAGAAAAAACGAAAAAAGAAAGAAAGAAAGAAAAACTTTTTATTTGCCGGAAAAGGCGCAAACTAAAAACTAACATATTGCAAACAATTTTGCATGACAAATACATAATTAAAATAACATATATGCGCCACGTCCGAGCAAAACGGCTGTACGCTCAGCATAATGCCGAGTCCACATGCAAAATGCGACGAGTCCTGGAATAGCACACAGGATGGTCCCCATGAATATCTTCCTTTGTGATAATTTTCTATTTTTACGCGAGTGAAACCACTAACAGAAGCCAAATGAAGGTTCAGTTTTTCCTATGTATTTCAATATTTTCTTCCATTACGAAGACGGTTGCTACAGGTAAGAAAAAAAGTATAAAGTTAACAAAGCATTAATTTGCCGAATCCTCGTCTAATTTTACGTTATTAAATAAATGAGTTTGCGTAATCCAGTCGACGCCGTTGAGTATCACATTTAAATCATTTTGCGCTCCCGTAACCCCAAAAATTTGAGAACATTTAGAAAATTTTATTCGAAACGTTTTAAATAAGAGATTATTTACAAAACAACAATATGAAGTACCAAATATTACATACATTTTACCCTAATTTTCTAGTTCTACAAAAAGGGGTATTTTTCGGTGCGAAAATCATCTAATGACATCCCCCGCTCTTGGGCGAAGCGAGAGAGTGTGTCAGGCTTTTACTGACTAAAAACCCTCTCAACAAGAGAGGGTTTTTAGTCAGTAAAAGTCTTTTCCTTCTTTGCCATTGTTCGAGGGCCCCAGGGATCTCTTTCGCATCACACATGGCCCCGTAGGCTTTGATCCTGCTGGGTACCTACGGTTGCTGACATCTCCTTGAGACGCTCGTGGAACCCTACATGCCGTCGACGACTTGGGCTCGGTCCAGACGGTTACCGGACGGTCGGACGGCGACTACCCACTGGTCGCCGTCCGTAAGCTAGCGCGTGCGGTAGCTGGAAATTAGGATCAGAATCCCGGTTGCTGGGGCGACACCCGGTCGGTATAACTATTTCGTAAGTATAGAATAGAATATTATATTCTAGCCCGCTCCACTATACATTTACGCTCAATTATTTCCATTACGATTTAATTTTACGTCTCCTGTTTTAAACAGCACAAAAGCGCTTTCAAGATAAAATCTAGTAATATGCGTATTTATAATAACGCGCTTCAATCCCTCACCACTCAATTTACAGTCCTCATGTTGAAGATGACGTGCGAGTAAATAAGCTCATAAGTAAAGCAATAACAAGTAAATATCACGGGAAATGATATACACAATGAATAAACGCTTCAGGCAAAGATTTATCTTGAATATAAATTATGGGACCCTTTTCACTAGAACCGGTAGCCGCAAGAATCTGTGACACAGAGCAAAGAAGCATCTGAGTGGTCACTTCATCATCTTAATTTTGAGCCAATTGTTAATTTATGAAATATTCTCAAAAGTATTATAAACTGGAAGATTATATCCTTGATAAAAACGCTTACTCAAATGCCGGTCCCGCTCCACAGCTACAGCCTCTTTTACCTTCAAATAAGTTTTTTTTTTATATATATATTTATAAATATTGGAAGAGATACTATTCCCCTTTTTTGTATTGTTATTTCGAAATCTAGTTTTTTAAATTTATTTGCTTATTTCAATAGAGCTCTTGATAATTTGTTACTTTTTGTATTTGGAAACAATAGCATTGTATAATTTAGAAGCACTTCTTTTTTTGTAATGTATTGTGAATGTGAAGTACCATGGAGCATTTTTATCAGGTTACAACTTGTTTGACATTACGAGTATGGCTGTTGAGAGTTTGTCATGCTCACTCAAATGTCTCGCTGATGGTGGCACGTGTTATCGGGTCATTCAGCTCCCTTCAAAATGGTTGAGCTGATTGGGGCTGATGCACGCGTCATGCTCGTGAACGGGTGCCGTCATGGAGATTCTTGCACGTTCTTCTCCGTAGACCTACGCATTGGAACGTGCAATTTAGCTTCAATTTTTTATTTTTTTGACTGATCGACATTTTGACAATTCAAAAGTGCCTGTAATTGGTTTATTGATTTCTGATTCTGATTTCTGATTTCTCAGTCCACTAGGTAGCCACGTTAATAAGGTAATTGACACTTTTTTATCATCATTTGTAACGTTATTAATGTTAAGTAAGTAATCTTTCAAATTTGAATTGTCAAATAAAAGAATAAGGATGCACACACTGAAATGTGACGATACTGCCATTAAAGGGATGCAACTCGACATACATTTTCACTGTTTTTCATACAACCACTCTTACGCGATGATGACGCTATTACATATTTTTCATCAAATATTTTGGAAACACAGTATCTTGTGAATATTATCTAGGCTTCTATTGAAATCAATTTATAAATTTATGTAAAACTAATTCAGTGACCTCTGAAAATCTGCTATTTTGCATGAAATTTGAAACTTTATAATTTACTCAAATTGAATCAAGATTCTGAATGACGACATTTTTTTTTCAAAAACTTTTAAGGGTTTAAAAAAAAAACAATTTTTCTGTTAAAAAGAAAAAAAAAAAACTTTTTTTCTTTTTAATAAAAAGCCTGGTACAAGTTTTGTAAAATATTCTAGTAAATCACGGAATTACCGAATGCTAACAGAGTTTTCAGGCGTTATCTCTCTTTTTTTCGCATTACATTTTTGTCAAACATCGCGTTGGATTGCGTTAGATGAATTAATAAGCCTTTGAATCATACTCGATGTCGACGATAGGCGATTGAAAAAGCATCTTCTTAAGTATGTACAAAAGAAATAGCGAGTTACGAGTATTCCCACCACACTTCCATTCTTCCTCATATCAATATTTGAAATTGAAAATTGCTGCTTTATTTCATAAATAACTGGTTTCTGCCACTGGTTTTGCCCGCGTGACAATAGAAAATTATTCCATGGTTCCTATCCTATGTGTGCTATGCCTACCCATGTACCAAGTTTCAATGAATTCCATCCAGCCGTGTGATCGTGAAAAAGCAACCAAGACACTGTTTGTGTGTATGACACATAAACGTTCGCCTCTATTATATTAGTGTGTTGTGATTTTATGTTGTTTTTAGTAAAGGTGTATTTTTAGTGCTATTTGTTGTTAGTAAAAATTGTTGTTCAAAAATAGAAACAGCTCCCTTAGCCAAATTACAACCGTTTCGATTCGATTCTCTTTTCGTCGATCGCCTCGAGTTGGCCACGCCTCCGATTCCATTGTTCTGACGTCATCTCAAAGCTCAGTCACGGTCAGAACAAAGGAATAGAAGGCGTGGCCGACTTGAGGCGATCAACGAAAAGAGAATCGAAACGAAACGGTTGTAACTAGGCTAGGGGGCCAGGAATTATCGTGTGTTTATATATAAACACTGCGTTCATCGGGTCCAGCAAAGTGAAGGTGTATGTTAGGGCACTTCAGCATGTAAGTCATATTCTAGCCCTTGCTTTAAATGGTATTATGTCAAAACTTTCTATAGAAACCAAGGATGTCAGAGACTGTCACTATCTACTTATAAAAATAGACTACTCGTTATAATTCTGACATATTATTATGCCAGCTGAAACTGTAAGTGCATTACGCGAAAGGTACTAGATAATGGCGTCTCTAGACATTGCCAGCGTGGCGTTCCTTGCTCTATGGGAATTGGTTATGGAAAGTGATTGATTTTAAGACGTTCCCACCCTGTCATTGGCTGAATATTTTAGTTACTTATCGTGCTGAAAATAAATGACACTCGAAGACGAAAGCGGAAATCCCTTGAGTCGTAGAATATTGAAAACAGATATGAAAACAATCAGATTTTCGAGAGCTTCTCAATGTTGGAGGAAATTGGATTTTCATACTTCGGAGTGACGCTTGAGTTTGTGATACAGTGTGCAAATATGATCGATTGAATAGCCCAGCTGTGCTGACGGAAATTACATAAATGTACATCGATGATTAATTACTTCAGCAGTCAGCCGCCATTAAAACTGATATTTTTGAACAGCAAAATATTTTTAACTCTTAATCTGACTTTTTGGTCTTCATCTTCCTGTCCTTGTATCGTGTTATTTGAGGTCGCTGTAACAAGTTTTTTTTCTTCCATTCTGTCCTATCACCGGTCACGCTATCACTAATTCCCTTTTCTTTCATATCATCCCTCTCATTATCCATACATTTTTTCTTTGGCCTCTATCTCCCTCTTCATCCATCCACATGTATACTTATAACTCTTTTAGTACAGTAGTAATTTGATTGGCCCGTTGGTCTAGTGGTCAGAGGCCCTGACTGCTATGCTGGAGGTCGTGGGTTCGATTCCCACCCAGGAAAAATGTTTGTGTGATGAGCACGATCATTTGTTCTGTGTCTGGGTGTAATTTATCAATAATTTGTATGTATTTAGAAATATATAAGTATGTTTATCAGTTGTCTAGTACTCGTAACACAAGCTCTACGTAGCTTGGGACTAGACGGCGTTGTGTGAAACTTGTGGAATATTATCATTATCATATAGTGCACTTCTTTAAGTGATGGGGCACTTAGACTTCGAGATATCGAAGTGTATTCCTTTACATGTTACAGTGTACTCATTGATACAGAGCCAAATAAAATATTCGTCCCTCCTCTTTCCATGACTATACTAAGACAATCGATTCACTTTCAACTTTTTAATCACTTGCACCACTTTCAAACTTACTCTAATATAATCATTTCTCAGTATATATATTCTCGTCACACCATTCTCATCACCGCTACATGCAATCTCCTTTCATCTGTCTTTTTCACAGCTCAACATTACACACGATCCATATGACAGCATGGTATCTATGTATCTCTCTGTTCGTTCAATAACCAAATAACCATGGTGATAATCAAATACCGGCTGAAATTTTAGGCGACCACTTACAGGTGTAAATGCTTCTAACAAAAACCTTTTGGGCGATAAGATAATAATAAAAAAGTTTACCACGAATCCCTTGTTCACCTAAAACCGACGATCACTGATAAATCAATGACGGACGTAAATTTTGTACTATTGCTACCGAATTGTATTACGTCAATAGGTTAGAATGTTTAAGGGCGATTGTTTTCAGAAGTTGTTAAGCCTTCGATTCAATTTATCATTTCACTCCATTCAAATTCGTAGAATCGATAACTTGAGTGGAGATCCTTAATTGGCAAACGTGTGTACGTTGGAATGCTGTCAGACTAAGGTCTTTTTTACATAGCATGGGTATGATGACAGCTGGATGAAAATATGCATCTTTAAGATGAGACAGAAGGATAGATAGCTGCATTGTTTGAATCCGACAGCGGGTGCCAGCAACATCCTTTAGCAATTGTAATATAGGCGGAGCGATCTTCGTAAAGTAGTCACTTAACAAAATTTGCAGCAGCTTTAGCTGGTAGAAGTTGCTAAGAATTGAGATAAAAGTTGGCTTCCAGTTGACCCAGATAAATGATTGATAATTCCACTACCCATTAATTCGGTAACCCCTAAGCAAGACTGGAGTCAAATATCCAGACAACTGTCAAAGTCTACAAATGACAGCCAAAGAAGAAGTAAAATGTGACATTTTAACAAAAACTTGACGATAAATATATCCTATCTTTAAATTTGAGAGTTATGATGATGTTTTTAATAATTACATCGATGACATTACCGCAAATATATTCTTTATCACAATATAATCCAATACTGAGCTGAAAAAAAAAACTTTCGAATATTTAAAATTTATGGGGTTCGAAAGTTTGAGCGAATTTAAGATGTCTCCTTCTTATCTGAAACATTCATTAACTGCAGAAGCCTACAGAGAATACTTGTAACTGTACATCAAAAAATCTTATTCTTCACTAATAATACTAATTATACACTAAATATTAATGGATTTTTTACAATTATTATGTGACTTCATGCACCTCGATTCGGTTTTTCATTTAAACTATTAATTAATTAACATTATTATTATTATTTAACTATCCAGAAGAGCATAGCATATCGCGGGTTTAAACCCAGCCAGGTGCATTACTTTGTGTAATTATTTAATCACCACTGCTCTCAAAACTGTGAAAGAAAACATCGTGAGGAAACTGGCATATCCTAGAATCAAAATTCGAAGACATGTGACATTCACCAACCCGCACTGGGCTTGCGTGGTGGATTATGGCCTATTCCCTCTCCTAGAGAGGAGGCCTGAGTCCCAACAGTGCGAACATTATAAGAAGAGCATATTATTTTAGTACAAAATTAGTACTTTTGGATGAACAAAGGCATATTTTGTCGTAAAAAACAGGAATAAATTGAGGAACACTTAAATACTGTCCGTTTTTAAATACCTTTTTCTTCTACATGTCCTAGCCCCATAATTCCTTTCACCATTAAAGTGTGGACATAAATTTTATAACGTCTACTATCCATAGATAGTTCTGTCTCCGCCCCGTAAAAATTTAATGCCTTGCATTTTATGTGTTAAGTGCGCAAGGGTGCACTTTTATACAATTCACTAGGTCCCAATGGTGCGGGGAATACGACACTTTTTGTCTGATAAGAATTCTAGAAATGTAAGTCTACAAATGGTATACTTTTAATCACCGTCCTCCTAGAAAAGTACTCTGTGGTAACTAAAACACTATTTTTGTGCTGTTTTTTTAATTACTGTTTTCTACACTATTATGTATATAAAGGTAAAATCTGGGGGCACGGTAGTGCCCCCGCCAAGACGAGCCAAGCGAAGCGCAAGGGCACTACCTACCTTTTCTCGAAGTGTTCCGACGTTTTTTTTTTTTTTTGTAAGAGGTAATCTCTGAAAGTACCGGTCCGATTCCTGAGTGACATAGGCTATACTTTATGTACGCGGGCGAAGCTGCGGGCAAAAACTAGTATTATTATGGAACTATTACATGTGTTTCTATCTTCCGTGGTTTCACCCGCGCCCTTGGTTATTACTCCGCTCCCGTGGGTCATTGCGTAATGTTATAATAGACAATAGCTTTCCTCAACAAATGGACTAACCAACACCAAAATAATGTTTCAATTCGATCAAGTAATTCCTGAGATTAACATGTTCAATCAAACAAACTCGTCAGCTGTACTTACAGATAAGGGTACAACCTTGGTACAACCAAACGAGCTCTCGGATTATTCGAAAGATTCACCGCAGCCCTAGAAAGTACAGGCAGTCGCCTCCTTCAGCAGTAATGCTAGCAAAGGAGGCGGTCGCACGCCCCAACCTACGGGATTCCGATCCCGATTTCCGGCCACCGAAGGCGTGGGCGACCGTCCGGTACCCGTCCGGAACGATCCCAAGTCGTTGATAGCGCGTATTGTTCCACGCGCGCCTCAAGGAGATGTCAGTAAATCATAGGGACCCAGCAGGATCGAAGCCTTCTGGAGCCAAGGGTAAACTTAAAGGAAAACCTGGCCCTAGAATGAAAGGCAACGAAGGAACTAGGAGTGGGTTTTAGTCAGTAAAATTCTGACACGAAAAGTGCGGGAGACATCATTGGATGATTTCCCACCTAAAAAAAAAAAACCCGAGCTCATTACCAATTAATTTACTTTGAACGACGGTATAGTTTTCTCAACCGTATTATAACCAGGAATTAGCCGCGCACTCAGCTGACTAATCTCTTTACAAAGCGGCTTAAGCTATTAACAACGTATTCTGAACTCCGCCATCTCTGTTCTTAGCTTTCCTATTGTTTTCTTTCTTCATTTTATTTCCTGCAATTCGGTAAGCCATTAATAATAATACAAACGTACTTTACCGGTGAATTTCAACCTAAGTGAAATTCATATACATACCAATTATGGAATTTAAGAGATATTGACGCAAATTAGTTCGCAATGAGTACCGAATAATTTTACTTTGTGAGAGAAATATGGGAATACGGCCGGAAATTGTCGGAAAGTATAATGTACGTTACAAAGTGAAAATTATAATAAGCGGCTTGGATTAAAATATTGATTAAAAAGAAAACGTAATAATTATGACGTAATGATTTACTTTTTTTTGAGCTGTGGTTGCCAAGTGGTATCGGACCCGACTTACGAGTTGTACAACTCGTAAGTCGGGTCTCGTAACTCGTAAGTCGGCTGGATTTGAACCCAGCCAGGAGCATTACTTTGTGTAATTTATTTCATCACCACTGCTCTCAAACACGGTGAAGGAAAACATCGTGAGCAAACCGACATGTCGTAGAACCAAATATTCGATGACATGTGACATCCACCAACCCGCACTGGGCCCGCGTGTTGGATTACAGCCCCTTCTCTCTCCTAGAGAGGAGGCCTTAGTCCCAACAGTGGGAACATTAAAAAGGTATAAGCTATATGCTATGCTATGATTTACTTTACGATGTCACTGCGTCATAATTCCCTCCCTCCCGCACCACCCAGGCTGGGTGAAGTCATTGGATGATTTCCTACGTATTAACTAAAAACCCGAAGAATCGCAAACTTAAGTGGCAGTGGGCAGGGCACATTGCTCGCAGAACAGATGGTCGATGGGGACGAAAGGTTCTGGATTGGCGGCCGCGTACCGGAAGACGCAGCATTGGAATGCCTCCCACAAGGTGGACCGATGACCTGGTGAGGGTCGCGGGAATCCGATAGATGCGAGACGCACAGGACTGGTCATTATAGCGACATTTGGGAGAGGCCAATTGAAATTGAAATGAGATGAACTAAAAATCTGTTCTTCAATTTTATTTCAGTCTTTGGGTGGAGCGAGACGGAATGTCAGATTTTTACTGATTCAAACCCTTGTGTTCCCTCAGTTGCTCTTTGCGTTCAAGGCCGCGGTAATTATTTGGAACAATTTCGCAGCCCTGGCAAGCATCTAGGGAGAAAATATTCTGTTCATAACCCGCATGGACCACGACGAGCAATGGGTAGCTCGCCATCCGGCCGCACGGTAACAGTCCAGACCGAGCCCGAGTCGTCGCCCATCGCGCCAGTCCCTGGTTCAGGCCGTTCAGCGAAGGGAAATGGATCAGCGGTCGCTTCCTTTTGCGAAACAGAAATGCTAGGGAACGAACCGAACGGACATGCTCACGCCCCAGCCGCCGGGACCCGCACGGTCACATCGATCAAAGCAGTAGAAGACAATGTGAAGTAATAAATTATTTAATTAGACCTATACAACTTGTGTTTGTGAATGAAGAGTAATGTCAGAATAAAGAAGATGTACTCGTATGGAAGATACGGAAGTTCCCATACTTAATTGTGTAAAATGTTTTTTTAATTGGGAAAAATGGTTATTTAATGTTTGAGCAAAATAAATGGCGGCGCCGGCGTGAAAAAATACCATCGTCCATTTTTGACATGAGGATAAAAATAGATACATATTTCGAGCTATGAGTTCACGTTGTTTAGTTAATAAATGAGAATAAAAGCTAAGATAATTTCGGTAGATTTCCTGGAACTTGTAATAAAACGAGTCTTGCTCGTCTTGTGAAACTTCACGTTACCCAAGGGCTGGCTTTTACCAAGGACAAAGAATAAGCATTGCCATACGGTCTGGCAATGCCGCCAGTCTTTTTGGTACACTACCAGTCGACAGCAATGCGGAGGAGTTTTTTGACGCCATACTTTAGATTGATTTTAGTAAGGGTTTTTATTTTATATTTTGGTTAAGTGTATATATGTATAAGTGTACATGAATAATGATAGTTAAGTGTGTTTTAAATATGTATAAATTTGTAAAATTTAAATAAGTAACTGTTTGGGTCTTTTTTATATCCATAATTTATTGTTTCAAAGGCACAATTTCAAAATAAAACTAAGCGTGGGAGAATTCACTGAATTGGGCACGTGTCACTGTATTTTATTTCATTTTGCTTACTTTAGCCGTTTTGCGAAACGTTTAGTTTTTATTTTATGATCCAAGATATTTAAATATTTTAAGCTGAACTGGACAACGTTATTTAAAATTCAGGATTTATAAACTTTTAAAATAGTTTTCAAGATTTAGTGTATCAAACTATTAGCTATATCAAATAAAAATATTTAAAATTTTCTTTCAAAACATAGTGCAGTCCCAGTGTAGGGGCCTGTCCTGCATAATCATCAGCAGCTTCCAGGATTTATACGAGGACATTGATAGAGCTCTCTGTCTGCCTAACCTTTTCCAAATTGTCTTGGAGTCGGCTTCCAGTCTCACTGGATACGAATATTTTATATGTCATCTATCACTTCCACTACACAGTAACTGGGTAACACGTGAGTCTGATTTCCTGGCTTCTGACAACGCGTAACGATCGTCAATAATGTACAAATAACAGCTACGACCAAAAGCCTAACATGCGTTATAAGACACGGAGGAAATACCAAATTTAATTTAAGATTATCAACAGGAAAAAATTCAAGTGGAATAGAAGAAGTCTCTTAGTAAAAAAGAATGAAGACCTTTTCGTGTTTCGACAGTTTTCGGTGGGAAAATCATCTTATGACATCCTGCGCTCTTGGGCGAAGCGGGAGATAGTGTCAGACTTTTACTGATTAAATACCTACTCCTGTTCCTTCGTTGCCTTTCGTACCAGGGCTCAGTCTTCCTTCGAATTTTTGGTTCCAGGACATGCCGGTTTCCTCACGATGTTTTCCTTCACCGTTTTAAGAGCAGTGGTGATGAAATAAATTACACAAAGTAATGCGTCTGGCTGGGTTTGAACCCACGACCTACAACTCATAAGACTGGGCCGTTACCACTCGGCCACCACTACTCTTCAGAACAATACAAAATTCTAAAAATTACTCTTACAAACTCATAGAGGGTACCAGTGACTGGCCATTCTCGTCTGTCAGAGGCATCTGCCGATCATTAGTCAAGATCAATCTGAGGAGCCGACCGAAATAATCCGGCTGACGATAGATACGTTACTGGAATCAGATTCACGATCGATGTTTGATCAAAGTTGTGGTACAGAGATAAACCATTTTAGGAATGAGTAATATCTAACTAGATAAATATAATTAAAAACCTTCATGCTATAAGTAAGGTTACTTTCACCAGGCAACCGTTACAGTTCCTTCCTACCTATAAAAAAAAAACTTTTTACAAAAAAAATATAACCGACTTCACTAAAAAAAACTTTTTACAAAAAAAGAATAACCGACTTCACTTTAATTTCGAAAGTCGGTGTTAAATAAGATACAAATAATACCGAGAAACACCGACTTCCGAAATTAAAGTTATTTTGTTCCTTAGTGTTTTTTTTTAGTGAAGTCGGTTATTCTTTTTTTGTAAAAAGTTTTTTATTTCACACTTTTTAGTTGTGATACACTTATAAACAGAGTACCTATTTCTCATGATAATTCCAATTAACCCAAACACTGCTAGGTTACATTGTGTTATTATGAACTTCCTGTGTCTACCTTCCACCTACCGGCCCCATCATCACACCAGTTTGATAGTACCTTATAGCCAAAGTGCATCTCATGACAATTCTAATAAGCCCAAACACGGCTAGGTTACATTGATTAATTACGGAGTTCCAGTGCCTACCTTCCGGCTCCATCATCATCATCAGATCACTTCGATGATACCATTTTATTTGTATTGTCATCTATCTTCATTGTGATATCTATGCGAGTAAGAAGTTCCGTTGGCTATTTATGGTCTTCTTCATCAGTTTCACTTATGAAGAAGACACATAAAATGTTACTTTTTGACTGTAAATACTTAAGTTCTCGATGAAAATACCAAAATCACTATATGCTTGCCTATAATATTTGAGGAGTTCCCTCGATTTCGCCAAGATTCCATCATCAGATCCCAACTTGGTGACTTTGGGACCATTTGGGAAGTATGCACTTTTCAACAAACAAAGAATTTTTCAAATCGGTTGGCAAGCAACGAAGTTATGCGCGAACAAACATAAAAAAAATACAAACATCCGAATTGAGAACCTCCTCCTTTTTTAGAAGTCGGTTAAAAATGGATACTTGACTCATTTTTAGAGTTCTGTACCTTAAAAGTAAAAAACGGAACCCTTATGGGATTGCTTTGTTGTCTGTCTGTCTATCTGTGCCCTTTATCTCGGGAGCGCGTAGAATTATCAAGTTGAAATTAAAACCATATAGGTCTGGGGTCCCTTAAAGCTGTGAAAAAATCAAACTTCCGAGTTAACGAAAAAAAAGGTACGGCCGTTTATGTCGCAAAAAAAGTGTATTTCGACACTTTTAAGGGAATTAAAATTCATAGGGTACTTCCCGCTGACCTAGAATCCTAAAATTTGGCATGAAGCAAGGTCTCATAGCACAAGTGTAGGAAAACTGTTAGTTAGGTCACAAAAAATATATATGTGATCACGAAAAATCTTTGTAATTCAATTCGGAAATTGAATTGTTTTCAGAGGTCAGTTTGTGCGGAACCCTCAGTGCGAGAGTTCAACTCGCACTTGGCAGGGTTTTATTTTTAGTATTATTTACTGTTAAGTACAATATATTGTACAAAAGTAAACACAGGAAAGTATCAAATTGGTTCTATAAATGAAACCAACGGCTTAACGTAAGTACTTTCCGAAGCTCAGAGTAATTTTGATATCTCAAGATGACCACCCATCCACAGTTAGACCTCAATAATCGTTGCTTAACTTTTAAGATCGACTCTTGCGGTTCTTATTATTTTAGCTTCATTTCAACTTTGATTAATACGCATTGAATATGCAATACTGTAAACGGTTTTGAGTTCTGGAATAAGTTTGTATGTTACCGTAGCGTGGGGTACAATTTAAAATTAACCGTCGAAACTTTCCACATCATATTCATGTAGTTACCTTCATTTATTTGAGTTGCTCTATTCTTGTTTGAATTTCGTTTGACCCGCCTACTGGCTGAGTGATGAATGAATTAAAATTATACAGATTTACTAATTTTAAAAATAGGTTAAATCGATTGTTTATTTGTTCCAGATAATGCTTTGATTGACGCCATATATTTTTCTTCTCTTTCACTGTTGGAATATACATTTATTCATTTTCGCTTAGCCATAAGCTAAAAGCATAGCTCCTGTAAAACTCCTGTAGACGATTACAACTGGTAAGAATAAACTGGTATAACATATTATAAATAAATAGTATTATAATTCAGCCGCCAAACTGAAATGGAACTGGGCAGGCCATATCTGCTGCATGTCACACCAGAATTGGGCGAAGGCAACCTTAGGCTCCTTTGCTAGCATTACGGCTTCGCAGAAGGAGGCGACCACCTGCCACTCCTCCTCGCTCCGGACCATCGCCTGTAACAAGGCCCGGCGCGAGTGATCGCTGTCGCCGATCGCCCCCACGAGGACACGGCGGTGCTCTGCCCACACCCCTACCGTATGCTCCATCGTGTCCTCCGTGTAGTCCACACAATGGTGAGACCCGGGGGTTTCTTCCGCCTGAATGCAGAAACTTCCCGAACTTGCCATGTCCGGTGAGGACCTGCGTCATGCGGAAGGTGAGGACGCCGTGTTGCTGCTCCAGACTCTCCTCAAAGAGGGGACTTGCCGCCGTGATTATGGCTTGCCCAGCACTGGGTTGCGACAGTCGCTGTTGCTATTACGCCATGAGATCTCGCCGGAACTCTGTCCTCCATGCCGCGACTTGTCGTGGCAGTAGAATTTCGCCACGGCGTTGCAGCTCTATGCGCAAATCGTGCATGCGTGCGGACTACTACCGACGTACTTGGGTTAAGCAGATCGGTAGGTCTTTCAAAAAATAACCAGGTGACACTATAGTAAAATATTTCACTGAAAAGTCCAAAATGGATCCACAGATTTTATTTTGTGCGGCAAATGAAGAAATACTTATATAAAATAGTGTTTGTCAAGTCGCTTTATAGCTTATTGGTATTTATCTTTTTCTTAGTCTGCCACGACCCCTTTAGTGCGATTTCAGGACATCAACTTTACCAAAACAAAAGTTTTATAAACTCAATATGAGATTAAATGAGGTCGTAACTGTCCGGTAACCGTCCGGCCCGAGCCCAAGTAATCGACGGCGCGTACTGTTCCACGCGCGTTTCAAGGAGATGTCAGCAAACTGTAGGGACCCAGCAGGGTCGAAGCCTATTGGGGCCAAGGTTTTGATTCTGAAAGGAAAACTCGGCCCTGGGACAAAGGCAAAGAAAGAATAGGGGTGAGTTTTAGTCAGTAAAAGTCTGACACGCTCTTTCGCTCCGCCCAAGGGCGGGGATGTCATTGGATGATTTTCCCACCAACTCTAAAAAATTACTCATAATCTCAAACGTTTTTGCATACTACCTATCACTTACTTAAGAAAATAATTTATGGTCCTATCTCCCTCACACATTCTCAGTTTTAGTTAATCTGTTGTGATGAATGAAAATGGGTTCTCAGAAATTCTTTCGTAGTCATTTTTTCTGATAGATGGTGGTGATTTTTATAAATAATGAAGGTCGAGGGTAAGGAAAATTCTATTATAAAATCCTTAAGAAATTGCAGAGAATTTTTTAAGTATTTTATATTTATTAAATTCATTTTTTTGTACTAAATATTTAAAAACTGCCAATGTTTATTCTAAACACTTATCTCAGAAATATAATTTTAACAAATAAACCTTTTCCAGGTCTGACAAATATAATCTAAAAATTCATAATTCATAATAATTTTTTTTAATAAAAAAAATTATTAAAAAAATACTAATTTATTTAAACATTGTGTACCTACTTCACATAGGCGGACTTAATGTAACAAGGCATTCTCGACCAGTCAACCTTGGTAGGTTTGGTTTGCACCAATAAATACGTACCAGAAGTGTACACTATTATTTCCAAGTTTTTCACAATAACAAAAATCACAGAAGCATCCAGTACTTTAACACTCACTGTCGTTCAGATTAGGGTTATCAAAAACTGGTCAATAAACTCAAGATTAAGATAGAAAAACTGATCACTAATATAAGTTCCACTGTTCTGTTATTTTTTATGAGTACGAGTAACAGCTCAATATCACTCATGCTACTGAAGTGAATTATCACGATCATCATTATTATATCTTGGTCTTATAAAGACCAAATGATATTCTATTCAGGGATTAGCTGTAAGGCTTAGTTCAGACAGGGACACGTTGACAATAGGCACGCACGTGGAGGATGGTAGATGGTGTTTTATGCGAACGGTATTACGCGATACGGTGACGTATAGTTTCCCACAAAGACAGGATTATATCATCATTTGGTTTGCTTGTGTAGAACTTACCTATAAGGTGAATAAGGTAGGGAGTGATCAGAAGGTTAAGCACCTAATTATTTTGTACTTTGGTTAAAAAGAGTTTTTTTACTGGTTGGAAAAATCATGACAAATCCCGCTTTTGGGCGGAGCGCGAGATAGTGACAGACTTTTATTGACTAAAAACCCACTCCTGTTCCTTCTTTACCTTCGTCCCAGGGCCCAGGGTTTCGCTTTCACACTACCCGTGGCCTCAGTAGGCTTCGACCCTGCTGGGCCCCTACGATTTGTTGAAATGTCCTTGAGGCGCGCGTGGAACAGTACGCGCCGTAGACGACTTGGGCTCGGTCCGGACGGTTAGCGAACGGTCGGACGGCGAGCCACCCATTGCTCGCCGTCCGCAAGCCCGAGCCTACGGTGGACCATGGCCTGAACCAAGGCCCGGCGCGAGAGATCGCCGCCGCCGATCGCCCCCACGAGGACACGGCGTTGTGGTTAAAAAGAGTGGAAAAAATGACAAGTATTCCTTGGGTTCCGGGCAAAGCGATTTTTTTTAAGCTACTAGCCGACTCGGCGAACTTCGTACCGCTTAATAATGTGATAAATGAAGAACCGCTCAACCGATGTTCTGCAAACTTCACATAAACCATCTACTAAATAGTCAGAACAAAGCCTTTTGGAGGTAGGCGGAACAGAGAGTAAAGTCCCGCAAACCTTCGTTGAAAAGGGAGGATCCTCCGACCAGACGGGATGTTATGTCTGGTGGGCTGCAACTGCCCGATAGATGATTTCGGGCCGTTCTATGTGTTCTAATCGCGCGGAGAACTTTGATTGCGCGATTCAGGATTTTCTTATGTGACGCAATAGATGTCGCTACATCACTCCCCTCCGGAGATCGGAGATCGATGGTTCTTGATGCTTCTTGATGCGTGCCAGGCCAGTGGTAGGTTGGTTCCAGTGAGTCGGAACCGAATGCCGCATAGTTCTCGGTAAGTCGGAACTGTCTGCGGTGATGCCCCAGTGAGTCGGGGTGGTGCTATCCCAGTGAGTCGGGATGATGCCCCAGTGAGTCGGGGTGATAATGTCCCAGTGAGTCGGGATGATGCTGCAGGCTCCAGTGAGTCGGAGTAATGCTGCTGGCTCCAGTGAGTCGGAGCGGTGCTGTGCGACGTAATGGCTTGACTGCTTGCGTCGACCAGGAGAGGTTCTTCGTGGCTCTTCATGTGACTGGCCGAAGGTGCAGTGTGCTTCACCAAGGTCGCTGATGAGGCTGAGGGTGATGACCAGGTATGACCATGTAGGCATGCTGGTGGTCAGGATACCCTTTATAGCCGTGGGTGCTGGCTGTATGGCTCGCTGCTCGAAAGCTTGAGGAAGTGATGATGACGTCACGAGGTAGTAGCTGCACGAGGACTGCGCTGACGTTCTTTGTCGAGGGTCACCAGTTTGGAGGTAGGCGGAACAGAGAGTATAGTCCCACAAACCTCCTTTGAAAAGGGAGGATCCTCCGACCAGACGGATGTTATGTCTGGTGGGCTACAACTGCCCGATAGATGATTTCGGGCCGTTCTATGTGTTCTAATCGCGCGGAGAACTTTGATTGCGCGATTCAGGATTTTCTTATGTGACGCAATAGATGTCGCTACAGCCTAAACATTTGGTTTGGATAGGTGAGCCCGTTTTTGAGTTAAAAAATTACAACGAAAAGTGGCATTGATTTTTATACATATAGATAAAGATTGTTAGAACTTCACGTGCCATTGACATTTCTGTGACTCATGTCATGTCTTGCGGGGTTACCATGACGTTCAAAGTAAGATTGTTTCATTCTTATTTCAGTGTGGGTGAGAGACAGAGCTATACAGGTTGTCTAGCGCCATCTCTTACCCACACTCGAAATAAGAATGAAATATTCTTACTTTAAACGTCATGGTCCTAGAGTGGGAGAAGTCTTTAGACAATTTTCTGTCTTAAAAAAACCGCAGCCAATCTAAACTACGCCTAAACACGTCACCGGTTATAGTCTGTAGATTTTTGCATTTCGCGACTCAGCGGCAATAAAATGGTCATAAAAGTAGCGATAATAGAACGATAATGACATATGTAAGTTATACATAATACGTCATTTTGTTATGTCATCTTGTTCATACTTACTGCTCTTTATGAGCGGTATCAACGCTACTCGTAATCTTAGCCATTTGTGTTCGTAATGGCTTGAGGTTGAGCGGTCGTAATCTTTCTAGAAATTACTGACTATAAGCTGATAATGGGAATAAGAATATAGAGGAAGGTATGGACGGATTGTATGAAAGTATCGTAAAATCGTAAACCGAAATTATACTAAGTTACTTCTTCATACAACAATATTCCTTACTGTGCATCTATCTCTTTCATTCTTATGAACTAAATCCTATCGTTCCATCTTGTTTTAGCCCGCGGGATATTGTGCCAAATAACTCGATGCCTGCCGGCTTACAATGGAACTACACTGGGTTATAAAATCAACAGTAAACAGGTGCAAGCGAGAAAGAAAAATCAATTCATGATGTAATTGTAATTATTCAAAATAAGAATGAATTTAGCAGCATAAAACTCTCACTAGCGAGTAATACATTTTATCTGGTAAGATTTTTATACGATGAAATTGAAACCATGGCGAATAATGCGTGTGTGGTGCGAATAAGGTACGGGTGAGTAGTGATATCTGATAGAGATTTTAAGCAAAGAAAGGAACTAAGAGTCAGAGAGGCTGTGGAATTGTTCGCAAGAGTCACCGCGGACCTGGAACCTAAAGGGCAATTGAAAATACGGGTGGCTTTCAGTCAGTATATGACATTATATTCCCTCTCGCCCCACCCAGAGCAGGAGTAGTTATTTGATGACATCCCAAAGTCAAGAAAAGAAAAAGCAAAACCTGACCAAGTGCGAAGTGGACTCGCATACAAAGGGTTCCGTACTACAATATTAAAATCGAGCAAAAAAAAAAAACGCCGACAAAATAACGTTTCTTGTATGGGAACTGGGAACCCCCTTAGATTTTAATTTTATTATTTGGTACGGAACGGTAATCGAAATATAATAATAATGTAACTCTTATGGTTTATTAGATAAAGCCCGCTGACAGACGTTCGGACGCACCCTTCGTGTACGAAACCCTAAAAAAGAATGGTCAGCGGTGAAAACATTTTAGACAAACACTCACAGAACTACAAAGGCCCCAAACAAAACTATTATAAACTTCACATATTAGTTCGTATAAATATAACCTCACGTACCGTTTCGAGCGAGTCTAAACAAACCCCGAGAGCAGTTGAGGTGGAGGAGTTTATTTAACAAATTACTCATGCTCCACGCACAGCTGAAGTTGAGACCGTCTCGTGTCACATTTACAGCGGTTTAAACCGAAAGGTGGAAGTTTGATAGTACAGGAAATGAGGTAAGTTGTTATAGAGGACTGAAGCGTCTGTCTCAATTGCTTTTGTAAAATAATTATGTTCGTCTGTCTCTTAGTGAGAATGGAGAGAGGGATTTGTGACGTGAACTGCGGCATAGTTTTGTTAAGGTCGAGCAAAATCATCAGTATTAAAGTCAAAGTCAAAAGTTTTTTATTTCACATAGGCCTACATGGGCACTTATAAAACGTCAGAAGCTAGTGCACGGTTCCAAATTGGTCGTTTCCTATGGAGAAGAACCGGCAAGAAACTTCATGGTTACTCTTTAAAAAAAAAATTGTTGTTACAATATTTCCATATTACAGCGTAAGTAGATATTATGTAAGGACAGTGTAGACTGGTCAATATTGTACTAAAAAGTACAATAGAAATAATCATAATAAAAGTAACCTAAGAATTCGCGGAGCCTACAGTGTTCTCACATTCACATTATAAAAAAGAGGCTATATAAATAAAAGCAAGTAAAATAAATAATTACAATTATTAATAAAAATGATATGTTAACAAAATAAATAAGAATAAAAAATTGCAAAAGCAATGTGTTAGAAAGAAAAGAAGTATATATTACAACAAATCGTTAAGAAATTAAAAGAAGAAAAACTCATTACACTAATACGTTGGCCAACTGAATGTTTCTGAATCTGGCCACTTACAAAAGAATGAAAAAAAAAATTATAGGATTCGAAAATGGAACTCTTTGCGAGCATGTTACTTTTTAATTTGCGTGACTGTCATTTGTTATTTCAATGTGGCATCCTTTCGAAGATTGTATGTCGCTATCAAAATGAATTTAACTCATGAACATTTTCGTTCAATGATTTTTTATGATTCTCGTTGTGGATTAAGTCAACAAGAGATTTGCCAGAGACTTCAATTGGCATTTGATGATAAAGTATAATGTCGCAGCTCTGTGTATTCGTGGTTCGGAGAATTTAGGCGTGGACGTAATCATTTCTATGACGAAGTACGTTAAGGTGGGCCAGCGACTGCGGTTACAGACTCGAATATTGACAAAATTCGTGCTATGTTAGGCATTGGAATAAGCCAAGTGCACAACATTTTACATGTGCACTGAAAGTTCGGAAGCTTTGCACTCGATGGATACCACATGACTTAACGGAGGACCAGAAACGACTGCGTGTCCAGTGGTGCCATCAAATAATAAAAAGTTGAATGGAGGACAGTCATTGGCTGCCTAAATTATCGTGACAAATGACAAAACCTGGGTGTACTGCTTTGAACCCGAAAGAAAAAGCCAGCCGGTAGAGTGGGCCTTTCCTTTTGAAGATTTGTCGATGTAAGTTATGAAAAGTCGAAGTGTTGGTAAAATATGGGTGCTTCTTTTTTCGGCAAATCAAGACATTACACTACTACAGAACTGCAAATTGGTATGTCAACACTTGCTTGCCCAGAGTCTTAGAAAAAGTTCGCGAAAAGCGTCCTCGAAGCAATGTACTGCTCCGCCACGTTAACGTATCCTCACATTCCGCTAAGGTAACAGAAGCTTATTTGAAGGCTTCAAATGATGAACTGATGACATTTCTACCTTACAGCTCAGACCTCGTACCCTGCGACTTATATTTTTGCCAAAAATAAAAGACAAACTTAGAGGCACGCGTTTTACGAGTCCTGAATCGGCGGTGAATGCGTTCCACAAAGCCATTGAAGAGGTCCTTAAAGAAGACTGGTTCAACTGCTTTGTACAGTGGTTTCAGCGAATGCAAAAACGGATTTATTGCGAGGGAATATACTATGAAAAACAATAAATGTATCGTGTCTTATAACTAGTCTTATTTATCAGAATTATGCCCTAAGTATTATAAAGGCGAAAATTTGTGGGTGTGTGTGTAAGTTTGTTACTTCTTCACACTACAAAGGCTGAACGGATTTCGATGAAACTTTGTACACGGATAGATAGAAAACTTTTCATTCCAGGAGTTTGTTCCCTTGCGATGATTTTCTATTACCACGTGGACGAAGGCACTGGTAGCTGCTTGTGAAAAATATTTTCCACAAAGTATCTTTTTCTGTGTGTATACCGAAAAAAAATACCTACAAAGGTATCTAATCATACTGGTTTCTTTCGATACTCGTTAGTTAAAAACACTTGTATAAAGTGTTAAATAAATAAGTTTGAAAATGTCTTATTTCGCTACCAAACGTAAAGGATCTTACTTTGAAACTAGTGTGCGTTTCAAAGCTGTATAAATCCTTGGAGTGCAAACAAAATGTGGCAAACGCTTGAAACATGTGCTTTAAAACTTGTAACTGAAGAAAAACATCGACATCGATCATCATCGATTGTTGACATTTAATAATCTTTGACATTTTAATTAAATACTTAGATTTTTTTAGCATTTTAAATATTTTGAACTTAGGTTTAGATTTTTTTTTTGACATTTATCACTAATAATTTATAAAAATAATCCCTTATTTAGGTCTGACATAATTCAAGTACTAGATAATATTTTTAAATGTTAATAATTAAATTGAATACCATAATTATGCAGGATTTCCAACCATATAAATGTTTTTTAAACTTTAATTTGTGATCTTGAGCTGGATGCTCACCATATTTGTATGCGTCCTGGCATAACATAGCACGCTCTTTTCATCAAATATGAAAAGTATCTGTTTTCAACAAATTTTAACAAATTAATGTATTGATTTGACGGTAAGAAAATCTCGAATTATTGAAGATATGTTTTTAAAAGAAATCTAAGCTTATATCTATTCTAATATTATAAAGTTGAAGAGTTTGTTTGTGTATACGCGCTAATCTCAGAAACTACTAGTTGGAATTGCGTATCAATATTTAAGTTTTGGATAGCCCATTTATCAAAGAAGACTACAGCCCGCCTAGCCAACGTTCTGACCACGTGACTGAGCGTTGAGATGACGTCAGAACAAAGGAATCGAAGGCGTTGCCTACTCGAGACGATCGACGCAAGAGGATCGAAACGAGACGGTCGTAACTTGGCTAGGGGGGCAGGTGTAGGTTGCGGGAATCCGATGGATGCGAGACAGGCCTTTGTGACGATATTGGAGGAGGCATATGCCCAATAGTAGACGTCTTTGGGCTAAAATGATGATGATTTGATACTAATTTTGAAATTCAACTATTTGGATAAGAAGTTTTTTCTAAGTCAATCACATGAAAAGATTGTCTAAATATGAGATAACATTACGTTTCGACCAAAAGGAGTGATGCAGTAGCCAAAAACGCGAGTGAAACCGGGGGGTCAGCTAGTTGTAGTTAAAAAGAAAGTGTTTTTTTTTTACAACTATATTATAAAGGCGAAAGAATCAGTGCTCAAATAGCTGAACACATTTGGATGAAACAGTATAGTAGTACAGTTTGTATATAGCTATAGCAGAATTCCGAATAGACTTAAATTCATAATAGAAAAGTGTACCTACTCAAACCACGCGGGTTTTTTTTTTCTGTGGGAAAATCATCTAATGCCATCCTTCGCTCTTGGGTGGAGCGGGAGATAGTGTCAGACTTTTACTGACGAAAATCCACTCCTGTTTCTGCTTTGCCATCGTTCCAGGGCCCCGTGGTTCTCTTCCGATCGCCCCCACGAGGACACGGCGGAAGCCACGCGGGTGAATCCACTATCAAAAGCCAGTATTAGAAATAACGTGATCCAAAAAAGTAAGCTTTCTACAAATATTTTTTCAGATATCAAGTTTCGAAACGCAAATCTTTCTGTAGGTTTAAATGTATAAAAAGATTCGAGTAAATTCAATTTGAGTACAATTCCCAATTTACTCAACGATATAAAATTGTGTTAGTTAATTCTCCGTCAATATTTACGAAATAAAAACGACCATGAAGAGTTCACATGATCTGTTTCCTTACCACACAATCGTGTTTGAAGTTTCAATTACATTAACACGTTCAGTGAAGAACGAGGTCTAATATGCCTCGTACGTGTCTTCCTTGCGTTGCGGCTAATAAAAACAGTCTCCTCTACCGTGGGAGGTCGTAACTCTAATTCGGCTTAGTTTAAAAAAGAGATGAATAAATACCTAAGATTAAGAATAAAACAAATTGCAGTGGTGTATTTACTTTAATACGAGGTCACTTTGACCTCGTACCGCACTTAGGCTGAAAAAGTTTTTAGTTTCTTTAACGTTGCAGAGTCAAATAAGCTCCTTACAGTCATAAAGATAGTTTTCGAACGAGGCCTTAAAGGCCCCGTACCGCAAGAATGGAAATAATACATAAATGAGTACAGGCTGTCAACGTGTTAATTCCCTTCCGTATTACAGATTACTTAATAGTTAACCCATCACGTGGTTCTTTATGTGAATCATTCGTTGAATTTCGCGATTACTGTCTAAATATACCACGTAGTGTTTGTTTGCTTTTCTGAATCGAGTCTTGAATAATCTTAAGTGTATTCACTTATTATGATTGACTCACGTGTTTGTGCCTGATACGGTTTACGAGTGTTGATAGGTTGGTTACGTTTGTTTGTGGACTAACCTGTGGTGGCCCACTAGTGATGGCCAAGTGCTATTATTGCAGATTTAAGAGCTTCAAGAGAATCGACCCAAGGCATGCAAGCGCCAACCTTATGTTAATTATTTTTTTACGATGGTATACCGTAGAAGTAGATGAATAATGAGTAATGATGATAGCTACAACCTGGTTGCTTTTCATTTGGTGAGATAGTGGTGAAGCGCGAGCAATAATAAAAAGTAAAAAAAAAATATCGTATAAATAATATATTTATAGTAGTTAGTAGTTTATAGTAGCAACTTTTCCAGGTTATCACCTCTCTTTCTTGTAAAGTGGCCAAAAAAAAACAAAGATTCATCTTTGGCCTCATCATTATCAGATTCATCTTTGGGCTTGGCCTCAGACCAACGACTCCATAATTGCCGAACTCAAGTCACCCATGAGACTCACCACCAGTTTATGGTGAGTCTCATGGGTGACGAATAAATAATAATTGAGGCCGAGATCTCAAGTTCGTAAAAATGCACAAACGTAACGAATAGTTCTGTATTTCTGATTCATGCCAAAAGCAACTAATTCATTTATTTAATTTTACATAAAACGGTTAAAAGCCAAAATGAAAATTACCTGTAGTGAATGTCTTATATACAAATTAATTCTTAAGTCCAGATCTATTTATTTTATTTTACTTTATTTATTTGGTTCACCAGCAATAGAATACACGTAAATAAGATACATCAAATAAACTAATGAACACCAATAAACAGAAAGAGATATGAATTGATCGCTGTTGATGTTCTAAGTTTGTGCCTACTCCAAGGAAATAGACGTTTTGCTTTTCAGAAAATCAAAAACATTAACCCGCTCAGGGTAGAGCGAGAGGTAGTGTCACCCACATGTGTTCCTTTAGTTTCCCCTTGCGTTCCAAGGCTACGGTAACTTGAACACGCCATAGTCAGAAACGACAGCAAATGCCCTCTTTGAGGAAAGGCTAATAAGTCATCACAGAATCTTTTCTTTCCGCCTGACGCAGGTGTTCATAGGACATAAGTGTTTCGGGAGGTATCTGTTTCAGATTCAGCGGGAAGAAACGTTCGGTCACCATTGTTCAGATCGCCCGGAGGACACGATGGTGTATGCGGTGGAAGTCTGCCACTTGGTTTGGGCGATTAGCAGCGGTAACCTCTCGCGTTCGGCTCTGGTTTAGATCTGCTACGGAGCAAACATAATTACTATAGCAAGGGATTGAACTCGCAGCAAAAGTCGTTCAATATCGACATTTTGGAATATTGGTCATCTCCCATTGCAAATAGCGTGACCAAACTTATAAGGATTGTGTATGCAAGATTTGAACAGGATTGTTTCTGTGATTTTAGCACCAACTGTAAACATGGCTCAACAATTTTACTGCTTTATTATATGTATAGCATAGCATAGTCGGCCTTACAATGTTCCCACTGTTGGGACTCAGGCTTCCTCTCTATGAGAGGGAATGGGCCGTAATTCACCACGCGGGCCCAGTGTGATAGATGTCACATGTCTTCAAATTTTTGGTTCTAGGACATGCCGGTTTCCTCACTATGTTTTCCTTCATCGTTTTGATAGCAGTGGTGATGAAATAAATTACACAAAGTAATGCGCCTGGCTGGGTTTGAACCCGCGACTTACAATTTGTAAGTCGGGACCGTTACCACTCGGTCACCACTGCTCACCATTGAACCCCAATGCTTATTATATGTATAGATAGATATAAATAGTAAATCCTATATAATTATATACTCGTAGTATAATAAAGCAGAAAACTTTTTTTAGAAGTAGGATTTGGAAAAAAATCTTTCTGTTTTGAATAGTCTGATTCAAGACAAACACATTACAAGTCACGAAGGCGTAGCAATAACTAAAGACGTGGGTGAAACCGGGGGAAACAGCTAGTCTATATAAAAACCCGACGCCAACATAAATATTCTAAAGCTAGTTACATAATAACTCTCTTTGTTATTTGATAGCAAGTTGTTTTATGTTGTAAAAATGTATTTTTACATTGTTTTTCATGTAAAAATAGAAAGCCCCGGCACACAGTAATTGCATTTACGCTTGGACGAGTCACGTGGATTTTTTTAAATAATGAAAATGGTGTTTTATTTATTTCTCTTTTGACTTCGTACGGTCTGTGCAGTATTAAGTTTAGAAAGTATGTAGTTTTTGATACCGGAGGTATATTGTCATTTTGTTTTTCATTACAAATGAACGAGTCAGTCTTCACGGCAAGTTTCACTAAGGTAGTCAATACCAATAGCTACTATAAAGTTGGCTACTCTATTTTACCGCCTATTTCAATGATATAATATAATTTATTTCCCGTCGACGATTCAAGCTCGATCCTTAGCAGATAGCCGGACGGCAAACTATCCATTGTTGCTGGCTCGCAAGCTCGCGCCTACGAAGTCATCCCTCGCTCGTATAGGGGTATTATTATTACGTAATTGGGCGTTTTTACGTAAAATCCATCAAAAAACTGGATTTTCCTAGGAAAAACGAAGATATAAAGACCAACATTTTCGGCTGAATAAATTTCGGACACCCGTGAGTACAAAACGGTAATTAAGCGTTTTTCAAGGTTCAGACTCAAGTTGTACAGACGTATGTACAATTGGCAGTAGTAGCAGTACAAGTACGATAACGCTTTTAGGGCGCAGATGCAGTGCTTCGGAAAAGTTTGCTTAAGCAAGAATTGATACCTCAGCTGCATCATCTCCAGATTGCGTGGCAATAGCACCAGATTAAAGAGAACCTCATAGTAAGGTATTTTACAAGAAAATATAGTTAGATAGATATAATCTTTATTTTGCACCATAAAAAATTCAATAGAAGGTTAAAATTAATAGTGTGTAACAATGGACGATTTTTCTTTGTCTTTAATAGAATATTAATCTTTAATGAAAGCACTAACACGGCGACCGATTGAGCGGTTTATGCGAATTTAATACAACCAGGTGGCTCTGTCCTACGTGCGTGCGAAGTCTCCGCGCTTTCGCCACAATTTATATAAAACAAGTTACCGCACCACTAGAGTTCGCGCGAACATATCAGACAAACTGATCGAGACCGCTGCACTTCGCTTATCACCGCTCTCCTACATACGGTTGGTCACGATGGCTATCGTAATAGTGTATCAATTGTTTGATCCATTCGCGCCGCGTCGCTTCGTCAACGCATTACATATCTATGTAATGCGATGTTTTACTTATGCGAGGCTAGTAATCTTACTAGCTGTTACCATCGTCTTGCCCGTAGTAGTTATCGGGCACAAAAATTTTAAGTAATAATAACAATATACCACAACTATCACACACCGTTATCTAGTCTTAAACTAAGCAGAACTTATGGTATGAGTACTAGAAAACTGATAAACATGCTTATATATTTCTAAATACATACATATTATAGATAAATTACATCCAGACCCAAACAAATGATTGTGCTCATCACACAAACATTTGTCCTGGGTAGTAGGAATTGAACCCACGACCTCCGGCATAGCATTCAGGGCCACTAATTACTAGACCAACAGGCCAGTCGAAATGAACTATTATTATTATTAACGTTACGTGGTTTTTAATTGCTTGGCTGGCAATTAAAATCATTATGGTAAGTAGTAAAGTTGAATCGGAGCATCAGCATTGCGGTCAGTAAATAGTCATAAATTATGACTATATCAATGTTGACTGTTTATATTCCACATATTTCACACAATGCTATCTAGTCCCAAACTAAGCAGAGCTCGTGCTATGAGTACTAGACAACTGATAAACATACTTATATATTTCTAAATTCATACATACTATTGATAAATTACACTCAGACACAGAACAAATGATCGTATTCATCACACAAACATTTGTTTTGGGTGGGAATCGAACCCGCGACCTTTGGCATAGCAGTCAGGGCCATTAACCACTAGACCACCAACAGCCCAGTCTGTTACGCCAGTCTGTCAGTCAGTTTGTAAGATGAATATGAATACATCACATCACACTAATAATTAAAAGACAAAGTTAGTGATTGCGTATGTTTTTTACTCCTTCACGCTGAAATAGCTGAAGGAGTTTGGATGAAATTTTGCATACGTGTAGATCATATTCTGGAGTAGTACATAGAATACTTTTTATTCCGAGAGCGTGTTCCCGTAGTGTATTTATTTACTATCACGCAGGCAAAGCCGCTGGCTTCAGCTAGTCCTATAATATTATAAATTATGTAAGTTCGTATGGTTAGATGTTTATTATTTAATCAGGTTTCAGCGGAAGAAACGTTTAAGATGTTTGGAGACCATACCCATTTTTCATCCAGGCGGTACCTGCATTCTCTTAGAATAATATTTTTCTTCAACGTGATCCTAGTGCCATAAATTATAGTAGGTAAGAGAAAAGAAATAAAATAGAGAATTTAAGGCTAAGAAAAGCCAGACAAAAGTAAAATATTAAACATAGGTACTGATATTATCTTTTTTATGGTTCCGTACCTCAAAAACGAAACTCTTACAGGATCACTTTGTTGTCCATCCGTCTGTCTGTTTGTCAAGACCGTTTATCTCAGAAACGAGAGGAGGCATCGAGTCGAAATTAAAACCGTATACTCAAGTCTGCGGTCCCTTGAAGTTGTGAAAATATCAAACTTCTAAGTTAACGGAAACAAAATTCAGTCGTTTATGTCCTAAAAAATGTACATTTCAACACTCTCAAAGGAATCAAAATTCATAGGGTACTTCCTGTTGACCCAGTATCTTTAAATTTGGCATTTAATAAAGCAAGGTCTTACCATATAGATATAGGAATAAATCTGAAAACTGTAAATTTGTAGTTACGTCACAAAAAAAAACTTTTTTTACAATTCGGATAAATCTTCGCAACTCAATTCGGGAATCGAACTGTTTTCATAGGCAAATTTGTGCGGAACCCTCAGTGCGCGAGTCCGACTCGCAATTGCCCTGTTTTTATTCAAGTGAGCGTGTTAAAAAACGTCGTTTGATACACGTGGGCATTGTATAACAACCTCGCCTTCAGTTTGGACGTATATTCCGCCTTGGCTGTAATGACAACGCTTGTCCACTTGTACGAAAATGTAATAACATTAGTTTAAATATGAGATTAACACAAGCACCCAATTTGCTAGCACCGTGTTCTGATTTATTATGCATAGGTACTTATACACATTTCTACTCTTGCAAAACCATGAAGATTTTCCTTTGTTCAGTTCTCACCCATATTTTCTACTAGCTTTTTCCCGCGACTTCGTCCGCGTAGAAGTCGAAAATGGTTTTATTAGGTTTTTTGCGATAATATGAAATATTATTTATCATCTTCGTCGTGTGTGATAGTCCATTGAATTGTATTGCGAGCGATATTGTATCTTAAGATAAAATATTATAGTATCTTAGCTGTGTGCAGCGCCCCTTAGTGAACTCCACTGCGGGTGACGTAACCTACGACAAACTTATTATTTGCGGTTGGTACAGTAATCGGGTCTAGGGATCGAACCGCAAAATTAAGTTTGTTTTTTATTGTAAGTATATACTTTTCCGGGATAAAAAGTGCGGTGATAAAAACCCAGTGTGGTGCCCAGGATATTAAAGAATAATTATATCAAGTTTCATCGTAAACAAACCGGTAGTTTTTGCGTGATGCCTGAACAAACAGACAGACAAAAAAATTTTTAATCACATTTTTGGGTTCGATGTCGGTCTAGTAACATCCCCTGCCATTAATTTTTTTGATTTTTTCAATGTACAGAATTTTCACTTCTACAGATTTATTATAAGTATAGATATAGATCAGTTGTCGAGTGAAAGCCAGACAAAAGCCAAATACTTAATTTAAGTAGGTACTCAATCTAGAAAACCTATAAAACAATGGATAAATCTATTGTCATCAGACCACATGACCATAATGTTGGATAATAAAACACATGCTTTTACGAGAACACAAATTTCATCTAACATAAATGTCGTAATCATAATCAACTGAATAGGATAGATTTCCATAAAAAATGGCTGCCCATCCGTGAAATGTGTCATTACCAGGCGCTGTACCGTTCCACAGTGCTGTGACGTCACAGTATAGACGCCATTTTGATTAAGTATGTGACTTTTTGAATAACGAATATTCGAATACCATTTTGTCAGATCAGAATTGCTTTATTTATTTACTAGCTGACCTGGCGAACTTCGTACCACCTAACATTCAATAAATGTAGTATATCTTTTGATATAGTCAACCGATTGCGATGAAACAAAGCCTAAGTAATATATCAACTTACACAAAATTTTATTGTATAAAAGTTATCTACATGGATTTCGTACATTTTACGTGATGCGCGCACAACTATAAACTTCTACAGATTTCTTATATGTATAAATTTAATTTAATTTAATTCTTTATGGCACACAAAACTACAGAGGTGATTAAGTTCACCTCTGTCTGCCAAGAGGCATTTTCTACCAGCTGCAGTAGCAGCAGCTGTAGTCAGCAGCTTGTATTTCGTTTTTAAAACATAAGCTTATAAGCATAATCAGCCTTACAATGATTCCACAGCTGGGACTCATGCCTCCTCTCTAGGAGAGGGTATGAGCCGTAATCCGGCACGCCAGTTTAGTGCGGTTTAGTGGATGCTGGTCTCCTTGCGGTGTTTTCCTTCATAGTTTTAAAAGCAGTGGTAATGAAATAAATAATACAAAGTAATGCGCCTGGTTGTGTTTGAATCTGCGACATACAACTCGTAAGTCGGGGCCGTTACCACCTGGCTACCACTGTTTAGAAACATGACTTGTAAAATTTAACATGAATTTAAAAATACTAATTAACACTAGTAAAGGGTTTTCAAAAACAAAAGAATCCGACACGTCACTAACTAAACGCAAGTGAATTGGCTGTTGAAAAGTGACTCAACCAATCACAGCATTTACCGCCGTTGGACATTTTGTCACAAATAATTTTCGTATTCAGAATCGGGTCAAACTGTTTACCCGGTTTTCTTTATTTTATTCTGAAGAAAATGAAAGCCAGTAAAGTAACCTGAAAAATAGACTCATTTAATTGCTTTCGTACTTTTTATACCTACCTCCTATCCTAGTCATCGTGACTGTAATCTTTACTGCATTGCTCAACCCTTTTAAAAGTCGAAGCGGTATGCACGTCGACTTTATTCAACAAAATCAAGAGCCATGCATTCTTTAAGAGCAAATAAAATGTACAAAGTAGGCACGTTCATAAAAGTAAGATAAAAATTTTTCATTATCATGAAACTCAACGCGAAGCAGGCATTATTTTTAGCTTCGTCTACATTTAATAAAAATAACTGAACAAATTAGTATCTAGATGAGTTATTATTAAAATTAAAAGCTAATTTCTATCTGCAAAAATAAATGCATAAATGTTTTATTAAACATAAATTCAATTAGCTGCAAATATATCTAAATTACTATTTGAATTTAAGAAGACACCTTAATTTCATCTTTGAATCGTTTTCTCTATTGTAAATTTAATAAATTATCAAATAAAATCTCAGTAATGTTTTAAATCAACAAATTAATAAAACTTTTAGAATAAATATTTAAGTTTTAACACATAAAATCAAATTTATTATATTTTGATAATGTCTGTTAAATGTGTAGTCTATCCAAACATATGGAATGCTTATATGAATCATCTCGATGTTTACTAAAAAGCGAGAATTAAAAGAAATTATGGCGTCATAAAAAAACCGGCTAAGTGCGAGTCGGACTCACACACGAAGGGTTCTGTAACGTCGGTATCAAAAAAAGTCACGTTTGTTGTATGGGTGCCGGGGTTATATATTTATTTTATTCTATTCCGTGTTTTAGTATCTATTTGTTGTTATAGCCGTAATAGAAATACATCATCTGTGAAAATTTCAACCGTCTAACTATCGCGGTTCATGAATTACAGCCTGGTGACAGACGGACAGACGGACGTACGGCGGAGTCTTAGTAATAGGGTGCTCTTTTATCTTCTGGGTACGGAACCCTAAAAAGGGGTAATATAAAATAAATCTCGTATTATCAAACAAACGAAACAATTTAAGACGAGCTAGGCCATTACTATTCCCAGATGCTGCAATCTCAAGAATTTTAATCGCCGTCTATGAATTTCTAGATACAATAATTCCTGCAAATTTTCAAGTAGTATTTGTGAAGTTATAGTTGGAGAAATTCTCCAATTATGTGCTAACGTGAGGCGCAATTTGTTGAGCCCTTGTTAATATGGCTGGCTTGTGTTTGTTGGCATAGTGGCGAACGAATAAATACAAGGTTATGTAGTTTCACTTCGAGTCTAAACAAATTGTATTTATTGTACGTCATGCTGTCTTGAGTTTTAATTAGTGTAATTTAACAGTGTATTTATACATATAATAAATCTGTAGAAGTGAAAATTCTGTACATTGAAAATATCAAAAAAAAAAAATGACAGGAGGTGTTACTAGACCGACACCGAACCCAAAAATGTGATTAAAGACATCACGCAAAAACTACCGGTTCGATTAAGATGAAACTTGGTATAATTATTCTTTAATATCCTGGGCACACTAAGACACTGGGTACTTTTTATCCCGGAAAAGTATATACAATAAAAAAACAAACTTAATTTTGCAGTTTGATCCCTAGACCCCATTACTGTACCAACCGAAAATAATAAGTTTTTCATAGGTTACGTCAGCCGCAGTGGAGTTCACTAAGGGGCGCTTCACACGGCTAAGATATTATAATATTTTATCTTAAGATACAATATCGATTACCATACAATTCCATGGACTATCACACACGACGAAGATAATAAATAATATTTCATATTTTCGTATCTCAAAAAACCTAATAAAACCATTTTCGACTTCTACGCGGATGAAGTCGCGGGCAAAAGCTAGTTAATAATAATATTCCACAACTTTCACACAACGCCATCTAGTCCCAAACTAAACAGAGCTTGTACTATGAGTACTAAATGACTGAAAATATCATATTTATATATTTATACCTAATAAATATTACACCCAGACACAGAACAAATGATCGTGCTTCACCACAAACATTTGCTTTGGGTGGGAAATTTTTATGTTATTGTGAAAGCCGGAGGTACTTTTTTTGTAAAAATTTTCATTTAACATCAACAATAATATTGTTTTACAGCCATGTTTGTTTTGCTTTTTTGTTACTTATTCGAAAACTGGCTCCTACCCTACCGCTTTTAGGCACGCAATGAAGTAATATATTTTGCACTAATGCGGAAAAATGTTCCGGCTAGCTCCAAGCCTAATTAATTTACTGTACATATAATAACATTAGGTCGGTCGCTAGGTAGTCCCCGCATTGGTCACCCGCTGGGCAGACCCACGAAAATCGACTTTTTCTCTTCTATAAGGATCCGCGAACATCTCACAATAATTTATTATTAAATATGTTTATGATTTTTTTTCGAGAGTTGAAACGATGTTTTTCAACACACTTATGTGTTGAAAACCGTCGTTTGATACACGTGGACTTTTGTCATTGCAGTCTCTCGGTTTCACAACAACCTTACCTTTGACTCAGGCTGTAATGATAACGTTTGCCCACTTGTATCAAAATGTACTATTTCGTTACTTTATACGAGTTATTTACAGCATCCGATTCTCTCGCACCGTGTTCTGATTTATTATGTACATAAATATTTCTACTTTCGCAAAACCTCGAGTATTTTCCTCTATTCAGTTGACACCCATATCTTCTATCAATTGTCGAGGTCAAAGTATTCTAGGTTAACTTTAGTGTAGTCGAATAAATCTCAACTGGCTTTCTTTTTCAAAATAAAATGGCAGACAAAATAATGTATCCAGGTTCTGCTTGAAAACAAATCCAGTAAATGGGGATTGTGTAGATTTTTGCACCGGATTCAATAGGATTAATGTTTTGAGCACGTTTGTTGTTTGGTGAAATGTATTTTGAATTCAAAAGTAATTTAATACTTTTCTCAGAACGATACTGCAATGGAATTGATTGCAAAAATGTGTGTATTAAAACGACTCGAGCTTTGTAATCAAACCTCTTCTTGTTTGTATTAGTAATAGCTATATAATACTTCTTGTCGTGTCGATGGCAAAAATAGCATTTTTTTTTTAAATTATATTCTTTCTTTGGCCCGGTATTCAATAAAGGCAAGAGATATTACTGGTCTGGACTGGAGAGATTTGACTGGCCTGTTGGTCTAGTGGTTAGTGGCTCTGACTGCTATGCCGGAGGTAGTGGGTTCGATTCCAACCCAAGACAAATGTTTATGTGATGAGCATGATTATCATTTATCTATTATATGTATGTATTTAGAAATATTTAAGTATTTTTATCAGTTGTCTAGTACTCATAACACAAGCTTTGCTTAGCTTGGGACTGCCCTGATCAATCGACTTTTGTCGATTGGCAAACGCCTCCGCCACAACTATGGCAAACATAAATTCTAAATGCCATTAATTAATTAAAATTCATTTAATTAAGAAAACAGCGATCCATATTTTGTTGGTATTAAAAAAAAAACTTTATCCTAGTGGTAGTAACAGTGATATAAAATATAATTATTAAATAAAGGATGACCAGGCAGGAAAATATGTTTCCTACCTAATTACCTTCCACACAAAATGGTTAATATTTGGTGTATAGCTCTCCGCTACCACTATCAGGATTATAGTTGCGACTACTCCGCACTCTGCATAGCAGCGAAGCCGTTTTTTTTGCGAGTTATAGCTGAAAGCCGTCGTTTGTCTTGGTATGGTCATGTAAAGAGGAGAGATGAAACGCATGTTACTAAAAGAGTTATGAGTATACATGTAGATGGGTGGAGAGGGAGAGGGAGGCCAAAGAAAAGATGGATAGATTGTGTGAACAGTGATATGAAAGAAAAGGAAGTGATAGCATGACGGAAGAAAAGATACAATGGAAGAAAAAAACGTTGTGCGCCGACCATAAATAAGATAGGACAAGGGCAGGAGATGATGATGATGAGCTTGAAAGCCGTCTTTGTGTGAATGATTGACAGATACAATAGTTTGACATTAAACAGGCTTTATTTAAAAATATTTCGTTGGACATTCCGTACGAGATATCTGGCACACAAATGCAAATTAGATATCTAAGCGTCCCACCAATCAGATTTTAATTTAATTCCACATAAAATATTCGACTGATATTTAAATTAGCAATATATCTTTGACCGACGACGCTTCATCGGGCGGTTGTGTTCGTGCTGCGGAAATTGAAAACTTAAATATCTTTTTCACCCATCTATATATAAGGTGTTAAAAAATTAACTTTAAGAATTTCGAGGGGACATTGTACTCCTCATTATGAACAACTTTTACTATGGGAGCAAACCTGAAATAGCGAAAAAAAAATCAGCTGGTCCATACATTTTGACGAGTTATGCGAACATAAACGTAGGGAACACCTATGTTTTTTTTTCGCGATTTCAGGTTTGGTCCCATAATAAAAGTTGTTCATAATGACGAGTGCAATGTCCCCTAAAAATTCTTAAAGTTAATTTGTAACACCCTATATACATAATTACTATAATGAAAACGAAAGGGCATTAAATAAAACATCACTTAAGTAGCTTACGATTAATTTTTGAATCGTTAAAAGTAATCCACTTAAAATTGCCCGTCGTAAACAACTGAAATACAGCCACAAGTTTATCCCAAAGTACAAATAAAGAAAAATCTTAACATACAATATTTTAAACGTACGACAGCACAGTATAAACATGCGTTTTTATAGCAAAAAATAAAATGGTTTACATTTCGTTTCGGTTCGCGACTCTGTACTGCACCTCTACCATGATTTTAAAGCAATAGTATTCGTCACTACTCGATATCGACACCGTAAACTTTTTGTACGGAAATTTTTTCAGCGCCTCTAGCGGTCACTTGCAGAACCAAAATCGATAGTATGAGTTATCAAGTACAAAACCGTTGAGTTTTTAGTAGTTTCCTATAGAAAATCGGTACCTACCATGAGTAACAAATTTGACAGGTGCTATCGAAGCAAACCGTTACTACAGTAGTAAAGTAACTAACTAGTATATTGAAGGGTGAAAGTGTTGTTGAGCGTCTCGTTTAAAACGATATTTTATTTATTTGTACATGAATATTGTCCGCTAAAACCTTATTAATGTAGAATATGTTAGGTACCAACCCGCACTGGGCCCGCGTGGTGGATTATTGCCCATTCCCTCTCCTAGAGAGGAGGCCTGAGTCTCAGCAGTGGGAACATTATAAGGCTGACTATGCTATGCTATGCTATGTTAGGTACGGCAGCATATGAAGACGAACAACGCGTCAAAGGAAATTTCCAAGATTTTTACTATACGAAAGGCATTTGAACATAAAAGTGAAAATAATTTCATCAAAGAATATAAAGGGCTAAGGCTCAATAAAGAGGCTTTCGAGTATTTGTGTGGTTTATACAGATTTGAAATTTACACAGAGTAACACTAAAAACGAAGGTAAATTAGAAGTATGTTCGAAATAAGGCTACACATTACTAAACTATATATTACTGGTATTACTGGCCTGAGAGCGGTGGTGGCCGAGTGGTAATGGCCCCGACTTACGAGTTGTAGGTCGCGGGTTCAAACCCAGCCAGGCGCATTACTTTGTGTAATTTATTTCATCACCACGGCTCTCAAAACGGTGAAGGCAAACATCGTGAGGAAACCGGCATGTCCTAGAATCAAAAATTCGAAGACATGTGACATCCACCAACCCGCACTGGGCCCGCGTGGTGGATTGCGGCCCATTCCCTCTCCTAGAGAGGAGGCCTGAGTCCCAGCAGTGGGACCATTAACAGGCTGATTATGCTATTACTGGCAAAGATCTCCATTTTTCCTATTCAAGAATACACAAACTCACAACAGCACTGAACAATCAAAATATTTGTACAACTACAATTATTACATTTTAAATAGGCCGAGTTATAGCAAATCGGTGTTTCAAATTGGTAGGGTTTTTCTGCCTTACTCTATCTTTTATTGTAGCTAGAAAGAGAGCAAACTTAAGGATTAAGTTAGATACGAAGCGGTTTTTGTACCAAAGAACGTAAAATTTGTACCAACAAACGTAAAAACTCGACACCGTGTATACAATCGAGTTGTCGCTAGCGAGTCCGTTTGACTCATGGTACGAGTTTAATTGTAAACTATTCGATGCACGTCTATTCGATATCGACTACCATAAAATAGTGTAGTTTTTCGACAGTAACTCATGGTAAGGGTACTGATGTATTGAAAAGGATAAATTTACCGAATGATTGACACATTGGTTGAATAAATACTGTGTTGCCAGTACATAAAATGCCTCTGTTTCCGTCAAAGGTTTTATTGAATTACGCAGTTATTTTTGGAACGCAGCCATTGTTTGTTTTCTTATTTATTTAAAAATTTGGTTGGAAATTTATGGCATAAATCTATATTTGTTAAAATTAACATTATATCCGATTGTTTTGCATTGTTATCTCTGTGAAATGTTTTATTATTATTATAATAAAGTTATCTAAAAACTGTAGTTATTTATTATTGTACTGTATCAATAAATAACTTATGTAAGAGATCTCATATTTAGACAATCTTTTGATGTGATTGACTTAGAAAAAACTTCTTATCCAAGTAGTTGAATTTCAAAATTAGTACCAAATCATCATCATTTTAGCCGAAATACGTCTACTATTGGGCATATGCCTCCTCCAATATCGTCACAAGGCTATTCCTGCGCATCTCGCATCCATCGGATTCACGCAACCTACACCAGCCCCCTAGCCAAGTAACAATCGTATCGTTCGTGCCGAACGCCTCGAGTAAGCCACGCCTCCGATTCCTTTGTTCTGACGTCATCTCAATGCTCAGTCACGTGGTCAGAACAAAGGAATCGGAGGCGTGGCCTATCGAGGCATTCGGCGTGAACGAAACGATTGTAACTTGGCTAGGGGAACAGGTCATCGGTCCAACTTGGGAGGCCTACCAACGCTGCGTCTTCCAGTTTAAATGCACAAAACATATGAAGCCAAAAAAAATCCGTCAAGTGCGATTCGGAGTTGGACTCGTGCACCGCGAGTTACGTACAAAATGACCTGTGTAAATAATTCGATACCCGAATCGAGTCTTGAAGATTTTTCCGAATCGCAAAAAAGTCATTATCTTATGATGCAAAAACAGATTTATGGTTTTCAGACTTTTTTCCTTTATTTGTGCTTCGAGACCTGGTTTTTCACCAAATTTTAAGAGTCTAGGTTCACAATATGTAGGTATAGGATGCCTAAACGTTGCATATACCGCCTTATCTTTATATTTTGTTGGCTTAGAAGTTTGATTTTTTTACTGCTACAAGGAGTAGTAGATCTAAGTATTTAATATTAATTTCAGCATCTTCAAGCATACATGAGAAATATGGTCTTGACAGACCGACTATAAGCATTCCGTTTAAGCCTAATGAGGTACGAAACTCAAAAAATCTAACTATAAATTATTGTGTAGCCTATATGAAAACGTTTACCCATAAATCCTATATTCTACCATATTTACACGTTACGTTTATAATACAAACTCAATAATACCGTTCCTGCAAGAATTATAATGCTAACATCATTATTTCAAAGGGCCTGATGTCACCCCTCAACTCATAATTCCACTTTATGGCGACGAAATATGAATTTTACGAGCTACTGTCTTACAAATCACCTTGACATCCATGCTATGACAATCGTTGATATACATACAGAGACATTTATTATACTTTATTTTGTATGAAGTAGTTTGCAAATGTTAAGATTATCATAATCTTCTTGAAGATTGAGTTACCCTACAGTAGATACATAGTTATATTCTTTATTGTACACCAAAAATAAAATTACATTAATAGGGTGTTACAATGGGCAGTGTTATCGCTAAAAGCGATTTTTTACAGACAACCTTTGGATGGATTTGACAGAGAAGGATAAAAAAGATACACAGGCAGTTCGTGGTCCACCGTAGGCGCGGGCTTGCGGACGGCGAGCAATGCGTGGCTCGCCGTCCGACCGTCCGGTAACCGTCCGGACTGAGCCCAAGTCGTCGACGGCGCTTACTGTTCCACGCGCGCCTCAAGCAAAATTTCATTGTCAGCAAACCGTAGGCCGTAAGCCTACTAGGGCCACGGGTAGTGTGAAAGTGAAACCCGGGGCCCTAGGACGAAGGCAAAGAAGGAACAGGAGTGGGTTTTTAGTCAATAAAAGTCTGATACTATCTCCCGATCTGCCCAAGAGAGGGATTTATCATAAGATAATTTTCCCACCTAAAAAAAGGTAGTTCGTGGTGTACTATTGACATTTAAACAATACATAAACTTATAAATTGCACATAATACAAATAATATAGATATATATAATTATGAAGGCAGAAAAATAATGTACACTAGCATCGTTTCTTGACAATTCAGTAGTTAACTAATTAGTTTATATTACGTATATACTTGTATCAAATAGTAACTTTATCTGAAATCTTAAGTAGATTTTTTTGGAGTTCCGTACCTATTAGGCGAACTCGGAACTCTTATAAGATCAATTTGTTGTCCATCTATCTGTCTGTAAAGAGCCTTTTTCTCAGGAACGTACGGAGGTATGAAGCTAAAATTAATAATACTCAGGTCTGCTTGGAGTAGTAGATCTGAATATATAGCAGACTTGTAGCTGTGAAAAAATGAAACTCCTCTACGTCAACGCAATTTAAAGATAAGGATTTTTATACTCCGTTTAGGCGTATATTTTTACACTCGCTAGGAAATCAAAATCCATAGGGTACTTTTCGTTGATCTAGAATCTTGTTTGACATGAAACTCTTATAGCAAAAGTATACGAAAAAGTCTGGAAAGTGTAAATTTGTTGTAAAAATATTTTCTGTGATTCGGAAAAATCTTTGAGTCTCGATTCGGGAATTGAATTATTTACATATGTAAGTTTGTAGGGAACCCTTAGTGCACGAGTCTGACTTGCATTTGCCCAGTTATTTTTTTTAATCCGATCAATATTAAGTAAGTTATACTTGATTCGCGTTAGGATTAGACATTTAAAGAAGACTTTTTACTGTTTGTTCAAACGATTTTAACTACTATTCCGTAGGCCAAAGGATGACAAGTCCTCGAGCGCCGATTGTGCATACAGTTTTGCAACTTGAATGACCTTGAAAAACACTTAATTGTCGTATTGTACACACGGGTACATGTACGAAATTTGTTCGGCTGAAAATGTTGGTCTCTATATTTTCGTTTTTCCTGGAAAAAGAACGAAAAACGTTTTTTTTTTTTATTTTTCCTTTTTTTTCTTGAGATTTTACTAAAAATCGATTGTGCATACAGTTTTACAACTTGAATGACCTTGAAAAACACTTAATTGTCGTATTGTATAGACGGGTATACGAAATTTATTCGGCCGAAAATGTTAGTCTCCATATTTTCGTTTTTTCCTGGAAAAAACAGTTCTTTTTTAATACTTCTTTTTTTCTTGTGAATATACTTAAAAACGCACAATTACGCAATAATAATACCCCCCAGCGCGCAAGGGGAAGCAAAAAAGTGGTTACAAAACAACTATTTACTGCAGTTCCCTTTTGTCATGCCAGAAACGTACTCGTAATAAAAGTAGAATCGGTTGAACGAACAGTAAAAAAGGTTTTTAAAAAAAATGTGTAATTTCATTTTGAATGGAGCATAGAAGCCTTTCTAATCCCGTAGAAGGGGAAACTGTCAAATAACAAAATAAGGATGCTATATTGCAATGTGACGTCATTGCCTGTATGTATGAAAAATACGGCAAGATCTACCTACGACGCCCACTCTTTCTTGTAGTAATAGGTTACTTCTAGGCAAGAAGGCTCCATCGTCGATCACATCGTCGCTTACCATCATGTCTCAATTACAATAGTGTCAGAATGGTATATCATTGATTTCATAATTGTTGATTTTGACAACTTTAGGTAATCTACTAATATAATGGCGTCATTATGAATTTCCAATGGTCAACCATTGACACTCCATTGAAAGAAATTGCATAGAATGGTAATCTCGAACATAATGACAAATGAATGTCTGACGTATGCGGTAATTTGCTAAAACGTTGACAGTTCCTTTGATCAGTGATCTACCATTAAAACGTCATTGTGCAGTCATTGCTTTTAATAAGCTCGATATTGTCATTTTACCACAACTCTATTGCGAGACTATTGACCGATCAATGATCAATCATTATGAATAAGCAGTTTACGTACTTTTAGCAAAATGACAATGGGATCGTGTTTGAATGACGAATTTATAAAAATAGCAGATTTGGGCCCCAGGTGAGATAGTGGTCAAGATCGAGCCTATAATATAGCTGAATATAATATAAAAAATTATATTAAACTTTATTTTGTTGTTTAGTATAAACTAGTTGACCCTGCCATATAATTGATAGCTTATGTCACTCAGGAATAAAGCAGCTTTCTATCGGTGAAAAAAATTTAGTAATCGGACCAGTAGGTACTTTCAGAGATTATCTCCTATAATCAATTAACAAACTTTACCTCTTATATATATTAGTGTAGATTTCTAATTAATATTTTTCGTAATTCAAAAGTGCCTGTAAATGGTTCAAATGAAAAATTAGAAAATTGAAATAAACGTATTAGACTAGACTTAGTAAAAATCTAATAAAATAAAAAAGTTATTCTAAACTGACTAAAACAACGTCCATTATAATATTCTTTACCATGATTGTCAAACACAACCAAGTCCAATTATCATTAGATACCTAATTAATAGTATTATTATAATCATTACTCTCTTTGTACCTACGTTTATCAAAGTGCGAATTGGACTGGTATACTAAGGGTACTACAATTTTAACATCGAGTGAAAAACGCCAACAGCATAACTTTTCCTGTACGGGAACACTTTTTAATAATAAACTAAATATCAATTTTATGTTTTTTGTTAAAGTTGCAATAAAAATACACATTCTGGGAAAATTTCAACCCTCTACCCCTTTGGGCGTGCCACAATTATGGCGGGAAGTCCCCTCTTTGAGGCGTGGTTGGAAAGACCTCACGGCATCCTCACCTTCCGCGTGACGTAGGTTCTCACCGAACACGGTAAGTAGGCTATGGTCCGGAGCGAGGAGTGGCAGGCGGTCGCCTCCTTCTGCGAAGCAGTAATGCTAGCAAAGGAAGCGAGCGATCGCTCGTGACAACGGTCCTCACGCCCTAACCGCCCCCAGGATTCCCGATCCTTATTTCCGGCCACCGTAGGCGCGAGCTTGCGGACGGCGAGCAATGGGTTGCTCGCCGTCCAACCGTCCGGTAACCGTCCGGACTGAGCCCAAGTAGTCGACGGCGCGTACTGTTCCACGCGCGACTCAAGGAGATGTCAGCAACTGTAGAGGCTCAGCAGGGTCGAAGTCTACCGGATCACGATCATGATTTTCCCACCTAAAAAAAAACCTTAAATGACAGACGGACGTACAGACAGACAAACCGATGGATGGACGGACTATACTTTCAGGTACGAAACCCTAAAAAGCGACTTACTTCATGAAAAGAGCACGCCCTATTATGAGCAATGTCAGTATAAATTATCACAAAATCTCCTGTCGTCCTTCTTCCAGTCCTTAAACATTTATAACACCATAATGTCATAAATTGAGAAAAAAATCCTGCAAATAACAACTTACGGAGCGTTCGCTAGGAAATTATGAAACATTAAACTCGGACGTTGAATAACTCACGACTCCTTTTTATCACAAGAGAAATAAAACCTTACCCCTCTATTCTCAAGGTTCTTTCTCCAACGGCGGAGTGGCTGTATAATTTTTCAGTCAAAAGTAAGAAAGGCGGGCGACAAATTATTCTTCAGTACCGTTTTATAAAGGCCCGAGGCCCGTCTTGGACAAGGGTTAATTCGCCTGGGCGATTAAAAATTAACCCGTTGTTCGCCGAGAGAATATTTAAGACGAAATCTTTGTAATTAAACTAGTGGATATAACCAGGTTTGTGACGCTTTTAGAAGAGCTAAAAGCGAAGGGAAATGTAGTGTAACCACAGCCCTTTCAGCTGACTCTAAATTCGGTGTAGGCCGTGACTAAAATGAATTGTAGTGGGTCCTTTATAAACTTTCTTGTACTTAAGTGGAACCTGACTCAAATTGATTACTTGTCTTTTAGATACCTATTTTAATGTCAATTATAATTTAATAAAGAGACGTTAAAGAGAATTATTTAAACAAAATGGTGACAAGGACAATCTTGTTCACTTAAATATTATTGTCGTGAATTGAAGTCTTATTTTAATTTATGTTTTGACGTTGAGTGAATGAGTATCGATGACATATTATCTCCAAACGTAGATAACTACATTAATATTATGAAAGCGAAAGGTTCTGAGTGTGTGTATGTTTGTCATTTCTTCAAATTCAAACGGCTCGCACGCGGCAGACTCGGCGGCGGATTTTAATTAAACTTGGTGCACGGGGGCCATGTTCTAGAATAGCATACTATATTTTTATCATGGAAGAATGTGTTCCTATGACAAATTTTCTAGCATCTAGTGTGTCATAGAAAGCGTTCATTCTGTTTGATTAGAACTATATCAACGGCTAAGTACTTGCAGGTGAAAGATAAAAACCTATGTTTTTGTTACTTTAAGAACATGGGTTGCTGGTATACTGAAATTTTCTAAAGACAGTCATAATCTTCTGAAGACATAAAGTATCTTCTTAAATATTACTCATCATCATCATCATCACCATTTCAGCCGAAAGGCGTCCACTATTGGACATAGGCCTCCTCCAAGGCACCGGAACGGTCTTGCCATAAAGACCGTTCCGGTGCGTCTCGCATCCATATGATTCCCGCAACCCTCACCAGGTCATCGGTCCACCTTGTGGGCGGACTACCAATGCTGCGTCCTCTGGTACGTGGTCCACTCCAGAAACTTTCGTCCCCATCGACAAAATATTCTGTGAGCAAATATCACTAACGATTCAAAAGGCAACATGATAGAAAACTTTTGAACTAGGCATAGTAATCACTTAGCAGCTCCTTTAAATATTCAATAACCATTTAGACCATTCGAAGCTTCGTTCGAAGAATCTTTAGAAACATTTAAATACACTGAAAACTTCCAAAAGTTTTCTTGTAATTTGTGTTAGATCTTATTTCGTAATTAAAAGCTTTTTATTTTTAATAGGTCACTTATAAAATAGGATCTGTCACTGTATTTTTCACCATATTACACCACATATTTTTGTACCAGCCAATCGCTCAACACTATGACACGGTGCAGTTATAAATTTATTACTTTTATCTCCTCTTCGTGGGGTTTTAAAAAATATTTTATGTGCTCTCATAATTATAGTAACAATTTATTATAATTCCAAAAGTATTATTTTCAGTATATTATGTGCTCTGCGAGTATCTTATTGAGAGATTTTATCCTAACAAAACAAAATTAACGAGATTTTTTATCCACTCCCGATTTAAAGAGGTTCAATCACAAATTGTATTCAAAAGTAATATCTTATTGACATACTTTATCCGCAGACAGCTCTAATAAAATTAAAAATCATTTTTCTAGTACACTTTTTTAAATTTATTATTCGTTAATGTTTTTGGCTTGGATACGTCGTTACGTAAGTCCTTTAAGCCATATCATCGTATGAATAGTTAATTTATTTACTATTAGAATATAGATTATATAGATAGACACATTGTAAGGTTTTTGTAGTATTTGACAGCAAATGTATCAAGTCAAACTTCTCGGCAAACTTCAATGAGGTAGTCAATAATACACGACAATAAAATTCTTAGCTCCATTTTCCGAGATCGCGCCTGCTTCAATGATTCCACATATTCTCCAGTTGCGCAGACATTTGAGATATAAAACTACACCAATTTTATATTACAATATATATCACTAGGAATCAATTTGTGAATAAATAAAACAGTTACTGAACTTGCCGAAAATTTTTTTTTTCATTTAAAGTACAGCTCGACCATTGAGTGGAAAAAAAATATTTAGGAGTAGAGTTTATAATAAGGTTTTCAGAATAGACTAATTCAGATTATATTTATTTACACACGATGAGAGATGAAAAGTGTTTATGCGATTTGAAGAACAGTATCATCAAGCGTATTTTGAAGAAAAGGTGAATTCGGTGGAGGATCAAATATCTTCAAAGAGTCGTACAGATTGAGTGGAGATAGAAATCGATTCTCTGACTGTCCTCAAATACGTAGAAGAGTTTTTATATGAGCTCTTTAGAGAATAAATACAGAGTCCATTTTTGCAGAATAAAGCACGGCCAGTTTTTTTTTTTATTTGGGACATCATCAAATTTTATGACTTCTCTTGCTCTAGAATCGCGCCGAGCGCCGCCCCAATCTTGGCCCTTACCGGATGGTGCCTTTACCCAACTTGTGTAACAATGTTGGTGTACAACGAAATATTTTCTGTTTACCTACCAGATTATAACCAGTAACTTTTGATTTAAACATACGACACGCTAACTTCTAGACAACAAGAATCGCTTTTTATTGTTCTTTTTGTTGATATCACATAACTTCGATTTATTTTTTCAGTTTTTTGACACGTCAATTTCACAATGTTTTCCTTCACCGTTGTGAGTGCAGTGGTAATGCAATAAATTACACAAGGTAATGCGTCTTGCCACCAAGCCACACTGCCGCGTGGTGGATTATGGCCCATTCCCTCTCCTAGAGAGGAGGCCTGCCCCCTTAGTCAAGTTACGATAATTTCGTTTGCGCCGAACGCCTCGAGTAGGCCACGCCACCGATTCCTTTGGTTTGACGACATCTCAACACTCAGTCACGTGGTCAGAACAAAGGAATCGGATGCGTGGCCTACTCGAGGCGTTCGACGCAAACGAAACGATCGTAACTTGGTGAGTCCCAGCAGTGGTAACTTTAAAAAGGCTGATTATATAGAGGTATATATATATTTCCGGCTTGCTAAGTTTAAACCCACGTCCTACAACTCGTAAGACGAGCCACCCACTGCTCAGGCTACAAGTACTCTCAAAATATTATTAATAGCCCGGTATTTTCTCTGCCATTGAGCAAGATCATAGAATGAGATATTTTCATCGCCAGTTTCAGTCAAATTATGTGAAATATTATTTCGGTCCCATTTCACATTAATGACTAACTGTTGAATGTGGACGAATGGTCACTAAAGTAACGTGACGGTTAATTTTATGCGAATATATTATCCTTTGCATAGTTAAAACTCCCTACATTGATATGAATAATTTAATTTGGAGTTTCTTATTTTTTTGAGGGGTAAAAAAACACACACATATGATTTTTCCCACTTTTGGGTTTTTTTTTTCGGTGGGATAATCATCTTATGACATCCACCGCTCTTAGGCGAAACGCGAGATAGTGTCAGACTTTTATTGACTAAAAATCCACTCCTGTTCCTTCTTTGCCTTCGTCCCAGGGCCCCGAGTTTCACTTTAACACTCACCGTGGCCCCAGTAGGTTTCAATCCTGTTGGGCACCTACAGCTGCTGACAACTCCTTGAGGCGCGCGTGGAACAGTACGCGCCGTCGACGGCTTGGGCTTGGTCCGGACGGTTACCGGACGGTCGAACGGAGAGCCACCCATTGCTCGCCGTCCGGTACGGTGGCCGGAAATCGGGATCGGAATCCCGGCGGCGGTTGGGGCGTGAGGACCGTTGCCTCAATCGATTGGCCGCCCCTTTGCTAGCATTACTGCTTCGCAGGAGGAGGCGACCGCCTGCCACTCCTCCTCGCTCAGGACCTTGGCATGTACCAAGGACCGGTGTGAGAGATCGCCGTCGCTCCCACTCTTGGATAGAGTGAGAGAGCGCATCAGACTGTTGTTAATTAAATCCCACCAATGTCCTTGAGCAGTGGTGGCCAAGTGGTATCGGCCCCGACTTACGAGTTGTAGGTCGCGGGTTCAAACCCAGCCAGGCGCATTACTTTGTGTAATTTATTTCATCATCACTGCTCTCAAAACGGTGAAGGAAAACATCGTGAGGAAACCGGCATGTTCTAGAACCAAAAATTCGAAGACGTGTGACATTCACCAACCCGCACTGGGCCCGCGTGGTGGATTACGGCCCATTCCCTCTCCTAGAGAGGAGGCCTGAGTCCCAACAATGGGAACATTATAAGGCCGACTATGCTATGCTAATTTTAAACGTTCTTTTCAAACTGTTATAAGCTATACAAATTACACATCTACTCATATGTTTTACTCACAAATAAATCGAGTTTAAAAATCCAAGCTTTGTTACATTCCTTATAGAATAATTGGCACAATAGGTACATTCGTCTGTGTCGTAAAAAGTATAAAAAGGTTCCCTGCCTATTCAGATATCCCCTTTACTAAAAACCGGGCAAGTGCGAGTCGGACTCGCGCAGTGAGGGTTTCGTACAAATTTACTTATAAAAACAGTTCAATTCCTGAATTGAGTTTTGAAGTTTTTTCCAGTTTTTTTTTGTGACTTTACTACAAAGTTACAGTTTTCAGATTTTTCCCCATACTTGTGCTATAAGACCTTGCTTCATGCCAAATTTCAGGATTCTGGATCAACGAGAAGTATCCTATTATTATATTTTTTGCGACATAAATGGCCGTATGTTTTTTTTTGATTAATCTAGAAATTTAATTTTTTTACAGCTTCAAGAGACCACCGACTTGATTACTGTGTTCGACAGTGTCTTTGTGCATTTGATAAACTATTTTTAAAGATCTTTTAGAATACATGTAATATTGCAATAAACAATTAAATTGTGTCACGGACTTGCTTTGTAACACACGTGTTCTCAAAACGTGCCCTAAAATGAGAAACACTATAAAAGCATAATACATATTAAAACACCCTTTGATCAAATCACTGACTTCATTCTCAAAGCTCAATTGATCTGTTTTGTATGTATATTTCAATGTGTCCTTACATAGAATAACGGTTCTACAAAAAAAGGGGAGATGACTGGTGTTACAAATAGCCTTGGCTGCGAATGTTAACGATATGATAATATAACGATTTTTTCACATATAAAACAACCTATTCAAATAATTTACTATCGTATTTTTTATATTATTGGGTGGGAAAATCATCTTATCACAAATCCCGCTCTTGGGCGGAGCGTGAGATAGTGTCAGACTTTTACTGACGAAACACCCACTCCTGTTCATTCTTTGTCTTTTCGTCTGTCTGGTTTCGTTTTTACACTACCCATGGCCCCAGTAGGCTTCGATCCTGCTGGGCGTCTACAATTTGCTGACATCTCCCTGAGGCGAGCGTGGAACAATACGCGCCGTCGACGACTTGAGCTCGGTCCGAACGGTTACCGGACGGTTGGACGGCGGGCTACCCATTTTTCGACGTCCGCAAGCCCGTGCCTACGGTGGCAATTTAGTATCGTATTGAGTTTTTTTAATAAGTACAAACCGTTCTTCATAATCACGGTAGAATGGTCTTGAATTTAAAAAAGCAGACCGAAAGAAATATAGTTTATTTGACACTTACTGATGTACGTACTCGTAATGTAGGAACAAATATATAGAAACTAAATTTAAAACCATAACATTGTATGCCTCATGGCTGCGTCAAATAGGTTCAGATCAACAAAATAGTAAACAGTTACAAAGTATTTTCCTGACGCTGGTTTACAGCTGAACCTGACGTTGAGTGTACGAATGCAAATCAGATTTGTTTGGTGTGAAAAGAAAGTTGTTCATTTCTTTGGGCGAAAGCAATATTAAAAATATGATCACCTATCTCCGTTACACCCTCTAGTACATAACGGGAGCTAAACAGTTGGAAAAGTTACTAATAAGTAGCCTACAAAATCAGTCCCTCTAGCCAAGTTACGACTGTTTCGTTTTGATTTTCTTGCATCGAACGCCTCGAGTAGGCCACGCCTTCGATTCCTTTGTTCTGACGTCATTACATCGCTGAGTCACGTGGTCAGAACAATTACGATTCTCTTGCGTTGAATATCTCGAGTAGGCCACGCCTCCGATTCCTTTGTTCTGACGTCATTTCAATGATCAGTCACGTGGTCAGAACTAAGGAATCAGAGGCGTGGCTTACTCGAGGCGTTCGATGCAAGAGACTCGAAACAAAATGGTCGTAACTTGACTAGGGGAGCAGGCTACAAAAGATAACAAAATTGAGCAAATTTATTCTAGAGAAAAAATAGCCGCTTTCATCGCACCCTTTATAATTTATTCCCGTACCGTTGATTTCAAATAAACATTGTAGAGGTGTGAAATCTTCTACGTATTAAATGCTAAGTACCAGTAGACGCGATGTTACCACCTGATTGCATAATAAATGCTATCAATAATACATGATGTTCTAGAAATATTTATTTAATGTAGAAACGTGTTGAACAAAGTTTACTGCAAATGATATTTTGATATTTTATTTGTCTCTGCAGTTTGTTGGTTTTTGAATTGGGAATTTGGAGTTAAAAAATGTATCAAAAACTACTTTGATGGCAAAGTTCAATAGGTATTCAGAGGCTCTACATGAGCTTTTAAAGCGATCGTTTTTACGACCTAAACTGAATTGTTAAAGGGTTGGAGCTATATAAGATGAAGATGTCTAGCTCCATCCTTACTCGCAAGCCTGATATTTTAATACGTCATGTTGAAGCCCCACTATTGAAAAAAGATTGCATGTAGTGGAGATGAGAATGTTGAGATGGATATGTGGTGTTACGAGAATGGATAAAGTGAGAAATTAGTATATTAGTGGAAGTTTGAAAGTGGCGCTAGCGACTGAAAAGTTGAAGTCGGATCGTTTGTCTTGGTGTGATCATGTAAAGAGGAGATGAGATTAATTGATTTGTTTATTCAGGACCATCTTCTGAATGTTTATTAATTATAACTCAAATAACACTAAAATGTAAATAAAATTAATGCGAAGGTTTGTCAGTGTGTGTGTACGTTTGTTGCTTCTTCACGCTCGAAAGGATTTTGACGAAACTTAGTACACGGGAAGATTATGTCCTGGAACAGCACATAGGTTCAGTGGCGTAGCTAGATGAACAACGGCCCTGGAGCAAAAAAATCAGGGGCCCCTTTTTTTTCGGTGGGAGAATCATCTTATGACAAATCTCCCTTATTTTTACGTGAGGAATCTTCAAATAACTTCTCTTGCTCTGGGTGGAGTGGGAGGGAGTGTCAGACTTTTACTGACTAAAACGAGTGGCCATGATTAAAGTTGTCTTGTAATCTATTTTATCTAGAATTCGAAGGGGGGAGAATTTTTCGCTTTTGGGCCACCCCCGAATTCGGGGCCCCAGAGCAACACCCTGTCCAGTCCTTCGGTAGCTACGCCAATGCATCGGATCAAACAAAATAAAAAGTATATTTTAAATGATAAACACAAAACCGTTTTCAACGTTTCAGCATTTTATTTTTAATTCATTCTCATGTTTATCTAGCGATCGTAGGCATACGTTTACGCTAAAATAAAATAAACAAGCTTATATGAATATAAAATAACTGTTTTTAATTAAGCCTTTCATCCAATATCATTCAATTTGCGAGCAAATAATCTTCTGAGCGAAATGATTCCTATTAAAATTAAATTTTTTTTTTCTCCATCTATTACTAAGAGTAAAATGAATGTGTCTGTTTCTAATAAAAAAATATATGGTTTTTTACTAAAGGTATATGGAAGTATATTCGATACCTGGCTATAACTAAAATGAATTTTTTTTTCTAATTTTTGTCTGTCTTTGTTCTATGAGACTTTCACTGGTAGATAGCTGATGTTATAAGAAGTAACATACCTATTTTTATAAAAAAAAGATTTAGAGATCCGCACAAAAAAAAACTTCTTGAAATTGTGACCAAATGGCTGATATACGAGTTTCACACGAATGAAGTCGCGTGCACTAACTATCTGTTGAATAAAAGTGTTAAACAGACCTCCTAGCCAAGTTACAACCGTTTCGTTTCGATTCTCTTACGTCGAACACCTCGAATAGGCCATGCCTCCGATTCCTTTGTTCTGACATCATTCCAACGATCAGTTACTTGGTCAGAACAAAAGGAAGCCGCCGAGATCCCGATCCCAATTTCCAGCCACCACAGGCGCGGGCTTGCGGACGGCGAGCAATGGGTAGCTCGCCATCCGACCGTCCGGTAACTGTCTGGAACGAGCCCAAGTCGTCGACGGCGCGTTTTGTTCCACGCGCGCCTCAAGGAGTTGTCAGCAAACCATAAGGCCCCAGCAGGGTCGAAGCCTACTGGGGCCATGGGTTCGCTTCTGAAAAGAATTACCCGGCCCTGGTATGAAAGACAACGAAGGAACTAGGAGTGGATTTTAGTCAGTAAAAGTCTGATATACCCACCAGCCCCGCCAAGGGCGGGAGATTTCATTGCATGATTTCCCACCTAAAAAAGGGCGGGTTGGTGGATATCACATGTCTTCGAAATTTGATTCTAGGACCCGTTGGTTTTCTCAATATGTTTTCCTTCACTATTTTGAAAGCAGTAGTAATAGAATAAATTACATAATTATACAAAGTTCAGGGACTGATTCGTAAGTTTCCAATGGACCATCACAGCTCAACACTTCGTATCAAAAAGTGCTGATAGATAAAAACCCCAAAACTGATCACATTTCATTTGCGATCTCTCAATGGAGGCCGGTCAATCAATGTGACTATTGTCCGTCAATAAAACGAGCTGTAACAAATTCGGGTGTTCCAAGTCATAAGAAACTGTGGAAACAATATTTTTGTGAGCGGTAAGCACTTTTCAATCATAAGATTTGGACAAAATCATATTCTAAAAACGACCATGATAGACGAATTTTTTTAGCCTTAATTTTTTTGCCAGAATATAGGGAATTGACATGTCTTTTTTTGTGGTAGAAAATCATCAGATGACTTCTCCCATTCTAGGGTGGAGTGATAGGGCGTGTCTGAGTTTCACTGACTAAAACCCACATTATGATGCTTCATTGACCTTTGGCATTCTAAGGCCACGGCATAGACTACTATTATATAGATGAAAGGCCACGGTAACTCTTTTAAATGTCACTATAAATGTCACATCTATAGTCAATACTGTGATATGTTAGCTGCGTCACTGTATATGCTGAGCAACGGCGTATTTTTGCTCAAGTAGCAAGCTTGCATTGACAGCTTGGATCTATACAGTGTCATTGATATAAAAACCTTTTTACAAAAAATGGGAAGTCGCTGTTTCTATATTAGTTATGTCTCTTCGTTATTTAACACCGACTAATGAAATTAAAATTATTCTGATATGAATATTTACTTTCTGAAGTAAGTAACGAAATAGCCAAGCCATACATTTTTACTGATATGTAAAATTTGTGAAGTTAGGGTCGGTAGAGTTAAGCCGTGTAGATTCAGAAGCTTGGCTCTACATGAGATCTGATATCTTTTTCACAGGGCAAACCTTATGTGATCGTCTTGGCAACATTTTACATGACATGTTTTTGGTGAGTTTTTAGTTCTTTTTGTAAGTGACTACAGTCCCGTGTAAAGTTTCATGTCTTAATATATAAAATTGGAGAAAGTTTAATTCAAACTCCCCCAATTTTAGGGGTTGGGGGGCGAAAGTTATGAGCTTATCTGGGCTGGCAGGTAGTGTTTTTTTTGTATACTGAACTTTGTTCATATGCCAAATTTCGGCTTTCTAGCACTTCAGGAAGTACCTTAACATTTTGAAGTCTCATACAAATTCAACCCCCCCATTTAAAGGGATGGGGGGGCGAAAGTTGTGAATTTCTGAATTTTTTTGTTGTTTGTATACTAAACTCAGATTACATACTAAATTTCAGCTTTCTAGCACTTCAGGAAGTAGCCAAACATTTTGATGATCATCAGTGTGTCACTGTGACTGTGAGTGTGTCAATGACGAAATCGGTGTAATTTAGATATCAATAAAATCTAAATTATTACAGCTATGTCATTGATACTTTGTATGTTCAATTAGTCTATTATTGACATCATATCCTGAGAATATGAACTATCTGGTACATCGGAAACCAACTCTATGAAGGTTCAAAAAAACGACGAAACACTTCGAGAAAAGGTAGGTAGTGCCCTTGCGCTTCGCTTGGCTCGTCTTGGCGGGGGCACTTCCGTGCCCTCATATTATATTATTATAATATTACATAGTACCACATATTTATGACTTCTTACAAGGGTCACTGCTGACAGAATGCCAGTTTGTCTAGGGCCTCAGGTAGACCTTTGTCTTGTACCTTGTATGGGCGTTTTAATTAAGAGCGCTTCAACTTTTTAATTATATTAAACAGTTGAAGCGATATTGACAGTTTTTTTTTAATTTTTAATACTATTGGATACTCGGTGTATGTACTAAGTAAAAAAAAAACGTTTTGGCTATTTGTTGGAAAAAGGGTTTTTTTTTCTAATGCATTGTTTTAATGTTCTAAACCGTCTTCACATTATTGCTTATCTAAAATCAGTTTGGGGCACATAGTTTGGATAATTTCAAAGTCTATAATGAACACAGGAAGGACCGATTTTTGTGTTTTTTTTATTAGGATGAATTGGGTGATATTTGTGGAACATAATTTCGAGCAATAGGCTGTTTTCAACTGTAATCGTAAAATTTAAAACTGTAATTTTTTTAATGTAATTTTCATAAAAATGTAAAGTAAAAAGTGTGCCCCACGAAATTCAATTTTTAATATATAATAAGATTGGCGTAATACGTATTATTAACGAAATTGAACAGTTATTTCATGAAAAAGTCAATGTTGCTACTGCTATACATTACATTCTAAGTAATGAAGGGAAAAAAAAATCATTATATTAAGAAGATTTTGTTTGTTGTCTTAACGTATTTTCCTGTTGACTTACTTGTTTTTTATTAATTTGCTGGGATATGACTGTCTACTCATTTCCTGGTAAACATAGCAGCGTGTGTGGGTTTAGACTTCTTGTGTTATGTACATATTTGCCTTCATTATGTACTTACCTGAAAAAAGAAAAAAACAACAGATTAATAGAAAGGAAAGAAAGAAAATTATTATATTTGCAGGAAATGACGTAATCTTTGGACTTGTTTACACATTATATACATTCCGTTACACGCATAGATTACACTGTGACAAGTCCACAGCACTGATTTTGAGCATGGTGGGTGAAGGTGTCGACTTCGGAACGGTACTGCGTGCTAAAAAATTTGAGTAGAAAAAATAATAAAAAATACTTTTTTGGTTCATCATCATCATCATTTCAGCCGATAGACGTCCACTGCTGGACATAGGCCTCCCCCAAATGTCGCCACAAAGAACGGTCCTGTGCGTCTCGCATCCATCGGATTCCCGCAACCTTCACTAGGTCATCGGTCCACCTTGTAGGGGGCCTTCCAACACTGCGTCTTCCGGTACGCGGTCGCCACTCCAGAACCTTCCGGCCCCAACGGCCATCCGTTCTGCGAGCAATGTGCCCTGCCCATTGCCACTTAAGTTTGACGATTCTTTGTGCTATGTCAGCAACCTTGGTTCTCCTGCGGATATCTTCATTTCTGATTCGATCACGCAAGGAAACTCCGAGCATAGCCCTTTCCATTGCCCTTTGGGTGACTTTTTTGGTTATAGTCATTAATGTAAAAAAAAGTAAAAATAAATAAATAAAAGGGCTATATATCATTACACTTTTTTAAAGTGGCAACATTGCAACGCGTCCATGTGCCATGGCACTACACTACATACACAACAATTAACTGGAATATTGAGCAATCCTTAAAAACTTCAATTAGGAAATAAGTTACAACTTAATCACGTGTTTTTTTATAGCTTAATTGCAAGCAAATAATAGGGGTATCGACGTACTACATTGTTAGTGCATTGATTTTAGTATTGTGGCGACCATGCAGGTCACACAATAATATTACTAACTTGCAAAACTGACATGTTATACTTTAAGGTTTATGTTTTAAAAAAGTTTAGGATTGATAGATGTTCAAATAATAGATAGGGAGACGTCATACAAAAGTCGGACGTAATTTTATACAAAATGTATTAGAAAGTGCTTAATACAATATAATAATAGTTTAAATCCAACCAGAAGCCTTTCATTGCGTCTCGCCTATCACAGTATCTACGCATGCACAAACACGCTAGTGACACGATCAACATTTATCAAGAACTAGCTTCTGCCAGTGGCTTCGCGTAAAAGTCAATTTCTCCATACAAACTTCCAACCCCCGATTTACCCCCTTATGGGTGGAGTTTCGTAAAACCCGTTCTTAGCGGATGTCTACACGCTATAAGGAACCTACCTGCCAAATTTTAAATTTGTAGGTGTTATACTAGTTTCTGGGATTTCGTGATTAATCAATGAGTGGTACTTCGCTTTCGTTTATATAGATTTATTAAAATTGGGATTTTTTATCCTAAAATAATTCTTTAATACTTTAGGAGAAAAAAATAATTCTGTTTTAAAAATAGTTTAAATTGATTTAGTAGCTGATTCTAAACATACTATATTGAGAATGTATGTTTATTATGTTACAAGTTACAAAGGATTGTAAGATTACTATAATTAAGTCAATAGTCTACAATCAATGGTTGAATAGGCTATTTGTGAACGTGTACACAAATATTTGTAAACGAACAATTATACAGCTTTGTGCTCTACTATTTGTTCCCTTCGGTTTTAAGTGTTTGTGTGTACGTAACCAAATAAATTACATTCAATACTCATTGAGTTATGAAAACACCAGTTTTAACTATGTAGTAAATCTTCATTTTATGAGTGGATCTACTTATCTATAACATAAAGAATCGATTTTATCGTGGTAGTCTGATGTAACATAACATTTGCAATTTTTTGTGATAAAAATTAACAAAATATGTACTTAAATTTAGAATTACAGTATATCAGTCAATACAATTTAAAATACAAAACAAAAAATACAGATGGATCGATGACATCTTCTCTATATATGTAAATCTTCCTGTATATAAAACTTCTCCTAAACGAATCGACCGATTTGGATAAAATTTGGTGTTTATATTTCAGTGAGTGGTTTAAAAATAAAACTGTACTCGGTAGATGCCGCCACGAAAGCTTGCAATAAGTCAATTTAAATTGTTGATTAAACAAAAAGGGGGTTATGTTTAAAGTGATAATCATCATTCAGCCAGCCGGGATAAGACAAGACGCGACAAAACAGGACAATTTGGAACAAAACGGGACTACGTGTGACGTAGCGGGATAAGGCGAGGCAAATCGGACGAACTGATCAAAACAGGATTAGCTGGAGTAAATGGAGGACAAGGCGAGACAAAATGGGTCAAGATAGACCTAGGCGGGATCGGACATTATATGTTATGTCGAAATTAATCGTCACAACAAATAATCGTCTGTTGGGTTTGCTGCTAATATAAATTTATTTCAACTTAAGTTGTTTATCCCTGCATTCACTACCACTACATCGTTTACTCATGCAGTCATAAGGTTTTCACATGTACGAGGGCATGCAAATACAAATGAGCAAACAATGATCTTTCAAATTGAATTTATCATCCAAAAAGTGGATAAAATACCTGTTTTGAAGCTTTCATTCATTGGAAAAAGGGCCTCTTAAAATACCAATTATAATTTGTATTCAAAATTGGTTCCATTTATTTCACATTGGAAACTCATCAAGAAACATAAATTTATTTGACATTATCTGAAAGGTGTAAGCCCGCTTCCTCTTATCCGTTAATCCACTGCATAAATCCAACCACAGCCATTCACATACGACTGCACGCCAATTTATGTTCCTTTGTCCACTTTATATTCTTTTATTATCAGCGTGGTCTACAAACGTACCAGTTACAGTGTCGATGGGCCACAGTTTGTAGCCATTGTGTGGACGCTATGGCTTGGAAAGTACTGCATGATGTCGTTTAAAAGAAAAAATGAGGAAGTTTTGGGGCGTGTGGTTTGTTTTTATTAAGCAATGATAATAAAATAATTTTTATGTCCAGTTCCTAAGCGAAAACTTCCTTTTTTATAAGGGACGGTCGCACGTTATTCCTATCAATCTTAATCAACAGTTTTCCCTACATCTTTGAAAAAGTTTGTCAGTCATCTTTTCTAATTAATGGTAAACTCTTTAAACTGTTTGTTGGGCTAAGTAGGCAGCTGCATTAACTGACGCATCAGTTGTAATCAATAGGTCCTCCAAAGAGCAGGTGTATGGGCATTTGAGGCAGTCCAAAGTGTGGTTCTTAGGGCCTGCGCTCACTGGAGACAAGACTGTCTTAGACAGAACTGTCTACGACGTCGCAGTCTTGTCAACGACGTCTGCGACAAGACTGTTTTGTCTACGTCACGATCAAGACAAAACAGTCTAGTGGCGTACCTCTCTTTGAGGAGTGGCTGGAAAGGCAACAGGGTGTCTTTACCTTCCGCATGACGCAGGTTCTCACCGGACATGGTAAGTTCGGGGGGTTCCTGCACCGGATCCGTGCGGAAGAAACGCCCGGGTGTCACCATTGCGTAGACTGCCCGGAGGACACGGTGGAGCACACAGTGGAGGTGTGCCCCGCTTGGGCAGAGTAACGCCGTGTCCTCTTGGGGGCAATCGGCGGCGGCGAACTCTCGCGCCGGGCCTTGGTACAGGCCATGGTCCGGAGCGAGGAGGAGTGGCAGGCGGTCGCCTCCTTCTGCGAAGCAGTAATGCTAGCAAAGGAGGCGGCCGATCGCGTGAGGCAACGGTCTTCACGCCCCAACCGTCGCCGGGACTCCGATCCCGACTTCCGGCCACCGTAGGTGCGGGCTTGCGGACGGCGAGCAATGGGTGGCTCGCCGTCCGACCGTCCGGTAACCGTCCAGACCGAGCCCAAGTTGTCGACGGCGCGTACTATTCCACGCGCGCCTCAAGGAGAAGAGAAAAAAAAATCGGCGTACGGCCAGTGTTGCCGACTTAGTGGATTTTCCACTAAAACAGGTGGTTTTAACCTCCCCTTTAATTGCGAAATATTGGTTTTAGTGGCTAGTAGATGGTTTCATCATTGATTGTTGTAGAGATGCAGACCCGACAGACATTGCTCTGTCAAAAAGGATTGACAGGAGAAATATAATATAGAAATATGTGTTGCTAATGTACAGTTTCCAGTGCAATTATTTCAAATTTCTCTTTATAATAACTTTCATGAGACTTTAATAAATAGGCTTATAAAAAAAGATAATTACAATTAGTAAATAAAGTAAGTAAACGTGTTCTTCTTTTTAATTTATTGGAGAGACATATCAAGATTTGCAATAGCGTAATGCGCAACTCGGCATATTTTCCCAGAAAATGATTTTCTTTTAGTGCATAAAGCGGATACAAACACAACTTGACATGTAGGGGTGTCATACTAAACTGAGCGACTTATTACCACTGGGTAACTAGATCGGATTACGATTTTGTTCGCTGTCTATTGGTTTCATATATTTAATGTCTTAGTATCTCTCCAAAAAAAAAGTTAGCATGTCCAGCACCAAACCTTGTATATTTTTACAATCAGGAGAAATCGGAAAACAACAAACTACACAAAACTTTATCTGTAGAATACGCAGATTCACTTTGGATCACAGAAAAAATTCCAGGAAAAAATACCAGGACTGCAGTGTCAAAAAGAACCATTGTGTTCAATGTGTCGAGCTGAGCCTTTTGAACCAACGAGCCGTGCCGGTACATTCTGATCTGAGCTAGAAACGTTGAAGGGGATTTTTCGAGTGTTGAATTTTAATCTCGCTAAAACTCTAGGAATTTGTACTGATGGTAATACTAAGGGTTTTGCCCGTTGACAGGTTTTTGACTACGAAACTGTTTTATGATCTTTTAGCCATTTGACGTGTTAAGCCGTTTGAACGTGGAGGAGTAACTAAAATACACAGATACATACGAACTATTTCAGTCTTTCTAATATTATACAAGAGTAAAATCTGATTACAGATACCGGCACTGATCTTGAGCGCTGACTTCTACATTACTACTTGCCCAGAAGCACTTAAAAGTGAAATAATGGGTCTCTGTAGTGGTATGAAAAAAGTTGTGGGGGAGGGGAGGGTAATCCTTGTACAGTGATTGGCTCGCCGATTTGTACGATGCGCAAAGCGATCCCCGCTCTTTCGCCGATCGCTCAACATTCGTGCCGCTATCTGTACTTTTGTTTTAAAAGTGGTTCTATAAATTTAAGTCGCTATAGTAGAAAACATTTTTAGAGGGTATGTGGAACAGAGAGTAAAGTCCCACATACCTCCGTTGAAAAGGGAGGATCCTCCGGCCAGACGGGTGTTATGTCTGGTGGGCTGCAACTGCCCAATAGATGATTTCGGGCCGTTCTATTTGTTCTAATCGCGCGGAGAACTTTGATTGCGCGATTCAGGATTTTCTTATGTGACGCGATAGATGTCGCTACATCACTCCCCTCCGGAGATCGGAGATCGATGGTTCTTGATGCTTCTTGATGCGTGCCAGGCCAGTGGTAGGTTGGTTCCAGTGAGTCGGAACCGAATGCCGCATAGTTCTCGGTGAGTCGGAACTGTCTGCGGTGATGCCCCAGTGAGTCGGGGTGGTGCTGTCCAAGTGAGTCGGGATGATGCTGCAGGCTCCAGTGAGTCGGAGTAGTGCTGCTGGCTCCAGTGAGTCGGAGCGGTGCTGTGCGACGTAATGCCTTGACTGCTTGCGTCGACCAGGAGAGGTTCTTCATTGCTCTTCATGTGACTGGCCGAAGGTGCAGTGTGCTTCGCCAAGGTCGCTGATGAGGCTGAGGGTGATGACCAGGTATGACCATGTAGGCATGCTGGTGGTCAGGATACCCTTTATAGCCGTGGGTGCTGGCTGTATGGCTCGCTGCTCGAAAGCTTGAGGAAGTGATGATGACGTCACGAGGTATTAGCTGCACGAAGGCTGCGCTGACGTTCTTTGTCGAGGGTCACCAGTTTGAAGGTATACGGAACAGAGAGTATAGTCCCGCAAACCTCCGTTGAAAAGGGAGGATCCTCCGACCAGACGGGTGTTATGTCTGGTGGGCTGCAACTGCCCAATAGATGATTTCGGGCCGTCCTATTTGTTCTAATCGCGCGGAGAACTTTGATTGCGCGATTCAGGATTTTCTTATGTGACGCGATAAATGTCGCTACACATTTTAATGACTGAAAAAAGCAAAATCGTCCTCATTTTCGTTCTCATCATGATCATTTCAGCCGAAAAACATCCACTGCTGTTTATAGGCCTCCCCCAAGTGTTGCTACAGCGATCAGACCTGTGTGTGAGTGTTTTCGCTAAGCGTTAAAATAATAACAAGACCTCCTCAATTTTTTAAAAAAAAATAGTTGCTTTATTTTATTCACATAAAAAATTCTGATAAAATATAATTTCAGCCAAAAGACGTCCACTACTGAATTCAGGCCTTCTTTAAGTGTCGCCAACGACTGGTTCTGTGCGTCTCCTATTAAAATTTAACGAATTTCCGTTAGGCACCCTAGACAGATCATTGGTCCACTTTCTAAAAGGCCTACCAACGCTGCGTCTTTCGGTAGATAGTTATCAGTCCAGAACCTTCCAGTTCCATCGATCATATGTTCAGCGAGCAATGTACCCTGACCATGGCCAATTAAGTTTGATGATTCTTCGGGCTATATCGGTAACTTTGGTTCTCCTGCGGATATTTTCATTCCTGATTCGATCACGCACAGAAACTCCGAGCATAGCCCTTTCCATTGCCCTTTGGGAACTTTCAGTCTTTTGATGAGGCTCATTGTAAGCAACCATATTTCAAACGCCGACGATGCATAGTTTTTTTTTTTTTGTTTGATTTAGTCTCAGAAAAGTTTAGAAAGTATTTAGTTTTTAAGTCACTTTGAGTAACTTTAAGTTTCATGAAACGCGAATGTAACAAATTCTTCTGTTTTTGCAGTATTTGAAAGAAAATATATTAAAAAAACACAACAAACTTCGCTGAGGTACTCAATACTACAATAAAATTCTTAGCTCTACTTTACCGAGATCGTTCATGTTTCAGTGATTCCACATATTATCCAGTTGCGCAGAGACTTGAGATACAAAATCACACCAATTTTTCATCAAAATATCCATCATCATCATCATCATTTCAGCCGAAAGAAGTCCACTGCTGGACATAGGCCTCCCCCAAGCGACGCCACAACGACCGATCCTGTGCGTGATGGGCCTGTGCGAAATATCCACTAGGAATCAATTTGCGAATAATTAAAACAGCCACTAAACTTTACTCGAAAATATCCCGCCAAAAACTTATCAAGATCTAAGATACCAAGTGTAATAGAACTACTACGAACACTTAAATATATTAAAAAAAATACTAGACAAGTGCGAGTTGGACATGCGCACTGAGGGTTTCGTACAAACTTATCTATATACATATAATTCCCAAATGGAGTCTCGAGGATTTTTACGAATCGCATTTTTTTTAGCAACGTAATAACGTTTTTACTTTAAGCCAAATTTCAGGATTCTGGGTCAACGGGAAGTACCCTATGATTTTTGATTCTCTTGAGAGTTTCGAAATACACGTTTTTTGCGATATAAATGGCCGTATCTTTTTCCCATTAATTTAGAAGTTTGATTTTTTCACAGTTTTCAATTTTAACTCGATACCTCGATGGTTTTCCGAGATAAAGGGTCTTGACAGACAGATTGACAAGCGGACAACAAGGTTATCTTTGATAAGGGTTTCGTTTTTTCCTTTTGAGTTACGAAACCCTAAAAAAACTGTTCCAAAATAAAATCTATAAAACAAATGGGCAACACTGACTCAACTTAGATCCCAATTCCCATTCTGCTCACAGAGCCACATCGAATGGCCAATTTGACCAAGCTCTTAGTTCACCGAAGCGTGTCCGTACATTTTGATCTATTTGCTTGACACGCCCTCACTATTGCTCTGAGCCCTGTTCATGAATATTGCTCAAGTTAATGAGCCTAGGATATGTCCAATAATTCCTGTGCAGAAAAAAGTTGAGTACCAAAGAAAGGCACTTTTCTAAGGACGGACGAAATTGTGTGAGCCAAATGTTCTTAACGATGTGTGCAGGTTTTTTCGGGGAGATACGGGACTTTTTTGAAGTATTATGTGGTGTCTAAAGATTCACGTTACGTAATATCCCGTTCACAGAAAAGATGAAGAGATTGTTCTGGCACAAAAAGTTGGTTCTGGAAAAAGAGCTGATAGACTTCTTGGACCGAAACTGATAATCACACTTGTTTTATAAAGACGTAACTTTATATGTATAAGATAGTATTACATGTAAGCACGCCTAATTGAAAAAAGTCGCTGTATTGTAATGTGGCTATTTCACGTTTAGTCAGATTTCAATTCAACTGAAATAAAGTACACCGCATTGTAGGCGCACTTTGCGTTCGTCAAAGCGTCATAGAAGCGTGGAGCCCACATACGATATCAAAAAATGTAGGGAATAACTCAGGCTGGTTATGAAATGCTTTTATTCTCAATGGAAAACGGAATGCAATGTTAGTACCTACTCGTATTTTCAAGAGTATATTGAAATTTTCACATTTGTTAGGTAAAAAGCCCTCCATAATAATATGCGACCGTAGGCCTACAAATTGGTACTCAATAAGGAAACTCATTAAGATGCGTACCGTGTTCGAGTACCCGCGTTTGTAACATGCCTAGTAAGGCTATGAACTCATGAAGCGGTTTTCACCCGCGGTTGGGGAACACTTTTTATTTCTAAAAAAAATGAAGCAATATTAAATTTTTTTTTTAGTTTTTTGGTTTTTTTTTTTTAGTTTTGTTACTATTTTGGTGTACAATAAAGTTTATTCTATTCTAAACTCATGAGACCTAATTCTATGCGGTTACGCAACTGTTGCGGTTGCGATTATCACTTGCAAACTTGGCGAGCGATTATCGGAAGACGGGTGTTTAATTTAAGAGTTTAGCTCCAGACCTACACGGACACACATCAGAAACGAGCTGTTGCATTATATTTACTTCACAGAGTAATTAAAAAAAAAGACGTAAAATGTTTTGGGTGCATCTACTTATTCGCCAGCCACTGCGGCACAAGCACAAAATAAATAGGTACAGAAGACAATCTCATGTATGCACTTTACTTGAGCACGCCTTAATTATGGTGATAAGTCCCCTCTTTGAGGCGTGGTTGGAAAGACCTCACGACGTCCTCACTTTCCGGTTGTCGCAGGTTAACGTTGAATTTAACCATCTGTCCAATGAACAGTTAAAATAACTTTTTGTTGCTCAAAAATTGCACAAAAAAGTTTACATAATGCGTGCCTCAAGCGAATGCACACGCGCTCTCACTGGTCCGATCGCTCTGAGATATCGTCGATCGTATAATTATGTCCATGGTGTCTATGTGTGCGTTACTATCAAATGCAGAGCGTGCGGGCGCAACCTGCCAGCGGTCACCCGCACCGCTTCTCGCGCGATTCTACTAGTTGCCCACCGATGCAGTGGGATCCGCAAAAAATCGCGCACACAATGGTAGTAAAACGCGTCGTGACATGTATTTTTATTTTTTACATAATATATAACTGCATTCTACAAAAGCTGCGGGCCCGCAACCGCAGCGGGTGCGGGTGATAACCACTTCATGAGTTCTTGCCTAAGGCTTTGCTGCCGAAGTTCCGAACGATTACCTTGTTATTAGACGGTAGTCCTACTATTTATTGTTACAAAGTTCGTAGGAGTTTAGTGAACTTTGAATAGGCTAAGGAGCCCCTCAGCCCATTCAAAGTTCAGTTACTTACTAGCAAAATATAGCCATATTTTCCTGGTAACTATGAAAAAGTCAACCTACAGAAATTAGCACGGTTCCTCAAAGGGTATTTGGTATTTAATGGCAGGGTTAGCTCGACTGGCTGCTGCGATGGGTGTCACGGGTTCAATTTCCGCACAGAACAAATTTTTGTAGCCAACAGACTGTATACTTATTTTGGGTCTAAGTGTCTTTAATTTATCTCTATGTGAATTTAAATGTTTACGAATGCATTCATAAATACAAGAGTAATTCCTAAATGAGAAGGATGTGGGAAGAAGTCTTTTTTTAACCGACTTCAAAAAGGAGTTACTATGTTCGGCTTAATGAATGTTTATATATATATATATATGTTCACCGATTTCCCGGTCAATTTTGGACCGATTTTGAAATTATTATTTTTTTGATTGACTGATTATGCTTGCGAGTTGGTCCCATAGAAATATTGTAATGATCTGATTATAATCTTCGAAAATATGGAACAGAACTCCTCATAGGATCACAGCAGAACCGTTATTGTCAACAAGTAAAATTGCATTATTTATACGTATAGTCGATGACTGACTGAAAGAAGAGGGGGAATATATCGAACTGATCTGATTATGAAGCTTGAAGTTAGGCACTGGAACTTTGTAATAAATTAATGTAATCTAACCGTGTTTGGGATTATTAGAATTGTCATGAGATGCACTCTGAAGGTATTTAAGTTTGGCTGAGGGGTACTTTTTAGTGGAGGCACCATAACTAAAAAGTGTGAAATAAAAAAAAAATACAACCGACTTATTATGTACTTTTGTTACTTATGTAAAAAAAAACACTAAAAACTGCAAAATAACTTTAATTTCGGAAGTCGGTGTTAAATGACGAAGAGACAGAACTATTATAGAAACACGGATTTCTGAAATTAAAGTTATTTTGCACTTTTCAGTGTTTTTTTTACATTGAAGTCGGCTGTATTTTTTTATTTGTGAATTTTTTTTTAAAAAAAAAGCTAGGTTCATTAAGACTAGAGGTGTACTAGAAATTTCTATAGACGAAAACCTTACCTATTATATATCGGTAAGTCCCCTCTTTGAGGCGTGGTTGGAAAGACCTCACGGCGTCCTCACATTCCGCATGACGCAGGTTCTCACCGGACACGGTAAGTTCGGGAAGTTCCTGCACCGGATTCGTGCGGAAACGACGCCCGGGTGTCGCCACTGTGTGGCCCACCCGGAGGACACGGTAGAGCACACGGTGGAGGTGTGCCCCGCTTGGGCAGAGCAACGCCGTGTTCTCGTGGGGGCAATCGGCGGCGGCGATCTCTCGCGCCGGGCCTTGGTTCAGGCCATGCTCCGGAGCGAGGAGGAGTGGCAGGCGGTCGCCTCCTTCTGCGAATCAGTAATGCTAGCTAAGGAGGCGGCCGATCGCGTGAGGCAACGGTCCTTACGCTCCAACCGCCGCCGGGATTCCGATCCCGATTTCCGGCCACCGTAGGCGCGGGCTTGTAGACGGCGAGCAATGGGTGGCTCGCCGTCTGACCGTCCGGTAACCGTCCGGACCGAGCCCAAGTCGTCGACGGCGCGTATTGTTCCACGCGCGCCTCAAGGAGATGTCAGCAAATCGTAGGGGCCCAGCAGGGTCGAAGCCTACTGGGGCCACGGGTAGTGTGAAAGCGGAACCCGGGGCCCTGGGACGAAGGCAACGAAGGAACAGGAGTGGGTTTTTAGTCAGTAAGAGTCTGACACTATCTCCCGCTCCGCCCAAGAGCGGGGATGTCATTAGGATGATTTTCCCACCCAATAAAAAAAAGAACCTATTATATATATATTTTTCTATTATATGTGTGTCCATGATTTTTTAAATAAATAAATAAACAGTGTACTCAGCACACTTAACACAATATTGGTTGCTGTTGATTAATCCGAAGATTGATTAATCACAATCACTTTTGAAAATCAAGCTGTTGAATAACGCCAAATTTTCCAGACTTTTTCATTTCCAACACACCTGCAATAGAATCATTTACACTTCATTTCCTTTTCATACTAATTGTGCCATTTATTTCACTCCCTGTGCAAATGAAATCGTTGAAACAGAAAAATAAGTACACGACGTTTCTTTTTGTTTCACACTTAGAATTATTCTGGGTTAACGAGGGGAGGGAATTAAAAGTATTTCTTCTTTTGTTATTATTACAAAAGGAAGTTTAATTTACTAGTATGCAACAGTTTTTAATTGGAGAAATATGTGTTTGACTTTTTTTTTGGTGGAAAAGTCATCCAATGACATCCCCCGCTCTTGGACGGAGCGAAAGGGTGTGTAAGACTTTTACTGACTAAAAACCCACTCCAGTTCCTTCTTTGCCTTCATCCTAGGGTTTCACTTTCACACTGCCCGTGGCCCTAGTAGGCTTCGACCCTGCTGGGCCTCTACGGTTTGCTGACATCTCCTTGAGGCGCGAGTGGAACAGTACGCGCCGTCAACGACTTGGGGTCGGTCCGGACGGTTACCGGAAGGTCGGACGGCGAGCTACCCATTGGTCGCCGTCCGCAAGCTCGCGCCTACCTTGGCCAGAAATCAGGGTCGGGATCCCAGCGGTTGGGGCGCGGGAGACGCATCGCGCGTGAGCAAATGCCGACTAAATTATTGATAAAGTTTCAAAGAGATTGCTGCTACCGATGTAGAAAACCGAGTATTTTTTTCTAACAAATTCAGAAACTCTACTTTCAAAGTTATTGTCTATATTTACGTTTACCTACGACAGTCGGTAACTTTGAGGAAGAGGTCAATCGTCGAATCTGATTCGGCTGGGCAGCGTTCGGAAAGCTGCGCATTATTTTCTTGCCCGGTATATCACAGTATCTCAAGACAAAACTCTATGACCAGTGCATCTCTATGATCAGTGATGACATGTGGCTATGAAACGTGGTCGCTCATACTAGAGCTCATTAGAAGTTACTCAGAGAGCAAGGTAGAGTTGCAGCTGGATAGACAAAACGCCGACGATAACATATGTGATAAAAAGGCATTCAAATCAATTCATTATCTTCTTTTTATTTTCAAATTGTTAAAATAACCCGAAAAAACGCCAAACTAAAGTGGCAGTGGACGGGGCACATGGCTCACAGAACAGATGATCGATGGAGCCGAAAGGTTCTGGAGTTGCGATTGCGAACTAGAAGATGTGGCGTTGGTAGACCTCCCACAAGTTGGACCGATGATCTAGTTAGGGTCACGGGAATCCAATGTATGCGAGACGCACAGGACTATTCGTTATGGCGACACTTGTGAGAGTCATATGTCCATCAGTGGACGTCTTTCGGCTGTAATGAAGACATTAGAAATATTACAATATTTCTAATGTCTTCATTACAGCCCATTCCCTCGCATTTTTTTGGTGTATATTATCATCACATAACTTCTCCCATTCTGGATGAAGCGAGAGGGAGTGTCAGATTTTTACTGTCTGAAACCTACTCATGTTCCTTCAGTTGCCTTTTACGTTCCAGGGCCGTGATTCTTTCAAACAAATCCTGCAGGTTTTACATTTGACTTACGCAAGTATAAGTTTAATAGGTTCAACACGTCGTCCAAACTTCAGTCACAGATGGATGCTGTTTGCAACTTTTGATGTGCCTTGTAGAATAAATTGGGTTAATATAACAAATAGCTAAACAGAAATTAGTAGCCTGAACAGGACACAAGTTCTACGCACAAGCACGATGCAACTAAGAGGTTATCTATCGATTTGCTGATCTTGAACAGGACACAAGTTCTACGCACAAGCACGACGCAGCTAAGAGGTTATCTATCGATTTGCTGATCTTGAACAGGACACAAGTTCTACGCACAAGCACGACGCAGCTAAGAGGTTATCTATCGATTTGCTGATCTTGAACAGGACACAAGTTCTACGCACAAGCACGACGCAGCTAAGAGGTTATCTATCGATTTGCTGATCTTGAATAGGACACAAGTTCTACGCACAAGCACGACGCAGCTAAGAGGTTATCTATCGATTTGCTGATCTTGAACAGGACACAAGTTCTACGCACAAGCACGACGCAACTAAGAGGCTTCTAACGATCAAACCAATTCAGTAAATCAGCACAAGTCATCGCCGCTAGTCACTCGAGGTCAGCGTTTGCCATTTTTCGCGCATTTTGCAGCTGTGGGCTATGGGCGTGTTTCAAATGTATTTTAATGGCTCGTTTTATGCAAGCTTGCAATGTTTTTATTTAACCACATGTTTCAAACGACGTTTTTTACTTTGGTAAAAAGTGTGTTGAAAAATCTATGTAACTGTAATTTTGTTTTTTTTACGAAAAGCCAGCTTTTCGACAGAATAACGTCTGCCGGGATCATGGGACACGGAGTCATATCTATATTAAGAGTATAATAACTCTTTTTGAGAATATTTATCACTCATGTAAAGTCACTTTATTTGGAACCCTAGTTTTGTCAAACCCTTCAGGTCAATTAAATCAATCGTAAAAGCGGACGTGATCGTGTTTACACATCCAATTTTATCAATGTAACTTCTAAGTTGTGTCGAACTGTACGCACTTCGTTTGTGCTTAAAGTTAGGCCTGTTTACTTATTTACCCAACCGGCTTACTTCACTAACTCTCTGGAGTATTAATTAACTATTAATTAAAAGCCGACAGCTTAATTGAATGCAAATATCATTTGGTATCGCTGGGGATATAACATATACATAGGTATAGCTTAGAAATGGTTACGTTTAACTAACAAAATATAGAAGTATATATATTTTAACGTATTTTGTATGAAAAGCACAGTTAATATCCTCGTGGAGCCCGGCAAGGACCGAGTCCAGTTGTCGATGGCTTAGTGTTCCAGATGTACCTCAACGGAGCAAAACCGTAAAGGTTCAGAAGGGTCATGGGGAATACCTGAAAGGGAAACCCTTTTTTCTAGAACGCAAAGAGCAACCGAAGGTATATAGGTGGGTTTTATTAAGTAAAAATCTGACACACCCTCTCGCTCCACCCTAGAGTGGGAGGAGAGCCTCTCTCCTGAACATGAGTTGCCATGGCCTACCTAGAAAATTCTAAACAGACTCCGCACCCAAGTTGGGTGCAGCAAAGACAATCTCCACAGGTCGTTCCGATCTTCAGTGTTTGTGCGGCGTCTCTCCGCAAACCATGTCCCACGTTCGATCCTGCATCACGTGTTCACGTAGGGGCCTAATGACAGTATCAGCGGACGGCATTGTCGTGGCCTAATACTGGGCCAGGCAAGGAATTTAACTAGTTTTGTAATCAATACGCTAAGAAGAAGAGCGGGAGAAGCCATTAGATCATTTCCCACCTCCCAAAAAACAGCACGATCAATCTCCAAAGAAAATGTGAGACTGTAGACTCCGCGAATTCTTAGGTTACTTTTTATTACGACTCACTTTCTATTATGATTATTTTTATTGTACTTTTTAGTACGATATTGACCGGTCTACAATGTCCTTACTTAATATCTACTTAAACTGTAATATGGCAATTTTGTAAGAACAACAATTTATTTTAAAGAGTAACCATGGAGTTTCTTGCTGGTTCTTCTTGATAGAAAACGACCAATTTGAAACTGTGCACTAGTTTCTGACGTTTTATAAGTGCCCATGTAGGCCTTTTTTTTTCGGTGGTTAAATCATCTTATGACAAATCTCGCTCTTGGGCGGAGCGGGAGATAGTGTTAGACTTTTACTGACAAAAAACCCACTCCTGTTCCTTCTTTGCCTTCATCCCGGGGCCCCAGGCTTCGCTTTCACACTACCCGTGGCCCCAGTAGGCTTCGACCCTACTGGGCCCTTACAGTTGCTGACATCTCCTTGAGGCGCGCGTGGAACAGCACGCGCCGTCGACGACTTGGGCTTGGTCCGGACGGTCACCGGACGGTCGGACGGCGAGCCACCCGTTACTCGCCGTCCGCAAGCCCGCGCTACGGTGAGATCACTGCCGCCGATCGCCCCCACGAGGACACAGCGGTGCGCCCATGTAGGCCAATGTGAAATAAAAAACTTTTAACCTTGAAAAAAAATCATGATTTTGAAAATCTGATCTCTACTCCATCAACACCAGATCACCATTTAGCCGGTTATTCATCAAGTCAAACACCAAAATTTCCACTGAACTCACCCATAGAGCATGTTATCATTCCCACTGAAATCTAAAGCACTTGTAATCTTCACAGGAGATAAAAATTAATACCGTTTGATACCACACTATATCTGGTACAAAAATTACTTACTAAAAAGGTATTGCGATTGCCAATCTCTGACATCACTGGTTTTTTTGCAATAAACGTAATATTTATTGGGTATTCATTTTATTGTAACAATGGATAAAGTGCACATTAATGCAATAAAGAAAATAGCTGATGATTTTGTTAGTAATCTGTTTCAAATTGCGTTCTGAAAAACATTAATTGAGGGTTAACCAAGGTTACGGACGCGTCTCGCATCCATCAAATTCCCGTTTAGAGGTAGGCGGAACAGAGAGTAAAGTCCCGCAAACCTCCGTTGAAAAGGGAGGATCTTCCGACCAGACGGGTGTTATGTCTGGTAGGCAGTTGCCCGATAGATGATTTCGGGCTGTTCTATAGGTTCTAATCGCGCGGAGAACTTTGATTGCACGATGCAGGATTAGTTCTTATGTGACGCCATAGATGTCGCTACACCCGCGACCATCACCAGGTCACCGGTCCACCATGTAGGAGGCCTTTTCCAACGCTGCGTCTTCCGGTACACAGTCGTCAATCCAGAACCTTTCAGCTCCAATGACCATCTGTTTTACGAGCAATGTGTCTTGCCTGCTCTCACTTAACTTTAGCGATTCTTCGGCCTATGTCAGTAACCTTGGTTCTCCTGCGGATAACTTCATCCATGATGCGATTAGGAGTATATCTCTTTCTATTGCCCTTTAGCGGATTGTGCGTATCATCATCATTTCAGCCGATAGACGTCCACTGCTGGACATAGGCCTCCCCCAAATGTCACCACAAAGAATGGTCCTGTACGTCCCGCAACCTTCACCAGGTCATCGGTCCAACTTTTTGTAAGGCCCCCGCCTTCCAACACTGTGTCTTCCGGTACGCGGTCACCAATCCAGAACCTTTCTCTCTTCTTTCCTTTTGCCCCAACGGCCATCCGTTCTGCGAGCAATGTGGCCTGCCCATTGCACCTTAAGTTTGGCGATTTTGCGAATAGATTTAATAAAATTAAATAGACATTATTTAAACCACATGTTTGTATGTAATCCGGGAAAACTCTTTTAATCTCCTACTTATCTTAATATGACGAAACTACTGAAAATGATGGTGATAACAGTAAAATTTTACAGCACTTGTGATAAATAGAAAGACACAATTGTAATAAATATTAGCGCTATTAAAATAATAATCTTAATAAATATTAGAGCTATTAAAATAATAATCTTAATGCTTTATCTACTTTATAACTTGTATGATATCTGTGAGTCACTTTTTCCTAGCTATAACACTACGCGGATTTAATTTGATAGCACAAAAAAGATTTCCTTAAAGTATTACTGGCCTCTGGCTCTCTGGCCTCTTTAAATTATTGACTGGCCTACTGCCTTCTGTGTCTGGGTGTATAGCATAGCATAGTCGGCCCTATAATGTTCCCACTGTTGGAATTCAGGCCTCCTCTCTAGGAGAAGGGATAGGCCGTAATCCACCACGCGGGCCCAGTGCGGGTTGATGGATGTCACATGTCTTCGAATTTTTGGTTCTAGGACATGCCGGTTTTCTCACAATGTTTTCCTTCACCGTTTTGAGAGCAGTGGTGATGAAATAAATTACACAAAGTAATGCGACTGGCTGGGTTTTAACCCGCAACCTACAACTTGTAAGTCGGGGCCGTTACCACTCGGCCACTACTGCTCTGGGTGTAATTTATCTATAATATATACATAACACAAGTTCTGCTCAGCTTTGTGAGATAGTTAAACAAAAATTACAGTTTTCATAAATAGATTGCTTCATTAACCGGTTAGATAGATTGGCCAAAACCTAACCGAGTTGCTAGCCTGTCGGTTTTCTATCGTTTACATTTCGGGGAGTGTGCTTTGGAATTGCACAATTCATTTCTGCCTAGTTCGTTCCATCATTGGACCACTAGACGAACGGCGTTGTGCTACCGGTTCATCGTGGACTTCTCATCCATACGTACAAACTTACGTACGTTGTGAGAATACATTCATTGTGCGTACAGCTAAGGAGTGGAATTCCCTGTGTCTGTATTTCCTGATAGCTACAAGCTAGCGGTCTTTAATTCAAGATTGAATAGTTTACTTCTAGTCAAGCTCGCTCCATAATCACTTAACTCAATGAGAGATGAGTATGTTTTAGACAATCAAAACTTTGCTTCGAATAAAATTTCAAAATTCCTTTTTTTCAAATAAACAAACTGTGTACCTACTATTACTGAGACGCAGTGTTGGAAGGCCTCCTACTAGGTGGACCGATGGCCTGGTAAGGGTCACGGCAATCCGATGGATGTGAAACGCACAAGGCCGTTCATTGTGGCGAGGCCGTTCACTTAGGGAAGGCCTATGTGCAACAGTGGACGTCTTTCGGCTGAAATTATGATAATGATGAACCTTTTTGTATCTATTTCTTTTTAGCGTAAAGGTGTTTTTAATATCATGCGGTTTTGTCACGTATGCGGGATTGCCCCGCACGCATAACCCCCGCAAATGTCCATCTCATACAAGTATTTATGTGTAGAATACGCACGCATGACACGTTTTTTTGCATTTGGAATTTTCTGCATGCGTGATGGCAATCCCGCACGCGTGATGGCAATCCGCATGATATTAAAAACACCTTTATAGCACAAGCTGGGTATCAGATATTCTAAATTAAACGCCAACTGTTCATACAAAATCAGGTATGAATAAATTGGTAGTTTCAACTGTTTCCATACATACTGCACTTTAGGTGGACTGCTAACGAGAAATGAATTACTAATACTCTGGTTAGACCCTACTAACAGAGTTTAATGAGTTCAAACTATGTGTTCACCACAATAGAGTTCTAATTTCAATGTTAACTACTTTTAGTTGTTTGGTGTTAAGATGGGTCACTAGTTTCCTTCCCGAATGTGTCGTTAGAACATGTCCTGTTGTTTGATTTGCTTACTTTTAAGTATTTTCATTGACAGTTTTGAATTGTGAGCAGTAGTGGCCGAGTGGTAACGGCCTCGACTTACGAGTTGTTGGTCGCGGGTTCAAACTCAGCCAGGTGCATTACTTTGTGTAATTTATTTCGTCAACACTGCTCATCGTTGAGGAAACCGGCGTGTCCTAGAACCAAAAATTCTAAAAAATGTGACATTCATCAACCCGCACTGGGCCCGCGTTGTGGATTACGGCCCATTCCCTCTCCTAGGGAGAAGGCCTAAGTCCCAGCAGTGGGAACGAGAAAGGCTGATTATGCTTTTTTATTGACAGTTTTATCATAGAGTTCCCTTTTTTTAAGTTGGGTATTCATCTTATGATTTCTCTTCCTCTTTAGAGCGGAGCGAAAGGGCGTGCCAGACGTTCAAGGACCACGGGTTTCCTTAGGATAGTTACACTTTCACGTGGGAAAAGACACTGACAGAAGCTTGTCATTTAAAATGCTTACCATATTCGAGTTACCTGCGTACCTTTTCTTCTTTTTTGTCAAATCCATCCAAAGGTGGTCTGCAAAAATCGCTTTTACCGATAAGACCGCCCATTGTCACACCCTATTAATTTTTAGCTCTTGCTGTTATCTTTTATGGAGTACAATAAAGAGTATATATAAATATTACTATTCCTACTTATTTTTGACAGCAAGCTATCAAGTCACACCGTTAACCCAACCTTTCGCACAAAGTTTTTTGAACACATTAATTGTGCGTACAGAGAAGGAGTGGAAATCCCTGCCGGAGTTTGTATTTCCAAATAGCTACAACCTAGGGGCCTTTATGTTTGGGTGCCACCACTGTGTGGGCAGCCCGGAGGACATGGTGGAGCATACGGTAGAGGTGAACCCCGCCTGGGCAGAGCACCGCCGTGTCCTCGTAGGGGCGATCGGCGGCAGTGATTTCTCGCGCCGGGCCTTGGTACAGGCCATGGTCCGGAGCGAGGAGGAATGGCAGGCGGTCGCCTCCTCCGCGAGAGAACGGCCCTCACGCCCCAGCCGGATCTCGATCGCGATTTCCAGCCGCCGTAGGCGCTGGCTTGCGGACAGCGAGCAATGGGTAGCTCGCCGTCCGACCGTCCAGTAACCGACCGAACCGAGCCCAAAATGTCGACAGCGGGTAGTGTTCCACGCGCGTCTCAAGGAGATGTCAGCAAAACCGTAAGGTCCCAGCAGGGTCGAAGCCTACTGAGGCCATGGGTGATACGAAAGAGAACCCCGGGGCCCTGGAACGAAGGCAAAGAAGGAACAGAAGTGGGTTTTTAGTCAGTAAAATTCTGACACTATCTCACGATCCGCCAAAAAGCGGGATTTGTCATTGTATGATTTTCCCACCTAAAAAGAAACAGGGCCGATGCCCACTAGGACCGCGGGGAATTTCTGAAAAGGAAACCCGTAGTCCTAGACCACAAAGGAAAACTGAAGGACACTAGTGTGAACGTCATTGGATAGTTTACCCACCAAAAAAAAATGGCCTTTAAGTCAAGAGTGAATAGGTTAGTTCTAGTCAAGCGTGCTCCATTGTTGACCACATCGTCGCTTTCCATCAGGTGAGGTAGTTGTCAAGTGCGAACGTATCAATAATTAAAAAGTAAATTTAAATACACAGACTGTACGTACTGTCTGTTGACTGGGCTATTGGTTGTATGGAGATCGTGGGTTCGATTCCCATCCATGACAAATGTTTGTATGATGAGCACGATAATTTGTTCAGTGTCTGGATGCAATTTATCTATAATATATATGTATTTATAAATATCAACACGACACAAGCTCTGCTTAGTTTGGGACTAGATAGCGTTGTGTGGAAGTAGTGGAATATTATATTATACTGTACAGTCTGAGTATATAGATTTACTTTTGAAAGCCAAATCAGGTAGTCAAACGTATGGTATCTACTATTACCATTATCAGTGTTTTATTGGTAGATAAGCTATGCTTAGCTTCTATAGTAAGTTATCTGTCACTATATCTACGTCATTCAACATGTCATACATTAACAGAAAAACGTTTCAAGTGTCGTTGATAACTGAATTTCAGTTGTGTGTATTTTAGTCGTTAAAATATTTCAAACACTAATATCTTCTACTAGACTTTCGTATCGTCTCTGTTAGTTTATGAACAAATACATATAATTTATATATATGTATATTATAAATTTATAACTAATGTGGCAGTAGGCAGGGCATAATGCACAAAGGTTCTAAAGTGGCGACCGGGCATCAGAAAACGTAGCGTTGGAAGGCGACAAGGTGGACTGACGACCTGATGAGTCGCGGGAATGCGGTGGATGCGGGACGCACAGGATGAGTCGTTATGGCGAAGCTTGGGTGAGGCCTATGTCCAACAGTGGTCGTCTTTCGGCTGAAATGATGATGATGATGAAGTTTACAACTTAATTTATTCACTAACTAGGCATATTTATAACCTGACTAAATATATAATTAAATTAAAAAAATTAATAGGCGTCGAAGAAACTCCTCTACATTGCTAGTATAAATGTTAACAAAATCAAATCTTTAAAAAAAAAATTAGAGTAAATTTCGTGGAGTTTCTTCTAGGTTGTTTTCAATATAAATCAACCAATTGGAACTTTGCGCTAGTTTCTGTCTTAAGTGGCCTTGTAAAAAAGTTTTGAGTTTGAATTTGAAATTTGAATTTAGAAGTTGGAACAGCGAAGAAACAACACCAGAAATAAGACCAGTAACATCGATTCAGAAATGATAGCTTGTAGTGTTTTTTCTTGTTAGAAGACGTTGGTCATACTTTTTACTTGCTTCACTTTATATCTAAACAATTTTTAAGTTGGTTCTTTTTTTTTTGTTGGTAAAACGGTTTTTCGTAACACTTTTTAGCACATTGCTGTAATTAGTCAACTTTTTGTAGGTATAGCAAGCACACAAGAGCTAATAAAGTACCTTAGTCGTTACGTTAATATTACAATAATGGGAACTTATTATCTCAGTTCAGCATGATTTTTCCACGAATGAATACCTACTCAACATTATACTCGGGTTGAGCAATGAAAGAATATTATCCCGTCATGCTTATAAAAGGCGGATCCTTTTCAAAGAACCCTCATGAGTAGGCAGACGTGGCCCTAATTCTGCGAAGGACGATAATAGATTCATATTTGATGGCGGAAATGTCTATTGATACCTGTGTCATAAAATGGATTACTAAAGTAGGTTGGCTCCAGAGAATGACCGAATAGACGCGTTACCGTAGACACCTAGTGCAGTTAAACCAACAAAGACAGGCGCTCGGTAAACTTCGGGTTTCCGAATAAACACCGAACAAGAATATAGTGCTATTGATTAGTAATATTATTTTGTTCTGTTGTATATATTATACATAACAACAAAACAATATTTAGCTTTTTTGACTTTTTATATTTTTGAGTAAATTATGAAGTGTCAAAGTTCATGCAAAATAGCAGATTTCCAGAGGTTTACTGGATTAGTTTTACAAATATTTATAAATTGGTTTCCATAGAAGCCTAAATAATATCCACAAGATACTGTGTTTCCAAAATATCTAATAAAAATATGCAATAACATCATCACCCCATCTTCTTCTTTTCGATACGATGGTAAACTCGTCAAACTGTTTGGGCCCAATAGGTGGCTACATTAATAGCAGCATCGGTAGCACTCATTAAATCCACCAAAGTGCAGGTATACGAACATTTGGGGCATTCCAACATGATAATCCCGTAAGAGCGGTTGTATGAAAAACAGTGAAAATGTATGTCAAGTTGCATCTCCTTAAAGGACTCAGTAAAGAAGAAGGATCAGATCAAAAAATCCTTATCCATAATATATTGTCAACAGCACTATTGGTCATACCATAATTGTTGTTCTTGTCAGCCGAATAAAATTTTATTGATATAAAATATAAAATTTTAAAAGATTTTCTCTTAAAAATAGGATTCTGAGTCTACTACTGCTTACCACCTACCATCAAGCGTTTTGTGTGTGTTTTTTTTTCTCAACGTTAACCCTTGTCATGCGTCCCAAAAGTTATAAAAAGGTATTTAGAATGAAAAAGATATATATTTTTACAATTCTATAAATATGTTACTTTTCTAGGAGGACAAAAAATTATGATTTCCTTTTTTTAGCATTTTGCGGGATAGCTTATGTAAGGGAAAAAATCGTCGGAAAAGTAGAAACCACTTGCTATCAAAAGGAATCATATAGCTCTCTTGGGATAGTCGAAAATCTGAGACCTTTGTGAGAAAACAAAGGATCGGATCTTAGATTGTGTGATCCCACTAAGACTGCAGACGTTGTCAAGTCAATATAGATCTTGTCATATTCTGTGCTACATTTCCTTTATTTTCCCTAGTCATATTTCTTTTTATTAAGTAAAATGGCATTGTTGTATCAGCCTTTGTGTGAGAGGCCAGATAAAAGATTTAGAATATTAATATCGAAAAACTTCGTTCGTATTTAAGACTGCCATTGTCATCCTAGAAAAAGCAATATTGTAAAATTAAATTACATTATATTTTGTGTCGCTATATTTATTTTTATAGATCAAAAATTTTAGGGGTGGGGGAAAATGAGTTTGAAGAGAAAGTATTAATATTTCTATTAGTATTTATATTATTGGAGTGGTGATGGCCGAGTGGTAACGGCCCCGACTTACCAAGTTGTAGGTCTCGGGTTCAAACCAGGGACCATTTTGGTTACCCATTGAAGGGGTTTTCGACAGGGTTTTTCTAAGCAGTTAATGAAAAACCCATAAGATATAGGTAACCCTTTTGAATGGCTTAAAGGACCATTTTGGTTATTTATAGAAAGGGTTTTCGATAGGGTTTTTCTAAGCAGTTAATCTAAAACCCATACGATGTAGGTAACCTTTTAAATGGCTTAATGGACCATTTTGGTTTAAACAAAAACCCATACGATATGGGTAACACTTTTGAACGGCTTAAATTAAGTCGTTGAAAAGGGTTCCTTACGTTTTCAACTCTTTTGAAAACGATAACAGCGTAACATTCCAATTCGGAGGAATGTAATATGATCTCTCGATGGTAGGCATACGTTGCAAAATGGCATAGCAAGCGTTAAGCATCAGCGGCGGCGCGGCGGCGGCGCCTTTGTGGTTACTTTCCGAGAGCCTTGCAAACAGGGATCTATGATCAATAATGCATGTATTATAAAGTTCTTTTTAGCATTGCTGGCCGAATATCGAAATGACTTATTATTGTGATTTTTTCATGTCTGTACTTGTTTACTATTTTATTGTCATTTTTGTTGTTTGAGTTTTTGCTTCTGCGATTTTATTTTTATTATTTTGAACAATTAATATTGAAAACTGCCAAAAATGAAACGAGACGCTTTAAATCGCTATTATTTATATGATGCATGACATCTAATAATACAAGTAAATGTACTTTATGTAGAAATTTCTTAAAAGTCAGGTTATGTTCTAATACCGCAGTTAAGTTAAAGGAACAGTTGGAAAACTGCCTACAAACGGTCGAAACGGCGCACTCACACAAACATACGCATCTACGAGACCCCGAAGTATCACTCGCAGTGCTGTCAGTAACGCGTGTCGCGTCAAGACGAGCAGTCACGTTTATTAACGTTTGCGCGATCTTTACAAAAATGCCCCGAGCGTATTGCGTAGAATACGGCTGCTTGAACTTAGCTTCTTCAAAACCGGAGCTATCGTTTTTTAACCGACTTCTAAAAAAAGAGGAGGTTCTCAATTCGGATGTTTGATTTGAAAAATTCTTTTTTTGTTAGAAAGGGTATACTTCCCAAATGGTCCCATAGTCACCAAATCAGGATTTGATGATGGAATCTTGGCGAAATCGAGGGAATTCCTCAAATATTATAGGCAACTGCATAGTGATTATGATATTTTCATCGAGAACTTAAGCATTTACAGTCAAAAAGTAATATTTGATGAAGTGGAACTGATGAAGAACATCAGAAATGATCAACGGAACTTCATACTCGCATAGATATCACAATGAAGATAGTTAAACGACTATGATAATACAAATAAATTAATGGTTCTGAATAGTTCCGTTATAAATAGTATCATCAAATTGATCTGATGATGATGATGGAGTCAGAAAGTAGGCACTGGAACTCCGTCATTAATCAATGTAACCTAGCCGTGTTTGGGCTTATTAGTATTGTCATGAAATGCACTTTGGCTATAAGGAACAATCGAAGTGATCTGATGATGGAGCCGGAAGGTGGAAGGTAGACACAGGAACTTCATAATAAAACAATGTAACCTAGTAGTGTTTGGATTAATTTGAATTGTCATGAGAAATAGGCACTCTGTTTATAAATGTATCCCAACTAAAAAGTGTGAAATAAAAAACTTTTTACAAAAAAAAGATAACCGACTTCACTAAAAAAAAAGACTAAAAGGATCAAAATAACTTTAATTTCGGAAGTCGGTGTTAAATAAGATACAAATAATACCGAGAAACACCGACTTCCGAAATTAAAGTTATTTTGATCCTTTTAGTCTTTTTTTTAGTGAAGTCGGTTATCTTTTTTTTGTAAAAAGTTTTTTTCAAACTTCCTGCTGACTGTGTAAGAATGATTTATTATTATAATATTGTATCGAATAAAATTACGAGTCCGTGTGATCGATCACAATAAATTCGTAAACTTAAATCTACTTTTTTTTTACTACTAAGGGGCCTATTACACCACTCGATATTAAGAAAGTCTAAGTCGATGTCGCGTAGTGTAATAAGGGTCAGACTGTCTTACTCGGAACAAAAAATAAGAGACTCTCAGTATCGTGTGCTGATAACGCATAGTGTAATAAGTCCTTTACATTTGTTTACTTTTTTTTACTTTAACTCTTTCATCATGGGTGTCGTCGTTTTCATGGTTTTCGAGGGTTTTAAATCCGATAGTGATGTCAAAATGGAAATCCAAGATGGCGGCTGCAACAAATTATCAATTTTTTCAATATGGGTGTCGTTTTCATGGTTTTCGAGGGTGTTAAATCCGATAGTGGTGTCAAAATGGAAATCCAAAATGGCGGCTGCAACAAATTATCAACTTTTTCAATATGGGTGTCGTTTTCATGGTTTTCGAGGGTGTTAAATCCGATAGTGGTGTCAAAATGGAAATCCAAAATGGCTGCTGCAAAAAATTATCAACTTTTTCGTCATGGGTGTCGTTTTCGCGGTTTTCGAGAGTGTTGAAACCGATAGTGCTGTCAAAATGTATATCCAAGATGGCGGATGCAACAAATTATCAACTTTTTCATTATGGGTGTCGTTTTCATGATTTTCGAGGGTGTTAAATCCGATAGTGGTATCAAAATGGAAATCCAAAATGGCGGCTGCAAAAAATTATCAACTTTTTCGTCATGGGTGTCGTTTTCGCGGTTTTCGAGAGTGTTGAAACCGATAGTGCTGTCAAAATGTATATCCAAGATGGCGGATGCAACAAATTATCAATTTCTTCATCATGGGTGTCGTTTTCATGATTTTCGAGGGTGTTAAATCCGATAGTGATGTCAAAATGGGAATCCAAGATGGCGGCTGCAAAAAATTATCAACTTTTTCGCCATGGGTGTCGTTTTCGCGGTTTTCGAGAGTGTTAAAAAGGAGTTAACAATAAAACAGTATAATATTTCAGTTTTTTTGAAGTAACCAAACTTCAAAAAAACTGAAATACTTCTGAATTTGCTTTTATGGCGGGCTGTGATATGTTCGTCTTTTGCTCAGGTTAACTGATGTCATAAGATTACGTATTTAAATTTTATTTGTAAATTAGTTATTTCTGTTCGATTGAATGATCACTACAAAACACATTTTTTTTTCATAAAAATAAACAATATCAAAAACATTAAGTAACAGTGACAACCCTATTGCTTTAATGGAGTGTAGGTATTTATTTTATCAACTAGGCTTAGTTTCTATACTGTTCCATATTTATACTGTGCTAATACTTAGTTATCCTGACAACTTACTTAATCCCCACCGACCATGTTCCCACGTTGTCGCCGTGGTGGGGCTTGCGTGTCTCTATGACCTTGAGGGCTATGCCGGTAGAGCTACTCATGCCGGAAGGCCTCAAGCGAGAGACCAGACCAAGAGGAACACACAGGCGGAGTCCAGACGGACCGCCAAGGAGGGTGCACTGTCCAGAAGCATCGGCACCAACAGCTGTTGGTGTTTTTGGACAGTGGTTTTGAGAGAGTGGGTTCGCCTCGGGTACGCGTCTGCTTATCAGACGTGACCACGATGGCGAACGTGTTATTGGGGACCCCACCCCAATTTAAAAAAAAGGCAAAGCTGTGCTCAGCAAAGACATGGACGCGTCTCTAAAAAGATTTCTACCCCAGGAGGGTACCGCCTGCACCGCAGGCGGAGAATCCCTCCCCGAGCAGAGCTCGGGCTGCCCCTCGTATTCTGGGGGGGGGCAAAGAACGCGTCAGGTCCCAAAAGGACCTGTTACCGTCCTTCGTGGACGCAAGGAGCCAGGGTGGCTCACCCATCGGAAGCGCGGAGTCCCTGGGACCTGTTCCCAGCACGTCCGCTGCGCCGGTGGGTCCTGCAGAGGCCGGCAGGAGCTTCGGCCTCAGGGAGGTGAGCGGAGACGCGGCGTCGGACTCCGATGCCGCGTCATCGCTCTCGGAGAGGATGGAGGTGGAGGAGTCCGCCGCCAAGAACCAGTTCCTCAAACGCCCCTTGTTGGGGGATGGCCAGAGGAGGACATCATCTGACGATGAGCTGGGGGCATCGGCCCGCAAAATCTCCACCGCTGTGCGGGGTGCGGGCCGAAAGCTGGCAAAGGGGAGTAGGCCACCCCTGAAAACCGCCAGGAAGGAGCGCCACACCGGGGCACCCAGTAGTCGGGCTGGCCCTTCGGAGTCGGAGCCTCCTGGCAGCGAGCCAGAAGGCATGGAGGAGGCACTGGCCAGGTTTAGAGAGGTCGTAACGGCTGCCGTCCAAAGCGTTGCAAAGAAGAGGGAGAGGGTCTCCAAACGGAATTCCATCCCCCAGGCTACGACCTCAATTCTAGAGGCACTGGGGATGGTACTGGAGCCCCTCAAAAAGACTTTGAACCGACGGATTGGACGGCTTGAGGCAGACCTGGCCAGTCTCCGGGGCGCTGGCCCTGAGATGGCACCAAAAGGAGGACGCAGGGAGGGGCAAAGTCGGTCCCAGCCCTCGCCCCAGGTGGAGAGCGAGGTGCTGACTCTGCTGCGGCAAGAGCTGGCTGCCTTCCGGCAACAGCAGCAGGAGCAGCAGCAGCAGTTCCAGGACCGAGTCCAGCGGCAATTCGCTGTCCTGGAGGGCATTGTCCTGCGCCCCCCACTTGCGGCCTCCGGCCAGAAAAGGGCGGTCTCGTACGCTGCCGCCGCCGCGGCTGCTGCGCCCAAAGCGGGCCTTTTTGGGCAGACTGGGCGCGGAGCCGTGGCGTCGGAGCCGACGAGGACGGTCCCGGCGGCTAAGCCGCAGCAGCGGCAGGGGAAGCCTACCCCTTCCCCGAAAGGCAGAACGGTGCCTGCCGCTGAACTGGCGAGACCTCCTGCGGCGGCGGCGACTAGGCCGCGCCTGCCGCCTCCCTTGCCTGAAGAACCCTCGGCTGGCGCCGAATGGACGGTCGCCGGCGCCAGCAGGAAGGCGGGCAAGGTGGCCAGAGCGGCGAAGAAGCGCGAGCGGCGACAGCAGCGCAAGAAGCGGGCCATGGCAGCCAGGCTTCGCGCCCCAAATTCCGCAGCTGTAGTGATCACACTACAGCCAGCTGCGGAAAAGAAGGGCGTGAGCTATGACAAGGTCATGGCGAAGGCGAAGCAGGCGGTGGTGGATCACCTCGACGAGTTCGGAGCCTCTGAGGGCTTCCGAATGAGGCGCACCGCAACCGGGGCCCGAATATTGGAGGTCCCTGGTGCGGACAGCGGCCCTGCCGCGGACGCCCTGGCCGCAAGGATCAGGGCGTCCCTGGACGTCGAGGAGGTCCGAGTATCCAGGCCCACAAAGTGCATAGACATGCGCATCATGGGCCTGGATGACTCTGTTAGGGTGGAAGAGGTGGTGGCCGCCGTCGTCAGGGCGGGAGGATGCCAGGCCGACCAAGTGCGGGCGGGCACCATCCGTGCTGACAGCACGGGCATGCGGGCCGTTACGGTCAGCTGCCCCGTGTCGGCGGCTAAAGCCATCACGGCCGAAGGCCGAAGGCTCTTGGTGGGCTGGGTCTCCGCGCAGGTAAAACTGCTGGAGCCCAGACCTCTGCGGTGCTACCGCTGCCACGTGGGGCACCACGTGGGGGCCCACTGCGCCGCGGAGGTGGACCGCAGTGACCGCTGCTACCAGTGCGGTCAGTCTGGTCACAAGGCCGTCGAATGCCGTGCAACGCCGCACTGCTACGCATGTGCGGCGGCAGGCAAGCCGGCCGACCACCGGGCTGGGGGCAGGTCCTGCGACCCCCCCGCCAAGGCCAAGGCCAAAGTTCGGAGGCCCATCCACCCGGACGCACTCACCGCTGCAGCCGCCTCCTTGGCTGCCGCCGCTGTCGCCGTCGCACCCGCCGCGGCAGGGCCCTCACGGGGGGCTCGGGAGGAGACTGTAATGGACTGTCAATAACGACCCCATTACGTCTCCTCCAGGCGAACATCAACCACTGCGCCCCCGCTCAGGATCTGTTGCTCCAGAGCATGGCGCAGTGGTCGATCAATATCGCCGTGGTCTCCGAGCCGTACAATGTCCTGCCCAGGGGAGACTGGGTGCGAGACCTGGACGGCTCGGTGACCCTAATTTCGTCGGCCGCCGCCGGTACCCCGACCCTCGAGGCCGTCACGAGGGGACGGGGTTGCGTGGCAGCACGGTTCGGGGACATTGCAGTGGTAGGCGTCTACCTGTCCCCGAGCAGATCTCTCGGCGATCTTCACATCTCCCTAATGGAGCTGAAAGCCGTCGTCGCTGGGTTTGGTTCCCTCCCCGTGGTCGTTTGCGGGGACTTCAATGCCAAGAACTTGGCTTGGGGTTCCCGGTTCACGAACCAGCGGGGTCGGATGGTGGAGGACTGGGCCCTGGAGACAGGCCTGGTCGTCCTAAACCGGGGTTCTGTCCCCACGTGTGTGCGGATGCGGGGTGACTCAGTGGTGGACATCTCGTTCGCCAGCCCCGCTCTGTCGCCGCGTGTCGTCGACTGGCGCGTTATGGAGGGGGTGGAGACGTTTTCGGACCACCGGTACATCCGGTTCGACGTCTCCGCCCAAACCTCGATTGCGCCGGTCCGACAGAACCCTTGTGGTCCGCGGTGGGCGCTGAGGCAGATGGACCGGGAGCTCCTCCTGGAAGCCGCGACGGTACAGGCCTGGGTGCAAGCACCGGACAGGCCTGTCGACATAGACGTCGAGGCAGAGTGGTTCCGGGAGGCCATGTCGCAAATTTGCGACGCGGCAATGCCCCGAGTACCTCCAGGACGTGCTCAGCGCCAGGTATACTGGTGGTCGCCGGAGATTGCGGCACTGCGCAACGCGTGCAATGCCGCGCGACGCCGGTATGCCAGATACCGCAGGCGCCGCATCCGTCCACCGGATGCGGAGGCCAGAGAGGCGGAGCTGTACGAGGGATACAGAGCGGCAAAGCGCACCCTCCGAGCGGAGATAAGGCGGGCCAAACTTGAGGCCCGCAACGTGTGGCTGGGGACTCTGAATGGGGACCCATGGGGACGCCCGTACAAGTTGGTACGGGACAAACTCCGCCCCTGGGCTCCCCCGCTGACGCAGAGTCTCCGGCCCCAGCTCGTGGAGGGTGTGGTGAGCACTCTGTTCCCCACGCGAGGGGAACACTCTCCCCCGCCCATGGCTCCGCCACCAGCGGTGTCCGACGCGGACCACGATGGCGACGACGACGACAACGCTCCAGAGGTGACCGAGGTAGAGATGAGAGTGGCGGTACGAAGGCTGAGTGCCAAAAATACCGCCCCAGGACCCGACGGCTTGCCTGGGAAGGCATGGGTCCTGGCCATGGAGGCTCTCGGGCCTCGACTAAGAGGGCTCTTCAGCGCATGCATGGAGAGGGGCCAGTTCCCACTTCGCTGGAAGACGGGGAAACTGGTCCTCATCGCGAAGCCGGGGCGCCCTGCGGACTCTCCGTCCGCGTACCGGCCCATTGTGCTGCTCGACGAGGTGGGCAAGCTCTTTGAAAGAGTAGTTGCAGACCGCCTCGTCGCACACCTAACACGGGTGGGGCCGGATCTGGCGGACGGCCAGTTCGGCTTTCGCAGGAGGCGCTCCACGGTGGACGCCATCATGTGCGTGCGAGCTCTCACGACGGGGGATGCAGTGGCCCAGGGCAGGTGTGTCGTGGCGGTGTCTTTGGACATCGCCAACGCCTTCAACTCCCTGCCTTGGAGTAGCATTGGGAGGGCACTCCGGTATCACCGGATGCCCGACTACCTCTGTCGTGTGGTCGAGGCGTACCTGTCTGACAGGTACATAACCTACCCTGGTCACCAGGGGGTGTGGGAACGTCGAGAGATGTCGTGCGGTGTTCCGCAGGGATCGGTACTAGGGCCGCCCTTGTGGAACATCGGATACGACTACGTGCTGCGCGGCGACCTCCCTGACGGGGTCAGCGTGGTCTGCTACGCAGACGACACGCTGGTCCTGGCGCAGGGAGAGTCGTACCAGGCGGCGGTCGAACTAGCGACACGCGGGGTCGCGACAGTCGTTGGCAGGATCCAGGAGCTGGGACTCGAGGTGGCATTGCACAAGTCCGAGGCCATGTGCTTTCACGGCCCTCGGAACGCGCCACCACCAGGTTCCCAGCTAACGGCGGGAGGAGTCCACATCGGCGTCGGGTCAACGATGAAGTACCTGGGACTCGTTCTCGACAGCCGATGGGATTTCGACGAGCACTTCCGACGTCTGGCTCCCAAACTAAATCGGACTGGGGCTGCCCTCGGGCGGCTCCTGCCCAACCTTGGGGGTCCAGACGCCTCCTGCCGGAGGCTCTACGCGGGGATCGTTCGGTCCATGGCCCTTTATGGCGCGCCGGTGTGGGCGCCGGGGCTGCGGAAGCAGCCGGCGGCCCGGCTGAACGCGTGCCAGAGGGTCATGGCCATACGGATGGTGCGAGGATACCGGACGATCTCCCGCGAAGCGGCGAGCCTTCTTGCTGGCCAGCGACCATGGGATCTGGAGGCAACAGTCCTTGCACTCATGCACGAACGGCGCATGGAGATGCAACGCCGGGGCGAAACTCCGCTGCCGCAACAAGTCGCGGCATGGCGGACAGAGTTCCGGCGAGTTCTCATGGTGAAATGGCGACAGCGACTGTCGCGACCCCGTGCTGGGCACGCCACAATTATGGCGGTAAGTCCCCTCTTTGAGGCGTGGTTGGAAAGACCTCACGGCGTCCTCACATTCCGCATGACGCAGGTCCTCACCGGACACGGTAAGTTCGGGAGGTTCCTGCACCGGATTCGTGCGGAAACGACGCCCGGGTGTCGCCACTGTGTGGCCCACCCGGAGGACACGGTGGAGCACACGGTGGAGGTGTGCCCCGCTTGGGCAGAGCAACGCCGTGACCTCGTGAGGGCAATCGGCGGCGGTGATCTCTCGCGCCGGGCCTTGGTTCAGGCCATGCTCCGGAGCGAGGAGGAGTGGCAGGCGGTCGCCTCTTTCTGCGAAGCAGTAATGCTAGCTAAGGAGGCGGCCGATCGCGTGAGGCAACGGTCCTTACGCTCCAACCGCCGCCGGGATTCCGATCCCGATTTCCGGCCACCGTAGGCGCGGGCTTGCAGACGGCGAGCAATGGGTGGCTCGCCGTCTGATCGTCCGGTAACCGTCCGGACCGAGCCCAAGTCGTCGACGGCGCGTTTTGTTCCACGCGCGCCTCAAGGAGATGTCAGCAAATCGTAGGGGCCCAGCAGGGTCGAAGCCTACTGGGGCCACGGGTAGTGTGAAAGCGGAACCCGGGGCCCTGGGACGAAGGCAACGAAGGAATAGGAGTGGGTTTTTAGTCAGTAAGAGTCTGACACTATCTCCCGCTCCGCCCAAGAGCGGGGATGTCATTAGGATGATTTTCCCACCCAATAAAAAAAAAAAAAAAAACAACTTACTTAATTATTTGTTATTTATTTTATTTTAGCTATATGTTAATGCCTTCACTGTAAAGCCTTACAATAGTTAGGTACTTATGTTACGTAATTTATCAATCTAAACTCAAAAGAGCAATAGGTAGGTTTTTTTTTATTTTTTCGGTGGGAAAATTATCTTATGACAAATCGCGCTCTTGGGCGGAGCGGACGATAGTGTCAGACTTTTACTGACTAAAAACCCACTCCTGTTCCTTCGTTGCCTTTCGTATCAGGGCCGAATCTTCCTTTCAGAATCCTTCAATCCAGACCCTTGGCCCCAGTAGGCTTCGACCGTACTGGTACTTACAGTTACTGACATCTCCCTGAGACGCGCGTAGAAGAGTGCGCGCCGTCGACGACTTGAGCTCGGTCCGGACGGTCACCGGACGGTCGGACGGCGGGCTACCCATTGCTTGCCGTCCGCAAGCCCGTGCCTACGGTGGCCGGTAATCGGGATCGGAATCCCGGCGGCGGTTGGGGCGTAAGGACCGTTGCTTCACGCGATCGGCCGACTCCTTTGCTAGCATTACTGCTACGCAGAAGGAGGCAACCGCCTGCCACTCCTCCTCGCTCCGGACCATGGCCTGTACTAAGGCCTGGTGTGAGAGATCGCCGCCGCCGATCGCCCCCACGAGGACACGGCGTTATTCTTCCCAAACGGGTCATACCTCCACCGTGTACTCTACCGTGTCCTCCGGGCGGTCCACGCAATGGTGACACCCGGGCGTTTTTTCCGCACGAATCCGTTGAAGCGACCTCCCAAACTTACCATGTCCGGTGAGGACCTGCGTCATGCGGAAGGTAAGGATGCCGTGTTGCCTTTCCAGCCACTCCTCAAAGAGAGGACTTACCGCCATAATTATGGCGTGCCCAGCACTGGGTTGCGATAATCGCTGTCGCCATTCCACCATGAGATCCCGCCAGAACTCTTTCCGCCATGCCGCGACTTGTTGTGGCAGCAGAGTTTCGCCCCGGCGTTGCATCTCCACGCGCAAATTGTGCATGCGTGCAAGGACTGTTGCCTGCAGATCCCATTGTGGTTGGCCAGCAAGGAGGCTCGCCACTTCTCGGAAAATCCTGCAGTATCCCCGTACCATCCGTATGGCCATTACCCTCTGGCACGCGTTCAGCTGGGCCGCCGGTCGCTTTCGCAGTGTCGGCGCCCACACTGGCGCCCCATAAAGGGCCATGGACTGGACAATGCCTGCGTAGAGCCACCGGAAGGAGGCGTCTGGATCCCCGAGGTTGTGCAGGAGCCGCTTGAGGGCAGCCCCAATCCGATTCAGTTTGGGAACCAGACGTCGGAAGTGCTCTTCGAAATTCCACCGGCTATCGAGGACGAGTCCCAGGTACTTCAATGTCGACCCGACGCCGATGTGAATTCCTCCTACCGTTAGTTGGGAACGCTGAGGCGACGCGTTCCGAGGGCCGTGAAAACACATGGCCTCGGACTTGTGCAGCGCCACCTCGAGTCCCAACTGCTGGATCCTATCAACAACTATCGCAACCTCGCGTGTCGCTAATTCAACCGCCGCCTGGTACGACTCTCCCTGCGCGAGGACCAGTGTGTCGTCTGCGTAGCAGACCACGCTGACCCCGTCAGGGAGGTTGCCGCGCAGCACGTGGTTGTACCCGATGTTCACAAGGGCGGTCCTAGTACCGATCCCTGCGGAACACTGCACGAGATCTCTCGCCCTTTCCGCTCTCTCTGGTGACCAGGGTAGATGATGTACCTATCCGACAGGTAGGCCACACGACAGAGGTAATCGGGCACCCGGCGATACCGGAGTGCCCTCCTGCGCTACTCCAGGGCAGGGAGTTGAAGGCATTGGCGATGTCCAAAGACACCACCACGACACACCTGCCCTGGGACACCGCCTGCCCCGTCGTGAGCATGATGGCGTCCACCGTGGAGCGCCCCCTGCGAAAGCCGAACTAGCCGTCCGCAAGGTTCGGCCCTGTTCGTGCTAGGTGTGCGACGAGGCGGTCTGCAAATACTCTTTCAAAGAGCTTGCCCACCTCGTCGAGCAGCACAATGGGCCGATACGCGGACGGAGAGTCCACTGGGCGCCCCGGCTTCGCGATAAGGACCAGTTTCCCCGTCTTTTAGCGAACGTGAACGTGGGAACGGGCCCCTCTCCATACATGCGCTGAAGAGCCCTCTTAATCGAGACCCGAGAGCCTCCAGGGCCAGGACCCAGGCTTTCTCAGGCAAGCCGTCGGGTCCTGGGGCGGTATTCTTGGCACTCAGCCTTCGTACCGCCACACTCAACTCTACCTCGGTCACCTCTGGAGCATTATCGTCGTCGTCGCCATCGTGATCCGCGTTAGACACCGCTGGTGGCGGAGCCATGAGCGGGGAGTGTTCCCCTCGCGCAGGGAACAGGGTGTTCACCACACCCTCCAGAATCTGGGGCCGGAGACTCTGCGTGAGTGGGGAGTCCCACGGGTCTCCGTTCAGAGTCCCCAGCCACACGTTGCGGGCCTCTAACTTGGCCCGCTTTATTTCTGCTCGGAGGGTGCTCTTCGCCACTCTGTACCCTTCGTACAGCTCCGCCTCTCTGGCCTCCGTATCCGGCGGGCGGATGCGGCGACTGCAGTGTTTGGCGTACCGGCGCCGCGAGGCATTGCACGCATTGCACAGTGCCGCAATTTCCGGCGACCACCAGTACACCTGGCGCCGGGCAAGTCCTGGCCGGACTCGAGGCATTGCCACGTCGCAGATTTGCGACATAACCTCCCGGAACCACTCTGCCTCGATGTCGATGTCGACAGGCCTGTCTGGTGCTTGCACCTAGGCCTGTACTATTGCGGCTTCCAGGAGCTCACGGTCTAGCTGTTTCAGCGCCCAACGCGGACCACACAGACCGGCGCGGTCGAGGTCTGGGCGGAGATGTCAAACCGGATGTACTGGTGGTCTGAGTATGTCTCCACTCCCTCCATGACGCGCCAGTCGACGACACCCGGTGACAGAGCAGGGCTGGCAAACGATATGCCCACCACTGACTCGCTCTGCATCTGCACGCATGTGGGGACAGAACCCCGGTTTAGGCCTGTCTCCAGAGCCCAGTCCTCCACCATTCGACCCCACTGGTTCGTGTACCGGGAACCCCAAGCCAAGTTCTTGGCATTGAAATCCCCGCAAACGACTACGGGGAGGGAACCAAACCCAGCGACGACGGCATTTAGCTCCATAAGGGAGATGTGGAGATCGGCGAAAGTTCTGTTTAGGTTGTGGGACAGGTAGACGCCTACCACTGCAATGTCCCCGAATCGTGCTAACCCCGTCCTCTCGTGACGGCATCGGAGGACGGAATACCGGCGGCAGCTGAAGAAATTTGGGTAACCAAGCCGTTCAGGTCCTGCACCCAGTCTCCCCTGGGCAGGACATAGTACGGCTCGGACACCACGGCGATGTTGATCGACCACTGCGCCATGCTCTGGAGCAATAGATCCTGAGCGGGGGCGCAGTGGTTGATATTCGCCTGGAGGAGACGTAATTTACAGTTCACTACAGTCTCCTCCCGAGCGCCACGTGAGGGCCCTGCCGCGGGGGTTGCAGCGGCGATAGCGGCGGCAGCTAAAGACGAGGATGCGGTGGTGAGGACATCAGGGTGGATGGGTCTCCGGACCTTGCCCTTGGCCTTGGCGGGGGGATCGCAGGATCTGCTCCCAGCCCGGTGGTCGGCCGGCTTGCCTGCCGCCGCACATGCGTAACACGGCACTCAACCGCCTTGTGACCGGGCTGACCGTACTGGAAGCAGCGGTCACTGCGGTTCACCTCCGCGGCGCAACAGGCCCCCACGTGGCAGCGATAGCGCCGCAGAGGTCTGGGCTCCAGTAGTTTTATCTGCGCGGAGACCCAGCCTACTAGGAGCCGTCGGCCTTCCCCAGTGATGATCTTGGCCGCCGATACGGGACAGCTTACCGTCACGGCTCGCATGCCCGTGCTGTCAGCGCGGATAGTGCCCACCCGAAGCTGTTCGGCAGTGCAGCCTCCCGCCTTGACGATTGCGGCCACCACCTCGTCCACCTTGACGGAGTCATCCAAGCCCATGATGGGCATATCAATGCACTTGGTGGGCCTGGACACTCGGGCCTCTTCCGCGTCCAGGGTCGCCCTGATTCTTGCGGCCAAGGCATCCGCGGCAGGGTCACTGGCCGCACCAGGAACCTCGAGCATTCGAGCCCCGGTTACGGTGCCCCTCATGCGGAAGCCCCCAGAGGCTCCGAGCTCGCCAAGGTAGCAATAGGTAGGTAGGTATATGGTAGACTTATAAATAAGAAAGTTCTATAATGTAGCTATGAATTCGAAACGAACATTCAGATAATGGTTTTTAGTAGGTAAGTAGTAGTAATTTAGTTAAGGGGTGGCCAGATAGTTGTAAACCGACGTTCCAACTGAGGTGACCGTATTAGTTTCAATCCGTGTAAACAGCAGTTTTGTAATCCATGACCTTCAACGCCCTTGGTCAGAAGACGCGTTTTCCCAACCACCAAACGTGTTGGCGCGTGGTTTACATCCATGTAGCCGCAACACAAACCAAACATATAAACTAAGGTCACCTTGGTTGGAACGCTAGTTTGCAACCGTCCGGTCATCCCTTAAATTGGCAAGTAGGTAGGTTATAGATACTCCGTACAATGCGCAACAATTTACGTAGGTATGGTAATATACCTTCACTTGATTATTGACTGATTGATCATTTGTGATTTGCGTCACAGATAGAATATTGGTCACTAAACGTAAAAATTGTTCATTCAATTGACTACAATAACACTGCTAAAACAGGTCAAACAAGACAACAATTGTCGCAAATACGGGAGTTCAAGACACACACCTTAATATGAGAGTATCTAAAATCTAAATATTATAGGTAACACGTGTTTCGTCTAATGAAATAAAGTCAGTACGCTAGCGATAGTGTGTGTGTTCATCCAGCACCTACTTAGCACAAGGTTATTGAATAACCATAATAATATGATAACCCGAACAAAACCCTTAAATATAGGTTATCTTTATATAAGGGTAACCCTCTCACTGGGTTTCAAATATAGAACCCATTCAATGGGTTATCATAATGTTGATGTAACCCTTTCAATGGGTTTTAAGTATAGAACCCATTCAATGGGTTATCCATATCGAAGAGATAACCCTTTTAATGGGTTCAAGCCTAAAACCCAATCATGGAGTTACATCATGATAAAGGTAACCTCATAAAAGGCTTACCCTTTCAAAGACTTAACTCTTAATCGGGGTTGTACGGTCCCTGGTTCAAACCCAACCAGGCGCATTACTTTGTGTAATTTATTTCATCATCACTGCTCTCAAAACGGTGAAGGAAAACATCGTGAGGAAACCGGCATGTACTAGAACCAAAAATTCGAAGACATGTGACATCCACCAACCCGCACTGGGCCCGCGTGGTGGATTACGGCCCATTCCCTCTCCTAGAGAGGGAGGCCTGAGTCCCAACAGTGGGAACATTAAAAGGCTAGTTATGCTTATGCTATGGTTATGTTTATAGCAGTTTTTTTATATTTACAATTACATAACACACCAATATTATAAAGGCGACAGTTTGTGAGTATGATTGTTATTTCTTCACGCTTGAACGGCTGAACGAATTGGGATGAAATTTGGCATACGAGTAGACCATATCCTGGAATAACGCTCTTGGAATAAATATATATGAATATCATTTGATAACCCCTTCACTGTTTAGTAATTTTTTTTTTGTTCGTAAGAATTGTACGAATGTATTTTTTTATTTTGGAATATCCACTGGAAATTAAATTGTATATGAGCGAATCCGAGAGAACTAATTTTATAACAAAAAGAAAATTGGTTTTCATACAAAACGACAACTTCATTGGACATACAAAAACACGAAAGCTCACCGGACACCACTTTTATCTAGACTACCCACATGATCACTACCTATTCGTTTGATTGGCTGTAGCGCGAACAATAGATTGTTTTCCAATTCTGTTCCACATTCGAATTTTGATTGAAGTTCTAAATAAAAATGGCGCGTCTCGATTTCTAAATTCACTTTGTTGTAGAATGTTGCAGTTGTAACGGTAGGTATATTTACTAAATCTTTTTTTTTATTCTTTAAAAGTTTAATTCGTTAGTGATAGCATGACGAGTGACAGGGCAGAATGGAAGAAAAAAACATGTTGCGCCGACCCCAAATAACACGGGACTAGGGCAGGAAGATGATGATGATTCTTTACAAGTTTTAATTTTCAAAGTTTTGGTGAGTGTATTTTTGTTGCGATGCATATGTTTTTATCTAAATTGTTTTTATTTCTAGATAAAGCGTTTTTTATTTCATAAAGTGAGGCAAATTTATCTCACAGACTGCTACAGTTAGGGCATAAAAACTATCTAACTTGATGGTAAGCGATTATGTCTTTTTTGAAGGAGCACGCTTGCCTAAAAGTATCCTATTAACTGTTGACTTTCACAGGTGGTTTGAAAGTTTCCGACCTAACAAGTATCTAGTTGACGTAGCCGTGAAACATATTGTTAATGTTAATTTTATTTCTCCTTATTTTTTTTATGTTTAATTTTAGTTTGAAAATCAATTATTTGTTAATTAATTAATCATGGTGTGCCAAATAAACATATTTTCTTTCTTTCTTTTTTAAGACACTTTTTCTTACAATTTATTTTTTTTACATTGTCTCTTTGTAATTCTACTACTTACTTCTGCCGGCAATGCCTCCATCTCTCTAACCCGTTCCAATAGTGGGGGGCGTTTTTCTCTGCAAAATAATTATTCACGAAGTTTGAAAATCTCTATCCTCCGAACGCAATTTATAGATAAGGGAACAAAAAGAAGTTGCTTGAGGCTAGATCTGGTGAGTAATGTGGATGATCAAGCAGTTCAAACCGTAATTCATAGATTTTCGCCGGAGCAACTGCTAAGGTGTGAGAGGGCGTTTTATCTTCGCGAAAAAGGATTTTTTCTTTCCGCATCTCACATCGACTCATTCAAATGACTGTCAAATAACAACTACGCGTCCAAAATGTCTAAAACTTTGAGTAACAGTCAAAATATGCACAACTTACCTTCATTATTTTTGTTGATGAATGTTGCTATCTTCACATTGAGGTCGGAAACTTTTCAGACGCACGTAAATATCGCAATGTTAGGTCAGGTTGCATTTTGGAAAATCTTTTTAGAATTAATCCGCTGTCCATCTGTCTGTCACCAAGTTGTATCTCATGAACTGTCATAGCTAGCCAGTTGAAAATTTCACAGATTATTTTTTTCTGTTGCCGCTATAACAACAAATATTAAAAACAAAATCAAAGAACAAAATAAATATTTAAATGGAGTTCCCATACAACAAACGTGATTTTTTGCTAAGGAAGGTACGGAAGAAAATCGTGCGCGGGTCCGACTCGCACTTGGCTAGATATATCCATGCGATCTGACAGCAACTGCGTTTTATATTATATAACTTAAAACACAGTTGCGACGACACGATCATAAAATAGGTTATTAACTATTTGAACAAGCTGTATAATTAACGAGAATATGACGTAATCCCCCATCCGACGTATACAAGAGGTGGTTAATTAGTTTTACACGCAGCGACTGCACCTCAGCCTGCAATGGAACACGATTTTGCACTATAGTACCGCAGTGAACCTTATTTATAATCATTTAGTAATTATGAAGAACATTATTAGCAGCTTTCATGAAGAAGCTGACACCTCGTTAAAAAGAAAATAGTACTTAGTTGATTAGTTTTATTTTTAATTAGCATTTTCTCCTGTAAGATGACGACGACCGACGACTGATTTAATAATAATAAATGTTGACGATGTTTTTAGGGTTCCGTAGCCAAATTGCAAAAAACGGAACCCTTATAGATTCGTTATGTCTGTCTGTCTGTCCGTGTGTCACAGCCACTTTTTCTGAAACTATAAGAACTATACTGTTGTAACTTGGTAAATAGATGTATTTTGTGAACCGCATTAAGATTTTAATACAAAAATAGAAAAAAAAAACAATAAAATTTGGGGGTTCCCCATACTTAGAACTGAAACTCATTTTTTTTTTTCCATCAAACCCATACGTGTGGGGTATTTATGGATAGGTCTTCAAAAATGATATTGAGGTTTCTAATATCTCTGTAACTTCTAAAATAAGAGAATGATTAAACTAAAAAAAAATATATGATGTACCCATGCAAACTTCCACCAAAAATTGGTTTGAACGAGATCTAGTAAGTAGTTTTTTTTTTAATACCTCATAAATCGTAAACCACAATTTACCTTTCAATTTTGTACGGAACCCTCAGTGCGTTAGTCCGACTCGCACTTGCCCAGTTTTTTACTGATATAAACTAGTTCTTGAATGCGATCCCACCTGAAGGGAAGCAGTGACGCAATCGTTGATGGTGAATCGCCCAAGTTTAATTCATTCTAGCCTTGAAGACACCTAAATTATAATTCAACGGGAAGACCGCTCTAGGCAAATTGTTCCAATCCTTCGATGTACGCGGCATAAACGATGAGGCGGATTTACTTGAATTTCGTATTAACACAATTATGTTGTCATAAGTGATTAAGCCATATTGTTATACGAATATGAGTGCTAATACAAACTAATTCTTATTTAACGCTATAAAAAGGAAGAAAAACTGTAAAAATAACGTATTTATATATAAATGTAAAAAAAAAATGTTACCGCCACAAAAAGACGTGTAGTGCACTTGTAATGACCGCGATCACTAAAAAGGAATTCCAAGTTTGAATTTCTGAAAAGTATATTTTGCCATGAACTTTTATAAGACTGAAAACACATTACCTATCATCGAATACATTCAAAAAGAGAACCCACATTTTCATTTCTAAGAAACATAGAAAAAAAAAGGAAAAACACCTTCACTGTTCCATCCCAAAAGCCCTATTCTTATAACATTTCAAAAAACACAATGGAAAAAAAAGCCTGTAGCCAGTCGCCATTGCTGTTCTGAATTCAAAATCTAAACAATTCGGTATGTAGGTCACATCGCAGCATAGTGCCTAGATTACCATAATCTTGACATCAACTGACGGTCCGCTGGCACCGAAAGAGATTAAGTACAACGTTGACTAAGGACTAAAAGTACAATCTGTATGAGTAATTATACATCAAGAAGTAGTGGAGCGGATATTCTCGTCATGTTGAATGTTGATGTTTTGACGTAGAGTTATTAGATTTTACGGCTGAAAATCAAGCATGGTTGCGTAAGTACGATAGGAAATGTATTGTTTCAGCCATTACTAATCCAGACTGTAAATATATACAACTTAGTTTTAAGATTGCGTCATTTCGCGCGAATAAACTGTTTTTCTTTCTTTCTTTTCTTTCAACTTACCTATAAGAAGAAAATGCTCAAATAGAATTCATGTATGTTTTGGAAAGATCGACCTATTTATGATTTGTTGTCAAATAGTACATTTTGATACAAGTGGAGAAACTTTGTCATTGTGACCGAGGCGGCATACACCTAAGCATTACATTGCATTTTCACGTGTACCAAACGACGTTTTTCAATACACTTACGAAGACAATGAATGACGCGTGACACTTGGGAGTCGATGCGAGCCCAGCCTGATAAGATAATGTAATAAAATTGTGGTGGGGCGGGCATGTGCACTTTTCCGCACTAGTGCGAAAAATATTCAATTGCGGGCCTAAAAGTGGTGGGATATGAGCGGCTTTTCAAGTAAGTGTATAGAAAAATCTTTTGTTGAGCTTAGAAATAAAACAAAATATCTAACTACAGTATGAAAAATCTATTAAAACTGACTGAATACATAGAATCAGTTTCAGGCACGTTTTTCGTTATAAAAAACTATATTTTATTTGCAATCCACTCGTGCATGATATAAAAGTTAGCACCGTATGAAAACTTGCGCGCTAAAATTGCCGAAAATTAATCTCCTCTATAAAATCGATGAAAATTTTCAGTTGAATGAGTTTCAAACTAGAAATTATGGTTGAGAGAATATTCCGGGCTATTGCTTCGACTCAACCTAATGGTAGCGATAACATAAATTTTCAGCTCCACATAAAATATTTAATTACAGTACCTTGTTTTGAAATACTGCCCAATATTTTAGATATGCCGTTTTTTTATTGCTGACAAAAATAAAAAAAATATTGGTGGTTTAAATGGATGACGTCAGCGAAATGGTTGAAGAATTAATGTAGATGGATGGAAAGATAAAAAATTATTTGTTGCAACACAAAACGCACACAAAAGCACAATATATATATCGTCGACGGCGCGTACTGTTCTACGCGCGCCTCAAGGAGATGTCAGCAAATCGTAGGGGCCCAGCAGGGTCGAAGCCTACTGGGGCCACGGGTAGTGTGAAAGCGGAACCCGGGGCCCTGGGACGAAGGCAACGAAGGAACAGGAGTGGGTTTTTAGTAGTAAGAGTCTGACATTATCTCCCGTTCCGCCCAAGAGCGGGGATGTTATAAAGATGATTTTCCCACACAATAAAAAAAAAGCACAATTAAATTTATTTATTTATTGTATCCTTTATTGTACAATAATACAAAAATAAAAGGAAACAAAAAAAAATATACAGAACCAAGCATAAGTTTATTTCAGTTCAATCATATATTTGATGCCATCAACTGCATCAGACTGCTTCAAGTTTAAAACTTTCTGAATGTTTAATTTCCCACATTTTAGTGAGTAGCTAATTAATACTTTGAAATCACCTCCTCGAGCCCTTCATTTTGATACATGACTCGTTTTTGTAACAGCAAAAACATAATAATTTGGTACCAAAAATATGTTATTTAAAAGATATTTTTAATATACTATATATATTTAATATACTATACTATATTTTTCATATTTAACCAGCAGGTGGAGCAATACCAGCCAACGGTTAGAGCTTATTAAGCGACTGTATTGTATAACATAACAGGTACCTAAAAATTTGAAATTCTAAATATTTTATTCACCTACTTACCAATCTGCAATATCCTCGACACAGTACATTATGGTATACAACAGATAAATTTAAAATTAAGTACAATGACCCTTCTACATTTAATGACATTTTAATTTAAAACGGAAATAAAGACTTAAATCGACATCTATCGTGATCCTTTACATTTTCTCGTAATGAAAAACAGTTCATTATTTATTTTTCGGGTTCTTACGCAGAGATATTAGGAAAAGGTCGCTGTAATTTATTCTAAATTGATGTGGCGCCTACCATAGTTCGTAATATGCCTAACCAGAAATTGTAAATGAGGTGGGTGAATAATTCATTTTGTTTTCTTTTTAAATATTCAACCAAATGAGCGTGTTACGAACAAATACATACAATAATTTATTTAAACGTTGTTGTTTCAGTGTAACACAAATGAATAAATTATTTAAAACTAAATGGTTGACCATGATTTAAGCGATTCTCAAAATTATTCATTTTATTAAAATAATTATTGTCATTTCTGTTAAATATTGACCGTTGTTTTTACAGGATCGTACGTTTTTTCGGGATTAGAAGTAACGGAAGGTATAATTTAGGGCTAATGCCTTTATAAAATAAGATACTATATATAATATACCTAGATAGATTAAGATAGAGTACATTTATATTATTAAAAAAATCTGCACTAATATGATATTGTTGGGATACATTTATTCCAAAATTGAACAACATTGTCTTATCGTATCGTAGTTTTACTGACAGATGAAATTGCCTGCAACTTGATCATACCGGTTTGCGAAGTATCTCGGATAGGACAACAAAACCCCGGGGCGTCGCGACGCACAGTTAGGGATCTCCTACCCCCCTAGCCAAGTTACAACCGTTTTGTTTCGATTCTGTTTTCGTCGATCGCCTTGAGTCAGCCACGCCTCCGATTCCTTTATTCTGACGTCATCTCGACGCTCAGTCGCGTGGTCGGAACAAAGGAATAGAAGGCATGACCGACTCGAGGCGATCGACGAAAAAAGAATCGAAACGAAACGGTTGTAGCTTGACTAGGGGGGGCTGATGTAATCAACGATAGTGTAATTTATTTTCTTTGCACGATTTGTGCCAGCCAATGACAAGTTCCGATAGTATTTAGTTTATGATACAAATTGCAGTCTTTTTGATTGCCATAAAAAATGCAGATGGAACACATTCTAATGTGGATTCTAATTGCAGTATTTGACTGCTTTATCCAGTTGGCCTTCTTCTGATGTAGTGATTACAACAATAAGTTTCTTAACCCAATTTTACCAAACTCGTGACTGTTTCAGTTAGTGTTGGGCAATATGTAATCTTACTAGTGATTAATAATTACGACTACATATTGTAGTTAGTAATCATAACTACAAATTATAATAAAAAATCGTAAAATGTAGTCAAACATTTTGATTACTAACTACAAATTGTAGTTGCAATCACGATTACAAGACTACTTTTTATAACTACATATTTAAAGGTTGATTTGTTTATTACTTGACTTGCATTCAATTCATATTCATGAAAGTAAACATACGTGAATTTTTTATACAGTTAGATCCCGTTTTTTTTATTTAATTTTAGAGCCAGATTTAGTTTTGATTAACCAATAATTCTAACATATTACCTGTTTATTTAATTGCAAAATATAATTTCTTAGTACTGAAATAATCATTTGTTGTACTAGATTACAGCAATCAAATTAACGACTACTTCATGTAGTCTGATTATTGTAGTTAAGTTACACGTAATCAAACTACTTGTAGTTAACTACTTTTAGTAGTAATTTGTAATATGATTACAAAATAGTAGTTAATTACCCCCTATACTAGTTTCAGTGACTCCATATATTGTTTAGATGGGTAGACACTTATGATAAACACAACACTAATTTTATATCACAGTATACACTACGAAGAGCATGTGGTGGCCCTGTGGTAACGGCCCCGACCTACGAGTTGTAGGTTGTGAGTTCGAACCCAACCAGGCGCATTGCTTTGTGTAATTTATTTCATCACCACTGCTCTTAAAACGGTGAAGGAAACCGGCATGTCCTAGAACCAAAAACTCGATGGCATGTGACATTCCTCAGCCCGTACTGGGCCCACGTGGATTGTGGCCTATTCCTTTTCCTAGAGAGGAGGCCTGAGTCCCAGCAGTGGTAACATTAAAAAGCTGATTATACCTACTACGTGCTTATGTAATACACAAAAAAAAGTTAAATCAGCCATTGAATTTCGTTCAAAAAACTTTGGTTAATAACTCCAGGATCGAGTACCTTATTAAAGAACTTTCGTAATCGAGATAACTTTTTACCCCTTATAATTTATTAATTATTAATACTTTAACTAAGTTATGAGAGCGGTTTTGTCCGCCTTAAAGTAGAAAAATATCCCAAGGGAGAATTCGTAGGGGCCCAGCAGGGTTGACCTACTCGGGCCATATGGTGTGAAAACGAAACCCGTGGTGTGAAAGTAACCAGCTCCAACAGTGCTGCTACCTCCAGAGTACTACGGGGAAGGCTGCTGATCGGCGAAAATGTAGGCCGTTACTGGCTTTATCATGGTCATTTTTTTTGTATTATAAATAATTAAGCATCGGCATTTTAGGGTGAGAGCCTGGTGATCCGTCACACAGGGTATTCTAGTATAGACTCCAGACTTTCACACAATTTTTTATGTTGCACTTATTATTGTCAATTTTATGAAACTTTTGTATAAACTTTGTGCAGAGTGAAAAATAAACTATTATTATTATTATTTGTTCCTTGATTGGGTGAACTCTAAATGAGCTTCCTGAAAAATATCCTAATCTTCCATCTACAACCAGCTAAATTTCATACAGTACATTACTCTATTGCACAAGTCCCAAACTAAGCAGAGCTTGTGCTATGAGTACTGGACAACTTATAAACATACTTATATATTTCTAAATACGTACATATTATAGACTAGCTAACCCGGCGAACTAGAGATAGTCAACCGATTCCGATGAAACAAAGGCTGAGTAATAAATCAAACTAGCTTCTGCCAGCGGCTTCGCCCGCGTGATTGTCGGTTTCTCCATACAAACTTTGGACTCCCGTTTTATCCCCTTAAGGGGTAAATTTCGGAAAATTCGTTCTTAGCGGATGTCTACACCCTATAAGGAACCTACCTGCCAAATTTAAAGTTTGTAGGTGTTATAGTTTCTGAGATTTCGTGATTAATCAGGGAGTGGTATTTCGCTTTTTTGTATATAGATAGATTACACATAATTTGAATGAATAAAAGTTTTCTACGTCAATTTCGTACATTTTACGTGATGTGTGCACAAGTAAAAACTTCTACAAATTTATTATACGTTTAGATAGAAGATAAATTACACCCAGACAAAACAAATGATCGTGCTCATCACACAAACATTTGTCTTGGGAATCGAACCAAGACAAACAAGCCAGTCAAAATTGTAATTTCATAATAAATATTCATTATTTCTTCGTCACACTTTAATCACAAAGTTTCTACCAAGTAGTAAGTATGATTTAATAGCACGTGAACGTCAGTCGTAGGTTAAAGATTAATTTCAGCAAATATTTTGCTTAATAATTATGTAAGGGCTGGAACACACGCCATGGTTAAGCGACGACGGATATAAACGTGAAATCAAAATGTTTGGCCAAGGAAAATCATGTCACAAGCTTAGCAAGAACTAACAAACACCATTCCGGGCCCAAGGCACCCCCAGGTAAATTAATGCAGTACTTGATACTTACTACTAACACAAAATCGTTTGATAATGTATATAGTCACATCTCCTTTGTTGAAGCTGTATAAAATTCTAATTTTTGAATCATGAATCATGCATGTATGGCACCATAAATGTCGCTACGAGTGTGACTTATAGACGATGCCATATCCAGCCACCGCAACGCTTCTGTGTTCTATGATGAGGCTTTCGCGGACGAATAATCGTCCGCGCTTTATGTGCCAAGATTCATTCAATTTCGTTCAGCCGTTTGAATATGGAGTAACAAATGTATGCGCATACATACAGACACCTAATGGCCTTTGTAATAATAATAGATGTATGTGGAACCAGGTGTAAATCTATACATAACCCTATTGACCATTCGGGTGTTATGTCTGATTAGGGTAACTGCCCGATAGATAATTTAGGGCTGTTGCATATATTCAAATCATGCGGAGAACTCCAATTGCGCGATGTAGGATTTCGATTTTTTTAGTTCGTATGTGGCGCCATAGATGACGCTACGAGTGTGACTTATACACAATGCCGTATCTAGCCACCGCGACGCTTCTGTGTTCTGTGATGAGGGCGTTATTATTCGTCAGCCCTCGTCCGTTCGTGTGAACAAACCTTTACATTTTAATGACGCCGATAATATTAAGGAAATTGCGTTGACGTCGTTACACTTACTACGTAATATTACGAACTTTAATAACACAATTTTCGAGTTTATTTATGGGTGTTAGTTGTGTTTCTATGCAAATTCTTTGGCATTTTTTATTAAAGTTAGCAATTAATATTCAGACTATATTTATTTTAATTGATTCTTATTTGGTAGGGTATAATTATTGATCAATAGTTTTTTAGGGTTCCGAATCTAAAAGGAAAAAAACGGAACCCTTTTAGGATCACTTTATTGTCTGTCTATTTGTTTCTCAAAACCCTTTATCTCAGCAACGTGTTGAGGTATTGAGTTGAAATGAAAACCATATACTAATTTCTGCGGTCCCTTGAAGCTGTGAAAAAATCAAACTTCTAAATTTGCGAATAAAAAAGGTACGGGTGTGTATGTCGCAAAAAACGTATATTTCTACACTCTCAAGGGAATGAAAATTTATAGGGTACCAACCGATGAAATTTGGCATAATGCAAGGTCCTATAGCACAAGTATAGGAATAAATCTGAAAACAGTAAATGTGTTGTTACGTTACAAAAAAATAACTATTTTCTATTTTATATAGAAATTGAAAATTAAACAAGCTGCATGTATATCGAATTGTATGTACTCATGACTAAACTCTATAACTCTAAATATTCATAATGTAAATCGAAAACATCTTGCTTGCCATCAGTGTTATTTTTGTTAATAATGGTAAACGCAAAACTATGAATAAAAAAGTTTTTATTTTTACACCAACGTGGAATAAAATTTATTGTACACAAATATAATAACAATGTTTGCAGAAACTTAAATCTATGGGTACAAGGACGGTCTTTTCACTAACGGCGATGTCTACGGGTGTCCCGAATGGATTCATATAAAAGTGCCCGTGCGGATACCCGCAACGGACAGCAGACAATACAGACCGCCGTCCTTCCGTCCTCGCCGCCGAGGCTCGCAGCGACAATCTCGTCAACGTCCGCCCCGTCCCTTGCTCGAGCCAGCCCTCGCCGCTGAGCCTGTAGTTTAAAATTCCCCGATAATAATAATATAATCTTGTTCGATCCAGCTCGTCCCTTGCTGCCCTCCCCCAGCGACGCCCTAAGCCGAGGTCCCCACAGCGGGTGCCCTTAGCGTGTAGTCGCTTAGTTTTAAGTTAGTTTGAGTAAACACTGGCCGGAGGCTTTGATTGTATAATCGAGGCCGCCACAGGCAAGACCGGTTAAGCAGCTGACCACTTCCTAGGTTGACCTGCGAGAGGCCACACACAAAAAAAAACCAGCAACGGAGCACTTTCGTATGGGACCGCGCGGGAATCCGCTTTACACAAGTTTCAAGCCTAAGAACTTAAACTTAAACAGGACTGAAATGACTCGAATTACATACAAACAAGACTGGTCTGTTGGTCTAGTGGTTAGTGACTCTGACAGCTGGGGATGGTGGATTCGATTTCCACCCAAGACAAATGTTTGTGTGATGAGCACGATCATTTTTCCTGTTGTTATTTTTATCTGGGTGTAATTTATCTATAACATGTATGTATTTAGAAATATATAAGTATTTTTATCAGTTGTCTAGTACTCATAACACAAGCTCAGCTTAGCTTGGGACTAGACGGCGTTGTGTGATAGTTGTGGGAAAACAAAACAAAAACAAATAAGTTCTTGTCTATTACTTGTTCTTAATATTCATGAACAAGTATTTATTTTCAAAGCACTTTAAGTAATCAAGTTAATGTCTTAAAATAACCAGTTAGTAGTCTTATGCACTAAGTTGTAAACAACAGTTATATTATTTGAAAGTTTTAGCCAAGTAGTTAAACTCTTAGCTATTTCATTAAAATTGAAACATCATTTCCGTAGTCCATCTTTATCCTCGCTTTTAAAACTTTTTGTTCAGCTTGTTGCTTGTTCTAATTAGCGTTAAAATAAAAGTTAAAGACGCGCTATTGGTAAAATTCTAGCATAGGGTTTTAAGAAAATGAATGGAGTTAGTGATAGCGTGACGAGTGATAGAATGGAATAAAAAAAAGTGTTGCGTCGACCCCAAATAAAACGGGACAAGGGCACGAAGAAGAAAATGGAGCATATTAAGAAAATTTTCAGTCTGAAAACCTGTGTCAGTGACCCTGACTGCTATGCCGGAGGCCGTGGCTTCGATTCCCACCCAGCACAAATGTTTGTGTGATGAGCACAATCATTTGTCCTGTGTCTGGGTGTAATTTATCTACAATATGTATGTATTTAGAAATATTTAAGTAGGTTTGTCAGTTGTCTAGGACTCATAACACAAGCTTTGCTTAGCTTGGGACTAGATTTATTCGTACATTTTAGAGATACGTACAAAGGATCGTGCTCATCACACTAAAAACTGTCTTGGGTGGCAGTTGATCCCACCACCTCCGACGTAGCTTTCAGGGTTAGTAACCACTAAAGCAACAGGCCAGTCGACAAAATTATGACATACATTTTCCAGTTATGTACATATAAGATACAAAACCACTCTAATTGCACATCATAGTACACTAAGAATCAATTCGTGAATAACAAAACACTAAACTTCACTCGAAAAAATCCCGCCAACATACTCAATAGATATTTATAAACGAACGAGAAAATCGACCATAAGTCCTTTAAAATTATTTTCAAAACAAACTGGCCACTTATAAATCTACACTCAAAATTTCAAATAGCGAACAAACACGAAAAAGTGGCTGTAGAATTTTGAAGTCTGTTTTCGGTCTAGCTCTCATTTGCAGAGTGTTTAGACAGTCAGCGTGTAACGTGCGATAAGGAACTTTGTTCCAGAATAATGTTGGCTTAATTTGCAGCAACAGAAACAGCATTAGTGCAGCTGAAATACCTTGCTATTATAAATTAAAACAAGCAGCCGTATCTTTTTTTTAAGTTGGGAAATAATCTGATAACTTCTTCCTAAGTGGACTAATTAGTTACTTACTAAAACCATACCTATGTTACTTCAGTTGCCTTTTGCATCCCAGAATCACAGGTAACCCTTTCAAAAGTCGACCCATGGCTAAGTAAGTTTCGGCTTTGCTGGGCCCCTACGGTTTTGCTGACATCTCTTTGGAACAATACGTGCCGTCGACGACTTGGGCTCGGTCCGGACGGTTGCCGGAAAGCCGGACGGCGAGCTACCCATTGCTCGTCATCCGTAAGCCCAAGCTAAAATACCTTGCCACTATTAAAAACCAGCAGTCGTTTCTAGGTTTCCTATTTACCTATAGTACAAGGTGCTACGCAAAAAAATCCGACAAATATTTTGTACTAGCGACCCGCCCCGGCTTCGCATGGGTGCAACGCTGACACTAAATATGCTACAGAATGTCTTTATATACTCGTACAACGTTCACAGCTTTTTTGTCATTAGTCAATACAAACATGTTTTCTTTAGAGGTTACTCTTGAGCGACATATAATTGGCCATGTGAAAAAGCGCTGAAAGTATGAGCCTGCAATTTATTAATAGTCATAGCAAAAGATATCTTTACCAGAAATTGTAGGCGTTTAAATTAGAACAATAAATCCGATAGTATCAGAGGAATCCAGAGAAACAATTCATCTTCTCCGGTACCACGTCCGATGAGTATTTTGCACTCTATTATGAAAGTTTTTAGTAATTTTACCAGCAAACGCATGCCATTGGAATGTTTAAAGGTGGATTCAAGTTTCTTAATAAAATGCTATATTTATAGGCACGCGCCTCCGGCCCCTCGGCCGGTACCACCGCCACCGCTATGTCCCTACATTTTAAATCTGTAATATCTTCAAAAATATTCATTTAAATTACATGTTGAATAGGGCCATATTGATCTATATTAAATACACAATGTATTTAAGGTACTTAATTGAATAAGGATTAAGGCTGTATTTCTTAAAATCGCTTCGTAAATGAGCCATTATTACTCGTAAAAAGTAATGGATAAAAATGGTTATTGTGGGTTAAACCTGAGAGATAGACATATACCATCGCGAACTTTTTTGTAGACCTTTTTAAGGTTTACATTATTGTACTATATTGTATTAATCTATCTCGTTGGGTTTTGCAATGTTAGCGCAAAACATGTGTTTATTTATGACATTACATAATTATCAGTTTTTCTCTACTATATTATGCATGTATTATACATATAAAACATTACAATAATTACTTACAATTACTTATAATTACTTATTGTAATGTTTTATTATTTAATTTTATCAATGGTAATCCTAAATTAATCATCATCTTTCTGCCCTTGGCCCGTGTCATTTGGGGTTGGCGCAACACGTTTTTTTCTTCCACTCTGCCCTGTCACTCGTCATGCTATCACTAACTTCCTTTTCTTTCATATCACTCTTCACACAATCCATCCATCTTTTCTCTGGTCTCCCTCTCCCTCTCCATCCATCCACATGTAAACTCATAACTCTTTTAGTAACATGCGCCTCATCCCTCCTCTTCACATGACCATACCAAGACAAACGATTCCCTTTCAAGTTTTCAGTCACTGGCACCACGTTCAAACTTCCCCTAATATATTCATTTCTCATTTTATACATTCTCGTCATACCACACATCCATCTTAACATTCTCATCTCCGCTACAGGTAATCGTAAATTAATATTGGAATTTAATTTAAACTGTTTTAGAATAAGTAAATCGACCAATCAATCAAATAAATCACGGATAGCAAACCATGTGGAAAATAACAAGAATTTGTACTTGGAATTCATCTCTTCAGTAGACCTCCAACTCGGGGTTTGGTTTAACTAATTAAATAAATTTTTAGACCTACATCTGTTTTTTCAGTCGAATAAATCCAAGCTAAGCCCCAAACCTCAGGTTTATTATTACTTCACCTTTACAAAATCATTCTATTGAAATTATTTAAACAAAATGTGAATTTAGCGACTCGCTCGCTGCAGGATTGTTCAGAACAGTTAGAAAGAAAGAAAAGAAAGAAAGAAAAACAGTTTATTCACGCTAAATGACGCAATCTTAAAAACTAGCTAACAAACATAATCAATTGATAGGGAAGATATGCGTTACATCCGCGCAAAACGGCCGAACGCTCAGCATAAAGCTGCGGCCTCAACCATACTGCGATGAGCTCACAGCGCTGGTTTTCTGTTACTTTACTTTTTAGTTACTCATCATCATCATCATTTCAGCCGAAAGACGTCCACTGTGTCCAAAGGCCACCATAAATAAAAGGCGCCACAAAACAGTTATTATGGTAAGTTTTGAAAAACTTCCATAGCCCAGGAAAACAAAAGATTACTAAAGGAATACAGGTGGGTTTTAGTCAGTAAAAGTCTGACACTCTCACCCAGAGTTGGAGGTGTTACTTGATGATTTCCCGCCAACACAAAAGGGACACCACCGTTTGGGAACACATTCATTGTGCGTACAGCTAAGGAGTGGAATTCCTTGCCGGAATCTGTGTTTCCTGATGGTTACAACCCGGGAATTTTTAAGTCAAGAGTGAATAGGTTACTTCTTGGTAAGCGCGTTCCATTGTTGACCGCATCTTCGCTTTCCATCAGGTGAGATAGCAGTCAAGCGCGAACCAATAAAGAATAAAAAAATAAATATATGGCTACTGCATGGAACAAATTTTTGGGTCGCCCATAGAAAGTACCGGGCTTGTACGATTACTTATTCTGTGTTCCGGGTCAGAGTGTGTTGTATATGTGAGTTTAAATGTTTGTGTTTACAAAAATCTACGATACATACCAATATTTTAAAAAAAAATAGGTTTTTACAAGCCATAATAATATCACATTCTGACGACTTTCATTCATCATCATTATCATCATTTCAGCCGAAAGACGTACACTGTTGGACATAGGCCTCCCCATAGCGACGCCATAACGACCGATCCTGTGCGTTTCGCATCCACCGCACTCCCGAGCCTCTCACCAGGTCGTCGGTCCACCTTGTGGGAGGCCTTCCAACGCTGCGGTGCGCGGTCGCCACTTGATAAAACAACGCGTCGTGCGCGGGCGATCGACTTTGATTATTATTTATTAATTCTTATTGCACACAAAAGTACAAAGTGCATTTTCTAGCAGTCAATCTTTGGATAATTTGGCCTTTAAGGCAAATATTAGGCTAATATTTTTATTGCATGGATATATTGATGAAATGCACATGTTTTTAGGTTACATGATTTCTGTAGAGTACTAGAATTTGCCGATAACAACATCCAGCTGTTACATTCTCAGGGGCCTGTGAATGTACGCTTTACATAAGTTTACACACAAACGTGGATGATGACGTCATAATGTGTGACGTCACGCTGACCTGGTTATGTTTAACGATTTAAGTACAAAGTAATATTTAAATCCTTGGTACAATAAAGGATGAAAACTTGGTACATGAGACTCACTACCATGCACCAAAGATGAATCTTTGATTTCTTTGGTCACATTGCCAGAAAGAGAGGTGATAATCTGGAAAAGTTGCTGCTGATAGGGAAGTAGATGGGAAAAGATCCAGGTAGTGTGAAAGTGAAACCTGGGGCCCTGGGACGAAGGCAAAGAAGAAACAGGAGTGGGTTTTTAGTCAGTAAAAGTCTGACACTTTGTCCTTGCTCCGCCCAAGAGCGTGATTTGTCATAAGATGTTTTTACCATCTAAAAAAAAAAGAGGCAGGTGTCCAATACGTCGGTCAGACTGTGCTACACTGGAGACCACAGTCTGCGACGCCATCCACATCGCTGCAGATAGGACAGCTTGGCGAAATATAGTCCACAAGAAAGTTATTCGTCGAGGTCACGACCCTCAGCATCGACGATAAGCGACGCAATGCAAGAAGGCCTATAAAAAAAAGGTATATAGTGGGGCATTTACCGTTTGTTCGTGAACCTTTATACTCATATCTCATTGGAACGTTAAGGTGATGCTGCAAGTTCATGCAGTCCAGAAATTGCTTACAGGTCTATGGTGTGTACCTCACCTGGCTATTAGACTCTGTTTTTCATGCCAAGAGAACGAGATATTGGATTAAAAAGTCCTAATATAAAATATTCTTTTCATGGGTATTTTTGATTGTATTTATTTATTTCATTAAAAAACACTGAAAAACACTAAACAGACTCCGCACCCAAGTTGGGCGCAGCAAAGACAATCTCCACAGATGGGAGTTCTCGGACGGTTCCGATCTTCAGTACTTGTACGGCGTCTCTCCGCAGACCATGTCCCACCGTCGATCCTGCATTACGTGCCCTGTTACCTGTTCACGTAGGGACCTAATGACAGCATCAGCAGACGGAACTGCCGTGGCCAAATACTGGGCCATGCAAGGAATTTAATTAGTTTTGCCATCGATATGCTAAGAAGAAGATTAAAAAAAAATCTCCACACCAGAAATAACTTCTGTGCCGTTGGTTCATTCACAAACATGACATGTAAACTCATATATACAAGACACCCAGACACAGAACACCTATTTGTAAGCCATACAAATGTTTGTTCTGCAGAATGTATAATTGCTTTTAGTCAAAAATAAACACACGAAAACTCATTTAACACAAGTGCATTTATAAACCTTATCTTCCCAAACACTCTACAGCAGAAATTCAAGATATTCCAAGGTTTTAAAGGAAAATATTCCTGGTTGACACCGAGACCATAACAAAGTACCCACGTCTGCTACCTTTGATAAGAAATCGCGAGTTCTTATGTAAGTACTGTACCGGTGACCTTACTCTATACCAGTGGTTCCCAATCTTTTTTAGATCGGAGACCAGTTTGGTTTCTTTGTTTTTAGCAAGGATTAGCCTTAAGAAACTATCTAAATTAAATTAAATCGCAGGCGCAGGGTAGCCAGCCTATCGGTATTTTACAGGTTACATTTTAGAGAGTGTGCGCGGGAATCGCATGACTTGATTCCACCATCTCCTTTCTACCATCGGACAACCCGACGTACGGCGAGTATCCACCCTTACGTTGTTGAAACTTCAACGGTCCGGACTAAGCGTTTCGCTTCGTCGTTTATACCGCGTACATCGAAGGACTGGAACAATTTGTCTGCTGCGGTCTTCCCGTCCAACTATAATTTAGGTGTCTTCAAGGCTAGAGTGAAAAGGCTCTTAATAAACTAGTGCGCCTCACCGTCAATAATTGCATCTCTGCTTACCATCAGGTGGGATCGCAGTCAAGCACTGATTTATATCCTTTTAAAATAGAAAATTTATAAAAATAATCACATACTAATATACATATTAATATGCTAATGCTAGTCGGTTTCGATCGTGTATGGAGTACTTCTCAACTTTCATCTTTGGGACGGATCTGCCAGATGGCAGCTTGATGCACTTGAGACAATTGAGAGGCAAGCCAAGGGGATCATCGGCATTGATGTGCTCGTCGAGTCGAGGCTTCAAAGACTTAAGCTTCGACGCCGAGTTGCTAGCCTGTCTGTTTTCTACCAGTTGCATTTCGACGCTCACTCCCCGTGTCGGAATTGCATAACCTAATTCGCCAAGCCTGTTCCTTCATCGGACCACCAGGTGTAAGGCTATGGTAGACATCCCACCATAAAACTTTTTAAAAACATATTCATTGAGCGTACAGCTAAGGAGTGGAATTCCCTGCCGCAGTCTGTGTTTCCTGATAGCTACAACCTGGGGATATTTAAATGAAGATTTAATAGATTACTTTTAGGTAAACGCGCTTTATCATCGACCACGTCATCACTTTCCATCAGGTGAGATAGCGGTCAAGCGCGAGCCTATCAACAATAAAAAAAGAATGTCGGAACGGAAGTGCAATAGACAACCTAGACAACTGCGTTCTGTTTTGTCTATGACGTAACAAGAGGCACTGTCAATGCCTGGTCCACAAAGTTATGGCGCGACAGCGAAACTGTGTGATTTATTGTGCGTCTATTTGGACGGAGTAAAGATGTTTTCTTTCTTTCTTTTTTAATAATATAAAAGCGATAGTTCATGTTTGTCACTTTTTTACGCTCGAACAGATTACAATGAAACGTGCTACATGGTTAGACCATGTCCTGGAATAGCACATAAGTTATTTTTCATTCCAAGAGTATATTCACTTGGGATATTTTTTTACTATCATGCGGGTGAAGTTGCTGTCAGCGGCTGCTATATCATAAATGTATAACGTGTAAAGAGGAATTAAACTTTTCCCATACATTGCTGGCATGTAATTTTTTTTCTTTTTGCCAAAAGTGAAACCTAGACCATAACTTAAAAGACTATGATAAATCAATAGCAAAAAGAATTATGTCTACCAACCGTAACCAAATGAAGTTAGAGACTATTTAGTATGTTGCTTTAGTTTGTTATCAGGCGTTAATATTCTTAAATAAAAATACTGTATGTCTGATATTTTAAGTTTCCCATTAATATAGTTTTAGTTTCAGTTTTTATGGTGAGTACGCATTAAATAGTGTCAATCACTATCACAACACCTAACACGTATCTTTTCGATTCGTTTATCACTTATTTTTTTACTAGTTTAAGTGCTGAAAAACAGCGAATGTGAAAAAAATTATAAGAATAATAACCAATTTAATCTGTTTTATCTATGGAAACCTCAAAATATTACATATAATATATTCCATTTCATTATAATATAACGAAAATAGGTAACGTCTGACAAAAATAAACTAGCAATGCTTCTATAGGTATCTTCGTTCGAAAACGGTTTAAAAACCTGGTTCTTTTTGCTATTGCTTTTAGCATATGACCTATGTTTTATTTCTGGCGAAAAGAAGTAAGTAAATCATGCCAATATTTTGCATTGGCCTTTGCAAAGTGTAAATTTATGGTGTAATATCAAAATATAAACACTTCATTTCCTAGTAACTCAAAATCTAATTTTAGTTTTCAGTTGGAATGTTTTAGATCTATCATGGTTCTTATTTCATTGCGGACTACAGGTTGGGAACCACTGCTCTATGCATAATATATAATGTTTCTACAATGTTGACTGAGGTCAGAGGTGACACCGCTCAGGTTAAATACGTCAGTAAGAGTGTTTATAGTTTGAATTAGTAAATTGAAATAATGATAGAGTTAGGGTGATTGACGGTCAACTACCTTTGGAATTGTAGGTCGCGGGTTTAAACCTAGCCAAGCGCATTACTTTCTGTAATTTATTTCATCACCACTGCTGTAAAAATGATGAAGGAAAACATCGTGAGGAAACCGACATGTCCTAGAACCAAAAATTCGAAGACATGTGATTTTCACCATCCCGCACTGGGCCCGCGTGATGGATTACGACCCATTCCCTCTCGTAAAGAGGAGGCCTGAGTCCGAGCAGTGGGAACATTAAAAGGCTGATTATGCTTATGCTTATACCTTTCGAGTTTGAAAGAAAGAAATGGTGTTCTTCTATCAACAATATACATATCAGTGTGCGTTTTAGGAGTATTTATTGGGATCATGTAATGGTTCCTGTTCTTAATGTGAGTTTGAATGGAGTAATTCTTAGTGAATTCAATATCTTTTATAAAAAAAAAGATCATGAGTTCTCCCTCTCTAGGGCGGAGCAAGAGAGCGTATCAGAGAGAGACTAATCATCATCATCATCATCATCAGCCTTTTTTTTTTTAATGTTCCCACTGTTGGGACTCAGGCCTCCTCTCTAGGAGAGGGAAACTCTGGGAGAGACTAATATTACTTCTATAATCCTTCTTTGCCTAGCATTCTAGGACTCCGGAGTTCCCTTTCGGAAGCGAACTCATGTCCCCTGCAAGCTTCGACCCTGCTGGGCCTCTACGGTTTCCGACATCTCTTTGAGGCGTGTGTAGAATACTACGCGACTTGGGTTCGGTCCGGACGATTACCCGACGGCTGGATGGCGAGCTTCCCATTGCTTGCCGTCCTCAAGCCCACGCCTACGGTGATTAAATAAGGTAAGGTTGTGCTCCGTTTACACGTGGGCCCAGCCTCGCTAAATCGCTTTCCCTAGCCATTGTGTAAACGGGGAAACCCCATTTAAACAATGGCGATTGACCGAGGTTGGGCCCACGTGTAAACGCACCATTAGATGTGGAGGGCGGAGGATTGGTAGCTTTGACGTAGTTTGAGAGAGGCTTATGTCCAGTAATGGACTTTGCTTAGTTGGAAAGATTTACTGCGGCCTTATAACGCAAAGGGTAACTGAAATAACACAGAATTTAGCCAGTAAAACTCAGATACGAAAGAAAAAAGCGAGGAAACTTTAACCCAGAGCAGAATCATCAATTGAAGATCTTCCTCTGAAAACAAAAACTATAGCAGTTGTTACAAGATAATACAATAATAGCACTTGTTTACAACATACTACCAAGAATTTATTGTGCGTCACCGTACAAAAACAGCATACAATGGTGGTACATAGGTACGTCGTGATTTTCAAAAGTATACACAATTTTTTTGGGATTCCGTAACTATTAGTCGGTCCGATGAGTATTTTACAGCGTCGTCAGCGGAATAAAACGAAAAACATTCCACGGAAGCATAACTTCTTATTCTATCTTGATGTGGCTCAAAAAGTTCCTCAACTGAATTGGGACTGGATAGGACATGCCTGCCGCATGCCTGACAAACTGTGGCCGAAAGCAGCTTAAAGTTGATACCCTGAAACAATGCGACAGGGTCGCGGTAGACCACGTTAGAGATGGTGGGAAGAACTAGACAGATTTCACCAGAACTAACAAGAGGTAGTGAGGACCTGCAAAAGATGGAAGGAGTGGGGGATACCTTTGTCCAGGGCCTCAAGTCTGCTATTACAATAGTGTCAGAATTGTCGATCATTGATTTCATAATTGTTAATTTTGACAAGTTTGATAATCTATATATATATATAAGGAGAAACTGACTGACATATCAACGAACAGCCGAAACTACTGGGACTAGGAACATGAAATTGCACAAGGCTTCTTTATATGCTGCAGGCGAGCACTAAGAGAAGATTTTACAAAATTCAACCCCTAAGGGGATGAAACGGGGGTACAAAGTTTGTTTAGAAAAACCTATTTTCACGCGGGCAAAGCTGCTGCTGGCAGAAACTAGACTACTAATATAATGGCGTCATTATGATTTTCTAATGGTCAATCACTGACACTCCATTGAAAGAAGTGGCATAGAATAGCAATCTCGTAGATATTAACAAATGAATGTCTGACGTATGCGGTAATCTGCAAAAATTTTGACAGTTCCTTTGATCAGTGACCTACCATTAGCACGTCATAGTGCAATCATTGCTTTTAATAAGCTTGATATTGTCATTCTACCACAACTCTATTACGAGACCATTGACTGATCAATAATCGATCATTATGAATTAGCAGATTACGAAGTTATGGCAAATTGACAATGGGATCGTGTTGGAATGACGAGTTTATAAAAATAGCAGACTTAGGCCCCAAGAGTGGTTCAGATTAGGCTTACAAAAAAAGTCTAGTACTAGAAATGGAATATGGTTTAACTGTGATTCTTTCATCACAATTCGCAAAAAAAACCGCTTCAAAGACTAACTTTGCTTAGCGGTTTTTTTTTTAGAGGTAGGATATCATCTAATGTCTTCTCACGCTCTGTGGTGAAGCAAGAGGATGTGTTAGAATTTAGCTGACAAAAAATCACCTATGTTCCTTCATATGCCTTTTGCGTTCTAGAACCACGGGTTTCCTTTTCAGAAATACCCCATGGCCCTAGCGAGCTGCGAACATCGACCCTGCTATGCCCCTATATTTTGCTGATATCTATTTGATGCGCATGTGGGATACTACGCGCCGTCGACGATTCTGCTTCGGCCGGATGGCGAGCTACCCATTGCACATTGTTCGCAAGCCTATATCTGCGGTGGCCAGAGAATGCTCTGCGATTTCCGACGCCCGAGACGTCTCCTGCCACGGTGGTTGGGGCGTGAGGATTTGTGTTCCCTCGGCTTCTTCGCTAGCATTACTGCTTTGAAGAAGGAAGCGATCGCATCATGGTTGGTGCAATTGGCTGATAAACTGCGCGTAGCCTACAGATGGTTATTACGGGTCTGGGTGAATTTAAATATTTGGGATCACACCCATAATACGGGAGTGTGGCGCTAAGTTTTTTTTTTTAATTTGTAAACGTATACATTTTTTTGTTCACAGTACTAGTAGGAAGTCGGTAAGTCGGTTGTTCTTTCTCACACCTGCATTCTTCTGACTTCACCAAATATAATTATTATATTACTAAGGTCACAAGTCAATAACCCAAGCCATAAACAACACAATCATGGCATAAGGGCTCTCGATCGATGGTGATGTAGAACAAATTACTGTTCCCGCCAAATTGTCGCCTTGTAATGTAGCGGACACATCGTTAAGCGAACGCGATTATTGAATGATGGATTAGTTGATGATATTGGTAAATATTAATGCAAGGAAATTGCTCTGAGTAAACAAGAATAAAAAATAAAAGCACTTCCTTTAAATAAAGCATTTACATTTTTTTTTAATTGTCAAGAATTCAGTCAGTCAAAAAAAAAAAACGATGTTAATTGCACATTCCATAGCGTAGATCTCTATGAGAAGAATGTGCAAGAAACTCCTTAGCAAGTAAATGAGGTACAGGTTTTTTATCACTACTATTATGAGAAAAAAATAATCCTAAATATAAAAATTAAAATAAACTATAAGATGACCAGTGTCAAACATATCAAAATTTTCCGTATTTTTCGATTTAAATCAATTTTTTTTGTAAAAATTCATCGAAAGAGCTTGACATTTCAAAATATGTTCGATATGGGATTTGATACATGTGGAATCCTGGAGGAGCGATGGCCTGATGTTGCGTAAGCGAGCGACGTGACCCTCCACCGCGCCGCTCCTTTGATGATTACCATTCCACTGCGCTCACGATATTGGAAAGTAGCAGATTCTGGACTAATTGTGCTCCATTGGTGTAATTGCTGCAAGACGTTCCAAGGTGAGGATAAATTAATAAATAAATAAATGATGCATATATTAAAACCACTCAGCTCAACCATTTTAGTATCTATTTTATACGAAACTAGCTGTCTCGGCGAACTTCGTACCGCCTAATAATGTGATAAATGAAGAACCGCTCGACCGATTTTCAGCAAACTTCACATAAACTATCTACCAAATAGTCCGAACAAAGCCTAAATATTTGGTTTGGATAGGTGAGCCCGTTCTTGAGTTATAAAGTTACAACGATAAGTGGCATTGATTTTTATTTATATAGATAAAATATCTAAACTGGGGCTTACAACTTGGTGTTTTATGATTATCCCAGATCAGATATCAAATAATTTGCTTTATTTTCATGGGATTTGTATTACAAAATTACATTTAAAACCAACCATAAATATTATCTGTTAAATTGGTCAATTAAAATTTGAAATGCTGGCACAATAAGTAACATGAAGCTTAATAATTTCTTGGTATCTATTTTCTACGAAAATGATCTCGAAAATTTATTAATTGTTAACGGGTTTTTGCGAAGTTAATTCCGGTAAATTTAAACCTGATGGCTCCAGACTGTATATATCTAAAATAATATTAAAATGTATATACAAATTTTGTTTTTGTATAATATTTTAAATTCTTATCCAGCAATGCTACGACAATTTTTAATAAAATTGTTTATAGATGACGTAGCCCGAAGAATCACAAAAAAGTGGCAGTGGCCAGAGCACATTACTATCCGAACAAATGGACGATGAGGCCGAAAGATTTTGGAGTGACGATCGCGTATTGGAAGACACATAATTGGTAGGCTCTCCATAAGGTGGTCCGATGACCTGGTGTGGATCGCGGGAATTCGATGAATGCGAGACGCATAAGACCGGTCATTGTGACGATACTTGGGAGACCTATTTCCAATAGTGGACGTCTTTCGCTTGAAACGATGATGATGAATAACATGGATAAATCCGTTGATCAAAATCTACGTGAAATGCAAATTGTCTGCCGTGTTGTCTGAGAATCTTAACGATGCTATCAAAACCCTTAGAACTAAAATTGGGTTAATGAAAACCCTCGATTGATAGTATAGCAGAACTGTTATAATGACTGTAATAAATTGTTGTCGCCTTGTGTAACAAAACCGCTTCAGCCGTAATTTAATTTTAAACTAACAAACTAATATCGCTGGCAGACTAAGGTTTACAAGTTTTTGTTGAATTTAAAGTAGCCATTATATTTTTTACTAACTTCTGCCAGTGGCTTCGCCCGTGTGAAAGTGGAAGGTACATGCCTACGTCACTCGGTGTTTTTTTTTTTTTGCTCTTTTCCCATTGACATCGATGTGGACGAATTTTTTAATGCCCTATGAGTTATTTTTCTACCCGTTTGTATATATTATTATTTTCAGTTTGTTTAAATACTTATTAAGTTATAATATGTAATAGTTAAGATGTGTATCCTTGACTAATCAATTATCCCAAAAAACAAAAAAAAATTTTTACATTAGGAAATCATCCATTGTCATCTCCCATCACTTGATAAAGTAGCATCCTACTGGTGAAAGTTTTTTTATTCAGTGATTTTTTTTTTTATTCTTACAAATATAAATATAAATCTTTCCTCTATTCATACACCACAATTTTTTAATTAGTACAAATACTTAAAGGGCTTATTAGAAAAGGTATTTTTACTATTTAAGTAAATCAAAAATTCAATAAATAATATTCATAAACAGGAAAGTTATGAGCGTTTGTTTATATCCCAAAATATCTCTCAATTTATGGAAATATTATACAGGCTATTGAATGAATAAATGAATGGCAATAAAAATGGAAAAAACACTGTGCATAGTATTTTCTAGTAGCTATTGTTATGAATGATTGAGTCAATTATCAATTTACCAATTATATAATCTTTTTTGTGGACAATTTTGGGTTTGCATTTTTTTTTTTTACTTTTGACTACACAAATATGGTCAGTAACAGGTACGGATAGAGTTATATTTTATTTTTTTTACTAATTAAAAAATAGCAGTATGTAGAGGAAAGATTTAACTTTAAAATAACTACTAACTTATTATTGATTTAGTAACTTACTTTAAACTTATACACCCCGAATGGTATGAGGGTAGTACGTGGTATTTGGAAGTCGCCTTAGATTTGTTTTTAATTATGATCAAAAACATAGCCCGAAGAATCGCAAAACTTATGTGGCAGTGGGCAGGGCACTTTGCTCGCAGAACAGATGGTCAATGGGGACGAAAGGTTCTGGAATGGCGACCACGTACCGGAAGACGCAGCGTTGGAAGGCCCAAGGCACAAGGTGGACCGATAACCTAGTGAGGGTCGCGGGAATCCGATGGATGCGAGACGCACAGGACCGGTCATTGTGGCGACATTTGGGGGAGGCCTATCATACACCTCATGACATGATGATGATGATGATCAAAAATTCGGTGGTAGAGCCAATTTAATGGAATTAACAGTAAACTTTATACTTTAATAATATTCTTTTAAATAAGAACAAAACATTTACAAAATGGCGCTTCAAAAGATTTCAGTCTGCTCGTAACAATTTTGTACTTTCAATGGAAAGTTTGGAACATTAATTTAATCTGGTATTTGGTATTTATAGGTCTGTTATCTACCTCGATAAGCTTACTAAATAAAGACTGTCCTGAGACATAATGTGCATAATGAATCGAGTAGGTCTTCTTCTTTTTTCGGTGGGAAAATAAATCATCTTTTGGAGGTATGTGGAACAGAGAGTAAAGTCCCGCAAACCTCCGTTGAAAAGGGAGGATCCTCCGACCAGACGGGTGCTATGTCTGGTGGGCAGCTGCTCAATAGATGATTTCGGGCTGTTCTATATGTTCTAATCGCGCGGAGAACTTTGATTGCGCGATGCAGGATTAGTTCTTATGTGACGCCATAGATGTCGCTACATCACTCTCTCGTATAACATCCATCTCTTGGGCGGAGCGGGACAGGGTCAGACTTTTACTGACTAAATACCCACTCTTGTTCCTTCATTGTCTTTCGTACCAGGGTCGAGTCTTCCTTTCAGAATCAGACCTTGGCCCCAGTAGGCTTCGACCCTGCTAGTGAAGCTGCTGATATCTTCTTGAGGCGCGCGTGGAACAGTATGCGACGTCGATGACTTGGGCTCGGCCCGGACAGTTACCGGACGGTCTCGGAGGTCGAGTAGGTCTTTAGGTAGGTTTTGCCATAAAAGGGGGCAAAAGAGGAAGAGGTCGGCCACTGTCAACCTGAAGGCGAAGCATCCAAGATGGCCTACTGACATAACGTAAGAAATTAAACAAAATCGCCTAGAATAGCGTAACAGTTTCAAGAGGGCTGACCCCAAATAGGGAACAAGCCAGGGGATCAATCTACATATTGACAGACCTGTTGGTCTAGTGGTTAGTGGCCCTGACTGCTATGCCAGAGGTCGTGGGTTCGATTCCCACCCAGGGCAAATTTTTGTGTGATGAGCACGATCATTTGTTCTGTGTCTGGGTGTAATTTATCTATAATAGATGTATGTATTAAGCAATATTTGAGTATGTCTATCTGTTGTCTAGTATTCATAATACTAGCTCTACATAGCTTGGGACTAGACGGCGTTGTGTGAATATTATTATTATTATATTGGTGTTGTTTTGCACCAAAGAATACAGAATTTAAGTGCGTTCACTGCATAAAACATAGAAAGTAATGCACTCCCGTAGGCATGGGTTTATGGCCATCCGGTATGAGGGCCAAACGACGGAGCGTTGAGGACCACCTCAAAGAAATGTTAGTAACATTGGTGGGGCTAGTTAGGGCCGACACCTGCCAGGAAAGTTCCCACAGCCCTCACAAAAAAAAAGCAGCTGAAGGAACACTGTATGTTCTAGTCAGTAAAAGTTTGACACTCCCGCCCGATCTAATCCGAAAGAATTACCGCGGTCATCGAACGATAAGAGTTATTGGAGGAATACATGTGGATTTTAGTCAGTAAAAGTCTGACACTCTCTGTCGCTTCACCCAGAGCGTGAGTAATTATTCGAGAATTTTTGTCCAAGTTAAAAAGTGTAACGAGAAAACGTTTTCACGGACTGTATTCTATTTTTGAATTGCGATAGAATACAAAACTCTATTCTATATTTGAAATTTCAAAACGCTTTATTACTTTGATGCCTCAGACATGTCTATATGACCAGTAACCTTGTACAAGTAGTATTAATTTTTATACTTGGCCAGTATTTTTGAATGTGAATGACATAATAATCGCAGTGAATTACAGTTATTTTTGTAACGGAATCTGTGTTTAAATAGTAATAGTCTGTTTATGATTGATGTCCGTTCTTTGAAGCTTCATAGCGATGTTAAATTGAATGTAAACTCGTATACGAAGGTCACAGGAAAAAACAAAATACATTTTATGATTATGAAATGGGAAAATTGCGCACTGTCTTCAAATTATTATTACCGCCTTGTTTTTGTACACACTTTTATATTTTGAAACAATTATCCTCTATATTATTGTATGTCGTGTGTTCAAACCACAGCAGGCGCAGGCTTTACTTGTTTTAGGTCATTTATTTCATCACCACTTCTCTCAAAACGGTTCAGAAAAACGTCATGAGGAAACCAGCATATCCTAGAATCATAATTTCGAAGATAAATGACATCCATCAACCAGTACAGATTTTACTATTATTACGCTAAACTTATCAATGACTTAATACTTTTTTCTATTTAAAGAGGGATTGTCAGGAGGACACGGTGGAGTATAAGGTGGGTGTATGCCCCGCTTGGGAGGAGCACCGCCGTGTGAAGGCGATCGCAGGCGGCAACCACTCGCGTCCAGCCCTGGTTCGGACTATGGTACGGGGTGAGAGGGAATGGAAAGCAGTTGCTTCCTTCTGCGGAGCAATAATTCTAGTGATGGAGACAGTCGCCCGCGTGAGAGAATGCACATCCTCACGCCCCAGCCGCTAAAACCCTCACACCGACCTCCAGCACAGCGAAGAATATGGCTGAAACTGTGATAGAGAAGACAACTTTACGCCCCAGCTGTCGCCACAGTAAAACGGCCCTGTTTGGACTGCTAAACCGAAATGTGAACAACTGTGGGAAAGCTAAGCTGATTGAAGTATTTATAAGTATTATTAACAAGCTCACGCTTGACTACTATGGTAAGCAATGATGGCGTCGATGATGGACGTCACGCCTAGAAGTAATTTTTTGACTCTTGATCTTAATACCCTTTTTTTGAATGTTAATTCATAAAAAACCTTCACCCACCCCGGGTGGGGCGAGACGTGTTACATTTTTACTGACTAAAATCCACTTGTGTTCCTTTACCGTAGGGGACTAGCAGGGTCGAAGCCTACAGGGGCCATGTGTTTGCTTCTGAAAGGAAAACTCGGCCCTGGAATGCAAGGCAGCGAAGGAACATAGGATTGAGTTTTAGTCAGTAAAAGTCTGACATCCAAGCCCTCCCGCTCCACTCCAGGGCAGGAGATGTCATTGGATGATTTCTGACCTAAAAAAAACCTGTGTTCCTTTAGTTTCCGTTCCAAGCCACGGTAGCTCTTTAGAACAATTCCATAGAATTGAATCATCATTATCATTTCAGCCGAAAGACGTCTATTGTTAGACATAGGCCTCCCTCAAGTGTCGCCATAATGAGCGGTCCTGTGCATCTCGCATCCATCGGACTCCCGCAACCCTTACCAGGTCATCGGTCCACCTTGTAGGAGGCCTTCCAACGCTACGTCTTCCTGTACGTGGTCACCAGGTTCTGGAACCTTTCGGCCCGAACGGCCATCCGTTCTGCGAGCAATTTGCCCTGCCCATTGCTGCTTAAGTTTGGCGTTTGGCTATGTCGGTAACCTTGGTACCAGAATTGAATAAGAACCCGAATTTCAAAAACCAAACAGCATATAACGTGCACAGACATAATTCTACGTAAAATTAACATTCAAAATAATAACTTATTCTGAAAGCTTGCTGCTAACTGTTCTGTAGCCCCATTTAGTTATCATAATGAGTTTGAACATTAACATTTCTGTTTCCAAGTATTAATTAACAAACAAGTGTAACTTTGAGATAATGAAAATGTAAAACACAGTTCCGAAGTTTGGATCATTGCGCTCGGATTGTCGAAAACTACGTGCGTAACGAATGTAGTCTGTAGCTGGAGATTTAACTCAACACTTAGCATATTCAGCTTTTTAATGTTCCCACTGCTGGGACTCAAGCCTCCTCTCTAGAAGTGGGAATGGGCCCTAATACACCACGCGGGCCCAGTGCGGGTTGTTGAATGTCGCATGTCTTCAAGTTTTGGTTCTAGAACATGACGGTTTCTTCACGATGTTTTCCTTCACCGTTTTGAGAGCAGTGGTGTTGAAATAAATTACACAAAGTAATGCGCCTGACTGTGTTTGAACCCGCGACCTACAACACGTAAGTCGAGGCCGTTACCAGTCGGCCGCCACTGCTCAAACAATAACTTAACACTTACTTTAACTCTAGATGGAGCGAGAGAGAGTATCAGTCTTTTGTTGACTAAAACCCACCTGTGTTCGAAAGAGTTACTGTGGCCATAAAATGCAACAGTTAACTAAAGGAACGCAGGTGATTTTTTGTCAGTAAAAATCTAAAACTCCCTCTTCCCGCTTCACCCAGAGCAGAAGTTGTTTTATAAACACACCTCAAAAAAAAAAAACTAATTTCAGCGTATTCTATTCTCGCGCCCGCTTACGGCTCCACCATGTCACCAACCTAACACCGCGGGCACAAACGGTAATGGATCCGCAAATAATGTGTTTCAACAAGTCAATAACGCCATCGCGTGATTTGCTGGGATACAGAGCATACAATATTAATGTGTTTATTTGTTAGAAATTGATGACAATTTAGACCGCTTATGGTGAATGAGTTTTTTATTAAGTAGCGAGGATTAGATGACCTTGTGAATGAACGAATTGAAACTATCAATTTAGGGAAATCAGAAACAGTGGCGTATCAATTCTGTGATATCGAAAGGAGATCGCATGGGTTGGGTTAACAGAACTGGCATGTAAAATATAGCATAGCATAGCATAGCATAGCATAGCATAGTCGACCTTATAATGTTCCCACTGTTGGGACTCAGGCCTCCTCTCTAGGAGAGGGAATGGGAATAATCCACCACGCGGGCCCAGTCCGGATTGGTGAATGTCACATGTCTTCGAATTTTTGGTTCTAGAACATACCGGTTTCCTCACGATGTTTTTCTTCACCGTTTTGAGAGCAGTGGTGATGAAATAAATTACACAAAGTAATGCGCCTGGCAGGGTTTGAACCCGCACTCGTAAGTCGGGGCCGTTACCACTCGGCCACCACTGCTCTCAAAAAAAACTCTCTGCTGTGTAAATATACTTGTAAGGATTTTGTTGTTCTAGAATAGGTTTAAAAATTAAGTAGAAAAAGGAAATGTCTAGTTTTAATAGAGATCTGACAGAACGATTGTATCAAAATGTGATTATATTAAATTTAATGAAGAAAAATACAAAGATCTTATATGGTATCCAGCATTTCATTGTAATAGAAGTACAATCCCCCAAACAAACCGTCGCAGAGTGCGACAATACTTGCTGTAATGGTGGCGCTGTAATTGTATGATGACCTGAAACGATTTCACGTTTGTAATGGATTTCGGTCAATATTGATTACTAACTATAAGCAAATGGATGTCACATTTTATTGGTGTACGTATTACAATAATAATAACTCACCATCATCATAATTTCAGCCGAAAGATGTCCACTGTTGGACATAGGCCGGGGAAGCCTCTCGGACAAAATTGTTTTTTTTTTTTTTTAATTTTATTATATTGTTTCAATAAAGTGGCCTTAAGCGGCAGTGGGCAGAATACATTGCTCATAGAACAAATGGTCTATGGAGCTGAAAGGTTCTAGAGTGGCGACTGCATACTTGAAAGACGCAACGTTGGAAGGCCTCTCATAAGGTAGATCGATGATTTGGTGAAGGCCGCGAGAATCCGATGGAAACGGGATGCACAAGACCGGTCATTGTAGCGACACTTGGGAGGCCTACGTCCAGGGCCTCAAGTCTGCTATTACAATAGTGTCAGAATGGTCTATCATTGATTTCATAATTTTTCATTTTGACACGTTTGGTAATTTACTAATATAATGGCATCATTATGACTTTCTAATGGTCAACCGCTGACACTGAATAGGTATACTTATGCGGTAATCTGCTAAAATTTTGACAGTTCCTTTGATCAGTGACCTACCATTAGAACGTCATTGTGCAGTAATTGCTTTTAATAAGCTCGATATTGTCATTCTACCATAACTCTATTACGAGACCATTGACCGATCAATGATCGATCATTATGAATTAGCAGATTACGTTGTAGCAAAATGACAATAGGATCGTGTTGAAATGTCAAATTTATAAAAATAGCAGACTTTGGGCTTCAGCAGTGTAGGTATTTCAGTTGAAATGGTGATTTTGGCAAATAAAAAACTTGCAGTGTACAAAAAAACCAAAATGATAATTGAATATAAAGTTCTACAGTTATTATTCATTCGTTTATTAAAATTTCATGCAATACAAAGGCACAAAAATGAACTTAATGCTTTGAATTTTGTAAACATGACACATGAAAGGTTGCAGCCAAATCTATTAAGTTTTTGAACAGATTCCAACTAAAGTTTCTTGGCCATAACTATTTTATGATATTGCAAGTCTTAACAATGTCTTTGTCTGGTTGAACAGCAAATATTACACGAGGATTTGAATTTTGTTTCTTGTACAAAGTTTTTATGCAAATTCTTTGTGTTATAGCTTTCTTAATCGCAAAAATTCTTATTGCAAGTTCATTTTAGTATTATTTTTGTACATTACAAATTACATTTAAAATTGTAGATGCCTATATCTACAATTTTATAACAGTCAAATATACCGCTTAAAGATTACTAGCACCTATATAGCCATTGGCTATGGCTTTACCCACAAGAAAAAATAAAATTATGCCAAAATAACACTTTTCCGTGATCTTTAAGAGCCTATGTCCTATTCGAAGTATCGATAGCTTAGACTGAAAACCTCGGGTATGCAAGTTTAGGTTATTTTATTTTATTATGTTTCTGGAAAGAAAAGCTTGAAACTGAAATTTAGAAAGAAATAATAGATAGATAAGAAATAAACCAAAAATTTGCGTGATACAGCGAATTTTTGGTTTATTTCTTGCAGTGCCATCAACGATGTTGAATACATACGAGTACCTTGTTTGAGTCAGCTTATCTTGCAGTTGATAAGTTAACCTCACGACGGCGCGTCAAATTTTGTCAAAAAAGTTACTTTTGCAAAAAAAAATTAGGTTTGTACTTTTTAGTGTTTTTTTTACGTTGAAGGCGGTTGTATATTTTTTGTTATTTTTTTATACTTTTTAGTTGCTGTAGGACAACTAAAAAGTACCCCCCTCAGCTAATCATCATCAGATTAGCTTGATGGTACCTTATAGCCAGAGTGCATCTCATGACAACTGTAATAATCCCAAATACGGTTAGCCGTGTTCAGGTGTCTATCTTCCAGTTTCATCATCAGATCAGTTCGATTTATCCCCTCCCCTTCTTTCACTCAGTCATCGACTAAACGTATAAACAAAACCATTTTACTTGTTACGACAGTTCTGCTATGATCCTTTGAGAAGTTTCATTCCATATCTTCGAAGGTCCTCATCAAATCATAACAATATTTCTATGGAACCAACTCGGATGCTCGGAACATTCCTTTAAAAAAAATCCTTCAAAATCGATCCACAATTGGCCGAGAAATCGATGAACATACGTTAAAAAAAAAAATTGAACATAGAACGTTCTTCTTTTTGAAGTCGGTTAAAAATTTAAAAACAAGAGAAAACAATGTTTCAAATAAATCAATATTTTTAGATATTGATTAATTTGAATTGATTAAAACACGTGCAAGAAGCACAGTTAAATGAAATGATAATAACAGCCTAATTTGGTTTGTTATGCCTCCTAAAAAGTTACGTATTTCGAATTTACGAGGTATTCACTACAAGCCATTAGTATGTACCTATGTGTTAGTGTGTCTATTTGCTACTTATTCACACTTAAATGGCTATAAGGATAGTAATAATAATGACCACTCAAACCCCAGCGAACGCCGGTGTTCGTGCCATTCGGTTAAACACCAAGCGAACGCATAGATTATAAAATATTAAGCGTTTTATTTATAGGATACGTATTCAAGAACGTAAATAAGAAGTTCCTCATAAAGTAGTCTATAAATATCGAAAATAAGCAAATCTGGAATCTTTATGTCAAGAGTGAATAGGTTACTTCTAGGTAAGCGCGTTCCATCGTCGACCGCATCGTCGCTTTCCATCAGGTGAGATAGCGGTCAAGCGCGAACCGATCAAGAATAAAAAAAAATCTTTCCATTATTCCCTATATATACCTACTTATATGCGAGAGTTGAAAAGTTAAATGAAATAATTTCATGAGGATATCTCCAACCTTTCTTTGGGATCTTTAAGTCAAGAATTAATAGGTTTCTTCTAGGCAAGCGTACTCCATCATCGGACACATCATCGCTTACAATCAGATGAGATAGTGATCAAGCGAGCCTATCCTTAATAAAAAAGGATATTATGTATTCCAAGAGCATACCCCCTTAGAATAATTTTTACCCGACTAAGGCAAAGCCAAAGGAGGGTTATGATATTGATAGGCTATGTATGTATGTGAGTATGTTCATTTGTTCCCTCCTTATCTTCTTATCGAAACTCGACATATGAGGAATCGTTAGAACCGTCTTAATTGTCCGCTCAACATAGGCTACGTGACATGTCACAAAACTCGATATGCCCTCTAACGGACAAAAAGTAATGTGTTAAAAAATAAAAATGGAGATAAATGCGCCGTGTTTGGTTTCATTTGAAAGAGCTTAACTTGTACATTTCCAAAATATTGCTCAAATTTAAAGTGACGCCCTCTAGCGGACAAAAAGTCATGTGCAAAATTTAACACTAAAATTGTTTAAATAAATAAAAGTAAAAAACTAAAACAGGACTACGATGCACAATATTTTCATACTTCGAACAAAACACAAAGAAAAACCGTATTCACACGTTATTAAAGTGTTTTGGTTGGTACCTATAACGTGTGACTGCGGCTTTTCTTTGTTTGTTTTTCGAAGTGTGAAAATATTGTGCATCGTAGTCGGGTTTTACTTTTTTTTTCTACACATGAGTGTTTCTGCAGATGAAGCCGCTGGCAAAAGCTTGGCGGAACAGAACGCGAATGAGAAAAATAGTTATCTGAGATACAAAGATATCCCTGGCAATAATAATTCGCCTCTCTTCCTGCGCTGTAAAATGGAATCCTCACACGATGGTTTCAATTACGCAATCAAAGCATCCACACGTATCTTTCCATCTTTTCTCTGTTGGATTTGCGCTTTTTATTATTGTTATGTATATAAAGCGGAGTGCAAAGAACAAATATACCTAATGGCACTGATTAGTCTCCGTTGAAATCGTAGAGACTCACTGAGTTCTAATTAAGAATTGTCACAAATAAACATACTGAAGCACTTTTAAACTAATAAGCGTCAATTAGTTTAACACGACTGGAAAATAAATAGCAAATACTGATGACTTGAATGTACGAATTATAAATGCATAAGACTTATGGGTTTACCCCGTAAGTCGAGTAAGATGAAAATTATTATCATTAAATTCAACTCAGATAGTTTAGTAAACCATTAACTATTGCATCACTATTTACCATCAGGTGGGATCGTAGTCAAGCACTAGTTTATAACTAAAGAAAAAAGTGTGTGCCTCTTCAGGTGCCGTGGTATAAACCACAGCACGCGAAGAGGCACAAACTTTTTTTTCTCCACATTCTTCAAAATTGGGTGAAGTGACTTTCTTCATCATGAAGGCATTTTTTTTGCTTGGAATGTGTCTAGTTCTGTGTCTAAGAGCAATAACAGTCAGTGTTATACTAAACTTAAACTTTTTCACTATTCCACAACTATCACGCAACGCCGTCTAGTCTCAAGCTAAGCAGAGCTTGTATTATGAGTACTAGACAACTGATAAACATACTTATATATTTCTAAATACATGCATATTATAGATAAATTACACCCAGACACAGAACAAATAATCGTTGCTCGCCACACAAACATTTGTCCTGGGTGGGAATCGAACCCACGACCTCCGGCGTAGCAGTCAGGGTCACTAACCACTAGACCAACAGGCCAGTCGAAGTCGAAGTCGAAGATATACATAGGCATCTGCCTATGTCAGTTGTGGAGATGCTTGGAGGACCCGAGGCGTTACAACAGCGACCCATCCTATTCGCCTTGCATCTGTCGGATTCTCGCAACCCTCACCGTAAATCCACCTTGTAGGAAGCCTTCCAACACCATGCCCAATATTAACTTGTCAATAATGTACTGAGACACAAGACTCTTCTCTTCACAAATTATCAAATAACATCTCCCGCTCTAGGTAGAGCGAGAGGGAATATCAGACTTTACTAACTAAAACACACCCCGGTTCCTTCTGATGTCTTTGCGTTTCGGAACCACCGTAACTATTTTGGGCAGTCGGTTTTAGGGTTCCGTATGGCACCTGGAAAAAACGGAACCCTTATTTTTGTTGTCCGTCTGTCTGTCTGTAAAGACACTTTATCTCGGGAACTCGTCGAGGTATCGAGTTATGGTCTGCGGTCCCTTGAAGCTGTGATTAAATCAAACTTCTGAGTTAACGAAAAAGATACAGCCATTTATGTCGCAAAAAAACGTGTATTTCGAAACTCTCAAGGGAATCAAAATTCATAGCGTATTTTTCGTTGATCTAGAATCCTGAAATTTGGCATGAAGTAAGGTCTTATAGCACAAGTATATGAAAAAATCGGAAAATTGTAAATTTGTAGTTCTGACCACAAAAAAATAACTTTTTTTGCTATTCGGAAAAATCTTCGTAACTCAATTCGGGAATTCAACGGTTTTCATAGGAAAGTTTGTACGGAACCCTCAGTGCATGAGTCCGACTCACACTTGCCCGGTTTTTTAGAGTTTTCCACAGTTTTGGCAGGTAAGCTAACATAGACCGGCGCTAATTAATTTAAAAGTATCTTAATTTAATAGATAACCAATCAATGTTCCAAAGTCACTTTTACTAAAAATCGGAGAAAGAAAATGCGGAGGCTATGCCGCCACATACTCCTACATTCACCCGAAAATAAAACAATAAAACAGGCAATTACCCAGACCAGACACAACGCCCGTCTGGTCGGTGGATTTTCCCTTTTCATGGAGATTAGCGGGACTTTACACCCCATTTCGCATACCGCTGTAGACCTTTGTAGGACCGCGAGAATGCTGTGGGGTAAGTGATGGGCTATTACAAGATTCTAGTGCCGAATAAATTATCGTAAGCCCATTCCACGTTAACCGTAGAAAGTTTACGTAAGCTGAAAAATATTCTGTGGAAATTTTGGAAAAAATTATCGTTGTCCTAGAAAGTAAGGGGCAATTGCAGTTGGCGCAATGTTTGAGCTGAATGTTTGAGCTGAATGTTTGAGCTGAATGAATTGACTTCAACGTTCAATTCCCGCTTGGAACAATTATTATTTGTATGGTTTAGAGATAGTAAAGTTCTCATAATGATTTGATATTTTTCATAGATTTATTAGTGTATAATTTTAGCCTATATGTATTTTATTATTTTATAAATAACTTATTTTTTATTTATTTATTTTTATGTTTGAAGTAACTGTTTTTTGTTTATTTTGCAAGCCTACCACAGTGTTGTCTTTTTTAACCCAAAAATTGACTGATAGAGAATGCCTTGTTGCATTAAATCCGCCTATGTACCACTACTGTACATGAAGTTTAAATAAATAAATAGTTGTTTCGAATTTGTGTGTCTATTTTATATGAGTATACAAGTTTGTAAACGCACCCATGATAGAGGAGTATTTTTTATGGTGGAAATCATCCAATGACTTCAACCGCTCTGGGTGTGCGTGTCAGACTTTTACTGACTTAAACCATACCTATGAGGCCTTCAGTTTTCCTATGCGTTCTAAGACGACCAGGGTTTCTTTTTAAGTAGTGTATGTTTAAAAAAAATATTAAGGAACACATCGGTTTTAGTTAGTAAAAATCTGACTCATCCTCTTATTCCATTTTAGAGCTAAAGCAAGACGGGCAAGTGCATGTCGGAGTCGCGCACTGAGGGTTCCGTACAAACTTACATATGAAAATAGTTCGATTCCCGAATTGAGTTACAAAGATTTTTCCAAAAGGCAAAGAAAAAGAATTTGTGTCGTAACTACAAATTTACAGTTTTCAGATTTTATACTATATTTGTGCTATAAGACCTTGCATAATGCCGAATTTCAGGATTCTAGGTCAACTGGAAGTACCTACCTATGAATTTTGATTCGCTTGAGAGTGTCGAAATACACGTTTTTTGCGACATAAACAACCGTATCATTTTTTTTTTCGTTTACTCAGAAGTTTGATTTTTCACAGCTTCAAGGGACTGCAGACCAGAAATCGATACCTCCACGACTTCCCGAGATAAATGGTCTTGACAGACCGACAGATGGACAACAAAGTGATACTATAAGGGTTGCGTTTTTTCCTGTTGAGGTACAGAACCCTAAAAATCGTAACAAATTTACCTGACACAGGCTTCAGACCGATCCTATGGTTCTAAAAATCCTATTACAAAATTTAATTGGCAAAAAATAACATTGAATGTTATCGTTTAAAGCACAATTGCAATTATCCCCTGACCCTTATTGGTTTATGGTTAATGGCGGAAAAATGCTGAACGAAATTTTTCCCTCATCCTAAAATTCTAATTTTATAGCCGGCTCAGTTTAATCAAAAGTGTTATGAGGGTTGAATATTAATTTGTGAAATAGAAAGTGCCCTGTTGCTTTAATGGCAGTAAGTCTGTGGAGACTCAGATTTGGATGCCCTTTTTTGTGGAGCGAAAAAAAAAGACAAAATGTTTTTTGAAGACATTGAACAGGATCACATAACAAAAATAAAATAAAAAGGGATAATAAATAAAATAATTACAAAGAAATATATATATTTGCCTGCTGAGGTCTTCCCATCCGATTATAATTTGGATGTCTTCAAGGGTAGAGTGAATAGGCTCTTAATAAACTAGTGCGATTCACCATCAACGATTGCATCTATGCTTATCATCAGGTGGGATCGCAGTCAAGTACTAGTTTATATCAAATTAAAAAAAAGGTTGTTAGGCTCACGCTTGATCACTAGCTCACCTGATGGAAACCAAATATGTGGCTGATGATGGAGCACGCTTGCCTAGAAGTAACTTATTCACTCTTCACTTAAAGATCCCCAGGTTGTAGCTCCTTAGTTATACGCAAAATGTATGTATTCTCAAAACGTTTTGCTATACAGGGTTATTTGTAAAATACTAACAACCTTACATGACTGTATTGCTAACATCATAAACAACAACTTTTGTTCTATGACTTTTTACAAAATATAATTCTTTCGTTTCGTTGTTCTATCTAACACATTTCAACTCTGTATTGTGCTATACCTACCTATGTCTGTATGACGCGACGCAAGCGCATCAATCACCCCCGCCGCCGCCGCCGCCGCCGTATAGACTTCGTAATATATAGAACGATTAATTTAAATATTTTTATTTTTGTATGAAAAAATCTAAACTATGATACATTTTTAAAAGTCATAGAACAAAAGTTGTTGTTTATAATGTTAGTAACATAGTCCTGAGAGGTTGCCAGTGCTTTACCAATAACCCTGTATAATATTTAAACTGCCAATTAATTAATAAGTAATTACTTTATTCTTATTCTTGCAAAATAAATGATTTGTTAATCAAATCGCGACAGACCGATGGATGCAAGACGCACAGGACAGTGCCAACGTTTGGAAGAAGCCTATGTTCAATTGTGGACGTCCTTCGGCTGAAATGATGGTGAAATGATTTGATTTAACAGTAAAAGTGTTAATGAGCTAAAAAAAGACGATACATGATATTTAGTTATGAGAGGTCTTTGGTATTTCAGGTGCTTAAATAAATATCGTTCAAAGGTCGTTTTATTAATAAATCTCTAAAGATAAGCTTTTAAACTCAAATTAGGGAAGATATATAACAATGTTTAATGAGATTAATCAAGCAATGACCGGAGAAGAATGTCAGGTTAATCCAAGCTATTAGGGTCAGCTTAATTGTTATTAAAAAAGATTGAAAATATGGTTTTAGTCTTCATGGAGTGATGGAATAGCGGCTATTTGTCATCATTATCCTCAGCTTATAAATACAGTGTGTAATAGAGCAGTGGTGGCCGAGTGGTAACGGCCCCGACTTACCGAGTTGTAGGTCGCGGGTTCAAACCCAGCCAGGCGCATTACTTTGTGTAATTTATTTCATCACCACTGCTCTCAAAACGGTGAAGGAAAACATTGTGAGGAAACCGGCATGTCCTAGAACCAAAAATTCGAAGACATGTGACATCCACCAACACGCACTGGGTCCGCGTGGTGGATTGCGGCCCGTTCCCTCTCCTAGAGAGGAGGCCTGAGTCCCAACAGTTTTTTTTTTTTATCTTATGACAAAACCCGCTCTTGGGCGGAGCGGGAGATAGTGTCAGACTTTTACTGACTAAAAACCCACTCCTGTTCCTTCGTTGCCTTCGTCCCAGGGCCCCGGGTTTCGTTTTCACACTACCCATGGCCCCAGTAGGCTTCGACCCTGCTGGGCCCCTACGATTTGCTGACATCTCCCTGAGGCGCGCGTGGAACAATACGCGCCGTCGACGACTTGGGCTCGGTCCGGACGGCTACCGGACGGTCGGACGGCGGGCTACCCATTGCTCGCCCTCCGCAAGCCCGCGCTTACGGTGGCCGGAAATCGGGATCGGAATCCCGGCGGCGGACAGGGCGTAAGGACCGTTGCCTCACGCGATCGGCCGCCTTCTTTGCTAGCATTACTGCTTCGCAGAAGGAGGCGACCGCCTGCCACTCCTCCTCGCTCCGGACCATGGCCTGAACCAAGGCCCGGCGCGAGAGATCGCCGCCGCCGATTGCCCTCACGAGGACACGGCGTTGCTCTGCCCAAGCGGGGTACACCTCCACCGTGTGCTCCACCGTGTCCTCCGGGCGGTCCACACAGTGGCGACACCCGGGCGTCGTTTCCGCACGAATCCGGTGCAGGAACCTCCCGAACTTACCGTGTCCGGTGAGAACCTGCGTCATGCGGAAGGTGAGGACGCCGTGAGGTTTTTCCAACCACGCCTCAAAGAGGGGACTTACCGCCATAATTGTGGCGTGCCCAGAGTCCCAACAGTGAGAACATTATAAGGCTGACTATACTATGCTATAATACAGTTGCCATTTAGTAGTATGGAAACATACAAGCAATTTTAAACTGTATCTTTGTGGATAACAGAGCTTTATTTGTATAACTAACAATATGAAAACTTTGTCAACAAAACATGCAAATTTATTTTCTTTTTACGATATAGGTTTTCTTAAATTTCACATTTTTTGTGACTTATGCTGAAAATCATTTTCAACCATTTTAAAAGACTGAAAACGGGTTTTTGAAAAAAATCATTAGATCCCTTCGCGAAGTAATCAAATAGAATAATGAAATAATATATGACGACCTTAAGCGACCGTAAAATTAGTCATTGTAAAATATTTGCTATTATATATTCTCCTTTTAAAATATAATTGCCTATTTTACTCAGTGAAATATTTAAAAAAAAATCGGTTTTACGAGTTTAGAGATTATCCCCTACAATCTTACAAATTTTACTTCATTATTAAATTTGTAACGATTAGTAAAACTACCAAACCACATGCCAATACCAATACCATTTTCTTTAAATCAAATCCAAAAATAAATTTTGCTCTCTTCTTTTTTTAATTTGCTGAAAAAGTCCAATGTGTTTACTATTTAAAGAGGTGTGCAAACACTTAGAATTTTTACGACAAACTTAAACGTCAGTCATAAATCTTATGAGTTTACATAGGACATAAATCTCTCGTAATGTATTTAAGTACTTGTTGATTGATAGTGTATAGAGTATAGATACATACGTAGGTAACATACTTAATTTTTCGTTGAGGTAAATGACGCAAGTGATTGATATGGCCCACCCGGTGTCAATGTCATTAGATGGCGTCAGAGGTCATTACACAACATCCTTTATTTTTTTTAAACTGTTATGTGTATGCGAGGGCCATTGCCTCGCGCGTGCACGTGCGGCCTTCCCCTTTGCAAGCGTTATTGCTTCGCAGAAGGAGGCGACCGCCTGCCACTCTTCCTCGCTCCGGACTATGGCCTGTACCAAGACTCGGCGCGAAAGATCGCTGCCGCTGACCGCCCCCACGAGGACACGGCGGTGCTTTGACCAGGAGGGGCACACCTCTACCGTATGCTCCACCGTAACCTCCGGGCGGTCAACACAATGGTGGCACCCAAACGTTTCTTCCGCACAAATCCGGATCAGGAACCTCCCAAACTTATCATGTCCGGTAAAGACCTGCGTCATGCGGAAGGTAAGGACGCCGTGTTGCCTTTCCAGCCACTCCTCAAAGAGGGAACTTACCACTATAATTATGGTGTGCTCAGTTGGGTAAAAAATATTTTACGTTCTATTCACAGACCTACTGAATATAAACACACAAAATTTTATAAGAATCAGTCAAACCGTTTAGGTAGAGTTTTGTTTCAAACATATAATGCCACTGACATGAGAATTTTATATAATAGATTAGTCGTGGCTTTCCTATACATAGGTATGTCCATATATGAAGGACATAATGCCAACTGCTAGGCCTAGGGGAATGATCTAGAGAGTAACTATGGTACAAGAACGTAACGGGCAGAACAAATGGGTTAATACACTTAAGTCGAAGACACATCATTTCAACCGAAAGACGTCCACTGTTGGATATAGGCCTTCCCCAAGTGTCGCCACAATGAACGATCCTGAGCGCCTTGCAAGTCGAAGACACCCTCGCGGTTAACTCAGAGCCAGATAATTTTTTTTAATGATATCCCACCCAAAAAAAAAGAAATGGCAATAGAGAAAAAGTGAGGGTACTATAAAAACTTCTGACCGTTATTCTCCGAAAGAGTAGGTAGAAATGTTGTAAGTACGTAAATTCTATTTTAATAAGTCTTTCAAATCGTTTCCTAGAAGTTTCACAAAAAACAGAGGCACAAAACAGATAGGTACAAAAGTAAAGCTCATATATGTGCCTCACTTTTTGTACCTACACTCGGGGATCGCGCTAGGGTCAGCGTGTGTCGCCGAACTGTCCGAGTGCGACCCGGCGAGGTGATAAATGACCACATAATCTGAATAGTAAAAATATTACATGGCCACAAAATCATCGTCTCTTTCTCGGTGCGGAGCCTGTTCTATGTTACGTTAAAACAAACCATCAAAATACAAGCAAATATCTACTTACTTCTCTGAAACAACTGTCCCCCTAGCCAAGTTACGATCGTGTCGTCTGCGTCGAACGACTCGAGTAGGCCCTCCTCCGATTCCTTTGTTCTGACCATGACTGAGCGTTAAGATGACGTCAGAACATAGGAATCGGAGGCGTGGCCTACTCGAGGCGTTCGACGCAAACGAAACGATCGTAACTTGGCTAGGGGGGCTGGTAGTTTATTGTTGAATTTAAACAGCCGTCCACTGAACAGTTAGAATAAGGTTTTTTTGTTGGTCCATTTTTCCACAAAAAAGTTTACAGACGCGTGTCTCAAACGAATAGCACTCGAGCTCGCATTAAGTTGAATTGAGCCGAGATATCGTGTCCGAGTGCGGTGTCTGTATGTGTGCGTTGTTCGAGCGCGCTTTGTATGTAGATTTACTTCTGTACCTATTTTGTGATAGCAGTTAATATTCCAAATTCAAATCAAATATAAAATCTGGCGTACTTTTCATTACAAAAGGCACCTCGTACCTATTATTATACCAATTTTATTGAAGTATTTACTTAGTTTTCACAATAAGATAGACCTACAAAATTATAATTATACGTTTTAAGGACTTATTCCAAGAAAGTTGTGTAGGATGCTATTACGGAGTCTATGAAACTCTTTATAAAGATATATATCTTATTATGTACTTAAATCAGAGGCCTCATGACGTCGCTTTAACATGTCAGGTATACCAGCGAGAAAGAGGAATGGTTATACAACATTATTTTTAGTATATGCGAAACCTGAACATAGTTTGTTCAGAATCAGTAACTGCATCGATTTCAATAATTTTACGCCATGTTATATATATACATTAATTATAATAATAATAAAATACTTTTTTATTTCTTCCATTATGTCCTGTCACCCGTCATGCTATCACTAACTTCCCTTCCTTTCTTATCACTTGTCACACAGTCCATCCATCTTTTCTTTGGCCTTCTTTTCTCTTCTCTTTTAGTAACATATGTTTCATCCCTCCTCTTGACATAACCATACCCAGACAAACTATTCCCTTGGAATAATTGAAATAATAATCCCTCATCCCAGTTACCTTAGTCCCTTGGAATAATATTCTACTTTCGTGTAGGCGAAGCCGCAGTTCTAAGAAGCTAGTAGCACAGAACTCACTAATGTACAAATGTCAATCTACATACAAAGCGCGCTCGAGCAACGCACACATAGACACCGCTCACGGACACGATAATTCTCTATAGGACCAGTGCGAGCGCGTGTGCGTCAGCTTGAGACACGCGTCTGTGATAGTTTTTGTGTAATTTTTGAGCAAAAAAAGTTTAAAATATTCATAATATATATTCTCACGACTATCACACAACGCCATCTAGTCCCAAGCTAAGCAGACAAGGTCTGCTAGGTGTTATGAGTATTAGACAACTGATTAACACAATTAAATATGTCTAAATACATACTTAATATAAATAAATTACACCCAGACACACAACAAATGATTGTGCTCATCACACAAACATTTGTCCTGGGTGGGAATCGAATCCACGACCTTCGGCATAGCAGTCAGGGCCACTTACCACTAGACCAACAGGACAGTTATTTTAACTGTTAAATGAACAGTTGTTTGAATTCAACATTAAATTTCGAATTATCGTGTCAGAGAGGCACCTAAGTAGGTAATTTGCTTGTATTTCAATGGTTTAATTTAATGTAACACTGAACAGTTAGTTAGGTAGGTAGGTAAGCGCCCGTAGGTAAACAGTTAACAAAGGAACTGTTTGGCGAGCTGGCCGCTCGCGCAGCTTACGCGCTGCCGCCGCTGCCGCCACATACGGGCACGCGCTACCGCCGAGCGTAGGTTTAAAAAATGAAGTACATACATGAGATTGAATTCTGTACCTATCTATTTTGTGTTAGTAGTGACTAAAAATAAACTATATAGGACAACTAAAAACGGAAAACAATTTTACGAGTTTATTATAATATAATGTTCTCATAATAAGATCAAAAGCTGTCATGGGAATGTCATAGTGATGGTACTTGTTCACAGGTAACTTCAGGATGTGGCCTCAGGGATTCCGGTTGATCCTTATCCGTACATGTGACGGATTCACATGGCCATAAGGGCCGATTCATACTGAAATTGCAACAGACGGCAGTGATACGGCGATCACATTCAGTGTGTTTTTTTTAAACTAGATTATTATTCCATTTATTTATCTTATTTATATACATTTTAAATTTAAAAAAAAAACTAACTTAAAAAACATTTAAAAATAAAAATAAAATTATAGCCCACCGGCATCAGAAACAAGGTCTATTATGATTATTATTATTTATTCTTCTTTTCTTTTTTCTTCTTTATTATTTTTTCCTTTATCTACATACTTAAAAAACCAGTATAAGTTAACTTGTCAGCGGCTCTGCCCGCGACTTTCCGCGGTGACATGAGGTCGCTCGCGGCACTTAAACGCGTTTAAACGATACACAAGGCACATTTTTCGTTTTTCCTGTGTTTGTTTCTTTCTTCTTCAGAAATGAGTTCTATAATAACCGATTCCACTTTTTGACTCCAAACACTAATCTGGTCAAAAAGAGACTAAGCGAGTGTATCGGGATGTCGTGCGTGGCTGTTCCCGCGGCCGTGGGTATTGTCGCCAGTTCGGTCAGCTCTACCAACCTCGTCGCGTCGCTGCCGGCCGCAGCTATTCCGGTGTGAATCGGCCTTTAGAGTCACTATATTCTACTTTTCGTTTATTGTACAGTGTGGTCGCCCACGTGTGGTAAAAATAATCATGTCTTCCTTTCCTTTGACATTTAAATAATTGGTTGGAGGGACATTTTGCTAGTATTTACTCGTATCTGCGGAAAAGGTCAACTTACAAGAATTAACATAACATCAGACCTGTGTACCCCAAAGGGTATTTAGTATTTTACAGTGCTATGTTTAACATGGTCGAGTCTTTTTTTTTCGTTGGGAAAATCATCTATCGACTAAAAACCCACTCCTGTTACTTCGTTGCCTTTCGTACCGGAGCTGAGTCTTTGTTTCGGAATCAGACCCTTGGCCCCAGTAGGCTTCGAAACAGCTGAGCCCCTACGGTTTACTGACATCTTGAGGTGCGAGTGGAACACTACGCGCCATTGACGACTCGGTCCGGACGGTTAGGTACCGGACGTCCGCAAGCCCGCGCCTACGGTAGCCGGAAATCGGGATCGGATTTCCAGCGGCTGGGGCGCGAGGGCCATTGCCTTGCGCGTGCACGTGTGGCCTCCTCCTTTGCTAGCATTACTGCTTCGCAGAAGGAGGCGACCGCCTGCCACTCCTTCTCGCTCCGGACCATGGCCTGTACCATGACCCGGCGCGAGAGATCGCCGCCGCCGATCGTCCCCACGAGGACACGGCGGTGCTCTGCCTCTGCTTCCGGGCAGCGGAACAGCAGCACATGGTATTGTCAGACCTTTACTGACTAAAACTTACCTATATTCTTCAGTTGCCCCTTGCGTTCCAGAGCCACGGTATCTCTTTTGAACAATCCCGCAAATATAATGATTACAGAGGTCATTGTACACCAAAATAAAGCTTGGCACGGCTATTTATGTCCGTTGTCAATGAGGGCTTTCAGAACAGTAAAAAGAAAAAAAGAAAGAAAGAAAGAAAAAACGTTTATTTCAGTAAAATAATCCTCCCAAAGCTCTCTACTATCGAATGGCGTATGAGTATTATTGTTTTCAGTAAATGTTTCTTATTTACTGAATGTTTGTTTTTTTTTCGTATTTTTGTCGTTTGTTGTTTGATAATTGTTTTTGACCTTTTATTTATGATACTGAGAAAGTTTTATCATTGTGTACTTTGGGAAAATTGAAGTTTATTTTGAGTTATGTAATAGCGACATTCAAGCAGTAGTGGCCCAGTGATAACGGCTCTTACTTTCGAGTTTGTAGGTTTTGGGTTCAAATCCAGGCAAGCGCATTACTTTGTGTAATATATTTCATAACCACTGCTCTCAAAACGGTGATAGAAAACATGATGAATAAAACCAAAATTTATGAATGGAATGTATTAGAATCAAAAATTCGAAGACATATGACGTCACCCACCAATCTGCACTAGGCCCGCGTGGTCGATTACGGCCCATTCCCTTTCCTAGAGAGGAGATCTGAGTCCCAACAGTGAGGACATTATAAAGCTGATTAGATTATGCTATGCTAAGAGCGGCATTCAAGAGACAATTTTTTTTTGTGCCTTTGCCCAAACTGCATTATATCTCACAATGCAGTCGACAAAAAAAAATCAAGTGACTGGTCTGTTGGCTGTTAGTCTAGTTTTAAATGACCTTGACTACTATGCCGGAGGTCGTGGGTTCAAAACAAATGTTTGTGTGATCAACACGATCATTTGTTCTGTGTTTAGGTGTAATTTAACTACAAAATATTTATTTATTTAGAAATATATGAGTATGTTTATCAGTTGTCTAGTACACATAGTACAAGCTCTGCTTAGTTTGGTTAGACAAGATGGTGTTGTGTGATAGTAGTGGAATAAAAAAATAAATAGATAAAAGCTACTCAAGTTAATAGAAGATAGTTTTTTTAGTCACAATAACATCGTATGTTATAACTCATCGTGATAATACACTTACTAAAGGAAAAGTGACAGGAAAAATATTAGATTTCTTATATCAAGAATAACAGCAAATCCAGGCATGCGAAGCAATACTAATAAGATTGGATTGGTCTCATATTAGAACTTTCTTGGGAAGATTAAGCTCAGCTGCATATGCAGTAAGAAAAATAAGGTAATTGACAGATGTAGCCACAGCTAGGTTAGCTTACCATGCTTATTTCCACAGTATTGTGTCTTATGGCATTTTACTGTGGGAATCTGCAGCTGATGTAGATTCAATTTTCATATTGCAAAAGAGAGCAATCCGGGCTATTTATAAAATGGATCCTCGCGAGTCCCTCAGAAATGAATTCAAAGAAATTGATATACTGACTCTGCCTTCTTTTTATGTCAGAAATTATTTTGTATGTTCGTTAAAACTTAGGACTCTTTAAAATTAGAAGTAATTTTCACAACAAAAATATTTGTATTTAATGAAAATGAAATTGTATTACACAAATGGATAGCTAAGACCAACAATTCATTCTTAGTAAACAGCATACGTTTTTAAAACAAGCTGCCAAAGGCGGTAATTAAACTTAGCGAGGGAAAACTCAAAACTCATATTAAGCGTGTCCTAACCAAAAAAGCGTATTATAAGGCCTATGTTGAAGATACGCTTGTTTGGCAATGACTACTTCTGCACATGTGGCCCCTGATAACTCATTAATATTGTTTCTATAAACTGCTTCATCTTTTTTTTAATATATACTTTTTTTTAGCACATTGCTTTTGCAATATTTTTTTTAATTATTTAGACTTCAACTACCTTCAATTCATTAGTAGTTTATTTTGTATAACATCTCATTTATTGATAGTTGTAATTATTCATATTTTTCTTGCTTTTTTTTATATAGCCTCTTTTTTATAATATAAAAGTGAGAACACCGTAGACTCCACGAATTCTTAGATTACTTCCTATTACGACTCACTTTTTAATAAGATTTATTTTTATTGTGCTTTTGGGTACAATATTGACTGGTTTACATTTACATAATATCTAATAGACTGTAATATGGAAATACTGTAACATCAACCATTTTTGTTTAAAGAGTTACCATGGAGTTTCTTTCCAGTTCTTCTCCATAGGGCAACAACCAATTTGGAAACGTGCACTAGCTTCTGACGTTATATAAGTGCCAATGTAGGCCTATTTTAAACAAAAATATTTAAATTTATTTGAATTTTAATTGGGCACGCCATAATTATGGCAGTAAGGAAGAGGGGACTCTCTTTGAGGAGTGGCTGACCTCACGGAAAAAAATTAATTTAAAGACCTCACGGCGTCCTCACCTTCCGCACCTTCTCACCCAACATGGTCAGTTCGAGAAGTGCCTGCCCCTAATTCGTAAATAAAACACATACGTGTTCCTTCAGCTGCCCTTTCGGTTTAAGGGTCGCAGTGAGTCTTCCAACAATCCCACAACCCTGGCAGGCAATGACTATAATTCTCTTTGCTGGCAGGTCTCAGTCCTTGCGGACTCCATCAAGATGGAATTTCTAAAAAGGAAACCCGTAGTCCTAGACCGCAAAGGAAAACGGAAGGACACAAGTGCGGTTTTAGAACAGGAGATAAGAAGTCACTAGGTAATTTCCCACCTTTTAAAAAAGATATCGCAACGCATAATATAACTATGTACATAATATTTACTATATTCTGTGTACTATACGGTAACGGATTTCTTTTATACAAGTTAGGACAGAGTAAACGGTCGTAATGGCCACTCATATTTCAAAGGAAACAATCCGAGTAATTTTGCGTAGGTGTGAATAAGCTAGGTAACATGTATGAAGGGCGTGTCGGGGTATGATGAAGCTAATTGGGTCACAGGTGTAATTTTAACCTTTTTAATGTCATTCATGTCAAAGGACGGAAAAATACCTTTTAAGATTTCTTGAATGTTGTTCTTTTTTATGTTTTGGTGTGTCAAACGAAATTCTATGCCATGATTTTGTTTTTTTGTTTTTATTATTGGGTGAAAAAATCATCTAATGACATCCTTCGCTCTTTCGGGTCAGGCTTTTACTGACTAAAAACCTACTTCAGTTCCTTATTTCTGGCTCCTGAAATACAGGCACCTAACCTAGCTCAGGAGTCAGGGGTTCACTTATTTGTACACGTATTACAACAATAAAGAATTATTATTATTATATTTGCCATTGTTCCAGGGCCCCGGGGATCTCTTTCGTATCATCCATGGGCCCAGCAGGTTTCGACCTTACTGGGCCCCTACGGATGTTATGCTGGTGTAATTAAGTTTCCTATTCAAACTAATGCTTATTTATCATTCTTAAACTTATTTACCATTATAATTGTAACTTATTTACCATTATAATTGTAACTTATTTATCATTATTAATTTTTAAACTATTGATGTCAAATCATCTTTACTATTGTAAAGCTGAAGAGTTTCTTTTTTTGTTTGTTTGAAAGGGACTATCTTCGGAACTATTTTAATTGCAAAATAAATATTGAATAGGCTCTTAATAAACTAGTGCGCCTGACCATCAATGATTGCATCTCCGCTTACCATCAGGTGGGATCGCAGTCAAGCACTGGTATTTATCAATAAAAAAATAAAAAAAACTTGAATGGCTTATTAATTGACGAAAGCTATAGGTTATAACATAACACTACGACTTACGGGAGCGAATAATTAACCAAAGATGCGGATAAAATCTCGGGAGACGGCTCTTAACTCATAAACGTTCCTTTATCTTCTAATTAATCACCCATGAAATTGTCATTTGAGTGCACATACGATAACCTTAGCACACGTACGTATAAATACATTCACAGCGCGTGAGCATAAATAGTGCTTATCAATCTACAGAAATGCAATATGCCAGCATTATATGTTGTGCATTTAAAATTGCGTCATAAACACACGTGTTGGGTCAAGTTCAACCCGTATACTGTAAAGGCAGCGAAGATATTTTCAGAAGTATTTATTTATTATATTCTTGACTAGCGGTTTCGCCCGCATAGATAAAATATAGCATATATCACTCAGGAATAATGCAGCTTTCTATCGGTGAAAACATTTTAGCAATCGGACCGGAACTTTCAGAGATTACTTCCTACAAACAAAAAAACAAACTTTACCTGTTTGTAATATTAGTGAGCCTTTAGAACGAGTATAGGTACGAGTAAAGTGCCTATTACCCCACTCGATATACAGACAGTCTTAGTCTATGTTTATCTATGTATCTCATCGTTCTGTTTCATTCCTTTACACGACATTGGCGTAATTTGCTCTTTTTCTTGTGTTACTAAGACTTTCTGAATATCGAGTGGTGTAATAGGCGCTTAAGTGTCTTATTAGTGTAATTTCTTTCATCAATATAATATACGAGTACTTAATCACACTAATATTATGTAGGCGAACGTTTGTGACTGTGTGTGTATGTTTGTTACTTTTTCACGCTCGAACAGATTCTTTTCTTTTATTTTCTTTACTACTACCACACAACGCAGTCTAGCCTCAAGCTAAGCAGAACTTGTGTTATGAGTACTAATAAATAACTGATAAACATACTTATATATTTCTAAATACATACATATTATAGATAAATTACACTCAGACTCAGAACAAATGATCGTGCTCATCACACAAATTTTTTTTCCTGGTAAGAATCGAACCCACGATTTTCGGCGTAGCAGTCAGGGTCACTAATAACTAGACCTGTTGGTCAGTCAATGTTTTGAACGGGTCTAGATAAAATTTGACACACGAGTATACCGTGTTAGGGATAGCATATAGGATGCTGTTTTATGCCGAGAGTTTGTTCCCTTGCGATAATTTTCAAGTACCACGCGGGCGAAGCTGCTGGTAGCAGTTAGTAAGAAAAATTTCACCTTTAACAACAAAAACTAGATACGATCCCTTTTTTAATACTATTCAGAGGAACTAATGCAGAGATGCACAGACCGCGGCCCCCGGCAATATAATAATAATAAAACATTTATTTCGGACGAGGTATAAACGAACGACGAGGACGAGACTCGAATATGCCAGTGGCCCGCCTGCAAGCTCTATCCAGATGAAAAATAAATTCGAGCAATTACAGTAATTTATCAAATTACAAGTAAATGGCTGAAAAAAACAATTAAATGCAGTTAATCTTTAGCTTTGCCGAGAAGTTAGATATTTTATTTAATACAATCTTTTCGTGAACGATTTTCTGACTTTCAAAAAGTTAATCCTCTATTGAACATATTTAGCTATCCTTTCACCATTTCAGCTGAATCTGCACCAAATCAATGCAGTTAGAATTAATCGATATTGAAAACAATCAAGATTTTCGCAACAAATTCAACGAAGGGGACTTACTGAACTTTTACCGCAGCATTCATAAAACTATGTACAAAGGGTTGCATACAAATGTCCCAAAATGCGCCATCTTATTTGGTTCTACTTATAGTGAACAAACTTTTTCGTTATTGAAAAATAACAAAACAAAAAATCGTAACCGCCTTGCGAATGAAAGTTTGGAAGCAATTTTACGTGTAGCTACAAGTAATTTTGAGCCTAAAATAAAAAAGATTGTGAGCACAATGCAGTGCCACGCTTCAAACTAACATATTAATTAAATATTTGGTTATTCTTGTTTTTAATTTTTGCTGGCGGCCCGCCATTAGTTCATCATTTGCTCAAGTGGCCCATATTCTCAATAAGTCTGTGCTATCCTGAACCAATGCAACCAATGCATTGTGCTCCACAGAGCAAACACTGTGAATAGTTCAAGGAGATCTGAGCACGTTTGCACACCTCCTTGTGAAGAACACTTGACATCTGGAGATACTTTACTTGAAGCTAGTTTAAAAACTAGCTAAGTGCGAGTCGGACAACTTTTGATTCCCTTACGAGTGTCAAAACATGCGACATAAACGGGCGTGTCTTCTGGTTGCGTTTACATAGAAGTTTGATTTTTACATAGCTTCAAGGAACCGCAAACCTTCGTGTTTGGTACCTGTTTATTTCGAATTGATATCTTTACGTGTTCCTGAGAAACATTACGTGAAAAGAAAACCGGCTAAGTGCGAGTAGGACTCGCGCACGAAGGGTTTCGTACCGTCCGTAGCAAAAGCGGAAAAAAACGTCACATTTGTGAGCCCCCCTTAAATATTTATTTTATTCTGTTTTTAGGGTTCCGTACCTCAAAAGGAAAAAAATCAAAATTATAGTATCTAATATCCCTTATAGGATCACTTTGTTGTCCGACTATCTGTCTGTTAAGACCCTTTATCTCGAACGCGTGAAGATATCGAGTTAGAATTAAAACCATATATTCGACACTCAAAATTCATAGTCATCATTCGGAACCAAAATTCATAAGGTACTTCCCGTTGACCTAGAATCCTGAAATTTAGTATAAAATAAGGTATTATAGCACAGGTATAGAATTAAATTTGAAAACAGTAAATTTATTGTTACATCGTTGATTCGTAAAAATCTTCGAGACTCCATTCGGAAATTAAACAATTTACAAAGGTAAGTTTGTACGGAACCCTCGGTGCGTGAGTCCGACTTGCACTTGCCCATGATTTTTAGTACCTGTTGTTAAAGCGGCAACAGAAATACATCATTTGTGAAAATTTCAACTGTCTAACTATCACAGTTCTTGAGATACAGCCTGGTAACAGGCGGTCAGAAAAACAAACAGACAGACGGACGGACAGCGGAGTCTTACTTATTACTAGGGTCCCGTTTTACCTTTTGGGTACGGAACCCTAAAGACGATCTTAACAGCCTTACAAATGGACAATCAAATAAGGCTTCCTTTTTTCTTTTTTTAAAGGTACGAAACGCTAAAAATTCTAAAACTAAAGATTTTTAGTTCTAGACTAAAGGTTTGAATGTAAAAATAGAAATTGATTATTTTGAATATTTTTTTACTGCAATTAATAGTCTTCTGATGTAAGTTTGAAGTATTATTTTGTTTACGTTTTTGTTTTTGTTTTTTGTATACGAGGAATGTGGAGGAGCCATTTGTTAGCATTCCATATATCTTTTGATTAATTTTTATGGCGTGAGAAATTATCTAATAAGTTTTCCCGCGCTAGGGGTGTAAGAGTGAAAACTTACTGACCCACTGTGTTCTTTCAATTGTTTTTTACGAGGATTACTTTAACTCTTGCGAACAATTCTTCGACCCTGGCAGCAGCATTACATAACCTGGGTTGACTTGACAAATCTTTGATGAGGTGCATCAAAGATTTGATGTAAAAAGAAATCGCCTCGCTAGGCAATTCCAGTGATGCTCACTGAAATCTCCTGACGAGGCGATTTTAGGGAAATCCTTTGACTAGATGAGGATATACTTTGGCTCTATTATGGACTGGAACTCAAACTGTTCTTTTTTTTTAATCCTAAAGACGTTTATCCCAAGCGTTTAGTCTCAAAGCATTTCACTGTTTAAAAAGAACTGCAAAATGCTTATAAGTGTTGCAACAGAACTCTACTTACGCTTTCATTTTTGCAGAAGTTCCGCAAGCTTTTTCACTTCCGTTTCCGTTTCTGGTTCTGTAAACTTTATAATAGAACTCTTAACAGAAGAATACAACGAGGAGGGTTTGGATAGGATAGAGGACCTGTAGACCACTGGAAACGACGGAAAAGGCGTGGAGGGGAGGATATTTTTTGTTTATTCTGCTCATCACTGCGCCTTGTGACGATTAACGTATGTGCATAAATCTACTGTTGTTTTTTTCTTATGTTTGTTTGTTTCTTCTGTTGTCAATAGTTCGCCAATACTTATCAGCCCCCCCCCCCTCCTCCAGCAGAGTAGCCAGTGAACAATTATTTAGCGGAGCTGGTTTAATATATGAAGAAAGGCTAAATTACTTTTTATTAAATATAATTTATCTTTGTTTAGTTTCGAGTACTGTAGTAAGTAAAATAGAAAATACAAATTTAAAACAGATCTTAAAAAATAAAATTGAAATTATCTTCATTTTATTAACAGTTCCGCTTTCGGTTCCGCCTCCGCTTTCGCAACTTTTGACTTCTGCTTCCCTTAAGACACTTACGTTGCATCACTAATGCAATATCTAATCAGCATTAGAATGATACTCGTACAACATTGAGATAAAAACAGCTGATAAACTAGAACTTACTAATATACACCCTATAAAAGCCACTTTTATGAATGAAATCTTTAAATAGCTCAAAGAAAGTTATGCGGAGGACGAAAAACAACCAATTAACATAAAGAGATCATTTGCATTGAGTTTTAATTTACGTAACTTTCACAGTTTGTGCAAAATATTGGAGTTTTGGTGTTGTTTTTATTACTTATAATTCCTATTTTCGTGGGGCCTGGGAAAAAAAGGTATTTTCGGTACCAGTAGGTATATTTTCTTTGTTTATTTATATTTTATGAACTGTAGTGTTACATAGTCTGACTTAATTAAGCTAGGCATCATCTAGCGGTGAATATACGGGTTAAAAAAAAATCTTAGCAGAGTATATGACTGGCTTTGACTGGCCTATTGGTTTAGTAGTCAGTGGACCTGACTGCTCCCACTGCTGGGACTCAGTCCTTGTCTCTCTAGGAGAGGGAATGGGCCGTAATCCACCACGCGGGCCCAGTGCGGGTTGGTGGATGTCACATGTCTTCGAATTTTTAGTTCTAGGACATGCCGGTTTCCTCACGATGTTTTCCTTCACCGTTTTGAGAGCAGTGGTGATGAAATAAATTACACAAAGTAATGCGCCTGGCTGGGTTTGAAGCCGCGACTTACAACTTGTAAGTCGGGGCCGTTACCACTCGGCCACCACTGCTTCCTAAGTACACTTACGGTTAAATGATAGAAACTGGAGATTATAATAAAATTGCCCGTATTGTGCGTCGAAATATTACTGTTTTATTTTACTTAACGACTATGCTAAAATTCCAAACCATGATATTGCTTAATCTACATAATTTTAATGACATACGGGTCCACCTTTATATCTATCGTGTTATATGTTGTATTTATTCTTAACAAAGGAATACTTTGTAGCTAACTAATATGAATGTCTTTTTGTTATTATCCGTTATGTCGTCAATGTCCCATGGGTCTCGTAAAAGTCTTTGAAAACAGGAATCTTCACCAATGAGTAAGTTTTAACCTTGTTAATAAATTAAGTTTGCCTACAAACTTTTGTTGACTTTGTGATAATTGATTAACACTAATTAAAATTTTTGGCAGGGATCTTTAGATTATAAGTCCAGTGATTATTTTAATTATTCAGAAAATGATTCTTAGTGGATACTATGATACGGAATTATTAAAATAGGTGCGACCTTGGTAAAATGAATCTGAGATTTTGAGTGTAATATTTTCCTGAGCAAAATTTACTGAGAAGGCTAACACAATAAATTTACTACCAAATACTGCAAAATATTAGAATTTGTTACATCTGTATTCTAACTGAAAACAAAGAACTTATATTCAAGACACTGACTAAATTAACAAAGCGTGTGAAGCCAACATAGATAGACACAAAAAATAATAATTTTAATATGAAGGATGCAAAAGGAGGACTGTAGAATTGTTCAAAAGAGTTACCGTGGACCTGGAGTACAAAGGGCAACTAAAGGAACACAGATGGGTCTTAGTAAGTAAAAATCTGATACGCCTGCAGGGTCGAAGCCTACTGGGGCCACAGGTAGTGTATAAGTGTAACCGGGGCCCTGGGACGAAGGCAACGAAGGAACAGGAGTGGGGTTTTTAGTCTGTAAAAGTCAGACACTATCTCCCGCTCCGCCCGAGAGCGGGAGAAGTTAGTTTATGATTTTACACTTAAAAAAGAAAGGATGCAAAGGACACGCTTATTTCTTATGGACATTGAAGCTAGAGCTACATAAGACTGAGGCACTCGTGGACCACACCTGCCCCCCTAGCCAAGTTACAACCGTTTCGTTTTAATGCTCGACTGTTCGATGTTCTGACCACGTGACTGAGCGTTGAGATGACGTCAGGATAAAGTAATTGGAGGCGTAACCTACTCGAGGCGACCGGCGAAAAGAGAATCGAAACGAAACGGTTGTAACTTGGCTAGGGGGCTGATTTGTACGTAGCACGACGTCGCGTGGCGTTGCGTGGCGTGGATCTAAAGTAGCTGTACAAGTCTAGTTGCCATATAAAATTTATGGAGATCGGCTTGTGTGTCACACGTGTACGCAGTGTATTTCTACCTTGATCCTTATACATATAATAAGCGTGAGTTTATGTATCTTATTTTAATAGGATTGATCTGTATACGGGACACAATGTTAGTCAATATCACCTTATGATTTGAATTGTGAAAGGTTGTAAATTCTGTTTCATATCGATCGTCATAAAATGAGACCAGTTTAATTAACACAAAACGAACCATAAGTCTGGAACCCGCGTTAATCTGTTTTCCGGAGTTACGACGTTGGAATAATATGTAGTATTTGTACAAATTAGATAGAGCCCGTAGTGTTTGTAATATATTACAGTTTGCACCGTTCAAACATGATTGGATGACTTTTATTCTAAATTAGCAACTCCACTAAGATAAGCAGTATTTTTTTAAGCTGGGTAATCATCCAATGGCTTCTTTTGCTCTAAGGCGGTGCGAGAGGGCGTGACAGATTTTACTGACTAAAACCACACCTGTCTCCTTCAGTTACCTTTTCCGTTCTAGATTCATGAGTTTCCTTTTCAGAAAATCTCCACAGCCCTAGCGGGCATTGGTCCTGCTGGGCCCCTACGGTCTGCTGACATCTACGTAGTCGACACGACTTGGGCTCGGTTCGGACTATTACTGAACGGCCGGATGGAGAGCTACACATTACTCGTCATCTGCAAACTCGCACCTACCATGGCTGATAATCGGGGTCGTAGGCGGCTGGGGCGTGAGGATGTCTATTGTCCGTTCCTTCACAAGGCAACCACCTACCATGCCAGGGCCCGGCGCGAAAGGTCGCTGCCACCCTGATCGCCTCCACGAGGACACTGCAGTGGAGGTATGCCTCCACCGTATGCTACACCATGTTCTCCGGCGGTTCACACAATGGTGTCACCCGGGTGTTTCTTCCACCTGAATCCAATACAGGAAACCCCCAAACCTACCATGCCGGTGAGAAACTGCATCATGCGGATGGTGAAGATACCGTAACGCCTCTCTAGCTACTCCTAAATAAGACCTTACCACCATGATGCCTAAGCTTCGCACGTGTGTTAGAAATCTCTGAATCAGGATGTTGATTGGGCGGCTTTTTATGATTTCCGAGGAACGGAGGAATTCCGGTGAATTAAGATGGTTACCGATCGACAGACTGACCTCGCCATGCTTTGTTTAACCTTGGATACAGACCCGTGGTCTTAGAGCGCCAAGGTCAACTGAAAAGGTATATACAAGTAAGCTTTTAGTCAGTAAAAGTCTGACACGCCCTCCCGGGGGTGCTACGACAGAAAACCTCCACGAGTGCCCACAGGCTGTAGTTCCCTTGCGGATACGTCCGAGGTGAAGGCCAGTCTGCGGGACGGTGCACCCTGGGAGGCGGCCAACGACTCCCCTTGGGTACTTCTGCCTAAGGGGTCTTGATGTCCGCCTGCGAATGTTCTGTCTGAAGGATCACTTCAACGCGTGTCCCTCTGTGCCACTGTGCCCTCTGCTATAGCAGAGGGCACAGTGGCGAAGTAAGAGCGGGCTCGATGCGCACTCACCCTGCCACCGAGCAGGCAGGAGGAAGACTTGTTCCTCCTCTGCCACCGTTAGTCTCGTAGCCCCAGAGATTGTCCAAGGTCATGTTTCTGACTTTTGATGGGGGTCGAGGGTCTTGGCTTAACCGCCTGGGCCGCGAGGAAGACAACCTCTATAAAAAATTACCCCAAACCTCCAAGCGGCGGCGCACCGTGAGGGAGGTTGTTAGCTTGACTAATGGGTAGCTAAATTAGTCTCTAGTGCGAACCACTGATATTGAGCAAGTGCAGAATGTAAAATACTCGTGGGAACAGCAATGGAATCCAAATTTTATAAAAAACCCATGGAGAGTGATGCGCGGTCGGAGTCCGACGCGGCATCCGAAAGGAGCTCGGAGGGCTCGGAGGTAGAGGAGGTAGTCGGCGACTCGGCTGGGGACTTGCGCCCCTACCTGAAGCGCTCCAAATCGGGGGACGTATCGTCCTCCGATGCGGAGATGGGCTCGGCCCGAAAAATCCCCGCCAATGGGCGAGGTGCGGGTCGGGCGCGAGGCAAGGGGAGAGGGCTCACCGCTCAAGAGTCCCTTCAGCGAGCTGACAGGCTCGCCGTGGAGGGGCGTCACCCTGGAGCGGCCAGAGCTGGAACGGACCTCTCGGGGCCGTCCGGCAGTGATCCGGACACCGCCATCGACGAGGCACTCGACCGACTGGAGTCGGTCCTGGCATCCGCTCTGAATGGCGTGGCCAACAAAAGGGAGAGGTCCTCCAAGAGGAGCGCGATCTCCCAGGCCAGGACGTCTCTTCAGGAGGTGGTGGACCCCATCCGCAGGGGGCTCACCAAACTTCGGGCCGACAATGCTCGGCTTCGAAAGGTCTCGGCCCAGCAAGAGCTGCCAAAGAGCAACTCTTCCGAACAGGCAGGAGGACGCGAGCAGGGGCAAGGGCCAAGTCAGCCCAAGCCCCAGCCCGAGCCGGAGAACCAGCTGTTGATGCTGGTGCGGCAGGAGCTGGCTGCCTTCCGGCAGCAGCAGCAGCAACAACAGGAGCAGTTCCAGCAAAGGATGCAGCAGCAGCTCTCCGTGCTGGAGGGCATCGTGCTGCGTCCTCCGCTGGCGGCCCCTGGCCAGCGAAAGGCGGCGTCCTATGCTGCCGCCGCAGCCACAGCAGGCCCGTCGGGACAAACCAGACGTGGGGCCGTGGCGTCGGAGCCTGCGAGACCGGCTCCGCCGGCCAAGCAGCAGCGGCAGCAGAAGGGCAGGGCGGCGCCTGCCGCTAAATCGGCGGCACCTCCTACTGCGGTGGCGACCAGGCCGCGCCCGCCGCCGCCTTCCCTGCATGAAGAATCCTCGGCTGGCGCCGAATGGACGGTTGTCGGCGCCAAGAGGAAGGCGGGCAAAGCGGCCAGGGCGGCAAAAAAGCGCGTGCGGCGACAGCAGCGCAAAAAGCGGGCCATGGCGGCAAGACTTCGCGCCCCGAAATCCGAGGCTGTAGTCATAACACTACAGCCAGATGCGGTAAAGAAGGGCGTGACATACGACGCTGTCATGGAGAAGGCAAAGAAGGCGGTGTTGCCCCACCTTGACGAGCTCGAAGCCTCTGGGGGCTTCCGTATGAGGCGCACCGTAACCGGGGCCCGAATACTGGAGGTCCCTGGTGCGGCCAGTGGCCCCGCCGCGGATGCCCTGGCCGCCAGGATCAGGGCGTCCCTGGATGCGGAAGAAGCCCGAGTGTCCAGGCCCACCAAGTGCATCGATATGCGCATCATGGGCTTGGACGACTTCGTCAAGGTGGACGAGGTGGTGGCCGCCATCGTCGGGGCGGGTGGGTGCACTACCGAGCAGGTTCGGGCGGGCACTATCCGCGCTGACAGCACGGGCATGCGAGCCATGACGGTAAGCTGCCCCGTGTCGGCGGCCAAGACCATCACCGGGGAGGGCCGACGGCTTTTGGTGGGCTGGGTCTCCGCCCAAGTGAAACTGTTGGAGCCCAGACCTCTGCGGTGCTATCGCTGCCACGTGGGGCACCACGTGGGGGCCAGTTGTGCCACGGAGGTGGACCGCAGCGACCGCTGCTTCCAGTGCGGTCAGCCTGGTCACAGGGCGGTTGAATGCAGAGCAACGCCGCACTGCTACGCATGTGCGGCGGCAGGCAAGCCGGCCGACCACCGGGCTGGAAGCAGGTCCTGCGACCCCCCCACCAAGGCTAAGGGCAAGGTCAGGAGGCCCATCCCCGCCGATGTCCTCACCACCGCTGCCTCCTCTTTGGCAGCTGCTGCTGTCGCCGCCGCAACCATCGCGGCAGGGCCCTCACGGGTTGGCTCGAGAGGAGACTGTGATGGACTGCCAATAACGGCTCCATTACGTCTCCTCCAGGCGAACATCAACCACTGCGCCCCCGCTCAGGATCTGTTGCTCCAGAGCATGGCGCAGTGGTCGATCAATATCGCCGTGGTCTCCGAGCCGTACAATGTCCTGCCCAGGGGAGACTGGGTGCGGGACCTGGACGGCTCGGTGACCCTAATTTCGTCGGCCGCCGCCGGCACCCCGACCCTCGAGGCCGTCACGAGGGGACGGGGTTGCGTGGCAGCACGGTTCGGGGACATTGCAGTGGTAGGCGTCTACCTGTCCCCGAGCAGATCTCTCGGCGATCTCCACATCTCCCTAATGGAGCTGAAAGCCGTCGTCGCTGGGTTTGGTTCCCTCCCCGTGGTCGTTTGCGGGGACTTCAATGCCAAGAACTTGGCTTGGGGTTCCCGGTTCACGAACCAGCGGGGTCGGATGGTGGAGGACTGGGCTCTGGAGACAGGCCTGGTCGTCCTAAACCGGGGTTCTGTCCCCACGTGTGTGCGGATGCGGGGCGACTCAGTGGTGGACATCTCGTTCGCGAGCCCCACTCTGTCGCCGCGTGTCGTCGACTGGCGCGTTATAAAGGGGGTGGAGACGTTTTCAGACCACCGGTACATCCGGTTCGACGTCTCCGCCCAAACCTCGATTGCGCCGGTCCGACAGAACCGTTGTGGTCCGCGGTGGGCGCTGAGGCAGATGGACCGGGAGCTCCTCCTGGAAGCCGCGACGGTACAGGCCTGGGTGCAAGCACCGGACAGGCCTGTCGACATAGACGTCGAGGCAGAGTGGTTCCGGGAGGCCATGTCGCAAATTTGCGACGCGGCAATGCCCCGAGTCCCTCCAGGACGTGCTCAGCGCCAGGTATACTGGTGGTCGCCGGAGATTGCAGCACTGCGCAACGCGTGCAATGCCGCGCGACGCCGGTATGCCAGATACCGCAGGCGCCGCATCCGTCCACCGGATGCGGAGGCCAGAGAGGCGGAGCTGTACGAGGGGTACAGAGCGGCAAAGCGCACCCTCCGAGCGGAGATAAGGCGGGCCAAACTTGAGGTCCGCAACGTGTGGCTGGGGACTCTGAATGGGGACCCATGGGGACGCCCGTACAAGTTGGTACGGGACAAACTCCGCCCCTGGGCTCCCCCGCTGACGCAGAGTCTCCGGCCCCAGCTCGTGGAGGGTGTGGTGAGCACTCTGTTCCCCACGCGAGGGGAACACTCTCCCCCGCCCATGGCTCCGCCACCAGCGGTGTCCGACGCGGACCACGATGGCGACGACGACGACAACGCTCCAGAGGTGACCGAGGTAGAGATGAGAGTGGCGGTACGAAGGCTGAGTGCCAAGAATACCGCCCCAGGACCCGACGGCTTGCCTGGGAAGGCATGGGTCCTGGCCATGGAGGCTCTCGGGCCTCGACTAAGAGGGCTCTTCAGCGCATGCTTGGAGAGGGGCCAGTTTCCACTTCGCTGGAAGACGGGGAAACTGGTCCTCATCGCGAAGCCGGGGCGCCCCGCGGACTCTCCGTCCGCGTACCGGCCCATTGTGCTGCTCGACGAGGTGGGCAAGCTCTTTGAAAGAGTAATTGCAGACCGCCTCGTCGCACACCTAACACGGGTGGGGCCGGATCTGGCGGACGGCCAGTTCGGCTTTCGCAGGAGGCGCTCCACGGTGGACGCCATCATGTGCGTGCGAGCTCTCACGACGGGGGATGCAGTGGCCCAGGGCAGGTGTGTCGTGGCGGTGTCTTTGGACATCGCCAACGCCTTCAACTCCCTGCCTTGGAGTAGCATTGGGAGGGCACTCCGGTATCACCGGATGCCCGACTACCTCTGTCGTGTGGTCGAGGCGTACCTGTCTGACAGGTACATAACCTACCCTGGTCACCAGGGGGAGTGGGAACGTCGAGAGATGTCGTGCGGTGTTCCGCAGGGATCGGTACTAGGGCCGCCCTTGTGGAACATCGGATACGACTACGTGCTGCGCGGCGACCTCCCTGGCGGGGTCAGCGTGGTCTGCTACGCAGACGACACGCTGGTCCTGGCGCAGGGAGAGTCGTACCAGGCGGCGGTCGAACTAGCGACACGCGGGGTTGCGACAGTCGTTGGCAGGATCCAGGAGCTGGGACTCGAGGTGGCATTGCACAAGTCCGAGGCCATGTGCTTTCACGGCCCTCGGAACGCGCCACCACCGGGTTCCCAGCTAACGGTGGAAGGAGTCCACATCGGCGTCGGGTCAACGATGAAGTACCTGGGACTCGTTCTCGACAGCCGATGGGATTTCGACGAGCACTTCCGACGTCTGGCTCCCAAACTAAATCGGACTGGGGCTGCCCTCGGGCGGCTCCTGCCCAACCTTGGGGGTCCAGACGCCTCCTGCCGGAGGCTCTACGCGGGGATCGTTCGGTCCATGGCCCTTTATGGCGCGCCGGTGTGGGCGCCGGGGCTGCGGAAGCAGCCGGCGGCCCGGCTGAACGCGTGCCAGAGGGTCATGGCCATACGGATGGTGCGAGGATACCGGACGATTTCCCGCGAAGCGGCGAGCCTCCTTGCTGGCCAGCGACCATGGGATCTGGAGGCAACAGTCCTTGCACTCATGCACGAACGGCGCATGGAGATGCAACGCCGGGGCGAAACTCCGCTGCCGCAACAAGTCGCGGCATGGCGGACAGAGTTCCGGCGAGTTCTCATGGAGAAATGGCGACAGCGACTGTCGCGACCCCGTGCTGGGCACGCCACAATTATGGCGGTAAGTCCCCTCTTTGAGGCGTGGTTGGAAAGACCTCACGGCGTCCTCACATTCCGCATGACGCAGGTCCTCACCGGACACGGTAAGTTCGGGAGGTTCCTGCACCGGATTCGTGCGGAAACGACGCCCGGGTGTCGCCACTGTGTGGCCCACCCGGAGGACACGGTGGAGCACACGGTGGAGGTGTGCCCCGCTTGGGCAGAGCAACGCCGTGACCTCGTGAGGGCAATCGGCGGCGGTGATCTCTCGCGCCGGGCCTGGCCATGCTCCGGAGCGAGGAGGAGTGGCAGGCGGTCGCCTCCTTCTGCGAAGCAGTAATGCTAGCTAAGGAGGCGGCCGATCGCGTGAGGCAACGGTCCTTACGCTCCAACCGCCGCCGGGATTCCGATCCCGATTTCCGGCCACCGTAGGCGCGGGCTTGCAGACGGCGAGCAATGGGTGGCTCGCCGTCTGACCGTCCGGTAACCGTCCGGACCGAGCCCAAGTCGTCGACGGCGCGTATTGTTCCACGCGCGCCTCAAGGAGATGTCAGCAAATCGTAGGTGCCCAGCAGGGTCGAAGCCTACTGGGGCCACGGGTAGTGTGAAAGCGGAACCCGGGGCCCTGGGACGAAGGCAACGAAGGAACAGGAGTGGGTTTTTAGTCAGTAAGAGTCTGACACTATCTCCCGCTCCGCCCAAGAGCGGGGATGTCATTAGGATGATTTTCCCACCCAATAAAAAAAAAAAAAAAAAAAAAAAAAAAAAAAAAAAAAAAAAAAAACACGCCCTCCCGCTCCACCCAAAGTGAAGGAATTTATTTATTTATTTTATAATTTATGTACACACATAAACATGAAATAAGATACAATCTTATAAAAATTGTACAAAGGTACTGCTTATTTCTAAAAGAAATTTCTTTCAGCAGACCTGCGAAAGGAGAAATAGGAAGAAATGTAGTCAATAATGTGTAAAAGTAATAAAAGAAGAGAATGTGAAATCTTAAATTGAAATAATAAATACTTATATACCTTATACTAAAAATATATACATAATGTATATAATGTTCATTGTATGATATACCAACCTAAAAAAGACCCATGTAACTGTTATGACTTTAGCCACAAGTTTCTATCTATCATATATATATGTAGATATAAAAACAAAAGTAATACTAATGAAGACCTTCGTGTTTTATTCAACGGGTCAATTTGGTTTGCGGTCAGAACTCATACCGTTATTGAAAAGTAAATTGAATTTCGAGCTCGTCAAACATTTTTATTAACCACCCTTGAATCAAAGACCCTTGTAACCTTATTTATAAAACTCAAGTTTGACAGGTAGCAAACTGATAGTATATTTATGGTTGAAAAACGAAGAGCATTTCTTACTTATTTTGATCGCGTAAGAGTATGTCCATATCGGCGGATGCGACACGAATGCGTCCCTAATAACTTGTACTACACGAGTGGATTTAATGCAATTGTTTGGTGCGACATTTTACCCGACTACGGCAAAGCCAAAGGAGGGTTATAATTTTTACAAGGCTATGTATGTATTTATGTCTGTGAGTATATTCATCTGTTCCCTCATAGCTCTTAATCTTCTTATCGGAACTCGACATACGAGGTATCGTTAGAACCGTCTTAATTGTCCGCTGAATATAGGCTACGATACATTTCACAAAACTCGATATGGCGCCCTCTAGCAGCCAAAAAGTAATCTGTTAAAATGGAGATAAATACGCCGTGTTTGGTATCATTTCAAAGGACTTCACTTGTACGTTTCTAAAATATTGCTCTAATTTAAAGTGACGCCCTCTAGCGGAAAAAATTATGTGTTAAATTGAACACCAAAATTGTTTAAATAAAAAAAAGTAAAAAATTAAAACGTCGTTTTTTTTTGTCGTTGTCGGGTTTTAGTTTTCACTTTTTTTAGCACAACCTAGACAAAGTTTGCACAGTGGGCGTGCGCGGCACATGTTCGGTTTGCTTTCATATTATATATCTGCGGGTGGGAGGAAGTGTGTGCAGTGCGTAGGGCGCTCGCGCGTAGCTCTTGCACTGTCCGCGCATGGCGCGAACGAGAACGAGAAAGAGTGCGTGGGAGGTGCAGGAACGGCGTACGACCTTGAAATGCACGCACGCAGCTCGCGAGTCAGCCAAGTTAGGAAATCTGACTCTAGTCTTGCCAAAGAATAGCGTGTTACCCAGTTCCTGGGTTGTGGAGGTAAGGCAGGGTTTTTTTTTTAATTCTTGATAGGTTCGCGCTTGACCGCTATCTCACCTGATAGAAAGCGACGATGCGGTCGACGACGGAGCGTGCATACCTAGAAGTAACCTATTCACTCTTGACTTAAAGATTCCCGGAAAACAAAAAATTTGAAATGAAAAGAAAAAATTTAGAAATTCCTGATGGCTACAACCATCAGGAATTTCTAAATTTCGACTCCTGAAAAGGGTACTCGTACTTCTAGAACACAAAGGGCAACTGAAGGACACATGTGTGGCTAGTCAGTAAAAGTCTAATACGGGGCTCTCGCCCGACCTTATGCAAAGCGGGAGAAGTCATTGAATAAATTCGAACCTCAAAAAAAAAACAATGTTACAAAAGTGTAGGCAGAACTTTGTAAGTCCTTTTTATTGTGCTTTTATTAAACTATCAATTTATCGTAGAAAAATGTTTACTCAGGTTGACCAAAAAATTGTAATTTAATAGTTTTGTGTGAACCGGATATTGGACTCAGGACTCTACCCTCAGCTGTCGCCATTGTGATTTGGCATTCTGAACCTTTAAAGTCAGCCGGTACAAGGTATTTGACACATATTGTGCGAGGTTTACAAAATGATGACAACGTGACTACAAGAAAACTCACCACAATATCTTGCAAAATTCAATGTTAATAAAAAATACAATTTAGAGACTTGTGGAAATGTGGATTCATATTCTTACACATAAATTCAAATCAAATAGATTTTGAGTGTGTGTATGTTACTTCTTCACGCTCGAACGGCTGAACAGATTTGATTGAAATTTGGCAGAGGGATAGAACATGTTCTGGAATAGCACATAGGATACTTTTATTCGGAGATTATGAACCCTTAAGACAATATCAGGGTCGAAGCCTACTGGGGCCACGGGTAGTGTGAAAGCGGAACCCGGGGCTCTGGGACGAAGGCAACGAAGGAACAGGAGTGGGTTTTTAGTCAGTAAGAGTCTGACACTATCTCCCGTTCTGCCTAAGAGCGGGGATGACTGACTGACTGACTTCTTGACATTTCAAAAGTGCCTGTAAATGGTTTATTTGGAATAAATGCTATTTTGATTTTGATGTCATAAGGATGATTTTCCCACCCAATAAAAAGAAAAAAAAAAACCCTTAAGACAATATTCTACTTTCATGTGAGCAAAGCCGATGACATCAGCAAGTCGAAAAACAATATCTATCACACTTAACAATCAATAATATCTATCACACCGCAACTATCACATCACACTGAAACAGTTCAACGGACTATTAGTATCACATATTAGTATAATAGCACAGAGGATACTTTTTATCTCGGGACTATGTTGTGTATTGTTAAGTGTTCCCTTGGGATAATAAATTATCTACTTTCACGCCGGCGAATTCGTTGGCAAAAGCAAATTTTATATAAATCGGCATAAACGTGCAGAATTATCTCGCAGACGAAGTTTCTCTTGCAGTTAACAATCAATAAACTTACTAATACCTATTAGTGAATGCAGTATTCTACGAATCTGATTGCTTAAGAAACTTAATAGTTTATCAAGTAGAACAGTAGTATTAAACAAACTTTCGGGGTGCACGCTTCAAGAGATGCAAATCTAACTCCATAAAGTGTGGTCTGAAAATGGATATGTTTCCCACAGGAGCCGTAAATTTTCATGAGACGTAAAATGGTCTATTCCACTCAGTGAAAATGTGTAACCTTCAATCTGTGCAAGAATTTCATTTCGGGGAGTGTGCCTTGGTATTAGACAAAAATAACGCCAAGCCCGTTCCTACATCTGACCACCAGGCCCCCTAGTCAAGTTACCATCGTTTCGTTTGCGTCGAACGCCTCGAGTAGGCCACGCCTCCGATTTCGTTGTTCTGACCACGTGACCGAGCGTTGAGATGACGTCAGAACAAAGGAATCGGCGGCGTGATCTACTCGAGGCGTTCGACGCAAACGAAACTATCGTAACTTGTCTAGGGGGGCAGATGTATGACGATGCATTACCAGTAAATTGAGAAAATCCTACCCATACCCACTAAATGTTTTGGTAAGAGTATCTTCTTGCGTCCAGTTTTTTTGTTTTGAGGTGAGATATAAACAAATGTCTTTTGGGAGTACTAGGGTGGAGGGAGAAGGCGTTTACGACTTTTTCTGATTTAAACCCGGCTATGTCCTTCAGTCGCGGCCATCAGAGAAGAATGACGGCGTGTTGTGAAGCTTGTCACCAACACCTGAATTAATGACCACGACCACTAGATCAAGAGTGATACTGACAATGAAGAAGATGTCTTTCAGTTACACTTTGCCTGGCGCAGTGATTGAGCGGTTGACTGAGACGATGCGTGTCGCGGATTCGGATTCTACACGGAAATTTGTATGGTCTATAGATAGCTGATCTGGTGGTGTCTTACGTATATATATATACGTGAGATTTTACAATCACATCTACGATACAGGGGTCATACCCAAATTTCTAGTTTGGAGCGTTGTTTTGTTGAAAAATAATAATAATATAATAATATTCCACAATTACCACACAACGCCGTCTAGTCTCAAGCTAAGCAGAGCTTGTGTTATGTGTACTAGACAACTGATAACTTACTTATATATTTCTAAATACATACATATTATAGATAAATTACACCCAGACACAGAACAAATTATCAGAATGAGTATGACGTTTTAAAGAAGAAAGCTAAGAAAGCCGTGGCAATAGCAAAATCAAAGGCCCAGGACAAACTATATGACACACTGGACAGTCCTGCAGGCCAAAAAGAGCTATACCGGCTTACTAGAATAAGAGAGAGAAAGGCGAGGGATGTTTGTCAGGTAAGATGTATGAGAGATGAAACTGGAATGGTCCTATCGGATGATGAAAAAATCAAAAAGAGGTGGAAGGAATATTTTGAAAGACTGATGAATGAGGAAAATAATTGGAGTGGGGCGTTAGAGAATAAACCAGTGAATGTGGGATTAGTGCGAATTGTTAATATGGAGGAAGTCAGAATAGCAGTAAATGGAATGAAGAATGGTAAAGCCATTGGTCCAGATGGAATACCAGTTGAAGTGTGGAAGTTATTGCGAGTGGATGGATGGACGTGGTTAGCTTTGTTCTTCAATAAGTTGTTGCTGGAAGAAGCCATACCTGATGAGTGGTGCAATAGCTCTTTGGTGCCGATTTTTAAAAACAAAGGTGATGTGCTTGAGTGCAACAATTATAGAGGAATAAAGCTAATGTCACATACTATGAAAGCCTGGGAGAAAGTTATTGAAAGGAGGCTGAGAGAAGAGAGTGAAATTTTACAGACCCAATTCGGTTTTATGCCTGGTCGGGGTACAACGGATGCCATTTTTGCTATACGCCAGCTGTGCGAGAAATATAGAGGTGCGCATAAAAACTTGCACATGGTATTCATTGACCTCGAAAAGGCATACGACCGGGTACCTCGTGAGGTTCTGTGGTGGGCCCTTAAGGAGAAAGGTGTGCCTGGGAAGTATGTGCAGTTGATCCGAGCGATGTACAGTCGATGCAGTACCCAAGTCTGGTCTACAGTGGGCACCACTGGCAGTTTCAATGTGGCAGTTGGCTTACATCAAGGGCCGGCTCTCAGCCCTTACCTCTTCCTGATGATAATGGACGCTCTGACGTCGGACATTCAGGAAGAGGCTCCCTGGTGTATGTTGTTTGCCGATGATATTGTGTTGGTTGCCGAGAGTGGCCTAGAGGTCCAGAACAGATTGGAGGTGTGGTGGCACAAACTGGAGAGTGTTGGCCTGAAATTGAGTAGAACCAAAACGGAATACTTGTTCTGCGATTTCGGCGGTCTCTCCAATCCAGTGCCTTTAGCTCTAGCTGGAACGCCCATACCGATCTGCTCTGACTTTCGGTACCTCGGGTCACTCATCCAAGGGAATGGTGAGGTAGACCGGGACGTAACACATCGGATCAACGCAGGATGGATGAAATGGAGACAGGTCACGGGAACAACTTGTGACCCACGGATGCCCCTCAAGTTGAAGGGTAAAATCTACAAGTCCGTGATAAGGCCTGTCATACTGTAAAGATCAGAATGTTGGGCTGTGAAAAAGACGGATGAAAAAAGATTGCATGTAGCGGAGATGAGAATGTTAAGATGGATGTGTGGTGTGACGAGAATGGATAAAGTGAGAAATGAATATATTAGGGGAAGTTTGAAAGTGGCGCCAGTGACTGAAAAGTTGAAAGGGAATCGTTTGTCTTAGTATGGTCATGTGAAGAGGAGGGATGAAACGCATGTTACTAAAAGAGTTATGAGTTTACATGTGGATGGATGGAGAGGAAGAGGGAGACCAAAGAAAAGATGGATGGATTGTGTGAAGAGTGATATGAAAGAAAAGGAAGTTAGTGATAGCATGACGAGTAACAGGGCAGAGTGGAAGAAAAAAACGTGTTGCGCCGACCCCAAATAATACGGGATAAGGGCAGGAAGATGATGATGACACAGAACAAATTATCATGCTCATCACACAAAAATTTGGCCTGGGCGCGAATCCAACCCACGACCTCCGGCATAGCAGTCAGGGCCACTAACCACTAGACCAACAGGCCAGTCAATGAATGATACATTGGTAGACTTCATTTTGTGCTTTGTGATCCTTATTGGTTCTAAGTTTTGGATTCTATAGTCTTCTTACTATGAGAGTAAACCAAAAAGAATGCACCTGTTTTTGATTAAATGAAAAATACAAGCACGGGCCACAGTGACAGCGCAAAAATACCATATTTAACCCAGAACCAGTTTGGTTACATCTGGTTTTACACAGATAAATGCAGAATCACTTTACTGCGAAAAAATAAATCACTTTGTTTCAGATAGTCGCAACAACTGATAAGAAGGTTGAAGATAAAAGACTAAGTAGGTACTTATTACGTATTTGTCGAGAAACTCGGTAGTCTTTTGATGTTTTCGTCTAGCGATAAATGTGCATGTGTGCAGGAAAAAATATCAAGTCGAGTCAAATATATTCTATATCTGAATGACAAGAAAATATTCCGTTTCTATGAAAAAGTCTTCAAGATTCAGATATTATTTACCTATAACACAAACAAATGCCATATGGACAACCGTTAGGAATTTTTTTATCCTGAAATATAATTATTTATTTATGTACCTATTTTCATAAATTCTGGACAAATATTTATTGCGACGCTAGTGTGTTTGCGTGTACGCAGACGTTAAAGGTGAGAACTACGCACACACGTGTGCCACTGGGCACGCCACAATTATGGCGGTAAGTCCCCTCTTTGAGGCGTGGTTGGAAAGACCTCACGGCGTCCTCACATTCCGCATGACGCAGGTCCTCATCGGACACGGTAAGTTCGGGAGGTTCCTGCACCGGATTCGTGCGGAAACGACGCCCGGGTGTCGCCACTGTGTGGCCCACCCGGAGGACACGGTGGAGCACACGGTGGAGGTGTGCCCCGCTTGGGCAGAGCAACGCCGTGTCCTCGTGGGGGCAATCGGCGGCGGTGATCTCTCGCGCCGGGCCTTGATTCAGGCCATGCTCCGGAGCGAGGAGGAGTGGCAGGCGGTCGCCTCCTTCTGCGAAGCAGTAATGCTAGCTAAGGAGGCGGCCGATCGCGTGAGGCAACGGTCCTTACGCTCCAACCGCCGCCGGGATTCCGATCCCGATTTCCGGCCACCGTAGGCGCGGGCTTGCAGACGGCGAGCAATGGGTGGCTCGCCGTCTGACCGTCCGGTAACCGTCCGGACCGAGCCCAAGTCGTCGACGGCGCGTATTGTTCCACGCGCGCCTCAAGGAGATGTCAGCAAATCGTAGGGGCCCAGCAGGGTCGAAGCCTACTGGGGCCACGGGTAGTGTGAAAGCGGAACCCAGGGTCCTGGGACGAAGGCAACGAAGGAACAGGAGTGGGTTTTTAGTCAGTAAGAGTCTGACACTATCTCCCGGTCCGCCCAAGAGCGGGGATGTCATTAGGATGATTTTCCCATCCAATAAAAAAAAAAAAAACACACGTGTGCCACACACGCCAATTTGGGCGCGTCGGTCTCCATACATTTTATATGGAAAATAGACTTGTAGAGCTGCACTTGATTCACGCCACGCGACGTCGTTTTTGACGCAATTCCCGCGCACACTCTTCAAAATGCATCCTGTAAAACATTGAAAGGCTGGCTACCCTATGCCTGTGCTCAAGACTTTATAGATTGGACTTAACCAGATCTGGATGCATGCCTTTCCACCGAGGCCAAAGCTGCCAGGTGGCATTTTGCAGCACCAGCCAATATGTGGCTGCAGTACTCCACCCACGAAGTGACCTGTGTTTTGTATAACACTTTAGACATAAACTTTTCTCTAATGACCGTTTACTAAAGTATTCTTTTCAATAATCGTGGCAAATATTTGTGTAACAGATTGGTAACCATCTTTTAGAACAAATCTTATATGCACAGCTAGTAGGCAATATTAACAAGAGTTCGTGCAAACCCTACCAAGTATTATTTACAAATCGCTTCAATCGCTCTCAGCCACTGCGCAAATAGAGCCATCAAACATTCTGTACTAGATATTGCAGAAGATTTTAGATGTGATCTGATTTATCAGTCTGCTGTCGAAACGTATTGATTGGGAAGGAATGCTAGACCAACAGGGTAATTGCGTAAAGGCGAGTATAGACTAGAGCATTTACTTGTAACAGAACAACGAGCCGCTCTATAATATGGTCTAGTGTCCCTTCACGAACCAGACGTCGAGCACGCTCGCCCTTTTGTTACAACAATAATTGTACAAACCAACGAGCGTATTGGTGTAACATTTCGTCGAGCCCTTGGAAGAGCGCGGGCGACGCGCGGGTGCGTGGTGACGCGAAAGGAAGAGGGACGAACGACGCAAAATGTTCATTTGCCACCATCTTCTATTTCTAGTTTTCTTCCTTCTTTTAATATAATTCATCAAGTTAAACGCAGCACACACAACTTGTAAGTCCGACATTTCAAGAAAGACTGACCGCAAGGTACAACAAAATGTTACCGGTAAATGCACACTCGCTGTGAGCATTACGCCGATCATTCGCAGGAATGTTACATTACATGGAAATGCATTGGAAACTGAGCTTTTACCTGTATTGTACCATTTGTAAGAACGTTACATTACACAGAAATGCTCGATAAAATGCTCTAGTCTACATTCACCTTCATACTTATACAATCAATGACAATGCCTTTCGTTTGAACGAATAATATTTTATTAATCTATGTTCTGCCAATTTGTTTTTTGGTTTGACATTTGCCGTGTAATCATGATGCGCGTGGAAGCCGGTTTTCACTCTGACATAAAAAGGAGGGTGTGTAGGCCTGCTGAGAAAAACCGTACGCTGTGTTTGGTCTTTGAAATCACAATATATTGGCAATTGCAAGTAGATTCTGATTAGTATAAACAAATTAGGATAATGTTTAGTCTGTAGAAAGTGGTACTAAAGTTTGCTATTAAAAAAATCGTATACCCAATGCTTGTGCTCAAAGTTTCGGCGTTGAGAGTCGTTGGGCGATTCCCAGCTACATGCTACGTAACGTGGAAGCCCACGTCACGGAGCCGTGATGTGGTACGTTAAGTCGTCGTAATGCATTTATGTGTTTGAGCCCTACAATAGACGTAAACGATAAAGAGATGTCAAGAAAAATGGACGAAGCCGTTTCGGCCCTACAGAGAGCCGATGCCTGTTAATTGCCGAATTGTTCAAATAAGTTACCATGGTCCTGGAAAACAAAGAGTAACTTGAATACAAAATACAGGTGGCTTTTAGTCAGAAAAAGTCTGACAGTTCATAGTCTTTTATGAGCCAAAACTATTCATGGAACAAGGAGATAAGATAAGAATGTTATGATGCAGAGCTATATCAGTAATATGCGGTGTTACCTAGCAATAATCTTAATAATTTCAATCTGTGCTAATATATTTAGGCACATCAGTTCTATACAAGTCGTGAAAACTATTAATTTATCTTCCGTATCAGATTACCTGATATTCGAGTGATTACTAGTTAAGTGTTGTTGATTGTTGTGTCTCTAAAACGATTTTATGGTACAAAAAAAAAGTATAATGAGAAAACTGCTAAGTGATATCAACTATAAAAAATTTACAGATTCTGGAACAGTGAGCTATCTTTATAATTTTACTAGGTCATATTTTATATTAAATTGAAGAAAAAAAATATAACAGAAAGAGTAAGAAATGAGGTACCTATCCATTGATCTAACATTGAAATGGTAGAAAGAAAAATAAACAAATTTATAATTTACTGATTTAAAATACGCACAAAAAAGAGCAACCACAAAGTGCACATAGCACAATCTCATTATGACTATGTTATGTAAGTTAGACTCGCGTGCGGGTGTCGGAAGACGCGTCTCCGTGAGCTCTAGCGAGCTAATACAGAATGTAGATTTTAATAAAGAGAAATGTTATGTTTTTCTTCGGCAATTCCGAATTGGAAAAACATTACCTACTTTTTTAAACCTGGCTAAATTTTCTTCTAATTTATCAAGGCGAGCAACGTTGTGCGAAACATTATGCGAAAGCGGCATGTGATATAACTAAGTCCAAAGTAAAAGAGAATGAGTAGAAATTTTGCTGAAAACCAGCGTCAGGCAACTGCAACGTAGTTATCAGCTTTTGCTAGCGGCTTCGCTCTTGGGAAAGAGGAAATTATATAGCCTATATCATTCAGTAATAAAGTAACATTATTATTTTATTTTTTATTGTACACCGCATATAAAAGAAAACAGGACAAACATTTATAAAACCAAGTGTACAATAGGCAGTCTTATCGTACAGGACAATCTCTCACAGACAACCTTTTAATGGACTGAACAAATGGAGACATATTAGGGCTGTCAGTGTAAAAACATCAGAAATAATACCTATATTATATAATAATACAAAATATATATAACATACAATAATAAATAATTTAAATTACTAATCTATAAATATAAAAGGAGAAACTGACATATCAACGCACAGCCGAAACTACTGGGGTTAGGAGCGTGAAATTTTGCACAAGGTTTTCTTTTAAAACGTAGGCGAGCACTAAGAGAGAATCTTCTTAAAATTATCCACTAATAGGAATTAAATATGGGTCCAAGGTTTGAATGGAAAGCTAATTTTACGCGGGCTAAGGCAAGCTATTGGCAGAAGCTAGTATACTATTAAATAACAAATATGTAATTGAGAATGTCTATGACCAGTGTGTGTTGCCAGTGTTGACCTATGGCTCCGAAACATGGTCGCTTACAATGGGTCTCATAAGGAGACTTATAGTCACCCAAAGGGCAGTGAAAAGGGCTATGCTCGGAGTTTTCTTGCGTGATCACATCAGAAATGAAGATCTCGGCAGGAGACGAGCTATGTTGGTAACCTTGGTTAGGTTACCAACATAGCTCGTTGAATCGCCAAACTTAAGTGGCAATGGGCAGGGCACATTGCAAGCAGAACAGATGGTCGATGGGGACGAACGGTTCTGGAATGGCGACTGACGCAGCGTCTCGCTGGCAAGGCCTCCCACAAGGTGGACCTATAATCTGGTCAGGCTCGTGGGAGTCCGACGGGTGCGAGACGCACAGGACCGGTCATTGTGGCGACGCTTGGGGAGGGGGCTATGTCCAGCAGTGAATTGAGTACGGAGAAGAAAAATTAGAGTGAAAGATTCCATCAAAAGATCCGTCGCCATTTTTTTTATTGTTGTCGTTTGAGCAGGCCTCACTTATCAAAGAAGGAAAGGGAATGATTGCAAATACTTTACATTCTATTGTAGGATTTTGAAATCGGTCCAGTAGTTTTTAAGTTTATTTATTTGATTACGAACCAAAATACGAAATCTTTCCACTTTGTAATTAATATTATAAAGCACATGATATTGCTGAACTGGACACACAATGTTATTGTTTTTTGTTCTTACATTCTTATTTCAACATTGTGTGTCTGCCACACAATTATTTTTAAGGGTTTCGTACCTCAAAAGGAAAAAACGGAACCCTTAAAGGATTACTTTGTTGTCCGTCTGTCTGTCTCTCTGTCTGTCAAGACACTTTATCTCGAGAAGGCGTGGAGGGATCGAGTTGAAATTAAAATCATATACTCCTTTCTGCAGTCCCTTGAAGCTGTAAATAAATCAAACTTCTGACTTAATGAAAAAAAAGATATAGTGTATTTTGACAATCTGTACTCTACAGGAATCAAAATTGATAGGGTAATTCCCATTGACCTAGAATCCAGAAATTGGCATGAAGCAAGGTCTCATAGCACAAATATAGGAAAAATTCTGAAAACTGTAAATTTGAAGTTACGTCACAAAAAAAATTTTCTTTGCAATTCGGAAAAATCTTCGTAACTAGTTTCAGGAATTGAACTGTTTTAATAGGTAAGTTTGTACGGAATCTTTAGTGTAGCACTTGCCCGGTTTTTTTTCTTTTAGTGTTGTTTCTCTAATTAAACTTAAATGCACTAAAACATGCTTGTTTTACTTGGACAGTCAGCACACAAACTGCAACTAAATACATCGTGCCTTTTCCGTGCCCCAGAGGTTCTCCCGGTTGTTCTAGGAATATTTATTACCGTCGTTCCAGGAAGTCACATGGCTGACAGTCTAACTACTGATTGGCAAACGGTATGTCCAATTGATAGGTTGAAATAGAGAGATGGTAGATGCAGGCGTATATGTATGGTATTGATATTAAGCAGCATTTGTTAAGAGACTAGAAATGCACTTGGGTGGAAAAATGCATTACTGATGCTGTATTAAATTTAAATAAAATATTTCTCTAAGAAATAAATAAAGATAGATAACACATTGTAGGAAAAAAACTGGGCAAGTGCGAGTCGAATTCCCGAATGGAGTCTAAAAGAATTTTCCGAACCGCAAAAAGTTTTTTTTTTGTGGCGTAACAACAAAACTGTTTTCAGATTTATTCCTATACCTTTGCTATAAGACCTTGCTTTATGCCAAATTTCAGGATTCTGGGTCAACGGAAAGTACCCTATGAATTTTAATTCCCTTGAGACTGTCGAAATATACGATTTTTGCGACATAAACGGCCGTATGTCTTTTTTTGTTAATACATTTTTTCGCAGATTCAAGGGACTGCACACTTGAGTATATAGTTTTAATCTCAACTCGATACCTTCACACGTTCCCAAGATAAAGGGACCTGACAGAAAGACAGACAGACGAACAACAAAATGATCCTATAAGGGTTCCGTTTTTTCCTTGTGAAGCTCTGAATAAACTAGTGCGATTCACCATCAACGATTGCATCACTGGTTACCATCAGGGGGGATTACAGTCAAACATTAGTATATAACGTTTAAAAGAAAAGGTCATTAAAATGCCAAAATGAAAACTATAAAATTATATGAGAGGACAGTGTAGACCAGTTAACATAATTCCAAAAAAATGTGGATCAAAATAGAATAAATTAATCTACAGTGTTCTCATATTTACATCATAAAAAATAAATTATATAAAAAATAAACCTATTACCGAATTACTTGTTCATATAATACTAATAATTCTGAATGGATATCATTATGACCACCAAAGGTTACTAATTAGTTAATGAGAGCGGTCTAAATCTTTTTCATTTCTATTTTTAGGGTTCCGAACCTAAGTTGGAAAAACCGAAACCCGTACAGGATCACTTTGTGGTCTGTCTGTCCGTCTATCAAGACCCTTTTCCTCAAAAAAACATGGAGATATGAAACTGAAATTAATATAAAAAACTAAGGTCTATTCCAAGGACTGGTGAAAAAGTCAAATTTTTAAATCAACGTAATTTAATCATATGGCCGTTTATGCTCCTTTTGAGCACATATTTTGACGCTCACTAGGAAATCGAAACCAATAGGTTACCTCTCGTTGACCTAGAATTTTGAAATTTGGCATGAAGCAAAACCTTGCTTCACAAACATAGCAAACTTTAGGAAAAAATCTAAAAACTCTTTTGAAGAACAGTAACGAAACAAAAAAAAATTATTTTTTTTGCGAATGGAAAAAAATTTTGTGACTCGATTCGAGAATATTTATAGCTAAGTTTGTACGGAATCCTTGGTTAGCGAGTCCGAAGCGCACTTGACCAGTAGTTGCTCTTGAATACAAATATAACGATCTCGTGGGCGTACTCCAATACAGTAGATGGACCTCATCTAATCTGTGACACACTCCAGCATCAATCACAACTCCCAAGCCCGCTACCTAAAATTAATACGGGAGGGAAGTTAACATGGGCCTCGTATGAATTCAAAGGCAAAGTTATAAGTTAGTTGTGAGAAATGTTAGTGAAGTTACAGCCAGTGATATTACACTTCCTAGAGTTATATAATTGATTTAAAACCCTAATCTGCATCAATGCTGTACGTAGGACTAACACTTAGCTAGCGACTTCGCTCGCGAGAATCTACGCTAACAGGTATAATAAAGAGGTAAACTTTGTTTTTTTGTTTGTTTGTAGGAAGTAATCTCTGAAAGTACTGGTCCGACTGAAATTTTTTTTCTACGGATAGAAAGCTGCTTTATTACAGAGTGACATAGGCTATATTTGAAAAAAAATAATTGTAAAATTTTTCAAAATAAAGTTATGTGTAATATAAAAAAAAAAAATATCATTTCATTTAACTATCCAAGTGTTTAGTACTTACCCTACAATGACTAAATTTATCTAAGTAGGTAATGTTAAAATTTTAAAGTGAGACCATTATTTATTAAAATTGTTTGTATTTATGTCAAAAAATACTTAAATGTTGTGCACACCTGCTTCTATGAACCTCTTATGTCTAATGCAGAAGTCAATTGAGTATAATTGCCAACCCTGTATTATTTTCATTAGATGCCTACAGCGTGAAAGTACATAAACTTATTTATAAATGAAACAATTGCAAACTATTTATTAATATTTAAATAATGTGTGTAAGTTTATTTGATACTTTAGTTTAAAACTTCACATACTCTTATTTCATTGATTTTACACATTATTGTTTACATTTCTTTTAAGAGGTTCCTCTCCCACTTATTTATCGGCAATGTGGTTTAAAAGGCTGTTGTTTCATCCAACGTAATGATTGATACAGAGACAACGCGAAAAACGAGAGACGACGCCTGAATGCTCTGTAAGGATTCGGTAATTCCGTCATTTACTCGAATATTTTGTAAAACTTGTTATAAGAAATACGTGTATTTTTCTTAGAAACTTAATTAAATGTGTAAGGTTTCTTCAATTATATTTTCTTTATTTTTTTCATTTATGAGTACATTATAAAGGGCCAAAATTCACGCAAAATAGAAGACCTTCTTTCAATAGTCTTACAACATTTTTTTTTTATTTCAATAGAAACTTAGATAATATCCACATTATATCTGTGTTTTTAAAAGATCTATTGAAAGAGGTGTAATAACGTCATAATCATGTAAGAGTAGTTGCATAAAAATGTACCTCGGGAAGGACACTCTTAATTTCTCCTTTCGCATGTCTGCTGGAAGTAATTTCTATAAAATAATTAATTCATTTGTACTCATATTTATAATATTTTAATAGAGCACTGGTGCCCGAGTGGTAAAGACCCCGTCTTATGAGTTATAGGTTACGGCTTCAAAACCAGCCAGGCACATTACTTTGTGTAATTTATTTCATTACCACTGCTTCCAAAACCGGTGACGGAAAACATCGAGAGGATACCGGCACGTCCTAAAACCAAAAAATACGAAAACATGTGACATTCACCCACCCGCACTGGGCCCGAGTGGTGGATTACGGCCCATTCCCTCTCCTAGAGAGGAGGCTTGAGTCCCAGCAGTGGGAAAATCAAAAGACTGATTATGCTTATATGTATATTTATAATATATAGGTACTTTGTCTTCTTGTTTTCCTGTGTGAACTACGTTTGTCAAAGTAATATCAACGATAGTAAACTTAGACCTTGCATTTCCATTTTCCATGTAGGTCACAGCCTTACTTGAGTCGTATGAGTATTTCGGTCAGCTAAAGTTAGCTCAATTCCGGTTGGTTACATCTGATGGCACCGCTAGTTGGGAAATGGGACCTCAGGGTCTAAAGTTAATGTTCCGTGTAGGACAAGCTGAATTGAACTGCTTGATAAGAAGTTCCTTTCCTTTTAAAAGACTGTTAGGTATGTACGTGAAAATGTCAGGAAAAAGTGTTTTGTATTTTTTTCATTTTCTTATCGTTTTGAGACTAGATACTCATGAATAAAACACTTACATATACTAAACCGTTCAATACCTACTTAGGAATTAGAAATTAATATTTTAAAATCTACACTTAATATTATGTAGCGGTAAAGTTCTCTTTTTGGTTTTTTTTTGTTTGTAGGGGGTAATCTCCGAAAGTACTGGTTCGTTTGCGAAATTTTTTTTACCGATAGAAAGTTATTTTATTGTTGAATGTCATAGGCTATATTTTATGTATGCGGGCGAAGCCGCGGGCAAAAGCTAGTTGTAAATATTATTTATACAAGTTATTAACTTCTGCCAGTGGATTCGCCCCCGTGAAAATATATTAGTATAGTCTATGTCACTCAGTAATACAACAGCTTTCTAGTAGGTGAAAGATTTTTAAATTATTTTTTTTTATTTTTTTTTACTAGTATAAACCAGAGTGTGAAGAGTGTTATGAAAGAAAAGGAAGTTAGTGATAGCATGACGAGTGACAGGGCAGAGAGGAAGAAAAAAACGTGTTGCGCCGACCCCAAATAACACGAGACAAGGGCAGGAAGATGACGATGATTACTGGTATAAACCAGCGCTTGACAGCGAACCCACCTGATGGTAAGCAGAGATGCAATCATTAATAGTGAGGCGCACTAGTTTATTAAGAACCTATTCATTGGTCCAGTAGTTTTAGAAATTAATAATTACAAACAAAAATCTAAAAATACAAATCTTTCCTCTCTCTAAGCTATATAAAAATATCGTTGTTATCGAATTCCTCCTCCTACTGAGAATATGTCGTAAGCTATACTTTACCCTCCTACCTCCACCCCCATTTTTTCTTTGATATTTTATATAGCAAGTTGTTCTGTAATATAAATAATCAAAGAATAAAATGGGGGTGGGGGTTTGCCGAGTCAGCTAGCATTAGTATAAATTGTACAATTCTCGTTGCGTTTATTTATTATTTTTCTGTGTTTATTTAGGTTACGGAAATCTTTGAATCAATACTGAAACTCGCTCGTAGGTATATTATTTTTTTTATAGGTAATGTATATTTGTTAATTATATTATAACATCAAAAATTTTTTTTTTTTAATTATAATAAATATGATAATTTGCTTAAAAATTAAAAAGCTTTTATTGTTAACTAGCTTCTCCCAGCGGCATTGCCTGTGCCCCTATGTCACTTAGTGATTGGTAAAAAAAATAAAAAAAATATGAATTCAAAATTGGTCTGGTAGTTTGTAAGTATATTAACTATCAACAAAAATACAAATCTTTTGTATATAAAACATTAGTTTAATTTTATGGATAAATCGAAGATATTAAAAAAAACTCTTAAATATCAGTCGGATGTTTTCAGGAAATCTCTAGGAAATATTTTTATGTAGAAATGATAAACAAAATCTCTTCACAAAGATAATTCTATCTTTGTTATCTACATTAGGTATCTACTACGGGGTTTTGAAGTTTGCCGACACTACATTACAAATTATTATTTACGTATTTTTACTTATTTTAATAAATTATGAAGGTAAAATCTTGATTTTTTTTTTAATTTTAGGGGTAAAAGCGATAAAAAAAGCTGAAAAAACTATAAAGAGCTCAATAAAGAAATTTTAAATAGTTACCAAAATAAATGAGACTTTTATTACAATGGTGAAGGTTTGTATAGGTATATATGTATTTAAATGTTATTCCTTCACGCTCAAACGGCTGAATGGATTTGGATGGAATTTAGTACATCGGTAGATACATAATCTGTACTGAAATAAATAATACACTTTTAACCCCGGTAGTTTTTTTTTTATATTGGGTGAGAAAATCATCTTATGACAAAATCCGCTCTTGGGCGGAGCGGGAAATAGTGCGAGACTTTTACTGACTAAAAACCCACTCCTGTTTCTTCGTTGCCTTCGTCTCAGGGCAACGACCCAGGGCAAACCCGGGGGTTTCGCTTTCACACTACCCGTGGCCCCAGTAGGCTTCGACCGGGGTTAGAGTTTCCTTGATTTTGTTTTTTACATTAACGAGACTAATGCCGCAGCCAGAACAAATAGCATAAAAAGCATAGTCAATAATTAACTAAATGATATCAGATAAGAAAGCATTTTTTTTGGTATATAAACTAGTGCTCGACTACGATCCCACCTGATGGTAAGCAGTGATGCAATCGTTGATGGTATAAATCGTATTGAAGTAATTTATTTATATACCACAAAGGTACACAGGTACAAAGCAAAACATATATAACACAAAGGTACAAAGGCGGACTTAATGCCTTAAGCATTCTCTACCAGTCAACCAAGGGTAGTGAAGAGAAAACATGGTACTTAGGTGCATAAAAAAAAAGAAAAGATTAATAGTAAAACAAGGGATCAAATGTATATATATACATATAAATAAAAAGAAAAATACCTAAATATTTAATATAATATGAACCTACATACACATAAATATATATTATTTATATAATGAAAAATTAAAGGATTTTAAAATAATAATAATCGGTGAAATCAATTCTATTTTCAAGACTTCAGTTTTATTTCTAAGTACCTATATCAATAATTGACTATGGTAATTTATTAAAATAATCATTCCTGTTCAAAACATTTATTCAAAATGGATGTAGGTAAAAATAATTCGATGGAACTTCCCCGAAAAATATTTATATATGATCGAGTCGACCGCAAAACTGTTAGTTGTTAGTAGGTATAAATTAAGATTTATTGCCGCGCCAATGAGGCAATGATCATCGACTGAAGATAATGTATGTATGCGTTACAAATAGAAAACTGTATATAAATAAACATACGGAGTCATCTTTCATGATTTTACGAACCGTGTTGGAAAATTTAGGTATCATTAATTTTTTTAAAAACATTTCCAGTTTCTTGAGCAATAATTAAAATCATTAAAACGTTGTTTTGACATAAAAAATATTGTAACAATTTAAAAAAAGAACACTTACCAATAAGTAGATCCGGTGGAAAAAAAAAACAAAATATTAATTCACGAAACTTTTCAAACCAAACAGAAAGTTGCACGTAATTAAAAAGTTATTCAGATCACAGTTCAGAAAAGTTTTTAAAACAATATATTTTAGTTTTGAATTCTAAATTCCCTGTTTCCACTAAGTTTTCGCGCGCACGTAATACAGACGAAGCGTCAAGTCGTCTTCACGCACCAGAGTTCGTTGTGAGACTGCTGGTACTGTAGTTAGCAGTGGCCGTCCGCTGACACGATGATACGTCACGGTATCACACTGAACCCTATCTTCCCTGTTTCTAAGTGAAAAACTTATACATTTAATACAGGCTATCTATAAAATAAAGGCATTTTTTTTCTTTTTTCGATTCTGTGAAAATTGATTGCAATTACTTCAAATGTTTGAAAATAGAATACCCGTGTTCCATTTTCAAATATTTGAAAAAACCGCAATATATTATGTTGTGTTAATATTTTTGATAACAGTGTAAAAAAGCTATCGGTATTTTTTAAATTATGTTAACTAGTGCTTGACTGCGATATCGCTTGATGGTAAGCAGTGATGCAATCGTTGATGGTGAGGCGCACTAGTTTATTAAGAGCCTATTTAATCTGGTCTTGAACACACCGAAATTATAATCGGTCGGGAAGACCGCAGCAGGAAAATTATATAATAATACTTACCTTTTATTTTTACGAAAAAGTTTGGTATCACGAAGGTAATTTCGTAATGTCTGTTTTTTATCGGTTAGAGTTTAAACGAATCTTATCAGTGACTTAAAAAGTATTACTCAATACAAAATTACACACGATACAAGTACCTACAACAGAGTCATGCAGAGATATTGCGAGTGCAAAAAAATATTTAAATGGGTTTTTTTTGGACTCCACGTCAAATATTTAATGCCGACTCCTATAGTCGTGGGCATTGTAAAAATAATTTACGTAGGTTTTCAACATGTATATTAATGTTTCTATTCTGCTAGAGGAAATCCCTGAATACATATTTTTCCAGAAATAAAATACTTAAACCTTGTTTATTTTCACCACTTGTAGCTAAATATATATACGAGATTTTTGTGACGGAAACCTTTTAAAATGTCACTGTATTCTATGAACGCGACTCAGCCCAGCCTTTTAGATGCGTTCTCAGAATTCATTGGGAATCCAGGAATCCAGAATTCATTGGAAATCATATTAATATGCAGGCCACACCTTTTTAAATTGAATTAATATATTTATTATGATAATTTTGATTAGGTTTTTTTTATGTTCCTATTATTTTCCGTAACTATTTATATTTCTTTTTCACACTAAAACATATTATATTTATATATATATAGAAAATTATATACAAAAACACTTCACTAAATAAAACTATTAGAAAATTCAATATGAATTAGCTTCCTGACTGCGTGTTATTGGGAAAAAAATATGTACTTATTACTTTGAACCTCCCTACTACGCTATGCCAGGCAAGGTCCAAAACGTCATCAAAAACGTGTAATCGATGTACGCGTAAGGGAAAGTACATCCACGAGAGTCACAGAGCGATCTCTGGTTACCGTAGTCGCGGGCTTGTGGACGACGAGCAATGGGTAGCTCGCGTTCCAACCCCAGCCGTCGACGGCACGTGGCGCTCCACGCGCGCCTCAAAGATATGTCAGTAAAACCGAGCAGATCCGATGCCCATGGTCCTAGAACGCAAAGGGCAACTAAAGGAATATATGTGGGTTTTAGTTAGTAAAAATCTGACACGCCTTCCCACTCCACCCTAGACCATGAAAACTCATAAGATTATTTCCCACCTTTCTTTTGGGAAAAGAACAAAAAAAAAACAAAAAAAAAAGTACAATCGTTTATACACCTACAAAGTTTACTATAGTGATGTTGCCAGCATTAATTTTGTGTCACAGCATAGAGAACAAAAACCCACAGACTAGACAAAGCCTTTAGAATCCTTTGCACACACGAAAAACCACGAAAACATTGCCAGCTACAGCTTTTAAAAGATTAAAAATCATTTTACTTCAAATCTTTGCTCCCGACTGGGATTAAGTTTCAATTGACTTCGCTGAGAGAGATTATATTGAATCGACAGCATTATATCGAGACTGGCTTTTGCCCACAGCTTCACTTGCAAATTAAATGACTTTACACCTTTTTTTTTGGGTGGTAAATTATCTAATGACATCTCCCGCCCTCGGGCGGAGTGCGAAAGCGTGTCACGACTTTTACTGACTAAAACCCATTCTTAAGTTCCTTTTTTGCCTTTGTTCCAGAGCCTCGGGCTTCACTTTAACATAACCCATGGTCCCAGTAGGCTTCGACCCAGCTAGGTCCCTACGGTTTTGCTGACATCTCCTAGAGACACGCGTGGAACACTACGCGCCTTCGACAACCCGGGCTCTCTGGACGGTTACTGGATAGCCAGACAGCGAGCTACCTATTGCTCGCCGTTTGCCCATAGCTGAGCTTGCAAATAAAACGACTTTTCAACTTACGAGTTGAATATTAAAATATCCACGACATTTTATGTAGTGTCTACGAGGACGTATACATAAAAATAAAATTCTATGAAAAATTTCACTTTTCTAAGAACAAGGATTTAGCTTGGGCGTTGATGAGTCAGTCAGCTATCACCATCATATTTCCTCCCTTGTTCCATGTTATTTGAGGTCAGAGCTATGCGTGTTTTTCTTCCATTCTGTACTGTTACCCGTAACGCTATCACTAACTCCCCTTTCTCTCATATCACTCCTCACACAATCCATCCATATTTTCTTCAGCCTCCCTATCCCTCTTCAAATATCCACATACATATTCATAACTCTTTTAGTAACATGCGTTTTATCTTTCCTCTTCACATGACCATATCAAGACAAATGATTCTCTTTCAACATTCTTTTAAATTAAAATTTTGTCTTTTAAATTTTAACTTCTGTAGACTTATTTCTAACTTTAGCCTTGAGTGGATGAGTCACTCTGTATTTTCTATAATACATTCTAATAGTGGCTTCGAGAGGGTTTAGTAATTTTAATTTACAGGATATGATTTACCCGTGAGCAAAGTTTCAGCATCAGAAAACGTAACAGACAGATAGACAGGTTTTTTTTTTTAGGTGGGAAGTCATCGAAGGCGAAGCGGGAGATAGTGTCAGACTTTTACTGACTAAAAACCCACTCCTGTTCCTTCTTTGCCTTCGTTCCAGCGCCCCGGGCTTTGCTTTCACACTACCCGTGGCACCAGTAGGCTTCGACCCTTCTGGGCCCCTACAGTTGCTGACATCTCCATGAGACGCGCGTGGAACAATACGCACTGTCGGTGACTTGAGCTCTGTCCGGACGGTTACCGGATGGTCGGACGGCAAGCTACCTATTGCTCGCCATCCGCAAGTCCGCGCCTACGGCGGCCGGAAATACACAAATAGACAGGTGGAGTTAGTTTCACATTTATAATTTTGGTACGGGGTCGTAGCAATATTATATGTGTCTCGATATAATATTTAACAATATTATGTAGATGTATTATGTTTGGATCAATTCTTTTTGTCATGATCATAGAGTCAGTGTTGGAGATAAGCTTGGATTTATCACTTGATTAGTCATGGTACTCCGGTTTTTAGTCATGTACGAGTAATTGGGTAAAAGTTAACAAGGGCGAATTCGACCGTGATTTAGACAGATTTCCTTAATAAAAGTCAACAAGCGTTACCTTTGTACTATTCTTCTGTTTCTTTCTTCTTTTTTTATTATTGTGTGTACATAAACTGTTAAATAAATAAAAATCGTGAGAAATATTATTATCATAATTATAGAATTTCTATCCATCGTAACTTTTATCTGTATACCTTGAAAACTACTTTAATTATATATGCGTAGACACCAGTGCCCTTCGGTTGGATGTTGTCTGAAAGAGTTACCGCGGCCCTGGAACACAAGGGGCACCTGAAGGATCACAAGTGAGTTTTTGTCAGTAAAATTCTTGCTCTCTTTTAATTTTTTTCGTGGAAAAACATCAAATGCAACAAATGGGCGGAGCACGAAGAACTGTCAGACAGAGAGATGAAAACACACCTGCTTTCCTTCAGTTGCTCTTCAGAGTCTGTAACTCTTTCGAACTATCCCGAAGCCTGTGGTAATGTGTAAGGCTTATTTTTAGGGTTCCATACTTCAAAAGGAAAAACGGAACCTTTATAGGATCACTTTGTTATCCGTCTGTCTGTCAAGACCCGAGAGGTATCGAGAAATTAAAACCAAATAGTCAGCTCTATGCTCCCTTGAAGTTAAAAAATCAAACTTCTAAGTTAACGATAAAAATGATAAGGCCGTTTTTGTTGCAAAAAACGTGAATTTCGACACTTTCAAGGGAATCAAAATTCATAAGGTACTTCCCGTTGAATCAGAATGAAATTTGACATAATGCATGGTCTCATAGCACAGATAAAGGAATAAATCTGAAAACTGTAAATTAGTTGGTTTGCGATGTTTGAAATTTAGTCTAATATGATTCATTCACAATTCTAGCAAATTTACAATTTTGTAGCAGTTGTTGTGCAGTGATGATAGTTGGAAACTAGGGAGGTACTAGCTCAACGCATTGAAACGGCTTTCAATACAATTAAGGAGGAAATACGACTTCGTACAACAACTGTCAAAATACGAAACAGATGTCGGGCCTACATTCACAACAGAGGCCAACAATTTGTGCAGAATTTGTAAATATAAAAATGTTTTTTTTTTTAATTTTCATTAAACTCACGAATAGAAAGATACGAGACAGATTTTACCTTATAATAGTGAGATAACATTTTTAATAGGTTTTTCAGGTATCATTTAAGCAAAAATATTTTTTTTAATCATAATTTTGAATATTAATCTTATGTGACTCGATTCACAATTCTAGAGAATGAACAAAGTTTTAAAAAGATTTTTATGGCATGTGGCACATCACTAGCAAGAAGATAAACTAGAGAATTTTTGGTTTCTTTTTTTATAGCCATGTAAATGGCTGTAACATGGACAGCGACCCTGGTGTCTGTATGATGTCTAGTTTGATAGTTTACGGACACTATGGTGGCGCAACTGGTCGCGCTGCCATGGTGTCCCGGTGAAATATAGCCCTTAGTGTTTTGTTCGAATAACTCATTTTCTTTGTCTAGTAAATTACTGAAACAGCTCTTCAGTCGGGTCAGGTTTGTCAGTGAAACATGACCAATTCCTTACCGAGCAGTATTCCGACCTATTTTCCTGCATGACTTATAGTTTCAGCGGGAAAGTAAACAGCTGGTACATTACACAATATGTATTGGATGTGTAAGAAGTCTGGTAATCAGCAGGTAATATTCATAATAATCTATTCACACCACCTGCTCGATAATGCCCTTTTATATGTCATATAAGCATCACCTAAAGCAAGACATTCTGTCCTTAGGTAGATAATGTAGTATGGGCGATCCCTAGGGAATAATGAGATTTGAGTTTGGAACAACAAAAACCATTGTTTTGAAAAAAAAAAAACTGGGCTGTTGCGAATCGAACTCGCGCACTGAGGATTCCGTACACAAAAAACGTTACCTATGAAAACAGTTCAATTTCCGAACCGAGTCTCAAAGATTTTTATGAATAGCAAAACAGATTTTTGTGTGTTAACCTTTCAGTTTCATTTTTACACAGCTTTAAGGGGCCGCAGAGTCGAGTATAAAGTTTTAATTTCAACTCGATATGATATAATGTCTTGACAGACAATCAGACGGACGGACAACAAAGTGATCCTATAAGGGTTCCGTTTTTTTCTTTTGAGATATGGAACCCTAAAAAAACACTGAAAATTAAAATTAATCCTAATACATAATTTCTTTTCTAATACATAATTTGTTTTTTAATTGTCTTTTAATTATATCACAGATGGTGTAAAAAGTAGAGTATCCAACACGGGGATAAAGGTTTCTTTGTTTTACATTAACTCTCTAACTAGTTAATTATATAAATCCCTCACTAACGTTCGGGATTAAAACTTAGCAGCCTTCGTTTCGTTTCATTTCAACATTGGCCCATGACTTAAAGACACCGCTTTATCCCCTAATCATATAATCTAATATTACATAATTCTTCTATATGTGTAGTGTTTGTCACCTAACTCCTCCTAAACGACTTTACTGATTTGAATGTAATTTTGTGAGTATATTTCAGTTGGTCCCTTTATTTTTTTTTATTTTTTATAATCCTACAGAATCACAACAAGAGAATTTTGTGATTTGAGAAATTGTTCAAGAGCTGTGCTTTATAAAGCTTATTTTAAAGACTCTAATACTTTGTCTTAAAAATAACAAAAGAAAAACTACGACCTAGAAATGTATTGAAAATAGAAGAGCACTCGTTTTTAGAAGGCACAGCAATTTCCTTATCACACTTAGATTATGGTAAGAAAAAGAGGGAATGGGCCATGATACACCACGCGGGTCCAGTGCGGGTTGGTGAATGTCACATAATACGCTTTGCTTTGCTATATTGATAATAAAGACTTAGGAAATACATTACCGCATTAGATACCTAGCAAACATAAAAATATAAATGTTTCTGCTTAGAATATAGTGGCTACAATGACACAATAAGACATTATCACTACAATAAATACAAAATCGAAAATCACATTACCAGAATAACGCATGGCATTAAGACATATCAACTGCCATCTCCAGCTTAATGAGTTATAGAAAAATAAAACATTATGATATGCATGACATTATGACATGTTGTCGTTCGCTCAAAAATGCGTTTATTGATTTTTTAAATTCATAGGGAGGTAAGTAGGTATTATTGACATAATTTACGTAATCTCATCAACTTTAAACTGGAATATCTTTAATACGAGTAATATATAAGACAAAATTGTTTAGAAATTTAATCTATATACTTTTCATATTTTTCATCACTATACACCAAAAAAATATGCCAGCAAAATTTTGTTCGACAACACACACTCATCATCACTCTTTGTACCTTAATCTATATATAAAAAAGGAAAAGGAGAAACTGACTGACTGACATATAACGCACAGCCGAAATTACTGGGACTAGGAGTTTGAATTTTTTCTTTTGCGACGTAGGCGAGCACTAAGAAAGGATTTCCTAAAATTCACCCCTAAAGAGATGAACCGGGGGTCTAAAGTTTTAATGAAAAAAACTTGCTTACACGCGGGCGAAGCCGCTGGCAAAAACTAGATGAACATAAGAAAATATAGATGAATATGTTATAGGCGAAAAAAACATGACGCGTCACAACGCTAGAAATACTATACGCCAGTGTAAATTGAGCTTTACAAAAATCTTTTATTTTATAATCCGTCATAAAACATACATAATTACTTTATTATCGAACTATTTACATGCATGACTAATATCCCCGATAACCCTCACAAGGCTAGCGCTCTTCCACAAAATGGGCTCACCAGATAAGTTCAACAGCCGGGTCTTTAGCCAACCTTTTAGCAATCAACACCCTGACCGCTGAACCATTGTCTCTTCCACAGGGACAGGCCGTTGACATTTTTATATTGTTTTGCAACTTTTATTGTTTAGTTTTATGAAAATATTTCTTTTGTTATTTTATTGGTTTCTTTTGTTAAAAGAACTTTCGACTTTGTGGTGCTTTAATGAAAGAAGAATGGTCTGGCTCTATAGAAAAAAAGTCAGCTCCGGCAGAAAAGAGATTTTACCTTAAATGATTTATATTACTATGTAATCAAATAATAATTGGTTATGATCGTTGTCCCTACCGGCAAACAGACAAAAATGGCTAGATTCATCCAGGCATCGATTTAAAAAAAATGTTTATTTAATTATTTTCATCCCTATATTAATAAGTGATGAAAAGGAAGGATCTTTCAACCAAACGGGTGCAATGTATGGTCCAGGCAACTACCCGATAGTTAGTAGACACGATGACGTTGCCGCTTCGTCGACAGAGTTTCATTTTTTTGTTGTCATCAAGTGCATAAGGACGAATACGCTCCCGTGGACAGTACTTATATATAACTTATGTATTATATATAGTGTGCGTAGGAATTCCCGCGCATATTATCCAAAATGCGGGATGATTCCGCCATTTCATTTCTACGGCGAGTAAGCACCTTTACGTTTTTGAAACCTCTACGGTCCGGATTAAGCGTTTCGCCTCGTTGTTTATACCGCGTACATCGAGGGACTGGAACAATTTGCCTGCTACGGTCTTCCCGTACGATTATAATTCGGGTGTCTTAAAGGCTAAAGTGAATAGGCTCTTAATAAACTAGTGCGCCTCACCATCAATGATTCCATCACTGCTTACCATCAAGTGGGATCGCAGTCAAGCACTAGTTTATATCAAATAAATAAATATATATATATTATTTAATAAAACGCAAAACAAATGTGAACTAGACTAAAATTAACTAAACTAAAATAAACAGAATTAAACAAAACGATTATATAAAACTAGTGACTCCCTCGAACTTTGCATGGGTGTTACAAATATTTGAAATTTTGTGTTTTACTCTACTGTATTATGCATATATTTATTAAAGTAGCAGTGGAGTTGGAACATTGCTCGTAGAACGGATGGTCGATGGGGACGAAAGGTTCTAGAGTGGCGACCGCGCACCGGAAGACGCAGCGTGGGAAGGCCTCCCATAAGGACCGACGACCTGGTGAGAGTCATGGGAATGCGATGGAAGCAAAACGTATAGGACCGTTCGTTGTAGCGACACTTGGGGGAGGCCTATGTCTAACATTAGACGTCTTTCGACTAAAATCATGATTTTATGCACTAATGAAATGCTGTACAAAGGTGGACTTAGGCACTTTCTAACAGTCGACCTCAAGCTGGTGGAGAAACATAACGTGACAGGTGCAATTTAATAGAAGATTAACAGAAAGGAAATAAGTACACTTTTCGTGACCCAAGGGCTGGCTTTTACCTTGGTCAGAGATTAAGCATTGCCATACAACGAGGCAATGCCGCCAGCCTTTTGAGCACACTTCCAGTCGACAGCGATGCGGAGGAGTTTTTTAGTTAGGAGTAGCCGTTAATGTATATATATAGTTTTAATTAGTTAAGTGTTTTTGTATATATATAAATATATTAAGTAGTAAATTCTCAATAAAATATAATTTTCAGCCACAAAAAAAAAGTACAGTAATAAATAAACACTTATATACATGCATACAAATAAAGAAAATAAAAAGGAAAAAAAAAACTAGTTCAACCACATAACAATGTGATAAATCTACCAACATCTTGCGAATGTATTCTTGTGCCTTCACTTTAATTGTATACCGACTGGTTGACTACCTGATATATGATAATTTGACTATTGGTGAAAACCGCATGAAAATTCATTCAGTACCTGGTTTTTCAGTTTATTGAAGACACATAACAGACTTGGTAGGAGATCTTGTTTCATACTATGTGTGGATGCATATGTGTGTATTCGTAGATATGTATGCAGTACAAATACATACATAATTATACACATAGTGTATAAGGAAGGATAAGATCATGCCATAGGCATGGTGCAAGCATTTTTTATGTGGGGAATCATCAGACTTTTGCTGACTACAACCCACAGTGTTCCTTCTTCGAATCTTATGCAGCCCTGGCAGGCGTCGGCCTAAACTGGCCCGTTCAAATTTGTTGTAAACATCTCTTTGAGGTGCGCGTAGAACATAACGCGTCTTCCACCCGGCTATGATCCGGACGGGTGGATGGCGAGCTACCCATGGCTCGCAGTCCGCAAAACTGAACCTACGGTGGCCAGTAGTCGTCCTGCGACTCCAAACGCCGGGGGGGTCTCCATCATGAGCCATAATATGTAAGCTTGAATAGATATCCCAGGCACGGTCTTACATCAAGTTGCATCCTCGGGATTTACTGACCCGAGACCATCTCTATCGTAGAGCTGTCGGAGAAATGCCACGAGAGAGTAGATATTCCGATCATGTACCTAAACAGGTATCCTCAAGGGAAAAGGAAGCGCGGCCATTCTCGGCAAACCTGGCAGCGCACGGAGTTGGCAGAAGCAACAGCCATCGAACTGACATGGAGCGAGGAGAAGCGAAGAGTTTAAGACCGATCGCGATGGGTGACTACTGTCGACGCCCTCTGCCCCAGCTAGGGAACATAGGATCGTATGTCAAGTAAGTCGATCTCTAATCTGTGCTAAACGTACTTATTACTTTTTAATGCCCCACAATTGGTGGAACCAATCCAATTTACAAAGCCTCGAGCACAGGCTCAGGGTAGCCAGCCTATCGGTATTTTACAGGTTACATTTTGGAGTGTGCGCGGGAATTGCATGACTTGATTCCGCCGTCTCCTTTCTACCATCGGACAATCCGACATAGGGCGAGTATCCACCCTTACGTTGTTGAAACTTCAACGGTCCGGACTAAGCGTTTCGCTTCGTCGTTTATACCGCGTACATCGAAGGACTGGAACAATTTGCCTGCTGCGGTCTTTCCGCCCAACTATAATTTAGTTGTCTTCAAGGCTAGAGTGAATAGGCTCTTAATAAACTAGTGCGCTTTACCGTCAATGATTGCATTTCTGCTTACCATCAGGTGGGATCGCAGTCAAGCACTCGTTTATATCAATAAAAAAAAACCTATCACTAAGCAAACAAAAATGAAATTATATAAACCTCATACATTTAGCGAATTAAGTAATTCATAGAAGTACCTATAAAGTTTAACAATTTGTTTTATTATGATCCCTTGTTGAAACTAATACCTTTGTTAATGAATTGTGTTAATTAATTAAAACAATAAAACCATAGAAATAGCGACCCTCGAATATCTCGGGTAATTATTTTAATTGTTTTTCATAATTCCTAACGATACTATTAATATAAGCCCGTAGCTCAACCATCCATTTCATTAAAACTGTTTTAGGAAAAATGTCCAGTTGATTTATTAAAACGTTTATTTATTATTTATTTACTTAAACTTCATGTACAGTGGTGGTACATAGGCGGACTTAATGCCACAAAGCATTCTCTACCAGTCAACCATTGGGTTAAAAAGACAACACTGTGGTAGGTGTGCACAATAAATAACGTTCAATGCTGAACGAGGTCTAATAAGCCTCGTATGTGTCTTCTTTGCGGTGTGGTTAAGAAAAACATAGGCTTCTCTGCCGTCTTCAATTTGGTGCACCTTAGGAAACAGATGAATATATATCTAAGACTAGCTGTTGCCCGCGACTTCGTCCGCGTTAAGTTCGTAAAACTGTACAATCACTCTGTGCTTGCAATTCATTCCGAAAGCATCGCAATAATTTATTTTACTTTAACATAAAACGGTTAAAGGTAAAAATATCCAAATTGAGAACCTCTTCCTATTTTAGAAGTCGGTTAAACACGCAAATTACCTTCAGGAAACATGTTATGTATTCGTCCAGATCCAGATGTATGACCGTCAATGAATAGAAAGAGCATGTATGAGTCGTAGCAGTTGTCGTTTCTGCCTACCCCAAGGGAAAAGGCATATGTATGCATGGGCATATGTATGTTTCTGGTTTATGTTCTAGTAAAACAACATTGTATGATTTTAACCCCTCGCCACAGTGAGCACGCCACAATCAAATCGCAGCGGTAATGCCTGTCTTCGAGAAGTGTCTACAGAGGCGTCACGGCATCCTCTTTTTGTGCAGGACACACCGGTTGTGGGTATTTCGGAAGGTATCTGTGTCGAATTCAGCGGGAAGAAACACTCGGTTCTCACCATTGTGCGAATCGCCCGGAGAATACGATGGAGCATACGGTGGAAGTCAGTCCCGCTTGGTCGGGGCGCCGGCGCCGCCGTGTTCTCATGGGGGCGATCGGTGGAGATAATAACAACCAGTAGCCTCCTTCAGTGAAGCACTACGATCAAAGAAGGTGGCTGAAACTATGAGGGATAGGACATCCTGACTCCTCAGCGGTCGCTGCAAGGGACGCTCCGGGTGTTGAAAGCAGCAAGGCAATTCCCAGCCATCGCAAACACGGGATTGCGATGGTGCTGTCCGGCCGTCTGGTCAAAGCAGTCCTGAATAGACGGCGCTCGCGACGACTCAAAAAGATTTCAGCGAATGGATAGGGCTCTCTAGGGCCGATGTCTGCAAGGGCTGCAAGATTGATCGAAAGAGTTATCTCCCATAACAATTTTCGCCTCAATAACTTTTCACTGAAGAGTTTAAACAGTTAGACAGCATAAACGAAGGAGCATAATCGGGACACCGACCTTCAGCTGGATAACGTGCACTGATAGTGAAAAGCTTTAAGTGAATCCAAAAACTACCATCATCATCCGGCAGGCATTAAGTCTACCGCTGTACATTTGTGCATAAAGGATTAAATAAATAAATCATCAACTATCTTCTTCCATCACAGTACTTATGAAGAATTGGCGAGAGCTTGCTTGCATTGATTGTTGCAGTTTGATCATTTTAGGCGTTAGAATTACTTGTTCATTTACCTAGGATATTTTGGTGTGTATTTAATGGACATCCCCGTATATAAGATAAATGTTTTTTCCATAGTGGGAACTACCTTATGAAGAGTCTCCAACTTATGAATGAACTACGGCGAAACCTTGTGCGCGTGTATCCCCGTTCAATCGAACTCGCATATTGATGGCCAAACCGAGAAATTACTGACGCCGATTGCCTCTATGAGGACACGGCGGTTCACTCAAGATGGATAGACCTCCACCGCATGCTACACCGAGTCCTCCAGGCGATTCACAAAATGGTAATATCAGGGTACTTTCAACCGAACCCAGAACAGAAACCGTTCGAAATATCCACAACAGTCCTGAGCTTATACATAAAACAATGAAATTACGGTTAACAAATGTAGCAGCCGATAAGTGTTATCCCTGAGATTGGCCTCCCTTAGAGGGTTGTTCCAGTGTTGTCTCCACTCATTGCAAAGAGGTAACGTCCAGATATCGGCGTAAGGCTGTAAGGAATCTGAGATACATCATACGTTGTCGAACTGTGATCAGAAAAACACATTCGATCCCGTTTTATATGAAGCAGTGACTGCAAATAATAAAACACATCATTATTAATCCGCAAGGTGCCATCATGCCGGAGGACACAGTGGAGATGTGCCCTGCAAGGGCGGAGCACCGCCGTGTCCCCGTGGAGGCAATCGGCGTCAGTGACCTCCCGCACCGGGCTCTGATCCAGAGCGAGGAGTAATGGCAGGCGGCCGCCTCCTACTGCAAAGCCGTAATGCTAGCGAAGGCGGAGGCCGCACGCGTTAGGGAACGAACGGCCTCACGCCGAGCCAAGATTCCGACCCCGACTACCAATCACGGTAGACGCAGGCTTCCGGACGTCGAGCAATGGGTAGCTAGCCGTCCTGTAATTGACAGGATCGAGCCCAATCCTCAACAGCGCGTAGTGATAGACACAGTTGTAGTTTTAGTCAGTAAAAGATTGACACGTCCTCCCGCTCCAACCAGAGCGGGAGAAGTCATTGGATGATTTCCGACCTCCCCAAGTGTCGCTATAATGACCGGTCCTGTGAGTCTCTCATCCATCGGATTGCCGCGACCCTTACCAGGTCATCGGTCCACCTGGGGACCATCCAACGCAAGGTACCCTGTAACCCCTTCCGAAAATGTGGCCGTGTTATTTTAAAGTGAATAATTAAATACATATAGGTATTTGCTTTTAAAAAAATTACGCAAAATACGCAATGCCATCTATCAAATTTAATATGAAGTTCAACCGTCATTGTCATCATTATTTCTACTTTGAGTCTTTAGATGGCGTTGCGAGTTGCGTGTGGTGTCATATTTTATTTCTCGAAAACTTTGATTTCATACCGTTTGTCTTTCATATGCTTTGTTTCATTGCGATGAAACAAAGCCTAAGTAAGATAATTATCAAGTTCCACACAATTTAAATGTATAAAAGTTATCTACATCGATTTCTAAAATTAATAATACGCACTTCACTAAAAATTTCTACAGATATTTTATATATGTAGATTTATAAAAAAAATTGTAAGCATGCAAAAATATATAAAAAAATCTTATTCACGATGACAAAATAGAACAAAAATTTCTCCTAAGAGAGCCGTATGGGATTTGAACCATCTTCACATTACATGAAAGTCTAGATACGAAACCACTGCGCTGCGGTCTTCGATGAATAAGTTACAAAATAGACGTTCTTATATAAACGTCATAATTGACTGATTGGCTCCCTAACGATGATAGCGTGATGATTTTCGTTTTAGAAGTTAAATTTGCAGCTAAATGGAATAATGTAACATTATAAGTACGTGATTTTTCTCGTCGCTTTGATTTTATTATGTGTTTTGATTAGTTTTTACAAAATATTTAGAAGGTATCGAATAGAATAATAATGACAAAATTTTTAACTGTAGCTGGGAATTGAACTCGCGGCAAATTTCGTTCAATACCTACATTTTGGATTATTGCTCACCCCCCATAGCAAATAGCGTGATAGTTTATAGCCTATCAGTTGCCCTGACCTATAAGGATTGTGTATGCAAAATTTGAACGGGATCGGTTCAGTAGTTTTTGCGCCAATTAATACCATCGCAAAAGAATTTTACTGTTTTATTATATGTATAGATATCCTATTAAATCAGAAGTGCAATGGTGTATCTACTTTAATACGGGATCATTTTGACCTCGTACCACACTTAACTAAAATAAGCTTTTAGTTACTTAAACGTTACGGGATCTAATAAGCCTTTTAACGCCATAATGATAGTTTTCGAACGAGGTCTTAAACGCCTCGTACCACAGAAATGAAATAATACTAAAAAGAGAGCCGCTTTCAACGTGTTAAGGCTCCTACAGAAAGGTGCAAAGCGACACTATAATCATCATCATTATCATTTCAGCTGACATACATCCTCTGTTAGACATGGGCTTCCTCCAAGTGTCACCATAACGATTGGTTCTGTGTATCTTGCATCCATTGGATTTCCGAGACTCTCATCAGGTCATCGGCCTACTTTGTGAGAGGCCTTCCAACGCTGCGTCTTCCACTACGTGGTCGCTACTCCAAAACGTTTTTTCCTCATCGACCATATTCTGTTCTGCGTGCAATGTGCCCTGCCCACTGTCACGTGTTTGGCGACATAAATGGGACGACGTGTTTTCACGAAACATTTTCCTCCTAAATTATGACTTACCTTCCTTCTTTCTGAGCTGAGCTTTTTTCCTGAGTGACATAAGCTATATTTTCTGGAACTACCAGTCGGATTGGAAAAAACATTTGTATGGTATATCCAAACTCATGACAAATAGTGTAGACTATATACTTACTCGTAACATCACGCTACGACCAATGGAAGCAGAGCAGTAACCAAAGCATCGGGTGAAACAGTAAAAAAAAACACTGTCCGAACTCAATAGCCTTTTCCGCGACAACTGGATTAAACTTAAGCTTTGACGTCAGATGCCCGTCCACTCAACTTTAACGATTGGGTTATTACCGCTTGCAGTTATTATGCAAGCGGTAATAATCAATATTAGGTACAGCTACACCTACTTAAATGGGTACGCCATAATTATGGCGGTAAGTCCCCTCTTTGAGAAGTGGCTGGAAAGGCAACACGGCGTCTTTACCTTCCGCATAACGCAGGTCCTCACCGGACATGATAAGTTCTGGAGGTTCTGTCGTGGACCGCCCGGAGGACACGGTGGAGCACACGGTAGAGGTGTGCCCCGCTCGGGAAGAGCAACGCCGTATCCTCGTGGGGGCAATCGGCGGCGGCGATCTCTCGCGCCGGGCCTTGGTACAGGCCATGGTCCGGAGCGAGGAGGAGTGGCAGGCGGTCGCCTCCTTCTGCGAAGCAGTAATGCTAGCAAAGGGGCGTCCAATCGCGTGAGGCAACGGTGCTCACGCCCCAACCGCCGCTGGGATTCCGATCCCGATTTCCGGCCAAAGTAGGCGCGGGCTTGCGGACGGCGAGCATTGGGTAGCTCGCCGTTCGACCGTCCGGTAACCATCCGGACTGAGCCCAAGTCGTCAACGGCGCGTACTTTTTCACGCGCGCCTCAAGGAGATGTCAGCAACTGTAGGGGCCCAGCAGGGTCGTAGCCTACTGGGGCCAAAGGTCTGATTCTGAAAGGAAGACTCGGCCCCGATACGAAAGGCGACGAAGGAACAGGAGTGGGTTTTTAGTCAGTAAAAGTCTAACATTATCTCCCGCTCCGCCCAAGACCGGGGGAACTCATAAGATGATTTATCCCACCGAAAAAAAAAACTCCTACTTCTACCAATAATGATTACATCCAATATTATAATAATAATTTAATCATTCAGATAACAGAGATCCATATCTATATATATAAAAGCGAAATAACACTCACTGATTAATTACGAAATCTCAAAAACTATAACACCTACAAACTTGAAATTTGGTAGGTAGGTTCCATATAGGGTGTAGACATCCACTAAGAATTTCTCGAAACACGGATTTTCCGACATTCATCCCCTAAGGGGATGAAACGGGGGTCCAGAATTTGTATGGAGAAACCGACTTTCACGCGGGCGAAGCCACTGGCAGAAGCTAGTTTGATATATTACTCAGCCTTTGTTTCATCGCAATCGGTTGACTATGTTAAGTTCGCCGGGTAATCTTAAAGGTAGGTACAAACTAATAAACAATAGCAGACAGGGACTTTGTGTTCTGTACTAATTTCCATATTAGGTAACTATCGTGTGTATCAACTATGGCACTCAAGATGCTGTGGCGACTTCCATGCTGCCGACTGATGAGTGATGCGATCTATTTGTACCAGATAGCTGCGAAGTATATGTGAGTAAAGCCAACATGTTACTGATAACATACAGATGAGAAAAGCCTTAAAACCCGGGTTCGAAAAATCAAACCCAAGACCTCATGCACATCTTTACTAAACCAACCAGGCAGGGGACTGATACCATAATCATACTTTCCATTGTTTCTCTCAACCATACTTAGGGCTTGAGCACACCACGTTTTTTAAACGCACCGTTGACCCGCGTTTTAGAAACGTGCGTCAACAGCGCGCTTTTACCTATCGCGTGCCTATCGCGTCTGTATCGCTACAAACGCTCGTCAACGGCACGTTTAAAAAACTTGATATATACAGGCCCTTAAATAACAAGCTTTACATCATCCTGTAAGTGGATTGAACTATATTTCTTTCCCATAGATTTATAGGGTGTTCGGTGAACAAGGTGTTAAATATTGACTACAGGCACGCATAGTGTTATTGATTTCGTGGTACACGACCTTCACCTTGTCGTGGAAACTTTATTTAATGAGCTGAGTCATCATAAGCTGTCTACTAAAATTAGGCGCTATCTCCACGAGCGTGTCAATTGCTGGGAGTTGACGGTTTACTCACCAATGTCAGTCGCAAACTTCTTTTTTGTCAGTGTGGTTGGCGCAGTGTTGAGATGGATGTCTGGTGTGACGAGAATGGATAAAGTAAGAAATGAATATATTAGAGGAAGTTTGAAAGTGGCGCCAGTGACTGAAAAGTTGAAGGGGAATCGTTTGTCTTGGTATGGTCATGTAAAAAGGAGAGATGAAACACATGTTACTAAAAGAGTTATGAGTATACATGTGGATGGGTGGAGAGGGAGAGGGAGGCCAAAGAAAAGATGGATGGATTGTGTGAACAGTGATATGAAAGAAAAGGAAGTTAGTGATAGTATGACGGTTGACTGGATAGAACGGAAAAAAAAACGTGTTGCGCCGACCCCAAATAAGATGGGACAAGGGCAGGAAGATGCGATGGTTAGCGCAGTGATAGATAGATAGGTAGATATAGTCATTATTGCATACCAAAAATACAAATTACATAAAATTAATAGGGTGTCACAATGGGCGGTCTTATCGCTAAAAGCGATTTTTTACAGACAACCTTTGGATGGATTTGACAGAGAAGGAGAAAAAGATACGCAGGTAGTGCGTGGTGTACTATTTACATATTTAGAATACATAAACTAGTAAATTACGTAAATACAAACAATATATAATATAAATAATTATGAAAGCAAAGAAATTATGTACTATTATGACTGCTACGCTATGTGTCACGGGTTCGATTCTCGCACAGAGCAAATATTTATATGACCCTCAGAGAGTTATTCCAGGTCTGGGTGTCTTATTTCAGGTCTATGAGCAGTGGTGGCCGAGTGGTAACGGCCCTGACTTACGAGTTGTAGGTCGCGGGTTCAAACCTAGCCAGCCGCATTACTTTGTGTAATTTATTTCATCACCACTGCTCAAAACGGTGAAGGAAAACATCGTGAGAAAACCGGCATGACCTAGAACCAAAAATTCGAAGACTTGTGACATCCACCAACCCGTACTGGGCCCGCGTGGTGGATTACGGCCCATTCCCTCTCATAGAGAGGAGGCCTGAGTCCCAGCAGTGGGAACATTATGAGGTCGACTGTGCTGTGTGTCTTGTATATGTGAGTTTACATGTTTGTGTACGCAACCACGATACATGAGTAATTCTTAGTGAGGGTCAATGTTTTATTAAATAAGAAAAAAAACGCGGTGGTTATAGATTGAAGTGGCAGGGCGATAAAGGAGCCTCAATGGGATCCAGCTAGTGCCGATGTCTGAAAAAAATTGCTGATGAAAAAGTCTTATAATAATTTCACTGGCCTGTTGGTCTAGTGGTTAGTGGCCTTGATTGATTGGCCGTGGGTTCGATTTCCAATCAGGACAAATGTTTGTGTGACGAGCACGATCATCTGTTCTGTGTCTGGGTGTAATTTATCTATATATGTATTTAGAAATAATAATATATAAGTATGTTTATCAGTTATGTAGTACCCATAACACAAGCTCTGCTTAGCTTGGGACTAGACGGCGTTGTGTGATAGATGTGGAATATTATATTATATAAACCTATTGACGGAGACGTTACCGAGGAGTGGGCTTCAGAAAGCCACAGTTTTATGGCACTGCTCGGCCGCTAGGACCTTAATTAAATGGACCAAAGAGCACTAATATGTTAATTGTCGAACATCGATAAGATCAACATTTGGTCTTGTATAGTTAAGCTATCCTGATTAGATTATGTTACATAGGATTTGGTTCCAAAGATGACCAGAGTTCAGCTGATGCAAAGAAACAGCTGTAAATTTAAAACAACAGCATTGTAAGACACTATTTTTTTCGTGGGAAATGATTAAATTTTTCTCCTTCTCAGGTTGGAGCGAGAGAGAGTATTAGACTTTTAGTGACTGATACCTGAAATATGCCAAAAGATTCTAGAATGGCGACACTGGGAGGCGCAACGTTGGAATTACTCCCACAAGGTAAACCGATGACGTGGTGAGAGTCGCGGGAACGCGATGGATGCGCGACGCACGGACCGTTCGTTGTGGTGACACTTGAGGGATGCTTATGTCCAACAGTGGATGTCCTTCAGCTGAAATGATGATAATCATGATGACCCAAAATGTTTCCTTAGTTACTCTTTGTGAAGGCTACAGTAACTCTTTCCAACAATCAGCAATCCTGTCTCGACCCAGTAGGGCCGAAGCCTACTGGGTCCATGAGTAGGTGGGCGCTTCTGAAAGAAAGACCCGGGGTCCTAGAATGCAAGGCAAAGATTGGTTAGGAGTGGGTTTTAGTCAGTAAAAGTCTGACACGCGCTCTTCCTCCGCCCTAGAGCGAAATAAGTCTAAAATTGGATCAGATCTAAAAAAAAAACATTTATAATATAAGCATGGATAATCACCCTACCCTCATACAATCCAAAACCTCCCAGCTCATCGCGATCACATCGATTATCTCCACTGTTTACGTAAACATGTTAGGCAAAGCTCGATGTTCGCTAATGAAACAGCTCGTTAAATTACAAGCCCGAAACAAACCCCGGTATTTAGGACGAGCCAACGATGGCTTTTGGATAAGTTGCAGCGAAATACGTTTACACTGTTAGTATGAGTTTTGTGATTGCACAGAACCCATACTAACAGACTCTAGTGTAGTGTAGTATACATTGATATACATTATACTAGAGGGCTTTAAGTCAAGAGTGAATAGGTTACTTCTAGGCAAACGTGCTCTATCGTCGGCCACATCATCGCTTACCCTCACGTGAGATAGTAGTCAAACGCGAGCTAATACATAATTAAATATATATATGATTATAATATCTAATAATTTATTCATATTTGGAGGTATGCGGAACAGGGAGTAAAGTCCCGCAAACCTCCGCTGAAAAGGGAGGATCCTCCGACCAGACGGGATGGTATGTCTGTTGGGCAACTGCCCGATAGATGATTTCGGGCTGTTCTATATGTTCTAATCGCGCGGAGATCTTTGATTGCGCGATGCAGGATTAGTTCTTATGTGACGTCATAGATGTCGCTACACATACATAAGACTAATACAGATGGAGAGAACATTTGTTACGTAGACGTAATCCTTGCCGTGAATAGGCTATGTGAGAGTGCATGCAGTGAAATGTGTACCTTCTGACTCCCAAACTAGGACATAAGTCCTGTATCTCAGGTGTCAGCGTTCCTTCCTGGCTATGCACAAAATGCAGCTTATACTTAAATTTTATTAAAATTGCCATAATTATAATAGTAATACATCCGTCAGAAGTTGGCAGCAGTATCGTCATAGCGCTAATTTGTTTTCTTACTATTTTTCTGCACCAATTGTTTTACTAGATTTGTTTATTCTCTTTTTTTCCGTCCTCCTAGTTTGAGTACATATATATATTATGTATATTGTATTTATAGTATTTAAGTATATGTTTGTATAAAATATAATGCATTATAAACAATATGTAATGCATTAAGCATTGCACCTACCATAAGTTGTCTCTGCATCACTCAAAGGTTGACTGGTAGAAAATGCCTTAAGGCATTAAGTCCGCCTCTGTACTTTTGTGTGCATAAAGAATTAATAAATAAATAAATACTACTGCATTATCTGCGTAGTGGCGAATGTTTACGGTAATAGTCAAATATACGTTACATAATGCTTTAAAAATAACTTGGCTACACCATGACACTAAGCCACAAATAACCATGATAATTAATGCATTAAAAATTAACGTAACAACGGACAGCATCGTAGACCACGAAAACAAAAGCACTATGGAAATTGAAACTGCTATACTGATAGCAAAAACGGCCATGCTTAATTAATCTATAAATCGACAACCGCATCGAAAAACGCGGTATCTCGGATTACAGTCCAAACAAAATTCAAACATGGCTCTATCACTTTAAAGTTCATTTTGTAAAATGACTGAATTAATGTTACAACCTTGTTCGTTGCAGGTGTCGATATATATAAAGAGAAACTGACTGACTGACATATCAACGGACAGCCGAAACTGCTGGTACTAGGAGCGTGAAATTTTGCACAAGGTTTCCTTTATGGCATAGGCGAGCACTAAGAAAGGATTTTTTAAAATTCACCCCCTAAGGGAATGAAAGGGGATCCAAAGTTTGTATGGAAGAACCTTTCAAAGTGGTTGAAGTTGCTGACTTCCAGCGGTTTCATCCACTTGAAAGTTGTACTTGTAGCTATGTTATTATATAAAAGTGCAATATAGAAAAGTGTAATTTATTTAAATATTTCCGGTAGTATCCCACTAATAACTCTTTTTAGGGTTCCGTACCTCAAAAGGAAAAAACGGCCTCTTATAGGATCACTTTGTTGTCCGTCCGTCTATCTGTCTATCTGTCTGTCTGTCTGTCTGTCAAGACAAAGGGTCATGGGAACGCGTGGAGGTATCGATTTGATATTAAAACCATATACTCAAGTCCACGGACTCTAGAAGCTGTAAAAAAACAAACTTGTAAATTAACGAGAAAAAAAGATACTTTGGTTTATGTGGCAAAAAACGTACATTTCGACATTCTCGAGGAAATCAAAATTCTTTTAGTTTTATAGCACAAATATAGAAATGAATCTGAAAACTGTAAAATTGTTCTAGCGTCACAATTTTTTTTTTCGTTTCGTTAGTATCATCAGAGACTCCATTCCGAAATTGAACTATTTACATCGGTAAGTTTGCACGGAACCCTCAGGGCGCGAGTCCGACTCGCACTTGCCCTGTTTTTTTAATATCTTCTATATCAGGGAATGATACATCGACAGACTTCATTTTGTGCTTTGTGATCCTTATTGGATAGTAGTTTTGGATCCTATAGACGCCCATCGTTCTATGAAAGTAAAAGAAAAAGAAAGCACTTGTTTTTGTGAACACGCTTGAGCACTTTAACATCTGCTGCCTACCTGACTTATGTATGTTGAGATTGACCACCATGATCAAAATTCGGTCAACAAGATTTGTTTTTTTTCTGAACAGATTCCGAAAGGGAATACCGCTCCTTAGCTGTACGCAATCTATACTTATAATAAATCTGTAGAAGTGAAAATTCTGTACATTGAAAATATCAAAAAAATAAATGGCGGGAGTGTTACTAGACCGACACCTAAAAATGTGATTAAAAACATTTTTGTCTGTCTGTCTGTTTGTCGGTCTGTTTGTTCAGGCATCACGCAAAAACTACCGGTTCGATTACGGTCCGAAACTTAGCTTTTTATGCCGGAAAAGTATAGACAATAAAAAAAAAAATTGCGGTTTGATCCCTAGACCCGTACTGTACCGCTAATAATAAGTTTGTCGTAGGTTACGTCACCCGCAGTGGAGTTCACTAAGGGGCGCTGCACACGGCTAAGATACTATAATATTTTATTTTCAGATACAATATCGCTCGCCATACAATTCAATGAACAATCACACACGACGAAGATAATAAATAATATTTCATATTTTCGTGTCTCAAAAACCTAATAAAACCTTTTTCGACTTCTACGCGGACGAAGTCGAAGGGCAAAAGCTAGTAATGAATATGTTCCCAAAACTTTTGTGCGTATTGGTATTCCGGTTGCTAAACGTTTGTGTTTCAGTAAACATATCATCCGTACAAACAACACCCCAGAGATGCAAAGCTTGTTCGCTGGTCATGTGGCAGCTGTTGGTTTGTCGTAATGCTAATTGCTTGTTGTTGCATAGATTTGTAACATCAACTAATCAATCAGCTTAACGGGCGAAGCTTAGATAATATAGTGGACAGGTATTAGATAATCCAGATAAGAGTCACTGGTGTATGCCCGTTGTCCCCATTAGGTGTAAGGAGACACACATAATGGGGTATTTGGTTTTTAAACCTTTGTTTAAAAAACCAATAAAATTTTAAAGTTCGTTTTCGTGAAATCTTAATTGGCTGTGGTCTCCTTAGCTTGTATGTACGTAAAGATGACCATGTTAGGAAATTTTATGACGTACCGTTGTCCGCATGATGGGGAGTCCCCATCATGCGGACAATGGGGACACATATTTGGGATAACGGGCATACACGGAGTCACTGGTTCTGGAACGCATAAGGCAAGTGAAGGAACATAGATGGGTTTTAGTAAAAGTTTGATACTCCTTCTCGCTACACCCAGAAGAGGAGAAGTTATTTGATGATTACCCATATAAAACAAAAATGAGGTAATCTACATATATAAATACCTAATATTTCGTAGGTAATTTTTTTTTTTCTCGCGGGCGAAGCTGCTTGCAGAAGGTAGCCAGAGGTATATAATATATTGATAGAAAGTCAAAATTTAAAGGATTGACCACTTGACATTTCGATGTATATGTGTAAATAAAGAAAAAAAAACAGTTTATCTGGTGAAACACAACAGCACAAAATAATTCTTGTTTTAATAAAAAAACGTGACGATATTTTTTTGTTGATAAACTCGCGCTTGACCACTATCTTACCCGATGGAAAGCGACGATATAAGAAATCAAATAATTAGGAACATTACAATAGATCGGTTAGTAAAAATATAAGGACAGTGTGCCATATGAGTGCACCAAGCCGCAAGAAATCTCTGAAAAGAAATCATGTGGTCGTAGAACGCCCTTTGCGTTACTGAAGAACACAGGTGTAATTTTAGTCAGTAAAGGTCTGGTACTCCATAATTGGACAACTGAAGGACACAAGTGTGTTTTTAGTTAGTAAAAGTCTGACACGCCCTCTCGCATCGTCCTAGGGCGGGAGAAGTCTGTGGTGTCAAGTTACGTTCATCAGCACATCACGTACAGCACATAGTAATAGGTTAAGATAGGTAAGCTGTGTTCGTAGCTTTATAAGCATATTGTCACATACGAACTATGTACATATATGTCACTAATTAAAGGAGGATCACCAGTTGACCCATGGAGTAGTACACATCACGTTGTTTACTTAACCCGTCCTTCCCCCCACATCGCATGGCGACCCTGCCAGTCGGCTGCCAGTCAGCTGGACATCGCATGGCGGCCCTGCCAGTCAGCTGGACATCGCATGGTGACCATGCCAGTCGGCCTCCAGTCAGCTGGACATCACATGGCGACCCTGCCAGTCAGTCTGCTGCCAGTCAGCTGGACATCGCATGGCAACCCTGCCAGTCGGCTGCCAGTCACCTGGACATCGCATGGCGACCCTGCCAGTCGGCTGCCAGTCAGCAAGACATCGCATGGCAACCCTGCCAGTCGGCTGCCAGTCACCTGGACATCGCATGGCGACCCTGCCAGTCGGCTGCCAGTCAGCTGGACATCATATGGCGTCCCTGCCAGTCGGCTACCAGTCAGCTGGACATCGCATAGCGACCCTGTCAGTCAGCTGCCAGTCAGCTGGACATCGCAAGTCATTAAATAATTTCCCACCTCAAAAAAACTAGTTGCATCAAATATTCCCTCATCACCTTATATATTTCTTTCTTTCCATATCCTTTCATTCCAGGTTCGATAGTGGAAGTAGATGTGAATTTACAGGTACAGGAAAATAAGAACGAGAAAATGTCGGATCCATTAGTCATTACATCACACGATACCTACAGATGAAACGGTTCATTATAATGGCGCTAATGGAATTTGCGGTTCAGATCCGTATCGTAATATAAACTAATTAGTAGCAAAAATAGTAATGAACACATGCTATGGAATTTCGTGAGAATTATGTTCATTTGTGGTATGTTATGAAGATATTATACGTGTGGACGCAAGAATTATCTCTTTACATATCTACTAGCTTTAGTCCGCGACTTCGTCCGCGTAGAAGTCGAAAATGGTTTTATTAGGTTTTTTGAGATACGAAAATATGAAATTTCGTAATATTATCTTCGTCGTGTGTGATAGTCCATTAAATTGTATGGCGAGCGATATTGTATCTTAAGATAAAATATTATAGTATCTTGGCCGTGTGCAGCGGGTAGTGAACTCCACTGCGGGTGACGTAACTTACGACAAATTTATTATTTGCGGTTGGTACAGTAATCGGGTCTAGGGATCGAACCGCCAAATTAAGTTTGTTTTTTATTGTATATACTTTTCCGGAATAAAAAGTACCCAGTGTAGTGCCCAGGATATTAAAGAATAAAAAATACTAAGTTTCATCGTAATCGAACCGGTAGTTTTTGCGTGATGCCTGAACAAACAGACAGACAGACAATTTTTTTTAAATCACGTTTTTGGGTTCGGTGTTGGTCTAGTAACACCCCCTGCCATTTTTTTTTATATTTTCAATGTACAGAATTTTCACTGCTACAGATTTATTATAAGTATAGATAACGAGTAGTGGTGGCCGAGTGGTAACGGCCCTGACTTACGAGTGTAGGTCACGGGTTCAAACTCAGCCAGGCGCATTACTTTGTGCAATTTATTTCATCACCACTGCTCTCAAAATGGTGAAGGAAAACATCGTGAGGAAACCGGCATGTCCTAGAACCAAAAAATTCAAGAAATGTGGCATTTACCAACCCGCACTTCGCCCGCTTGGTGGATTACGGCCGTTTGGATCACCTAGAGAGGAGGTCTGAGTTCCAGCAGTGGGAAAATTAAAAGGCTGATTATGCTATGCTATGCCACCCTTGTTACTTCTGTTGCCCTCGGTTTTTCAGGGTCAAGGTGGCTCTTTCTATCAATACCACAGTCCGTGCGATATTCACAAAATAGAAAAAAAACTCAATTTCTGATGTTCAACCTAATTTCTTTCTAGATTGAATGAAACAGCTGAAAGTGACCTGAATTTCGACAACGCTAATTGCAAATTGGTCCAGTACCTAAATGAAGTCTTAAAAATTCCATTGCTGTTTTTTAACTAAAATTCTACTCTATCTACTTGCTGCTTCGAGCGGAAACGTAATTTTAAAAATTTTTTAACCGACTTGAAAAAATGGAGGAGGTTGTCAATTCGGTTGCATGTCTCTTTTTTTTATGTGTGTTACTTCAGAACTCCGTCGCTTATGGACGATTTGCTAATTTTATTCCCTCTTAAAGGATATGCTTTCAGATTGGAACCATTTATTCCAAAATCTAGTTCTGATGATTGGATTCATGAGGAATCGAAGGAACTCCTCAAATATTATAGGCATTTATATAGTGATTTTGGTATTTTCATCGAGTTCTTAAGCATTTACAGTCAAAAGTAACATTTAATGAAGTAGAACTGATGAAGAAGACCAGAAATGGCCAATGGAACTTCATACTTACATAGATATCACAATGAAGATAGTTGACCAAACAAATAAATAGGTTTTGAATAGTTATGATGAAAATGGTATCATTGAAGTAACCTGATGATGATGGAACCGAAAGATAAGCACCAGAACTCTGTGATTAATCAATGTATCCTAGCCGTGTTTGGGCTTATTAAAATTGTCATGAAATGCACTTTGGCTACAAGGTACTATCGAACTGATATGATGATGGAGCCGGAAGGTGGAAGGTAGACACAGGAACTTCATAGTAAAACAATATAACCTAGCAGTGTTTGGGATAATTGGAATTTTCATGAGAAATAGGCACTTTAGTTATAAGTGTATCGCAACTAAAACGTGAAATAAAATACTTTTTCCATAAAAAAAGGTGTTTCTCGGTATTGTTTGTTTCTTATTTAACACCGAGTTCCGAAATTAATGTTATTTTGATCCTTTTAGTGTTTTTTTTTTAGTGAAGACTTTGTGTTTTTTTTGTATAAAGTTTTTTATCATGTTCTTTTTACAAGCTTTTATTTAGTTTCACCTGTCCCGATGTTTACTTGTCTGTAATCAAATCTTGCAAATTAAATTTGATCCACTTCCCGGTTACCGATTGAGCTGAAATTTTGCATGCATGTGTAAATCAGAAGACAATGCAAAATTATTATGACATGGAGCTGATCTGATGATGGAACCAGGAAGTGACCATAGGAACTCGGTAGTTAAACGACATAACCCCATCGAGGTTGGACTCGTTTGATACGTCTTGACGATGACTTTAGTGCTAGATCCTAATGCCACCAGAGCCTAATGATGGCTCTGGAAGATGGTGACAGGATCTCGGTAATAAGCGCAATAAGATAACTCTGTCGTGTTTGAACTTTTTAGAATGGTCTTGATGACTATTAATTATCTAGGTATTAATTATATAGCTTTTAAAGCGCGATCTTTACCGCTTACTGTAAAAGCTTGCTATGAAAAATGATTTTCATTGAAAACTTATTACCCAGGTACTCGTTGTTTTTACAAAGAATTTTCAACAAGTTTTTGTTACTACATAAATAATAATTTTAGGCTATAAAAATTCGTTTTATTAAATAGTATACAATAAAAGCACCGTTCAGCTTAATTAAATTTTGTCCAGAGTCAAGTAAGTACGAGAGTTAAAAACAAACCATTTAAGTGCAAGACGGATTCGTGTATCGCAGGTTCCATAAATTTTACTTATGTAAATAGTTCGATTCCAATCTTGGAAGATTTTTCTGAATCGTCAAGTTATTATTTTGTACTTTACAGTTTTCAGACTTTTTCCTTCAATTGTGCTATAAGACTTTGATATTTTTATTGATATTATTTTATACCACGTATACGTTTTAATTTCCTTGCGAATATCAATACGCTCAGAAGTTTGATTTTTTCACTGCACCAAGGGGTAGTAAAGTCTCGAGTATTTAATATTAATTTCAGCGTCATGCTTCTATGTGTTCCTGAGAAAAAGGACGGAAAGACTGATAGATAGACAACAAAGTGATCCTATAAATATATTCCAGTTTTGCCAACTTAGTCATGGAACCCTAAAAACTAAAATTAGGCTTGGCTCTAGCTTAAAGTAGCTTAAAGTATTTGTAATGAAACACCTTGTGTGCGAACTGTATTTCCTTGATTTTTCAAATTTATGACCCTATCCTACGAAAACTCATTTATTTGCACCAAGGAAATTGTATTCTTGCTTTAGAAATTGCATTAACCTACACCTGTGTATTGTGAAATAGAATCAGTGCATTGTGCATGCAAATAGCGCCCCTGTATGGCGATAAACAAAATCTACGTCTGTCGTACTGTGGGTAGTAAGCCCCGCTACCACTTCATTTGTACGTACCTAAGGATTTTTTTTTAATTTGATGATTGAAGTTGTTCTATGGGTGGGAGTGTCAGACACGGGTGGTTTTTAGTCAATAAAAACTAAAATTAAAGTATTGACATATGGCTTTAAAACGAGGTCGCTCACAACGGTCTACATCAGAAGACATAAAGTCACTCAAAGGGTAATGGAAAGGGCTATACTTTAAGTTTCTTTGTGTGATCGCATCGGGAATGATGATACCACCTTTGAACTGTACATAATTTAATAGGTCTTTTGATCTAGTAGTTAATGGCCCTGACTGCTATGCCGGGGGTCGTGGATTCGATTCCCACACAGGACAAATGTTTGTGTGATAAGCACAATCATTTGTTTTGCGTCTGGATGTAATTTATCTATAATATGTATGTATTTAGAAATATATAGGTATGTTTATTAGTTGTCTAGTACTCATGCTTAGCTTGGGACTAGACGGTGTTGTGCGATAGTTATGGAATATTATATTATAATGAATAGAAAAATTCATATTAATACTTCCCTAGTTTCGAAACTTCAACCTCATACATGAGAGGCGGGTGCCTTAACCGCTGGGTCATCACGACACTTGCCTTTAATCTATATAATATATAAAGGGGGAAACTGACTGACTGTCCTATCAATGCACAGCTGAAACTGCTGGGACAAGGAGCGTGAAATTTTGCACAAAGTTTCCTTTTATAGCGTAGGCAAGCAATAAGAGAATTTCTCAAAATTCACCACCTAAAAAGATGAAACGGGATTTCAAAGTTTGTATAGAGAAACCTACTTTTACGTGGGTGAAGCCAATGGCAGAAGCTAGTCTACGATAAGACGAATTGGTCTTAAAATTGAATTGGTCTTAAAATCGACGACCTGCCAATTACTTTTAAATTTGTCTAAATGGAAAAACCTTTTTTCCCGAACATTTTTATTTCCATTGAGGATGAATTTTTACAAAATGGACCAGACTTAGGCTTAGGATTTAGGTACTACATAAATCAGTGGTTTCAAAATAAAGTGGCTAGCTTCTTTGGGGTCGGTGAAAATAGGTGAAACCACTCAAGCAAAGGGCTAAAAGTCTGTTTTCTTATTGAAGGAAGTTCCGCTGGTTTTCTTAGAGTGTTTTTGCTAACAAGACCTTTATCAATAAATTGTTGCCACCTTTTTTGTGGAAAAAAATAACGAGTAGTTTGTAATAAGGAAACCATTTAGTATCTTTCTAAGTCAATTATAATTAACGTAAATTAATTAGTTAAAGTCTGACAATCTCTTAATTTAATCAACAACTTCTTGTCTTTTTTTGGTGAGAAAATCATCCAATGACATCCCTCGCTCTTGGGCGGAGCGAGAGGGTGTGTCAGACTTTTACTAACTAAAAACCCAATCCTGTTCCTTCGTTGCCCTTCATACCAGGGCCGGGTCTTCCTTTCAGATGCAGACCCTTGGCCCCAGTAAACTTATAGCCTAATAATATAATATTTGTTTCTTAAAATGTGTTCACATGAATTGGGTTCGATTTAGGGAACAAACACAATTTTTCATTTATTTATTTTGATTGGTTTAGGGCTATGGTAACACTTTCGGACAATCCCGCAGAACCTAAGATATAGAGAGGATTTTTTAATATGTGAAATCATCCAATGACTTCTTCCGCTCTAGGGTGCAGTGGGATGGCATGTCAAACTTCGACTAAAACTACATCCATGTTCCTTCTTTGCCTTACGTTCCAGGACCCGGGGTTTCCCTTTCGGAAGTCAAACCTTGGCCCCAGTAGGTTTCGGCCTACTGGGCCCCTACGGCTTTGCTGACATCCCTTTGAGGTGCACGTGGAACACTACCCGCCGTTGATAACTCGGGCTCGGTCTGGACGATTACCGGACACGGTGGCTGAAAATTAGGGTCGGGGTTCCTGGCGGCCGTGTCGTGAGGACGTCCGTTCCCTAACGCGTGCGGCCGCCTTCTTCGCTAGCATTACTGCTTCGCAGAAGCAGGCGACTGCCTGCCATTCCTCCTCGCTACGTGCCATGGCCTATGCCACGGCTAGTGCAAGAGATCGCCGCTGCGCGAAATGATGTAGAGAGGTGTGGTCCCAGTCTCTCACTGCAGTAACCAGAGAGTTAGCAAAGCGACGTATAGTGGAGCGGGCGACGTCCAAACGGCTCCTCGGTAAGCTATCCGTCATCCGATGACAGACCCCGCTAGAGAAGATCTTTGGGGCCAAGACCAGATCCTTCATGACTAGTACCCACTCAATACGATGGAACCTAAAATTCAGAAACTTTGGAAGTATTTCTGGCAGCGGTTTCATTGAAAACTTTCATTCTGCTAATAAACCTCGTGCATAGCGGTCTATCAATTTGTCGTCACTATTGCAGACAACTTTTACAATCTGGCTCTCCGTTTACAAAGAGTTACTGGATGAAGAGAACGACGAGGGAAGTAATTTTTTTATACTATGTATTTAAAGCAAGATATAGAAAATGATTAAGCAATTATCTCTATCCCTTTGTTATAGGTAAAATAGCTTAAAGATGTTACCCGAAAAGCTGCTACTCTAAAGTGGTATTGGGCTGGACATATCTGATGAGCTGTGAGCTAGACATATTGGGTCCCATTCAATGCAAAGCAACATCCTGATAGATCAAAGTGAAGATAGACAGATGAGCTTGAAATTTATGGAGGGACTGGCCTGTAATGGTCAGACGTGAAGACTTGCCAGCAAAGGCTGAGGACAGGCATGTGTGGAAAAGAGAGAGGGAAGTCTTTGCCCAGCACTGGGAAATAATAGGCTAACGACAATAACAATTACCTCATACATTTTCTGAATAATATGAATGATTAATGTAATTCAGGAATTTTCATCCCAAATGATTTTAATTTAACATACAATTTTGCTATAGCAACGGAAATATAAACGACTATATTACGAGAAATACATTCCCAAAGGAGTAGTATTGTATGATTTATTACGTGAGGCTAATTAATGAGTCCTCCTCTCATTACTATTCGACGCAAGCGCTGCAATCTATCGTGATAAACTGCCACGGGTATGATACACGGGTTAGATACAATAGTACTTACTGCCTACGTGTAATTACAACAGGAAATGAGGTCACGTTTCTATTCCCCAAATAGTTTGGCAAAAATGCTTCACCTAACCGGAAATTGAAGCTAGGGATGCGGAATTGTTCAAAAGAGCTGCTAAGACCGTAAGGAGCAACTCAAGGAACATAGATGTGGTTTTAGTCTTTTAAAAACTAACACGCCCTAACTCCTAGAGCTAGAGAAGTAATTAGATGATTTCTCACATTAAAAAAATCTCTCTCAGTTCTTCTAATCCTTTTGCATGACATTTTCGTGATTAAAAAAAATAGTAATAAATAAAATAGCTGTTCGATAACGTTAGAAAATAAATATTTTAAGCAGAAAGAATAGAATAAAAATACTTTTATCGGGACAGACAGCACAACGGTTATAAATTCAAAGCAAAAAACAAGAACAAAAGTTCAAAGTGCGCCGAGCGTGCCCGCGCCGAAAGGGTGACCACCTCAGCATTTGCTGGGCGTTAGACACCCAGCGCTGGTTTTCAGTTGGCACCCCGCAGTGACGCACGGAATAGGGTAAACATATATAATACCCGTCTATAAATTGAAATAAATATTGACGTTGTGTACCTACTGGTGTATATATTTTTTTTAAATAATTAAATAAATAACTATTTGATGAATAACAACAAAATATGATAAAATAAAATTATGATATGATAAAATACAATATGAGCACTATCGGCTCCGAGTAGCGATTATTTTAGGCTTGACTAACTGGTTGGAGTGACGTAACTACGTGCATATCGAATTGCGGCCGCAGCACTACTGGTCTGCGATCGGCCGCGGCTGCAGGTCGCGGCAGCAGTCGCAATTGTAGCTCGGCAGCACGTGCGGCCGCAGCCGCGTTCGGAATGGTTTTTTCAAAAATTCATACCACTACATAGAAAACCAGTCGTGAAGTTGCAGCCGGCGTTGTGCAGTCCCCGCATATGCTGCCTGCATCTGAAGCCTGCAGCTGAGGTTCAAATAGCACCTTAATAAGTCAATTTATTCCCTTATATTGCTCTGATAACTTACTTTAAAAAAAAAATAGTCATTCAGTTAACACATCCGACACGTGATCTATTTATACTTCCTCACATCACTTCACTAACTACAAGTGTTAACACCCATACATATTTTAAGTCTTATCTAATAACTAGAATAAAATTCCTCACACCATGTTTACGAGTACTGATAGCCCAAAATTAGCTAATCGCTGCTAATATAGCTGTTCATCGCGGAAAACTGTGGGATTAGCATTATTTACGACGTTTGAAATGGCGTCTGGTTGAAAACTTGTATAGTGGGATATACGTCACATAAAGTTGGGGTGTCAGTGTTAGCGAATAAGTTCGTTCGTAGCGGAATTGTTTGGTTCATCAAATATCAGCTAGTGTTTACCGTGTTTTGCAAGTGAGCTTACGGACGACGAGCAATAGTTAGCTCGCATCTGGTTGGCTGGGAAATCGGATTGATCCCGAGTCGTCAATGGAGCGTAATGTTCCACGGGCACCTCAAAGAGATGTCAGTAAAACCGTAAGGTCCCACCAGGGCCGAAGCCTACTGAGTTCATACTTTCGTTGACTTTGAAATACTGGTAGGTTTTAGTCAGTAAAACTTTGATATGCCTTTCACTTCACCTAGAGCGGGATGAGTTATTTGATGATTTTTTACCTAAAAAAAGGCAATCCTTACTCCTAACAGAAAGTGCTTTGTTGAGGGCCGCGACGCTGGACTAATTCTTATTAACATTAACAGACAGCCTAGGCTCTAGGCCATTTCCAATTTTAATTCGAGCGGAGGAAGTCTTTACACAAGTACTCATAGTTTGAAAAAGCAAACCCGCTACTACTGTAGCCCCAAACTCTGGCCACCCGCTACTACTGAAGCCCCAAGCTCTGGCCACCCCATACTACTGAAGCCCCAAGTTCTGACCACCCGCTACTACTGAAGCCACAAGCTCTAGCCACCCGCTACTACTGAAGCCCCAAGTTCTGGCCACCCGCTACTACTGAAGCCCCAAGCTCTGACCACCCGCTACTACTGAAGCCCCAAGCTCTGACCACCCGCTACTACTGAAGCCCCAAGCTCTGGCCACCCGCTACTACTGTAGCCCCAAACTCTGGCCACCCGCTACTACTGAAGCCCCAAGCTCTGGCCACCCGCTACTACTGAAGCCCCAAGTTCTGGCCACCCGCTACTACTGAAGCCCCAAGTTCTGACCACCCGCTACTACTGAAGCCCCAAGCTCTGGTCAGCCGCTACTACTGAAGCCCCAAGCTCTGGCCACCCGCTACTTCTGAAGCCCCAAACTCCCATGCAACTACGCTCCGACGCTTAGCCTACCTCAGAAGACTCTCAACTACTGCCCGTTTTCTTTCTAGTGTATCACAAAGGGGGACAATTTCCCTCTATACACTTCCTTTCCTCTCTTCTTTTAATTACAAACTAAGATAAGTATAGATTTTTACTTTAGAAAGACATCGATTGTTTTAGTAGTTTGTCAGTTACCTAAAGTAATTGAAGAGTTTCATCTTTCCAGCTTAGTTTTGTTATGAAATGTGACTGTTATTATTATTAACTTGGTTTTGCCTGCGGCTTTGCCCGCGTACATAAAATATAGCCAATGTTTCTCAAGAATAAAGCAGTTTTCAATCGGTGAATTTTTTTGCAATCGGACCAGGACTTTTAGAGATTTAAACAAAAAAAAAAACTAGCTTTAAATCAATCAAAATCAAAAATCAAAATCAAAATAGCATTTATTCCAAATAAACCATTTACAGGCACTTTTGAAATGTCAATAAGTCAGTTAGTCAGAAAAATAAAAATAAATGATGCTAATTGCACATTCCAAAGCGTAGATCTCTATGGAGAAGAATGTGCAAGAAACTCCATGGACACTCTTTTCAATCATATTTTGTAGTTACAAATATCTCTGTTACATGTTTCTTGTCGCTATCATGTGAGAACAATGTAAATAAAAATAAAAACTAAATATAGATATTAAAAAAGCAACTGGCAGCTAAGAGATGACCAGCCTCAACTGACAGCGCCCGTTCACGGACATGACGCTAATATTAGCACCACTCAGCTCAACCATTTTGAAGGGAACCGAATGATCCAACACCCGCGCCACCATCAGTGAGACATTTGAGTGAGCATGACAAACTCTCAACTGCCATGCTCATTTATGTCAAATAAGTCCAGTAGCAACATAAAAACTATAAAAAGCTCCATGGTACTCACATTTACAAACTGTGGAAAAAATGCTTCTATACATATAATACAATACTTATATTTTACAATTTCAAGAAAAAAAAACATTAAAAAATAATTTCCATACTAATTAATCAATTTGTACACCCCGGTGGTAGTGGAGCTGGACCAGCATTGAGCCAAGCATTTTTATCCTGAATATAATCCTCCAACTTATAATATGCTTGCCTGCATAGTGTGCGTTTAATACAAGATTTAAATTTCGTTTCATTGAGTTCTAATATTTGTGAAGGTATTTTATTATAACATTTCAAACAGTACCCCATAAAAGAAGAGGCCACTTTTGCTAGTCTGAAACTTGGTTTCATGAACTAATTGGTCCCTATTTCTTGTAACATAATTATGTCTATCGCCTCTTTTGCTAAAAAGATTAAGATTTTTTCTAACATACATTATGTTTGCATAAATATATTGACAAGGCACCGTCATTATGTTAATTTCCTTAAACAGTTCCCTTAGAGAATCGCAGCGGCGAAGATTGTATATAGCTCTGATCGCTCTTTTCTGTAATATAAAAATTGAGTCGATTTCTGCAGCCCGTCCCCATAGTAAGATACCGTAAGACATGATGCTATGAAAATAACTAAAATAGACTAGTCTAGCGGTATCAACATCCGTAAATTGGCGGATTTTTCTGACAGCATATGCAGCTGAGCTAAGCCGTCCTGCAAGAGATGTTAAATGAGGACCCCATTGTAGCCTTGAGTCAAGCGTAATCCCCAAGAAAACTGTTTTATCGACAAATTCTAGTTTTTCATCGTTTAATACTACATCACAATCGCTACCTTTAACATTTGGTAAGGAAAATTTTATGCATTTAGTTTTTTTCCCGTTTAAAACTAGATTATTAGCAGTGAACCAGTTTTGGACCTGCAGTAGGGCGTTATTTTCGTCGTCAAGATTATTAGTCCTTCTATTTATCTTAAAAATCAAAGAAGTGTCGTCGGCAAACAACACCATATTAAGTTTATTTTGCAACAAATAGGGCAAATCATTAATATAAACAAATTAATAAAAACAAAAATCTTTATATTATTAGTGTAAATAAACGTAATCGGCTTTGTACGTACATAATGTTCCCACTGCTGTAACTCAGGTCTCCTCTTTGATATAGGGAATGGGCCGTAATCCATCACGCGGGACCAGTGTGGGTTGGTGGATGTCACATATCTTAGAGTTTTTGGTTCTAGAACACATTTTCTTACCATGTTATCCTTCACCGTTTTGAGGGCAATAGTGATCGCTTGCCTAGTTTTGAACCTTGACGTAAACCGTTACCATTAGGCCACCATTGCTCATTATTATTAATGGATAAATTTTGCTCTTTGATGGTCTTAGGAAATATTTTGACAAACAACAGTTCAAAGGTGCTATGATAATTTTCAAAGCAGTTATTGTTAACAAATACTAAAGTCTTGTCGTGTAAATAAATACGAACGCAGCCCTCTGAGATGGAACAGTTCTAAATAAACAGCACTACAAATGCCTGTGGAAAACAGTTTCGCTGGTGTAGAAACTTAAGCACTTGCACTTTGAATATTGCATTATGCATGGCTGGACGTATCCCAAATTCTGCACTATACCTCGGTTTCTACCATCTAATTCACAGAGTGCCTTCTATTTATATTTTTTAGAAACTTGATTGCAAATTTTTATTTTATTTTTCAATTCTTTCAATTTTTAACTTTTTGACATTTGATTAATATTTGTTTTTTTTTTTACCAAATTAATTGTTTTTGTTTTAAAATAGAGTTTCGTGTAATCAGGACTTTTTCTTGATTTTTTTGGGTATTTTGGATTTTTCAATTTTTAATGGATCTAAGTGGTCTGAAATAAAGGTTTATTTTTATTATATATTTGTATACCTTTGTGAAGAGTGAAATAAATGATTATTATTATAGGTCAGTAGATCTCAGAGTCCTGAGGTCCTAGACCTTTGGAACGTTAACTTTCAGAGACCCTTTAGTCACTTTTAAAGGAACTTGGTACCATTTATAAATTACGTATGTTAATAGTTTTACTTAACCTTTCCATGTAATAATAATCACCTCAACTGAATTTGGATCATGGTGGCCAATCTTAACAGAGATTAGGCAGGTACGCAGGGGATAGCATAGTGGTCAAGCGTGTGCGCAGACAAAGATGCACTCTCTGCTCCTTTCGGATCAGACGTCATATCAGACTCATGGAAAAACCTTGTATAACTTTTCGCTCGACCAAACGCCGCCCGGCAATCAAATCTAGGACTCCACGCTCAGCAGTTACGTCAGAAGACGAATGAGGCAGTTTTACACAAGTACCGCTGGCGCCTAAATACAAGCAGTAATAAAAATACAAACTAAACATGCCCAAGGTTGAACTGAAACTTTCTTCTACAAGACATATGTTCTAGCGGTTTAAAAGCCCATAAAACATACGAGAATATTTGACGGGCCATAAACGCTACAGTTTAAGCTTGGCTTCTTGTAAATAAATATGGTGGACCACTTACGATTTGTTTGCAGACTTCACGTGTTTAGCTTGAACGCGTTAGGGTCATCGCAGACAGCGAATTTAAATATTCGAGAATTTTTTATGTATATTAATTTATAAAGAACCTCCTGGATGCTGTCAAACTAATTATATAATTATAACAAAATCATTATATAATTGCCTATAATATTACAGAAGTTCCTTCGATTCCTCATGGAGATCATGATCAGAACTGGATTTTGAAAAAAAATGGGACCAATCTGGAAGCATGCCCTGTCAAGAGAAAAAAAAATGCAAATCAATACATAAACGACGGAGTTCTGAGTTGACAAACATAATAAAAAAAATTAAAAAATACAACCGAATTAATAATCGACTCCTTTTTTAAAGACGGTTAAAAAGAAAAATAAAAGTTATTCGTTTTTAACGATTGTTATAGTTCTAACAAAAACCAATGATAATAACATTTTATAATTAAAAAATAAATCCAGCAAGGTCAATTTATATCATCAACCATTCATCTTGTTTTAAATACATATTTACTGGAATGTGGGAAGTACCGATATTGTTATCACCTATAATAAATTGTCTTTTTTTGGAAACATCTGTAGTAATAAATACGTGCACGACTGACCTTTTCTTTTAAGATACGTATATTCTGTGAAATCTCTGTTTTTGTACTAATAATATTATTAGATTGGGTTTAACCAATATTTTTTCATCTTTTGATAAATCTTGTTAGCCACCAATGTAAATATTTTGAACTCTTTTGGCTGGTATCACCCGAGGCTTTTAATTAACAAAGACTTAAAATAGGTATAATAGTATAAACGGATTGCAAACCTCCTCTAATTCTTCTCTGAATCTAGTCAAAGATCATTTCTTTTCACTCTAATTGCTATCCTGCCTAAATTCAGTTCTTCCGTCACTAACCCACCTTATTGTTCTTTTTTTTTTCCATCTCTTTGTGTGAAATTGTGTGACTTATAATATTTATATAATATTTATATGTTAAATTAATAACATATAGATAATTTTAATCTAATATTTACATTATTAATTTGCAGTACACCGCAGACCACCCCTCTTTTTCTATTTCAAATTCTTACATTCCACCCTAAGGTTGTCAGCGATAAGACCGCCTTTGTACCCATAGGTTTTAATTAGTGTAAAAGTTTTGTTACTATTTTGGTGTACAATAAAGTTTATTCTATTCTATTCTATTCTCCTACTCGTATTTATGAAGTCAGTGAAAAATCTGACAACAAACAAAAAAAGCTAGTATTTTAACCAAACCTTTTTCTTATTTCGAACAAAACACGTCACAAATAGGTAGAACAAAAACTTATTTGATTTAAAACCTTAAAATTATTTCAAGTATCGTTAAAATGGTGTAGTGAGTGAATAGAAATAGGCTGTTCTTTATAATAAATAAGTTTTTGTCTCCAACACTGGAGTAATGAATCCGTGTATATATAATCAAGAAAAAGATGATAAGGCTGTGCCGCGTTTTTGCTTGTCTTGGCGGACCCTACCGTGTACCCTAATTGTACGAGTGCATCACGCTAATAATATAATAAAAAGGAGACTTTTTTGTACCTAGTCTGGCCATTAACGTAACTACAAATTCACTATTTTCGGATTTATTCCTATATCTGTCCTATAAGACATTGCTTTATGCCAAACTTCAGGATTCAGAGTCAACGGGAAGCCAAACCCTATGAATTTTAATTTCCTTGAAAGTGTCAAAATACATGTTTTTTGCAACAAAAACGGCCGTATCTTTTTCGTTAACTAAGAAGTTTGATTTTTTCACAGCTTCAAGTATATGGTTTTAATTTCAACTCCCGAGATAAAGAGTCTTGACAGACAGACGGACGGACAACAAAATGATTCTATAACGGTTCTGTTTTTCCTTATGAGGTACGGAACCTTAAAAAAGTGACGTGCAATGACAATATATCGGTGTATCATTTTGTTCTTACCGTTTGGCAGTCACGCTGATAGAAAATTCATTTATTCTAAGCCTGTAGAAAAACACTGAAACGAAAAATCTTGGAAAACTACCCGAATAAATCTCAAATTTCCAATTAGTTCGTCTGCTGTCCCAATTCTGAAGAAAATAAACATCAATCAATTAATTACAGAATGAAGTTCATAAATTAAATAAACGAAGACAGGTTTCAGACAAAACATTAGTACTGAAATCATGATTAATGAAGTTTCTGTCTCAAATAAACTTATTGTTTTTGTATTTATTATAACCGTGACTTTGTTTTATTATACGGAACAAAGATTACAAGATTTAATATAAATTTGAAAACAACAGAAAACATAACTAAATAAAGAAAACTTGGTTTTATTTTTTTATGAAATTTGATTTCACTAGAATTTTTCCTGTTTCACTGGTCCGGCCCCGACTTACGAGTTGTAGGTCGCTGGTTCAAACCCAGCCAGGGCATTACTTGGTGTAATTTATTTTATCACCACTGCTCTCAAAACGGTGAAGGAAAACATCGTGAGGAAACTGGCATGTCCTAGAACCAAAAATTCGAAGACATGTGACATTCACCAATCCGCACTGGGCCCGCGTGGTGGATTACGGCCCATTCCCTCTCCTAGAGAGGAGGCCTGAGTCCCAGCAGTGGGAACATTAAAAGGCTGATTATGTATGTTATGTACTGGTCCGTATTTGCAACTGTTTCATGAGATCTACAAAATACATATAACATTATCATGACCATTTAGGCCAAAATACGTCCACTATTGGCCATTCCTGAAGTGTCGCCACAACGATCGGTCGTGTGCGTCTCGCATCCACCAGATTCCCGCGACTCTCACCAGGTCATCGGTTCACCTTGTGGGAAGCCTTTCAAGGCTGCGTCTTCTAGTATGTGGTCGCTACTCCAGAATCTTTGAACTCCATCGACCATCTGTTCTGCGAACAATGTGCCCAAATTACTGCTACTTGAGTTTGGCGAGTAACTTATCTCAAAATAAAATCTTAAATATGTAACAGCACCAATTAAATGCATTCATTATTATTGTATAATCAAATGTCATCTTAATTAATGAGATAAATGATTATTGAAGTTTAATCTTTTAATTTAATGACTGTAAATAAAGTTATCAACGAATTTGCTATCTTCAGAGTTTTGTTTCTTCGGTTTGCGTCGGTGTCGATAAGAAGTGTCTTTATGATTAAGTATGCATGTACCGCATCTACCACGTTTTTATCTATATTGACCTGATAAGTTCATTGTAAGTGTTCTACCTATTGCAACAGGGTAGGTAAAGATTAATATTTAGAATCCGATTTCATCATCATCATCATCGTCGTTTCAGCCGAAAGACGTCCACTGTTGGACATAGGTCCCCACACGACTGACACAACGACTGATCCTGTGCGTCTCGCATCCACCGCACTCCCGCGACTCTCACCAGGTCGTCGGTCCACCTTGTGGGAGGCCTTCCAACGCTGCGTTTTCCGGTGCGCGGTCGCCACTCTAGAACCTTTCGGCCCCATCGACCATCCGTTCTACGAGCAATGTGCCCTGCCCACTGCCACTTCAGTTTGGCGATTCTTCGGGCTATGTCGGCGACCTTGATTCCCCTGCGGATATCTTCATTCCGATCCGATTTCAACTAACTATTATTTATCTTTTTTAATGTCACTTTATTTTCATTTGATTTTGCTACAGCTGCGGAATAGGGGCATGAACACAACGGTGGTATGAAGACAGCGAGTGTCTCAAGCCAACGCTAGGCATGCCACAATAGCGGCGATATTTATTTGGTCTCTTTGAGAAATGGTAGGAGACCACCGCACTACCATGGCGTCTTCACTTTCCGCCTGACGCAGGTCCTCACTGGACACGGGAGTTTCCAGTACTTCCTAGTACGGTTTTGTCAGAAAGAATATGGTTTTCATTGTGCAGATCACCTGGAGGACATGATTTTGTCGGGAAGTTCCTATTTCAGATTCGGTGGAAAGATACATCATAGTTACCATTGCGTAGAACACCCGGTAAACACAGTGGACCACACTGTGGAGGCCTACACCACATGGGCAGAGCCGTGTCCTCGTGAAGAAAGAAAATCCTCACGCCCCAGCCGCGGCAGAAGACGCCCTCTCAGAGTCACAGAGCGATTCCCAGCCACCGAAGGTGCGGGCTTGAAAGTGACAAAAAATGGTTAGCTCGTCGTTCGATAAGGAATAGGCTCAAGTTGATAGCTCGTTGTGTTTTATCCGCGCCTCAAAGAGATGACAGTTTCATTGACAGATTTTTCGAAAGAGGCACCGAAAGAGCCAGAAGACGTTATTTAATCATTTCTAATCCTTAAAAAAAAAGGATATTTATAATAGAAGCCACCATATTCAACGAACTCTTCAAATAGATAAACGCCCTTTTAATGTAGCAAACTGATTGTTAGTCTACGATAACTGTCGATATAGTGGAAATTTTTGTAATGGCGATGGCGTTCGCAGGCTGAAGGCAAATATCTCGTCAAATATGTTTGAGTCAATATGTCCATGTCTTATTACAGTCTATTAATAACTGTGGATATTGCCATGAGACAAAAGATATGTAGGTTGATATGTAGAGGCTTTTGTATTTGGTAAAATAGTTTTTTTTTTTTTCTGACAATCTGATTTTGCTTGTTTCAAAAGACATTTGTATTGTTAACTTTGATGATTATAAATATTCTTAACCCCTCGGGCGCCTCGGAGTATTATTATTACGTAATTGCGCGTTTTTATGTAAATCACCAAAAAAAAAAAAAATAAAAAAAAAAACGTTTTCTGGATTTTCTAGGAAAAACAAAGATATAGAAGCAAAAATTATTGGCTAAAAAAAATCGTAAAAATGTGTCTACAAAACGACAATTAAGCATTATTCAAGGTCATTTAAGTTGTACAGACTTTTTTTTTTTATTAAATTCAACGAATAAGTCAAAGCGTCAAAGTCAAAGCGTTTATTGCGAACTAAGTGTTTACAATGTTGTTATAATATCATGTCAGTACTTTTGACTTAGCAGCCTTTTACAAGCATTGCGATTTAAATATTCCTGACGTATATGTACAATTGGCCTTCGAGGGGATATAGTCCTTTATGCCTTTGTATCTACATTTTTAATTATACAATTAAGTTTATTGTATAGCTAGCAAACCTTTATATTAAGTATTAAATAAATAAATATTCTTTGATATTTTATACCCTTAGAAATCCTAATTAGTATTTTTTGCGGGAGTGAAGGACTACGTTTACTGATAGTTTATTGTCTATTATGAATTCACGCACAATAACCACAGATAATTACTCTAATCTAAATCCTTCGCTTTCTACACAGTTATCAGTGTACATAATCTCCGGTATAAAACGCTTACTAAATGGATTGTTCCATCATAAAATAATAAAATGGTATAACATGGCGACCTCCCTTTGTAAACGGCGCAATATTTGCACACTCGACGAACCACTTGTTGATACTGCTCGCGACAGAGTGGAGCCCATCAGTCATGTCGACACGATATAGTTTCGAGAGTTTTGGATAGATGGCGTTGTTTTCAATTTGATTTTTAAGGACATGGATTGGGAAAAGTACATTTATGCGGCATAATTGTCTGAATCGCATCAACAAATCCAATTGGGTATAAATAAAATAATCCACAGGAGTAGCAAAAGTTTCTGAGGAATAAACAAAACAAAACCAGTTTTTTTTTTTTTTCGGGTACTCCTTTTTGAGTGTTTCATTTGACCCATGTTTCTATCGACCCCATTCTCCCCAAAACAAATATTTTAATTGCCTGTACGTAAATATACCAATGAATTACACGTACACTTTGACAAAAGTCAATCCCTCCGACTGACAATTTTTTCTGCCTTTGTCGCTAAAACATTAGTATTTCAGAATGTATGTGAATATTCAAAACAACATACTGCCTGCAACATTTTTTGAATTAATTACCAAAACTTGTGAATCACGGATGCCTCTGAAGTTGAATGGGGGTTCTATAAATACGTGAGTACCTGTCATACTGTATGGATCAGAAAAAGACTGATAAAAAAGATTGCATGTAGCGGAGATGAGAATGTTGAGATGGATGTGTGGTGTGACGAGAATAGATAAAGTGAGAAATGAGTATAAAAGGGGAAGTTTGAAAGTGGCGCCAGTGACAGAAAAATTGAAGGGGAATCGTTTGCTTTGGAATAGTCATGTAAAAAAAAAAAAAAAAACGAAATGAAACGTATGATAATAAAAGAGTTATGAGCAGACATGTGGATGGATGGAGAGGGAGGCCTAAGAAAAGATGGATGAATTGTGTGAAGAGTGATATGAAAGAAAAGGAAGTTAGTGATAGTATGACGAGTGACAGGGCAGAATGGAAGAAAAAAACGTGTTGCGCCGACCCCAAATAACACGGGACATGGGCAGATAGACGATGATGACCTACTACGTGGTCGCTCACAATGGGCTTCATCAGAAAGCTTAAAGTCACCCAAAGGATAATGGAAAAGGTTATGCTCGGAGTTTCCTTGCGTGATCGAATCAGGAATGAAGATATGGAGCACAGGTATGGAGCAGAGGTGTGGTGGTACTCTTCTTTAAGAAGGGTGACAATACCCTGCTGAAGAATTACAGGCCCATCTCACTTCTGAGCCATGTTTACAAGCTGTTTTCCAGAGTCATCACGAACCGTCTCGCGTGCAGGTTCGACGACTTCCAGCCTCCCGAACAAGCCGGATTTCGAAAAGGCTTCAGCACCGTAGACCACATACATACGCTGCGGCAGGTTATACAGAAGGCCGAGGATTATAATCAGCCTCTATGTTTAGCGTTTGTGGACTATGAGAAAGCCTTTGATTCGATCGAGACTTGGGCTGTACTGCAGTCTCTCCAACGGTGCCAGATTGACTATCGGTACATCGAAGTGCTGAAGTGTTTATACAAAAACGCCACCATATCAGTCCGACTTCAGGACCAGACCTCGAAACCTATCCTCCTGCAGCGGGGTGTGAGGCAAGGAGACGTTATTTCTCCGAAACTCTTCACGGCCGCAATGGAGGATGTCTTCAAGGTTCTGGAGTGGAGAGGGCTAGGCATCAATGTCAATGGCGAGTACATCACTCACCTTCGATTTGCCGACGACATAGTAGTCATGGCTGAGACTACGGAGGAGCTCAGTACAATGCTCGGTGACCTCGGTAGAGCTTCCGAAAGAGTGGGACTTAAAATGAACATGGACAAAACCAAAGTCATGGTAAACATCCATGTAGCACCCACTCCTATCAAGATCGGAGACTCTACACTCGAAGTTGTGGACGACTACGTTTACCTGGGACAGACAGTCCAGTTGGGTAGGTCTAACTTCGAGAAAGAGGTCAATCGTCGAATCCGACTCGGCTGGGCAGCGTTCGGGAAGCTGTGCGGTGTCTTCTCGTCCAATATACCACAGTATCTCAAGACAAAAGTCTATGACCAGTGTGTGTTGCCAGTGATGACATATGGCTCCGAAACGTGGTCGCTTACAATGGGCCTCATCAGAAGGCTTAAAGTTACTCAAAGGGCAATGGAAAGGGCTATGCTCGGAGTATCCTTGCGTGATCGCGTCAGAAATGAGGATATCTGCAGGAGAACCAAGGTTACGGACATAGCCCGAAGAATCGCCAAACTTAAGTGGCAGTGGGCAGGGCACATTACTCGCAGAACAGATGGTCGATGGGGACGAAAGGTTCTGGAATGGCGACCACGTACCGGAAAACGCAGCGTTGGAAGGCCTCCCACAAGGTGGACCGATGACCTGGTGAGGGTCGCGGGAATTCGATGGATGCGAGACGCACAGGACCGGTCATTGTGGCGGCATTTGGGGGAGGCCTATGTCCAACAGTGGACGTCTTTCGGCTGAAATGATGATGATGATGACCCATGAAATTTACAAATCTCACATGCCACCATGTTCAGGGACAAATCGTTCACGGTCCAAGCAGTGCAGCGATTGTGGAATAATACAATAAATTATAAACATTTTATTTTCAGGCATCAGAGACCTACAGAAAAAATACATAAAATAATCTTATACACTAATAAACTAATACATATTATAAAATTAAAACAAAACTTATTTAACCATAATTATACACATAATATAGTCAGTGTCGTGTTGCGCTGCGTGGTATCGCATACCCGTCCTCGGAAACGTCGGTATATAAAACCTTTCGGTCAGAAGTCCTCTTTTAAGAAGGTCAGTAGCTGTTGGGTTGGAACTCGTACCACGAACGACTTGAAGTTGACGTCGTGGCGCGTTTCTTACCTTACGACCCTCAGAGTTCAGTTGGTCTTCACTTTTAAATACTCCACGACTTCCTCAACCTTCGTGTTGTGATGCAGGCGTGAAATGTATAGCTGCGTCGTAGGCACAGCAGAACGCAGCAGCATGTTCGGACCACTCGGTGCGGTACCGCACTGGTTACGGGAACAGGGCTTCTTCTTCTTCTTCTTTTCTACTGTCGTGAAACGCTCTTCATCCACTTGGCCTGTTTTTGGCAAGATGCTCTGGACCACAGACAGGGTAGGTTGAATACCCGTTTTTAGCTTTTCCCCTAGTTTCGTTTTTCGCTTTGGTTGCGACGCTCCTGATTTATCTGCCTGCCTTATTTGTCTGTTTGTTTGCCTGTTTGTGTGTTGTTTTTTTTCTGGAATGCGATGCCGATGCCAATTAGGCAAGCCCAGTCACTAGCTTCTTTCAAAAATCTAGTCAAAGATTATTTCCTTTCATTGTAATTAACTCTGCTTCTACCCAAATTCAGTTCTTTCATCTCTTACCCCCCTTTTTGTATTTTCTTTTTCTTTCTTTGAAATTGTTTAACATATAATATTCACGAGTTTGTTTTTTGTCTTTTATTTAAAATAGCTATACAATATAATTTTATGTAAAATTTAACACTTCAATAACTTGCAGTACACCGCAGACTACGCCCTTTTTGTGTTAAGTTCTTACAGTCCATCCTAAGGTTATCTGCTAGATATCGCTGCTAGAAGACCGTACCATTGTACCCATAGGTCAAGTTAGTTTAATATTTATATATTTTGGTGTACAATATTATTCTATTCTATTCTAAATCCTTTCAAAACACAAGAGCATACGCAAAGCTAAGTTTCTAAGCAATTTGCTTGAAGTCGCTCGAAGTACGTACAGGCGACGAGTTTGTTGATTGCTTTGCGAGAATACCTACTCACTCATCGTTTAGAACTCGTATTACTTTAATACTTTGATGTGGTAATAAAACTAGCTATGAAGATGTGGAACTTCACCGCATTAGAAATAAAGCCAGTCCATTTGGAGCTTTAGGATTCTTGGTTCAAGGTTTATATTCCTATTTTGGATTGAGCTGCAGGTTCTTGAACGCACCGTGGTTTCTTGCGTAGTTTATAGTGTTCGTAAAATGATACAGTAGGTACATCAAATTAGTACATAGAATGACAGTTTTTTTTTTTTTTTGGGGGTACCTACCATGACGCAATCTTAAGACTAACTCACAAATTGAAAACATACTATAGGGAAAATATGCGCTAAGTCCGTGTAAAATGGTCTGTGAATTTTTGATTTTCTCACTTATTTGTATACACTGTGTTTACAAATAAGTTACAAAATTAAAAATTCAAAAATTAAATTAAATTTTATATTCTTAATAAACCGCGTACCGGAACCGCGTGGCGACTGCGTACCGGAAGACGTAGTGTTGGAAGGTACAAGGTGGACCGATGACCTGGTGAAAGTTGCGGGAATCCGATGGATGCGGAACGCGCAGGACTGTTCTTTGTGGCGACATTTGGGGGAGGCCTATGTCCAGCAGTGGACGTCTATCGGCTGAAATGATGATGATAATGACGATTATTAATAAAAATACAAAATTTTATCATAAAATGAACTTACCTGGTCAAAATGACTAAGCATTTGGTCACGCGTCTCTAGCCATCCAATTTACGAAATGTAACATGTTTACAGCGGGTTTTATAGGTAGGAAAATGAGTGAAATTGGGTCTAAGTACTGCGAGCCCTGGACAACAGCAAAAACTTTTTATACTCGTATTTCGAGAGTAATTTTTTGGTTCATAATTTCAGTCGAAAGACGTCCACTGTTGGACATAGGCCTCCTCGAAGTATCGCCACAATGACCGGTCCTGTGCGTCTCGCATCCATCGGATTAAGTCCGCCTCTGTACCTTTATGTGCATGAAGTATATAATAAATAAATAAATTTTTAATAAGTGCAAATACTTAAAGAACTTATTAGAAAAGGTCTTGTTATTATTTAAGTAAAGTCTCAATAAATAATATTCATAAACAGCAAAGTCATTATTCATATCCCAAAATGTCACTCAAGTGGTGTAAATATTGTATAGGCTAATGTATGAATGAGAAACAATGGAAAACACTGCGCGTAGTATTTTCTGGTAGCAATTGTTATGAATGATTGATTCAATAATTATGAATTCACCAAAGATACGTTTTTGTGGTCAATTTTGAGATTTCGTTTTTTTTTACTTTTGACTACACAAATATGATTAGTAACGGGTACAGATAGAGCCCAATTTTATTTGTACTAATTAGCGAGCGCCAATTGTACATACGTCTGTACAACTTGAATGACTTTAATTGCCGTACTTTATACACGTAACCAATTTATTTGGCCGAAAATTTTGGTTTCTATATCTTTATTTTCCTAGAAAAATCCAGAAAAAGTTTTTGGTGATTTTACGTAAAAAATCCCCAATTACGTACCTAATAATACCTGCGAGGGGTTAAAACTAGGAGTGTATGTGAGTTTGGACCAAAATAACTTTCCAGCTTGTTATCGTAATGATGTCGTCAATGTTATCATGATTTCAAACGAAAGACGTTCATTGCTACTGATAGGCCGCTCCCAAATGTCATTTACCGGTCCCTCTCATTATCATCATTTCGTGGGAGCTCTCCCAACACTGCATCTTCCGGTACGCGGTAACTACTTCAGAACTTTTTAGCCCAATTTACAGACACAGTGTAGTACAGACTGTTTGTTCGGTTAAGTTTTTTTTTTTAATTGACATAAACACTGGTTTATGTCAAGCACTGGCTTGACTGCGATTCCAACTGATGGTAAGCAGAGATACAATCATTGATGGTAAGGAGCACTAGTTTATTAAGAGCCTATTCACTCTAGCCTTGAAGACACCTAAATTAAAGTTGGACGGGAAGACTGCAGCAGGGAAATTGTCAGTCATTTAAGTTTGGCGATATTTCGGACTATGCCGGTAGCCTTAGTTCTCCTCCGGATCTATATTTTGGATTCGATCACGTGAAGAAACTCTGAGCATAGCCTTCGCGATATATTTTGTCCTTGTTTTTTTTAAAACCCACTCGCAATCATTTTGTTTACATAACAACAGACTGACGGACTTCAAACTAGAGCATTCAGTGCATCAGACTTCATTAGACTCTCAAATGGCTACACAATACCAAGCCCTATTTAAAATCCAGCATTTTCCGTTATTCCTAACATGTTCTAATACTTTTTAGGGTTCAGTACCTCAAAAGTAAAAAACGGAACCCTTATAAGATTACTTTGTTGTCCGTCCGTCTGTCTGTTTATCTCGGGAACGCGTGAAGGTATCGAATTGAAATTAAAACCATATACCGTCAAACGGGGTGAATAGGACTGCAGGGGTGAATAGGAACAAAACTTTGGTTAAGTTTTTTACATTGGTATGTATTTAAATAATTGATTTCTATCATAGTATCCGTTTTTATTACAATTAATGAACAAATAGGAGTACTTAAATGCTGGGAAAAATTGTTAATTAACGCGAAAATCCCCTTCAAACTTTTGTTCCTATTCACCCCTGCGGTCCTATTCACCCCGTTTGACTGTACTAAACTCTCCCTTGAAGCTGTGAAAAAGTGAAACTTCTGAGTAGACGAAAAAAAAGATACGGCCGTTTATGAAACTCTCAAGGGAATCAAAATTCATGGGATACTTCCCATTGACCTAGAATCGTGAAATTTGGCATGAAACAAGGTCTCATAGCACAAGTATAGGCAGTGAGATACGTCACAAAAAAAAAAAAACTTTTTTGACGATTCGGAAAAATCTTCGTAACTCAATTCGGGAATTGAACTGCTTTCATAGGTAAGTTTGTACGGAACCCTCAATGCACGAGTCCAACTTACTAAGCGTACTTTAAAAGCGTAGTAAAATAAATACCCCATGGACCCTGTAATCGGTTAGTGACGTAAAGCTAACGAATCCTTCGGAAGCACCCGTGCATAATACACGGCGATGACAACGCGTTAAAACGAACGCAAATATACAGTGACCATTCGTTTTTGTATACCTACCGATTCAGATTCTTATATTTTTGAACCGTTGTTGATAAGAACTAAAATGATTGTTTATATGAGCACAGAATGATCGAGGATAGACTAAATGAAGCTCATCATTTTGTCTAGATAAGTTAGGACAATAAGAAGACCAATATTATATATATTTATGTGTAATAAAATTAAGCTCAATGTATGCACTAAGTTTTTAGTGTTCTGTGTTTTTTTTCTGGGCGGGGCGAGAAATAGTGTCAGACTTTTACTGACTAAAGACCCACTCTTTTCTTCTTTGCCATTTTTCTAGTGCCCCGAGAATCTCTTTCGCATCATCTATTGCCCCAGTAGGCTTCGACACTGCTGGGCTCCTACAGTTGCTGGCATCTCCTTGGTCCAGGCGGTTACCGGGCGATCGGATGGCGAGCTACTCATTGTTCTCCGTCCGCAAGCCCGCGCCTGCGGTGGCGGGAAATCGGGATCGGAATCCTCTCGGCTGGGGCGCGAGGGTCATTGGCGCCACGAGGCCGCATGTGCACTCACACGTGCACATGCGGCCTCCTCCATTGCCTCGCACGTGCACGTGCGGCCTCTTCCATTGCCTCACACGTGCACGTGCGGCCTCCTCTATTGCCTCGCACGTGCACGTGCGGCCTCCTCCATTGCCTCACACGTGCACGTGCGGCCTCCTCCATTGCCTCGCACGTGCACGTGCGGCCTCCTCCATTGCCTCGCACGTACACGTGCGGCCTGCTCCATTGCCTCGCATGTGCACATAAGGCCTCCTCCATTGCCTCGCACGTGCACGTGCGGCCTCCTCCATTGCCTCGCATGTGCACGTGTGGCCTCTTCCTTTGCCTCGCACGGGCACGTGCGGCCTCCTTTTTTGCTAGCAGTACCCAAAGGATAAAACGGGGTCCTATTACTGAAACTCCGCTTTCCGTCCGTCTGTCTGTTTGTCTGTCGGCTTGCCACCAGGCTGTATTCATGAACCGTGACAGCTAGACAGTTGAAATTTTCACAGATTATGTATTTCTGTTGTTGTTGTTAATAACAAAAAAAACAGAATAAAATCAATATTTAAGTGAGGCTCCCATACAACAAAATTGATTTTTTTGCCATTTTTTACTACATACGGTAAGAAGCCCTACGTGCGACTCATACTTGGCCGGTTTTTTTTTTAGTTTATAGACTATACATTTTGGGGCAAACGGTCATGGGGAATTTCTGAGAGCGGAACCTTGGTCCTAGGACGCGAAGAATTTTAGGCAGATAAGTCGCGCTACAGCCTAGAGCGTGAAAGTCATTGGACGAATTCCCGCATTCATTAGCCGGGTGACAAGGCAAAAAAGGCACACCACAACAGCGACGGTAAGACCCTTAAAATAAAAGAGAAGTGAAATTATATTTATTAAAATTACAATAAATGAAATATAACAACATCGACCAGTAATACTTTATATTACAAAGAAATAAAGAAGAGAATGCCTTGCTGCATTAAGTCCGCCTTTGTACCACTACTGTAAGTACATGAAGCTTAAATAAATAAATAAATAAGTATATTCCATAAAGCGTCACAACCATATGATAGCCGCCCTGACATACAATAATAAAAGGAAATCATATTGAAGATACGCAGATGCGTCATTAATGTGTTTGACATCACGTATGAAAAACAATGACATTTTATTATTAGTAAAAGCCTTATTGAAAAAATTGAATAAGGGTTTGTTTTTAGAATTCCGTGCCAATATGGTTTAAATGAATCCTTGTAGTGGTAGTTTATTGTCTGTCAATTGTATTATTTGTGTCTTTGGTTTTATAATGACAAGTAATTCAACAAGTTCACTTACTATTTAACCTATTTATAATTTGATTTATCCGAACTCATTAGCCATATATAAGCCAGTAAAGGCTTTTGTGGTTTTTAGTATAAAAAATTAATGTATATTGCGATTTTGAACATAAATAAAAAAATAAAAAAAAAACAAAGTCAAAGTTCTGATTTGGCTAAGTGTCTTCGGAATTTTTCGTCAGAAATTTGTCAGAAACAAACCTATATAACTTAGGTTTACTGTCAATGTCTTGTAACAGAGTCCAGACTCAGGTCAGCTATAGGATCCAAACTACAATGTTTGTGTGGCATCTTTCCACAGACATGGTCTGGTGGTCCCATCGTCTATCTCGTGCCCCGTGTTGCCAGTTCACGTAGGGATGACATACAGCGTTGACGGATGTCATATTTTATTAATTAATCTACACTAATATTATAAACAGGAAACCTTTGTTTGTTTGTTATGAATAGGCTCAAAAACTACTGGACCGATTTTAAAAATTCTTTCACGATTCGAAAGCTACATTATCCACGAGTAACATAGGCTATATTTTATTTTGGAAAAATAGGGTTCCGTAAGATATTTGAGTTTTTCGGACACAAGGTGTAAAAAGTCAACCAGAAAAGTTACTTAATTTACGTACGCTGCCTAAACTATAAAAGATAGAACCATAAAATGTTCTAATTAAATGTAGATCTTATATATAATATCTAATTATTATAATATCTACCAAAGTTTGTTAGGAGAAACCTACTTTCACGCGGGCGAAGCCGCTGGCAGAAGCTAGTAATAAAATATTCTTATTCTTTACTGAGTAATGAGCTATAGTGGCGGATTAGGCATATAGCAAGAGTAGCAAATGCTACAGACCCCGCGCAATCGGGGCTCCCGCCTGTTAGAGGATCCTGCACTTGAACGCAAAAATAATCTCGTCAAACTATATAAATCCGAATACAGCTAATTTCATTATAATTATGATAGTCAATATTTTAGCTTTCCCTCATTACCATACTTTCCACGTACTTTACTTAATCTTAAAATCCACGAGAATATTGGTGATTGAGATAAGAATTAGAAGTATTTAATAGGTCAACACAGGGGCTTCTTAGTCGAATTTGCTACAGGCTCCCCGCTGGCTAAATCCGCCACTGCTGAGCTAGGAAATCAGAAAATTTGTTATTTCTGCCATTAACACGCTAAGAAAACGAATACCTTCAAACAATACAGGCATAATTTTAAATTATATCATGTTATATGAAATTAAACCACACGTACATATTCTTGTTTTTCTTTACCACAATTACCATTTTCCTCGTTTTCTTAAAATAATACGGGAACCAGATACGTTAAAAGTACTTATGTTTTTATGGGGCTGTAAGAATAATTTTGTTTTTTTTTTCGTCAAATTATAAACGGAGAAATGTATATGAAAATATTTTTCAGAGAGTTGTAAATTTTTTCAACAGAAAAAGATATATCCTACTCGTATGGTGAATTTTAATTATTATGAATGCTAAAAAAAAATCACAGTCCACAGTAATATGGTGGAGATGTGTACTTAAAGATCTTTTACAGAGAGTTGCAATTTTTTTTGACAAAAAAAATATATAACCTTGTATAATGTATAATGCCTGCATCGAATAAATACTATTCTATTCTTTTCTCTTGTATTCTATTCTATTCTATTCTATTCTACGTCCACTGTGACATAGGCCTCCCTCAAACGTCACCACAACGACCGATCCTGTGCTTCTCACATCCATGGGATTCCCACAACCCTTACCAGGTCATCGATCCTCCTTGTAGGAGGCCTTCCAACGCTACGTCTTCCGGTACGTGGTTGCCATTACAGAACCTTTCGGCCCCAACGGTCATCCGTTCTGCGAGCAATTGCACATTGCTACTTAAGATTGGTGTTATGTCGGTAACCTTAGTTCTCCTGCGTATATCCTCATGTACGGAAGTGCACATCTAAACGGTAAAACTATCGGCCGATTGAAAATCTGCAATTTGTGGGGTCTCTAAGTATCTCTCAGTAAGGTTCAGTTGAAAACCAGCGTCAGACAACTGCGGCATAATTGTCTGGCATTTTAGTTGAACTAGACATACACAGGGTAAAACACAGAAAGATGTTTCTGCATTTTTTCTACACTGTGTGATCTATGAGTTCTATTATAAAAAAAAGGTTGACTGGTAGAAAATGCCTAAGGCATTAAGTCCGCCTCTGTATTTTTGTTTGCATAAAGCATTTAATAGATAATTAATAAATATAAAATATTTTCCTTTGTTCTTTCTTTATTTATTTATATAACAACTTAAATACTCATATATCATAAAAGTCGAAAGAAGAGGGAAATAGATACAAAGGTGATGCTTATTTCTATAAAAATCTCTTCCAGCATACCTGCGAAAGGAAATTTGAAAAAAAAGGAAATTTAGACACCATGTGTAAGTAATAGGAAAAAAATAGTACAAAAAAAAGATGACATGTAAAACGTGCACTTTTAATTTCCACAAGACTTGCTAAATTCATGTAGTGTAAGTAATGAGTGTAACACAATTACGTCACGAAGAACTTGTATCTCGTCGTTGTATCTTACTTTAATAATATATTATGAACTTGTTTATTAAAATACTTAACGTTATTTACGTTAATAACAAACTATCTAGCTTGTTGATTATACAGATATGACTATTAACAGAGAAACTTATGCACGATTGACGGCGCCTGCCAAACCTCCGGAATTGTTTTAAAGTGTTACCATTGCTCTGGAACGCAAAAAGTAACTGAAGAAAGACACTAAGGTCTTTTTTACTTAGTATGGGTTTTTTTTTTCGGTGGGAAAATCATCCAAAGACATTCCCCGCTCTTGGGCGGAATGTCAGACTTTTACTGACTAAAACCTACTCCTGTTCCTTCATTGCCTTTCATACCAGGGCAGTCTTCCTTTCAGAATCAGACCCTTGGCCCCAGTAGGCTTCGACCCTGCTGGGCCCCTACGGTTGCTGACATCTGCTTGAGGCGCGCGTGGAAAGGTTACCGGACGGTCGGACGGCGAGCTACCCATTGATCGCCGTCCGCAAGCCCGCGCCTGCGGTGGCTAGAAATGGGGATCGCAATCCCGGGCGTGAGGACCGTTGCCTCACGCGATCGCCCGCCTCCTTTGCTAGCATTATTGCTTCACAAAAGGAGGCGACCGCCTGCCACTCCTCCTCGCTCCGGGCCATGGCCTGTACTAAGGCTCGGTGCAAGAGATTGCTGCCGCCGATCGCCCCTGCCAGGACACGGCGTTGTTCTGCCCAGGTGGGGCACACCTCCACCGTGTGCTCCACCGTGTCCTCCGGGCGGTTCCCACAATGGTGACACCCGGGCATTTCTTCGGCACGAATCCGGTGCAGGAACCTCCTAAACTTACCATGTCCGGTGAGGACCTGCGTCATGCGGAAGGTAAGGACGCCGACATGTCTTTCCAGCCACGCCTCAAAGAGGTTCAGTTCATCAAGTGATTCAGTTTTTTTTCAACAACTATCACACAACACCGTCTAGTCCCATACTAAGCAGAGCTTGTATGATTACTACACAACTGATAAACATACTTAGATATTTCTTAATACTTACATATTTTAGATTACACCCAGAAACTGAAGAAATGATCGTGATCATCACACAAACATTTGTCATGGGTGAAAATCGAACCCACGACCTGCGGCATAGCAGTCAGGGCCACTAACCACTGGACCAACGAGCCAGTAGTTTAATCGTAAAAGTTTAACAGACAGACAGAGTAACTTGCACATCTATAATATTAATATCAAAGAGCTGTCTTTATAACAGGTTTATGATGACAGGAGGGAAGATTTTCAACTAGGTCAGTAAACCAATCGATTGACTCGGACAAAAATATTATTGTAATCGAGTGAATGAATTTAATGTGGTAAGCTCAACCACACGCCTTCAATGACGAAACTCACCCTTATGGCTACTGCATTAAAGTACTAGGAATGTCAAATTGTGACCGTGACGTGCTGTTAAGTGTACGATCGATTTGCAAGTCACGAGAAACAGAACGTGATTTGGAATAATTTCGCTGAACGATGCCCTTTCCTGGTTGTAGGTACACTGTATAATATACACATAGTCAGTCTTTTAATGTTCCCACTGCTGGGACTCAGGCCTCCTTTCTCTAGGAGAGGGACTGGGCCGTAATCCACCACGCGGGCCCAGTGCGGATTGGTGAATGTCACACGTCTTCGAATTTTTAAAACTAGGACATGCCGGTTTCCTCACGATGTTTTCCTTCACAAGGTGTACTGTATTTCTATTTTATTATGAAGGCGATTAAATTTGCATGTTAAGGGTTTTTTGAAATTGGGATCGGGATGGTTTGAAAGCGTTACCGTGACCCTGAAACACAAAGAGTACCAGAGGGAACACAAGTGAGTTTTAGTTTGTAATCCTCTGTTTGTCTGTCTCTCTCTAGCTCCAACCACAGCAGGGGAAGTTATTTGATAAATTTCTACCTTAAAAAATAGGGAACAGAGGTCGGAATTAGGTTGAGTTATTCATGTACTTGCATCGAAATGTTGATATATATATATGGATCTTCCTAGGATTTCTAATGAAAAATCCCGTGTGGCCAACAATATTACAAATAAATAAAAACCTCAGAGATCAATAAGACAAATAAACAATGATAGGTAACATACAATTTTTATTAGTATTTTTCATTGAAAAAGATATCTCACGTCAACTGAGGTGAGGTAACAAACTTATACACTTCCTCCTTCTCGTCATTAATGCAGGAAGAATGTTTTTCTGCTATATTTCTGATAGAGTCATAAAAAAATCTGCTCTTTAAAATTAGTCTCGGGATTTGAGGCATATCCACTTTATTCTTTCGTTGTATGGAATCAGTGTAAGTACTTAAATAACTCTACGTAATTACGACCTTTTTATCATAAATATTCGTATAAGAGAGTCTGTGATGATGCATTGGAAAATAAATTCAAGTAAATTCTGTTTAAGTGCCTCATATGACTTCCAAAGTATGTGGTAAAACGCTAATGGAAAATGGAACAAAACAAAACCTACCTATGCAAATAGTAAAATACAATTGAGCACGTCATTATGACTTATTTGAAAGTATATTAGTATAATCTGTAATTATTATGTATCTGTTTGGTTGGACATAATGGAATTGTAATTTATTCATCATCATCATTTCAGCCTCCCCCAAGCGACGCCACAACGACCGATCCTGTGCGTCTCGCAACCACCGCACTCCCGCGACTATCACCGGGTCTTCGGTCCACCTTGTGGGAGGCCTTCCAACGCTGCGTTTTCCGGTGCGCGGTCGCCACTCTAGAATCTTTCGACCCCATCGACCATCCCTTCTACGAGCTATTTGCCCTGCCCACTGCCACTTTAGTTTGGCGATTCTTCGGAAAATAATTGTAATTTATTATTATGTCTTAACATCTGCATATAATCTGTGCCCACAATAAAGACATTCTGATAGTGACTTTAATTCAGAACTCTTTCATCATCTTCTTGCCGCCCTTGTCCCGTGTTATTTGGGATCGGCGCAACACGTTTTTTTCTTCCATCCTGCCCTGTCACTCTTCATGCTATCACGAACCTCCTTTTCTTTCATATCACTCTTCACACAATCCAACCATCTTTTCTTTGGTCTTTCTCTCCCTCTCCATCCATCCACACGTAAACTCATAACTTTTTTAGTAACATGCGTCTCATCCCTCCTCTTCACATGACCATACCAAGACAAACGATTCCCTTTAAACTTTTCAGTCACTGACGCCACTTTCAAACTTCCCCTGATATATTCATTTCTCACTTTATCCATTCTCGTCACACCACACATCCATCTTAATATTCTCATCTCCACTATATGCAATCTTTTTTCATCCGTCTTTTCGGAACTCTTTATACAAGTAAATTTCACATACGATTCTCACAAATTGTAAAAAGTAATCTGCTTCTATCTCTTCAGACATACCGTTATATAGATTTTAAACTCCGATCTGAACTCCTTCATACATTTGTAATGTTAAAGCTCTTTTTAGTGGCACATTTAGTTCCATAACTTAATATTTAAGTAACCATTTCCTACAACTGCTCTTTTAAGTAGGTACTTGAGAAGTCGATTTTGGAATCAGCCGAGTAAAAAGCTGCACTCGGCTTTAGTACTCTATAAAACTAAAAATTTCAAACTTCGGCAAATATTATTATGATTTATGCCTATCATAAATTAGTTTCAGTAAGTTGGTTTCTTTAGCTTCATTACATTTTTTGTTCATAACTTTTCGTAAGTCAATGAATTACTTTGAATTCAAACGAATGAGACAAGCCGAGTGAAAATCAATTTCGCGCACCGAAATCTCCGTACAACATTGTCGGTGCGCAACAATGACCTTACAGCCACTAGACGTGTAATAACAGGCGAAGCATGTCTGTTAACACATATGATTCTAGACCTGATGTCTCGATCAATCAGAACGCAGTACCCCGCTCCCCGTATCTCGGTTAGTTGACAGAATTGTTTTGGTGCTAGCGCACCAAAGTTCAAGCATTAGGCGTCTAGTGACTGTATGGTCGTTGGCGTGCAATGACTGACTTATATGTATAGGTATTGTTCGAAAGTCTTACCACAGCCATGGAACACAAAAGGCAACTGACGGAACACAGGTGGGATTTAGTCATTAAAAGTCTGACAATCCGTCTCGCTCTACTCAGAGCGGGAAAAGTTGCTCTCAATTACCAACAGTCAAAGTTAGGATCGCATATTGAAAAATATTGTAATGTGAGAGCTGAGAAGAGCAGTGAAAAGAGGCAAGTGTTTCCATTAAAGCGGAGCGGGGCAGATTGCTGTTGAGCTACCCTCCGCTTCGTGCTCTCCGCTCGGCACCACACTCAACTTCGTTATGTCCTACTCGAGGCGTGTTCACTTCTTCTATTCGAAAGTCCGCTCAGCTCTACTTCGCTTTTCTTACACTGTTTCCACTGAAGCGGAGTGGAGATTCCGAGCACTGTGATTGGCCAATTCACAGTCTGCTCCTTATCACTCCGCTCAGCTCTACATAACGCACCCTAAGGGTTCCTTTTGGGATACAATACCCTAAAAACTAAAACCTGCCAAATCTAGAAAGATTTTCAAAATACAAATGTAAATAAAACAAATGAATCAAACAGATATATCATATATCTTCATGATTAAATATTACTGCTTATCATTTCAATTTAAATCCACATACTTTATCAACGTCTTGAGAAAAGAAGGGACACGTTACACGTTAGTCATCTTCAAAGAAACAAGATATACTTAATGGATGGTTTTATTCCATTTGTTAGGAATATTAGACAAGTTTTGATGTTTGTGAAATAATGCTAAGTAATAATGATAAGCGAATCCGAGGAAAAACACTTTGACTGATGGCTTTTTTTTTTTTTTTTTTTATTCGGTATAGGTGTGCGCTTGACCGCCATCTCACCTGATGGAAAGCGATGAGGCGGTCGACGATGGAACGCGCTTACCTAGAAGTAACCTATTCACTCTTGACTTAAAGATTTCCGGGTTTTCCGTATGGCTAAAAATAAAGTGTATTGGTGAAGTGATTATGTGCTATGTCATGCATGTACGTATTGGTGGTCCATGTGGATGATTTAGGCTGGCTTACGGCCAGCCTAAATCATGTCAAAGCAACGTGCAGTTTCCGAACTAGGTTTCCTGATTATAAAAACAGGTTCGGAATTCCGTGAAACTAGCACAAATGTCTGGATTTGTATTAGGATATTTTTTACGACCACTACTTAGGCTGGCCGCAAACGTACGGTTATAGTAATTATTAGAGGTAATCTTATTTATTACCAGTACCAGTAACGTAGGCGTAGGATTGCAGACGACAAGCAATGGGTAGCTCGCTCTCTGGCCGTCCGGTAACCGACCGGACCAAACCCGAGGAGCCATGGGTTGACTTCCGAAAGAGAAACTGGAGGGGAACGCAAAGGGCAAAGAAGGAGAAGTCATTAGATGATTTACCACCATAAAAAAACCAGGCAAGTACGAGTCGGACTCACGCCCTGAAGGTACCGTACAAACTTACTTATGAAAACGATTCGATTCTCGAATTCAGATACGAAGATTTTTCCGAATCGCAAAAAAAGATTTTTTTTTACAAAAACGAAACTACAAATTTACAGCTACAGCTTTCGTAGCTACAAATTTACAGTGTTCAGATTTTTTTCCTACATTTGTGCTATGAGACAAACTTTATGCAAATTTTTTGGATTCTAGGTAAACAGGAAGTACCCAATGAATTTTGATTCCCTTAAGACTGTCGAAAGTATACGTTTTTTAAACTGCTGTATCTTTTTTTTCGTTAACTCAGAAGTTTGATTTTTTCACAACTTCAAAGAATCGCAGACTTAAGGAAACGGTTTTAATTTCAACTCGATACCTCCACGCGTTCCCGAGATAAAGACTCTTGATAGACAGACAGACGAACAACAAAGTGATCCCATAATAGTTCCAATTTTTCCTTTTGAAGTACGGAACACTAAAAAGGTCTCAACCTCTATAGTAATCCTTTATAGCAAGAAATGAATGTACGTAGGTCTAACTTCTCAGATATGTTGAAAGTGTATACATAAGCAATCGTATAATTCAAATCAGCTATTTCAATAATATTCTTATCTTATTTCAAAATGAGCTACAAGTAAACTATAGTAAAAAGATTAGCTAGTCAACATGTTTTAATTGTCCTTAAGACTGTATTGCTTTATGCACGTGCCTGCACGTGAGTAGCATCACTAGTGGATGTATTCTTTAGGTATCCCAGTGTTGCCAATGAGCTGCGAAATATTCGAAAGAGTTACTGTGACCCTGGAAGGCAAAGGGCAGCTGAAAAAACACTGGTTGGCTTTAGTCAGTAAAATTCTGACACTCCCTTTCGTCAGCCCGCTCTGAGTATATCTCAGAGCGGGCTGACGTCGGGCCCAGAGGTCGTCGAGGGCTCCCTTAGAATTCTCCCTTTACGTTTATTTCTGTAACATTATGATTCGACCTTGCCAAAGATCTCACCGGCAAACCTGGTTAGTGCGGTGACGGTGGAACGGACGTGGGAGTCCCATCACGACAATCCTTGATGATTACAGTAGTTATCACTAAGGACAAAGGCACATGACTGGGCCAAAAGAGGTATCCCAGTGTTGCCAATGAGCTGCGGGATATTCGAAAGAGTTACTGTGTCCCTGGAAGGCAAAAGTGAGCTGAAAAAACACTGGTTGGTTTAGTCAGTAAAATTCTGACACTCCCTTTTGATCTACCCAGAGTGAGTTAAATAGTTTGATGACTAAAATTTTTAGTTAATTTTGTTTTTAGTTTAAGAAGATGAGCAGTGCTGGCCCTGTTGTAACTGCCCCGACGAATTGTGGGTCGTGGGTTCAAACTCAGCCAGGTGCATTACTTTGTGTTATTTATTTCATCACCACTGCTCTGGAAACGGTGAAGGAAAATATTGTGAGGAAACTGGCATATTCTAGAATAAAAAATACGAAGATATGTGACATTCACCAACCCGCATTGTGTCCCCGTTGTGAGTTACGGCCTATTCTCTCAACCGGGGTGCAGGCCTGAGTTGCAGTAGTGAGAAAATTATGATTATATTATGCTTATATTGCTAGTATAAGAAATATGACTACAACTATAGTTCTTAATTAATTATAGTCGCTATATTTAAGCACTAAATATTTAGAGTCATTCACAGTCAGAAATAGGTGATTCTTGAGGCATTAATCAGAGTAAAGTTCAATAAAATGCTAAGTCCGATTTCAGCAAACACCACTTATTTAACTATTATAATGCTCCCATATTCTAAAAACAAAAGAAACTAAAAATGTTGTATTTAGCGCCATCTATTGAGAAAAAGGCTACACTGGGGCTTGTAAATCTCGCCTTGACATGCGCTATTCAAATATCACGTGGTCAATCTCAAATATTTTGGCATTTCGACAAACGCTATAGTGGATAAAATATCACGTTTTCCTTAGAAAACGTGATATTTTATCCGTTTTCTAAGGGAAACGTGACCTAAGAAACTTCTACAAAGAAAGGTTCTGAAAATTGCCCCAACATGTCTCTCTCAGTAATGCAAAAACTTGCTTTTGGGAATATGACGAGATTTCTAAACGTAGAAAAATATATTTAAAATATAACATTGTGAGCCTCACGATTGCGCCAAATAGGTCCAGTTCAGCAAAATGCCAACTATGTACCTAAAAAGTAGTGGCCTGTCGCTGGTTTTCAACTGAACCTTAGGTTGAGTGTAGGGATGCATATCATCTTGATTTGGGTTGAGATAAAAAATACAAGTCAGTATTTCATTTAACTTATAGGTATTTATTTGTCTCATTGCTGAGACTTGAGATTGCTTTGAATAGAGGAAAGGCATATTCCTCCATTCAAAGCAAGATTTCCAGCTTGAGGCTGGTTTTTGGTCTAGCGCGATCTCGTCTCGCAATTTCAGTCGGCATGCAGCAGAAATGTCCAGTTCTGTCTCATTTAAGCTAGACAGCCTTCTGAGTTACGTCAACGATCTGTGCTTTGGATACTTCGGACACGATTCGTTTGTTTGACACCAAATAGGTATACATAGCACGTTGATAAACCTTGAATTTGGACTTTTGGATGATAGTGAAAGATCAAATCTATGCACCATAAGTAAGTATTGATAAGTTTGTGAAAGAATAAGAAAAATACTGTTAATAACTCTTGGGCTCTTAGCTTGAGTATTCGTATAATATTGCGTAGTTCAGTCACGTTTTTGTACGGGCAACAGAGATTTCTCGGAACTTTTCGAATGGCAGCATTAGACGTGCTTCCCGCTTGAAGCCTGACAAGTGAACTCTGAGAATTATGTTGGTAAGGAGTGTATTCTTTTGCAAACAGACCGGATTAGTAATTTTTGTTCAGCAAGTCCAAAACTGGTTTACTTTTAATAATTTAGTATTTAATGAAAAAAAAAAAAACGAAGCTTTGCGTTACCGAATGTTAAAAGTAATTACTCCGACATAATATTGAACAAGGAGAAACTCAAATTCGTCGAGGATACGGTTTTCCTGGGGATCACGCTTGACTTGAGCCTACAATGGGGTCCTCATTTAACATCAGCATGAGCATAGCAGTTGAGAGTTTGTCATGCTCACTCAAATGTCTCACTGATGGTGGCGCGTGTGTTGGATCATTCGGTTCCCTTCAAAATGGTTGAGCTAAGTGGTGCTAATATTCGCGTCATGTCCGTAAACGGGCGCTGTCAGTTGAGACTGGTCATCTCTGAGCTGCCAGTTGCTATTTTAATATCTTTATTTAGTTTTTATTTTTACTTTATTTACATTGTTCTCACATGACAGCGACAAGAAAATGTAACAGATTTACACAAATTACAAAACATGATTGAAAAGAGTGTCCGTGGAGTTTCTTGCACATTCTTCTCCATAGAGATCTACGCTTTGGAATGTGCAATTAGCATAATTTTTTCTGACTGACTGACTTCTTGACATTTCAAAAGTGCCTGTAAATGGTTTATTTGAAACAAAATGCTTTGACTTTGACTTTGACATCTCTGGCAGGTCGACTTAGTTCAATAGTATACGCTGTCAGAAAAATCCGTCAATTTACTGATGTAGATACTACGCGACTAGTTTATTTTAGTTACTTTCATAGTATTATATCTTACGGTATTTTGCTATGAGGACGGGCTGCAGACATAGAGTCTGTTTTCATTTTGCAGAACAGAGTTATCAGAGAGTCATATATAATCTTCGCAGACGCGATTCTCTTAGGGAACTATTTAAGGAAATAAACATCCTGACGGTCCCTTGTCAATACATTTATGAAAACATAATTTATGTTCGGAAAAAATATTTATCTTTTTACTAAGATAAGTGACATGCAAAATTTTATTACTAGGAACAGGAACAAATTAGATCAATCTTGATTCAGATTAGCTAAAGTACATTGTTCTTTTATGGGGTACTGTGTAAAATTTTATAATAAAATACCACTTGAGATTCTACTACTAAATTGGTCCAAATTCAAAACATGCATTAAACGCACGCTTTGTAGACAAGCGTATTATAAACTGGAAGATTATATCCTTGATAAAAACGCTTATCTAAATGCTGGTCCTGCTTCACAGCTACAGCCACTTTTACCTTCAAATTAGTTTTTTTTTTATGTTTTTAAATATTGGAAGAGATACCATTCCTCTTTTGGTGTTGTTATTCCGAAATGTTTTTTTTTTGTTTTTTAAATTTACTTGTTTATTTCAATAGAGCTTATGATAATTTATTACCTTTTGTATTTGGAAACAATAGCATCGTATAATGTAGAAGCACTTTTTTTTCAAGTTTTATGAATGTTAAGTACCATGGAGCATTTTTTTTAAGTTACAACTTGTTTGGCATTACAAGCATGGCAGTTGAGAGTTTGTCATGCTCACTCAAATGTCTCGCTGATGGTGGCCCGTGTTATTGGGTCATTCAGTTCCTTTCAAAATGGTTGAGTTGAGTGAGGCTGATGCACGCGTCATGCTAATGAACGGATGCCGTCAGTTAAGAGAGCTGCCAGTGATTTAATTCAATTTTTTATTTTTTGTAACAAGTTTTTTTTAATTATTGTTACTTACCTACATTGTGCTCACATACTACTCTGTCAAGAAAGTACCGGGAAAAGATCAATAATACACAAAATGTCTGTTATTCATCCAAATTTATTTTATCACCTTCAAAGTATGCTCCTTTAGAAACGATACACTTGCGCCAACGCATAATCCATTCATCAAAACATTTTTTAAACGCTGCTTCCGGAATTGAGTTCAGTTCTCGCCGCGAATTCTCCTTTATGTCTTCTATCGATTGAAAACGGGTGCCACGAAGTGGTAATTTGAGTTTAGGAAAAAGAAAAAAGTCAGCAGGAGCCATATCTGGTGAATATGGTGGTTGCTGGATGGTATTTGTTGAGTGTTTGGTCAAAAATTCGTTCACAATGATAGCCTTGTGCGAAGGCGCATTGTCGTGTTGCAAAATCCAAGAATTTTCTTTCCACAAATCTGGCCTTTTTCGTCGAATTCGCTCTCTTAAACGCCGCATAACGCTCAAATAATATTCTTTATTTACCATTAGACCTTCCGGTAAGAATTCAGAGTGCACAACACCGCGATAGTCAAAGAAAACAGTCAACATGACTTTGACTTTTGATCGACTTTGGCGTGGTTTTTTCGGTTTCGGTTCAGTTGGAAGGCGCCACTCCGAAGCTTGTTGACTAGTTTGCATATCAAACTCGTAAACCCACGTCTCGTCATCAGTAACAATGCGTTTCATGAATGTTGGGTCCGAACTGACTCGTTCTAGCATGTCCTCAGCGACTTTCATGCGATTGAGTTTTTGGAGAAAGTTCAGATCTTAAGGACTAGCCGAGCAGCAACATGTTTCATACCCAAATGATTAGTTAAAATGGTACGGATCGACTCGTGAGATACAGAAAGTTCGGCGGCTATCTCTCTCAGAGTTGAATGGGGATTTTCAGTCACTATTTTCTTCACTTTTGCGATGTTAACTTCAGTTGCAGACGTTGACGGCCTACCAGAGCGAGGCAAATCTTCCATCACATCTCGACCGCTTTTGAACGTTTTGAACTACTCATAAGCACGAGTTTTTGATAAAGTCGATTCACCGTAAGCCTTCTGTAACATTTTCAGTGACTCCGAACACGAAATTCCATTGGCGATGCAAAATTGAAGACAAACTCTTTGTTCGATATTTATGTCCATTATGAAATTCGCAATACACACTATATATGATATTACTAAAACCAGCACTGTATTTAATATAAATAACAGATGCAACTCAAACTCCGCGCCAAAATGGAAAACAGTTGTGCCAATCTAACAACTACAAAAAAACTAAAATTTGAATTTGGAACCATAAACAAATCATCCATTCCCGATACTTTTTTGACTGAATGTATAAGAAGCGACAAGAAATATGTGACCAAGATTTATGTAACTAATAATATGATTTAAGAGTGTCCATGGAGTTTCTTGCATGTTCGTCTCCATAAAGATCTACGCTTTGGAACGTGCAATTTAGCAAACTTTTTTTTTGACTGACCGACATTTTGAAAATTCAAAAGTGCCTGTGATTGTAGACCAATTCGAAATAAAAGTTTCTGATTCTGATTCTTGTGTTTGTATGTTCCAATATTTGCCGTAGATAGTCTGAGTGTTATCGAAATGGATTTTTTGGATTTCTCATCAGTCTAACTTCTATCAAAGTAAAAGATACATAAATCCACTCAATTTCTCAACTCTATAATAAATAAATATTCAGACAATACAGTGATAGACAAGTATCATAATTTTGCTGATACTCCAAATGCAAGATGGAGAAAATAAATTTGTGCCCGATTATCAACGTCTTATTATTTATTACTTTTTCAGCGTGTACGCTGAAACGCTAGGTGTGTTGTAGTTTCTTACATTTCGTGATTAATCGGTGAGTGGTGTACCAAGCACGCAAATACGTAGATATAGAAAGTTAAGAGGGGGTATAACAAAACCAGATGAAAACGCAAGCGAACGCAAATTAAAAGGCAATAATACATTTTAATATAAGTGCGAAAAAAATGTCGTTACTTCAGTCTCAAAAAATCTCGGGACTAGGAAGTAGTAACATTTTAGCACATGCATCAATTGACATTTTTTTCAATACATTAGTTAAGAAAATAATAACAAAATAAAGAACAAAATTGAAACTAGAAAAGAAAGGTCGTTTGCCTCGATTTTACAAGTACTACGCAAAGAATTTTACTATTCAACCAACTCGACGAAAGATATTTTAAAAAAAAGTTTTAACAATGTAAAATTACTAGCTTCTGCCAGCGGCTTCGCCTGCGTGTAAATAGGTTTCTCCATACAAACTACCAACCCTCGTTTTACCCCCTTAAGGGTAGAGTTTCGTAAAATCCGTTCTTAGCGGGTGTCTACACCCTATAAGGAACCTACCTGCCAAAGTTTAAGTTTGTAGGTGTTGTAGTTTCTAAGATTTCGTGATTAATCAGCGAGTGGTATTTTGCTTGTATATATATGCTTTTCTCATGAGAAAGATTTAAAGTCATGATGGTCAGAAATGGCCGAGTGGAACAAGTACTGTGCTAGATTTGTTGTTTCAGAGTAAGACGTCTTGTTTGGAAGTCTCGTCAGTGGACATCTTTCAGTTGAAAACTAACACATAGGGGCCCGAAACAGGTTCCACAGGATGGCCGTGTCGGTGAAGTCAATATTACGGAAGCTTGAGAACGAATGAACGAGCTAAGTGAAAAGTGACACATGTCACTTTGACAGAATCCGCGCTGAGGTTTGCACAAACCGAGTAGATAAAATTGCCGACCACAGAGGTTCGGTGCTTTTTTCTGTGTCGGTAGCCGTGCGAACAACGTCGAGTCTCAGGGACTGTCTCACGACTCGTTGTGAGAAGTGAATACCTAAAGCTTGCATCATAATAAATCAGTTGTGTGATCTGGAATAATTTGTTCATGGCTCGATCGCCATTGCCCACAAAACAAAGTCCCAGGACGGAGCTTTAATGATGATCGGCATCCTTAGCCGATATATGGATAATGAATTAAAGAAATATATCTGTTTTCATATTAATTATGTAGTATTTTAGCGAATTATGTTTACTAGTAAGTAGCTAAACTTTAATGACTTGATAAAAAGCATTTATTTTCGACGGGTTGATTAAATAGATTTAAAAAGCTTTGAGATCTCTCTTTTACTGCGTTGCGTAGCGGATATTTGAATTAATTTCTAGGGTTCCGAACATCAAAAGGAAAACCCCACTTGCAGGAGTTGCGGAGGTTGAATTCATTATGCGTACAGCTAAGGAGTGGGATTCCATGCTGCAGTTTGTATTTTGTGATATCTGCAACCTGGAGATCTTTAGAGTGAATAGGTTACTTCTAGACAAGCGAGCTTCATCGTCGTCCACATCGTCTCTTTCCATGAGGTCCTAAAATTTATTTTTATTTTTGCTCAAATCTTTTAGCACATCGACCGTTGCTGATGTCGACACCGTCACCGGCCCTTGCTGACAACCAGTGCTGTGGACTTGTCGCATTTTTTGCGTATGGACAAGGTATTATGCTGTGCGTTCGGCCGTTTTGCAAGGACGTGGTGCATACATATTTTTTTATTTTATTTATTTGTAATCTATTATAGTCTTTAGTTTGCGCCTTTTCCAGCAAATATTTTTTGTTTCTTCTTTTTTTTTCAGGTAGTGGTCAAGTGCGAGCTTATCAATAAAAAAAATCATTACCACTTGTGCTTAGTCTGTAAACAGGTGTTATTTTATGTACTCACCTACAAAACACAGCTTTGGCAGTTTATTTCATTGAAATACACGTGATTTATCAACGATTATCATAAGACTTCACTAAGGCCGACTATTGACTTCGGAAGCCTTCGACAAAAGTTCTTTGTTAAGAAACACAAATGGTGGTGTTTTACATTTCTTTATCTGTTTACTAGCTTCAGACGGTGGTTTTTCCCGTGAAAACTGAAAATTACCACAAAGGAACATATTCCCGAGATTATACACCACTATTTATTAATTAGTACAAACAAAATGGTGCTCTATCCGTACCCGTTACTAATCATATTTTTGTAGTCAAAAGTAAAAAAACGAAATCCTAAAATTGTCCACGAAAATTCGTAAATTCATAATAGAATCAATCATTCATAAGAATTGCTACTAGAAAATACTACGCGCAGTGTTTTTTCCATTTTGATCGTCATTTATTCATTCATATAATCAACAGTTTGTACAGTATTTCCATAAATTGAGTGACATTTTGGGATATAAACAAACGCTAATAACTTCACTGTTTATGAAAATTATTTATTGAGACTTTACTTAAATAATAACAAGACCAACCTCTCCCTCGCCTCCATCTTATCTCATTAGTCACTTTCAATACTTATGTTCTTCACACACAAGGAATCTGCGTTCTTCTAACAATCTCCTTCTGCTCTGTCCTTCTCATACTTATTTTTTATTTATTTATTTTTTTTATTGGGTGGGAAAATCATCCTTATGACATCCCCTCTCTTCAATCATTCATAAGAATTGCTACTAGAAAATACTACGCGCAGTGTTTTTTTCATTTTGATCGTCATTTATTCATTCATATAATCAACAGTTTGTACAGTATTTCCATAAATTGAGTGACATTTTGGGATATAAACAAACGCTAATAACTTCATTGTTTATGAAAATTATTTATTGAGACTTTACTTAAATAATAACAAGACCAACCTCTCCCTCGCCTCCATCTTATCTCATTAGTCACTGTCAATACCTATGTTCTTCACACACAAGGAATCTGCGTTCTTCTAACAATCTCCTTCTGCTCTGTCCTTCTCATACTTTTTTTTTTTTTTTTTTTTTTTATTGGGTGGGAAAATCATCCTTATGACATCCCCGCTCTTGGGCGGAACGGGAGATAGTGTCAGACTCTTACTGACTAAAAACCCACTCCTGTTCCTTCGTTGCCTTCGTCCCAGGGCCCCGGGTTCCGCTTTCACACTACCCGTGGCCCCAGTCCTTCTCATACTTCTGATTTTGTCCATTCTTCCTTCTATATCCAGTCCATCCTTCTGTGGAATGCGCCATCTTTTTGTTTGCTTCATCAATAGGAGAATCGTCTCAAAACTTCTTTCTTTACTTTATATTGATATATATGTATATATTATATTAAATATATATGTATATGTGCATTTTAATGATATGTATACTTTTTTATATTTTATCTTTTTTTTTCGTGTAAAATTTCATTTTTATGCACCTACCATATTGTCTCTTCACCACCCTAGGTTGACTGGTAGATGATTATTATTGTATTTTTTAGTACAATATTGACCAGTCTACACTGTCCTTACATAATATCTACTTATTCTGTAATATAGAAATATTGTAACATCAATTTTTTTTAAAAGAGTAACCATGGAGTTTCCTGCCGGTCCTTCTCTATAGGAAACGACCAATTTGGAACCGTACACTAGCTTCTGACATTTTATAAGTGCCCATGTAGGCCTATGTGAAATAAAAAACTTTTGACTTGACTTGACCTAAAAAAACTTACAACCATACTTTCGGACAAGTTTAAACTTATCTTTGAAGGCGGCCTCGAGGCGGTATCGCCTGCCTGTACCCTGCTCCAACTTTCCGAAGTGTAATCGTGTCCATAAATTACCATTTTGATCTTTTTGGTCTTGTTAACATCCACTCTCAATTTTAGGCCATAGATAAAAGCAAAAGCTCAACGGGCTGCAGAAAATTTGTGATACCTAGAAGTGGTAAGACAGTATTCACAAAATAGTTGCTCAAACTATATCAAGTGCAAATTTGATAGTGTATGCGGTACTACTAACCTTTCATGTCATGGTTGCAAAGGTATCGATGCTCAAGCATAGACGCAGAGTTGCTAGTCTGTTAGTTTTCTACCGGTTGCATTTCGAGGAATGTGCGACAGAATTGCATGAGTGAACATACCAACCATACACACGTCGGGGCGATCGGTGGCAGTGATCTCTCGCGCTGGGCCTTGGTACAGGCCGTGGATTGGAGCGAGGAGGAGTGGCAGGCGGTCGTCTCCTTCTGCGAAGCAGTAATGCTAGCAAAGGAGGCGGCCGATCGCGTGAGGCAACGGTCCTCACGCCCCAACCGCCGCCGGGATTCCGACCCCGACTACCGGCCACTGTAGGCACGGGCTTGCGGACGGCGAGTAATGGGTGGCTCGCTGTCCGACCATCCGATAACCGTCCGGACCGAGCACAAGTCGTAAACGGCGCATACTGTTCCACGCGCGCCTCAGGAAGATGTCAGCAAGCAGCAGCAGGGTCGAAGCCCACTGGGGCCACTGGTAGTGTGAAAGCGAGACCTAGGACCCCAGGATGAACAGGAGTGGGTTTTTAGTCAGTAAAAGTCTGGCATTATCTCTCGCTCCGCCCAAGAACGAGATTGGTCATTAAATGATTTTACCACCTAAAAAGAAAGCCAATCATGAGCACAACAGGATTTGAGAACACATTCATTGGGTGTAAGGTGTAGAAAGCCTTGCAAAAGTCAATATTTCATGATAACTACAACCTCACGAGTCACGAGTGAATAAGTTACTTCTAGGAAAGCTTGCTCCGTCATCGACCACATTGCCGTTTACAATCTGGTGACAAAAAAACGTACACAGACGTACACATAAATTCTCGCCTTTGTAATATTGTATTCTCTCTACGGTCCGGACTTAGTGTTTCGCCTCGTCGTTTATATCACGTACATCGCAGGACTGGAACAATTTGCCTGCTGAGGTCTTCCCATCCGATTATAATTTGGGCGTCTTCAAGGCTAGAGTGAATAGTCTCTTAATAAACTAGTGCGCCTCACCATCAACGATTGCATCACTGCTTACCATCAGGTGGGATCGCAGTCAAGCACTAGTTTACATCAAATAAAAAAAAAGTAGGTATAGCTTTGGTAAGTTAAGTTGGCGATATTATGGCAAATGTATGTTATTTACTCCTAAAGACCTTGGCATTACAAGTTTGAAAACGATTTCTATTTTCTAGGTTTATCCTTTCACCTAAAAAAATACCTAGAAGGTTAGCATAGCATAGGTGACCTTATAATGTTCCCACTGTTGGGACTCAGGCCTCCTCTCTAGGAGAAGGAATGGGCCGTAATCCACCACGCGGGCCCAGTGCGAATCAGCACTGGGCCCGCGGTGGATATCAGATTTCTTCGAATTTTTGGTTCTAGGACATGCCGTTTTCCTTACGATGTTTTCCTTCACCATTTTGAGAGCAGTGGTTATGAAATAAATTACACAAAGAAATGCGCCTGACTGGGTTTGAACCCGCAACCTACAACTCATAAATCGGGGCCGTTACCACTCGGCCACCACTGCTCTGAAAGGTTAATTTGGTTTAATCGTCTTCAAATAAAGGATAAATAAAACTGTGCCTACGTAAATTACAAGAAAATTACCATTTAAATGCCAAAACAATTTACCTGAATCCATTTAGATATCTGTGTCTTTTTCACTACGTTGAAGCTTACTGGCCACTTAGAATCGTACGCCTCTTAATGTAATTGAATTAATGTTTTATTTATTTAAATAGTATAAGCAAGCTAAAATAAAGACTCTATTACAAGCTCTTAACGCCATCCATTTGACGACCTAAACTGATAAAGGGATGAAGCAGTGGAGCTATGTAGTATGTATAGATCCTTCTCTCTATCTCTCTTGTACGCCTAACATATAAACACTGATTTTTGATGCGTATATGGGTCGTTGTTGCTTGGGTATCGCTTCGGGCTGGTGACCTCTTAACCCTGAAATTCTGACGGGATTTATTGCGATCACTGAAAGGTGCTCTGGAGTGACGCCACTTGCGCGTGGAGTTGCCCAGAAGCAAGTAATGTATAACTAGGCTATGGACGTCATATCCGTGGTTTAAATATAAGGTAGAAGGGTGTTTTTAATCAGTATGAGTCTGACACTGCCCAGACTGGCTCCAGACTCCATTCGAGAATTGAACTGTTTACTCTCGTAAGTTTGTACGAAACCCTCAGTGCGTGAGTTCGACTCGCACTTGCCTAGTTTTTTATTATTATTATACGCCTGTTGTGTTCCACTGCAGGGCAAAGGCCATTCTTCCATTGATCCACTCTTCTCTGTCCTTAGTCAAGACTTCAATTCGTCACGCCACCTCCTTCTGGGTTTACCGCGTCACCGGTTCCTGTTGTTTCGGATCCAGTCAGTGGTTGCCTTCACCCAGTTTTGTTGCGACATGCGGCAGATGGCCTGCTTAGTTCCATTTTTGTTTGGCGACTGAGTTGCCGTCGACTGCGATTTGTGTTTTGGACGACGTTTATGTTCCATACTAAACCAAAAAAAAATCCGGCAAATATTATCAGTCACCCCGGCCGGTGCCATAGTACTTATCTTACCAACACTTTACACATCCTTCCCAAAAAATTAGTGAAGTAAACAGCGAAAAAAATATTACGTCAGAAGTGAACCCTTATCATCTCTACACGGGTGCCAAATAACGCCACAAAAGTGACGTTTTTATCGTCTTAATCGCGTGTGTCGTGGCTTTACTTGCCTCCTTAATAAGGCTCACTTTACGGCAAAGGATCACTGGCATAATGCTTTAGGCATGGCCCACCCGTGGCCCGTATATGACCTACTTGATTGCGTATAAACTACACATTTGTGGTAATTGCGTATTACAGTTTACGGTCCTCTATTATGAATTATTATATTAATAGTGTGATAATGTTGTGGTTTTAGACGTATTTAATTTAATGTTTTGGTATTAAAATAATAATTCAGAGGAAGCTTATCTGTCAGGGTAGACTGGGGCTTTGTTATGTGACATGTTGGTAACCGCATATTTTACATTCGAGTTTAAGCGTATCGGTTAAATTATTCCTATGCCGTAGGCCTTTTCCTTTTAATACAACATTCTACAAATGACTAACGTTATTACAAAGCTCAAAGATGTAGATACAGATACTTCTTCACTCGTCGAGTCGAAGCTTCAAATTCTTAAGCACAGACGGCAACGTCGAGTTGCTAGCCTGTCGGATAGCCAGCATTTTGTGGGATATCCGATAGGCTAGCAACTTACATCATCGCACCAACCGATGCACGGTCATGTGGTACCGGTAGGTACATGGTGAACTTCTCACTTATGAGTGAGAAGTTCACCATGTACCTACCGGTACGTATGCGTACAAAACGTTTTAAAAACACATTCATTGTACTTACAACTAAGGATTTGAATTCTCTGCCAGATTGTGTTGATTCCTGACAGCAGAAATTATGGGTCTTTAAGTCAAGGTTGAATAGGCTACTTCTAAGCAAGCGTGCTTCACTGTCGACAACATCATCGTTTACCATCAGGGAAGATCACGGATATCGAGATAGTGGCCAAGCGAGTCTTTCAAATAAAATAATAAACGTGTGTGTAATTATCAAGGGATAGAATTAGTTCTTGCAAATTAAATTCATAGTGGGTTTTTTACAGAGTGCCTATTTATAACAAAGTTGGTGGACATCGTCGAACATGTATACCAAAAGTCTAAGTACACACTGAGGGTGCATTTGTTGGAGTCGTACCGGGATGTCAATTTTAAGGCGTTTGTGGTGCAAGTACTAAACTATCTTCTACACCTTGTTAGGAAAGAAGACTTTTGGCCACTGGGCGTGGTGTTCCGTCACTTCCGTGGTCAAATACCACAGGATGGCACCAAGACGATATAGTGTGAAGTGAAGTGTTACTAACATAGTTTTAAATCATAATTACTAGAAAAATAATTTAATATAGCTATGTATGTTAGTCTACATTATTATTCTCTTTTTTTGTCATTAAAACTTATTAAATACATTTTTAAATATATATTTAAAAATAGAATGACAAAACATTTTAAAAAATGGTACCCCACCGGTAATGGCAACAGGGTCCAAGCTACGTCTAGTTCTAGAGAAAGAACCTCCTAACAATACGAGCCGTGTCCAGGAATACCTACTGCTTTCTGAATCAAGCCTTTGATCCAGCCGCATAACGCGAGCCTACTAAGGTGTTGATCGACTCTCATGGCTATTAAGCTATTGCCTGACACTACTATCGGTACAATGATCGCCGACTTCACATCCCACATGTCAATAACCTCGCGAGCCAAGTCAATATACTTAATTTGTTTATCTTTCTCAGCTTTCACGAGGTTCTCGTCATGTGGAACGGAAATGTCAACAATCATTGCACGCCTCTCGCTTCGGTTCATCACCACTATATCAGGCTTATTGGCGGCAATAGTCCTATCAGTGATTATGGGCCGGTCCAGTACAAAGTGATATATATGGCCATTATCAAGAACAGGGTCGGGCTCATACCTGTAGTGCGGCACTTCTGATTCCACAAGAGAGTATTTCAGAGCAAGTTGCTGATGGATAATCCTGGCTACTATGTTGTGCCTATGCAAGTACTCTCCGTTAGCTAGAGAGAACAATCAGATATAATGTGACGAATTGATTCTCCCGGACGGTGGCATGCCCGACAGATGTCGAGCGTGCCAAATTATTATTATTCATCATCATCATTTCAGCCGAAAGACGTCCACTGCTGGACATAGGCCTCCCCAAAGTGCCGCCACAATCAACGGTCCTGTGCGTCTCGCATCCATTGTACTCCCGCAACCGTTCCCAGGTCATCGGTCCACCTTGTAGGTGGTCTTCCAACGCTACGTCTTCCGGTACGTGGTCGCCATTCTAGAACCTTTCGGCTCCAACGATCATCCGTTGTGGAAATGTGCCCTGCCCATTATTATTATAATTCATTATATGGTAGATATTTATCAGCTAACATAATAATATTAATGCTATTCAAAATGTACCGAATGTATTTTAAATACTAAGTACCCTCTTGCACCCCATTCGAACGTGAAACCATTATCATAAAGATTTACATCGAGTTTTCACATTTGCGTGCAAATATCATGTACCTGATATTTACACGCAAATGTGAAAACTCGTCACAGTAAAAATAGGTTCGTCACTTAAAGATCTGGTTTTATTTGCTCTGTTAACCATTGAAACTACGTCAATATGGAATCATGCATTAGCTTCTGACGTTTTATAAGTGTCCATGCAGGTCTATGTGAAATAAAAAACTTTTGACTTTGACTTTCCTGACTCCGTGTTGTCATAATGTCAATGTAACAAAATAATACTGAAGCCTAATTAAAAATTACATTTTTATTACAAAATGATACAGATTACCAATAATTCATAAAATGAGACAGTCTATCAATAAAAAATGTTTTTTTTTTCAAATGAAAATGATAGTTTTGTAGACAAAAGTGTGATTAGAACCATTGCTTTGCAAAGGACTTATTATTGGTCCTGAGTTAAAAAATAAGTATGTATATAAATAAAAACGGAATATTTTTAATGTAAATGATTTTTATATGGGTTATTATGGGCACCTGAAATAAACGACTTTTTTTATAACTCCATCAAAAATTATTTTCTTCACTAAAACACTAATTGTACACCAAATATTAATGAACTTTTTACAGGGACTTGGGGCAGCCAACTCGAGCAGATAAGGTTAGAAGAGGTTGGCGGGGTCTACTGAGCGAGCAAAGCGGGTGAATACAAACCCCGCCATCCTCTTCGAGTTTTTTTTCTAAACAACTACAAAATTAGTATTTCTAATGAAACCCATGTTTTGTAGTAAAAAACAGGGATAAATTAAGGTACAGTTAAATACTACCCAATAAAAACTGACGAAGGTATAAAGAATTCGACTGTATCTGCTGCCTCTTAGTATACAAGCGTTGATAATTACTGACTGTATTAGCAGTTTGTTTTTCTTTTCTTATGTTATTCACTTGTTTTAATGGCCGCTATGGAGTTTTATTAAGCATTGTGTGCATCGTATTATGTTAAATAAAAAAGTGGAAATCTTGGAGTGTTTTACAAAAGTGAATAAATCGCATCTGGTTCAAGACTGAGCCTTAAGCGATTACTTATGCCTGCCTGGATTGCGATAATGTTCGAAAGAGTTACTGTGGCCCTCGAACGTAAAGGGCAACTAAATAAACATATGTGGGTTTTAGTCAATAAAATTCTGACACGCTCTCTCGCCCAGAGCGGATGAAGTTATTTGAAGATTCTTAACTAATGAAAAGAACTTAGTTACTTATTATAAACAATTGCAATTGAACATGTGCCATACCTTTTAAGGCACATGTGGCCTAAAACGTTCTCATTGCTGCTGCCCTATGAGATGAGGTGGAGAAAAACCCACCACATGAACCCAGCACGGAGTTTTGATGTCACATGTACAAAATTTTTGACTCTTGTATATTATAGTTTCCACTCGAAGTTTTTCTTTCACTGTTTTAAGAGTAGCGATGATAACATTTCGGGGTCATTTGCGGTTACAAATAAGGGTACCCGCATTCGCAATTAACGGAACCCTATTATTAAGCCTCCGCTGTCCATTTTTCCGTCCGTCGATTGTCTATCAGCGGGCTTATAACTCATGAACCATAAGAGTTAGAAAATTGACACTTTTACAGACTATATGTTTCTGTTGTCGCTATGACAAAAAAAAACTATACAAAAAATATTTAGAGTTATGGTACAAAGCCCTTTGTGAGAGAGTTCAACTCGCACATGGCCGGTTTTTTCCAGATAAAGTTATTTATAATAAAATACCAGTCTTTTGAGAGTACAGGTAGGCCGTTGCTATAAGCTATATAAGCGATTTTGATTTGGAGTTGGAACAGATTTTGCGTATCCGAGTGGAAAAATCTCGTTAAAATATAAAAAGAAAAAAATATTTTACGCTTTGTTTCTGCCTAAATGGATGCAGTTCACTAAATCCGGTCCATAAATCTCTCACTTTTTTAAACTTTTTTTCAATAAAAAGTCCGTCGCACAATAGGCACAATTTTAGGTAGGTATGTGAGCGAGACCGGGGTGCATTTTTCATTCATCTTCGGTATGCCATTTAGAAAAAAAAAAAACGTTTATGCTATTCTAAGGTTTTATTTCTACATTTCAGACTAAAATCATTTATTTCAATTATAGAGCTTTTAGAGGTTCAGAGTGTAAAGTCCCGTAAACCTCCGTTGAAAAGCACCAACCAGACGGGTGTAGTGTCTGATCCGGGTGACTGCCCGATTATTGATTTTGGGCTATCGTATACGTTCTAATCGCGCAGCGAACCCTAAGGCACCTCGCCCACAATGAGTTTTTGCAGCGATGTTGTAGCGCGTTCGCATCGATACAGTCGCGATGCTGTAGCGGGTTAGTAGCGCGTTGGCGTCTACTATAGCGCTTGCAAATGCGACTAACGCGCGTTAGTAGCGATACTGTCGCGCTCTTACGAAACGTGCGAGAGCATCGCTACAAAAAGTCGCCGAAATGGGGCTGTCATTGGTGTGGCAAAATTATTATTAAACATATATATTAGAAGAATACAGGAAAGAACTTTTCTATATGCCAAAATTTTTAACCATCTTGTGGACTAGTCCCAAATGCAGTTCGACAAGACTAGGATGGAGGACTTACTAAAGAAACGGTTCAGGCTATTACCAAAATGGCAGGGAACTGAATGTGGCAAGTGAAGAAAACGCGAAGTATGCCATAAGAAATATAAGGGCACTGCTAGGCAATCGGTCATTACGGTCTGACCTATTTGTTAAATGAAACGTTGGTCTTGTGATCGCAATCGCGGTGGTGGTGTGACTGTTGTGACGACTGTTTTTTTCCTTTTTTTGAGATAAGAAATTATTCAATTATTTCTCTTGCTCTAGGTTGGGGTGAGATAGATATACGATATTTGCCGAAGAAAACCCTTCCGTCAGTTGCTCTTTGCTTGCTAGGACCATGGTTTTTCTTTCAGAAATTTCCCGTAGACCTAGCGGGGTACTAGCCCTGCTAAGCCCCTACGGTGTTGCTAACATCTCTTTGTGACGCGGTTGGAATACTACACGTCTTCGAAACTTGTGGGAGTATTGAGTTGAAATTAAAACACTATACTCAAGTCTGCGGTCCCTCGAAGCTGTGCAAAAATCAAACTTCTAAGTTAACGACTAAAAAAAAAATACGGCCGTTTATGTCGCAAAAACGTGTATTTCGACACTCTCAATGGAATCAAAATTCATAGGGTACTTCCCGTTGACCTAGAATCCTGAAATTTGGCACGAAGCAAGGTCTTATAACACAAATATTGGAAAAAATATGAAAACAGGAAATTTGTCGTTACGTCACAAAAAATTCTTTTTTTCCGATTCGGAATAATCTTCGTAACTCAATTCGGGAATTGAACTGTTTTCATAGGTAAGTTTTCGCGAATCTGATTCGCACACGTATTTTTAAAATTATAGATAGGCTCGCGTTTGACCACTATCTCACCTGATGGTAAGCAATAATGTAGTCGACGGTGCATGCACGTTTGCCTAGATGTAACCTATTCGCTCTTAACTTAAAGATCCGTGTATCAGGAAACCTAGACTCCGACAGGGAATTCCACTCTTTAGCTCTAGTAACAATACAGCTATAAAGCTACTTGCTAATAAGCTGCATGTTTACCTTCTTCACGGTGAGTACCTACTTCAAAAGTAAGATGGAACATGACATCAATTTCCCTAACAAAATTTCACTTGTGTCAATGTAGACGTCGTGAGATTCGAGATATATAGTTATATACGTGTATATATAGAGATACAGAAATACGACAGTGTAAATCCTTAGAATATGAGTGTATCTGTCACTTACATACGCCTCGACTTAGAATGCCAAATGTTCCGTCAAAGTTGACGGCGTCATATTTTCTGGAGAGGTTGTAATTTGAATAATAATATTTGGATAGGATTTAGATTGTTATAGTACTGCATGCTGAAGACTGTTTTCCTGGGAATCTTCTTAATTCTTAATTCTTTATTGTACACAAAAACATACATGGTACACGGTGATACATACAGTTTATGTACAAAGGCGAGCTTAACTCAGCAATGAGTTTTCTCCCAGCAAACCTTTGAGTTACAGAGAGAGAACACATTGGAGGGTCGTATCCATTGCACAATATAAGCCTTTCATGACTAAATCTAATATCTGATTATATGTATAATTGTTATAAGTACATAAGTTTAATATATAATCATAATATAAATACTAATGCATACTAATATATATATTAATATTATGTCAATAATAAAAAGAAGTGCTCATTAAGTTTCCTCTTGAAGACATCCAGAGAAGGAGAATTTTGACATGAGTTAAGCAACTATAAGGTTGCTTAACCGTCCGATGCCTGCTGGGCCAAGAAAAATCTTCTAAATACGTCTCAATATGTCGTAATTTTAGAACTTTAATAGTAAGTGAAAAAATATATATACGTGTGGATTTAGTTAGTGAAAGTCTGACACTCTCTCTTGCTCCACCCAGGGTGGGAGAAGTTATTCGATGATTTCTTACCTATAAAAAAAACTCCTCTTCAATTCAACATATTAACTTGGATTATTGTCATTTCAGCCGTAAGTTGTCCACTTCTGGATGTAATGGCGACTATTTCTGACCTTTGTCCGTTGCTATATCGAGATATAAGGGCCATACTAAGTCATCATTTACCTTGTGGGATGCCTTTCAAAGTATAGTTTTCCGGTACTCGGTTGCTTTCCAAGTGGTTTTCGGCCCAACGCCCACCTGTTTTGCGATCAATGTATGCTATCCTGCTCTCTATTACTTTAGTTTATCAATTCTATCCATCAAAGTACTATCAGCAAATTTAATATTGTTGTCATAGGTCACTGTTGGACATAGGCCTACCCCAAATGTCGCCATAATGACCGGTCCTGTGCGTCTCGTATCCATCGGTTATCAGACCTCACCAGGTCATCGGTCCACCTTGTGGGAGGCCTTCCAACGTTGCTTCTTCGGGTACATGGTCGCCATTTCAGAAACTTTCGTCCTCATCGACTATCTGTACTGCGAGCAATGTGCCCTACCCACTGCCACTTAAGTTTGACGATTCTCCAGGCTATAGATGTAACCTTGGTTCTCCTGCGGATATCTTCATTTCTGATGCGATCACGCAAGGAGACTCCGAGCATAGCCCTTTCGTCAGTAGTAGTAGTTAGTGTTGTGAGTAATATAATATATATACGTCGGAGAAATAGTACGGAAGCTTAAGAACGAATGAACGAGCTAAGTGAAAAGTGACACATGTCACTTTGACAGAATCCGCACTGACGTTTGCACGAACCGAACAGATAAAAGTGCTGACCGCAGAGGAGCGGTGCTTTTTCCTGTGTCGATAGTCGTGCCAACAACATTGACTGTCGGAGACTGTTTCACTGCTCGTTGTGTAAAGTGAATACCTAAAGCTTGCATCATAATAAATTAGTTGTATGATCTGGAATAGTTTGTTTATTGCTCGATACCCAGACCTCGCCCACAAAACTGAGTCCCTGGACAGAGGTTCAATGATGATCGGCATCCTTGCGCCGACATATATCTGTTGCAAAATTGCACCTCAATTTTCAACAGACCAAACCACGAAGATAGATGAAAATACTTTAAAAGTGCAACCGCAAATGTACACTCACCTTAAGCTCCTTATATTTTTTGCACACTTAAATAAAACTTAGTTACCGAGTAGACTGTGTGCACGGCCCATTACATCACGTTCTGATGCTAAATACTTTACATTACTTAAATGGGCGTACTTGAAGGTAAGTATTTGTTTAAAGAAATGCATGAGTTTCTTGAGGATTTGTGCATTGTTTAAAAGTGTTTTTTTTTTATTGGGTGAGAAAATCATCTTATGACATTCCCGCTCTTGGGCGGAACGGGAGATAGTGTCAGACTTTTACTGACTAAAAACCCACTCCTGTTCTATCGTTGCCTTCGCCCTACACTACCCTTTGCCCCAATAGACTTCGACCCTGCTGGACCCCTACGATTTGCTGACATCTCTTTGAGGCGCGCGTGGAACAGTACGCGCCGTCAACGACTTGGGCTCGGTCCAGCAGCACCTTGTTTAAACGTGTTGGAATTAATACGATACTTTTGAAGAATTACTTTTGTTTTTAAATATGCTTTAGATTATTATAGATTCAGATTCATTTATTCATTATAAAACATAGGTAGGTAGGTTTTACATTACAAGTTCAAGTATAAAAATATACTTTAAAACATTTATAAAAATAAGTGTGTAGGCGGTCTTATCGCACAGGGCAATTTCTTATAGGCAACCTTTAGATGGACTGAATGAAAGGAAAAAAGATTGGGGGCTGTCAATATACAGCATCATAAATATAAAACCAAATAATCTTCTATATATATATAAAAGCGAAATACCACTCACTGATAAATCACGAAATCTCAGAAACTATAACACCTACAAACTTAAAATTTGTAATGTAAGTTTCTAGGGTGTAGACATCTGCTAAGAACGGATTTTACGAAACTCCACCCCGCAGGGGGTAAAACGGGTGTTGAAAGTTTGTTTGGAGAAACTTACTTTTACGCGGGTGAAACCGCTGGTAGAAGCTAGTATACTAAAAAATATCAACAATATACAATTTTATATTGTTGATATTTTTTTAGAAAAGAAAAAGAAAATAGAAAATTTAAAAGAAAAAAAATTTGGAAAAGAGAAAAAAAAAAGTGTTAGGCCGCTTCACATTTTTTTTAAGTAATTAGAATATATTGAATTTTTGATTATAGCAACTTTATTTTATTTACCGGCTTAAATAAAAGGAGGAGCAGTGAGCAATATTAAGCTCGCCTCAGAGAGATGTCAGGATGCCTGCCAGGGCTGATTGTTTGAAAGTGTCACCGTGGTTCTGGAAAGTAAAGGGGTAACTAAAGAAATACATAGCATGGTCGGCCTTATAATGTTCCCACAGTTGGTAGTCAAGCCGCCTCTCTAGGAGAGGGAATGGGCCGTAATCCACCACGCGGGCCCAGTGCGGGTTGGTTGATGTCACATGTCTTCGAATTTTTGGTTCTAGGACATGCCGTTTTCCTCACGATGTTTTCCTTCACCGTTTTGAGAGCAGTGGTGATGAAATAAATTACACAAAGTAATGCGCCTAGCTGGGTTTGAACCCGCGACTTACAACTTGTAAGTCGGGGCCGTTACCACTCGGTCTCAAAGAAATACAGGTGGTTTTTAATCAGTAAAAGTCTAACACTCCCTCTCGCTCCACTCATAACGCAAGAAAGATATTAAATGGTTTCCCACTCAATGTTATTTGTCCGGTAACCGTCCGGACCGAGCCCAAGTCTTCGACGGCGCGTACTGTTCCACGCGCGCCTCAAGAAGATGTCAGCAAAGCGTAGGGGCCCAGCAGGGTCGAAGCCTACTGGGGCCACGGGTAGTGTGAAAGCGAAACCCGGGGCCCTGGGACGAAGGCAACGAAGGAACAGGAGTGGCTTTTTAGTCAGTAAAAGTCTGACACTATCTCCCGCTCCGCCCAAGAGCGAGATTTGTCATAAGATGATTTTCCCACCTAATAAAAAAAAACCAATGTTATTTTGTTTCATTTTTGTTTTGTCAACTTAAGTATTCCAGACTCATAGAAATAATATTGTTCCATTTTTTTGTTATATTTTTATTAAACTAGCTTATTTCTTAAAAACATTCTTTAGACTTTGGCAATGAAAAGAAAGCTTTATTCAGTCCAAAATAAATTAGGAACATTACTCAGTTTTATTTTTAAGGTTTCTCCAAAAGAAATGTTATTGTAAACTTTTTACTTATTGAGTGAATACAATTTTGTTGTGGAACGGGTTTTCGTCGCCTGGTTGAAATATTCTAACAAATGGAGTTCACTGTGGGGTATAACTTTACATATTGACTTTTTTTTTTAGTTGTGAAAATTATTTAAGGGGTTTTTTTTCTTATTGGATGGGAAAAACATCTTATGACAAATCGCGCTCTTGGGTGGAGCGGGAGATAGTGTCAGACTTTTACTGACTAAAAACCTATTCCTGTTCCTTCTTTGCCTTCGCCCCAGGGCTCCGGGTTTCACTTTCACATTACCCTTGGCCCAGTAGACTTCGACCCTGCTGGACCCCTACGATTTGCTGACATCTCTCTGAGGCGCGCGTGGAACAGTACGCGCCGTCGAAGACTTGGGCTCGATCCGGACGGTTGCCGGACGGTCGGACGGCGAGCCACCCATTGCTCGCAGTCTGTAAGCCCGCGCCTACGGTGGCCGGAATTGCTTATTAGCTTGCGAATATTGCTCTGTACTCAATATTTCAGTTATTTCTCTGGTCAACCACGAATAAGCGTATGTGCTTACTCACATTTGTATATACACCCCCATTATATAATTAGTACATAAAAAATTGGGCTCTATCCGTACCCGTTACTGATCATATTTATGTAGTCAAAAGTAAAAAAAACGAAATCCCAAAATTGTCCACGAAAATTGGTCATAATTGGTAAATACATAATTGAATGAAATATTCATAACAATTGCTACTAGAAAACACTACGTGCAATGTTTTTCCATTGTTTTTCATTCATAATCAATAGCTTGTACAATATTTCCATGAATTGAGTGATATTTTGGGATATAAACAAATGCTAATAACTTTGCTGTTTATGAATATTATTTATTGAGACTTTCCTTAAATAATAACAAGACCTTTTTTAATAAGCCCTTTAAATATTTGTACTAATTAAAAACTAGTGGTGTATAAAAGAAAAAGTTCTGACTCATTCAATGATTTATTAACGCACAACCCCAAACCCTTCGACCTAGAACGCTGAAATATTGCACAAAGTTTCTTTTTATAATGTTTATAAAAATAAGAAAGGATTTTTCATAATTCATCTCCTAAGAGGATGAAACGGGGTTTCAAAGTTTGTATGGAGAATCTGACTTTCACGCGGTTGAAGCGGGAGGCCGAAGTTAGTTTATAAATACAGCATTAGTTTTAGTATATACGAATTCCGATACACATGTGATTTTTATGTACAGAATCTATGTACAAAATTTCATAAATGTACCATGAAAAATCACAAAGTTACCTGGTCGTCCGCAAAAATACATGGTCACCGGACCATCCGGGCGACTGAGGGGTTATTTTGCTCCCGCACTCAGTCATGCCTGACATGACCTGCTGTGACCTGTGTTGTACTTAGTGTCGGTGGTACCCAACTTGTTACCTTTTTAAATATTTTTTGGAAAAAGTATAACATGGTGTAAAATTTATTGGAATCTATTCAGTTACTGATTCTGAACAAACTATATTCAGGTTTCCCATATACTAAAAACAATGTTGTATATAAAAGGATAAACCGACATATTAAAGCCTTCCTTTTATGTCTTTGACGAGCACTAAGAAAGGGTTTGTGGAAATGGGGTTGATAACAGAATGAAAATTTCATGTTTTCTTTTTAGGTGGGAAATCATCTAATGACTTCTTGCGCTCTACGGCGGAGCGAGAGGGCGTACAGACTTTAACTTACTAAAACCCACTCCTATGTTCCTTCTTTGACTTGCGTTCCAGGGTTCACATTTCAGAAGCGAACCTATGGCCCCAGTAGTTTTTGACCCTGCCAGACCCCTACGGTTTGCTGACATCTCCTTAAAGCTCGCGTGGAACACTACGTGCCGTCGACGACTCCAGCTCGGCAAAACCCACGCCTACTGTGGCTTGAAATCGATGTCAGGGTCCCGAAGGTTGGGGCGTGAGGGCCGTTTGCTCACGCATGCGGCCACCTCCTTCGCTAACTACTACTGCATTGACCAAGCCCAGGTCTGATTTCGTGTGCGAATATAATTGAAAGTTAGCACAAATATTAACCTAAGAAAATAATAACAAAATACGAGTTCTATCCAGGAGTACCACTTTCTGAAACAAGCCCTTGATCCAGCCACAAAACTAGATTCTCGTAAAGTATTCGTCGAGACTCGTGGGTTTTAAGCCATTTGCCAGCCAATGGCTTAATAGTCACGACTATCGGCAGAATGATCGCTAAGTCCACATCCCACATGTCAATATATAGGTACCTACTTCATTTGTTGTGCACACCTACCACAGTGTTGTTTTTTTTTTAACCCAATGGTTGACTGGTACAGAATGCCTTTGGCATTAAGTCCGCCTATGTACCACCACTGTACATAAAGTTTAAATAAATAAATTTGTTTATCTTTCTCGGCTAAGTGTCGCCGCACATGGGCCACATGTCTCAACCACAAGCGACGCCACGAGAAGCTAGAAGAGGCCACAAAGGAAGTTGAAGCGCGCGGCAGCCATGTGTGGCCGGTGGCTGCTACATTTTTAACCCATACGCGCAGTATCAGTAACCTCTGTGGGTGTGACCGTGGCATCACCGAGGGCCCTAAAAGAATATCAGCGCTGCGTTATTTATTGTTTTAAATATCGCAGCTTATGCTGAGTTAGGCGCCTTTTTGGCCTTGCACAAATGTTAAAGTATTTTTTATACTTAATTCCACTGTATTTTAATTTTACTATGTGTGTGAAGTACGAATAAACGTTTTTTCTTTCTTTCAGTATCATAATGGACTCTGACGAAGAAGGTTTAAATGCGCGAGCGTGGGACGACGTTTTGTATCGGCGTTTAGTGGCCGGTTCGAGCCACAAGAAGTGAGGAGCGGCGATTTGTAGAGTGTGGCGGCCACCGGAGTCAACCGCGTGCGGCGAATCCATGTAAAATGTATGTAACCTACAGGAAATACGGCGTTTTGTGGTTGAGGCCGGTGGCCCGTGTGCGGTGACCCTTACACGAGGTTCTCCTTATGGGACACAGTTATGTCAACGATCAATGAATAATATGTCGCATGTACAACCACTGCTTCGCAGAAGGAGGCGACCGCCTGCCACTCCGCCTCGCTTCGGACCATGGCCTGTACTAAGGCGCGAGAGATCGTTGCCGCCGATCTCCCTCATGAGGACACGGCGGTGCTTTGCCCTAGCGGGGTACATCTCTAATGTGTGTTCCACCGTGTCCTCCGGGCGGTCCACACAGTTGTGGCACCCGGGATCCAATAGTGTACTGCTGTTACTGTTGACTTGAACTAACTACGGATGAAGGTATACCTGATGTTTTCTAAGTTAAATAAATATTATCTAACAAAATAAACTACCTCCCATCGCAAACGTTTATTTCGGTTCACATTTATCGTTTTGATCTTTGTTTACCTCAATAATAGATCTGCTATCTTTTCGGGAGATCTTTACACGTGGAGGAGGCTTAAGTTTTGGAGCTTGATGCTCTTTTTTTTATTAGCCTTCTGTGTTATCGGATCACTGCGACCTTCATTAGGTCATCGGAATACCTTGTGGGAGGCTTTCCAACGCTACGTCTTGCGGCTCGCGGTCACCAAGAACCTTAAAGCCACATTGACCAGTTGTTCTGCAAGCAATGTTCACTGCACATTCGCGTCGGTATCGTTAGAAAGAAGTTTCAACACCATTAAGTGGTTGGTTCAAACCCCTGGCTGGGTTTACTTTGTGTAATATATTTCATCTTCACTGCTCTGAACACAGTAAAGGAAAACATCGTGAGGAAACCGGCATGTCCTAGAATCAAAAATTTCTTAAACCTGCACTGGACCCGCGTGGTGGATTACGGCCCACCTACTAGAGAAGGGGTCTGAGCCCCAGCAGTGGGAACATTATAAGGCTGATTATGCTGTGCTATGCTATTAGTGGTTATTCTATTCGTGTCGGATTTTTTGTGACTAAAACCCACTCTCATGTTCATTTCTTGCCTTCGTTTGCGTACCCTGAGGTTTTCTTTTGGTTGTGAAAAGTATTTTTGGATTCAGTGATCCATTTGAGAAATATTTAACTTTAAAATGTTAATTTTCGTAAAAATCAAATCTACAAACTAAACGGTAGGTATTTTAATTAATGGAAAGGGAAAGAAAATTTAACGATACTACATTCTATTTCAAAAATATCTGTTATTTATTAATTGTGCACACTTACCATAGTGTTGTCTATTTAATCCAATGGTTGTCTGGTAGAGAATGCTATGTGGAATTAAATCCGCCTATGTACCATGACTGTAAGTTTAAATAAATAAATAAATACAGTATGCATGCAGGCATGCAGCATGGAAGCAGGCATGCAGCATGCAAGCAGGCATGCAGCATGCAAGCAGGCATGCAGCATGCAAGCAGGCATGCAGTATGCAAGCAGGCATGCAGCATGGAGTCAGGCATACAACATGCAGCTAGCAGTATTTCTATCACGGCTCCGGCGCTGCGGAGTTCGGGCGGCCCTACGCGAGCTTATCGTCGCAGATGGTTTTAACGCTCACCACCTTCGGGCGGGCCTTCAAACCTCAGCTCGCGGTCCACCCTACCCTTTCGCGCCTATGCGGGATTGAATTCGGTTTTGCAGAGATTGGTTTCTGTCACTAAATTTTGTAGCACAGTATAACGAATGCTCCGCCGGGGGATGTCATAATATGATATTCCCAAAGAAAAAATAAAAAAAAAACCCTCATGCTGTAAGTAAGGTTACTTTCACCAGGCAACCGTTATAGTTCCTTCCTACCTATAAAAAATAATAACACTGTATTGTACATATCTATCGCATAAAAATCACCACAGCAAACAAAAACAGAATTGCAGCGTCATCATATCATTTGGCACAGATCTGAACGATGAGATATTATAGTATTGAGGTAATAGGCATTCGCGATAACAAGCGCCCCGGCATCGTGTTTCGAGTTACAGAATATTTTGAGGTTATGAAACTGCGGTGTAATGATCTGATGTCGTATCGTCAACGGAGTAACGAGCTGAGGAAAAGTGCTACTGAAAATTATATAGATACTCATATATGTAGCAAAGTAGCTCTTGGGTACGTGTGCACGCGTGTTGCCAAGGATGACATGACTTTGAAATGCGGTCACGTACAATAAACTTCATCAGAAGGCTTGAAGTTATCCAAACTGCAATGGAAAAGGCTATGCTCGGACTTTCCTAGCGTGAACGCATCAGGAATAAAGATATCCGCAGGTGAACCTAGGTTACTGAGTGCCTAAGAATCTTCAAACTAAAGTGGCATCGGGCAGGGCACTTTGCTTGCAGGACAGATGGTCGATGGGGACGAAAGATTCTGGAGTGGCAAAAAACTACTAGCTAAAATATGGCGTCATAAAACTCCTCCGCATTGCTGTCAACATTAAATTAAAAAGATTTCAATAATGAAAAAAAATCACACATTTTGACACTGAAAGCAAAAAAAAATGAGAAAAAATAAATTTCACGTACAAAATAGGTCATTTTTATCCTGAAAATATTTTTGGTTATTTAAGGATAAAACTGGGTTATCCGATTCTAACATACTACTTTCAAGATGTGTATATCTACTCTATATGTTACAAATTAGGTCAGAGCTCGTACAAACGCTTGTGAAAGAACCAAATTGTCCAAAATTCATGCAAATTGATATGAGCTACTATCACGCGAGTATCACGTACTGCGTGCTTTTTTTAATATGGGAAATAAATAAAGAACTTCGCCTACTCTAGGTTAAGTAAGATGAGATGAAGTGTCAGACTTTTATTTTCTGAAGAGAGGAGGAATGGCAGGCGGTGGCCTCCTTCTGCAGTAATGTTAGCAAAAAAGGAGGCCGCAGGCGTGAGGGAACGAATGTCCTCACCCCCCAGCCACCGAGATTCTGACCCCTACTACTAGCCACGGTAGACGCGGACTCGCGGACGTCGAGCAATGGGTAGCTCGCCGTCCGGCCGTCCAGTAATAGAGCGGACCGAGCCCAGTCCACGCGCTCCTCAAAGAGATGTCAGCAAACCGTTGTGGCCCAGCAAGGCCGATGCCCGCTAGCTAGAACCGCGAGGAATTTCTGAAAAGGAAACCCGTAGTCCTAGAACTCAAAGGGCAACTGAAGGATACAGGTGTGGTTTTAGTCAGTTAAATTCTGACACATCGTTGGATGATTTCTACCCTTAAAAAAAAATTATGATTAAAAGACTGAAACTTACCCATGTTCCTTCAGTAGGCCTTTGCATTCCAGCTTCGCAGTAACTCTTTCGAACCATTCCACATGTGAGGTCAATGTCCTAAGTTTTGCAGTTACCACGATTGTTAGCACTGATAGAATATAAATCGATCAGTAAATCAAAGCTTTTATTTTAAATAAACCATTTACATACACTTTGAACTGTCGAGAAGTCAGTCAGTCAGAAAAAATATGCTAATTGCACATTCCAAATCTTTGATCTTTATAGAAAAGAATGTGCAAAAAACTCCATGGACACTCTTTTAAATGATGTCATATTGTATTACAAATGTCTCAATTATATTTTAAGAACCCATTGTTGAGGGTGTCCTATGTATTTTTAAGAATAAGTAATTTAAGAGGGTCCTTTTTCACTCGCCTATCGTCAACATCGAGCATAGTTTAAAAGCTTATTACTTCATCTAACGTAATCCAACGTGATATTTGACGAAATGGCAATGCGAAAAAAGAGATATAACGCCTAAAAACTCTGTTAGCATTCGGTAATTCCATGATTTACTCGAATATTTTACAAAACTTGTTCCAGGAAATACGTGTTTTTTTTTTTAAACCTTAAAAGTTTTTGAAAATAATTGTTGTCATTCAGAATCTTGAATTTTGCAAGGTTTAGATTTTTATACTTTTTAATTTTTGAATAAATTACGAAGTGTCAAAGTTCATGCAAAATAGCAGATTTTCAGAGGTCTTTACTGGATTAGTTTTACACAAATGTATAAATTGATTTCAATAGAAGCCTAGATATATTCACAAGATACTGTGTTTCCAAAATATCTAATGAAAAATGTGTAATAACGTCATAATTGCGTAAAAGCGATGAAAAATAGTGAAAATGTATGTCGATTTGCATCCCCTTAAGCAAAAACATCTAAACTTTGCCTAACCGGGGTCGAACTGTAATCATATATTATTAAGCAACGAACTTCCACAAAAGATGCATTGGGCGTCGGGACTCGCAAGGTTATCCTCGCCCACCGTAGACGCGGACTTGCGGACGATGAGCAATGGTTAGCTCGTAGTTCGGCCATCCGTGAGGATCGAGCCCGAGTTGTCAACAGCGCGTCGTGTTCCACGCGCCTCAAAGAGACAGGAGCCCAAGGGGGTCGATGCCCGGTTGGGCACGAGAATTTTTTAAAGAGATACCGTAATCCTGGAACGCTAAGGGCAACTGAAGGACACATGTAGGTTTTAATCAGTAAATGCATCTGACATGCCCTCTTTTTTCACCCTACAGCGAGAGAAGTCTTTATATGATTTCCAAACTCGAAAAAATACACTTACGAACCTAGTAATGACCAGCAACGGTAATATTGGCTTGCAATCTGTTTTCACAAATTTATTGAATCGCATTACTATTTGAACTTACTCTAGAAAGCTGCTTCGAATCCATTCCATGATTGATTAACTGGATAATTCTCTGTTTTGAGAATGAAAAATTATTTCTTATTCCTCCGTTAATATTGGGCTTGGCATCATGCCAAGATTTCGAAACTCCGTGTCTGGGATTTCTGTAACGATAGTCAAGTTTGAATAACATTATCATATCGCACACATTATTAAAGATTCTACTATGTTTGCATGAGAATTTGCAAGTTAATTTACCCGAAAATAACATTACAGAGCCAAGATTGTGGAATCCATAAAGCCGATAATATTTTATCACGTTACAAGTTACTAACAAAAAGAACGCAGCAATTTTTTTTCATCTAAAGAGGTTTTATACCCGATGATTTTCCATATACAGTAATAAACTCGGGCAACTAATAAAGAAGTGTACACTAGACTTTACGGCTTATATTTTCAAAATAAGAACGTAGGCTGCCACGGACAGCGTAGGCGAGCGTTCGCTACGTTCAGTCTGTATACAGCCAGCGTCCGATGCGAACCTGTAAACCGGTACCAGCCGTCAACAACACGATAAACAGCAAAACTTGGCTGTACGCAATTTTCCGTAGCTATATCAGAGAACTGTAAAAAACAAGTTTTAAAATATTATTCTCAAGAATATTGAGACATTTAATTCATGTTCTAAATTCAAATAACTTAACTTATAATTTTAAAAGTGCGTTCTTTTTGTTTTTTTTTTTTATGGATGTTGCGTTATTTTTCTTCGAGACTGTTTTTTATAAAGTATATACCGTGGGATTTAGTTGTAATTGAAAACTGAACGTTTATTGTTTGTGGCGGTTTGCGAGTGTTTCAGTGGACCGACAGAACGAACAATTCGCCTCGTAAAAGGTTTGTGGACATTTTTTTTTTACATTATCTAGAGGTTTTATAGTAATCGGGATTTATATCAATCCAATTATTTTCTGTGCTTGGTTTTAGATTATAAAATGAGCAAGAGCTCTACAGTTGCTATATAACTAATTACGATTTTGACACGGCACAGCTGTTTTACTTATAATTATTATATTGTTAACCTGCCTTATTAAGATTATTTGAAATAATTCGTAAGTTGGTGTGATCGAAAAGAATTTTTTAGGGCTTACTTAAAATAAGGGGCTTAATTGAGTGATGACTGGATATACAGTCCTATTACTGCTTTCGTTACAATATTATATTTATTCTAACTTCAAGCGCAGTGTTGGGGTAGAAAAGCAGGCAATAATCTCGCATCAATCACTAAATACTTATGTTTCATCAGTTGCATTATTTTAAATCATCTTTGCACGATGTTTTAAATTGGTTTAATGCTAAATTTTATATGCTGATTTGTAGCGTAATTGAGAACAAATGAAAAAAAATCTTCTGTTACATAACAAAACTTAAGGCATCGTTAAATTGTAACAAAATGTATCACGTTCCATAACTTAACTTACTTCGCAATTTGGCGAAAACTGTCACCTTGCCTCTAACAATTAATTAGTAATATTAAAGCGGAATTCCGTACAGCGGAACAATAAAGACACTTTGAAAGTTTTAACGACGAAAATCTGGTTTAGACCAGTTCAAACCAGTTCTAACCGGTAAGTTTTATAATGTCATTATAACAGTCAAAGCTCGCTTCACCGTCAAAAAATTCGTTTAAAAATGTCGTAATCAACGAGTTTTTTTTTTAATTTTCCGCATACAAAGAGAATCGGGGTTTCATCCGGAAAAACTGATTTTTTTGCTAGTTTTTTTATTATCTCTTTTTTATGTGGTTTGTCATTTGCTTTGTGGGATTTTAACATTCAATGGAATGTAACATACCCTGTTAGATTTTGAGTAGAAAGTATTTCACTTTGGTATATTTCATTGTAAAAAGAAAATCTTATAATAAAAATCATACGATTGGCGGTCTTATCGCACTCGGCGATTTCTTCCAGGCAAACTGACTGAATAGACAGAGATTGCCTGGACACAAAATGAAAGAAACGCAGAAATTAAATAGGTACTTAATACCAAAATAGATACAGAATATATAGACATAAATGTTGGTGGCCACCAGCTGACGAACCTCCGCTTTGCTGACGACATTGTGATATTCTCAACATCACCTTCAGAACTTCAAGAAATGCTAAAAGATCTGAGCACGGGGGGCGATCAGCGGCAGCGATCTCTCGCGCCAGGCCTTGGTACAGTCCATGGTCCGGAGCGAGGAGTGGCAGGCGGTCGCCTCCTTCAGCGAATCAGTAATTCTAGTACAGGAGGCGGCTGATCGCGTGAGGCAACGGTCTTCACACCCCAGCCGCCGCCGGGATTCGGATCCCGTTTTCCGGCTACCGAAGGCGCGGGCTTGCGGACGGCGAACAATGTGTAGCTCGCCGTCCGACTTTCCAGTAATCGTCCGGACAGAGTCCAAGTCGTCGACGGTGCATATTGTTTCAGCGCGCCTCAGGGAGATGTCAGCAAATCGTAGGGGCCCAGCAGGGCCGAAGCCTACTGGGGCTACGGGTAGTGTGAAAGCGAAACACGGGGCCCTGGTATGAAGGAAAAGAAGGAACTGGAGTTTTTTAGTCACTAAAAGTCTAACACTATCTTTCGCTCCGCCCATGAGCGAGATTTGTCATTAGATGATTTTCGCACCTTAAAAAAAAACACGGCAAGTCTTGAGGTTGGACTAACAGTGAACAGATCAAAGACCCAGGTCACGTAAGATCGAAGTAGATGGGCAAGTATTGCAATATGTCGATGAGTATACTACTCATGATGTATATAATACTTAGGCCAGATTGCATCTTTTGAAAATAGTCAAGACAAGGAAGTCGAAAGAAGAATCCAAAATGCTTGGAAGACCTTCTGGGCCTTTAAAGATCACATAAAGGGTCCTTCCGAAGACACTTAAAAGAAAACTCATTGACATTTGTATCCTGCCCGTCCTAACCTGCGGCGCTCAAAGTTGGTCACTTACTGAACAACGAAAGTCCAAACTGAAGATTTGTCAAAGGACAATGGAGCGCTGCATAATAGGTGTTAAGAGAAGAGATCTCGTTAGAGACACCACGCTGCGCTCAATAACTCAGATAGCAGAAAAAACGACTAGGTTGATTGAAGTGGAAGTGTGCTGGCAACGTCGCACGAATGCATCCGGACAGGTGGGCGAGAATTGTCACTCACTGGACGCCTGGAGGAGGTCGACGCCGTCAAGGTCGAAAGCGGCGAAGGTGGTTTGACGATCTGATCATGTTCGCAGGGCAAACTTGACCAGAAATGGCCCTAGACAGAGAAGTTTGGAAGGAGAAAGGCCTTTGCCCAGAAGTGGGACACATAGTAGGCTATTAAAAAAAATGTATATATATACGAATTTATTTTGATTCACTGTGCATGTCTATCCTATACGGAAAAATATACACGTTCACGATCGCAGTGCACGCGACGATACGCGAAGAGTATATTTTGGTACCATTATGTAGAGTTATACGAAACTATACACATACAAAATAAATACAGGCAAGAGAATAAGTGATAAAATGAAAACATGATCACAGTGTCAAGTAATATTTCTTATGCGATTCAAATAATCTGGCCTTTAACTAAAAAAATATCCACTTAATTATTTACTTCGGTTTAAAGAAATTTATTTCTCATAAGAACTTACAGTTCACTTATAATGAGATACAAAGTATAGTAAATACATTAAAGATACAATTTGCTCTAGAGTATTAGAAGCTAAAGTGACAATAATATGTGTTTCTTAAGTTTATTTTTAAATGCATTCACGTTATCGCAATCTCTTAGTTACAGCAATTATGTCTTAAGATGTTATTACAGAAACATCCACTACGGAAGTCCCGTCATAAAGGCTTATGTCGAAACTGGCTGAAATTGTACATAACAAAGTCTTAAGTCTGGAGGGTTTACTGGCTTAAACTGACTGGAAATTAACTCTCTCGTCAGTTCATATTCAAACAAAATATTTTTTTTTTTCTTAATGGAATTCTTTTTGTGTTTACTGTTTGAAGTTTTTAAATATTCAAAATGTTATAACGATAATTAACAAACCATCAGGACTTATTAGAAGACCAGTGCAGCGTTATTTTTTTTAAATATCGAAATATGCTTAGATATGAGTCTTTTTGGCGGCGCTCATGTCTTATATTTATGTTTTTAGTGTTGTGTTTTTATTTTAAGTTATTTCATATTATTTTGTCGTGTACGATTTTCAATATATTATTTCTTTTTGTGTTTCTAATTATATGCACGACTAGTATTCCGTGCCTTTTTCCTCCCGTGGCCTATAAAAATCGAATCGAGTTTTATTTTCTGGTAGTAAAAATAGATTATATGAGCTAGTAGTTTTTGACGTCTGGCATGGAGAACAAGATAGATAAACTATATTGTTGCCAATACAAGCGAAGGACCTGGATAGGGTTTCAGATGTCTCGTGTCTCGAAGTCCCGGGACTTTTCGTGATTTTAATTGTCTCGAGTTCCAAGACTTTCTTATCGAGATGAGACAAGATTGTCGAAATTGTTACGAAAAACGTACAGAAAGTTTGGAAATACTGTATAAAGTTACCTTAAACACAATTAAACTGGCATCAGTCTGTTGAAAACTAGAGAGAGCTTTCTCCTTGTCCGGTGGTATTATTACAAAAATCAGAAACAGATTGTCAGACAAAACTGTTGACGGCTCTGATTAAAACCTATTTTATTACATCAGCAAAGAAGTCTATTAATTAGACTTCTTTGTTAGGACGGAATTCACCAGTAAAACTAATCGCGTTTTAACGTTTGGCTCGCATAATCGCGTTAAGCCGCTGTCACTAGTGTCACTTGTAAAAGTACAACAAAGTAAAAATACAGACAAGTGACACTAGTGACAGCGGTTAAACGCTATTATGCGAGCCAAACGTTAAAACGCGATTAGTTTTATTGGTGAATTCCACCCTTAGTTGATTATTTAAAAGACTGATTCATAAGTTTTGTTTTATTATGTAAGTTTAGAATATTTAATTATAAAACCAATCTGTGATCATGAGAATTAACAATGTTGTAATTATGACCAATGATTAGATACTAGAATTACTAGTTATTAGTAACGTTATTAAGAATTAGTATGATTTTTAAATATGATATGTTGCTCGTTTTATGACTTTAAGATTTAACTGCATAAAAGTGAATCTGTGTGTGACTAAAAGAAATAAACAAATTGTAGCTGAAATTAACGTTAAACAAAAAAATGTCTTTTTAGGGTTCCGTACCTCAAAAAAAAAATGAAGCCTTTTAGGATCACTTTGTTTTCTGTTTGTCTGTCTGCCAAGACTATTTTTATCAGGAAAGCGTAGAGGTATCGAGTTGAAATTAAAACCACATACTCAAATCTGCGGTCCCTTGAAGGTGTGAAGAAATCAAACTTCTAAGTTAACAAAAAAAAAGATACGGCTGTTTATATCGCAAAAAACGTTTATCGACACTCTCAAGGGAATCAAAATTCATAGTGTACTTTCCGGTGGCTCAAAATCCTTAAAATTGGCATAAAACAAGATCTTATAGCACAGATATAAAAATAAATCTGAAAACTGTAAACTTTTTGTTAAGTCACAACAAAAACTTTTTTGCGATTCGGAAGATTTTTCGAAACTCCTTTCGGGAATTGAACTATTTACTCATATAGGTAAGTTTGTACGGAACCCTCACTGCGTGAGTCGGACTCATGCTTACCCAGTTTTTATAATACGTTTCACCAGAAATTAACTCATTTCTTCAAAAAAGCCATAAACCTCTCAAAAAAAATGGTTTTTCCTAAAAGTGTCAAAGTCCCGGGAATTCCCGAGACTTTGTAGGCCGTCTCGTGTCACTTTGAAATAGTTGGGTATTCCTAAACCCTAGACCTGGATGAGCGTGGTACAAAAATACAGGGACTGGGATAAGATAAGATAATTTTATTGGATAAAAAAATGTATAGACAAACTGAGGCCCCGATTCCTGTGTTAGGTGGACATTGTAAGGACATGCCTTGCTGATCCTTATTAAGATAGTCGTTGGTGTACGTTTCGCAAGCAAAGCAGTATTATTCTAGTAACTAAGTAATGTATCCTCTCTAATCCTCTTGCTCCACCCGCTCTCGACTTCTCTCGCTCTAGCGAGAGAAGTCGTTAGATGATTTTTCTTCTCAAAAAAAAACGTAGTTAATCACAAATATTTTTGACTTATAATAACAATCATTTTTGCGGATAAAATTTTTATTTTTTTATTTTTTGTGGAATCAGTCTCAGACTATTACTGAATAAAACCTGTATGTGTTTCTACAGTTGCCCTTTATTACGAGGGCTGCGGTAACTCCATTGAATAATCCGCAGCTCTGCAATTTTGATGACATATCACCGGACAGCCGAACGGCGAGCCACTCATGACTCGCCGTCCGCAAACTGGCTGACTGTCCATGGCTGGTACGAAAAAAAAAAGATCGCAAATGATAAACTGAGCAGTTTTTGTTAACCATGCTGTTTTCCGTAAATATAAATGTTTACCTTCATAACTAATACAATTATTGTTATCGATAGTACTGATATGAATATCTGGGTCACTGGTTTCCCGTTGTAAAATATTTTTATTGAGAGGATTACATCCATGAGCTTTTACGTAGTTAGGTACAATAAAAAAATCAGGAAAGTTGGCAGAATTTGATAATACGGGTACCTCTCGACTGACTTTGTTAAGATGGGTTTCGGAATGTCATCATCATCATCATTTCAGCCGAAAGACGTCCACTGCTGGATATAGGCCTCGCTACAATGAACGGTCCTGTGCGTCTCACATCCATCGTACTCCCGCAACCGTTACTAGGTCATCGGTCCACCTTGTAGGAGGCCTTCCAACGCTACGTCTTCCGGTACCTGGTCGCCATTTCAGAACCTTTCGGCCCCAACGGCCATCCGGCCATTAGGAATGTAATAGATTTTTTTTATTTATTCTGTATTGTACTGTAAAAAAAACAGTATCCCATCGATATCGGGAATGGAACCTAACAATGCCAGCCGTGTCCAAAGGTACCGCTTTTTGAATCCAAGCCCTTGATCCAGCTACCTAACGAGAGCCTCCTAAGATGTAGGTCGAGGCACGTGCCTATTGAGCCATTTGGCTGACACGACTACCGGTAGAATGATCGCTGAGTTCTTATCCCACATGTCGACAACCTCGCGATCCAAGTCAATTTATGCTTCTCTTTCTCGGCTTTTTTTATTGATATAAACCAGTGCTTGATTTCGATCCCACCTGATGGTAAGCAGAGATGCAATCATTGATAGTGAGGCTTTCACGAAGTTTCCGTCATGAGCGACGATTATATCAAAAATTATTGCATGCCTCTCTCTATATGATCCACAACCCATTATATCAGGCTCATTGACTACAATAGTCCCGTTAGTGATGATGGACCGATCCTAGTAGGCTCTCGTCAAACTGTTTGGGCCCAATAGGTGGCTACATTAATAGCAGCATCGGTAGCACTCATCAAATCATCAATCTCATTTTTCATCTTTCCGATAACCAAGAAAAACTATTATTTCATTATTACTAGCCCGTATTGTCTCACGTATTATCCGTATTACCGGAATGGAGGGAAGCAGCGCTCCCTTCATTCCTTTCAACGATCACGATTCCTCGCTTCCTCTTTCCTATTCCCAAGAAGGACATCCAGGTCGTCTGGAAGGAGAATTCCTTCGTTTACCGCAGCTCCGTTTTTGCTGTATCTATTTATGTAAATTAATTATATTAAATTTATAGGTTTTGGTTTTATTTTAAAATTTAAGCTGAAAGTGGGTAGAATCTACCTTAAAAAAATCTTGGTAAAGGAATATGAAAAAAGTACAACATTTAAAGTTTACATAAATTTGGAATCTTGATAGTTAAAATTTGTAAAACTTTTTAAGACATTTTAATTTTCTTTTTCAGTCTACTGGTAATTTATTTTCATAAAATATGATTTATTTCGAACAGAATGTACGTTTGTCTAGAGTACCTATAATTACAAAAAATAAAGTAGATAATAAATAATTTGAAAGGTAGTTTTAATAGAAACTGAAATAATAAAAGGTAAAAACGGCTATAAAAAAAAATTCATTGGACAAAATTCATTGGATGCCAATGAAAAAAGCGACCGAAACGCTGGTAGCATTGCCACGTTGAATAGCAATAATGATTCGTTGATGAATTTTTTAATGCCCAATAAATTATTTTTACGCGTTTGTACATACATATTATTAATTTAATACCTATTCAATTGTTTATTAGTTTATTTGTTTATAAAACAGTAATTTCTAGCTTATGGCTTAGGTGGAGGGTAAGAGGGAGGCCAAAAAAAAGATGTATGTATGGATTGTGTGAACAGTGATATGAAAGAAAAGTTAGTGATAGCATGACGGTTGACAGGATACAATGGAAGAAAAAACGTGTTACGCCGACCCCAAATAAGATGGGACAAGGGCAGGTAGATGATAATGATGATGATGAATTTCTAGCTTATTTCTCTTATGGCCGATTGTTCAATAATATCACCAAATCAATAGTCCGATAACTTTTAAATAATGAATATAAAGGACAGCTTATGACACCCAATAAAAAAAAAAAAACATGTGACTATAATATTTGAGGAGTTCCCTCGATTCCATATGGATCCCATCATCAGAATTGGATTTTGAAAAAAAATGGGACTAATCTGTAAGCTTACCCTTTAAGGAGAAAAAAAAATTCCAAATCGGTCCATAAACGACGGAGTTCCGAGGTAACAAAAATTTAAAAAAAATACAACCGGATTGATAACCTCCTCCTTTTTTTGGATGTCGGTTAAAAATAAAAATAAAACGTTTATTCTCAGGATATAGTTTCAAAGGCGAATCAAGCTAACAAGGCGGCTCATTAGTCATTTTGTAAATAGATACGATTTGCTTTGCAACTGCGCGTTGAAAAGGTTCTATTAAAAGATCACAAGATAACAAAAAAAAAAATACGCCGCATAAAGCAATGGACTTCTGATTTAAAATGGAAGGTTTAGTTTGTAGCTAATCATTTTAAATAACTTCATTTAAGATTTTTTATTTACGTAAGAGGAAAATTTATTTATTTATTTATTTAAACTTCATGCAACACAAAGATACAAAGGCGGAAAATTTGTTATAGAAATTTAAAAAAATCGGCCAAGTGTGTATTGCGTACCTACGAAGGGTTACGTGGTTACGTCCGTAGCAAAAAAAAATGTCAAAAAGAACAAGTTTGTTGTCTTGAAGCCCGCTTAAATATTTATTTTATTCGGTTTTTAGTATTTGTTGTTATAGCGGCAACAAAAAGATTAGGGCTTAAAGTATGAAATTGAAAATTCGTTTTTTTTTTTTTTATTTATTTAAATTCAACGATTCAACAAGGCAACACAAGTTTCAACTCGCGTTTCTTTCTGCAGATCAGTCAAATCATGAAGCACAAATTACAGTACAAATTATGATTCTTATAATTTTATGTGCTTCATGGTTTGAAATTTAGATATTTACGTATAGGTTTTAGATTAATTGTATGGGCGTTATGTGTAGCCGTGAAGGCAGGCGTACGAATATTGAATGAAATCATCAAAAAATAAATAAAAAAGGAATAACAGAAAAAAAAATTAAACTCATACAAGAGAAAAAGATAAATAAATATTTTTATAAAATTTAGAATTAAAACGAACTTAATAAAAGAAACAGTCTTAAAAAAAGTCAAAATAATCTTTAAAATTACATCGAAGGTTATTATTAAACATATATTTTAGTTGACGTTTTTGTCTCCACCTCCGATTTCGGTTTCACTCCCGTTACATCCCTACTACATATTATCTCCAACGTCATAGAAAACTTTGTCGAGACTATACCCTTCCATACTTATTCCTCTAGTTCTCATATTTATTCCTCTCGTACTTTTATTCTTCATATTTTATCTTTCTTTGTTTCGTTATCTTTCATTACCTAATGGATTAGATATGCTCAGATTCCTTAAGATAAATGGAAATGTAATGAAGGAAGGGTTTTACTCTGCAGTGACACATTACAGGGTCATAAAAACTGTACAATATTGCTAATAGGCTATTTGACTGTATTGTTTGTAAAGAAAAATTCTTGTAAATATTAACGTAAAAAAGCATGTAAAGTAAAATAAGTAACTATAACTTACCATTATAAATGACCTATTTATTTTCTGTTTGTATGTGATGTACATGTGGATGGGTGGAGAGGGTGAGGGAGGCCAAAGAAAAGATGGATGGATTGTGTGAAGAAAAGGAAGTTAGTGATAGTATGACTTTTGACAGGATAGAATGGAAGAAAAAAACGTTTTGCGCCGACCCCAAATAAGATGGGACAAGGGCAGGAAGATGATGATGATGTACAAACCTACCATAGTGTTGTCTTTTTTAACCCAAAGGTTGACTGGTAGAGAAGGCCTTGTTGCATTAAGTCCGTCTTTGTACCACTACAGTACATGAAGTTAAAATAAATAATAATTAAAGTTGTGTTATTCAAATAAGCCTCCAAAACGCCATATTTGACAATACGCGTCAAATTGTATACGGAAACGTCACACGCCAATAAATAAACATTGCAGTGATCTAGTTTATAAAGATTCAGCCAATAGTGACCGTATTCAAAAACATGGCGCTAGGTAAAATTAAGTAAAGTTTATTTTTTATAAATAGTCCATTACAGCTACCCATAAACCCATATATAAAGAACTTAGAAAGAAAATATGAACTTATTTTTCATACTGTCAAATAGTCTATTCAATTGGTAGAATGTCATTGTTATTCATATCCATCCATTATCTAACTAACCGTTTCGTCAGCATGAAGGCAAGAAATTATCCCCAGGGAACATCATCATCATCGTCATCATTACCATAATTTCAGCCGAAAACCGTCCACTGTTGGGCATAGGCCTCCTCCAAGTGTCGCCAAAACGAACGGTTATTTGCATCTCGCATCCATCGGGTTCCCGCAACATTCACCAGGTCATAGGTTCACTTTGTGGGAGGGGAGGCCTTCCAACACTGCGTCTTTCAGTCGCCACTCCAGAATATTTCGGCCCCATCGACCACTAGTTCTGTGAGCAATGTGCCATTAATTTTGGCAATCCGAAGATATTAAAGTACCGTTTATAATATTTCTGAATATGGTCTATTCGTGTACCAAATTTCATCTGAATCCGTTTAGCCAGTCGTTCATCGTCATCATCCGTTCGGCCCTACAGGACCCCTACGGTTTTGCTGACATCTCTTCGAGACAAGTATCTGATACCTACCAGACATTTTTTGAATGGAGTGACCCCATTCAATATGTTTATACAGGTGGTATCTTATTATATGTTTAAATAAAACCTTGAACCAAGCTGTGCAATTAAAAAAATTGACGTCACAATTTTTTATCAATATTTTAATATCAGTTCCAAAATGTGAAGTGTCCACACTCAAACATAACAGCGTTCCATTTTTAGATAGTGCATCATATCACGCCAAACATGGCGTAATTGAAGTTCTTCTCACATTTGTATCTATTGATAAAAGAATGGAAAGATAACGGGTATTATTCTGAAAATAAAATAAGCTGCTGTTTGTGAATAAAAGATAAAGCGGGTTCCACAATCTTTATTATACTTACTGAGATTTTCTACAGAAGTGCACTGATAGAAACCAATTTGGAATGTACTTCTGAAAAAAATACTTTTGTAAGTAGTGTTAATATCAAAACAATGTGTTTTAACACAATTTTTTTAGGGTTCTGTTCCTCAAAAGGGAAAAAACGGAACCCTTATAGGATGACTTTTGTTGTCCGTCCGTCTGCCTGTCAAGACCCTTTGTTTCGGGAACGCGTGGAGGTATCCAGTTGAAATTAAAACCATATACTAAAATCTGCGGTCCCTTGAAGCTGTGAAAAAATCAAACTTCAGTTAATGACCAAAAACGGTACGGCCATTTATGTCGCAAAAACGTGTATTTGGACACTTTCAAGGGAATCAAAATTTATTTTCGTTCACCTAGAATTCTGGAAGCAAGCAAGGTCTAATAGCGTAAATATAGGAAAAAATCTGAAGACTGTAAATTTGTAGTTACGTCACAAAAAAAAAATGTTTTTCATTTTTTTTACTGTTTTTATAGGTAAGTTTGTGCGGAACCCTCAGAGCGGGAGTCCGACTCGCACTTGCCCGGTTTTTAAAAATAAAACTATGAAAATATTCATTAAAAAACTACTCTAAATCTTATCCAGCTGGTCTAGGGGGCTACAAGGGTACCGGATGTTGAGTCACACATGGCCAATTGCTTGGACATTCTGTTGACTACAGATCCGGACCGTTACTCCCAATAGGTAGTTCCGACCTTTGTCTGGTGTAATCTGTATCCGTCTATTCAAAAGAAGCACCCGGCAGGTTTGGCGATACAAGTCAGCAGATTGGGATGGTATGCTATCTTTCTTCGCATGCTATCCTTGGCAGCCTACTTGCTTCTCTTCTGCTGATCCTTCGTTGTGCGCGGATGCAGTGTCAGATGTGTTGCGTCAGAGGATGGAATATTACATTCCATTTTCTGATGTAACAATGCTTGACAAAGGTCGACTTTGGTTTGGTGCAGAATATGAAGTGCTGAAGTGCTAAAACATGCGGCATACCAAGAATGGGTCGACACTCGTAGGTGCAAGGCAAGTGATGTGACTCAAAAGAAGAGAGTCTATAATAGGGCTATGCGTTGAAAAGTCAGTGAGTGAGTCAGGACTTTGCCTTTTATTTAAATATATATATACTCCCCTATTTTTTAATTAGTACAAAAACAAAATGGGGCTCTATCCGAACTCGTGTCCACGAAAATTTGTCATAAATGGTAAATTCATAATTGAAATAATTATTCATAACATTTCCTACTAGAAAATACGAGCAGTGTTTTTCTATTGTTTTTCATTCATAATGAATAGCCTGTACAATATTTCCAATAATTGAGTGACATTTTGGGATATAAACAAACTCTAATGACTTTGCTGTTTATGAATATTATTTATTGAGACTTTAAATAAATAATAACGAGACCTTTTCTAAGAAGCCCTTTAAGTAACTGTACTACTTAAAATTTTGTGGTGTATACTATATTTTTCTTAAGATTTAAAGAAATTATGCAAGTTTGACACAGACCAGAGAAAAAATGGTTCCTAAAAATAGAAATGCTGCTGAAATCTCCCTCTCCCTCTTCCATACCCAAAAACTATTCCAAATAAATCACAGACCGATTATCCAGCTAACAATAAAAGGCACTATACGCAATAACTCAATACGCAATATAGCCCTACGAAAGGCCTACTTATTTCACACAACAATACCAAATGAACTCGCACTTAAACTGATTTACTGTTTGCCGTAGTTTGTGTAACTAGAACACAGTGGATGCGGGTGAGAATTACAGTAACTAAGTACAATAGTTTCCCTGCATGATCGAATGAGAAATGAAGAGATCTGCAAGAAAACCTGCAAAGTTTTATATAACTATCTTTTGCCCGCAGCTCCGTCCGCGTAGATAAAATATAGCTTACACTCAGGAATAAAGCAGCCTTCTATAGGTGAAAAAAAATTCGCAATTGGACCAGTCCCCCCAGCCAAGTTACAACCGTTTCGTTTCGAATCTCTTTTCGTTGATCGCCTCGAGTCGGCCACGCCTCCTATTTCTTCCTCCTTGTTCTGAAGCCATCTCAACGCTTAGTCACGTGGTCAGAACAAAGGAATAAAAGACGTAGGCGACTCGAGGCGATTAACGAAAAGAGAATCGAAACGAAACGGATGTAACTTGACTAGGGTGGGCAGTACCTTTAGAAAATTCCTCCTGCAATAATAACAAAAATAAAATCACCTCATTGTAATATTAGAGTAGAATTCCCTCAACAAAATGGATAATAAGATCTATTTGTACATGAAATTACAATACATTTTCAAACACTTTCTTCAAACACATAAAATATAAACTGCATTTTGCGAATAGTTAGAAAAGAACGCTGACACCTGAGATAGGCACATAGCCTCATCACAGCAAAAATTATATCGACATAACAATGTTATTTTCCTGTATGTTTCTCTCCATCTGTATTAGGCTTATGTACGTATCAATTATTATTATTACTTTCTTTTGACTACACTGGGGACCTTCTGCTGCGTAACTAACAGTGTTATAATAAGACATCCCCTACATTTACACAGATCACACATAAATATAACTAACTAGCTTCTGCCAGCGGCTTCGCCTGCGCGAAAATAAGTTTCTCTATATAAACTTTGAACCCCGTTTAACCCCCTTAGGGTGTAAATTTTGGAAAATGCTCTCTTAGTGCTCGCCTAGGTTATAAAAGGAAACCTTGTGAAAAATTTCATGCTCGTAGGCTCTATAGTTTCGGCTGTGCGTTAATATGTCAGTCAGTCATTTTCTCCTTTTATATACATAGATAGATTAATTCCGTAATATATCTATAGGACTCCTCCCTAGAAAAGAGAATGGGCCATATGGACCATGTAATGGCCTATCCATCACGCGGATGTGACGCAATGCGAATTGGTCAGACAGACAATATGTCTTCGAATTTCATGCTGGTTGTTTCACGATGGTTTTCCTTCTCCGTTTTGAGAGCAGGTGTGATTAAATAAATTAGATAAAGTTTTGCACCTGGATGAGTTTGAACCCGCAACTTACAAATCGTAAGTCGAGGCCGTTACTACTGGGAAACCACAATCATCTTATCAGGCACAATTTCAATAGACATTGACAATGGATTAATATCCAAAGGTTGACTGGTAGAAAATGCCTATGGCATTAAATCCGCCTCTGTACTTTTGTGGGCATAAAGCATTTAATAAATAAATTAATAGTACAGTCCCAAAACTGGTAATACAAAGTTTGTGGTTATATCCAACATTTTGAGTGATTACTTAGGGTCACCGCACACGGGCCACCGGCCGCCATCGGCATATTTCCTATAGTTCTCATACATTTTATATGATATCACCGTACACTGCAGTTGACGCCGGCGGCCGCCACACGTTACAGATCGCTTCTTTTGTCCCGCACTGGCCACTAAACGCCGATACAAAACACCGTCACACACGCATTTAAACCTTCTTTGTCAGAGTCCATTAAAAAACGTAGCAGCCACCGGCCACAAGTGGCTGTCGCGCGCTTCAGCTTCCCCTGCGCACGCTTCTAGCTTCTCGTGGCAGCGTTTGTGGCTGTGGTCCGTATGCGGCGACCCTTAAGGATGTTTCAGACGAGTCTTAAAGGGCAAATGATTCTTAAGCAACTCAATATTGTTAACTGCTTCTAAGCTAATTTTCAGTCGTAATGACTGCCATGGTTAATTTATTGGCAGGTAGTTTGGGTTTGACAAGGTAATTAGAAAATAAATTTTAATACCAGCTCTTTTAGTTACCTCGTTTCAGTCAGAAGTTAATAGCCTGGTTCTTTTACGTTATATTTAAGACATTAAGTCTGCCTTTGTAAACTTAGTAAATAACAATCGATACAAATTTCCGGACCAAAAAAAGGTCTAAGTCAAGTATTTTTCACGTTCCAACTTTCTCATTTCTAAATCACGATATTTAATTGAAATAAATCTACACTAATATTATAAAGAGGAAAACTTTGTTTGTTTGTTTGTAATGAATAGGCTCAAAAACGACTGGACCGATTTTAAAAATTCTTTCACCATTCGAAAGTTACATTATCCACGAGTAATATAGGCTATATTTTATTTTAGAAAAAATAGGATTCCGTAAGATATTTGAGTTTTTCGGATACAAGGTGTAAAAAGTCAACCAGAAAAGTTACTTATTTTGCGTACGCTGCCTAAACTATAGAAGATAGAACCATAGAATGTTCTAATTAATTGTAGATCTTATAAATATCTACCAAAGTTTGTTAGGAGAACCTACTTTCATGCGGGCGAAGCCGCTGGCAGAAGCTAGTAGTCTATAAAGGCAGAACAATGTTTGCTGGGTCAGTTAGTAGAGGGTACCTACCTAAATATAACTATTCAATAATGTCACAAACGGATTTCGTATTTTGAGAATTCTCTAGTCCTCTAAGATACTTAGAACTAAAATACTACAGATTTATTTCTAATCTACAAAGAAAAACTGAAATTGATTTTCATTCTTCTTACAGTTCAAGTAATTAGAAGGTACTCTGCGTAAAATTTAATTATTGAAGCAATTTCTCGTATGAATGTGGAACTGAAAAGTAGACGTATATTTTATTTTCTGTCTGTTTCTAATTTTAATCTCGCTCATTATTATATCGTAGCTGCTACAAGTGGCTTCGCATAGAATTATCTCAAAGGCGCCGTGTATCAAGTTTCATAGAAATCTGCTCAGCTATTTGAGCGTGAAGAAGTAACAAGGAACCTTTATAGGATCACTTTGCTGTCCGTCCGTCTGTCTGTCTGTCTTTCAAGACCCTTATCTCAAGAACGCGTAAAGAAATTAAAACCATATACTTAGCTATGAAAAACCAATCTTCTTAGATAACGAAAAAAAAAAGATACGGCCGTCTATGTCGCAAAAAACGTATATTTCGACACTCACAAGGGAATCAAAATTCATAGGGTACTTTCCATTGATCTAGAATGTTGAAATTCGGCATGAAACAAGGTCTCTTAGTACAAGTATAAGTATTGGAAAAAATTGGAAAATAGTATATTTGTAGTTATGTCACAAAAATAACTTTTTGCGATTCGGAAAAATCTTTGTAACTCAATTCGGGAATTGAACTATTTTCGCAGGTAAGTTTGTACGGAACCCTCAGTGCAGGAGTCTGACTCGCACTTGACCGGTTTTTTTTATAATTGATAGGCTCGCGCTAGACCACTATCTCACCTGATGGTAGGCGACGATGTAGGTGATGGTGAGCACGCTTGCCTAGAAGTGTCCTTCTATTCACTCTTGACTTAAGGACCCCCAGGTTGTAGCTGTCAGGAAATACAGAATCCGGTAGAGAATTCCACTCCTAGGCTGTACATATAATGAAGAATATGTTCCCAAAACGAATTGTACGTATGGATGGAATATCTACAATTCGTACGAGACGTTTCAAATTCACAATTTAATTACACGCACAATTTTTTTTCTTTTTAATTTTTTCATATTACCTATTTTTATTTTCTGAATATTATAACTACGCCTGAGTATAAATTACATAAATAAGCAAGTAAAATCCATCCGACATTAATACTTAGGCAAGAAATTAGACTAACATACGTAATATAATTTTAAATCAAGTATTCGTATTTCAAAATACGAAATACAAACGTTAAATTCAGACTAAGTTCATAACAAAAAACACCAACGCTTTTTATTTGTATTATTCACGAATTTTAACTAGTTGACTACTTTTTAAACTACTATAAAAGAAAATCGTGTTAGTTACACTATTTATAACTCAAGAACGGCTGATCCAATTTGGCTTGGCTGAAAATTGGTGGGGAGGTAGCTTTGAACCAGGAGACGAACATAGGTCTTTTTATCCCAATCCCGTGGAATGTGACATAAACAAAACGCGGGTGGTCACAAAACGTGGTCTAATAAAACGCAACTGACAGCTAAACATAATGGTTAAGTATGGTTGAAAATATGACAGTCTGAAATTTTGAAGTTGACTGGTTGATGTGTTTAATTGTATATTAAATTAATATACTGTAGAGTAGAGAAAGGTAGAGTAGGGTAGAGTACGGTAGAGTAGGGCAGGGTAGGGTAGGGTAGAGTAGAGCAGAGTAGGTTAGAGTAGTAGAATATAGTAGTCAGTTGACGGGAGCAAAGCCGCGAGCAAAAGCTAGTATATAATATAAAAGAAGAAACTGACTGACATATCAACGCACAGCCGAAACTAGGTACTAGGATTAGGAGTGAGAAATTTGGCTCAAGGTTTCCTTTTATGACGTAAGCGAGCACTAAGGGAGGATTTTCCAAAATTCACCCTCTAAGGATATTATGAAACAGGGGTCCAAAATTTGTATTGGAAATCTACTTTCACGAAAGCAAAGCCACTGGCAAAAGCTAGTACATATATAATATGAAGTGATTAAAATTGAATGAGCAATTTTTGAATGGCTGCTAAATATACACGAAATATTAATAGAAATCTTACTTGAGATAATTATAATTTGGCAGTTGAAGATTGTACGTAGGTGTTTACTTACTTAATCGCTCTAAATGTTAAGGATATATAAGCAGAGAAATGTTATTTTCATCCTGTTACGTAAACAACCTGCGAGATACAGTCAATTTTTATTAATTTTTGTTTTTACGTTTGTGCAATTTTTTATTTAGACAGGAGGAAACTTGAACGCACGACACAGAGAATCCTAGTGTAACTTTACATTATTTTTTTTTCGGTGAGAAATATAGGATGATCATCATCAAACATAGGATGGTCATAGGATGATCTATGACATCCCCCGCTCTGGGGCGGAGCGACAGTTAGTGTCAGACTTTTACTGACTAAAATCCCACTCCTGTTCCTTCGTTGCCTTTCATACCAAGGCCCAGTTTTCGTTTCAGAATCAGATCCTTGGCCCCAGTAGGCTTCGACCCTGCTAGGCCCCTACAGTTCTGCCGCGCTTATGATAATTACAGTAAGTCACATTTTGGTCAATATTGAGTTAAGTATATGTTTGGAATGTAGAGATTGAGATCTACATTTCTGTACATTTAAAATTTGAAAATCTGGTAAAGTTAATGAAATAAGCTTAAGTATAATTACAGTAAGACACGTTTTGCGCCAAGGCATACTTATTATGATTGCAGTAAGGGCACATACGGTTGATTTTTTCGTAAAGTTAAAACCATTTTCTAGGTATTGCTACAGTAAGTCATTTTGCTATTATTATTTTTAAGTTAGGAGTGTTTTTCATCAAGTATCACTGAAACATATTAGCAGTAAGTACCACTTGCTATAATTATATTAAGAATTGGAAACAAAACATTAGTCTAATAAACCTTAACATATCTACAGTAAGAGTATATACTATATTAATGCTTAAACATTTCGCAACGTATTATTGTATTATCTTGGCATAAGTACAGTAAGTAGAACTTACTGTGTATAAGATAAGTCAGCGAATTAAAAAAATATATATATGTGTTGACGTAATAACAGCAAGATTCACTACTGTAATTATGTTTAGGAATATTTCATCTTATGTGTAGACTTGCCTGGAACAAATTAGAAAAAACACGTTACTTACTGCAAAAATTCTAAAGCGTTTAGGGTCCAAATGGGTAGTGCGGGGTGGGGCAAGTACGTAAATTTAGCAGTCACGGACCATGCAAAAACAGAGACTGACGTGCGTCGGAGAATAAAAAAAAAAACGATGGATTAGGTACTGTCCATATGATCGGGTCTAAGTTTTTCAAGACACACCGTACAAATAAGAATATGAGGTTCTCTGATCAAACTCTCGAGCTCATGAAGAAGAGGCGTGGGCTTTTTCTGCAGTCTTCAAACGATATGTGCAGATACTGGCAGCTCAATAGACGGATCACGAAGTCTCTAAAACGCGACCAGATGCTATTGAGCGGTTTATACCGCTTAATCGCATAATTGCTTAATACTTTGGAGCCCTTATGGGCTTCAAAGTATTTGCACGAGATCTGTCTATTGGGCAGAGCCAGCTCACGAAACTAAAGACCGACGATGACAGAGTCATATCCGCCAAATCGGAGATTCTGGGAGAGATAGTGGAGGCATTTTATGGACAGTTTGTACACGTCAATCTCCAAACCCGCTGCAAATCTAGCAAACGACTCAAGAGCTACATTGATTCGACACTGTACCGAAAATATCCCGGACGTCAGCCTGTACGAGATTACGATGGCTCTGAAGCAACTTAAAAGCAACAAGGCACCGGGTGAGGATAGAATTACGGCCGAACTCCTGAAGACGGGTGGGATACCAATCCTTTAAGCCCTTCAGAAGTTGTTTGGTTCCGTCATACTCGAGAGAAAACACTACAGGTATAGAGCAGAGGTGTAGTGGTATTCTTTTTAAGAAAGGCGACAATACCCTGCTTAATAATTAAAGACTCATCTCATTTCTGAGCCATGTTTACAAGCTGGAACCGTCTCGCACGTAGATTCAACGACTTCCAGCCTCCCAAACAAGCCGGATTTAGAAAAGGCTTCAGCACCATGGACCACATAGGTACATATGCTGCGCAAATTAATCATACAGAAGACTGAGGAGTATAATCAGCCTCTCTGCTTAGCGTTTGTGGACTACGAGAAAGCCTTTGATTTGATCGATACAGTACTGCAGTCTCTCCAACGGTGCCAGATTGACAATCGGTACATCGTAGTGCTGAAGTATTTATACAAAAACGCCACCATGTCAGTCCGACTTTAGGACCAGACCTTGAAGGCAAGACTGTCCTCTAGCAGAGGGGTGTGAGGCAAGAAGAAGTAATTTCTCCGAAATGGAGGATGTCTTCAAGGATCTGGAATGGAGAGGGCTAGGCATTGATGTCAATGGCGAGAAAAAAATACTGTAAAGGTTTTATTTTTTAGAAACAGTGCTTAGTTTATTTGATTTATAATTGTTTCTTGTACGAAGCCCGTTGCACAAACATGAATTGTAAATTTTTAAATATAGTTTTTATTATGATTCTAAAGGATTCAAAAAATACAATAATTTTATTGTATTAATAAAGCTGTGTACTTTTTCTACTAAACTATAATTTTATAAGATCTCTTTTGTTTTGAATTATCTACCAATAATATCGAGAAAGATAAATTAATTAAGATTCATGCTAGATGCCAAAAGTTTACATATTGCTCCTAGCTATAATTACAGTAAGTGATTAAGTAACATTAGGCAAATTGTGCATTTTTTGTTATTCTATTTAAACATTTGCCTCATTTCGTAATCATTGTTGCAGTATGTACCTCAAACTAAAGATTGTTACAGTAAGTCACACACTTACTGTACCAATTACTAAAAAAACGTTATTTTTTAATTGATCATTCCTTAACATACATATTTTTTCAAGTTTTACAATTTAAATATTATTACTACATAAAAATAAAAATATACAAATTGTTTACCTAACACATGTTTATCTAAAACATTTTAGAAAACTTAGGTTTAATTTATACTTCGGGAGAAATGTCAAAAGTAAAAAAAAAAACTTTGATCGCCTTTTTCTCGAAAGTGTCTCTATGTTACTTACTGTATATATCACAAGCACGGCAGAGTTGCTGACAATAGTGTACTTAGATTCTCTAGGGTTTTCCAGGGTTTCAATTTAACTAGCTAGCTATGTTTAATACACACACGCGCCTTTATAAAATTTGTATGATGATGAGTTAACTGACGGTCTCAAGTTAATATAATTATAATTTATTATTATTTCAAAAATTATATTAAATGTCGGACAAAGTTCTAAATTATGTAATGTAAAAAAATAATTTTCAATACCCTTACTCGAAAACCCGCTCTTATTCCACCGCTTTTAGGCACGCAATAGACTATTTTCCGCACTAGTGCAGAAAATTGCGCGTGCTCTCACAGTACGGCTTGCACACTCATCTACGGCTCGTGCGAATTCCACCTCGGTTGCAAGAACAAACTTTCTGCACTTGTATCAAAATGTAATATTAAATGTCAGAAAATGATTCTAAATTTATATCAATATTCTTGATGGCATCAAGTTTTTCCGTAAACATACAAATAGTTTCTACTTATTTTCGTTATAGACTTTAGAACCCTCGAACTGATGCGAAGATTGTTTTAGACCATTAAAACAATGGACTACAAAAAAAAAAAAAAATTTCCTTTTTCTTTTCCATAAACGAAATATATTCTTATTATTTGTTATTTGTAACTAAAAGAGTTATGAGTATACATGTGGATGGGTGGAGAGGGAGAGGGAGGCCAAAGAAAAGATGGATGGATTGTGTGAACAGTGATATGAAAGAAAAGGAAGTTAGTGATAGTATGACGGTTGACAGGATAGAATGGAAGAAAAAAACGTGTTGCGCCGACCCCAAATAAGATGGGACAAGGGCAGGAAGATGATGATGATGTTGTGGTGACGTGACTTTAAACGTAAAGAATTTATTTTATTTTACAGAACACAAGATTCTAGAACTGGCAATATTTTTCGTTTCCTTTCTTACTTAGAACTATGAGCTAATAGTTAAGTCAATAGTTTTAGGTAAGTGTTCATCATCGTCGCTGTCCATCAGGTGAGATACTGGTGAAGCACGAGCCTATCAAGAGTAAAAAAAACGAGATGACTTGGCAAACGTTGATCTGTAATATAAATTATTATTAAAGAAAAAATGGGGGGTGGTGGTGGGAGGCTAAAAATAATCTACGTAGTATTCTCCGAATAGACCAACTAAATATACACGCAAAATTTCATAAGAATCGGTCAAGCTGTTTCGAAGGAGTTTTGTTACAAACACTGATACGAGGATTTTATATAATAGAGATATAGGTTCACTTTAGCAACTCTCACGCAGTTTCTTATTCTGAACAAAATTTATTTATTTTTTAGCGTTTTAGTACACGCTGGGTATCCACTAGTCACAGCATAATTCTTCTTAATTTACGAGTGCATTTTGGCAGACTAAAACTTCAACGAAAACAATAAATACGCAAGTGAGTCCTCGGGCCACGAAAATAGGACGAAAACTCCGTTTCGAGTTGTTTACTGTAAGTAGGCAAACGTTTTATTGGCCTGTAAAACTGTTAAGAGTGAGTTAAGACTTTAAGAGCGGGATTCTGAAACGGATGTCAAAATATTTACTGGATTCCCGTTCGTTTTATTAGAGTTGTCGATTCTATGAATTATCGTTAGACGTTTATGTGATGCTCGTTAAGAAAAAAGAAACTTATGTTGGTGTAAGTTTATTTTTTTAGGGTTTAGTACTCGAAACTAAAGAAAAATCCATATGTCAGCGGGCTGCTGGGGCCATGGGTAGTGTGAAAGCGAAACCCGGGGCCCTGGGACGAAGGCAAAGAAGGAACAGGAGTGGGTTTTTAGTCAGTAAAAGTCTGACACTATCTCCCGCTCCGTCCAAGAGCGGGATTTGTCATAAGATGATTTTCCCAATCCAAAAAAAAAAACTGTCAGCGGGCTGTACCTCATAAACCGTAAGAGGTAGAGAGTTGAAATTTTCGTTGAATGTGTATTTTTTATTGTCACTTAAACATCAAAGAATAATAAAATCAAAAAATATATTTTTTTAATTTTTAGGTCTACTTACAAGAATCGTTATTTAATCGGTGTTTTTTTTTTTTTTTTAAGTACTGAAGCTCGGGTCCCTTCATGAGCGAGTCCGAGAAATAAAACTGCCCAGTTTTATTTCTACTTGATGTCTTGGACTGTCGGTTTTGTATTGTTTACATTTCGAGGATTATACGTTGGAATTGCAAAATTCGATTCCATTATCGGACCAATAGATGTACAGCGCGGCGTTGCGCCATCGGTAAAGCGTTTTAGGAATACATTCATTATACGTACAGCTAAAGGGGGTCTGTGTTTCCTGATAGCTACCACCTAGGGGTCTTTAAGTCTGAATAGGTTACTTATAGGCAAGCGTGCTCCATCGTCGACCACATCATCGCTTACCATGAGGTGGGAATAATAAAAAATAAATGGAACTAGAAATCAATAAATGAATTGAACTTGACGTTTTAAAATCTTCACAAATCCAGCGTGATTAAAGCATAGTGCATAGTGTAAAGAAAGAAAGAAAGAAAGAAAAAAAGAAAGAAAGAAAAAAAAGAAAGAAAACACGCTTATTTGGCACACACTTACACACAATGAGATCCACACCTGATAATTTGAAGGTGGACATGGAAGGTCATTAGGTATTATGTGCTCATTAACGCCGTGACAAGAGTCTGCTGCCAAAACAAATTGCGGCACAGTGTACGACAGAATCTCATGGCGGTATGGAAATCTGGCTCTGGTCCAGGCCCTGTTACGATGAGAAGATGAGAAGCAGTCACATCCTTTTGCAAAGCAGTAATGTGCGCGAAGAACGTGGTGGAAAGCGTGAGGCGTAGACAATCTTCACGCCTTGGCTCCTGCTGAAGTCGTCAGTGTCAGGAAGTTTCTTATTCCGGGAATCTGTTATCTTTGGATAATTTTCTGCTTTTGTGCAGGCAAAGTCACTGGCAGAATCAAGTATATTTTTAATTTTCCGGAACACAGAACGCTACCTTTTCCGATATTGGTTTTAGGTTTGGTAATTTGATCGTAAAAAGATCGTAGGGGCAATCAGAGAATTCACTATTTTGCATTCGTATGCAAAATATACAAACGAAAGACTATGTTCACTGTACCATAGACAGATAGCTGTTTTCTTTCTATTTCAGTCAACAAAGGGGCAGAAAATGTTACGTTGAAATAGTATCTATGGCAGCTTATTTGCATGTCTAAAGATTTTCTATCTGTATTTTTTTTGTTGCTTTTTGTTTGGTTTTGTTCTTTTAGAATTTACAACAAAAACATATTGTATCTATCTGAAAAGGTTCAAAGTAGCGTTTTAATATTTTCTATTAATTTTCGCTGCAAACTTTTTTCTAATGACACACGGCTGCAAAAATTTTAAGAAACTTGTTTTCTTTTCAAAACCCAAAGAAAGCGATACTAAGAGATATTTTAGACCAAATGTTGTCTTTTATTAATACATTATTATAGGTAAAAACCAACTGAGCCCACGTACGTCACGTACGCAATGAAATACCGAAGGTTGGTGTGCATACTTTAATAGTAATTTGTTGGAAGGTCTGATAAGCAGCTACTCCATGTAAAACACGGTTATTTAACCGCAATCGATTAGACTGACCTTACGTTGTTGAAACTTCAACGGTCCGGACTAAGCGTTTCGCTTCGTCGTTTATACCGCGTACATCGAAGGACTGGAACAATTTGCCTGCTGCGGTCTTCCCGTCCAACTATAATTTAGGTGTCTTCAAGGCTAGAGTGAATAGGCTCTTAATAAACTAGTGCGCCTGACCATCAATGATTGCATCTCCGCTTACCATCAGGTGGGATCGCAGTCAAGCACTGGTTTATACCAAATAAAAAAAAAAAATGAATGAACGATCGTTGTGCTCCTGATTATTTAAAACAATATTTTAAAGTGTTGGGTAGTTCTCATAATCTTAACCTTCGTGCATCCAAAAACATGCTCCTTCATATTCCTTCTCACCGTACTGGCTTTATGTCCAATTCATACGCTGTTTCCACCATAAAACTCTGGAATGTGCTTCCCCTTGACATCAAAAAAGCTGAAAGTAAATCTTCCTTTAAGCGTAAAATTCGGAACTACTACCTTGACATCCTCTCAACGTTAGTTTGGTCTTCGTCAGAATTATTATTAAGTTCTCTTAATGATTTGATCATTTTCATAGTATTTATTACTTTATAATTTTCGCATATACTCGTATATGTATTTTATTCTCTTCTGTATTTTATTATTATAATAACTTATTTTTTATTATTTATTTTATTTTTTTTCTGTTTGAATTATCTGTTATTTGTTTATTGTGCAAGCCTACAAGTTGTCTTTTTAACCCAAAAGTTGACTGGTAGAGAATACCTTGTTGCATTAAGTCCGCCTATGTACCACTAATGTACATGAAATTAAACAGAACGGCCGATTACACCATTTAAACACATATAGAAAAAATATAAAACATCATCATCATCATCTTCCTGCCCTTATCCCGTATTATTTGGGATCGGCGCAACACGTTTTTTTCTTCCACTCTGCCCTGTTACTCGTCATGCTATCACTAACTTCCTTTTCTTTCATATCACTCTTCACACAATCCATCCAAAAAATATAAAACAATAATTAAAATTATGTAAAAACAACTAGCCAGAAATCGCGCAGGACTTTTAGGGGGATCTATTTAATAAATATTATACACAGTCATACATTCATCTCACAAAATTTCATACATTCTGTTGGAGGATATATTCTTTAGTTTGCATTCCTTGACGCTTCTAAACTCGCAACTCTAAGTGTAATGTAAATTCAGCAAGTTCAGCGCTGTTAGACTATACATTAAAGAAAACGGCACTTTAGAATGATAGAATGGCATACTACATATGTTTCTGCTGTTTCAGCGCTTCAAAACCGTGTACCTCTGAGACAGCCTTGTCGCACAAATAAAGACCTCACGTCGTCGTCATCGTTCACAAACAAACATCTGCTGAATCTATTTACATGCTAAAATACAAGAATAATAATGACTAAACTCGAGATCTAAGGTTTTCAATTTAAATCTATTTTGTCTCGTTTATCTAGAACTCCGTTAGAGAAGCGCTTTAATTCTAACTAAATTTGTAAATAGAATGAAATTATTACGAAATTTCGTTCCTTCAATAATTATTTGAAATTCGAACAGACTATGTATTGCATGACGCAGATTAAAAAAAAATGTCCCGCACTAAGAATTACTCCTGTATCGTGGATGAGTTCACAAACATTTAAACTCATCTACACAATACTTCAAGACCTGGAACATCTATCTCTAGGCTGCTAGGCCATATAAACATTTGTTCTTTGTGGGAATCCAATCCGCGACACGCAGCACAGCAGTCATTCGCTCAACCACTGTGCTCTCTGTGCCGTCGCTTTACAGTATTACAATTATTTATGGAATAAAATTTATTACCTATATAAAAATAAAAAATAAAAATTTAACCAAAATAATAATAATAATAATAGTTTATTAATAATCCAGTACATCCCTCCCACCCGACATCATCTTCCACCTCCGATTCCTTTATTCTGACGATGGCGTCAGAATAACTCAACGCTCAGTCACATGGTCAGAACAAAGGAATCGGAGGCGTGGCCTACTCGAGGCGTTCGACGCAAACGAAACGATCGTAACTTAGCTAGGGGGGCTGTTTTTACCCGTAAAAACCTGTACAACCTGTACCTGTGAACAATGTAATTTTTTTATCCATTTGTTATTTATAACTGTTGGTTCTCCTAAGATTAAATAAATTAATAAAAAAACAAGTGTAGGAATAAGAATATAGTAACTTTAATGAGCGTAAAAACAGACACATAAGTGTCGCCAATTGATTCCTAAAATATGCCATCACTTCTGACTCATTTTATTAAAATTAGCTCAAAAACAGCATATTATATATAACTTATTCGCGGTAAACAACAAAGTCTTATGTATAACCTTTAATTTCACATAACACACGAGATACCGACAAATCCTGTAATACTATGATCCGTGATACTGCTATCTTGTCGGGTCTTAACTATAGGTGGCTATGGTTTCTGCAAACATGCCTTTTACGGCACGCCGAAAACTTGATAAAATCGGCTGTCAAGTGTTTTGAGTTTTGATAAAATTTTACTTCCTCCTGACATTATAGTGTGAATTACGTTTGTTTGTTTGGGTGTTTTTCAATCATTTACGCCTCTACGGCTGAACGGCTGAAATTTGGTACGTGACCTGTTTTAGAATTTACAATGTCCCTGTTTTACACAAAAAAACTGTTTTTAACGCAATCTGTAAAGTTAGCGCTCAGCTAATAGATGGCGTTAAAAACAGTTTTTCGAAGAATTTCGTTTAGTGACGGTATTGGATTAAACGTACATCATAACACATCGCATGGTGGACATTCCACCTATACGCACAAAAAGTTTTGGGACCACATTCGTTGTGCGTACAGCTAAGGAGTGGAATTCCTTGCCAGAATCTGTGTTTCCTGATGGCTTACCCGGGAATCTTTAAGTCAAGAGTGAATCTGTTACTTCTAGGCAAGCGCGCTCCATCGTCGACCGCATCGTCACTTTCCATCAGGTGAGATAGCGGTCAAACGCGAACCTATCAAGAATAAATAAAAATAAAAAGCAAATCTTAAAAATTACTCCAATTTAATATACATTCGTACATTCTAATGAACCACTCTGTCTATTAGAGAAAATTGGTTTTAAATCCATTACTTCTATGACACTTTACTGTACACCAATAAAATAATTATAGTAATTTGAGCCTTAAATTTAAAAACACAATCCATTCAGTCGTTTTTTTTATGTTTTTTACCGCGAGCAGACAAAAAGACAGACGCAGTAAATATCTACACTGTTTTATAAAATATACCCTATATATATAATATGTAAGAAAGATAGCTTTTATCCAGTATTAAGTTTATTTTCAATACCTTTTTCTTAAGTGTGGAAATCGTCTAATGCCTTTTCGCGCTCTGGGTGGAGCGAGAGGGCGTGTCAGACTTTTACTGACTAAAACCACACCTGTGTCCTTCAGTTGCCCTTTGCGTTCTAGGACTACGGGTTTCCTTTTCAGAAATTTCCCGCGGTCCTAGCTAGCGGGCATTGGCCCTGCTGGGCCCCAACGGTTTGCTGACATCTCCTTGAGGAGCGCGTGGATCACTACACACTGTTGACGACTGGGCTTAGTCCGGTCAGTTACCGGACGGTCGGACGGCAAGCTAACCAACCATTGCTCGACGTCCGCAAGCCAGCGTCTACCGTGGCTGATAGTCGGGGTCAGAATCTCGGAGGCTGGGGCGTGAGGACATTCGTTCCCTCTCGCGTGCGTATTTTTAATACCTGTTCATTTAGCGAGCATTGCCTTACACCTCACAGTAAAACACATTCCTTGGGCTTTACATGTTAAGAACTTATCTAATAATTAATTGTAAACGTTTACCGAATATTCTGTAATCTAGTTTTACAAGCAGAATATAATCGGAATATTAACTCAGGTACTTGTAATAAAATCGACATAGACAAACGCAAATTGTGATGATAAACACTTCGTATATTTCATAAAGAAGACACACAGTAAACAATAACCTGGATAATGTGAACATTATCTAACATGATAGTAGCAGACAATGAGAAAATGTTATTACCAGTAATGTTAAAGCTTCAGATATACTGGTTTGGCCTGTTGGTCTAGTGGTTAGTAGCCCTGACTGCTATGCCGGAGATCGTGGGATCGATTCCCACCGAGTACAAATGTTTGTGTGATGAGCACGATCATTTGTTCTGTGTCTGATTGTAATTTATCTATAATACGTATGTATTTAGAAATATTTAAGTTTGTTTATCAGTTGTCTATTACTAATAGCACAAGTTCTGCTTAGTTTTAGACAAGATAGCGTTGTGGAATAATAATATTATTATTATACGTTGCGTGAAATTCTCAGTTACGCCATCATCACCATTTCAGCCGAAAGACGTCCACTGTTGAACATAGGCGGAGGCCTGCGTTCAATAGTGGGCGACACTAGGGGGAGCCCTAGTGTCGCCATAACAACTGGTCCTGTGCGTCTCGTATCCATCGAATTCCCGTAACCCTCACTGAAATCGGTTCACCTTATGACCTTTCGACGCTGCGTTTTCCTGCACGTGGACGCTCAATCCCACAACTTGTTACATTGTGACATTCATGTGACGTGTGTGTGGGGGGGGGGGGGTCCCTTCGAGAGTCACCGTGGTGGTCATGTAACGCTAAAGTCAATTGAAGGAAAAGTAGGCAGTAAAAGCCTGACATTCCCTCTCGCTCCAGAGCTGGAGAAGTTTTATTCATCATTTCGCACCAAAAATTTGTGATGTGTTAACACATGGTTTTCTTAGCAGAGAGCTTTATTGTTTAGGACTTCTATATTCCATTCACTTTCGTGAAAGGAGTATGAAGTAATGGAGGCTTAGACAAAAGAGGTTCGTAAAAGCAAGTGTGCACAACATTTATGTTTCGAGATAAATTCAAACAATTTTAATAAATAATGGTTTTAATACAACATTTTAACATTACCCACTGAGATAAATTTGATTATTGTAAATGTTTGTTTTTTTTAAATGAACATAATTTAATTTCAAACAATTTTACAATAACAATTTTAAAATGGCGTATTAACAAGTTTCCTCCTTACAAAACATATTAATTATACACAATACAACAACAACAAGACAATAACAAGGCAAAAAGATAATTATTTAACATTCATACAAATAGAAATAACCCTAAATAACATCTAGGACAAAAGAAGTAAAATGATGACATAGATAAATGATTTCAGACGCTCAAAATGCTGAAGCAATTATAAAATATTGTTATAATGAAAATACCTTAAGTAAAATACCAGGCAAAGGAAATCCGAGACAGATGTTACGTTGGAAAATACAAACTGTGTACACAAATATTCATAAAGTACTTTTACTCATATATTTAGTGAAACAAGATACTGTGAAAATACAGAGAAACAGATCAATAAGTATATGTGTCACGTTTTACCGTTTGTAGGAGAGAATCTGTAGTATTGTAACACATGGCCTGGTCTTACCAAGCCATGGTGTCCTTAAGGCGTATAGTACTGCCACCGACCTTGACGGCTATCGTCAACTTGAGAATGATTAAAATTTTTTTGATTAATTTAATGCAATCCAACACATTTGATGTCTTCAAAGTTCTTGAGTGGAGAGGGCTAGGCAAAAATGCCAATGGCGAGTACATCGTTCACCTTCGATTTGCCGACGACATAGTAGTCATGGCTGAGACTACGGAGGAGCTCAGTACAATGCTCGGTGACCTCAGTAAAGCTTCCGAAAGAATGGGGCTTAAAATGAACATGAACAAAACCAAAGTCATGGTAAACATCCATGTAGCACCCATTCCTATCAAGATCGGAGACTCTACACTCGAAGTTGTGGACGACTACGTTTACCTGGGACAGACAGTCCAGTTGGGTTGGTCTAACTTCGAGAAAGAGGTCAATCGTCGAATCCGACTCGGCTGGGCAACCTTCAGGGAGCTGCGTGGTGTCTGCTCGTCCAATATACAACAGTGACTCAAGACAAAAGTCTATCGAATAGCCAAACTTAAGTGGCAGTGAGCAGGGCACATTGCTTGCAAAACAGATGGTCGATGGGGACGAAATGTTCTGGAATGGCGACCACGTACCGAAAGACGCAGTGATGGATGGCCTCCCACAAGGTGGACCGATGACCTGGTAAGGGTCGCGGGAATCCGATGGATGCGAGATGCACAGGACCGGTCATTGTGGCGATATTTGGGGGAGGCCTATGTCCAACGTCGTCTACGTCTTTCGGCTGAAATGATGATGATGATGAACACATTCGATAAAGAGGCAACGCGAAAAAAGAGAACACCTGAATACTCTGTTGGTATTCGGCAATTCTATCATTCACTCGAATATTTTACTAAACCTGTTTCAGGAAATACGCGTTTGTTTAAAAACCTTAAAAATTTTTAGAAAAAAAATCATTAAGAATTTTGATTAAAAGGTTTCAATAGTTATATTTTCTCAGTTTATGTGTAAATTATGAAAGGCTCCCACAAAATAGCAGATTTTCAGAGGTCTTTACTGGATTAGTCTTACTTAGCCCTTAACCTTCTTACAAAACCTATCCGAGTCGGAGTGCCCTACAATACCGACCTCGCTTCGCTCGCTTTTGGACCAACAATATTTAGTTGGCGTAAAAAAGACGAATTAGTGTCTTAGAGGCTATTTCATTTTCCTGTTGCTTAGTTATAAAATGAAAAGTTTCATCACGTAGCCAATAAAGAAATGTATAGCTTGATTTATAATTTCTCATATATTATGTCAGCTTTTACCACTTTCTATGGCCAATCACGATTTACTAGACAATTTAATATCGGCCAGGATGTAATCAATGCGGCCCAAAATTCCGCGTGTATGAGATAATAAACCTACTGACGGGGTAGATATAATGTTTGTGTGTAACTTGTGACATCATACTAAAGTGCCAGATAGCTGAGTGTTTGCCAAATACGTAGGTACAAGTCCATGCGTGGTTAACGTTTTTTACTGGAGCCTGCTGAGGTTCAATTCAATTCAAAATGTTTGTTTCGCGTGGGTAAAAAACTTTGAAGTACTCGGATTTTCACTATTCTAATATGCATCTTTCATAAATTTAAACTTTCCTCATAAAAAGAACTCTGTCTATTGATGAAACCTTTTTGTGTTTATCGGCAACAGACAGACAGAAGCAGGTGGGGACGTGGGGACTTTGCTATTTAATATTTAAGGATACCTAAGCCTACATAGGCACTAAAATGTCAGAAGCTAGAGCATGGTTCCAATTGGTTGTTTCCTGTGAAGAAAAACCAGCAATAAACTCTACATTTAAAATAAAAAGAACTATTTCCGTAGTACAATATTAATAGGTATTATAAAAGTAGTGCTCCCGTCAGGCGTTGTCCTGTCCAAAAACTGGCTTTTTGTCAGAAAAAAAATGGTAACCCGATTGCAGCGCCACCTGCCGGGTTCAATTGTATTTTAAAACCATCCAGGGATCCGTATACACAAACTTTCAACTAAATCGGTTAAGCCGTTTAGGAGGACAAACCCACATACAGAAGAAGTATATATACACCACTAATTTATAATTAGTACAAATATTTAAAGAGCTTATTAGAAAAGGTTTTTTTTATTATTTAAGTAAAGTCTCAATTTATAATATTCACAGCAAAGTAGCCTTTATTAGCGTTTGTTTATATCCCAAATTGTCACTGAATTTATGGAAATATTGTACAGGATTATGAATGAATAGATGACGATCAAAATGGAAAAACACTACGCGTAGTATTTTCTAGTAGCAATTGTTATGAATGCTTGATTCTATTATGAATTTATCAATTATGACGAATTTTCGTGGAAAATTTTGGGATTTACAAAAGTATGATCAGTAACAGGTACGCATAGAGCCCCATGTTTTGTACTAATTAAAAAATAGGGGTGTATAAAGATAGCGGAGAACAGTTAATTTTGAACCAAAATGTACAAAAAGAAATAGTAAAAAAGAGGATCGAATTAAAAACAGTAATCTAATTATAGTCTGATTTTTAATAAATATAAAATAAATTAATAAATGAGAGTCTTATATTTAAGTTATAAAAAAGATCCAGTAAAGGCAAATATCCAAAATGGCCCTGTACAATAAAGAGTATTGGAGTACAAGATAATTAATAGTCTTTTTTATTATTTAAGTTGCAAGTACGTCTCTAACACGGACTAGTTGTATGTCAAAACCTACATTCTATAATATTTTACACGACATTCACCAGCCGCTATCTAAACTTATTATCGTTTCCATAATGAATTAGAGTTGCCTAATCTATTGTAATCGATCGATTGTATTTTTAATCGATTGATTGATTTTATTTTTCTAAAAGTGTATTTAAAAAAAAAACATAAACTTTATAAATGAGGTCATATTCGATTTTTAATAGTAGTTAGAATAATGATGAACTGATCAAAACCTAATATTGTATCATGATCATTTTTCATTGTTTTCTAATGATCGTTTAGAAAATTGTATGATCTATTTATGACTAAGTAAACGATTATTATTTACGACAATTAATAAAAAAGTAACACTCCTTTGTCCTTAACTTGATATATTATTTTATCTTTACTGAATATTACAAAAGTTTTATTAAAAAAAAATCAATATTACAATCTATTTATCTATTTTTATTACGTTTTAATATTAACAAGTCAAACAGAGTGTTATTATTTATAAAATAAGATAAAAGTTGATATAAGTCAGTTGTTTGTAACATTAATCTTATCGTATTTGCCATCCCTATTTTTGACGTGACTAGGGTGATTTGTCTTTGTCAGAGTCACAGTCTCACCTGTTGTGCTTGCATTAGCGTCACTAGCGCTGTGTAAATGTATCAGTGTGTTTTGGTGACTTATTGCATATACGATTTGGCAATTTCAACGAACTCTGATTGCTACTTTCAAAAACGACTTACCTAACTGTGCTTTTCGAAACTGTGTACCGTTCAAACGATAACTTGGTACTCAAAAACTGACTTACTAATCTAATTATTTAGCTAGCTATTTTTATAGCTAAATGTATTATGTTATTGTTTTTCAGTTTCTTAAAAATCACTCGGAGCCATGAAAAATCATACTTTTTTTTAAATATATCTATTCTACAGCTGCAGAATAGATATATATAGCAGACGAGCTAGCCCGCTCTAATAATAAGGTCCTATTGGAGTTTTCTAATAGAGAATACAATGATCATTTTCCGATGCTCTTGGCTCCAGGGCCAACAATGTATGGGCGCAGAGCAATATCCTTTAGAAACTTGCATTTTGGTAGTTTATTGAATATAAATTATTTCTAAACATTCCTTGTTCATTTCCGAAGAAAGCTTCAAGACTCCGTACATCTAAAACAAAGAAATAAAATCTATTTTTAGATATATAAGACGCCACTCTTAAGCTATAAATGTAAAAGATAGTTTGGAATCTTTGTGAAGAAAAGAAATATTACTTTTTATATTGAAGTCTATTAAATATAAGTCTATATTTCTAAGTGACCTATTGTATCAATAGAAAACAAATGAGATCAAACTCTTCGTACCATAATAATAAGAATGAATGGTAATATATTTTGATGACATTGACAGATATCAATAACTTTTCATTTTTTTTTTTAAGTAAAATATTTTATTTGGACAAGAAGCTCAGATATAGTATTAGGGTGGGTTTCTGAATTGAATATTTGGAGTTAAGAACGTCTCAAACCCTTAAATACAAAATTTTGACCGGCTTTCGGGCTAAAGTATAGTTTGAGAAATACTCAATTTCAAATGCTTAAATCAGAAATCGGGGCTTAGTAACTTAATAAATACTGTGGCGACCATAAAGGCCACACATGTATTGCTGGCTTGCATACTGCTAGCGTAGTTATACCTTTTAAGGTTTGATTTTTTTTATTTGATATAAACCTGTGCAAGGCCAAAAAGGCTATCCTATCTCAGCATATGCTGCGATATTTTACAAAAAAGTAAAAATAACTCAGCGTTGGCGTATTCCCTGAAACAAGTTTAGTAAAATACTCAAGTGAATGATGGAATTACCGAATACCAACAGAGTATTCAGGTTTCTGTATTTGAGTTGCCTCTTTATCAAACATTGTGTTGGATTGCATTAAATGATTAAAAAAGCTTTTAAATCAAGCTCAAGTTGACAATAGTCGTCAAGGTCGGTGGCAGTACTACACGCCTTAAGGACACCATGCCTTGGCAAGACCAGGCTATATGTTACAATACTACAGATTCTCTCCCACAAACGGTAAAACGTGACACATATTTTTTTTTTAATTGATATAAACCAGTGCTTGACTGCGATCCCACCTGATGGTAAGCAGTGATGCAATCGTTGATGGTGAGGCACACTAGTTTATTAAGAGCCTATTCACTCTAGCCTTGAAGACACCCAAATTATAATCGGTTGGGAAGACCTCAGCAGGCAAATTGTTCCAGTCCTTCCATGTACGCAGTATAAACGACGAGGCGAAACGCTTAGTCCGGCCCGTAGAGGTTTCAACAACGTAGATACTCGCCTTACGTCGGGTTGTCCGATGGTAGAAATGAGATGACGGAATCAAGTCATGCAATTCCCACGCACACTCCAAAATACAACCTGTAAAACACCGAAATTGTGTTTAAAAAGCATAGGATTCATATTCAAAACGAGATTGTTTAGGGTTGTCAAACAAGTAATAAATATAAGCGGACGTTATTTTTAAAAATAATGTTAAAATATCACGCTTCTATCAATACAATATAGTTAAATAAGTACACGAAGTGTTTCACTAGAGCCCTGTCCCCACAATACCTAACTTAAAATTTTAAAAAAGACAAATTATTAAGCACCTTGATGAATTTTTTAATTATTATGTATTATTAGATTCTGCCAGTGGCTCTGTCCGCATGAACGTTGGTTATTGCGGATGCCAAGTCTAATTTGAAGACAGATGAAACGTCTGTGTCAATCCCTGGAGTTCAACCATCCTCCGTACCAAATTTCAATAAAATCGGTCCAGTAGTTTAACATTGAAAGCGGAACAGACAGTCAGAGCCCCTTTCACATTTTATAATATATGGATTTAAGTAGGTATTAACTATTAGGTTTTGAATGAGATAAAGAAAAAATGTATTGATATTGAATATCAATTTTATTTAAATTTACCAGACTGTATCTAATAAAATCTAAATAGTAAGAAAAAGTAGTCTCATCTTGTTGAAAAAAAATATTATTTTCAACTATTTTCAATCTAGTTTTTTTTACAACTTCTTACTTCTAACTACATCAAAAGTTCGATAAAAAAATACGTTAGGTTTGAAGGCAACCGAAAATCAGTCTTAAATTTAATATTAAACTGAAATAATGAATCCTAAAAATTAAAACATACATTCTAGGATAACCATATCTTCTCGATTCACAAGAGGCTCTTAATTAAACGTCCGTCGTCGGGGATCAACTCATTTGTATGAGCTTATCTCTGAACCTCCGTTCGCCGGAGAGACTGCGGTTTCACCAACCGTTATTAGTTAACGTTACAACGCGTTGAAATGTCACTGATACTAAAACGCAAATACTGCCCCAAAATATTGTAAGCCATACAAAAGGAAGGGTGCAAAGTAAAAAAAGGTTATCTGCAATTTTGCGCTTTTTTATTATCTTTTTTGAATTAGTAGCTTTTTTGAATTGCAGTTATTTAGTTAATAGCATTGCATAGTCAGCCTTATAATGTTCCCACTGCTGGGACTCAGGCCTCCTCTCTTAGAAAGAGAATGGGCCGTAATCCACCACGCGGGCCCGTGCGGATTGGTGAATGTCACGTCTTTGAATTTTTGGTTCTAGGACATGCCGGTTTCCTCACGATATTTTCCTTCACCGTTTTGAGAGTAGTGGTGATGAAATAAATTAAACAAAGTAATGCGCCTGGCTGGGTTTGAACCCGCGACCTACAATTCGTAAGTCGGGGCCGTTATCACTCGGCCGTCACTGCTCTCTATTAATATTTAACTATATAATAATATTTTTTCATAAAATGTGGAGTCGGATTTGGAATTTTCCAACTACCTTTTTTTTGGTAGGAAATCATCTAATGACATTACCCACCCTTGGATGGGACGTGAGGGTGTGTCAGACTTTTACTGACTAAAACCCACTCCTGCTTCTTTCTGGAGTCGGCTCTCAGTCTAACCGGATGCGGCCGAATACCCGTGTTTAATATGGAGCTACTGCTTATCAGGCTACTTTCTGAGGCACGGGGTGTTAGTATTGTCATAGACAAATTTATTTTTCATTTAATTACATAATGTGAAGTGAAAAATTCAAATTGGTACTTGTAATGGGTAAAAGTAAAAAATTAAATTATGTCGTAGTAAAATTGATTAAATCTTTTCATGTACGTAAATTTAAACAAGCGACAAACAACCATTTTACCTCTAAGGTAACCCCTGGAAGCACTTTCGTTTTTTTTGGTTTGAAAACACCAAATAACTCCTTCCGCTTCAGGCTGTGCGAAAGAGTGTCTTTTAGTTGCCCCTGGCGTTCCAGGTTTGCGGTACCTTTTTCTACCAAACCCGCAACACAACTTTTGGAAGTGTCTACTGGTCGATTACGAACATGTTTTTCCCCTTTGGTCAGTTGCGTAGTTGTCTACATGAAAACACAATGCTGGTGCTCCTCGACACCAGGATGCCAGCAGGTCAAAGAGGCCAAGCCTCAAAAAAAACCTTACAACAAATCTAATGAGACTGGACAGAGGCAGCCTGCGCCTGTTGGCTTGGAGGATCACTGGACACTACACACTAAATAAGCACCTTCACACAATAGACATCACGAATAGACCCCTGGGCAGAGCACGCTTGGAGGGGGAGGAAACAATTCTGCATGTACTCCTGGACTGCACAGGTGTCACTGATACACGCACACGAACGCTGAACGAACGCTAAACGATGGGTTCAGGATTAACGCCCTGAAAACCCTGAGAGGCCTAATCTGTTTTGGAGAGAGGTGGGCTGGTTGGAATAAGCCCACCAAAGCTTATGGCCGCTATGGCCCACGTACAATTGTCCGCATATATATAATGAACATATTTTTTACTGATACGAAGCTACAATATCACTTAATGTATAATTTTTTGTCCCGTTTATCCCGAAAACATACATCGTTCCCAGAAAATACGTCATAGAAGCGAAACCACTGACAAAAACTAGTAGCAAAAACGACAAGAAAATCAATCAAGGACGCTAGAAGTAGCCTTGAGCAGACTTACAAGAACAACAACACCAATCAATTTGCGTCTAATTAACCCAAATTCCCAACAGACAGCAGCCATAATACATATGAAACTACGACCAATTTGCTGCTGGAACATTCCTCCCCTGATTTTCCTTCTTGTCTATTTTGATCTTGAAGAAAATTAATTTGTTCCAATTTCCGCCCCTTGTCCTGTGATGTGTCGAATGACATGCTAACGTATGTAACTTGATTAGGTTTATTATGGGGCCCCAACATGTCGAGTTACGTCTTTATGGGGTACAAATTTTGACGACGCGTTGGGTTTCACACGTGCCCCATGGAGATGTTTTTTATTATTGTTATAACTGCGCATTGTCAGTTCCAGTCGATTGTTAATTGATCGACTATAACAATCGACAACTTTATGCATATTTGTCAATGTGTTTTGTTTTTTTTTTTTTGTAACGTTTAATGATTTATTATTATGTTATTTCTTTAGTTTGTTTATTATGTTATTAAGTTATGGTTTATTAGTTCATAAGATGAAAACTTGCCGTTCAACGTCTTGTCGAAGTCGGCTGGCACTGAATATCAGCGCTGTGGCTCTGTTCAACACATGAGCCCCAGCATATTGCTAAGCGCTGGCCGTTTTTCGCAGATGTGTCACATAACTCACTCTATTGTATAGATTTGTTATTGTATGTGCCATGTTTGTCGTAAATAAATTCTTTTTCTTTCTTTCTTTCTGTTGATAGACTCGCGTTTGACCATTATCTGATAGTAAGTAATAATGTGGTCGACAATGCATCACGCATGCCTAAAAGTAACCTATTCACTTGACTTAAAGACCCGCATGTTGTAGCTATCTGGCCTTATTTTTCACTTGTTAGCTGTATGCACGATGAATATGTTCTCAAAACATTTTAAGCGTATTGATACGATGTCCACCTTATACCAGCGGCGTATCACGGTACGTTTGGTCGTCCGATGATGGAATGGGCTTGGCAAAATTACACTCCCTGAAATTTTTCTGGTAGTAAACCGTCAGGCTAACAACTCGGCGTCAATGATCAGGATTTTGGATCTTCGACTTGACGAGTACTTCAGTACTAATAATCCTGAAGCAGTTGGCTTGGAGCAACATAGGTTTTAGTTAGCAAAAGTTTGACATTCCTTCTCGTTTCATCCAGAGCGACATAATGTATTTGGTGATCACCCATTCCAAAAAAAAAAACTAAGATACAATTATGTCGCTTTGAAAAATAGTTATGGGGCCCGAGAATGTCGCCTTGAAAAAATGTTATGGGGCCCGAGTATGTTACCCTGTAGTGTCGTTATGATGCCCAATATGTCATCCAATCTTCATGCTAGTAAACCTTTCCTTTCGATTAAGTTTTACGATGACAGAATCAGCCGATGCATTTTATGTCTTCCTTTTGTCCTTGGGGTAATCTTTTGTCCTTTCTAGCAATCAGAATTATTGTCGAGACGTAAAATGTTAGGATACTGGCTAGCGAGGTTGCGTGTTTGTTCGAAGAGTTACTCAGGCATTTTTTTGGGTAGGAAATCATCCAATGACTTCTCGCGCTCTAGGACGAAGTGCGAAGGCGCATTAGATTTTGTTAACTAAAATCTAATCCTATGTTCCTTCTTTATCTTGCGTTCCAGGATCCCGGATTTCCTTGCAAAAACGTACCCATAGCCCTAGTAGGCTTCGGCCCTGCTGGGCCCCTACGTTTTGCTGACATCTTTTTGAGGCGCCCGTGGAACACTATGCTCCGTCGACTACTCGAACTCGGTCCGGGCTGTTACCGGACGCCCGGATAGCGAGCTTCCGTTGCTCGCCGTCCGCAAGCCCATGCCTACGGTGACCTAGGTCCTGAATGGCAAAGAATAACTCAAAGAACTCAAATAGGTTTTGATTCTGTAGTAAAAGTCTCCTTCTCGCTCAACCTAGAGCGTGACGATTCATTTAATACCATTCGATTCATTGTGTGTAACTATGTGCCAAATAAACGTGTTTTTTTTCTTTCTTTCTTTCTTTCTTCTTTTGATAATTGCCCACTAAAAAAAAACGACGCGTTCGTGTGGGTATTTGTAATCATCGTTTCGTGAAACAATGTCTGTTCAAAAACATTAATTTGTTTTTAATTGTTGGACCTATGTAGATGTTGAGTTTAATTGTTTGACCTATGTAGATGTTTGGCATGACATAATTATAGTGTTAGTATTGGAGCAATTTAAATAACGAAGGTTCGAGACCCAACATAACCCTTAGGAACCGTAAACGCATACCAATTAGTTTTAATAAAATCTCAAATTAAGGGCAGTAGTTTTAGTGACGTACTAGAGGGTATATACTCAAAAGGTTAGTGCACAGGTGATCAAAATTTGAGCTGTGCCTGTATGAGGTCAATCTGTGATTCAGATCCCTCCATGAACATGAAATCAGAAGTTCTACGTTCAAATTACGTTGGGGTCCGTATTTTAGAGCCTTCGCCCTCGGCGACTTTTTGTAGCGATGCTGTCGCACGTTCACATCGATACAGTTGTCATGCTGTCCCGCGTTAGTAGCGCGTTGGGATCTTTTTTATATCGCTTGCAAACGCGACTAACGTGCGTTAGTAGCGATACTGTCTCGCGCTTATAAAACGCGCAACAGGATTGCGTTACAATCGAGTATGTTTTACCCACATTTTTTTTCTTCGCTATTTTGTTTTGTTATTTTATATACGTACATAAGTGCGCTCGAATTTATTAATCTTAGTTTTAGATATTTTTTCTTAGGGCGGAATTCACCAATAAAACTAATCGCGTTTTAACGTTTGGCTCGCATAATCGTGTTTAGCCGCTGCCACTAATGTCACTTGTAAAAATACAAAAAAAAAATACAGTCAAGTGACACTAGTGACAGCGGCTATACGCGATTATACGAGCCAAACGTTAAAACGCGATTAGTTTTATTGGTGATTTCCGCCCTTAGTATGAGAATTATGTATGCAATTGTTATGAGAAATAAATTTGTTCTTAAACCTTAAATGGAATAATAAGGCTATGCTAAGTTCCAGCCAGGGTTGCGGAATTGTCGGACATAGTCACTTAGTGACCATAGAATGCAAAGAGCAACTGAAGGGACACATCGATGGCTTAGAGTGAAAACCTTGGGTATGCAATTTTAGGTAATTTTTGTTTTATTATATTTCTGAAAAGAAAAGCTCGTAACATATAATCTTGTGTCACGCAAAATTTTGATTTGATACTCGTAGCGCCATCTACGATGTTGAATGCATACTTTGCTCGATTCAATTTGGTGAGATAACTTCGCAATGGCGCGTCAAAACTTGTGGAAAAAAAAGAAAAACAAGAGATACAAGTGTTTAAAATAAATCAAAGCCCATTATAATTACATGACGATAAAGATTTAGTTTAGATTTTTGTGCCTCCTGAAAAGTTACTTATTTCACAGTTACGAGGTATTAATTATAAGCCGTCGACATGTGGGTTTTAATTAGTAAAAGTCTAAAGCGCCCCATTCAAAGTGGGAGAAATTGTTTGATGATCGCCTACCTAAACAAAAAGTATCATCTGCTAAGCTTTTTATGGAAAGTTTTATAAATTCTCGTAAAATAAAATTAGTGTACCTTATATCGGAGTAGCAATCAAATAGTAATCAATAGGCTTTCAGGTCAACTACGAAACGTGATGGAATTTGGACGGCGGCCAAGCATAAAGCTAGATGTACACCCGAGAAATATTATGTTAAAGTGCGACATGACATTATAGTTTTGTTGTTTGCTTCAAAAATATCTTTCGACTTTACTTTTGTAGTATTTTTCCTTAGTTTTTCGCTAGCCTCGCTTAAATCGTGGAAGTGCAGGTCATCATCATCATCATCATTTCAGCCGAAAGACGTCCACTGCTGGACATAGGCCTCCCCCAAGTGTCGCCACAATGAACGGTCATTCCAGAACCTTTCGGAACCAACGGCCATCCGTTCTACGAGCAATGTGCCCTGCCCATTGCCACTTAAGTTTGGCCATTCTTCGTGCTATGTCGGTGCCTTGGTTCAAGGTGCTTGGTGGAAGGTGCAGGTAGCATGACTTATACCTATATACACGTGGATGGATAGAGATACAAGGAAAAGATGGAAAAACCAAAAATTTACTTATCTATCTGTAATATGACTAAGCCAATTTCAAATAACTATTAAACCTACAAGCCTTACAAATTATTTAATAATGTTGGTATATATTATCAAACCAATAATCCACACCTTTCATATACTTGAAATGCGTATATAGCCCCGGTAGTCTTAAGTACATTACCACAATCATGCGCGGTCGTATCTTCGTGAATATTTCCTCGAGGTGTGTGGCATTGTAGCATGTAAAATAATCCTTAACTGACACAACTTACAACATTTATACAACAACTCAACGTAAACCAGTTTATAATACATAATGTAACAAAAAAAAATATCGATTCAAATAATTTTTACACCATGTTATATTTTTAACTAAAAATATTTAAAAAAGGTCACAAGTTGGACATCTCCGACACTAAGTACAACACAAGTCACGGCAGGTCATAGCAGACATTAAGCGACAGCGCACAGCTGGGCGCGGGAGCAATACAACGCTTCAGTCGTTCGAATGACCTGGTGACCATGTGTTTGTGCGGACAACCAGGTAATATAGCGAACTTATAACTTTGTGATTGTTCATGATACAGTTATGAAATTTTGTACGTAAAAATACTAGACAAGTGATTCAGGTTTCGCATAATTATACTAAAAATAATATTGTATATAAAAGAAGAAACTGACTGACTGACAAATCAAAGCACAGCCAACACAAAACTAGATGTACTAGGAATATGAAATTTTTCACAAGACTTCCTTTTATTACGAAAGTGAGCACTAAGAGAGAATTTTTCAAAATGATCACCCTAACGGGACGAAACGAGGGTCCAAAGTTTGCATGGAGAAACCTACGTTCACGCGAGCGAAAACGCTGGCAAAGGCTGGTATCATATAATTTATACAAGCAATCTTTATGGTAGAACTACACTGCGCACATGTGTGCCACACGAGCCGATCTGGGCGTGTCGATATCCATACATTTTATATGGAAACTGGACTTGTAGAGCTACACTTAATCCACGCCACGCGACGCGATGTGACGTCTTTCTACGTAAAAAATCAAGCGTGTTACACGTGTGCGTTGGTCTAATGTAATTCTAGCTTTAAGGTCGAACTACACTGCGCACACGTGTGCCACACGAGCCGATCTGGGCGTGTCGATATCCATACATTTTATATGGAAACTAGACTTGTAGAGCTACAATTGATCCACGCCACGCGACGCCACGCGACGTCGTTCTACGTGCAAATCAGGCGTGTTACACATGTGCGTCGGTCTAATATAGTTCTAGCTTTAAGGTAGAACTACACTGCGCACACGTGTGCCATAGACGCCGATCTGGGCACGTCGGTCTCCACATATTTTATAAGGAAACTAGACTTATAGAGCTACTCTTGATCCACGCCACGCGACATCGTTCTATGTAAAAATCAGGCGTGTTACACGCGTGCGTTGGTCTAATGTAGTTCCAGCTTTATACATACCACAATGTCTCAAGATCTTGCCCTAGTGTAAACCGAGCTTAACGCTCTGATTTATTTTGACAAACATTGTTCAAGAGTGATTGGCATTTGTTTATGCTGATCGAACCACGAATACTATGAATAGCGTTCTCATTTTTTATGGCTGACGAAAAATGGCTAGTCTTAAGTGGTTCTATAAATATTTGTTCTCTGAAGGTACGTCCTTTAACGTAATCCCTTTGTCGCTTTTGAGATACCTTTGGGTATAAAAGGGGTGGACTATTTTTGGAGCATCCTTTTATCTGCCTGTTTCAAAAAAAAACTAAAATCAAGTAAATATAATTCTGATAAGAATTTCATGTTTTTTTTTTAGGGTTTCGTACCTCAAAAGAAAAAAATGAAACCCTTATAGGATCAGTTTATTTTCCGTCCGTCCGTTTGTCTGTCTGTCTGTCTGTCTATCTGTCAAGATCAAATTTTTAAGTTAACGCATAAAAAGGAAACGGCCGTTTATGTCGCAAAAAATGTATGTTTCGACACTCTCAAGGGAATCAAATTTGTAGGGTATTTCCCGTTGACACAGAATCCTGAAATTTGGCATTTATAGCACAATTATACGATAAATCAGAAAATAGTAAATTTGGTGTTACGTCACAAAAAAAAAATCATTTTTGCGATTCGGAAAAAAAAGAGAAAGAAATTTTTTTTTAGCAAGGTCTGATTCTGAAAGAAAGACTCGGCCCCGGTACCAAAGGCAACGAACAAAAGTGGGTTTTTAGTCAGTAAAAGTCTGACACTATCTCCAGCTCCGCCCAAGAGCGAAATTTGACATTAAGTAGATGATTTTCTCACCTAAGAAAAAAAAAAACCTCGCACAGTAAAAACACGGAAAATTGTACGAAACTACGCCCCTAATTGGGTCTAACGGAAGATAAACGGTGCTTGATTGAAGGAAAAAAGTAAACAAGAAAATAGACAGGTTATTTTTAGCTGTTTTAAATGAAACAATGTTCAATTGTTTAAGGAGGGCGGTGTTAAGAACTGTGTTTCAGGCATTCATAATCACACTTAATAAAAAAGAGACCTAACTCAAAAAGGAGGGTAATAGAAAATTGAACCTTATTATTGATAAATATGTTTTATTATTCAATTAGCCCCTTTTTTAAGTTAGGTCTCTTCACGATTAAGGGTGTGATAGGCTCCTACGACTTTTTATACAATTATGTTTTTATAAAGTATTTTCCTTGCGTCGGAAATTTTGATACAAGTGAAGAAAGTTTGTTATTGCGACCGAGGCGGAATATTCGTGCGGCATGTTATGGAACCGAGTGCTGCAGTGACAAATTTACACGTGATCAAACGACGTTTTTCAATAGACTTACGAAGAAATAAATATACGGGGATGATGCGTGACTCGTTGATGTCGCTTAGCGTTCAATCTGATATGATAAAAAGAATCAATTGTAGGGGCGAACCTGAGCACTTTTCCACACTAGTGCGGAATAAAAGCGGGTAAGTGTATTTAAGAAATTTCAATCTCTAGTATTCAAGCTTTGTAAATTCAAATACAAAAGGATACAATTTTTGAGTGGTTATATGAACTCAAGAATATGACCAGATTCTTTCTAGAAGCGCCTTTGGTCATGTGAAAGTAGAAAGTTATCATATATTCTATATTTTATTTTTTATTTTATAAGCATAATTAAGGTATAAAGAGGTATTATAAATATATAAAAGTATTCTGTATCATGCACTAGTAAGCTGTAGAAATATTAAGAGAGTAAACATAATGGTATATATTTTAATGTTCCGAAAGATTGGAACAACAGTAATGATTTAAATACATCATTTGGAACAATTGGAACACTGAAATACTCTGTACTTTAAGTGACCTGCAGTCTTTTAAAAATTCAAATTAAAACATAAATAGTGTAAATTTTAATGAACTGAAGTTAAATTATTCTTTAAATATAACTGTTGGTGTATATGGCGCAACGTAACAGATCACGATTCATAACAGTCAGTATCTGTGTTTGTATATTTTGAGCTGTTGTTAAAAATGTTCCGTTTGTATCTTTTGAGCCGATGTTTTAAGTGTTCCGTTTGTATCTTTTGAGCCGTTGTTCCAAATGTTCTGTTTGTATCTTGTGAGCCAATGTTTCAAATGTTCCATTTGTATGTTTTGAGTCAATGTTCCAAATTTTCCAAATGATACTCGTACCTATCGCTGTTTCGGAACATTTCAGTAATTCAGATGCTAGTACCAATCGCAAAGATGACACACTTTGCCCACGCCTAATACTCATGTGGAATAAAGTATAAATCACTGTACTGTACGTATTTTCTGCACCCTAAAAGATAACAAATGAGCACAGCAGAAAGACACCCAACATTCAGCTATTCTCTAAATTTACTGTGTCGCTATACCCAAGTTTTTCTCAGAACTTGACTACAACAAATATTAATCAGTGCCAAGTTATTCAAAGTTTTATCAGACACGATCTTTATTTATAACTGTCATATAAAGATGTTTTAAGACGTAAGACGTATTGTGTTGTGCTGAAAGGAAGGGAGTAATGACTCGGTATTTATGTGATTCAGACTAGCTTTATGTAAATATTACATAATATTTGTAGGCAAATAATGTAGTGTTACCGTCCGGACCGAGCCTAAGTTGTCGACGGCGCGTAGTTTTCCACGCGCGCCTCAATGAGATGTGGGCAAAACTGTAGGGGCCCAGCCAGGTCGAAGCCTACTAGGGTCATGGGTGATGCGAAAGAGAACCCCGGGGCCTTGGAACGAAGGCAAAGAAGGAACAGGAGTGGCAGTCAGTAAAAGTCTGACACGACCTCACGCCTCACCCAACTGCGGGAGATGTCACTAAATGTTTTACCACCTAAAAAAAAGGTCTTTTGCCAGTTTGAAGGTTCGTGATACATTCTTACGTTAAAGTAATAGTGATTTGACGTAATTTACATATTGAATGTCTAACTTGGTACTTAATGTCTACAGTATTGATTTTAGAGCTTTTCCTACTTACATTGTTACTCAAGGTCGTGTGACAAATTTGACGATGCTCAAGATTCCATGTCTAGTGTATTCTTGATGGTTCAGATCAAGGCCCTTACCATGACGTATTAGCGGGCTTGCGGACGGCGAGCAATAGGTAGCTTGCCGTCCGAACGTCTGCTAACCATTCAAACCAAGCCCTAGTCGTCGATGGCGCGTAGTGTTCCACGCGTGCCTCAAGAAGATGTCAGCAAACCGTAGGGGCAAAGCAGGGTCGAAGTCTACTCGGACTATGGAATCGCTTCTGAAAGAAAAAGCCGGCCTTGGTATGAAAGGCAAAGAAGGAACAGCAGTGGGTTTTAAGTCAGTAAAAGTCTGACACACCCTTCCACTCCGCCCAAGAACTTCAGAAGTCATTAGATGATTTCCCCACATACAAAAATAAAAACTATGTCGTGTTAAAGTATCAGCCCCCCTAGTCAAGTTACAACTGTTTCGTTTGCGTCGAAGGCCTCGAGTAGGCCACGCCTCCGATTTCATTGTTCTGTCCACCTGATTAGGCGTTGAGATGACGTCAGAACAAAGAAATTGGAGGCGTTCGACGCAAGAGAATCTAAACGAAACGGTCGTAACTTGGCTAGGGGGGCAGGCCTGCAAGCGAGAAAGACTCAAGACCCTATATAGTTCCATTCCTTTAACAGTTCTATAATTATTTCAATGTATAATGAAAATGGCACCTAACCTAGCTCAGGAGTCAGCGGTTTACTTATTTGTACACGTATTAAAACAATAGCAAAGCATAGTCGGTCTTACAATATTCCTACTGTTGGGACTCGAGCGCTCCTCTCTAGGAGAGGGAATGGGCCGTAATCCACCACGCGGGCTCAGTCCGGGTTGGTGGATGTCACATGTCTTCGAATTTTTGGTTCTAGGTCATGCCGGTTTCCTCGAGATGTTTCCTTCACCGTTTTGAGAGTGATGAAATAAATTACATAAAGTAATGCGCCTGGCTGAGTTTGAACCCCTAAAGTCGAGACCATTACCAATCGGCCGACACTCCTCCTACAACAATAAAGAATTATTATTGTTATTAGTTCAGATAGGTCGTCAAATGAATCGCATTAAAAGCTCATGGTGAGGTCCTACCAAAAAGGCAAGAATTATTGAATGGTTATTTCATGAAAAAAAAAGCTATAATGAAAGGGTTATATTGATGATTTGAATGATTCTAATTCCTTTTTATCTATTTTATTCAAATCTATTAGCACACAATACCGTGCCGACGTTTATGTCGATATCGTTACTCCCACGTTGAAAACCAGCGCCGTAGACTCATCGCATTTTGCGTGTGGTCGCGGCATTATGCTGAGCGTTTGCCCGTTTTGCGCGGATGTGGCGCATATTTTTCACACAATATACCTACTTATAATTTGTTAGTTCTAAATTTGCGCCTTGTTCCTCCTAATGAAATGTTTTTCTTTCTTTCTTCTTTCAAATAAATAATAAGATTATTGTCATAATCAGCATAATCATATGTACAAGTATTTGGAGCCTCCTTTTAAGCAAAACAGTGCCTGTATTAGGAGACTCCGCGCGATATCATTGCCGTACTTATACTAACTATGAGTTAGGAAAAATAGTGTTCTGTGAAATTAGGGGATACGTCTTATTAACCGACTTCAAAAAGAAGGAGGTTCTATATTCAGCTGAATGTAACTTTTTTGTATATCTTAACCGATATCTCGGTCAATTGTAAACCGATCATGAAATTATTATTTTTGACCGAAAGGTTATGCTTCCAAATTGGTACCATAGAAATATTGGTACGATCTGATGATGAAATTCGAAGATATGGAACGGAAATCTTCATGGGATCACAGTAGAACTATCGTAACAAGTAAAATTGCTTTGTTTATACGTATAGTGACTGACTGAAGAAAAAAGGGGAGGGGATATATCAAAGTGATCTGATGATGAAGCCCGAAGGTAGGTACCGGAACTCTGTATAAATAAATGTAACCTAACCTTTTTTTTTTTTTTTTTTATTTGGTGGGAAAATCATCCTATTGACATCCCCGCTCTTGGGCGGAGCGGGAGATAGTGTCAGACTCTTACTGACTAAAAACCCACTCCTGTTCCTTCGTTGCCTTCGTCCCATGGCCCCGGGTTCCGCTTTCACACTACCCGTGGCCCCAGTAGGCTTCGGGATTATTAGAATTAGAAACTATAGAACTTGCACACTTTAAGTTTGACTGAAAGGTACTTTTTAGTTGTAGTACCGCAACTAAAAAGTAAAAAATAAAAAACCTTTTACAAAAAAAAAAAATACAACCGATTTCAATGTAAAAAAAAACATTGAAAAGTGCAAAATAACTTTTATTTCGGAAGTCGGTGTTAAATAACGAAGAGACATAACTATTATAGATACACCGACTTCCGAAATAAAAGTTATTTTGCACTTTTTAGTGTTTTATTTTACATTGAAGTCAATTGTATTTTTTTTTCTGTAAAAAGTTTTTTTATTATACTAGGTGGTTCATACGTGTTACGATTGCAAATCAATGGTATTTTAATGAACATACGAGTAGAGTCTGACTTGAAAATGCGAAAAAAGAAACATAAAACAAAATTTTATTTTACATTCTACCCTAGTATTTTCATCTAAAACAGTTTTGTAAAGTTTCTTTACAAATAAAGTCCGTGAAGCAACTATATTTATTGAAAAAAGGGATCCTTTTCTATCCTACACTTCTTACAGTCGACTTTCTTTACACCCAATCTTTGTGTAAGAAGTACGGTCTGAATAAAAACGAGTTTCATTGATTCTGTGAGGATGATATCCACGCGCCACTGAGAAACTATTGAAGTGTAATAAATGCCTAATACTCCGGAAAAGATTATGTACTCAAAGTACATTTTTTAGGGTTCTGTACCCGAAGGAGGGAAGAGGAGGATTAATAATAATAAGTTACTAAATAGTATTTTGTAAGGCAGGAACAAGGTCATGCCGGTTTTTATGTACTCTTTCGAAATACTCAAAAGGACTCAGACAGAACTAGACGCCCTGGATAGGAGGGTCCGCACACTGCTTACCGCAAATCGGATGCATCGCCCACAGTCATCGGTGATGAGGCTGTATATTCCGCGGAAGTGCGGAGGTCGTGGTTTCTGAAATGCTATACCGTTGTGCAGGGTCTCTGCATAACCGTGAGATATGCAGTCTCTCTAGTTGGTCCGTCCTTCTGTCCGTCTGGTTGTCTGTACGTCTGTCTGGCTGGCTGGCTGTTTGTCCGTCTCTCCGTCTGTCCGTCTTTTCATCTGTCCGTCTGGCTGTCTGAACATCTGTCTGTATGTTTGTTAGTGGGCTGCATTTCATAAACCGTAAGAGATAAAGTGTTAAAATTTTCATAGAATGTGTATTTTTATTGCCACTATAACAATAAACAATAAAATTAAAATAGAGTTAAAAATTATAGAGGTTTCCTATACATGAAACGTTTTGTCGGTGCTTTTTTGCTCGATTTTAGTACTGAACCCGACTCACACTTGGCCAGTTTTTCTGATGTCGTAAGGTAAGATTTTTTGTATAGAAAAGGTCTGTTTTATATTTTATTCAGTTAGTAGTTTACTGTCCCTTCTTAGAAGTGTTTTTCCTGTTTTCTTGATTTGACATATTTTCTAAATGTCATATTTTGAAAATATAAGTCGGTTTTGCGATTGAAATCGTAACTTGATGTGATTGAATATCAAAATATTTTTTTCTTATCATTTTCTTTCTGAAAACTTGCTGGAATCTTTAAGTTCTTAACTGATAAATATCGGAACCTATTTGAGTCAGATTTCAGAAAATACGTTTTGAGACAAAATTAATTTATAATATAATTCTGTCTCTATAATTTTCAAACGTTTGAGAGAAATAGAATCATGTTTTAAATACATAGCAAATCATAACCAGCCAACCAGGTCAAACGCCATTGGCACGCCACAATTATTGCGGTAAGTCCCCTCTTTGAAGAGTGGCTGGAGCAGCAACACGGCTTCCTCACTTTCCGCATGATGCAGATATTCACCGGACACGGCAAGTTCGGGAGGTTCCTGTATCGCATTTAGGTGGAAGAAATGCTTGGGTGTCACCATTGTGTGGACCGTCCGGAGGACACGGTGGAGCATACGGTGGAAGTGTGCCCCGATTGGGTGGAGCACCGTCGTGTCCTCGTGGGGGCAATCGGCGGCAGCAACCTCTCGCGTCGAGCCCTATTTCGGGCTATGGTCCGAAGCGAGGAGGAATAGCAGGCAATGGTCTAATTCTACGAACCGACACATTGCTCGCTATCCGCAAACCCGCGTCTACAGTGGCCTAAAATCGGGATCGGGATCGGGATCCCGGTGGCTGGGGCGCCATTCATTTAATCCTGATGTGATTAACTCTGATGTTTTTCACAAAAATAACATCATAAAACCTGGACATTTCTCCTTAGCTCCTTTTTGGGTTATCAATAAATGTACAAAAGATACATCCTCAAGCCTAGACTTTACAATACATCGCCGGAAACGATCAAAACATAACAAGCTGCTATTTTGGTCTATAATCTATCTCGCTATCTGTTCGGTTTAAGTAATGCGGACAGATAACGACATCCTGATTACTTATATGACATTTTGATTGATTGTGTGAATGGAGTTTCTTGCACATTCTTCTCCATAGAGATCTACGCTTTGGAATGTGCAATTAGCATCATTTATTTTTATTTTTCTGACTGACTGACTTCTTGACATTTCAAAAGTGCCTGTAAATGGTTTATTTGGAATAAATGCTATTTTGATTTTGATTTTTGGTCTCATATTCTAAACAAATCATTGCTTACTATGTTCGACTATTCTCATAGAAGACCCCTACTTACATCAAACTAATATCTTAAAGGCACAATTTCCTCTATGCGTAACCTTCCTATGTGTCTGCGTGTATTATTTGTATTATTCAGGTTCAAACAGCTTAATGGATTTAGACGAGAACACAAGGGATACCATGTCCTGAAATAGCATTTAGGACACAATTTTTCCCGGGTGCAGATCCCCTTGGAATAAAAATTTTATTTACACTCGGGCAAAATGGTGGCCAGATGCAAACGTTGTATATTTTTACTTTAAATGTAAATTAGTAACAGTATGAAGAAGCTGAGTACAAGTAGGTATTATAATAATAATAATTGACTTAGTACACGAGGTTGTCGACATATGGAATGTGGACTCGGCTATCATTGTGCTGATTGTCGTAACCGCCAACGGCCTGATGACCAGAAGGCAGTACTCCTCGATACGGCTCGAATTCTGAGGAGATTCCTGTCCCTGGTGCCCTAACCACCGGTAGCTTGGACCCTGCTCCCGACACCGGCGGACCACTATTTCTTTTTTGTTATGTTTTTTTTTATTCAAGACCTCAGTCTTCTGAGATATACTGATATATAAAAACAATAATAATATTCCACAACTTTCACACAACGCCATCTAGTCCCAAACTAAGCAGAGCTTGTGCTATGAGTACTAGACAACTGATAAACATACTAACGTATATCTAAATACATACATATTATAGATACATTATGTTGTGACGTCCCTGCCCTAAGATTGACAGAAAGACTAATATTTATATATCAGTCTTTATAACTGCCGTCACATTAGATTTGGTAGCCAGATTTGTTGAAACATACTCGTACATAAAATATTTATCCGCCTATATGAAAACCACTACATAAGCGGACTTAAGCCATTCACTACTTGTCAACTTTTAGGGCTATAAAGACTACACTGTGATAAATGTGCACAATAATAAATACTATAATTAAAAAAAAACACCATCAACTATTATGTAATAATAACAATAAATAATAAATATCATTTATTTCTCTCATAAAGGTACATTTTAACAAGTTTATTTTACAAATTTTGCCTGAAGACTAAAAACCTTTGTGAGAGCTGGAGTCTGAACTAGGCTCGAGACCTGTATGACAGATCTCCAGGCTCACACGTCATACGTATCTGACGTTAAAAGTCTAACTAGTCGACTACTACTACATTATTTACTTTGTTACAGGCTAGCTTCGCACAGGCATTAGAATCCTTTAAAATTCCCGACTTTTCTCTATTATAATATTCATTATACATTACATGTATTATACAGATAAACTTTTCTAATAAATCGTTCTGCCCATTTGTGAAAACTGAATGAAAATCGAAAAAAAAGGCTTTGCTTTATAATCAGAAATCGGAATTAGGTAGAGTTATTCATGTACTCGCAGCCAAATGTTGATATTAATATGGATCTCTCCGGGATTTCTAATGAAAAATTCCGTGTGGCCAGCAATATTATAAATAAATAATAGTAAAAACCTCGGAGATAAATAAGACAAATAAAACAAAGATAATTAACATACAATTTTTATTAGTATTTTTTTTTTAATATCTCCACGTCAACTGAGATGAGGTTAACAACTTTATACCTCCTTTTCATCATTAATGCAGGAAGAATTTTTTTCTGCTATATTTCTGATAGTGTCTTAAAAACATTCTGCTCTTTAAAATTAATCTCGGGATTTGAGGCATATCCACTTTATTCTATCGCTATATGAAATCAGTATAAGTACTCAAATAACTCTACCTAATTCTGACTTCTGTTTATAATATAAAAAGTGTTTTTTTTTTTTTGATATCCTATAACTCTAGGGTATGGATGAGACCATATCTAAGAATCACTGGGCATAAATGAATTATTTTTCAATTACCTTTTTTTTTGTTTTCATTTTCCATGCAAAATAATTTGATAAATTCACGATTATTCATGTAAAACACCCTTACATGAAAAATGACAGCGTAAATACGTAATGTCTTTTGTTTATTCGTTTTATTTGTTTATTTATTCTTTAGATTTCATCGATGACTGGCGACGTATCAAAAGTAACGATTTGTCATACGGGTGTAAATTTTTGACCTAAATTAATTATGATTGATGATATCTTTGAAACCATGCATTTTTGGACCACATATTCTAGGACTTTTAGTATTATTTTTCCTTATAGAATATAAACCTAAAAAGTCTTACCTATGAACAGACTGAACTTCATCTTTACGTGGCTTCCTAATGACAAATTATTTTAATACTAAATAACATACATCTCTCATAACATCCACCACAATGCGCGCACGCTCAATCACACTTCAACACACTACACTACACCACACACATCTTCTAACACACCAGACACGTACATTTCCATCTCACACAAGTAAGAGGCCCTGCATGCAAACACTGCACAAACTGCTTTTATTTTACATTTTTTGTACTCTTTTTCCTTTCTCAAATACTTGAGTAAATATATTATAAATTGTTAAAGTGATTCTGTACAAGATAAAAATTAAATAAATGTTACAGGCGATTATAATGTGTAATAATCATAAAGGTTTGGCGCTGATATTCAAAATACAGGCTCTGCCTAGTTCGGCTACAGACGACTACACCTGTGCCGACCTAAATTAGCCTGTTAAATTTTTTTGTAACTTGTGTCTAAGTTTTTTCTAAATAAACATTATTAATATTATTAAACCTCGACTTATAAGATATCAAAAACAATACATTGTATAAGAATACATTTATGTTCTTTTTCCGACATTAAATCTCACACATATCCAGACCTGAACCAACAAAACGTCTACACCATGTAAATATTTGAACTAACTTCTGCCTGGAGCGCCACAGGAAACCTCTTACGGTAACAGCGCCTTTCCAGCCGTCGTCGCGTACCTTGAAATCTGTGTACAAATAAATACATCTTCTAGTTCTTGTTTTATGTAGGCAACTTTGACGAGGTAGTTGTGTAACACACAATTTTAAGTAATTCTTAATCCTTTCACTGTATTATTTATATTTTTATTTATTATTCGATATTTTAACCTGCGACAGAAAAGAGAGGTGTTATAAGTTTGACGTGTCTGTGTATCTGTGTATCTGTCCGTGCGAATGGATCGATTTTGATGCAGGCGTCCTTACCTTCCGCATGACGCAGGTGCTCACCGGACATGGTAAGTTCAGGAGATTCCAGCACCAGATTCGTGCGGAAGAAACGCCTGGGTCATCATTGTGTGGACCGCCCGGAGGACACGGTGGCGGTAAAGGTGTGCCCCGCTTGGGTAGAGCAACGCCATGTCCTCGTGGGGGCGATCGGCTGCGGCAATATCTTGCGCCGGGCCTTGGTACAAGCCATAGTCCGGAGCGAGGAAGAGTGGCAGACGGTCGTTTCCTTCTGCGAAGCAGTAATGGTAGCAAAAGAGGCGGCCGATCACGTGGGGCAACGGTCCTCACGCCCCAACCGCCGCCGGGACTCCGATCCCGATTTTTGGCCACCATAGGCGCGGGCTTGCGGACGGCGAGTAATGAGTGGCTCGCCTTCCGACCGTCCAGTAACCGTCCGGACCGAGCCTTAGTTGCCGACGGCGCGTACTGTTCTACGGGTGCCTCAAGGAGATGTCAGCAACTGTAGGGTCCCAGCAGGGTCAAAGCCTACTGGGACCAAGGATCTGGTTCTGAAAGGAAGACTCGGCACTTTTATGAAAGGCAATAAAGAAACAGGAGTGGGTTTTTAGTCAGTAAAAGTCTATACTACACATACTATCTCCCGCCCCGCCCAAGAGCGGGGGTTGTCTTAAGATGATTTTCCCACCGAAAAAAAAAGAAAACCCTGGATTGCCTATTACTAAACCTATCGAGTTTGGGCTCATTAGATTCGCCTTAACCAGTGCTATACAATTCTCTTGATGACGAGGACCTGATGCTAGAACTGGGAGGTAGCTGATGGAACCCTGGAATGCCTAGGTACTCGTAAACCCGTCGATTTTGGGCTCGTTAGATTCGTCTTAACCAATTTTATACAAATCACATGATGACAAGAACCTGATGCTAAAAGCGGTAGATGGTTTTTTTTTTTATTCTTAATAGGTTCGCGCTTGACCGCTATCTCACCTGATGGAAAGCGACGATGCGGTCGACAATCATGGATGCGCTTACCTAGAAGTAACCTATTGACTCTTGACTTAAAGATTCCCGGGTTATAGCCATCAGGGAACACAGATTCCGGCAAGGAATTCCACTCCTTAGCTGTACGCACAATGAATGTGTTCTCAAAACGTTTCGTGAACGTGGTTTGTCTGTAAAATATTATATGTAGTAGGTAGATACCTGAATAGTACTAAAAACACAATCTCTGAGTAGCTTAAGACTAGACGGCGTTGTGTGATAGTTGTAGAATTATTATTATTATAACTTTTGTATGCGAGTGAAACACGCACTTGGACTGTTTTATCTTTACCTCTCCGTATCCGCTCATCAACATTACCACGCGTATCTTTTCCAACAAATAGACACATTACCAAATATCTACTGTCAAATCTTATTTGCAAACGATATAAAAATCATACAAAAGACGAGATCGCAGATTATGGCAGACATTACCGTCTCTTATCTAATCCGATGGATCGTTCATGTTTGATGTCTGTGCAATTTGCCGACGATTACGTCCGATTAGCCGGTTTAGGCCCGTTAATATGACGACACGTCATCATTGACAACATTATCGTAGATATTATGGAATGGGAAGTCGTTTGCCTTTTTGTTTTTTATGATGTTACGAATGTCATTCTTATATTCGGTTATTAAAGTTTTATTTTTATTTTCGGTTGAAAAATCATGCAATGGGAATTGGGAAATGGAAATGGGAAATGGGAATCTTGTTCGGAGCGGCAGGGTGTGTCACACTTTTACTGACTAAAAACTTACTACTGTTCTTTCGTTGCCTTTCATACCACGATCGAGTCTTCCTTTCAAAAGCAGACCCTTAGCCTCAATAGGCTTTGACCCTGCTGGGCCCCTTCGGTTTGCTGACATCTCCTTGAGGCGCGCGTGGATCAATACGCGCCGTCGACGACTTGGGCTCGGTCCAGATGGTTACCGGACGTTCGAACGACGAGCTACTCATTGCTCGTCGTCCACAAGCCCGCGCTTATGATGGCCAGAGATTTCTCCGCGATTCTCGACACCCAGGGTGTCTCCTCTTTTTCCAGCTGGGACGTGAGGATGTACGTTTTCTCACTCAATCATACACGTGGATATATCATTTTGCAAGCAAAGTTTTATACAATGTCTAATGTCTCCTTAATTTATAGTCCCAATTGTATTAACCTTCTCAATAAAAACTTTCTGGTTTTCCCATTCAACGAATTTCCTCGTAAACTCTTATAAGTATCTACTTAGAAATACCTAATAACCCCAAGCGAAAAAAAAAATAAACCTTCGATAAATTTAGTTCGCGCACATTTTTTTAGCAAATCAACGTGTCGTCTGTTTCCCTAAAATGTTCACCGCCAATAAATTTAGCGGGAAATTTGAACTTTTTTGTGCTCCTTATAAACGACAACGTTCTTTCTCTGATATTTTTCTTTTTCATCAACAAATAAACGACTGGCTGGAAAAAGTTTTTCAATTAAATTATAAATAAGGAAAAGTAAGTATTTTTTTCTACTCATCTATGGCCAGTCATAAAAATAAAAGTATTTTCATTTTAAATGTTTATTTTTAGAACCAGTTTCGAAGGAGGGATCAGAAGAAATGTAGACAAAAGTGTGTAAAAATAAGGAAATAAGGGATAAAAACCCCGAATTCAATAAATTGAGAAAAAAAGAAATCTTATCTTCTTTTTTTTTGTGAAATCTTAAATTACAGAAATAAAAAAAAATAATACAAATAATTTAAATATTAATAAATACTTATATAATACATAAAAGTTATACTAAAATCAATCATGAATTTCGAAGAACAACAAATGTGATAATACTAATAAAACCAAAATAGGCTGGGACAATAAACTAGGCCATTTTAATGAGACTAAACCTTCATGGATCAATTCGTGGAAATATCTAGTCGAATTTACAATTTCATAAATATAAATAATATTTTGATAGTCTAGTTTTGGTCTGTTTTTTATAACTACTACAGTTAGTAGTATCGTGGGTTTTTATAGGTACAAATAATAAATTAATTTTCCTTTGCTAGATCTATTTTGACGAGAATCAAATAAAACCTGGATGTCCACATTGTTTACGATCATACATATTTCTAAAGTGATTTTTCTGTCACCACTTTTTATGTGTTTAAGTGTCATGTGTATTTCATTCTAAAACTTTGTCGCACATGTCATTCACATAGCTAATCTTTGGTAAAACGCTTTTGTCATACAAATAAAAAAAACCGGCTAAGTGCGAGTCGGAATCGCGCACGAAGGGTTCTATACCATTCGTTGCAAAAAAACGGCAAAAAAAACATGTTAGTTGCATGGAAGCCCCCTTAAATATTTATTTTATTTTGTTATTTAGTATTTGTTGTTATAGCGGCAAAAAAAATACATAATTTGTAAAAATTTCAAATGTTTAACTATCATGGTTCATGTGGTACAGCCTAGAGACAGACGTACAGGCAGACAACCAGTCGGACGAATAGCGAAGTATTAGTAATAGCGTCCCTTATTACTCTTTGGGTATGAAACCCTTTAAACAATCGACAATCAAAGATGTATTTACCAACTAACCAATTTAACAAGAACCGTTCTCAGTATCAATCGATATTTGAACGGTAGAACAGTTACGAAAGGGTTATTCATCAGATAATTATGAGTTACAAGAAACGTTCTAAATTTGAAATTCCATGTAAAGATCGTGGGCATTACTATGAAGTCTAAATATGACATGATCAATGTTTCAACCACTAGCTACGTTAAAACTATGAACATAGAGAATGAACTGAGCAAATAATCTCACAAAAATAACCGCTTTGTAGAACGAGTCGATGCAATTTTGCTGTTCATACCTGCCCCCCTAGCCAAGTTACAATTGTATCGTTCGCGCCGAACTCCTCGAGTGGGCCACGCCTCCGATTCCTTTGTTATGGCCACGTGACTGAACGTTGAGATGACGTCAGAACAAAGGAATCGGGGGCGTGGCCTACTCAAGGCGTTCGGCGCGAACGAAACGATTGTAACTTGGCTAGGGGGGCTGTCTCTCTTAATTTTTTTTATATTTATGACATCAACTTCGCGGCTCAATCAGAATGCTAGCTGAAATACATCAACCACTATCCGCAGTTGCGCTTTATCTTTCATAATTTTCTGCCCGTATTCACTTTACTTTAAACCTAGGAACGCTCAGCCCATTCTCTATGTAACAAAAGTAAAATGAAAACCTAAAAAATGACGTCACTAATTTGAGCTAGCCTGATTGCTGCAAACTTCATCACGAAATGAAGTTGGGATTTTAAATTGTACCTGCATTGAGTTTGTTGAACGTTTTAAATAGAGAAAAACCAGGCTTCACCGAAAATCTTTTTGAGAGGAAAAGCGGGCAGAAATGGAACTTTTATTCAATTACCTATTCGAGCACAGAATTGTTTACGTTTTATTTTTTTTAAAAGCGCTCATTTTGATTACACTTGAGTCGTAGAAAAAAGTTTCTTATGTTAGTTACAAAACAAGGTTTTTTTTTTCTTAAGTGGAAAAATCATCTAATGACAAATCTCGCTCTAGGGTGGAGCGGGAGATAGTGTTAGATTTTTACTGATTAAAAACCCACTCCTGTTCCTTCGTCCCAGGGCTTCGGGTTTCGTTTTCACACTACCCATGGCCCCAGGAGGCTTCGACCCTACTGGGCCTCTACGATTTGCTAACGTTACCCTGAGGCGCGCGTGGAACAATACACGCTGTCGACAACTTGGGCTCGGTGCGGACAGTTACCAGACGGTCGGACGGCGGGCTATCCATTGCTCACCGTCTGCAAGCCTGCGCCTACGGTGGCCGGAAATCGGGATCGGAATCTCGGCGGCGGTTGGGGCGTGAGGACCGTTACAAAATAAGGTTAAGATATTTATAAGAAACAAGCTTCTGTCAGCAATTTTGCCCTCGTGAAAGAAGAATTTTTTTCCAGGGGAATGGTCTACCAGTGTGTCAAATTTGATCCAAATCTTTTCAGCCATTTGTACGTCAAGAAGTAACAAACATACACACACATGCGAATTTTTAGCTTAATAATATTAGTATGATTACAAAGACCTTGGTTTTCCTGCGGATATCTTCATTTCTGATTCGATCACGCAAGGAAACTCCGAGCATAGCCCTTTCCATTGCCCTTTGAGTGACTTTGAGCCTTCTGATGAGCCCTATTGTGAGCGACCACGTTTCGGATCCATATGTCATCACTGGCAACACGCACTGGTCATAGACTTTCGTCTTGAGACACTGTGGTATATTGGATGATATATCTGCAGGAGAACCAAGGTTGCCGACATAGCACGAAGAATCGCCAAACTTAAGTGGCAATGGGCAGGGCACATTGCTCGCAGAACGGATGGCCGTTGGGGCCGAAAGGTTCTGGAGTGGCGACCGCGTACCGGAAGACGCAGTGTTGGAAGGCCCCCTACAAGGTGGACCGATGACCTGGTGAAGGTTGCGGGAATCCGATGTATGCAAGACGGACAGGACCGTTCTTTGTGGCGACATTTGGGGGAGGCCTATGTCCAGCAGTGGACGTCTATTGGCTGAAATGATGATGATGATGATTACAAAGAAAAATTAATTCAACCATTTTGTCGTAAGAAACTTGAACTTTAAGCCTGTAATCTATAACACTAAATATATGTTGAACTAACAATTTCTTGAAATATGTTTTTGCTTAGGTTTAAATTGTCACCAAGTGTTAGTGAATATAGGCGTTATTATTTTTTTGTTTTTTCTTTAAATGTGTTTAATATTTACAGTCATAAAATACCACTTTAATTTAAAAAAAAATACAACCGACTACTAAAAACGCTAAAAAGTACAAAATAAATTTAATTTCAGAAGTCGGTGTTTATGGTTTTTGTTTCTTCTAATTATTTAAAACCGGTTATTATAAAGAAAAAAAGATTTTTATTTTACCCTTTTTAGCGGTGGTAACGGAACGGAGAGCTAAACCTAAATAGTGAGCAAGTTTTATAGTTAGGTACTTATAGGACATAACCGTTATAAGAAAGTTTATAAAATTTCAAGAGTTTCCTCAATTTCTCAAGGATTCTATTTATCAGGTCCTCACCTGATGACTATGGAACCACCTGGAAAGATGCCCTGTCAAACAAAAAAAGAAATTTCCAAATTAGTCCAGGCGTCTTTGGGCAATCGGGGAATAAACATAAAAAATTGAAAGATTCTGAGACATTGAAAACCTCTTTCTTTTTGAGGTCGGTTAGAATAAATAATTAACTGATTTCATTTGTCTAACTTGATAAAATTAAAAGTAAAATAACTTTTTAAAAACAAGCTTTTAATTTATGCGCTAAAAAAAAGACCTTGGTTATCATAAAGAATCAAAGTACTCGTCAGTATGCATCAAACGACCCCAAACTCGATGGGGTTATGTCGTTTTATTGCGGAGTTCCTACGGCCACCTTTCAGCTCCTACATCAGATCAGCTCCATGTTATTATGTAATATTGCATTGTCATGCACTTTACACATGTATACAAAATTTTAGCTCAATCGATTGAAGATATCGGCTTCAAAATGGAGTTGCAAGATTTGAGCCGAACATACATAGTTACATACATACATAAATTGCAAGTTAATAAAAATCTTGTAAAAATGCCTTATCCCATTTTAATAAAAATCTTTAATCAAACTTTTGTTATGTTCTAGTGAGTTTGTGTTCACACACACACAACTCACACTTCGAGCACAGTATAATAAAGTAACAAACTCACACACGTATATGTTTGTTTCTTCTTCACGCCCGAACGGCTGTTTGGATTTCGAAATGGATTTTAAACTTGCTAAATGAGTAGATCATGTCTGATTTATTAACCATAACTTTTTATCCCGGTTCATCATCATCTTCCTGCCCTTGTCCCGTGTTATTTGGAGTCGGCGCAACACGATATTTTCTTCCTTTCTGCCCGGTCACTCGTCGTGCTACCACTAACTTCCTTTTCTTTCATATCACTCTTCACACAATCCATCCATCTTTTCTTTGGTCTCCCTCTTCCTCTCCATTCATCCACATGTAAACTCATAACTCTTTTAGTAACATGCGTTTCATCCCTCCTCTTCACATGACCATACCAAGACAAACGATTCCCTTTCAACTTTTCAGTCACTGGTGCTACTTTCAAACTGCCCCTAATATACTAATCTCCCACTTTATCCATTCTCGTCACACCACACATCCATCTTAACATTCTCATCTCCGCTACGTGTCTCATCTTATCTCTTATCAATCTTTTTATCCCGGTTGTATCCTTGGGTTAATTTTCTGCTTTCACGCGGGTAAAGCCAAGAGCAGCAGCTAGTTCAAAAATATTTTCCTTTCCAATCCACTCATATTTATACATTGTCGTTGCCTAGCAACGCGCATCAAACCCGCACGGGCGCATAATTTTCCCATAAACCGATCTGCAACTGACAGATTAGTAAATTGTTCTACAAAGCATTTTGAACAAAATTGTTCCGATATAAAAGATTTATATTCATTCAATGCTGCTGTCATTTTACTTTAACCATTCGCAATGGATAACTGTATTTTAAAATAATGGCTATAACTGAATGCAGGACAATGAATCTTTTGCAAAAGTTTTTGGTGAATGAAAATAGTGTATTAAGTTTTACACTGTTTTTATTTTAGGCTTTCTTACACCTAGTGAAAAGACTTATTTATTTATTTATTTAAACTTCATGCAACACAAAGGTACAAAGGCGGACTTAATGCCTTAGGCATTCTCTACCAGACAACCAAGGGCCAACTTGTCAGTAAGCCAACTTATCACTAATATTGTAATTTAGTCACCTACTTTAGCTTCAACATAGTGTAATTTGTTTTTTAATTCTCAGCTTTTATCTACTACTAGCTTTTGCCCGCAGCTTCGCCTGCGAACATATATAATAATAATATTCCACAACTATTTTGATCTGTTCTTTAATGTGTCCAAATTTCAGGTTTCTGGGTCAACGGGACGTACCCTATGAATTTAGATTCCTTTGAGAGAGTCGAAATATACGTTTTTTGCGATATAAACGACCGTATTTTTTTTCCTTAACTTAGAAGTTTGATTTTTTATAGCTTCAAGGGACCGCGGACATAAGTATATGGTTTTAATATCAACTCAATACCTCCACGTGTTCCCGAGATAAAATGACTTAACACACAGACAGACGTACGAACAACAAAGTGATCCTATGAGGTTTCAGTTTTTTCCTTTTGAAGTACGGAACCCCAAAAATGGCATTTCAGGTCGCTTTTAAGAAATGTTACAGTCATTGCCATTCCGAAAGTTTGGTACTTTTTTCGGTTGTTTTTGCACCTCCGATTTCAGCTCCAATATACTTTAATCGGAACTTATATCAAGTACAAACGAGTTTATACTTGTCATACGTGGGGAATCTTCCTCTCCCCGTGCCTTTTGTAGATTATTCTTTCCTCTGTTGTTTTGTTTCGTATTTGGAATGTTGTGAAGTTGCTCTTCATTAATACTTCTCCCAGTTTTTTATAATTTTTAGTAGCGTTTTATTTAACGCCTCTGCCTCCAATACCGGTTCCAATTCCAAAAAACCAAATTTAAATACTCCGTTTCTGATTTCGGTTCCGATATAACCACTTTCGTCACTTCCCTAATAGAAACCGGTATCAAGCTATGTTAATAAGACATAGAGTATGTAGGGAATGCAAGGTCTTTGCTATCCAATGAATGTCACCCGTATTGAAATATAAATTAGAACTAAATGGACCATTTACTCCTAGGAATTTAAATTGCTTTGTCTTACGGTTGTCGTTTAGTTAGGTCTTATTATTTTAAAACTGTTTTAATTTCGTACATACCGTTTTTAGAAATTGACCTCTAGAAGGTTTCGTTGTTTTGACATAACTTCATAGTAAACTCAATCTTATGATCAAAGTCAAAGTCAAAGCATTTTATTTCAAATAAACCATTCACAGGCACTTTTGAAATGTCAAGAAGTCAGTCAGTCATAAAAAATGATGCTAATTTCACATTCCAAAGCGTAGATCTCTATGGAGAAGTATGTGCAAGAAACTCCATGGCCACTCTTTTCAATCATGTTTTATTATTACAAATATCTCTGTTACATGTTTATTGTTGCTATTATGTAAAAACAATGTAAATAAAGTAAAAAATAAAAACTAAATATAGATATTAAAATAACATAATTAGGTGACTTCAAGGCTAGAGTGAATAGGCTCTTAATGAACTAGTGCGCCTCACAATGAATGATTGTATCTCTGCTTACCATCAGGTGGGATCGCAATTAAGCTCTGGTTTATATCAATTAAAAAAATATATAAAATAGCACAGCAATAGATCTAGTCAAATATTTTATTAAAACGCGTCTCTAGCCAAACCACGCATGAATACGCTGTTAATAAAGAAAATAATTAAAAACTTCTCTCACAAAAATCACGTACCTACTAGATTTACAAATAAATGCTGAACATTATTATGTCATCATAATCTATGAAGATGATCATTTCAGCCGAAAGACATCCACTATGGTGGTCCAAGTGTCGCCTTAATGACCGGTCTTGTGCGTCTCGCATCCATTGGATTCCCGCGACTGCAGTATTACGTACACAACGGTTTTAGCATCTGGGGCCGAAATACGAGGAACCCGTATTAAATAACCTTAAATTATTTTAGTTTTAAGTGCCAACCGTATAGAATTGAAGGTACATATTAGACACAGTTATTTAAATGTACAAGCATTTGAAACATGTTCAGTTTATGCGTGAACGGATTTTAGTAATTAACATTACTAAAATCCGTTTTTCTGAGTTTAATTAATAATACATTATTTATTTGTTTTATAATTTATGAACATACGTATACACAGAAGAAGTTATTATTAAAATTTGTACAAAGGTACTCCTTATTTAAAGAAAAACCGAGTAAGTGAGGGTTCCGTACAAACTTACATAAGAAAACAGTTCAATTCGCGAATTTAAGTTACGATGATTTTTCCGAAACGCAAAAAAGGTTTTGTGACGTAACTAAAAATTTACAGTTTTCAGATTTTTTCCTAAACAGGTAAATTTCAGCTTACCTGCGAAAGGAGAGATTAGGAGAAATGTTTATAATATTATGTTTTTCTTTTTCTCACTATCTTGATACGGGTAGAAACTGCAGTCTTGTCATAAATGAAAGTAGATATTATACCATTACCTATCTCTTGCAACGATCTGTATAGAATAGATACATAGTCCTCCATGTACTAAATAAATATATTAATGTTGTTACTTTGTTCCCAAAATGTTGAACGATGAGGAAATTAGCTATTCCAATGTTGTGTATTTATTCTGTATGTTTCAAAGAGCCAGTTAAGCGAATTATTACATTTCGTTAAAAACAAATATGAGGTGATTATACAGTAAATATTTGTTTTTTTAACTCGAAATATTTTTTTCTACCGTAGATAAAAAAAAACAGCTATACAGAGGAAAACCTTTTTTTATAAAAGCTAATCACGTGATAAAAAAAAACCTTTGAAATCGTCAAAAATAAACTGTGACGCAAAAAACGACGAACTCAGAAACTTCAAAATCAAACAAAATTAGATCTATTGGATGTTGCTAAACGAAATACGGGCGACGCATCGGGAGCAATCGGGAGCAATCGGGAGCAATCGGGGCTATAATTATGGGCGGCCGAATACAAGACTGTAGGCGAATACAATAGGATAGCGGACATGATGACAAAGCAATCAATTTTGTTGAATTTGGCTCTTGAAATGAGAAGCTTCTTGATAGATGTAGCAAGTTGTTGCCAATTGTGTAGTTGCCTCGAATTTTTTTTACTAGTTTCAAACGAGTAACTTTATTCAAAATCACCTTTCAAATCTCTGATTGTTCTGTGTCTGGGTGTAATTTATCTATATTATGTATGTATTTAGAAATATATAAGGATGTTTATCAGTTATCTAGTACTCATAGCACAAGCTCTGCTTAGTTGGACTAGATGCCGTTGTGTGTTAGGTGTGGAATATTATTATTATTATTATTAAATCTGGTGCAAGGGGAAACTGTCAAGTACGGAATAAGGATGCACATACTGATATATTTCACGCGTGAGGGAACGGACATCCTCATGCTCTAGCCGCTGGGACCCTGACCTTAACTACCAGCCTTTGTAGGCGAGGGCTTGCGGACCACGAGCAATGGGTAGCTCGCCGTGCGGTCGTCCGGACCGAAGTCGGATCGCGCGCTTTAAAGAGATTTCAGCAAAATCGCAGGGGCCCAGCAGTGCTGAAGCCTTTCGGGACTATAGGTCGACTCATGAAAAGGAAACCCGTGGTCCTAGAACGCAAAGGGCAACTGAAGGACCGTAGGTGTGGTTTTAGTGAGTAAAAGTTAAAAAAAAAATGTACCTACTGAAATATTTATGTTGCCACCGTCAGTAGAATGTAATAGTATAAAATTTTGCATAAAAATAAAGAATTTGTGTGTTTATTTTTATGCAAAATTTTCTCACCCAATCAAGTTTTCGATTTAGGTTTGTATTAAAATGGCTCCCATGAGTCGCTTCCGTATTTAGGGCCAATTCGCCAATCGTCAGATTACTTTTACCTACAGAATAAAAATGGCGGTTTGAACAAAAAACTTTTTAGAAAAAATTGCGACGGAAACCAAATACTAAAAAGTATAAAATTAAAAGCTTTTACAAATAACTTTGTTTTCTGGTTTCGATGTTTCTGGCTTTGTTATTTAACACCGGCTTTCAAAAGTTATTTTATTTTATATTGGTTTGTTATTATTGGAAAAAAATGTTTGCAATTTTTTTTTTTTTTTTTAATTGCTTAAACACAATCATGTCAAAGCGATTTGCTTGTTTTTCAGCTTAATAATAACTGAGAATAAAAATCAGTCGTCAGCCCTGTTTCATTCTTGTAACATAATGAGCTCCGGTTTTATGGTTTCGTGTTTTAAATACAATTTCGTTTTTCTTCTGCTTTTATGAATGAATGAATGAATAAATTAATGAATGATTTTTTTTTATTAGTAAAAACCAGTGCTTGACTGCGATCCTACCTGATGGTAAGCAGAGATGCAATAATTGATGATGAGGCGCACTAGTTTATTAAAAGCCTATTCACTCTAGCCTTGAAGACACCTAAATTATAATTGGACGAGAAGACCGCAGCAGGCAAATTGTGCAATTTGCAAGATTATAGGTAACTAAAAAGTTATATATACCTACATTGGTTTTATAAAACACTAGCTTTGCGGGCGGCTTCGCCTGCGTACATAGATATAGTTTTTATTCTTGTACACCATAAATAATGCAGTGGGAGCTTAAAATTAATAGGGTGTCACAAAGGCCGGTCTTATCGCAAAAAGCGATTTTTTACAGACAAACTTTAGATGCATTTGACAAAGAAAGGAGAAAAGATATGCAAATAATGCAAACAATATATAATATATAACATTAGTTTTATTTTATGCAAAACCTGAAACACGTGTCTAGTATTTCTATGTAAAGTGTACAAAATTTAACATGTACAAAACTTCATAACTGTATCTTGAAAAATCTTGTACACTGTGGTATATTGGACGACTTGGACGAGAAGACATCGCGCAGCTTCCCGACGCCAGTGCATGTTGTCAATGATGACATATGGCTCCGAAACGTGGTCGCTTATCAGAAGGCTTAAAGTCACTCAAAGGGCAATGGAAAGGGCTGTGCTCGGAGTTTCCTTACGTGATCGCATCAGAAAAGAAGATATCCGCAGGAGAACCCAGGTTACAGATATAGCCCGAAGAATCACCAAACTTAAGTGGCAGTGAGCAGGGCTCATTGCTCGCAGAACAGATCGTTGATGGGGACGATAGGTTCTGGAAGGGTGACCAAGTACCGGAAGAAGGCCTCCCACAAGGTGGACCAATGACCTTGTGAGGGTCGCGGGAATCCGATGGATGCGAGACGCACAGGACCGGTCATTACATTTGAGGGAGGCCTTTGTCCAACAGTGGATATCTTTCGGCTGAAATGATGATGATGATGATCATGAAAAATCGCAAAGTTATACGCTTGTTATGTCAGCAAAAATACATAGTCACCGGGCCATCCAGGCGACTGAGGGGTTGTTTAGCACTTGCGCCCCTCTGTTTGCTGGTGCCTAATGCTCGCTATGACCTGCCGTGACGTGTGTTGTCGGCAGTGCCTAACTTGTGAAAAACTATTAGAATCCATTCAGTCACAGACACTTATTGGGCTTTGGCTGAAGTAAGAGGGGTGTTTACTTACCAAAATCCACCTGTGTTTGATGATTTGTGCTGGTCGCGGTGAAATTTTCAATCGATCCCTAGTAATAGGGATCCGGTCTTCACCAAAACAGAATTCAAAACATTTGCCCGAATGTGTGTTATTAAATACGTCAAATACGTTGGATCAGGTAAAAGATATCCATTTTCATTCAACCTTCACCCTGTATTTCACGACTCCCTAAGTTAAATTTTCGATTTGCTAACAATTTTAGTTCAAAATTCATAATTATTAGAACCTACATTTGACATGAACCCACATTGAGTTAAAGTTTGTAATTTGTAACATGTGTCGTTTTCAAATCACCCTTTTTGGCTCACCAGTGTTTTTGCACAGAATATTTTAACTAATGACCGGTAACCTGGTGAGGGTCGTGGTAATCTGATGAATGCGAGACACATAGCACCGACCATTGCGGCGATCACTCGTCGCCTATGAATGATTAAATTACTTACTGGGTTGATTTTATGGAAATCGTAATAATTTTGCAATTAAGTGCCTCTAGTAGGCAGGACATAATGCTCGCCGAACAGTTGGTCGATGGGGCCGAAGGGTTCTGGAGTGGTGACCGCATACCGGAAGACGAAGCGATAGAACGCCTCCCACAAGATGGACCGATGTCTTGGTGAGGGTTCTGGGAATCCAATTAATGTGAGACACACAGGACGGTCGTTGTGACTACACTTGGTGCTTATTTCCAGCTGTGGACATAGACCTTCCCCAAATGTCGCCATAATGACCGGTCCTGTGCATCTCGCATCTATCGGATTCCCGCGACCCTCACCAAGTCATCGGACCACCTTGTGGGAGGCCTTCCGACGCTACGTCTTCCGGTACGTGGTCGCCATTCCAGAACCTTTTGTCCCCATCGAGCATCTGTTCTGCGAGCAATATGCCCTACCCACTGCCACGTAAGTTTGGCGATTCTTCGGGCTATGTCTGTAACCTTGGTTCTCCTGCGTATATCTTCATTTCTGACGCGATCACGCAATGAAACTCCGAGCATAGCCCTTTCCATTGCCCTTTGGGTGATGATGATATTCTGAAATAAATGTAAAATAAAACACTTGTCATATTTTTGTAAAAAAAGTAATTAGCAACAGTTTTACTAATCAGCCCATTTATTTTAATTGAATGGCTTAACCACATTTCACAAAGTTGTAAAATGTTTCCATCTCCTATAAAATGTGTCTACTTAAGTAGAGTCAGTAACGAAATTCATTTCACACAATTAATTTGTCGGACTATATAAACGGTCTCATTAGAATGCTTATAGTCACCCAAAGAGCAATAAAGAGAGCTATGCTTGGAGTTCCCTTGTCTGACACAACCAGGAATAAAGAACCAAGGTTACTGATATAGCCCCAAGAACCGCCAAATTGTGGCAAAAGTGGCAGTGGGCAGGCACATTGATTGATGGTTTTACATACTACATACTCGGCCTTATAATGTTCCCACTGTTGGGATTCAGGCCTCCTCTCTAGGAGAGGGAATTGGCCGTAATCCACCACGCGGGCCCAGTGCAGGTTGGGGGATGTCACATGCCTTCCAATTTTTGGTTCTAGGACATGCCGGTTTCCTTACGATGTTTTCTTTCACCGTTTTGAGAGCAGGGGTGATGAAATAAATTACACAAAGTAATGCGCGCCTGGCTGGGTTTGAACCCACAACTAACAACTCGTAAGTCGGGGCCGTTACCACTCGGCCACCACTGTTCATTTTTGATTGATGGTTGATGGCGCCGAAAGATTCTGAAATGGCGTCCGCGTACCACAACGTTGGAAGGCCTCCCACTATGTGGACCGAAGACCTGGTGAGGGTCGCGAAAATCCAATGGTTGAATATTTCATGACTAACTGCACTGGCCTACATTACAACAATACAAACTGAAAAGGAATTCACATTCCTTGAATATCAAATAAAATGCTTTTGTTAATTTGAATATTAACAAACAACAACAACATTTATTATTTATATAAATGTAAGTTTATATTATATTAAAAATGTATGTACATTTATTTTATATACATTCGTTCCTTTGTTTCCCTATTAATCTTTTTTCTTACCATGTTTTCTCTTCACTACCCTAGGTTGACTGGTAGAGAATGCCTAAGGCATTAAGTCCGCATTAGTACCTTTGTGTTGCATTCAGTTTTAAAAAACAAATATTTACTAAAAATAACTATATTTAAATTTCGTGGCTGACCTTACTTTGTAAATTTTGCGTGAATTTTATACCAAATCAAATTCAAACATAACCTGAGGCACTTAATTACTTCATCATCATCATCATTATTTTAGCCGAAAGACGTCCACTGTTGGACATAGGCTTCCCTCAAATGTCACAATGACCGGACCTGTGCGTCTCGCATTCATCGGATTCCCGCGACCCTCACTAGGTCATCGGTCCACCTTGTGGGAGGCCTTCCAACGCTGCGTCTTCCGGTACGTGGTCGCCATTCCAGAATTTTTCGTCCCCATCGACCATCATTCTGTTCCGCGAGCAATATGCCCTGCCCACTGCCACTTAAGTTTGGCGATCCTTCGGGCTATGTCCGTAAACTTGGTTCTCCTGCGGATATCTTCATTTCTGACACGATCACGCAAGGAAACTCCGATCATAGCATTTTCCATTGCTCTTTGAGTAATTACTTAATTACTTACACAGCTGTAACAATAAAAAAAAAATATTTTTGACGATAATAACACGTGTTTCACTTATCAGAAAAAGTGGGAGCAGGAAAATTGTAGCGATTTTACTCAAATGTACTGTGTTCCCAAATGAGGCCACGATTAAGATAAACCCCAGTCAAGTCGAAGTTCGTGAACTCTGTGTTCTATTTCAGTGGACTAAATAATTGACGTTCGGACAATCTTTCTCGAATCAGTAAAGTAATTCAATATAACAATCAATCAGTCTAGACTGGTCGGCTTCCAGTTTAATCGGATTATGTATTTCACTTGGAGTGACTGACTTCCTGACGTCTACAATCAAGTAATTGAGTAGCAAAATTACCCTTGGACAGACTGCCGCCAGATTTGGTGGATTCGGATAATTTGTAATGACCGCCTAAAATGTGCAAGTGATATCTAAAATCAATATTTTAACATGAACGCTTGAGGCATTCGTGGAACACTACGCGCCGCCGATGACTCGAGCTCGGCCTGGCAGCGAGCTACCCATTGTTCGTCGTCCGCAAACCCAAGCATTGCCCTATTTTCCCTAGATGGCTTTAAAATCTACCTAATCTAATTTAGTTACGATTCTCATGGTCAACGTGGTCACCTCAAGCAGACCTGGTGACGAACAACCATCGGAAAGGCCAGGAAAATAGAGAGGTCCCTGAGCAAAACGAAGCGCGAAGCTCAAAACTGAACGAGATGTCGCCACATTATGGACGCCCACTGCCCGGGAACATTATCATACATTGTTAGTATAGGCCTACTCAAAGTGTCGCCAATACAAACGGCCTTAACACCTAGCCAAGTTACGACCATGCTGACGTCATCTTAACGCTCAGTTACATGATCAGAAAAAAAAAATCGGAGGCGTAGCCTACTCGAGGTGTTCAACGCAAGAGATTCGAAATGAAACGGTTGCAACTTGGCTAGGAGGGCTGTGGATACACAGGGCCGTTCGTTTTGTCGAGATGTCGCATCCATCGGATTCACGCGACTCTTACCAGGTCTTCGGTCAACTTCAATCCATTCAGTCCAATCTACAAAGTCTCGAGCACAGGCGCAGAGTAGCCAGCCTATCGGTCTTTTACAGGTTACATTTTGGAGAGTGTGTGCGGGAACTGCATGACTTGATTCCGCCATCTCCTTTCTACCATCGGACAAGCCGACGAACGGCGAGTATCCACCCTTACGTTGTTGAAACTTCAACGGTCCGGACTAAGCGTTTCGCTTCGTCGTTTATACCGCGTACATCGAAGGACTGGAACAATCTGCCTGCTGCGGTCTTTCCGTCAAACTATAATATAGGTGTCTTCAAAGCTAGAGTGAATAGGCTCTTAATAAACTAGTGCGCCTGACCATCAATGATTGCATCTCCGCTTACCATCAGGTGGGATCGCAGTCAAGCACTGGTTTATATCAATTAAAAAAAAAAAAAAAAAACTTTGTGGGAGGTCTTCAAGTACGCGGTCGCCATCCAAAACCTTTCGGCTCTATCGACCATCTGTTCTGCGAGCAATGTGCCCTGCCCAATCTAGGGGATACAAGAATTTAATTGCAAAATTAATAAGATCTCCACAAAATAAACCCAGTAATTCAATAAGATAAATTTACAGATTCATCGAATAACCTAGATCTTGAGGTTTTCAAATTAGTACGGAATAGAACGGAGAGATTGTATAATATAGGAGTTGGAATTGATGGTCGCACCGCCCGGTTATGACAGCTCACTAGTCATCGCAACGCTCATCTTTGCTCCACTCTGACATCGCTTCGTGTTGATTTATTATGATTAAATGTGACGTACTTAATTATTATTGTTCGAAAAGTTCTTTAGCTTTTTCATTTTTATATACTTTAAAATTCATTCAAATTGGAAGCAATTTTTTAAAACAAATTATATTCTTTGGAATTGTTCAGAGGGAACCCCGACTTAGGAGACGTTGTTTGCTTTGCGAAATTTATTTCATCAGTGAGTGCGCAGTGAGCTGTGGTGGCCGAGTGGTAACGGGGCCGACTTAGGAGTTGAAGGTCACAGGTCCAAACCTAGCCAGGTGTTAGCCAGGTAATTTTTTTTAACACCACTGCTAACAAAACGGCGAAGGAAAACATCGTGAGGAAACTGTCATGTCCTAGAACCAAAAATTCAAAGACATGTGACATCCACCAACCCGCACTGGGCCCGTATGCTAGATTACGGTCCATTCCCTCTCCTAAACAAAGACGGTCTGAGTCCCAGCAGTGGGAACATTATAATTCTGATTATGCTTATCTATTTCATCACCACGGCTCTCAAAACGGCCAAGAAAAAGCATCATGAAGAAACTTAGTCTAGCACTAGAAAGACCAAGGCCATCAATTTGACGGCACGGCGATTTTATTCTTAAATATTTGACAATCTATGTTTTTGTTTCCTTTCATATTTTATGACTTTTCCTAATTTGTTATCGTTAGTCCAAATCTATGTAAACAAAGGTTTTTTTACAAACTAATGAGGGTGCTTTTGTTTTCATTTATTTTGAATTCTGAGTAAGTCGTTATTGTCTAGGTGGTATACATTACCGTTTTAACGATATTTCACTACCGAAATACATGGTTTTAAAATTGGTAAAATTTTGGCCCTTTTTGAAATAGGGTCAATATTTCAAAAAGGGCCAAAATTTTATAACTGACTACTTTTTCACGTCTCAAAATTTGGTAAAAATCTAATTGTGAAAAGAACAATATTGATGGAACAATGCGGCGTGCAAAACGGGTAGTATCACCATATTGTAGTGATATATATATACAACAAGATATGAAACATTGCATGTCGTGAATCAAGTGTAGCTCTACAAGTCTAGTTTCCATATAAAATACATGGAGACCGACCCGCCCAGATCGGTATGTGTGGTACACGTGTGAGCAGTGTAGTTTCTACTGAAAGCTGGTGATGATAAAGTAAATAAAATACTATAAATCTGCCATATTCTGTCTCTGCACTGACCTTAGATGGGATAAAAAGAAACTGCTTAAAGCATTCAGTCCGCCTTGTAAAATGACTTTTACTTGGGCACAAAATTTTGTACAACATTATCATCTCACTAGTCTTTTCCCAATTAGCTTGGAGTGCACGTGCAACATGCGAGGGCGCGGCCCTCACGCCCCAGCCACCGGGATGCGGATTCCAATTTCCGGCCACCGCAGGCGCGGGTTTGCAGACAGCGTACAATGGATAGCTCGCCGTCCGACCGTCCGGTAACCGTCTGGACCGAGCCCAAGTCGTTGACGGCGCGTACTGTTCCACTCGCGCCTCAAGAAGCTGTCAGCAAATCGTAGGGGCCCAGCAGGGTCGAAGCCTACTGGGGCCAAGGGTCTGATTCTGAAAGGAAGACTCGGCCCTGATACGAAAGGCAACGAAGGGACATGAGTGGGTTTTTAGGCAGTAAAAGTCTGACACTACCTTTCGCTCCGCTCAAGAGCGGGGGATGACATTGGATGATTTGTCCACCTACAAAAAGAAAAAAAAAACTAGCTTGGGATCAGCTTCCAGTCTAACCAGATGCGGTTGAATACCCATGTTTTACATGGAGCAACTGCCTATCAGACCTTCACAACTCAGTTACTGAGTAAGACGATACTCTTAGAATTGACTAAGGGTCAGACTTTTTGGCGTCTGACAATAATTATATAGTACTATACATAAAGTTTTCATAAACATATCTACACTAATATTATAAAGAGATAAAGTTGGTTTTTTGTTTTGTTTGTTTGTAAGAGGAAATCTCTGGAACTACTAGTCGAATTGCTGAAATTTTTTCGCCATTATTCCTAAGTGACATAGGCTATATTTTATGTACGCGGGCGAAGCTCCGGGCAGAAGCTAGTCTTTTTTGTTCTTATAATAAAAACTGATTACATTTCTGTAGTATTTGCCTAATCTCATTATAAGTTGGTAATCCTTGAGACCTATTTCGATGACTACTTAATGGTTAGATCTATTATGTAAGTACACCAAGAATGGATCCGTAAGTGGGGTATACTCAGAAGTTTATACATATATTGTAATTGTAATCCAATTAAGAGGGTTCTAAGATGCTATTAGCCTAATATGGCTGTACACATATAAACTGAATTTATTTACGTTTTTTTTTTCCTTTTATACCCCCTCGAAGGCCGATTGTACATACGTCTGTACAACTTGAATTACCTTGAAAAACGCTTAATTTTCGTTTTTTACACACGTTTGTACGAAATTTTTTTAGCGGAAAATTTTTGTTTCTATTTCTTTGTTTTTCTTAGAAAAATCCAGAAAAAGTTTTTTTTTTATTTATTTATTATTTTTATTTTTGGTGATTTACGTAAAACGCGCAATTACGTAACAATAATACCCCAGGGCGCCCGAGGGGCAACGTTCACACTTACTCAAAGAACCGCTCTTATCTTATTTGTATTTTTATTTGAATTTTACATTATGTGTATGATGACATCTCATGTTATTTGTTTTAATTATTTTAATGTTTTATTTGATTTAAATTTTGTATGAACTATGTCTGAAATAAATGAATAATAATAATAATAATTATCCCTTACATTTTTAGGCCCGTAGTACAGTGTATTTTGCACTAGTTCGAAAAAGTACAGTGGTCAGAACCCGCCACAGTTTCTTAAATTTTTTGTAGCAGACTGAAAGACAGACAGCCTCAGATAAACCCGCGCGCCATTTTTCACAATCATCTGTTACCTACTAAATATTATGTTTGTGAAGTTTTATTATCTTGGGTGTGTTAAAAAGCCATTTTGATACACGTGGGTAATTGTCATTGCCGTTTCTCGGTTAGATACACGGCGATTTTTTTTAAGGTCGGAATTCATCCAATGGAATGGGAGAAGTTTCTGACTTTTACTTACTGACCACACCTGTTTTTTCAGTTGCCCCTATTTCCTTTTCCGAAAATCCTCACGGCCCTAACGAGCATTGGCCCTGCTGGGCTCCTACGGTTTGCTGACATCTCTTTGTGGAGCGCATGGATCACTACGAGCTGTCAATGACTTGAGCTCGGTCCGGTTGTTTACCGGATAGGCGGACGGTGAGCTACCTATTGCTCTATATCTGCAAATCCGCGTCTACCGTGACTGTTAGTCAGGGTCGGGGTCTCAGCAGCTAGGGTATGAGGATTTTCATTCCCTCACGCGTGCGGCGTCCACCTCCGCCAGCATTACCTCTTCGCAGAAGAAGTTTAGCACCTACCATTCCTCCTTGCTCCGGACCATAGCCTGGCCCGGCGCGAGAGATCGCTGCCACCCACTACCTCCATGAGGACCTGGCGGTACTCTGCCCAAGCTGGGCACAACTTCACCGAATGCGCCAAAGTGTCCTCCGGGTGGTTCACACAAAGTTGAAATCCAGGAGTTTCTTCCACCTTCAATGCTGGAACCTCCCGAACTTAACGTGTCCTGTGAGGACCTGCGTCATGCGGAAGATGAGAATACCGCGACGCCTCTCCAGCCAGAGAGGACTGTGGCCTTGTTTTATCAGTGTTACAGGAAAGTTAGGTGAAATAATATTACAATTACATAATCAATTCCCTGTTTGTTCCGTTTTGGGGTTTAGTTTCGAAAATTCCTGTACGCTTAGAGCTCACAGCTTACATACTACGAAACTCTGTCGTTTTCGGTGGCGCCCAACATCCAATACCTATACAACAATGGTGTTTAAACGTGCCCACACTGTGCACGTACCTTTAAAGCAAAGATAAGCTTTATAAGTCACATCAAAGTACATGATCGCAACCCGTAGTTACACTAAATCAGAAACCAGTCACCGTAGTCGAAATGTACTAAGGAGTATAATTTGGTAGCACATTGCCGATTTGGTGTATCGGCAATGCAAATGATGAATACGCGTCTATGATGCTACGCGTGCCAACCAACGCCTCAGCTTGGCCCCACGTCAAGCACCTTGCGTCACGGCATACGTGCCCCCCAGACGCGAGACGACCTGATTGCGGGCAGCGAGTTCCCCCCCCCCCTCCTCCGGTAGGTCTTAAAGTTGTCTTTTGCAATAAGTTGTTTTGTTCTTGCAGTCTTACTGACTACAAAACTGTGCCAAAAATAAAGAAGATTGACGGAGCTAACAATTCCACTGGTCCCAGTATACATTACGCATCGGAAGCACGGCGGCAGGCGAGCTCATTAGGGACCCATTACCATGTTAGTACACCTACGGCCAATAAGGGGAGGTGTCCTATTCTTAGAAATAATTGGTATATGTGACAGAGGCGCGTTCCAAATTAAATTAGGTAGCACCTCTCGAAAATGCTTCAATAATAGGGATATTTTTAGATTTGGTTTTTATTCGTGATTATGTTGCCATAATAAAAATAGTATAAGAGTAGTCTGATATTTTTTGGTCACTGGACCTTTGATAATAGTCTAGACGGTGGACTCTAACCTCTTCGTACCGTTTTTTTTTTGGAAGTATAACATCGAATAATTGCAACCTCTGTTAGAGATTTTACAATAATAAATCTTGATAGATGTATAACAATATTATATCTTGCAATGTATGGAATTCTCAATATTTTTGTCAGTAAATAAAGTTAAGTTGTTAGGTTAAAAGCTAATGGATTCTCGTTTACATATATATCATGCAGGCAACATATTATTTTTCATTTTTAAGGTTCCGTACCTCAAAAGAAAAAACCGGAACCCTTATAGGATCATTTTGTTGTCCGTCCGTCTGTCTGTCAAAACCCTTTATCTCGGGAACGCTTGGAGGTATCGAGTTGAAATTAACTGTGTACTCAAGGGTGCGGTTCCTTGAAGATGTAAAAAAAACAAACTTAACAAATAAAAGATACGGCCGTTTATGTCGCAAAAAACGTGTATTTCTACATTCTCAAGGGAATCACAATTCAAAGGGTACTACTTCCCATTGACCTAGAATCATGTAATTTGTCATGGCGTGGACAAGTATAGGAAAAAATCTAAAAACAGTAAATTGGTAGTTACGTCACAAAAACAACATTTTTGCGATTCGTAAAAATCTTCGTAACTTAATTCGGGAATTGAACTGTTTTCACAGGTCAATTTATACGAAACCCTCAGTACGCAAGTCTGACTCGCACTTGCCGTGTTTTTTTTTTTCTTAAGAAATACCGGCCTCACCAATATCTCTCTCTTTTTAATTATGAATAGGCTCGCGTTTGACAACTATCTCACCTGATGGTGAGCGATGATGTAAGCGATGTTAGAGCACGCTTGCCTAGAAGTAACCTATTCACTCATGATTTAAGACCCCTAAGTTGTAGCTATCAGGAAACACAGACTCCGGCAGGGCATTCCACTCCTTAGCTGTACGCACAATAATATGTTCCCAAAACTCTTTGTACTTATGGGTGGGGATGTCCACCATGTACCTACCGGTGGCTCAACGCCATACGTCTAATGGATGATGGACGTGTAATGATGAATGATCTAGCAGAAACTGACGAAAAACATTGACAAGAAAAAGTATTTAATAAAACAAAATATGCAAAATAAACATAATTTATTATATTGTAAGTACTAATAAAATATATGAGATTAAAGTTTCAGTTTATTTTAGAAACTTCTAACAGGTTTTTACCTATGAAATTCCCGTTTTTAAAACTTCTTACTACCTTTGAATTGACTTGGAATTATAAGTTCAAATAAACTTTATATTAAAGGTACGTTATTCTTTTTTGGAATTTAAGTATTTATTGGTTTCTTTGTGTTTAGTATTTTTTTTAATAACGCAGTACTTATAACCATGATAGCTATTGAAAAAAATGTTTTTTTTTTCCATATTTTTCCGTATTAAGAGTACTTAGAAACTATCTATTTTAAAGGGCAAGCAATATCAATGACGTTTACCTACGACTTTCTTCTAATAAAAGAACTCTGTGATCTTGATTTAATAGCTTTCGTTTTGGAAATTTTGTCTTGTAGCCGCCTTGAGAAGAAAAGTTATTCGTGAGATAAAATTTCCCATGTGAAAGTGATTGAAACAAAAATAGACATCCCATTCATTGACAATTTTAAGTCCGTATACATCATCAATATTGCATACCGCTTGAGACACATTGTTTCCACGGTAGAACTCATATTAAAAAATAATGCGATTTTTCTTACATTTCATACAAAAGTGGTTATAACTACTACGATATTAAAAGAAAATACAAATCAACCAATAAATACCTAATTTCAAAAAAAGAATAAACGTTTTAAAATAAATTTAAGTCAATCCAAAGACATAACACTTCAAAGCAAACAAAGTTTTAAAAAACGGCAATTTCATAGGTATATTAAAACTGTCAGTTTTATCTTTACCTTAATATCTCTAAAGGCCTTAGATTCATTAAAAAAAATTGATTGACATTGAATACCAAATTCTTAAATCAAATTTTTCTATGTTGAATTTGAATTTAGAATTCGCTAATCAGTGTTCAATTGAGTAATTTAAGCTTTATGAACACGCCTGTATAATAATTATGTTTAGCAACGATCCTATATCCCTATTTAATAATGTCACACCCTGTAAGAGAAGAAAAACTCTTGAGAAAATGTGCTGAAAGTGCTTGCGATAATATTATGGTAATGTCGGACTTTCTAAAGGGTGACCCTAAGTGCTTCGTGAAACGGGGTATTCATTTCAACCTCATTTCACTTGATGCATTTTTTATAATGTTTGGTTTCTAGTGGATCAGTTTTATTTAAACTAGGTGAATATGGAAATTTATGGGTTAATCATGTAGTTAAGTACTTGTTCTTGTTTTTATTTGTTTCATCACTCACTTAAATCTAGAAAAATAACCCCAAGGAACATACTCCCGGGGAAGAAAGTATTCTGTATACCAAGTCATGCCAAAAGACGCCCACTGTGAGACATAGGCCTCCCCCAAGCGTCGCCACAACGACCGGTCTTGTGCGGTATTCATCGGATTCCCACGACCCTAACCAGGGAGGCCTTCCAACGCTGCGTCTTTCGGTATGCGGTCGCCAATCCAAAACCTTTCATCCCCATCGACTATCTGTTCTGCGTGTAATGTGCCCTGCCCATTACCACTTAAGTTTGACGATTCTTCGAACTATGTCGGTAACCTTTGTTCTCCTGCGGATATCTTCATTTCTGATGTGATCACGCAAGGTAACTCAGAGCATAGCCCTTTCCATTACCCTTAGGGTGACTTTAAGTCTTCTTATGAGGCTCATTGTGAGCGACTACGTTTCGGAGTCATATGTCATCACTGGCAACACGCGCTGGTCATAGACTTTCGTCTTGGTATATTGAATGAGAGGATACCGTGGAGCTTCCCGAATGCTGTCCAGTCGAGTCAGATGCGACGAGTGACCTCTTTCTCAAAGTTAGACCTACCCAACTGGACCCTCTATCCCAGGTAAACGTAGTCATCCTCAACTTCGAGTGTAGTCTCCGATATTGATAGGAGTGGGTGCTACATGGATGTTAACCATGTGCCAAACTACATTAAAATTCGCTTAGCCATTTAAGCATAAAAAAACTGGGCAAGTGCGAGTCGGACTCGCGCACTGAGGGTTCCGTACTAACTTACCTATAAAAACAGTTCCATTCAATTTAATTAAAAACCGAAAAACAGTAAATAGTAGCCTCCAGTAGAATTCCACATTATGTCTGTCACGACACAATTAAAAATTATTAAAAAAAAGATAATGACGACATCTTTTTCAATTAGAATGAATTACATAAACAGCGCAACCTGATCTGGCCAACATTATGAGCGATTACAGATAGCGGCACGATTCTTGAGCGCTCGGCGAAAGAGCGGGGATCGCTTTGCGCATCGTACAAATCGGCGAGTCAATCACTGCACAACGATTGCACTCCCCACCCCCGCATCTTTTTTCATACCACTAAAGAGACCCGATATTTCACTTCTGCGTGCTACTGCGCAAGTAAAACTGTAGAAGTCAGCACTCAAGATCCGTGCCGGTATCTGTAATTAGTTACGATGCAAACTGGATGTAACAATTTTATTAAGCTTGACTCTTTTTTAAACTCGCGGAATCACTCAACCCTATTACATTTGAGTAGGTTGACTGGACCCATTGACTCAGACCCGGGCAACGAAAGTTCCTACAAACTTCCCTATGTAAATAGTTCAATTCCCAAATCAAACTGAGCATTTCTCTTACAAAAAGGTAAACTGTACCTACCATGAGGAACAAACTTAATTCTGCCGTTGGAAAATTGTTGTCGGTTTTACTTCGTGACTGTACTAATAATAAAACTTGGCAGTGGGACCAATCGACTTATTCTAAATGTGATTAAGTTGATTGGTCAAGTGGGTCCAATTAACCAAAGAGTAGTCATAACGGTCCTTATTAAAAAAAAACTACGTGATAAGTTTAAAAACACCTATTGGCAAGTTCTGATCTCAAACTTTCATGGAAAAATTGAATTTAGAATCTGCTAGTAATGTTAAAAGAGTTTAGGTTTATTTTATTAAATAACAAGCATTGAAGCGTAATACAAATTTATACGTTCTTCAGGTAGAATTAAATTATCGAACATTTGCATCTAGTTTAAGCCCTTAATTTATAAATATTTATGTAAATTCATTCATTCAATTAACAAATTCAGTTCGATTGGACTAACCATATGGTAAACGAGTTTTATACATAAGGTTCAATTTTGTAGGTATATTCAGATTTTCATGAATTGGGGTGTGAATGATGGATCATGTTTAGAGGCGTGGATACCATTTTAGTTAGAGGTTGGTGAAGAATATAGTTTCCAGAAAAGTTTATAAGTAAGGTAGAGTAATCATAATTAAAAAAAAAACAATCAAATGCGAGTCGGAATAGTGCACCGAGGTTGTACTTCAACTATGTAATAGTTTAATTCCAGAATCGAGTCCTGAAGATTTTTCCGAATCGCTAAAAATCGCAGCTTTCAGAATTTTATTTATTTATTTATTTTTATTCTTGATAGGTTCGAGCTTGACCGCTACCGCACCTGATGGAAAGAGACGATGCGGTCGACGATGGAACGCGCTTACCTAGAAGTAACCTATTCACTCTTGACTTAAAGATTCCCGGGTTGTAGCCATCAGGAAACACAGATTCCGGCAAGGAATTCCACTCCTTAGCTGTACAGACAATGAATGTGTTCCCAAAACGTTTCGCGCGTATAGGTGGGATGTCCACCATGGAATTTTTCTGTTACTTGTTATGCATTAATTGAGACAGAGTGAACGTCTGTGTCTGTGATAGTATAAACTGTGTTACAGACACAGGCGCCTTCTCTTTAGGTTTCACAAATTTGCTGCACTTTGTAGGAGTTTTCACAAGCTTAAAACTTAGTTTAACATACACTAAAAACAAGAAATGGGCGTGTGTAGAAGTGTGTAGATAGGTGTGTGTGAATGTGTTGTGAGTTTCGTATATGTCACAGTATAAAACAGATAGTATAAATTGGACAACAAAGGAACGTTTTATATTTCTTTTTTTTAGAAGCGGCGTTCGTAAGATTTTCCTGCAAATAGTTTTTCAGTGTCATCGTACGTTAGCTTGTGCAATGAGACCTTGCTTTTGTCAATTCTAAGTCAACGAGAAGTATTATAGGATACTTGATCACCTTGCGAATGTTAAATGAATGTTAAAGCATGCACCATAAACGCAGTATAAGCGAACTTGTGTTTACATTATGTTGACTTATAAGTATGACTGAGGTATGGAACCCTAATTAATATGATGTTAATATGTAAATATCATGCTGAACGACAACTGGTCTGCCCAAATACAAGTAACAAAAAAAAAAAAACAATGCTTTCGTAATTCTTTAGTTTAATCCTTTACCATCTCAAACTTCAACCCTCGGAATTTATCAACTCGTACAAAAACAAATTATAATAATAATAATAATAACTTCTGCAACCATTTGGTAAGTTTTAGCTTAACTTAATGCTTAGCTTAGAGATGGAGATGAGACTATTTATTTTATTATACTGGCAAACTTGGATCGGCATTGTACAGTGCTGCAAACGAGAAGGCCTTTATGTCTTTTTTTATAACATATATAACTAAATATAAATATTATAATAAATATAATTAAAGTCCGAAGTTTACCAATTTCAGTTCGAAACTCTCAAAACTACACTACGCATGAATATCATCGATAACCAAGCGTACGACCACTAAAAGAACAACCAATAAACTACGATTCTCTCTTAGCAATAAAGACAAAACAACTGATGCGTGCTACTGAACCACCAACATGCGTATAAAACCAGCTACACACGAGAAGACCATTTTTTCTCATTTTAAACTTGTCCCTTGTCTTTCGTACTCACGTATGCAACCACCTTTAGGTTGATTGTCCACTGCTTCGTAAGCTATATCCGGGGAGGTTTTTCACGTTCACTGCGATTTATTTGTTTGTAGTCAGTCGCGTACCTATCTGTTCGCAAAGCTAACCGCGAGACTATCATTTTTTTTTTAATTCTTTATTGCAAACCTTATAAAAAACAAATGTATAATGAACAATTTTATCGCACAAGGTAATTCCTTACAGACCATCATTATAATTTCAGCCGAAAGACGTCCACAGCTTGGTATTTCTCCCTCCGACTATCGCCTCAATCACCGGTCCTAAGCGTCCCACATCGCAAGGCAAAGCAGGAATCTGTCCTGCTACTCTCACCAGGCTATCGATCCACCTTGTCAGCCTTCCAACGCTACATCTTTCGGTGCGCGTTTGTTACTCCAGAACCTTTCACCCCACTAACCATCTGTTTTGCGAGCTTTGTGCCTTTCCTACTGCCATTTGAATCCGGCGATTCTTTAGGATATGTCAGTAACCTTGGTTCTCCTGCTGATATCTTCATTCCTGATTCGATCACGCAAGGAAATTTCGAGTATACTCCTCTCCATCGATCTCATGGGTCGCAGGTTGCAGCAGAAATAAGGGATCAAATATTACAATGTGGAAAATAATAGTTTAATGTCATTCTAAGCAAGAATAATATTTAGTTTTCTAACATTTAGTTAAAAACTTTAAACATTTCACAACTCTCACAAACTGAAACATTTCGGTACTCGTTTAGTTTAGAACTGAATTGTAACTCAGTTCTAAACTAAACAAGTACCATTATACAACCCTATTTTTTAATTAGTACAAAGAAAATGAGGCTCTGTCCGTACCCGTTACTGATCATACTTTTATAGTCAAAAGTAAAAAAAAAAAAACGAAATCCCAAAATTGTCCACAAAAATTGGTCATAATTGGTAAATTCATAATAAAGTCAATCATTTTTAACAATTGTTACTAGAAAACACTACGCGCAGTGTTTTTTCATTTTGATCGTCATTTTATTCATTCATAATTAATTTCCTGTACAATTTTTTCCATAAATTTTGTGACGTTTTTGAATATAAACAAACGCTAATAACTTTGCTGTCTATGAATATTATTTATTGAGACTTTACTTAAATAATCACAAGACCTTTTCTAATTAGCCCTTTAATTATTTTTACTAATTAAAAATTAGTGGTCATCATCTTCCTGCCCTTGTCCCATCTTATTTGGGGTCGGCGCAATACGTTTTTTTCTTCCATTCTATCCTGTTAACCGTCATACTATCACTAACTTCCTTTTCTTTCATATCACAGTTCACACAATCCATCCATCTTTTCTTTGGCCTCCCTCTCCCTCTCCACCCATCCACATGTATACTCATAACTCTTTTAGTAACATGTGTTTCATCTCTCCTCTTTACATGACCATACCAAGACAAACGATTCCCCTTCAACTTTTCAGTCACTGGCGCCACTTTCAAACTTCCTCTAATATATTCATTTCTCACTTTATCCATTCTCGTCACACCACACATCCATCTCAACATTCTCATCTCCGCTACATGCAATCTTTTTTCATCCGTCTTTTTCACAGCCCAACATTCTGATCCATACAGTATGACAGGTCTTATCACGGACTTGTAGATTTTACCCTTCAACTTGAGGGGCATCCGTGGGTCACAAATTGTTCCAGTGACCTGTCTCCATTTCATCCATCCTGTATTGATCCGATGTGATACGTCTCGATCTACCTCGCCATCTCCTTGGATAAGCGACCCGAGGTACCGAAAGTCGGAGCAGATTGGTATGGGCGTTCCAGCGAGAGCTAAGGGCATAGGACCGGAGAGACCACCGAAATCGCAGAACAAGTATTCCGTTTTGGTTCTACTCAATTTCAGGCCAACACTCTCCAGTCTGTGCCACCACACCTCCAATCTGTTCTGGACCTCTAGGCCACTCTCGGCAACCAATACAATGTCATCAGCAAACAGCATACACCAGGGAGCCTCTTCCTGAATGTCCGACGTCAGAGCGTCCATTATCATCAGGAAGAGGTAAGGGCTGAGAGCCGACCCTTGATGTAAGCCGACAGCCACATTGAAGCTGCCAGTGTTGCCCACTGTAGACCGGACTTGGGTACTGCATCGACTGTACATCGCTCGGATCAACTGCACATACTTCCCAGGCACACTTTTCTCCTTAAGGGCCCACCACAGAACCTCACGAGGTACCCGGTCGTATGCCTTTTCGAGGTCAATGAATACCATGTGCAAGTTTTTATGCGCACTCCTGTATTTCTCGCACAGCTGGCGTATAGCAAAAATGGCATCCGTTGTGCCCCGACCAGGCATAAAACCGAATTGGTTCTGTGAAATTTCACTCTCTTCTCTCAGCCTTCTTTCAACAACTTTTTCCCAGGCTTTCATAGTATGTGACATTAGCTTTATTCCTCTATAATTGTTGCATTCAAGCACATCCCCCTTGTTTTTAAAGATGGGCACCAGGGAACTGTTGCACCACTCATCAGGTATGGCTTCTTCCCGCAACAACTTATTGAAGAACAAAGCCAGCCACATCCATCCATCCACTCGCAGCAACTTCCACACTTCAACTGGTATTCCGTCTGGACCAATTGCCTTACTATTCTTCATTCCATTTACAGCTATCCTGACTTCATCCATACTAATCATTCTCACTAAACCCACATTCACTGATTTGCTCTCTAAAATCCCATTCCAGCTGTTTTCCTCATTCATCAGTCTTTCAAAATAGTCCTTCCACCTCTCTTTGATTTTTTCATCTTCTGATAGAATCATTCCAGTTTCATCCCTTATACATCTTATCTGACAAACATCTCTCGCTTTTCTCTCTCTTGCTCTAGCAAGTCGGTATAGATCTTTCTGGCCTGCCGGACTATCTAGTGTGTTGTATAATTTGTCCTGTGCTTTTGCTTTCGCTATTGCCACGGCTTTTTTGGCTTTTTTCTTTAAAGCATCATAATCACTTTTTTTCGCAGACTTTAAGCTAGTGTTTTCCGGATCTATACGCTGCCATTCCTTAAATTTCCTCTTTTTTTCCTTCAATACATTCTGTATATCTATCGACCACCACCATGTATCCCTATCTATTGTACCCTTTCCTCTCGTCTCTCCCAAAATATCTTTCGCTGCATGTCTAATACACTCAGCAATCTCATTCCAGCTTTCATTTATACTTCGATCATTCATGTCTCCCATTTCTATCATTTTGTCCACCACTCGCTCTCTCAATTTCTTCGCACAGTCACTCTTCTCTAGCATATGCCATTTTATTTTAGGAGGGGGACGCTCTTTGCTTTTTTTGTTATGGAGCTTGACTACTGACACCATAACCAGGAGCCTGTGCTGTGAGACTAGGTCTTCTCCTGGCAGCACTTTGCAGTCTTTGACGTGCTTTAGCTGGTTACGCCTAACCAGGAAGTAATCAATTTGCGTCTTGTGGTTACCGCTTTTGTACGTGACCAGATGTTCGTCTCCTTTCTGGAACCAAGTATTGGCTACTGCCAGGTCAAATGCAGTAGCAGATTGTAGCAGCGTCTCCCCTTCACTATTCGGACTTCCAAAACCCCATCCCCCATGTACTCTTTCGTAAACACCTCTCATTCTTCCCACATGTCCATTAAAGTCACCTCCAACTATCAATTCCTCATGTACAGGGATGGCCATTACAGCTGTATCAAAATCCTCCCAAAACTTCTCTTTCACCGTTTCATCGCATCCTACTTGTGGCGCATACACACTAACTACATTCAACATTACATTCTCTAACATAATCTTCACAACTATAAGCCTATCATTAATTCTTTGTACTTCCATCACGCTTTCTTTTAATTTGCTGTCTAACACTATTCCTACACCATTTCTTTTACCATCACTTCCACAGTAATAAAACTTGTATCCCTCACCAATTTCTCTCGCTTTTGTTCCTCTCCATTTTGTTTCTTGTAAGCACGCCACGTTTATTCGTCTTCTTTTTAATACATCCGCTAACTCTCTGGCCCTTCCAGTCATTGTCCCTACATTCCAACTTGCATACCTCAATCTCATTTCCCGAGCTAGCTTCTTACGTTGCCCCCGCCCGGGATGGTGCAACAACCCTAGTCCATTTCCCACAGGAGCCGGGTGCTGCCCCTGCGCGTCGCCTGTGGGGTACGCCCTAACACTATCGCGCATTCCATTTAGACTCGACATATTGCGTAAGATGTGGCTACTGTTTTACAGTCGGCCGCCTGCCTGACACTAACCCTCCTTGGGAATGCTGTTGCTGGTGGTTTACCCGCCACCACGCGGTGACCTGAGGTGCTTAACAGTACACACGGTCTCAAAAATATCCCTTAGTCGCCTCTTACGACACCCACGGGAAGAAATGGGATGGTGCTATTCTTTACGTCCGACACCATACAGAACTAATTAAAATTTTTTTTTTTTTTTTTTTTTTTTTTTTTTTTTTTTTTTTTTAATTAAAAATTAGTGGTGTATTTGCTAAATCTTATGAAAGTCTTCTATTTTATAATTAGTTGGAAAACTATACAACATCAGATAGCATCGCTTTTTCATTAATTTTAAGTGCCTACTAAAATATGGATCTTGTATCTGAAGTAAATAAATAAATTACTGCTGAAGTAGAGGTTTTTAGCACAGTCGTTTTTTTTAAGATGAATAATCATCTAACGACTTCTCCCGCTCTAGGGCAGAGTTGAGCATGTCAAATTTTTACTTACTAAAACCACACCTATGTTCCTTCAGTTGCCCTTTGCGTTCTAGGACTATTGGTTTCTCTTTCTGAAGTCGACCCATGACTCCAGCAGGCTACAGCCCTGCTGAGCCCTAACGGTTTTGCTGACATATCGAAACACACTTTGCACTTTTTTTTTTAAATCATTTAAACCAGTGCATGACTGCGATCCCACCTGATGGTAAGCGGAGATGCAATCATTGATGGTCAGGCGCACTAGTTTATTAAGAGCCTATTCACTTTAGCCTTGAAGACACGTAAATTAGACTTTAAATATTTTTCTTTTACATGTTTGTGTATCTCATTGCAGTTATGTCAAGAAGTTTATTTTATTCTTCATGTGTTTTTTTTTTGTAGGGGTGTGATGTTAGCGAAATTAACATAATATAGTAGGTGTGTAGCTTAGCAGTATGATAGCTATAGAGCAACACCTTTACGTCCAAGGTGGGACAGATGTACAGCTTAATTTTGCCGGTGGACCGGAGTGAGGTCGAGTGAACACGTCACTTATGTCTTGGCTTGTACAGAGATTTATGTGTTGCTGTACTTCTTTGAACTGTGGGATAAGTCTACTATATAATAAATTCATGTCACGGCATTTGTTATCGAACTCCTCCGAACTACGGAATACGAAACGTATTGACTGCTTTAATCGGGACCCAATAAAATAATCTAGACGTCTAGACTAAAATCATTCAATCCGATATGGGTCCCGACTGTTGCAGTCAATATGTTCAGTATTAGAATTTATTATCTATTTATTTTATTTTTTGCGTGTATATTAATGCAATTGATTTCTGCACTACAGGGAGGAGTGGGTTTTTAGTCAGTAAAAGTCTGACACCATCTCGCGCTCCGCCTAAGAGCAGATTTGTCATAACATGATTTTCCCACCCAATAAAAGAAATACTACAGGAATGTACTTTTTGACGCAGTCGGGTATATTTTTTTCGCGTATATTTGGAAGGTCTGAAAAAAGGTTGCGGGCTGTTTTTTATCGTCCTACCCCCACCCTACACTTTTTTTCTTTGACAATTTATACGGCCGAACAGCGTTTGTTGAATCAGTAAATAAAAACAAAAAAATCTCATGACACAGTGTTTGTTATCGAACACATCTGAAACGGCTTAACCAATTTTTATGTTTTTTTTTGTGTGTATTTGGAAGGTCAGAAAAAAGATATTAGGTTATTTTTTACCGTCCTACCAACCGCCATTTTTTAAATAATTTATATGGCAAAACAACGTTTGCCGAGTTATCTAATAATTATATTGCTAGAAGCATAAAAATATTTTTTTTATTATTAATAAGCTCACGCTTGAAAGCTATATTACTTGATGGTAAGTGATAATTTGATCGAGTCATCCTCGAGAGCTCTAGTACCTAGTAGTAACCTATACACTCTTGACCTAAACATCCCCGGGTTGCTTTCAACTATCAGCCCCCCTAGCCAAGTTACAATCGTATCGTTCGAGCCGAACGTCTCGATTAGGCCACGCCTCCGATTCCTTTGTTCTGACCACGTGACTGAGCGTTGAGATGACGTCAGAACAAAGGAATCGGAGGCGTGGCCTACTCGAGGCGCGAACGATACGATTGTAACTTGGCTAGAGGGGCAGGAAACACAGATTTCGTCAGGCAATTCCACTTCTTAGCTGTACGCAAAAGAAATTATTTCATTCAATTTTCTTGGAAGACTTTACTGTGTCTAATTTTGGATTGCGGTTTCATATGGCAACTATTTATACAGCGTTATCATAAACAGGTTTATATTATGAGGGCTGTAACGGAAATCAGCGGCGTGGCCGTCCCGCAAACATCCGGCGACCGCTCCCTTGTACCGGCAACGGTATGTATACATACTGGTATGACGGGATAAACCGACTGGCGGAATTTCATATGAAATATGAATTAAATTGACGGAATATGAAGCTATAAAGCTAAGGGTCCTTTGACAAAGGTTTAGACTCAAATTGGATAAGGAACTTACCTATGAAATATGGTAGTATGTAGCTAATGTTCGAGTTAGCGGACGACGAGCAACGGGTAGCTCGCCATGTAGTCGTTCGGAAAGGACTAAATCCGAATCCATGGTGTATAGTAGTTCCACGTCTGCCTCAAATATATGTCAACAAAACTGAAGGGTCGAGTAGTGTCGGGGCCTGTTAGGGCTGCGGGAACGTTTGAAAGAGCAACTGAAGGAACATTAGTGTGTTTTAATAATCAAATAGTTACCTATGTTTTTGTCAATTTTTCGTCCGACCGTCCGGTAACCGTCCGGACCGAGCCCAAGTCGTCGACGGCGCATAGTGTTCCACGCGCGCCTCAAGGAGATGTCAGTAACTGTAGGGGCCCAACAGGATCGAAGCCTACTGGGGCCAAGGGTCTGATTCTGAAAGGAAGACTCGGCCCTGGTACGAATGAATATTTTTTTGCAATACAAAAGATTTATACTTATATACTATATTGGCCATCAGCGCCGATTAGCTCTAATGCTACTACTTACTTCGACGAACTTTAGGTAAATATATTCCACCTATTTTAACCTCTAGTCGTTAGCCACAAACTCCTCTATAGATACAATCCTAGCAATACTATATTAGCTAACCTGTGCTCCAATTTTAAACTAAAACGAGCTAAGTATCGCGCCCATTACTTTGCTGGTCAACAAAGTTCAAACACGTTAACCCACTCAGGGGTGAAGTTGAGAAACTCTCCTTCCTTAGTGAACTTCCCTGAGGAACATTTTTTCCATTATCTTCAGTGACTTAGATTTTTTCTGTGTATTTATGGAACTGCTCCCTAAGCTAATTTAGTCAAAGGATCCTTCAACAATCAAGATTAACACTCAGATGGAATGGGATCCACGGGTAGTGTGAAAGCGAAGCCCGTATCCCCGGGATGAAGGCAAAGAAGGAACAGGAGTTTTTAGTCAGTAACAGTCTGACACTATCTCTCGCTTCGCCCAAGAGCGAGATTTGTCATTAGATGATTTTCCCACCTAAAAAAAAAGATTGAATGGAATGGGAGGGAAAGGACATCCTCACAAATATAAATTCTGTATAAATCTTGATTGCGTTAATTCTTAATTCTTTCCTGACGTTGTTTGTGCTTCAAAGCACCACTAGTTTCCTTTTTTTAATATCCATTATTTTAGTTCTCTTACCTATATATTGTACCGCTATTATATAACAGACAAATTCCAGACTAGTTGAAATTTGTTGGGAATTTGTGTATGTACTTTTTTAAATGAGTAACCATGATTAAAGCAATGTTGTAAACTATATTCGGGCTTCCTCTTCAAAGACATGTCAGTCAACCATAGAAGTTGTGCTGATACCCGATAGCAGTGTATCAGCCCGATACCCGCTTGAACCACGGAGAATTTCTGACAAGGAAACCCCTTGGTTCTATAATGCAAAAGGCAACTGAAGGAAACAGGTGTGATTTTAGTCAGTAAAAGTCTGACTAAGCTTTGCGCTCCACCCTAGGGCGGGAGAAGTAATTGGATGATCTCGCACTTTAAAAAATAAAAAAAACAATATTCAGTCTAAGGCAGCAGCAGTACTAAGTCATAATAATAAAATTATGTTCACGTAGCGTTCACACCACATTGTCGTTATACAGTTTTAAATAGATAAAGTATTTATTTGCAACAACATAAAACATACACTAAAAAATCACAATTTAATTATAAAAACCGTTTTATTTATTTATTATATTCCATTGTACACCACATAAACAAAAAATACAAACATTATTAAAAATACGTGTATAATGGACGGTTTCATCACACATGGAAATTAAAACTAAGCACGTTACAAACAAAACTAAAAAAATTAATAACACATATCTAATTACGACAAAAAAAGAAATACATAGATAGGAGCCATAGTGCGGTGTGCATCACAGTGCTGCACTAGGGTCTACCTTTTATAGCAGAACTTTTTACGTCATAATATTGTTTTGCATAACAACGGATAGCATAAACTTCATTTCGCAGAAAATCATTTCGCATACACTCAGTTGTCATACATTCAAAACTCATAATTTTGTTAGTCAGAATCATCTTTAGGCATAATGTTTATATCCATAATAATTAAAAAGCAGAACCATCATATCGCAGAAAATTCACAGTCAGAATCGTCTTTTGGCATACATTTTATATCGATAGTCATTAAAAGGCAGAACTCGACTTGTCGGCTTGGATGCATGTAGCATGCAAACAGGCATACAACATGCAAGCAGGCATGCAACATGCAGCATGCATGCAGCATGCATGTAGCATGCAAGCAGGCATGCAACATGCAGCATGCATGCAGCATGCAAGCAAGCATGCAACATGCAGCAGGCATGCAGCATGCAAGCAGGCATGCAAAATGCAGCAAGCATTGTTTCTGTCACGGCTCCGGCGCTGCGGGGTTTGGGCGGCGCCACGCGAGCTTATCGTCACAGATGGTTTTAACGCTCACCACCGCAGCTTCGGCTTGCTGGCCGGCTTCGCCGGCCAGCCTCAGCCGCGGTGGCGGGCCTTCAAACCACCTGCTCCTCAGCTCGCGGGCCGCCCTACCCCTCCGCGCCTACGCGGGTTTAAATTACACTCTAGGGGTAGGGCAGACAAGACTGCGTAAAGTCGGTTTCGCAGCGATTCGTTTCTGTCACAAAATTTTGCAGCACAACGTATTGACTTTTTATGACACAAATTTAATTTAATATTGAAAATGCTACCAATACATGCTATATTTAGAACATTCTATGTCACTTTTGCAGACCATTCGATTTTAAATACATTGCACGAAGGTTATCTAACCATTCGACAGCATAAATTTACTTTATTTAAATTATCAGTTTTATTCCATATATTATAAGTTTTTGATGTTTTGAACACTATTTTTTACAAGAATATACATCTATTTTAATTTTTGATGTTCAAATATGCACCCATACCAAATAATCGTATCTCTAAATAAATGTTATGCTAAACAAAATTATGCATAATATTAATTATGGCAAAGGTAATTATGCGAAACAAAATTCTGCCAAGATAAAAGTATGCCATTGTAAATTCGGACACGTAAATATTCTACCAAACAAAAGTTATGCTAAATAATTTTTATGCCTTAAAAATATTCGATTAAATAAGATTATGCCATGTGAGTTATGCCAAATAAAAATCGGAGTATCAAGATTCTGCCAAATAAAAGGAACCCGCTGCACTAAATAGGAGTCCAGCTCAGCATGAGTCAGATAAAAATCTGATATTCTGCTGGATCCCTGCGGGGACAATTGGACGCTCAGCTTTAATGTACTACTTCATTAATTCATTAAATGTACTACTTCATTAATTTATTTAATATACTACTTCATTAAGTTATTTACTGTAATCCAAATTTTAAATTACGTGTATCTCTTTTATTTTCAGATATCACAAAAGTGAAATCACCGGCTGACACCTAAACGTAAGTTCCAAAATAATTTTTTTCAATAGAATAATTTACAATAATGTCGGTGATTTTTACATTTTATAAGTTAAAAGAATTTTTATTTCTCTTAAAACTAACTTATTATAAAATGAACCCACTTAAAATGAACTTTATTTTTATCACAATCTAGCAGTCTACTAAATAGTCTCTGACTTCATTCGGTTACGACTTATAGACCTGATTCTTTTTGTTGATGATTCCTCATATTGTCTTCTAACATATAACTTGGGTTTTATTTCTGGCGAAAAGAAAAAGTAAATTATGCTAATATGCTGTCTGTTTGCGATAAAGTAAAAGAATACTTAAGGGTCTTTTTTAATGCAGTTTTGACCAATACAGTGAATCACGAAAAAAGTTACGATGCATATTACACAATCATGCATATATTATAGTAGAGAAAAGCCGAGAATTTTAGAAATTTTTACCACCCATGTGAAACTGTGGCTTAGCAAATAGCCACAGTTTCGTTCAGAATAAACCTCATCAATAAATGACCGCAGATTACCATCGACTAAAAGTAAGTATCATAAAAGAAATGTTTTTCCAATAAATAATACTTCCACCCGACAGATTTTCACGATAAACTATGTCTGTGTTTCTTCTATTACGATTCGATTTCGGACACAATAAATTACCGAACTTAGAACTGGCTGTTTTCGATTATCTTCCAACTTTGTTACTGCCATGACGACGCTTAAATGGCAAAAAAATATCAAAGGTGGACAGAAGGCTACCTCTATCATACGATTAACTTAATAAATTTATAACACGAATGTTGGTAGTTAAATAGGAGAGGAATGCCAATTAAAGACACATGTTTTTTAAAATTAATAAATAAGGTTCCCGCCACTAGGATTTAAACTGTATTGTGAGAGCTTTCACAAACATAAACTCACATATACGAGATACTCAGACCAGGAAAAATATCTGTAAGCCATACAAATATTTGTTCTGTGTGTGAAACGAACCTACGACACGCAGTGCAATAGCCAATCGCTCAAACCACTGTACCAACCTCTCAAGTTTCAAAAATAAATGGACAATTTCCACTTGTGAATTGCGTTACCTTTCTTCCTCATTCTTTTTTTATACAAAAAAACTTAATGCCATCTAAAAAATTACTTGTATAAAAACCGAGGCTCGCAACTCAGTTCTTCTACCGTAAAAAGTTGTGAGATCAATGTAATACCAAGTCAGTTGATTTATTCAGTCCACATCAATATCACAAATATTTTATGTTTAAAAAAAATTGATTGACTTGGCAATCGCATGAGATTAAAATGTATCTCACAAGTAATACTTATTATATTAAATTACATTATTTAGTCCTATTGCCAAGTCTATATATAATACAATAAATTCAGGCTTCTAGTTTAATACACAACGAAGTTATTGAAGGTCGAAAATGGCCTGAACTGTTTCGAGACAAGGATGGTACGGTCGTGCTACTTTCTTGTTCGCCTTCGCTAATATAGTACACAGTAATTTGACAATGTATGTACAAAGGCGAGCTTAACTCAACAATGAGTTTCCTATCGGCAAACCTTTGAGTGACAGATAGAAATAACATTCTTCTATCAATCGAGACAGGTACTAAGTGTATGAACATAAAAAAAAAGTATTTTTAAATATTATTGATAGGCTTGCTCTTGACCACTGTCTCACCCTTAGCTCCAACTTTTATCTATCATCATCTTCCTGTCGTTCTATATTTTAGTAAGGGTCGGCGCAACACATTCTTCTTTTCCATTCTGTCCTGTCACCCATCACGCTATCACTAACCCTTTTCTTTCATATCATTTCTCTCTTTTCTTTAGCCTCCCTCTCCCTCTCCATCCAACTTTTATACATATTTATAAACAAGTTTTCAATGAAAATATTTTTTTCATAGCAAGGTTTTATAGCGCAGTATATACATATATAATTATTACTCGTCAAGACTATTCCAAAAAGCGCTTAAATACGCCAGTTCCATCATCTAATCAGGGGCTCAAGTCTGCTATTTTTATAAATTTGTCATTCCAACACGATCCCATTGTCATTTTGCTAAAAGTTCGTAATCTGATAATTCATAATAGTCGATCGTTGATCGGTCAATGATATTGTGGTAAAATGACAATATCGAGCTGTCTCGAAACAAATTAAAAGCAATGACTGCACAATGACTTTTTAATAGTAAGTCGCTGATCAAAGGAACTGTCAAAATTTTTGAAAACATAAACAAAACATTTATTTGCATATATCAAATATTCATTTGTCATTATGTACGAGATTATCATTCGTGTCAGTGGTTGACCATTGGAAAGTCACAATGACGCCATTGTATTAGTAGATTACCAAACTTGGTCAAAATCAACAATTATGAAGTCAATGATAGACCATTCTGACACTATTGTAATAGCAGACTTGAGGCCCAGCTCCATGTCATTCACCATCATCATCATTTCAGCCGAAAGAAGTCCACTGCTGGACATACGCCTCCCCCAAGCGACGCCACAACGACCGATCCTGTGCGTCTCGCATCCATTGCACTCCCGCGACTCTCACCAGGTCGTCGGTCCACTTTGTGGGAGGCCTTCCAACGCTGCGTTTTCCATGTCATTATAATTTTGAATTGTCATCTGATTTAAACATGCCTGCAAAATTTCAGCTCAATCGGTAACCGGGAAGTGGATCAAATTTAATTTGCAAGATTTGATTACAGGCACAAACATCTGGACAGGTGAAACTAAATAAAAACTTGTAAAATACATAAATATATATAAAAAACACATATACATAAAATGCTTTACTTCACACATCGAAAACTCTGGGAATCCAATTTGCATCGAAATGGTTAAAAATTTTGTTAACAACGTGCATACACGTGCCTCTCTGAATTGTAGTTCAAAATATTTTAGTCATTTTTTCCAACACCTGATACATTTTTCAAATTAAACGTTTTCCCTTCTAATTGATCCAATAACTAACGCTATAAGCTGGGATAATACAAGAGGTATAATATTTTTAACGAATTTATTATATATCATACAAAGTAAAGACACACATATATATGTGTATAGTATGAACATTCTCCAATTTTGACGACATCATCACTTTCCATCCATCGATTTTCGGCCACCGTAGGCGCGGGCTTGCGGACGGCGAGCAATGGGTGGCTCGCCGTCCGACCGTCCGGTAACGGACGAGACCGAGCCTAAGTTGTCGACAGCGCATACTGTTCCACGCGTGCCTCAAGGAGATGTTAGCAACTGTAGGGGCCCAGCAGGGTCAAGGCCTACTGGGGCCAAGGGTCTGATTCTGAAAGGAAGACTCGGCCCCGGTACGAAACGAAAGGCAACGAAGGAACAGGAGTGGGTTTTTAGTCAGTAAAAGTCTGACACTATCTCCTACCCCACCCAGGAGCGGGGGATGTCATAAGATGATTTTCCTACTGAAAAAAAAAATCACTTTCCATCAGAAAGTGATCAAACACGCTCGTAAAAATTTTTAATCGTTTATACCGCGTATATCTAAGGACTGGAACAATTTACCTGATGCAGTCTTCCCGTCCGATTATAATTTAGGTGTCTTCAAGGCTAGAGTGAATAGGCTCTTAACAAACTAGTGTGCTTCACCATCAACGATTACGTCACTTACTTTAGTTTATACTATTAAAAAAAAAAAAAAAAATATTTTATATTTTATCTATTTGTTTAGTCTATGTTCGTGAGTCATGTCATAGGGCCTGTGATGCCATGGACACATATAAGTCATCATAAGCCGTATAACAATACCAGTGCTACGTTATTATACATTTTTTTAAATATCATAGCATGTACCAAAGAGCCATTTTGACATCGCACAGATCTTTTTCTATATACCTATTTAATTTTTTTTCAATTTAGTTTACAATTTATTTGATTACTAGCGTCTGCCAGTTGTTTCACCCGCGTGAAAATTAGTTTGTCCATACAAATTTTGGACCCCCTTTTCATCCTCCCAGTGGTTGAATTTTGGAAAATCCTCTCTTAGTGCACGCCTTCGTCACAAAAAAAACCTTTGTGCAAAATTTCATGCTCCTAGTCCCAGCTATGTCAGTCAGTCAGTTTCTCCTTTTATATTATATAAAATTAATTATTCTGTGCGAATCACAAAATTCTTTCCCTGTTGGGTACAGATCTCTCCCACGCATGTCCAGTCATGTGATACACATAGGAAGATTCTGGTAATCGAAACCTTTTACTATTTGATATTTCCAATGTCAGTTTCTAACAAACATTTCTAAACAGACAATCCCCAAAGACGACAGAGTTCACGCTCTTCAAACTCCAGTAATATCCCATCTATTCCCCAAAGCAAAACAGAACGGGTTCAATCATGGTCCAATTCGGTCATAATTCGGGTTCAAAGCATGTACCGCAACGAAATAAAGCGGGCCACTGCGAGGCCAAACCTAATTGATACGGTCCACTTCGCTCTAAGAGTATAAATTTATATAGAGCCAGAGAGGAGAATGGGTGTAAGTGGAAATGTTTTACCGCCCAGGGGCCTTCCATGACGTGTTAAATGTCAAGCGTGGGTATAAGAAAGAGATATGGAAATATACACCCTATATACTATATAGTTCCATTTTCTTTAACAGTTCAGTTTTGGCCGTCAAATGGATCGCGTTGAGAAACGAAAAGTCAAAACCAAGTGCGGAGCTCAAAGTCAAAAGTCAAAGTCAAATTACTTATTTCAATTAAACCTTTAAAATTATGGTTCCATTGTTGTCCGAAAATTAAACAATTTATTATTATAATGCCATTTATTTATTTTTTGTACAAATTGTTTACATTTTTAAATATTTCTTTAAAAAAACTCATAAAAAATATTTAAAAATATAAAAAATAGTTGTCTGCCGGTGTCGGGAACAGGGTTCAAGCTACTCGTGGTTAAGGCTCCAGAGACAAGAACCTCCTCACAATGCGAGCCGTATCGAGGAGTACTGCCTTCTGTATTAGGCCCTTGATCCAACCTCGTAACGACAGCTTCGACAGATGGTAGTCGAAGCTTTTGGCTATAAGGCCATTGGCAGTCACGACAATCACCACAATGATAGCCGAGTCCACATTCCACATGTCGACAACCTCGTGTGCTACGTCGAGATATTTGATTTGTTTCTCATTCTCAGCTTTCACGAGATTTTCGTCATGTAGGTTGGTGACGTCGACTATCATTGCGCGGCGCGCTAATTATTATTATTATTATTAAAAAGCACTTTGGAACGTCAAGTTTTACAGTAAAAAAAAAAACAGTAACAATTGGTGTGTACTGTGTAATCAGAGTTTTTTAAAAACATGTTTTATGTTTTTGCAAAACATTTGTTTTGTAAGCACACAAACAAAAAATTGTAAACACGGCCTTGACCACATAACTCAAATAAATTATGAATATTTTACTGTACGGATGTAAAAAGCAGAGCATTAGGAAATATAACTCTTTTTAACAGTTTTCGGATATGCGCAAAGCCGCAAAGAGAACGCAGTGGTCGATGTCTGCCAAACTTAAATATGTTGATAAATATAACTGTGAATACTTTTTCATAAACAACCGATGAAAATGATAATATTAATGGACGTTTTTAAGCTTCCTTACCTTAAAAGGAAAAAACGGAACCCTTATAGGATCACTTTAGCGTCACTTTGTTGCCCGTCCATCTGTCTGTCTGTCTGTCAAGATACTTTATCTCGAGAACGTGTGGAGGTATCTAGTTGAAATTAAAACCATATAAGATTTCTAAGTTAACTGAAAAAAAAGATACGGTCGTTTATGTCGCAAAAAATGTATATTTTAACACTCTCAAGGAAATCAAAATTTATAAGGAAGTTCCCGTTGACCCAGAATCTTGAAATTTGGCATAAAGCAAGGTCTTATAGTACAGATATAGAAATAAATCTGAAAATAGTAAACTAATAGTTACGTCGCAAAAAAAAACGCGATTCGGAAAAATCTTCGAAACTGCATTTAGGAATTGAACTGTTTACATTGGTAGGTTTGTACGGAACCCTCAATACGCGAGTCCGATTCGCACTTGCCCAGTTTTTTTTTTAAATCAACGCACGCATTACTCAAAATAGTAACATAGGGCTAAAGCGCTTATTTTACACCAAGCGTATGGTAAGCGCAATGTTTTCTTCTTTTTCTCTTTGCATCGATTGAGGAGGAGAGTGTGCGCGGGAATTGTATGACTTGATTCCGACTTGACTTAGACTATGACTTTTTCTACCATCGGACAACCCGACGTACGGTGAGTATCTCCGGTCCGGACTAAGCATTTCGCTTCGTCGTTTATACCGCGTACATCAAAGGACTCGAACGATTTGCCTGCTGCAGTCTTCCCGTCCAACTATAATTTAAATGTCTTCAAGGCTAGAGTAAATAGGCTCTTAATGAACTAGTGCGCCTCACCATCAATGATTGCATCTCTGCTTACCATCAGGTGGGATCTCAGTTCAGCCCTGCATTATACCAATTAAAAAAAAACCCTCGCTTTTATAGGGGTATTATTATAACGTAATTACGCGTTTTTACATAGAAACACCAAATAAAAGAAATAAAAAAAAAAACGTTTTCAGGATTTTTCTAGGAAAAACGAAGATATAGAGACCAAAATTTTCGGCCGAATAAATTTCATACACACATGTGTACAAAACGACAATTTAGCGTTTTTAAAGGTCACTCAAGTTATACAGACGTATAGATACCGGCACGTATCTTGAGCGCTGACTTCTACTGTTCTACTTGCGCAGAAGCACGCAGAAGTGAAATATCGGGTCTCTTTAGTGGTATAAAAAGAGACGCGGGGGCGGAGAGTGCAATCCTTGTACAGTGATTGGCTCGCTGATATGTACGATGCGCAAAGCGATACCCGCTCTTTCGCCGAGCGTTCAAGTTTCGTGCCGCTATCTATATGACTATGTACAATCGGCGCTAGAGGGGGCATTTCCAGATTAACCACTGTAGTTCGTGTGATAAAGTGTGGAGGAGTTACGTGTTTAACAAACCTTCCAAGGAACTTATCAATGCCAACCTTACTGGCATCGTTACCCATCGATTACCGGCCACCGAAGGCGTGGGCTTGCGGACGGCAAGTAATATGTAGCCCCCCGTCCAGACCGAGCTCAAGTTGTCAACGGCGCGTACTATTCCACGCACGCATAGGGGCCCAGCAGGAACAGGAGTGGGTTTTTAGTCAGTAAAAGTCTGATACTATCTCCCGCTCCGCCCAAGTGCGGGATTTGTCATAAGATGATTTTCCCACCGAAAAAAAAACCCACCAATTCTGGTTTCTCAATCACTAAATCAGTTTTAAACATAATCGCAAGGTGTCCTCGTTTAATTCATACCCTAAGGGTTGATCTCCTTGTAACTGTCGATACATCTTGTCACGTTCGTCTTGACATTTACAAGTCTTGTCACGTTGTTTATGAGCCTATGTTAACGAATCTCGCTTACTTCTGCGGCTACACAAATTTTATTAGGATAGATATTAAGGAAAACTGCTTAAGCTTCAAAGATACAGTAGTAGTAGTAATCTACAAGTTTTTTTTTTTTTCGGTGAGCAAATCATCTTATGACATCCCCCGCTTTTCCGGGCGGAGCGGGAGATAGTGTCAGACTTTTACTGACTAAAAACCCACTCCTGTTCCTTCGTTGCCTTTCGTATTAGGGTCGAGTCTTCCTTTCAGAATCAGACCCTTGGCCCCAGTAGGCCGTATGTATAAGTAAGACAAGCCTAACGTAACATTTTCTCCATACATCAAGATAATTTTATTATTTTTTAAATTTATAATTAGAGAGTAAACACAAAGGTCTATACTAAGATCCCAGAGTGATCACACATATTTTTTTTTAATATGGATGAAACCCTAGGTTTTCAGTAGCATATTATGCGCTTTGAATACCTTTGTGCTTTTGGAGCTCTCCCTTGGGGCCCCTGGGCAGGTACCAGGTGAGAAAGGGAACTAAAAATAAGAGTTACTTAACTTAAATTTTTATGTCTTATTTTTATATGTTTTGTAGAATATTATTCTAAAATAATATCTTAAGTGTCAGACACTTTCTATGGACCAAAACTTCTTTCAAACGCTTTAAAGCTCCACAAAAAATAAATAAATTTTACTTATTTTTACATGTCCGAATTTTAAATATGTTATTAAGGTAACTATAACAAAGTTATATTTCATTAGTCTGACAAATTGTAGTAATCAAACACCCAAAATGTTGGCCCCCAACGTGGGGTTAATGTAGACGTCATTAGTCCCACGTTGGGCGCCAGCAGTTACAAGTTGTGTGATAATAATAAGGAATAAGCCATATATTTATAGCTAAATCGATTTTTTTTTTAGCTTTAATAAACAAATATCAAATAATTTTAAAAATATCTTCATCAACAACGAAGTTCTTTTTAGCAGCTTCAAAACCGCTGGCACATGTACCCGCCTAGGACAATTGATATTTGCCCTAGGCAGGTACCTACATTTTCAAAGTATAGCAATCAGTATTTCCAGCTATCCTGATAGGACACTGATGATAAAATAAAATTCATTAAATGCTTTATAAGCTAGTCTTTATTATTAGTCTTTATTACAGGAGACAAATATCTTCTTTTTTGGAAAAGAGAAATCGTCAAATAACTTTTACGGCTTTGAATGAGCCGAGAGAGAGTGTGAGTGACCTTTCCAAACAATGCCACATCCCTGGTGAGAGGGTACAACTTAGCTTTGATATTTTAATGTATCCTACCCGCTAGTATTTTAAATGTATTAATGTCAACTCTTCTAAAAACTACTGTAAATGAATATGAACGTTGGAAACTAAAGTTTAAAATATATCCTTTGAGGCTGGCCGACAGGCCTTTTCACTTAAAAAACTTCAGTCCAGTAATAAATGTGTCTACTTATGTATTTTTGAAATACCTCACATATTCCTTCCCCTCAGGGGGAGAAGAGGAGAGGAAAATAGGCCTCTCTTTTAATATAAAACAGAACCTTGAAGTAAAGTTATCAGTAAAAATATGTTGATGATGAAATATGTAACTGATAAGCGACTGGATCTGTTACGTTGCAGACGATTATGGATCAAATTTTAAGTAAATTATTGATGACAACATGACAACATTCTACAGCCCCCCCATCCAAGTTACGATCGTTTCGTTTGCGTCGAACGCCTCGAGTAGGCTACGCCTCCGATTCCTTTGTTCTGACCACGTGACTGATCGTTGAGATGACGTCATAACAAAGGAATCAGACGCGTGGCCTACTGAAGGCGTTCGAAGTAAACGAAACGATCGTAACTTGGCTAGGGGGGGGGCTGGTTGTCTACTTGAGCATAGAAAATTATATATTATTATTTTTTGTGCTTAAGTTTTGTTGTACATTTATATTTAAAAAAAAACTGGGCAAGTGCGTGTCGGATTCGCGCCCTGAGGGTTCCGTACAAACTTACCTATGTAAATGGTTCAATTCCAGAATGGAATCTCGGAAGATTTTTCAGAATCGTAAAAAAAAATTGTGACGTATCAACAAATTTACAGTTTTCAGATTTATTCCTATACTTGTGCTATATGACCTTGCTTTATGCCAAATTTCAGGATTCTGGGTCAACGGGAACCCTATGAATTTTGATTTCCTCGAGAGTGTCGAAATGTACGTTTTTTACCACATAAACCGAAGTATCTTTTTTTCTCGTTAACTTACAATTTTTTTTTTTTTACAGCTTCATACTAGGAATTACTCTCGTATCGTGGGTGCGTTCACAAACATGTAAATTCAGCTGCTCAAGACACCCTGACCCGGAACACCTATATGTCGACCCTATGAATATTTATTCCGAGTGGGTATTGATCCCGCTACCCGCAGCACAACAATCAATCGCTTAACCACTACGCCAACCCTGCCGTCCTCCGTAATCCTGGATCCTCAAATGCTAAATTTTTCATTGATATAGAAAACACACAGCTGATGTTCACAGGCGAGCTTAACCCACAAAGTTAAGCTCGCCTGTGAACATCAGCTGTTATATTTTTATTGTTTAGTAAAAGTTGAATGTATAATAAAGAATATGAATGTGTATAATCTATATATATGTAAAGAAAATCACCATACTATAAAGTGTAGCTTTTCTTAACTATTTCGAATTTGCCTACTTTTACAGTTTAGATGTCACATTTGACAGTAACATAAAAATGTCATTGTCAATGGTTTTGTGATGAGAGGTTATGAAAAGATTGTGCAGTGATTTATTCCTTTAAAAGAAATCCAATATAAAAACACGTAAAGTAAAGGCTTTAAATGTTGTTTTTTTGGTTACAGGTGAGTCAGTCACTAATCATTTATGATAAATGATCTATGTTATAAGCGATGTACGAAAATGTTTAGTTAATAAAAAAATATTTTTGGTTACAGAAAAACGCAATTTCGCCTTTTGTTTTACCCACTAACATTATATATATATGTATAAAAATGAATAGCTGTTTGTTAGTCTCACTAAAACTCAAAAACGGCAGGACCGATTTAGCTAATTTTGGTCTTGAAACATTCGAGATAGTGCAGGAAAGGTTTAAACGGTTAGAAAAAATTGAAAAATCACGAAAACAAATCCGAATACAACGCCACGCCATCTCTAATTAAAATTTCATTATAAAATTAATTATACTGTTCTGGTAATGCCAGTAGATGGCGTTATCCTTACTATTAGGCGGTATGAAGTCCGCCGGGTCAGCTAGTACCCTAATACAAACAATTACTCGTCCGATTAAACAAATGAGCTAAATGACTTTTGAAAGAGTCTCACGAATTTCCCGCACAATTACTTTGGGGCAAGACGGTCGGCCATCTTATTCTTGTAACCATGGCAACTAGACTCGGTCCATTAGGCGTGTTATTCCAGATTTATTAGCATCGAAATGTGTGCCATTAGCCATTGTTGATATTGATTATAACTGAACTATACGAATAAATGTTTGTAAAGGGCCTTTTCAGGACGAAATAATAAGGATTGTATTGGACAAAGAATTTTTAGGTAGGTTTGTTTTGATGGGCGAAATGGCTGAGAATGTATTGTGCTATAAAGTACCTAATAGTAATAACTTGAGCGCAAAACAGTGGTGGCCGAGTGGTAACGCCCTCGACTTACGGATTGTAGGTCGCGGGTTCAAACCCAGCCAGGCGTATTACTTTGTGTAATTTATTTCATCACCACTGCTCTCAAAACGGTGAAGGAAAACATCGTGAGGAAACCGGCATGTCCTAGAACCAAAAATTCGAAGACATGTGACATCCATCAACCCGCACTGGGCCCGCGTGGTGGATTATGGCCCATTCCCTCTCCTAGAGAGGAGGCCTGAGTCCCAGCAGTGGGATCATTATAAGGCCGACTATGCTATGCTATGCTATGAGTGTAAAACACGCTACTATACCGTAGGGGCTCAGCAGGGTCGAAGCTTACTGGGACCACGGGTGATGCGAAAGAGATCCCCGGGGCTCTGGAAAAAAAAATGGCAAAGAAGGAACAGGAGTGGGTTTTTAGTCAGTAAAAGTAAAGTCACTATCCCCCGCTCCGCCCAAGAGCGATGATGTTATTACATAATTTTCGCACACGAAAAAAAAAAAAAGATAGGCCACTATAGCAGCCGTAAGACATGTCATGAAGAAGTGGCTGGAGAGACTGCATGGCGCCTTTACGTTTAGCTGACACGAAAAACACAGAACAAAAGCCGAAAATTTCATTGATGCAAATCTAAGGCGGGTTGTTAAACTAAAGTTAATCAAAACACGAATAAACGAAATCGTTTTCTATTGTATTGGAATTAACTGCAAAGGGTCGAAAACTCATTTTCATGAAGCGAATAGCAAGTACACGCCAGACATTATTAAACAATACCTTTATAATAATGGTTGAACTATTATTTCAGAACGTGACCAATTTCAAAAGCCAGGTATTGCACGTATCTACAATAAAATAGAATATGGCTGCAATAAAATACTAGAGTTGACAGTTCTCTTTAGACCATTGTCTATGCCTTATTTATAACCTACCTGCATTTGCTGTAGAATATAATGCAGTCTAGCTTCGGAGAATAGACTACCTTTAGTAGGCGCCAGATTAATGTACACTAATATTATAAAGAGGTAAAGTTTGTTTTTTGTTTGTAGGAGGTAATCTCTGAAAGTACTGGTCCGATTGTTAATTTTTTTTCACCGATAGAAAGCTGTTTTATTACTGAGTGACATAGGCTATATTTTATGTACCCGGGATAAGCCGCGGGCAAAAGCTAGTTTGCAATAAAGAAAATCTACCTTTTCCTAACATCTCGGTGTAGGTTGGACCCAAAAAGTAAACTGATGAGGTATTTTAAATTACTAGAAAGTGTAAAAAATCACGATAGATATATCGATATCTAGCAAGGCAGCTTTATGTCTTTATTTCCGTTTTGAGGGTTCCGTACCTGAAAAAGAAAAGACAGAAACCTTATAAGATCACTTTGTTGTCCGTCTGTTTGTTTGTCGAGCTACCAAGACCGTTTATCTCGGGAACGCGTGGAGATATTAAAAAAAATACTATATACTCAGGTCTGAGGTCCCTTGAAGCTGTGAAAAAATCTAACTTCTGACTTAACGAAAACATCACTTTCAAGGGAATCAAAATTCATAGGACCCGTTGACCTAGAATCCTGAAATTTGGCGTGAACCACGTCTCATAGCATCATAGCATAGCAGATAAATCAGAAAACTGTAAATTTGTAGTTACGTCATAATTTTTTTTTTTTTGCGTTTCGGAAAATTCTTCGTAACTCAATTCGGGAATTTAACCATTTTCATATAAAAGTTTGTACGGAACACTCGGCGCGCTAGTCCGACTCGCACTTGCCTGATTTTTTTTTCAAATGTCAATTAATTTAAGAGGGTCAAAGACCGCTATGGTAAATTTATCTGGCTCTTACCATAGACACTTTAATCAGAAAATCACAGTGAAATCGATTATTAAAATGGCTTTGGTATGATTACAAGAGGGGTTTAGGGGTTTTTAAGTCAGGGGGTTTTAGGAAGGGAAGTTCAGTGGCTATTTTAATTATTTTCAAATTGATTTTTAGCGGATATTCTAATACGGCTTTCCCGATTCTCATGAAATTTTGTGTGCATATTGGGTAGGTCTGAGAATCGGACAACATCTATTTTTTATCCCCCTAAACGTTAAGGGTAATCCACCCCTAAATATTTTTTTTTTCAGTTTTAGATAAAAAGATTTTTTTTTATGATACAGCATTAGTAAATACATATATATTTATATAAAAATCAATGCCACTTTTCGTTGTAATTTTATAACTCAAGAACGGGCTCACCTATCCAAACTAAATGTTTAGGCTTTGTTCGGACTATTTAGTAGATGGTTTATGTGAAGTCGATCTTATAACTATCACACACCGCCATCTAGTCCCAAACTAAGCACAACATACATGATTATTATAGACAAATTAAACACACAATAAATGATCGCGCTCATATCCCAAAAACATCTGCCTTGGGTGGGAATCGAACCCATGACCTCCAGCATGAGCTACAAACGGCTTGACCAACAGGCAAAGAAAGAAAGAAAGAAAAATATTTTATTTGTCACACATACATAAAAACAAACAGTGTATAAAAAACGTGTTGAAACCTAAGAAAACAGAAAAACTAATATCGCGTGTCTCACATTCGACCGTTCGTTCGTTTCTCAGGCCAGTCTAACTAATCCTTTTTTTCATGTTTTACTTATATTCGATCAAATAAGTGATGTGTAAATGACGTCCACTGTTGGACAAAGGCCTACCCCAAGTGTCGCCACAATAAATGGTCCTGTGCGTCTCGCATCAATCGGATTCTCGCAACTTTTACCAGGTAAAGGTCCACCTTGTAGGAGGCCTTCCAACGCTACGTCTTCCGGTACACATTCTAATAATGTGTATTTAATATTATGAAATGTGTGATTGTTTAGTTGAACGCGCTAAGATCAAGAGCGGTTAGCCCAATTATTGAGGAAAGTAGAACAGTAAACAAAGACGCAGGTGAAACCATGGAAGACAGGTAATTGACTAAAGAAAATAATCTGCTTTAGAATTCAATAAAAAAAAACGCCAATATTCACCCAGCAACAAATTAAAAGGAAAAAGTAGCTCCAACGATCCAGATAGATTTAATTAAAAATCAATACGAGTTCAGTCTATAAAATGCACAGGATCCGATGAAAAAATTAAATTTAGCAGCGTACACGACTGACTCCCACGCAACGACGCAGCCAACTGACTGAATTCACCAAAGCACTTACTTTGAATGAACTTCTAACTACTTTTCTTTTCGCATCGTTGGATTTGATAAATTCGCAGTACTTTTATTCTCAGTTCGCAGTAATAAATCGATGCATTTTGTTTTATTCTTAGTACGTTTAATTCAATTATTTCTACTATTAGACATCAATTTCGTGCACAGTACCTATTAAGTGCAGAACAGTTGGCAATTTTTTATTCTTAAATTGTTTGTCTGATTTGATTTTCTTTCACGAGGTTTTAACTCGATCCATTTGACTGAACTGTTAAAGAGATGAAGCTATATAGAGTGTATAGCTCCTTTCCTCTTTCTCGCTCGCACGCCTGAGAAGATGATTTACCCACCGGAAAAAAAAAGCGGCGAAGTTAGTCTGACGATAAGATCACGTTCGTGGGGCAAAGGTTTATTGTAATTGCACGTTAACTAAAAGTCCAATTAACTTACGATCGTATTCTGCTGGCCTTCCTTTTCTAATGATCAAAATTTGGTCTGGTGTCGTCATTGAGTTGAAGTTCTTTAAGATCTTTTCGACCGCTACCGTTTTATTCCAATGAATCTATTCAAACACAGAGTTGGTTGGGATGCGAAAGTGTTTGAAATAATTACGTAAGGTAAGTTTTAATCAATAAAAGTCTGACACGCCCTCTCACAAGAAGAAGAAAGAATAAGAAGAAGAAATAAGTTATTTGATGATTTTGAGGTTTGCGAGACAAGGTGGATATCGGTATCTTCTCGTCCAATATAATAATAATAATATACCACAACTATCACACAACGCCGTCTAGTCCCAAGCTAAGCAGAGCTTGTGTTATGAATACTAGACAACTGATAAACAGACATATATATACCTAATACAGTGTCTCAAGATGAAAATCTATGACCAGTGCGAGTTGCCAGTGATGACATATGGCTCCGAAACGTGGTCGCCTACAATGGGCCGCATCAGAAGACTTAAAATCACCCAGAGGCCAATGGAAAGGGCTATGCTCGGAGTTTCCTTGCGTGATTGAATCAGAAATGAGGATATCCGCAGGAGAACCAAGGTTACCAGCATAGCACAAAGAATCGCTAAACTTAAGTGGCAATGGGCAAGGCACATTGCTCGCAGAACGGATGGTCGTTGGGGTCGAAAGGTTCTGGAATAGCTACCACGTACCGGAAGATGTAGCGTTGGAAGGCCTCCTGCAAGGTGAACTGATGACCTGGTAAGGGTTGCGGGAATCCGATGGATGCGAGACGCACAGGACCATTCATTGTGGCACACACATTTTGACACTTGGGGTAGGCCTACGTCCAACAGTGGACGTCTTTAGGCTGAAATGTTAATGATAATGATGAGACAAGGTGTAAAGTCTCTCAACCCTCTGTTGAAAAGGGAGGAACCTCCGACCAGACGAGAATTTTGTCTAGTCTGGGCAAGTGCCTAATAGTTGATTTTGGACTGTTGTATATATTCTAATCGCGGCGCGGAAAACTTTAATACCAAGATTCAGTATTAAGAGATTTGTACCTATATGGCTACATAGATATCATAACAAAGAATTTTTGTCTGTATTTTTCTTGATCCGTATACGGCCGCCTCCTTCGCTATCATTACTACTTCGCAGAAGGAGGCGACCGCCATTTATTCTCCCTCGTACCATGGCCTGAACCAGGACCCGGTGCGAGAGGTCGCCGCCGCCAATCGTCCCCACGAGGACTCGTGTCCTCCACCCAAGTGGGGCACACCTCCACCGAGTCCTCTGGGCCAATTAGTTCCATCATGTTATGCAATCAGCACAGTTAACAACGCACACGTTCGAAGCACTGATTAAATCAATAAAAAACACAACTTTATAAATCCGTAAATATTATCGGCAACTTTTAATGAAAGTAGTTTTTTTTTTTTAAATTCGGCAGACAGCTTTAAATCATTAAGCTCGACTCAGACCATTTCGATAATGAATTGAATCGACTGAAAAATATATTGGTACTGTTTTATTGAAATTGGTAATAAATTGTATTTCTTTTTATCGTTATTATCACTGATAGGTTCGCGTTTGACTTTTTGGGTCGATGATGGAGCATGCTTGCCTATAAATAACCTATTCACTGATGATTTAAAAACAAGGGTCATTCTAAAGAGCGAAGATAGCTACAACTCCCTAAGTTGTTTTTTTTTTTAGGTAGGAAATCATCTAGTACACTTATATGACTAAAACCCACTTTCACGTTCCTTCTTTGCCTTAGTTCCAGGGCCCCGGGGTTCTCTTTGGAACAACCCATGGCCCCAGTTGGCTTCGACCCCGTTGGGCCCCTACGGTTTGCTGACTTCTGCTTAAGGCGCGCGTGGAACGCTACGCGCCGTCGACGACTTGGGTTCGGTCCGGACAGTTAACAGATAGACGGACGCCGAGCTACCAATTGCTCGCCATCCGAAAGCCCTGCCCACGGTGGCTGGGAATCGGGATCGGGATCCCGGCGGCTGGGGCGTTCGGGCTCACACGTACGGCCACCTCTTTTGCTAGCATTACTACTTCGCAGAAGGAAACGATCGGAGTTAATTAAAAAAAAGGTATTCAACGAACGATTTGCTACCGTCGGATTTGTTACTACGTTATTTTTAGCTTCGTTTCTAAACTAACCAGTAACCAAATATACAAAACTATTTCTGTATTTATAAAAAACAAACACGGATTTCCAATAGGTTTATGTAATTTTTCCTCATTCAAAAGAACAAAAGAATATTTAAAACAAACGTTCACGATTGGTTCGCATCAAAACGTAAGAATTTTACCTGTCCGTAGATAAAACTACAATAACATTGGAAACAATATCTTTTCTGCAATAAATCAAACGTTATCATACAAACTATGACAGTGTACTAAGAATGTTTATAAGAACTTCTGTAAGTAGTTGAAAAACTTACTTATTTGTTTACCTAGAGCAGCGGTTCAAACTTTTTCTTCAACGGAACCCTGTTGGAGAGCCAAATATTTAACGGAACTCTAAATAAAATAAATAGTTTATGGGCAATATTTACTTTTAATGAGTTATCGTGATAGTATCGATTATTTCTTAGATCTTAAAATCTATTGTGAGGTATGTCACTACTTTTTATTTTTTTAATACATAATTAAACATCATCATCTTTTTGCCCTTATCCCGTGTTATTTGGGGTCGGCGCAACACGTTTTTTTCTTCCACTCTGCCCTGTTACTCGTCACGCTATCACTAACTTCCTTTTCTTTCATATCACTCTTCACACAATCCATCCATCTTTTCTTTGGTCTCCCTCTCCCTCTCCATCCATCCACATGTAAACTCATAACTCTTTTAGTAACATGCGTTTCATCCCTCCTCTTCACATGACCATACCAAGACAAACGATTCCCTTTCAACTTTTCAGTCACTGGCGCCACTTTCAAACTTCCCCTAATATATTCATTTCTCACTTTATCCATTCTCGTCACACCACACATCCATCTTAACATTCTCATCTCCGCTACATGCTATCTTTTTTTCATCCGTCTTTTTCACAGCCCAACATTCTGATCCATACAGCATGACAGGCCTTATCACGGACTTGTAGATTTTACCCTTCAACTTGAGGGGCATCCGTGGGTCACAAGTTGTTCCCGTGACCTGTCTCCATTTCATCCATCCTGCGTTGATCCGATGTGTTACGTCCCGGTCTACCTCACCATCCCCTTGGATGAGTGACCCGAGGTACCGAAAGTCAGAGCAGATCGGTATGGGCGTTCCAGCTAGAGCTAAAGGCACTGGATTGGAGAGACCGCCGAAATCGCAGAACAAGTATTCCGTTTTGGTTCTACTCAATTTCAGGCCAACACTCTCCAGTCTGTGCCACCACACCTCCAATCTGTTCTGGACCTCTAGGCCACTCTCGGCAACCAACACAATATCATCGGCAAACAACATACACCAGGGAGCCTCTTCCTGAATGTCCGACGTCAGAGCGTCCATTATCATCAGGAAGAGGTAAGGGCTGAGAGCCGACCCTTGATGTAAGCCGACTGCCACATTGAAGCTGCCAGTGGTGCCCACTGTAGACCGGACTTGGGTACTGCATCGACTGTACATCGCTCGGATCAACTGCACATACTTCCCAGGCACACCTTTCTCTTTAAGGGCCCACCACAGAACCTCACGAGGTACCCGGTCGTATGCCTTTTCGAGGTCAATGAATACCATGTGCAAGTTTTTATGCGCACCTCTGTATTTCTCGTACAGCTGGCGTATAGAAAAAATGGCATCCGTTGTACCCCGACCAGGCATAAAACCGAATTGGGTCTGTGAAATTTCACTCTCTTCTCTCAGCCTCCTTTCAATAACTTTCTCCCAGGCTTTCATAGTATGTGACATTAGCTTTATTCCTCTATAATTGTTGCACTCAAGCACATCACCTTTGTTTTTAAAAATCGGCACTAAAGAGCTATTGCACCACTCATCAGGTATGGCTTCTTCCAGCAACAACTTATTGAAGAACAAAGCTAACCACGTCCATCCATCCACTCGCAATAACTTCCACACTTCCACTGGTATTCCATCTGGACCAAAGGCTTTACCATTCTTCATTCCATTTACTGCTATTCTGACTTCATCCATATTAACAATTCGCACTAATCCCACATTCACTGGTTTATTCTCTAACACCCCACTCCAATTGTTTTCCTCATTCATCAGTCTTTTAAAATATTCTTTCCACCTCTTTTTGATTTTTTCATCATCTGATAGAACCATTCCAGTTTCATCTCTTATACATCTTACCTGACAAACATCCCTCGCCTTTCTCTCTCTTATTCTAGTAAGCCGGTAATACATAATTAAACAACAATAGAAATAATGAGAAAAAAAGTCTATAGACACCTGGTCTTTAAATACTTTCTTCCTCATTATATCCAGTATTCTCATGGAGCCCGCAAAGAGGTTTTGTGGAGCCCTAGAGTTCAGCGGAGCACACTTTGAGTATAACTGACCTAGAGCACACCTCCAGTCAAATGTCCTCGTGGAGGCAATCGGCGGCAGCGACCTATCACGCCGGGCCCTAGTTCGTGCTATGGTTCAGAGCGAGGAGGAATGGCACGCGGTCGTTTCCTTCTGTGAAGCAATAATGCTAGCAAAGGAGGAGGCCGCACGCGTGAGGGAACGAAGGTTCTCGCGCCCCAGATGCCGAAATTCCGATCCTGACTACCAGCCACGATAGACGCAGGCTTGCGGACGTCGAGCAATGATAATCTATATATATATAAAAAATCTATATATATAGGTTACTTCTAGGTAAGCGCGCTCCACCGTCGACCGCATTCCATCAGGTGAAACAGCGGTCAAGCGCGAACCTATCAAGTATAAAAAAAATATATAAAAATGAATAGCTGTTCGTTAGTCTCACTAAAACTTAAGAACGGCTGGACCGATTTGGCTAATTTTGGTCATGAAATATTCGTGATAGCCCAGGGAAGTTAAACGGCGAGAAAAAAAAAACAAAAATTTACGAAAAAAAGAACCGAATACATGCCATCTCTAATCTATGTGTCATTTTAAAAAGAAATAAGGTGGTTCTAGTCATGCCAGTAGATGGCTTTATCCTTTCACAGTTGAATTTAAAGGGGTACATTCATTGACTACAATAGCGGTACGAAGTTCGCCGGTAAACTTGTAATAAATAAAAATGGACCACCTATGAGCAAATAATTCAACTACAAATATGATCTGCCTAAGCTAAAAATGTGATGAATTCTGAAATTAGTAGCATAATTATCATCAAATTAAGCATATTATTCGAACATTTTGTACGGAGAAGCGAATAATGCAGACAGTTTTCGATACTTCAAAAAGTATTTTTTTTATTCAGCTGCACAGACTTATCGTCTTCCTGTCCTAGTCTCGTGTTACTTGGGGTGTTTCAATACGGTTTTTTCCATGTTGCTGTTTTTGTTTGTTTTGTTGTGTTTTTCCCACACCTACATCATACTAATTATAAACACGAAAACGCCTATTGGTTATTTGTTTATTGTGCAAGCCTATCACAGTTTTGTCTTTTTAACCCAAAGGTTGACTGGTAGAGAATGCCTTGTTGCATTAAGTCCGCCTATGTACCACTACTGTACATGAAGTTTAAATAAATAAATAAATAATTAAACATAACAACTTTCAGTGTTATTTATTGTTTTTACATTAATATGCTTAACCTAATTAAAACTTACTAAACAAAAATAAAAGCCCTAAAGTACTAAAAAAAGCAATCTAGGCGTCGAACAACTCCTCGGCATCGCTGTCGACTGGTAATATACCCAAAAGACTGGCGGCATTGCCACGCTGAATGGCAGTGCTTATCCTTTGTCCTAAGTAAAAGCTAGCTTGGGTCACGCGAAGTGTCAACAAGGCGTTTTCTTTTTCCATTATATTGTTTTATTTATTTCTGGAACTTAGGTTTATTTTCGCGTAAACCAGGATGAAAAATAACGTCTATCTGGATACTAATAATGTCTAGACCAATCTATTGGATAGACAGCCTGATAGATCTAGCATTATCAATCGCACTTCGAACCACGGTCGATATAATATATTTACTTTTTACCATTATATGTCTACATCTGGCGAATGTGCTGTTTTGCGACCCGCTCGCAAGCTGTGTGCGTTTTTATCATTCATGTCCTCTCGCCGTTCTTGCGCCACCCGTTCGCCACTCGGGGTCCAGCTTCGTGTCAGGCTGGTATGCAAAAACCGCATACGAGCTCCCCATAAACTTCCTCATACCCGCAAATATACATTATGAAAGCTAATGGAACTGCATACGCGCGATCTGCGCCCACTGTTGCCTTGCCTGTGTTGTATAAGAGCGGCGCACCAAACGTAGGCTGTAACCACACGCGAGCAACACTCACGCAGTTCGCAAGCAGCTCACGAGCGGCACATTTGCCAGATCTGGACACAACTTTACGCAGTCTTTCGCCCGTAAAACAGTAATTATGTGCGAATGAACGCTCTTGTACAGATGTTGAAAGACACAAGGGATAAGAAAGACCACACGTTCTATACTTGCCACCTTCGTCAATAGTACTGTATAAGATGGCTGTTATTGGTTTTGTATTGTCTATTCTAGAGTTTTGATGTTTGTAGATTTCTGTCTGATATTACATATTTCTGGTAAAGTAGTATTTTCACTTAGAGTTTTATGATACGTCGTAAAGTCCTTGTGTTTCAGCCTCATACTACCTCGGACATTAATCTATCTATATGGTTCTTGTATGATCTAACCATTACATTAACTACCTCCTTGGTTTCGTAGCAGAAAGCGAAACTGTAAAAAAAACATGATTTTATATTACCACTTTGTCGTGATATAAAATTACAGCTTTGCAGAGTTAACCAACCAAGAGTTATGAGTATACATGTGGATGGGTGGAGAGGGAGAGGGAGGCCAAAGAAAAGATGGATGGATTGTGCGAACAGTGATATGAAAGAAAAGAAAGTTAGTGATAATATGACGGTTGACAGGATAGAATGGAAGAAAAAAACGTGTTGCGCCGACCCCAAATAAGATGGGATAAAGGCAGATAGATGATGATGAGAGTTAACCAACTTTGTATGTTTCTCTAGTTTTCTATCACATAGAACCATTATTTACTTGAGCGAGAAAGAGAGTAGGAGTGCGGTCGTTCGTGGCAGAATGGATGACGTTAACAGTTTCTTGTTAGGACTACGGAATCTTAAAAAAAATAACGTGTAAATTATTGTAGCCAAGTATTTCAACATTTATCATTTTCACAGATCATTACCTGCCTATTCCTAATTGATAAAGTCGACAAGGCTTTGACATCACTAATTAATTTAATTCTTAGTGTACTAAACAGTCATTAAAATAATATTTAGCAAACGTTTTCTGAAAACAGTCTGAAAAACAACTTCTATTAAATTGAATTTAATTGATTGGCATAATCAGTATGTCTGTAATTGAATGCAATGGGGGCTGGTGCATGTGAGTTTATTAAATTTTTGTGAATACACCCACAATCTAGAAAGCCAATGTGATCGTGGGCTTGCGGACTACGAGGTAACTCGCCGTTCGGCCGTTCGGTAATCGTCTGGACCGAGCTCGAGTCATCGACGATACGTAGTGCTCGACGCGTAGGGACCTAGCAGGGTCGAATCCAACTAAGGTTATGGCTCGACTTCTGAAAGTTAGACCCGTGGTCATGGGACTCAAAGATCAACTGTAGAAACATAAGTGTGGTTTAATATCCCACCTTAAAAAACCAGGAGTAATCTATAGTGTGGAGCAAAGTTTTTAAATCTAAAAAAATGTTTTAGCAGAGTATACTTCTGATTGTGTTGTTAGCCGATAAACCACTTATACCACTTGAGTCTAAAAGAGGGTCTGACTGATCCCTACTACAAAAGTTGTCTAGAATGATCCTTACTCCCAAAAGATCAAGCACAGACGTATTCCTTGTCAATAACACGGCATTCCTCACTTGTGTTCACGTTCGACTCGATTCTTAAATAGATTTTCTCTTTGTTTAGGAAATAAATGAGATCTGGAATACGTCTTTTTTCTTTGTACCTATAACATGATTTGGGTTCCTATTGTGTTACTGGTGAGACTTATAGCTGATGCTATTATTTAATAGGTCTTGGAAGGACGTAAAGAGAGATTAATGGTAGGCACAGATACGTGAAACTATTAAAAATACATTTCAAGGAAATTCTTCTTCTCCCAAAGTGAAATGTTGTAACTACATAACAGTTGTATTGCAAATAGTATGATTGTGATCACTAATGATAAAGGAGTAATTCTTAGTGTGAAGTATCGTTTTTAAAAATAAATAAAAAACCTACTAACACTAATATTATAAATACGAAATTTTTTGAGTTTTCAAGTTTGTTAATTCTTTATCCTCGAAAGGCTGAACGAATTTCGATGAAGTTTAAAGCACGTGAAAATCATATCCTGAAATTGTATATAAGATAATTTTTTATCCCGGGAGTATGCTCCCTTAGAATAATTTGCAACTAGTAATTTTATAAAAACGAAAGCTTGTTACGTTTATTGCTTCTTTACGCTCGAAAGGCTGAACGGATTTCAATGAAACTTGGTACACATGAAGATATCTTGAAAGTATATAGGAAACTTTTTATCCCAGGAGTATGTTCCCTAAGAATAATTTTCTACTAACACGCGAGCGAAGCCGTTGGAAAGAAAAAAAAAAAGAAAGAAAAAAAGAAAAATAGAACATCAGCAGCAACAACAACAACGACAACAACAACAAAAGCAGCAGCAACAACAACAACAACTATTTCCAATATTTTTTTACTTATTTATGTTATAAAAAATCCTGTAAAAGGATTGAAACACATTTACAAGTGAAATGAAAAAAATCAAACAAGATGAGGTTATTGAACTAAACAAAAAAAAGTCAACACCCAGTAAGTTATAAATTGTAAAATATCTTCGCTTAACTTGAGCGTGAAAAATATCCTTTTATAAATTCAGAGCAACGAACACTTTTTGCAAATGAAATCTTAAAATGTATTTTCTCCATTTCTCCCGTTTAACTATTTAAATGAACTGAGTGAAAAATATAAATGGACACTGAAAGCACATTCCGATAAGTTGTTTCTGTACAAAAGTGTTCCCATAAATCTTTGGCAGGAAGCATTAGTTCTGCAAACACTATGGAATGTTGTAAGCGTTCCGATACATCCTGGGAATTTTTAACTGGTGAAGTTTGAATTTCCTTTTAAAATATCGTACAGTTTACAAAGAAATGCGGGTGTTTGAATGAAAACGTGAGGTGGAACAGTAGTTTGTTGTGTGTGGGAATGAATGTGGGAATGACATGCAATAGTGAAACAAAACATTATCAGTCCTTTTTAGAGTTTCGTACCTTAAAAGGAAAAAACGGAACCCTTATAGGATCACTTTGTTGTCCATCTGTCAGTCTGTCAAGACCCTTTATATCGGGAACGCGTGGAGGTATCGAGTTGAAATTAAAACCATATACTCTGGTCTGTGGTCCCTTGAAGCTGTGAAAATACCAAACTTCTGATTTTTATGAAAAAAGAGATATGGCCGTTTATGTTGCAAAAAAACGTATTTTTCGACACTCGTAAGGGACGCAAAATTCATAGGCTTCTCGTTGACCTAGAATCATGAAATTTGGCATGAAACAAGGTCTCATAGCAAAAATATAGGAAACATCTGGAAACTGTAAATTTGTAGTTAAGTCATAAAAAAAAAACATTTTTTGCGATTCGGAAAAATCTTTGTAACTCAATCCGGGAATTGAATTGTTTTCATAGATAAGTTTGTACAGTACCGTCAGTGCGCGATTACGACTCGCACTTGCCCGATTTTTTTTAAGGATGGGAAATCATCAAATGACTTCTCCCGCTCTGAGTAGTGTGGGAGACTTTTACTAACTGAAACCCATCTGTGTCCTTCAGTTGCCTCTTGCGTTCTACGGTAACAATGACTCTTCCAAATTAACAATGCAGCAACCATAATTTATTGTAAAGTCGCTTTGTTTTGAAGCCCTTTAAGTTACTGTCAAGTTGGCTTGCTTGTCGAAAACGCAAATGCTGTGTGCATAGTTTCCTAGTCATGGTCCTGGTATTAATAGATAGATAAACAGATGAATATAGTCTTTATTGTACACCAATAATAAAATAAAAATACATTAGGAACTTAAAATTAATAGGGTGTCATCACAATGGGCGGTCTGATTACTAAAAGCGATTTTTTACAGACAACCTTTGGATGAATTTGTGTTATTCTTTTTTTGTAGGTGTTTTTTTTTTGATCTTGTGTTCATTCTGGCAAAACATATATTATTGGGTTATTCCATCTGTAATTTCTGTTGATAAGAGAAGTGGTACTACCTAAAATGATAACGGCACTGACTTGGCACTTTACTGCTTGTCATTTATTTCATAACCATTGCTCTTAAAAGGGTGAAGGAAAATATCTTAAGGAAACCGGCATGTCCTAAAACAAAGAAATCTAAAGACATGTGACATTCACCAACCCGCAATTGACCCACGTGGTAGAAAATGGCCCATTATCTCTCCAATAGAAGCGTAGCTTCGCCCGCGTACGTAACCTATGTCACTCAGGAATAAAGCAGCTTTCTATCGGTGAAAAAAATTTAGCAATCGGAACAGTACTTTCAGAGATTACCTCCTACAAACAAAAAAACAAACTTTACCTTTTTAATATTACTGTAGATGTGTGATGTCTATTAGCTTGCCCCTATTGCTAAGAACTCAACAATAACTAATAAATGTGTGTGCACCTACATGTAGATGTCTACACTTCCACATAACTCTTCGGGAGTACAGACGGGACGTTATGGGCTGCAGGATTACTTGAAAAAATCCCTATGGCCTTAAAACGCAAAAGGCAACTGCAGGAGCACGAATAGTTTTAAACCTTTAAAATACTAACACTCTCTTGCTGCATCTAGAGCGAGAGGTGTTCGATGATGTCTCAAACCAAAAAAAAGGAGAAATTGTTTTTTAATTATATAAACTAGTTTTTGATGATTGCGATTCCATCTGATGGTAAGCAGTGATGCAATCGTTGATGGTGAAGTGCACTAGTTCCTTAAGAGCCTATTTGCTCTAGCTCTGAAGACCCTTAAATTCCGAGACCAAACAGGCATATTGTCGCAGTTTTTCGATGTACTCGGTATTATGTTTTGTCGTTTCAAAGACACTTAGTGCTCTCATTCTCAGCCTATTCATAAATGTTTATTACTTTGCTGTACATAAAGAGAGCGAAGCTTTGCACTAGGACAGTTGCAAGCCGGTATAATATTAGTTTCAATCACAACCTGAATAAGACTACAGCCGCTATGAACAGGGACTCATTACTATTATGCCAGTCTTTTTGTTTCTGTTTTGTGCTTATGTTAAAGAAAATAACAGTGGTACTAAGTATTTTAGTAAGAATGTAGGTTAAATTGTAATTGTTATGATAATACTAGTAGTTGAAAAGACCTACAAATGAAAACGGATAGTTATCATCATACGTTCTAAGGCCATGGTATTGGTTCTCAAAATAATATACTCATGGTCCTTGGAACACAAGAGATAATTGAAAGAATAAGTGTGGATTTAGTCAGTTGAAATCGGATACGCCCTCTCGCTCCACCTTAAAATTCGAGAAGCCATAAGATGATTTCCCACCTCATAAAAAAACACCATTCGTTGGCGTCTGAGTGCACGTTTCCTTCTCAAGGAAATTTCACATCGAATGGTTGACCCTGCGTGACCAGAGGGCTAGCTTGTTTTTAATTAGAATTACCATTCAACGTTGGACAATGTTAAGGAGTACTTCGACACATCTTGGCCAAACGACTAAACAAATTACAATAATACAAATAAAATTTAAAAAAAAAATTACAATTAATTTATTTGAATTACAAGTGTCATCTGAATGAGAACATTGAACACTTTATCTAGTAAAATGTGGAAGAACCTTTTTTTTTAATTTAGCCTATTACTCCTCCACTGTCGGGCAAAAACATTCCCCAAATTATTCCAGGGTAGTGCGGAAATGAAACCCGGGACCCTGGGACGAAGGCAAAGAAGGAACAGGAGTGGGTTTTTAGTCAGTAAAAGTCTGAAACACCCTTGCGCTCCGCCCTAAAGAGGGAGATGACATTGGATGAATTTCCCACATAAAAAAAGCATAGCACAGCATAATCGGCCTTATGTATAAAATTTCCACTGCTGGGACTCAGGCATCCTCTCTATGAGAAGGAATGGGCCATAATCCACCACAAGGATCGAGTGCGAGTTGGTAGATGTCACATATATCTTCGAATATTCAAAAGAATGTAATTGTCGGTAAATTTTCAACCCACAAGCAAGCGACGCCACTGCCAAAAGCTAGTCAAACATGAGTATAAAAGTAAATAAACTGTTGAAAATTGTACTAGTTTACAACAAATTGCCTTCGTAAGTTTGTTTAGAAACCTGTGGCGCGTCCCCAAATGAGTTACTAAACAAACTTAGTCCCCTCATGGCGGAATCTCGGAACATTTCTCTAAATCAGTGGTTGCCAAACTTTTTCTGATCGGTAACCACTTCGCATTCTTTATTGTTAATAGGGACCAGAAGTTTAGGAAAAAAATAACTAGATTTATCTAAAAAATCTTTTATTAATTAATTCAAAACCAAGTTACAAAATTGCCATTCAACAGTCTTCTGGGCAGATTTCCGGATGACAGCGTTGCGGAGGAATATTTTGACGCCTGAGAGTATTTTGTAGTTTTTTAAGTATGTACTTACATAATTAGATTTATTATAGGGTTCTTAGTTAATATTTAAGTATTTTATGTAAAAAAAAAATGAATTAAAGAAATCAATCAAGCTGTTTCGGAGAATTACGACAACAAACACTGTGACACATGATTTTTATATATTAGAGTAGACTAGCTGACTCAGTTACAAAACTAAATAAGCATTATAATAGAAAACACAATATTTCTGATAAAACTTAAATTCGCTTTGGATCGATGTTACTTTTCAGTTGAAAAGTTTCAGAAACCAGAAACATTTATTTCAAATAGACCAATTTCAGGTACTTTTGAATTGTCAAAAGGTCAGTCAGTCAAAAAAAAAAACACAAGCGAAGCAAATTGCACGTTCCGAAGCGTAGATTTCTATTGAGAAGAACGTGCAAGAAACTCCATGGACACTCTTTTAAATCATATTATGAGTTACATAAATCTTGGTTACATATTTCTCGTCGCTTCTTATATGTAAGCACAATGTAGATAATAATAATAATAAAAAACTAATTAAAAAAATAGAAATCGAATTAAGCCACTGGCAGCTAATAGATGACCAGTCTCAACTGACGACACCCGTTCACGAGCATGACGCGTGCATCAGCCCCACTCAGCTCATCCATTTTGAAGAGAACCAAATGAACCACACGCGCCACCATCAGCGAGACATTTGAGTGAGCATGACAAACTCTCAACTGCCATACTCGTAATATCAATCAAGTTGTAACCTAACAAAAATGCTCCATGGTATTTCACATTCACAATACTTAAAAAAATAGGGCTTCTACATTATACAATGCTATTTTTTCCAAATACAAAAGGTAATAAATTATCATAAGCTCTATTGAAATAAACAAATAGTTTGAAATAATAAACCTTTTGTCGGTCCGCAACAGCTAGAATAAGGTCGGCCTTATTCTAGCTGTTGCGGACCACAAGTGGTTCAAGAATCACAGGTTAGGAACCACAGCTCCAAGTTTTAGAACTTAGAGTATTTGTAATCCATTAACAAGTTGAGATCGAACAAACTATTCTTTAATAAATAATTATATGGAATTGTCTATCTATATATTATGAAGTTTCGATTCGTAGAAATGAGGTCCTATCGCAACACGTGTATGACTTGATAAAGTATTATCTACATTTATCAGCTTTTTCATGTAATTGTCTTTTAGGGCTACCTACAGTTTTGATAACAGAAAACTCCCAAACCTCGACATAAACACTCGAAATAACGCGATCATATGACTAAAAAAACCGTGCGTCTAAGTGATTTTTAAAGAAACTTTCTAACCTCGAATAATGTCAACATAAGAAATACAGGGTGTTTGGTGCATCGTGTGCCAAATTTAAATGGTCGACGGGAGGGGTCATCCTTTCAGACTCCTAAACACTTCTCATGCCCTCTGGATTTTTTTTCATCGACTTTTTATTGTTTTATGTAAATAAGACCCAAAGCCGTTTCAATGCGTTGAACTAATACCTCTCTAGTTTCGACAATATATAATTTCGACAATTCTTGTACAAAGCCGTATTTCCTCCTTAATCGTATTGAAAGCCGTTTCAATGCGTTGTTTGCAATTTAGTCTTATGTGACTCATTCACAATTCTAGCGAATTTACAAATTTGTAGTAGTTGTTTTGCAGTGATGATAGTTGGAAACTAGGGAGGTATTAGTTCAACTCATTGAAACGGCTTTGGGTATAATTTTCATAAAACAATAAAAAGTCGATGAAAAAAATCCGCAGGGCATGAGAAGTGTTTAGGGTTCTGAAAGGATAGCAGATGACCCCTCCCGTCGACCATTTCAATTTGGCACACGATGCAACAAACAACCTGTATCTTAATGTTCTCATTTAATACATGACATTTCAAATTTTAAACAATGGACATTATCATTTTTCATAGTGAACTAAATTAATTGATAATAATTGTAAAAAAAAAAAATTGCAAGAAAATGTACATGACAATAAAAAAGCTTGTGATTTGCATACGTCAAGGTGTAATAATGGTTGGTCTGTGCTATACTTTTAGTAACCTTATGTACCTTACCCATATTAGCAAATAAATGATTATGAATTATGAAAAAGCAGGCAAATTTAAACAGAAGAAAAATATTTTTGACACCTGAAAAAGAATCGCAAACAAAGTCACTTTTCGTGTTTATTTGGTAGGTTTGATCTTCTAAAAAGCGACAAAAATCGTGAATTAAAAATTATAACGCCCGCTTAGTCATAAAGTGACCAAACTCAAAAGAGAAGGTATTTGAAAATTGAACCTTATTATTGAAACAAATGTTTTAAGATTCAAATACCCTCTTTTTGAGTTAGGTCTCTTTATTATTAAGCGTGCGATATTTTGAACCTGTATATAACAGATAAGTTTAATTAACTCTCCTAAGTTTTCTGTAGCATAAATGATTGCAAATTAAGTACATTTTTTTCGGTTGCAAACCTTTTTTTTTTTAAAAGCCCAAAAAGTTGATGATATCAAAATAACCGCAAAACGGGCAATGAACAGTTCACAATAAAACATCAACAATATTTACAAACGACATTAAATACGAACATAGATATACAGTTACTTTATTCAGGAGCCAGACAAATCACCCTTCAAAGCACACAATAAAAGAATATAATCCCAGGCCACGGGTTCCGAGAAAGATGAATAAATTAGAATGACAGGTACAAAAATGGAAACATGTATATGAGAATATACGAACATAATTATACCGAAATAACGTCAGACTTTCTTGTGACGTCATAATATATTATCTTGTTTTTCTGACTAGCTTCTGCCCGCGGTTTCACTAGCGCGAAAGAAAGAAAAAACGTTTATACGTAGGTACCTCACACATACAGTAAAATTTTATGGCCTCATAAAAAAGGCAAATGAAGGAACACTAAGTTTTAGTCAGTAAAAGTCTGACCCTTTCGCTCCACCCAGAGCAGGAGAAGTCATTTGATGATTTTCAATTAGTCCAAAAAAAAATAAGATTGTTCCAGTAGGTTTAATACTGATTGGTAGCAGAATGTTCAATGTTTTATCATGTCGTTTCACTTCGCCTACAATATTTGCCTGCTGCGGTCTTCCCCTCCAACTATAATTTAGGTGTCTTCAAGGCTAGAGTGAATAGGCTCTTAATAAACTAGTGCGCCTGACCATCAATGATTGCATCACCGCTTACCATCAAGTGGGATCGCAGTCAAGCACTGGTTTAAATCATTTAAAAAAAATAAAAAAATGGCCACGGTGCAGTCATAGATCACACCCGTGTGAAGCTAAGGCGGCTCGCTACAAAGAGTACAAAGAATATTTTTGACCTGTACACTCTATGAATGATGAGATTTTGATGATCTGCGATCTGAATATTAATCTCTGCCAAGATAACCTCCATGGTCGAGGACACACAATGATTGAGAAACATACTGTTTATTTTTTACATGTATGCTTTGCTTCATCTTCTTTCTTTATATCTATCTATAGTTATAGTAGCTGTTGCCTACGGTTTCGGTCGTGTGATAGTAGAATATTACCCCAGGAAAATTTACTCTCGGGAAAGGATGGGAACTATTTGCTTGCTGCGGTCTTCTCGTCCGATTGTAATTTGAGTGTTTTCAAGGGTAGAATAATCACCATCAACGATTGCACTGCTTACCATCAGGTGGGATCGCATTTTAACACTAGTTTATATCAAATAAGAAACCTATGTGCTATTCCAGGACATAGTCTACCCGCATACCAAGTTCCATCGAAATCCGTTCAGCTGCTTGAACGTGAAGAGGTAACAAACATACACACACCAGACAGGCACACACTCACGAAATTTCACCTTTCAATATTAGGGTGATTCTCGCATGTTACTAAAATACCAAATAAAATAATAATATACATTAAATAAAAAAATAAATTAAAAAAAAAACGTTGCCAAAGCCGACAACCAAGGATAGAATACATTGACGCTGATTAGTGGGGAGACCCGACCCCAGGAGAGGTCAAAGAAGAAGAAGAGAGAGGATAGTACTAACAGAGATTATCTCCAAAAATCATTTTAAGCCAGTTTACTTGTTTATTATATTCGTTTATATAATAAAACGTGACCTTAAACATAAACAACCACAAACTCGTGTTAAATGACGTCAAACTTTCAAACAGATGGCTAACGAATATACCCTGTATTTAAACCAGTTCAGTTCCACTAATTAATAATTGCTTGGGACTTGAGTGGGCAATTATTTACCCGTTACAGTGTTTGGTGCGTGACCGTTGCGGTAGAATGGTAGTTTTAAAATATAAAATTTAAAGTTGTAAAATATAAAATCTAAAGTTGTAAAATATAAAATTTAAATTATTTATTTTAAACTAACTTGTGCCAGTGGTTTCGCCATCGTGAAAGTAAGTTGTAAATGTAAGTTTCTTCATGCAAACTTTAGACCCCTTTTTTAACCGACTTCTAAAAAAGTAGGAGGTTCTCAATTCGGATGTTAGTATTTTTTTATGTTTGTTTGCGCATAACTTCCTCGTTTCAACCGATTTGAAAAATTCTTTGTTTATTGGAAAGGGCTTATACTTTCCAAATGGTCCCATAGTCACCAACTCGGGATCTGATGATGGAATCTTGGTGAAATCGAAGGAACTCTTCATACAGTGATATTGGTATTTTCATCGAGAACTTAAACATTTACAAACAAAAAGTAACATTTGATGAAATGGAACTGATGAAGAAGACCAAAAATGGTCGTTGGAACTTCTTACTCGCATAGATATCACAATGAAGATAGTTAAGCGACTATGACAATACAAATAAATGAATAGTTCTGAATAGTTACGTTGAAAATGGTATCATCGAAGTGATCTGATGATGATGGAGCCGGAAGGTAGGCACTGGAACTTGTAATTAATCAATGTGACCTAGCCGTGTTTGGGCTTATTAGAATTGTCATGAGATACACTTTGGCTATAAAGTACTATCAAACTGATCTGATGATGGAGCTGGAAGGTGGAAGGTAGATACAGGAACTTCATAATAAAACAATGTAACCTAGCAGTGTTTGGGTTAACTGGAATTATCATGACAAATAAGCACTCTGTTTATAAGTGTATTGCAACTAAAAGGTGTGAAATAAAAAACATTTTACAAAAATAAAATGACCGAGTTCATCATCATCATCTTCCTGCCCTTGTCCCATCTTATTTGGGGTCGGCGCAATACGTTTTTTTCTTCCATTCTATCCTGTCAACCGTCATACTATCACTAACTTCCTTTTCTTTTATATCACTGTTCACACAATCCATCCATCTTTTCTTTGGCCTCCCTCTCCCTCTCCACCCATCCACACGTATACTCATAACTCTTTTAGTAACATGTGTTTCATCTCTCCTCTTTACATGACCATACCAAGACAAACGATTCCCCTTCAACTTTTCAGTCACTGGCGCCACTTTCAAACTTCCTCTAATATATTCATTTCACACTTCTCTCAAAAATGACCGAGTTCACTAAAAAAAAATACTAAAAGGATGAAAATAACTTTAATTTCGGAAGTCGGTGTTAAATAAGATACAAATAATACCGAGTAACATCGACTTCCGAAATTTAAATTATTTTGATGCTTTTAGTATTTTTTTAGTGAAGTGACTAATTTAGTCAATGACTTCTTCCGCGCTAAGGAGCAGCGGAAAATTATATAATAAATAATTTTAATTACCTCACCTATGGAGCGCAAACGTGGTCACTAACGAAACGTCACAAGTTCGCACTCTGGAACATACAATGGAACGAAGTTCTCGGAGTCGAAAGAACAGATCGCTTATGGAACAGGATACTTCGTTCCAAAACACAAATCGCAGACGCAGGTAACTCAGCCACCAAACTAAAATGGAACTGGGCCGGTCATATCTGCCGCAAGTCGCAACAAAATTGGGCGAAGGCAACCACTGACTGGATTCCGAACAGCAGGAGCTAGCGACAGAATAGACCCAGAAGGAGATGGCGTGACGATTTGGACTCCTACCTTAAGGATTGGCCAGAAGTAGCTAAGGACAGAAAATAATGGAATAACGGAAGGAAGGCCTTTGCCCTACAGTGGGACATAACAGGCTCATAACAATTATTGTTATTTTAGTCACGAAAATGTAATGTCTCGTGTACTACCAATCCGCACTCGACCCGCGTGATGGATTGTGGCCCATTCTAGCTCCTCTCCATATTCGACCCTTGCTTCCATAATCCGTAACAGATCAAGTGAAAACTATTGGAAAATGGAATTGATCTGAGACAAAACAATCTAGTGAGGGTCGCGGGAATCCGATAGAAGTGAGCCGCACAGGACCGGTCATTATGGTTATACTTAAGGGAGGCCTATGTCTACCATTGGACGTACGATGATGAAATGAAGATGATGAAATAATAATAAATGATTTATTATCAGGCACCATGGCCCATATGTACACCTACCTAACAGGCTAACATAATAATATACACCACTCATTTTTAAATAGCACAAATACGTAAAGGGCTTGCTAGAAAAGGTCATGTTATTATTTAAGTAAAGTCTCAATAAATAATATTTATAAACAGCAAAGTTATTAGCGTTTGTTTATATCCCAAAATGTCACTCAATTTATGGAAATATTATACAGTGATTATGAATGAATGGATGGCGATCAAAATGGAAAATACTGCGCGTAATATTTTCTAGTAGCAATTGTTATGAATGATTCATTCAATTATGAATTTCGATTCGAAATTCAATTACAAAAATTTTGGGATATCGTTTTTTTTACTTTTGACTACACAAATATGATCAGCAAAGGGTGTGGATATAACGCCATTTTTTTTGTACTGAGTAAAAAATTGTGATGTATAAAGTTAATACAAGTAAGTGTTATTAAATAAGACTTAGGACTTCAATAACACATTGCACTATATTCACTTCGTGCTGTCCCTGTCGTCGCTTCTTTGGCATCTGTCCAAAGAAGCGACGGAATACTACAAAGCAAACCACGTCTTATTCAGGAGTTGTGTGGAATTTCCTGGTATTTCGCAAGATGAAAGGACTATCTTCAAGGAATGCTGTATAGAAATGGTTTTCTTTTTTAATGAAGTATTGGAGTCTATGGTTTTGTTGGTGGCATACGGAAAAGTACCTTATTTTATTGAGACTCAATTCTATTTTCAAATATTTATTTAATTAAAACTTCATGCAACACAAAGGTACAAAGGCGGAATTAATGCCTTATGCTTATTAAATGGGTATTCGTCAATTGACTTTTCGCGCTCTGGGTGAATCAAGACTTTTACTATCTAAAACCTACCTGTGTTTCTTCAGTTACCCTAAGCGGTCTAGGGCATAATCAAAACAGAAGACAGATCGCCATGACTGAAGATCTCTAACCACCGTATATGCGTGCTTACGGACAACAAGCAATATGTAGCTCGCCATCCACTCGTCCTATAAGGTAAGGACCGTCCCCGTGTTGTCGACGGCGCGTAGTGTTCTATACGCGCCTCAAAGAGATGTCAGCAAGCCGTATTAGAGCCTATGGCTACTAGGACCATGGGGAAAAGTATGAAAGAGATACTCGTGGCCCTAGAACGAAAAAGACAACTGAACGAACATAGGTATGGGGTTAGTCAGTAAAAGTCTGATAAGCCTTCGCGCAACCAGGGAGGGAGAAGTCATTAGATGATTGCCCACCTGAAAAAGACATGAAACTACTGCGCTGCGACTGTCTAACCTACGATACAGCTTCGAGCTCCTACCAACTACATCGATATCTCTAACATCCTAATATATCTTAGCTACAATCATAATATCACATCAGTCCGCGTCTACATCCTATATGTCTTTTTAAGCATCTAATCGAACAAAAGATACGGCTCATAGGACGATCATTACATGATAATAATGTAGGTATTCTGTTTCTAGAATTTTAAAAGAGTATTAAGTTTATCTACTGACAAGAATGCTACGCGAGTATTAAAAACTATATAGATGCTGTAAACAAACTCAAACCAGTTGAGATTTGGCACGTTTCGATCATTAAAAACAATCTTTTTTAAAACAAAACACTGTTTTTTAGGGTTCCGTACCTCGAAAGGAAAAACGGAACTCTTATAGGATCACTTTGTTGTGCGACCATCGGTCTGTCTGGCTATCTGTCTGTCACACGTGAAGGTATCTAGTTGAAATGAAAATTATATACTCAAGCCTGCGGTCCCCTGAAGCTGTGACAAAATCAAACTTCTGAGTTAACGAAAAAAAAAGATAAGGCCGTTTAAAAACGTAAAAAACGTATATTGTGACACTCTCAAGGAAATCAAAATTCACACGGTACTTCCCGTTGAACTAGAATCCTGAAATTTTGCATGAAGCAAGGTCTCATAGCACAAGTATAAAAAAATCTGAAAATCTAATCTAATTTGTAGTTACGTCACAAGAATGTTTTTTTTTCGTTTCGGAAAAATTTTCGTAACTCAATTCGGGAATTGAACTGTTTTCATAGGTAAGTTTGTACGGAATCCTCAGTGCGCGAGTCCAACTCGCACATGACCGGTTTCTTTTTTTACTCATGTTTTACGTAGATACCAACACCAGTTATAAAAGTTTAAACTACGTTTAATTCAAATCTTTCTGACGTTTTATAAATTATGTACAAGTGAAATAAAAATATTTTAATTTTGAACCTCAAATCTCCTCCCCACTACTGAAATGGTTGAAAGAGTTACCGTTGCCTAAGAACGCAAAGGGCTACTGAAGAAATACATATGTGTTTTAATCAGCAAAAAATCTGACACTCCCTCTAACTCAACCCTAAGCCGGAGAAATTATTTATTTCATGATCTTTCTACCTCAAAAGAAAAATAAAAAAAAATGCTCTTCAGCACGTTTGCACAATATTTATTCTGTCATACAACTAATCATATTTGTATATTTCGATTGTGTTCGCTCCAGAGCTGCTAAAAATATATTGTTTATTTAGTGTACTCTTGTGAGAAAAATATACATGACCTTTGTAAAAATATCAAGTTGTTTGTTCCTCCACTATGAGTTAAAGGTCTCTTCTCTCACAGAAACTGAAAGGGCATTGATAAGTTTTGTTTGTTCCTGTACAGGGTGTAGCAGAAATCGGTGGTCATATTTTAATACCTTTTCTACACTGCCTGCTTAATAATGCCCTTTTATATGTCATACAACCCTCACCTGAAGCAAGTCTTCTGTCCGTACGGATTAATTAGTATAGGAAATCCCTAAATTTGAATTTGGAACATCAAAACCATTTGAAAAAAAACAAAGCCCCTCGAGCGCCGATGGTACACACGTCTGTACAACTTAAAAAAAACCCAATTGTCGTTTTGTACACACGGGTATACGAAATTAATTCGGCCGAAAATTTTGGTTTCTTTATCTTCGTTTTTCCTAGAAAAATCCAGAAGAAGAAGAATTTCTTTTTTAAGTGAATTAAAATGTACGTGCATCAAACAAGTTTATACAAAAATCAAAGCGGCCAATCACCAAAAAATAAAATAAAATGTGGTTACTGTTGTCTCGAAAATAAAAATGACAGCTCTCGCTTTTTCGTTTTTTTTTTTGTGATGTTTGTACATATGTATGTTAATTATTATTTTTTTTAGGTTAAATATTACAAATGAATTTTTAAACTAAATGTTTTAGCGCCTAATCGATTGAACTGAAATTTTGCGGACATATTTCATTTGGATGACAATGATAGTTGGATTAATAAAGGCCAACTTACATTGTCTTAGCCAAGCAATGTCATCCTACATCCAACATGATTGTCTTTTAAATATGGTTTACTAGACTACGCTAAATTAACGGAATACATTAATTGTTGTGTGAGTGATCAAACTGCGAATCATGTCATACAAAAACAAAATAACAGAAAAAATATTTTAAAAAAACCTCAAGATATTCTTGTACATATGAACAAACAACCTCGCGACACGCTTTCAATATCCTATACTGATAGTTTTGATTTAATCAATGTTTATTTTTCTCTTTTTTTAGGGCATTTTGACCGTGAATAAACAAACATTCGCCTTCTTATTTTTGTGAACAGGTTTCCGCACTTAATCCTCGGTAGACCATTGTGCGGGCGCAATAGCGGCCTTCATTCCAATGAATGCGGTGTTCTCAAAGTTTGTGTTCTTATTTCACTGACAGCTGTGAACTCAAGGTGCACGTGCACGACAGTTTCCTCTGACTCTATGCATGCTCATAACATGTGATACTCATAGTGAAGAAGTGTTTATTCAGAGAACAGTGCCCAGTGATGGTGACCGCCACCAGATGCAGGCTGCCTCTGTCCAATCGCAGAAGGTTATTATTGACTGGCCTGTTGGTCTAGTGGTTAGTGGCCCTGACTGCTATGCCAGTGGACGTGGGTTCGATTCCCACCCAGAACAAATATTTGTGTAATGAGCACGATCATTCGTACTGTGTCTGGTTGTAATTTATAAATGTATGTATGTATGTTGTATGTATTTAGAAATATATAATTATGTTTATCAGTTGTTTAGTACTCATAACACAAGCTTTGCTTAGCTTGAGACTAAACGGCGTTGTGTGATAGTTGTGGAATATTAATATTATTATCAGTTAGAACATTCACCTTTATAATGTTACTCTGATACCCCGAACAGGATTACTTTCAGTACGCATTGTGAAATAAAAGGTATCTGAAATTGCTTTTACACTTGTGACGCCAGTTCTTATTTATGAAAGGGTCGGCTGGCATAACAGTTACGATCTTATTTAAATTTTAAATCTTTCGTACCTCCTCTTATTTGCAGACACATCAGAAAAAGAAACAAATTTCTGAAACTAGGTTTTTTTTTTAGGTGAGGTAATCATCTAATGACAAATCTCGCTCTTGGGCGTAGCGAGAGATAGTGTCAGACTTTTACTGACTAAAAACCCACTCCTGTGCCTGCTGCCCTACGATTTGCTGACATCTCCCTGAGGCGCGCGTGGAACAATACGCGCCGTCGAGGACTTGGGCTCGATCCGGACGGTTATCGGATGGTCGGACAGCGGGCTACCCATTGCTCGCCGTAAACTTGCGCTGGGCCACAAGCCCGCGCCTACGGTGGCCGGAAATCGGGATCGGAATCCCGACGGCGGTTGGGGCGTGAGGACCGTTGCCTCACGCGATCGGCCGCCTCCTTTGCAAGCATTACTGCTTTGCAGAAGGAGGCGACCGCTTGCCACTCCTCCTGTTGACTGGTAGAGAATGCCAACAAGGCATTCTCTACCAGTCAACCCTTGGCTTAAAAAAGATAACACTGTGGTAGGTGTGCACAATAAATAAATAATAGATATTTTAAATAATATTATGTAGTCATTAAATTAAGTTGCTTATAATAATAAAATACGTATATATATGCTAATATTATAAACTAATAAATACTATAATAAATATATTCAATCCATGATTTTTTATCCTGGGAATATGTTCCATCGAGATAATTCTGTACAAAAACTTGGACATAGCCGCTGGCAGCAGTTAGTTTTAGATACTTAGATATAAGATTGACAACAAAATACTTTTTATATCAAGAGAAGAGGTTCAAATTTCCCGCGGACATACACATATAACTAACACTTTATTATTTTGAATACCTACTAGAAAACTACATCATTATTTATTAATATATTATAATCAGCCTTTTAATGTTCTCACTGCTGGAACTGAGGCCTCCTCTCTCTAGGAGAGGGAATGGGCTGTAATCCACCACGCGGGCCCAGTGCGGGTTGGTGAATGTCACATGTCTTCGAATTTTTGGTTCTAGAACATGCTGGTTTCCTCACGATGTTTTCCTTTACCGTTTTGAGAGCATTGGTGATGAAATAAATTACACAAAGTAATGCGCCTGGCTGGGTTTGAACCCGCGATCAACAACTCGTAAGTCGGGGCCGTTATCACTCGGCCACCACTGCTTTAGAAAACTACATCATTAAACTTTCCTAAAACAATAGTGGATGTTTAGTTTTGTAGTCGTCTAGTTTTCAACACTAGTGATTAAAATTCAGTCTGCGTCGACCAATCAGAGATACGGATTACATAGACGAATGCATCAGAGTACGGATCTCGGTTTTACATACCACTCCACTCCGTTTAGCGGTCGGATGATCACGAATATGCATTTCGAATGGAAGCCCAACTTTTAGATTTATTTGAAATCCGATTTCTATGATATTTCTGTTATTTGAATTCCAGATATATATTTCTCTTTTGAGCAGTGGTGGCCGAGTGGTAACGGCCCCGACTTACGTTTTGTAGGTCGCGGGTTCAAACCCAACTAGGCGCATTACTTTGTGTAACTTATTTCATCACCACTGCTCTCAAAACGGTGAAGGAAAACATCGTGAGGAAACCGGCATGTCCTAGAACCAAAAATTCGAAGACATGTGACATTCACCAACCCGCACTGGGCCCGCGTGGTGGATTAAGGCCCATTCCTTCTCCTAGAGAGAGGAGGCCTGAGTCCCAGCAGTGGGAACATTAAAAGGCTGATTATGCTTATGCTTATACATGCTTATTTCTCTTCTTATTTATATTTCCTAATAGCTGTAACCTTAGAGGGCTTTTATTTAAAAAAAAAAAGAAATTTTTATTTCTAACTAAGCGTTCCACATCATTGATCAAATATTTTTTACGAGCCTATTATATCGTCCGTCGAAAACAATTGTCAAACAATTCGAAATTCAATGGGATTTTCAAAGGTAGGTGGAGTAGCGGAAAGGTTTCCATTGGTTGGTCGACTCGTCATATTTATAAAACTAAACCCTTTCCTGTAGTCCTAGTGGGTATTGGACCTCTTTGAGGGTCGAACACTACGCGGCATCGACGAATCAGGCTTGGTCTGGACAATTATCGGACATTGCTCGTGGTCCACCAGCCTTGACAAGAATGATGCCAGACTATCCCGATTCTGACTACCCGTCACGGCTGTCAAATATCTACAAATGACAGCCGTGACCAATGGTAAAGTGCATGTCTAACAAAAAAATTCATGTTACTATCCAGTTTTCACCCTCAAGTGAACGCTCGAAACTCTAATATTTAAGTACATAAAAGCTAGTTTGCCAACTAAAATGCATTAGCTAACAGTTATGGCGGTCAGAATTTGGCAAACTCGTGAAGTTACGTAATTGACGCGGTTTTATCTCTAATTTCATGAAACACTGCGGAGTCAGAATTACGGCCCGGAGTTTCGTACATACAGAATGTACGATGAACAGTTTTCTTCTTTTTGATTCGATAGTAAACTCGTCAAACTGTTTAGGCCCAGTAGGTGACTACATTAATAGCAGCATCGATAGCACTCACTAAATCCTTCAAATTGCAGGTGTATGGGCACTTGGGCATCCTAATGTGAGGCTCTGTTTTGAACAGGAGCACCGCACTCACATTGAATATCCGACGGGTCTATAAAACCCCATTTCGCCAAGTTGTGTTTGCAGCGACCTACCTGGGTGGGCAACCGTTTTAGTGCTTTCCTTATAGCCCACAGGCGGGAGTTGTTCTTGAGTTTTCAAGAAGTCGGATGGTGGTACGTGATGCTCGAAGAGGGGATGTCGGGAATCGGATTCTTGAGTTTTCTTTTCAATCGCGTATGCTACATCCCTACGTACAGCAGGTGGAGCAATACCAGCCAACGGATAGAGCTTATTAAGCGGAGTCGGTTTAAGGCATCCCGATATAATTCGACACGTCTCGTTCAGGGCGATGTCTACTTGCGCGTGTACTGATCGATGGACGATGTCCAGTGTCTTTCTATTCTGAAATACGATTGAATACAGATCCCAGAAAATAAAAACAAAAGAAAAAGAAAGTTGAAAAAAGAAAAGAAAGTTGGTGTTAAGTACCAAGGAAACACAAACGAAAACATCGGCTTACAAAATTAAAGATTTTTATTTTTAGTTAAAAGTTTTTTATTTATTTTTATTATGAGGTTGATTCACTTTTTTAATTTGTAAAAGGTTTGTCAGATATACTATAAAAAGGTATAATGTTTCTTATTTTATTCTCAGACTTATTTTTGCTAGCAGCCTCGCCCGCATTACTATGTTACTCAATCATATAGTATATAGCATTCTATTGGTAGAAGACTTTTTTAATTCATTAAACCTCATGCGAACGCGTTCGCTCTCTCATTGTCTTTCTATTGTGTCTCTAATTACGGTATTTGAAAGCTTAAATCGGTCAAGTAGTTTTTTAGTTTATTCATAACAAACTGAAACACAAACTATATTAATATTAGCATAGAGTATACTGTGTGCCGGAAGACGCAGCGTTGGCATACAGTATGGCAGACCACAAAGTGCAAAAAAAGAAGGAGAGAAAGGGTCGCGGGAATCCAATGGATGCGAGATGCGTAGGACCGTTCATTGTAGCGACACTTGGGGGAGACCTATGTCCAACAGTAAACATCTTTTGGCTGAAATAACGATGATAACATATTGTAAATACATCCCTAATTACGAATTAGTACAAATACTTAAAGGGCTTATCAGAAAAGGTCTTGTTATTATCTAAGTAAAGTATCAATAAATAATATTCATAAACAGCAAAGTTATTAGCATTTGTTTATATCCCAAAATATCACTCAATTTATGGAAATATTGTACAGGCTAGTAGCGATTGTTATGGATGATTGATTCAATTATGAATTTATCAATTATGACAAATTTTCGTAGAAAATTTTGGAATTTTGTTTTTTTTTTTACTTTTGTCTACACAAATATAATCAGTAACGGGTACGAAAGAGCCCCTTTTTTGTACTAATTAAAAATAGTGGTGTATAGTTTCGTACAATTTAAGACTCAAATTATTGAAAAATCGATCCTAAAAGCAATAACATGGTTTTTTTAATTATTTATAGTTAATTAAAACGGTACATGCCCACTTACATTAATTAATATAGAATTTTAAAAACTTATAAAAAAAAAGAAAAAACAATTACACATAATGTTGACAGCAAAATTGTCTGGGACTTTAGAAAATAGTTGATTTAATTATTATAATAGGATTATTTCAATAACACATAATTATAAATTAATAATTTAAGATAAAATACAATACCACATATTAACACCAACATGGAACAGTGGACACCCTCGCATACTGTCTCTCACAGACCACCAGACAAACACGTTTGAAACATGATTGAATTTGAGACACTATAAAGGCCTGAAATTCTATGAAAATATCTCAAACACGATCGTAACATGATGAGAGCTACCCGGTTGCTATGCTGCCGTAACATTGCGGTGCTACTGACAGTTTCATTTAGAAATTTAAATTATGAATCAAACCTATTTAAGCAAGATGTTATTATACTTAGCATACTTACAGATTACTCGTAACCGATTTTTTTAAGTTAGTATATCATCAAAGGGCTTCTCCCGCTCTAGTTTCGACAGAAAGGGTTTTTGGGTAGGAAAAACTTTTAATGACATCCCCCGCTATTAGGCGAAGCGAAATATCAGATTTCTACTGACTAAAAACCCACTCCTGTTCCTTCTTTGCAATTGTTCCAGGGCCCCGGGGATTTCTTTCGCATCACCCATGGCCCCAGTAGGCTTCGACCCTGTTAGGCCCCTACGGTTTGCTGTCATCTCCTTGAGGCGCGCGTGGAACACTACGCGCCGTCGACGTCTTGGGCTCGGTCCGGACGGTTACCGGACGGTCAGACGACGAGCTACCCATTGCTCGCCGTCCGCAAGCCCGCGCCTACGGTGACCGGAAATCGGGATCGGAATCCCGGCAGCTGGATCGCGAGGGCTATTGCCTTGCGCGTGCGGCCGCCTCCTTTGCTAACATTATTGCTTCGCGGAAGGAGGCGTGCCAGACTTTTACTGACTCAAACCGACCTGTTTTTATTCTCCTTTAGCGTTTTAAGGCCACAGTAACTGCTTTATACGTTCCCGCAGCCCTAGCAAGCCTACTTACATCTCTTTGGGGTGCCGGTAGACTCGGGCTCAGTCCTAACCGGATGGTGGGACGGGTGACGGTGAGCTACCCATTAGTCATCGTCCGCAAGCCCTATTAGAATACCGCTAAAATGGTTTTCTCGTTCCTTCGTTTCTCCTTAATCTAATTTTCTTCTCTTATGAATTGATTCCGTCCTCAAAATTAAATTCAATTAGAATAAGTATTACTCAGAATCATGAATATAACAATTTTCAATGCACAAAAAGGCTCCCGCCGACGCCTTTAGACACCAAACCACAATTTGCTTCGAATTCCATTTACTGCTTTATTACATTTCATTTATCAAAGTGGACTTTAATTTAATTAAAATACTTTAGGCCACTTTCGAAGTCACAATAATAAATTTATTCCGTCGTCATGGACAATTTTCTTCAACTCCTTGAGCCATAAAGTGTAAACGGGCTTTTACTTGGGTTTATAACATTAAGCAAGTAGGCTTACTCGTAATATAATCTGAAATTTTTTCATCAAAAATTTCAAGTTATTTAATCATATTATGTGAGTTTGAAGGCAATTTCCTGAAGAAACGACGTATTTTTTCATAAAATTAATATAACCTTTCAAACGGCGTAAATATAATAACCTCATCGGAGGTTATATATTTGAGCCGTTCGGGATTGAAACACCGGGGCAATGGGATCCGAGCGCTCATCGAGTTGTTCGGGATATCAGCAAACACCTGGTCGACTCTTCGCGTGACCAGAGGGCTGGGCTTTTCTTCAGTCAACGAATTAGCATTGCCATCCAGCGTGGCAATGCTGCCAGCGCTCTGGCCACTTTTCCCATTGACATCGATGTGAACGAATTTTTTGATGCCCTACTTGCCGATACTCATAGGGCATCAAAAAATACATAATAGTACATAATATTATTTTCAGTTTGTTTAAATACTTATTAAGTAATAATATTTAATAGTTAAGAGGTATATAAAATATATTACAATGAAAGTGAATGATATAATCTTTCAGCCTTTTTTACAGAGGCAAACATGTTGGGTTGAAACGTTGAAACGATTTAAGAGTGGGTCGTGGGTTCAAACGCAGGCAAGGACATTACTTTGTATAATTTATTTAATAGTCGCTGCTCTCAAAACGGTGAAGGAAAGCTTCATAAGGACTACACTCCATTTGTTTGGGTTGTTAACTAAACGTAAACAATCTTGATATGTCTTTTATAAAAAAAAATCGTATAAAAGACATACAAAGATTATTTAAATTTAATTAATTACCAAACATCGGTATAGGTAAACAACAAATTGTAAACATTTTTAGATACAATTTTTAGACAACTTTTAGATAAAAGAGATGTCAAGATTGTTTACATTTAGTTAATTACCTAAACAGATGGAGTATCGGTGAGGCCAGTGTTACCTAGCTAACCTTTAGGCATCCATTACACAATAGGTTTTGCTGTCAGTTTTGCCACAGCCAAATATTTTGACTGACGGAAAACCTACCGTCTAATGCGATGATTGACATTTGCATGACGAAAACATAATGGCGATAACATTCCGTCATTCAAACATCATTCATGATTGATGGTTTTGATTCTTTTTTCTGTGGTTTTGATTGACGCTTGCATGACCGTGTAGTGGACGCCTTAGAATAAACACCGATATAACATCAGAGTACAAATTTCTTTTAAAGTCCATACAATTAATATAATGGTCAAAACGTTTGAGAACAATGTAGGTTAATGTTTGAGTTGGTTTTTTTAAAAGGATCACATAGATTTGAGTGGACCTGTCCTGACGAAGGATTTATCAGATATCGTGTATCAATAATTCAAAATCTTAATTTGCTAGAATATGGTACATCAGGTGTTATGATTTTGTTTCAGCTTATGCAGCCATAACATGGCGTGCAATCTGTGATGAGATGACATTGAATCGTCCTTAAGGGTAAGACATCTTTGAAATAACTATACATTATCCAAAACTTTTGTATTAGATTCATATTTGGATTGCGCAAGTATGATCATATTTCTGAATTTCGTACCAAGCTCAAGTGGCTGCCTATCCGCCTTCGCCGGAATGCTCATATTTTATCTTTGCTTTACAGTGTTCTGTTTATTCCTACAACTCCATCTTATCTTAAAGAACTTTTCAAGTTCCTTCATGACACACACTCTAGACACTTGAGATCATCGGAGAATTTGAAACTTTTAATGCCCTCGCATTTTACTAAGTTCAGTGACAAATCGTTCACGGTCCAAGCGGTGCGACTGTGGAACGCGTTGCCGCTGCCAATTAGACAAGCCCAGTCACTAGCTTCTTTCAAAAAACTGGTTAAAAATCATTTCCTTTCACTCTAATTGCTATCCTGCCTCTACTGTTTTGTTCTGTTATTGTTCTTTTCTTTTTCCATATCTTTGTATGAAATTGTGTAACTTATAATATATATATATATATTGTCTTTTATATGTAACAGCTATATTATTTCTATGTATAGTCTAGTATATAATTTAAATTTAATATTTACATTATTAATTTGCTGTACACCGCAAACTACCCCCTTTGTTTCTATTTCAAATTCTTACATTCCACCCTAAGGTTGTCTGGTAGATATCGCTGTCAGCGATAAGACCGCCTTTGTACCCATAGATTTAAGTTAATGTAAAAGTTTTTGTTACTATTTTGGTGTACAATAAAGTTTATTCTATTCTATTCTATTCTATACATTGAAAATATTTCTTTTAAACCCGCACTCACTGGGCTCGCGTAGTGGATTACAAATTACAAGCCTGAGTCCCAGCAGTAAGAATATTTTACGTATGTAATAGTTTCATACTTAAAAATTTTAATAGATTAGCAGTAGTTATATTATTAATTTTCTACTCTCACTCAAGCACAGACTAGCAGTAGTTATATTATTAATTTTGACTTGCCTGTTAGTCTAGTGGTTAGTGGCCCTGACTGCTCTGCTTAGCTTAGGACTAGACGACGTTGTGTGATGGTTGTGGAATAATATTCTAGTTTTAATATTTAAATGTCATAAATTAATTCTAATCTCGTTCATGTATTTATTAATCGGTCATTATAATATAAGGGTGATTATATTATATCTCATGTTAAGTTAACAGGGTCCTTTTCCACTCGCCTATCGTCAACATCGAGCATGGTTTAAAAGCTTGATGCTTCATCTAATGCAATCACTCGCCAACACAGGATTTGCTCGAATATTTTTCAAAACTTGTTCCAGGAGATACGTGTTCTTTTTTTAAATTTGTAAAATTTAGAATCTCGATTAAATGTGCAAGGCTTCTATTGATTTACTTTTTTTATATTTTTAATACATAAGGACATTGTAGAGAGCCATAGTTCACGTAAAACAGCAGATTTTCAGAGGTCTTTACTAGATTAGTTTCACACAAATTTATGTTTTTATTTCTATAAAAACAAGATAGCTGTGTATCCAAAATATCTAAAGAAAGATTTGTAATAACACCATAATCACGTAAGAGCGTTTGTATGAAAATGTACGTCGAAATGAACGCTCTTAAGTTATATAACGGTCACAAATTTAGGCCTTTATTAGGCAACGGAGTGAATATCCTTAGGTACATATCTTATTTCTGAGGGACTTACCTCTCTGTTATCTGTGAATAGCCCAGCTTTTTCTCTTGAATGAACATAGTCTATCGTGGAATGGAAATAATTAACTTTAGGAATGAAGGACTTCTTGGGTTTTTTTTTTTTTATTGGGTGGGAAAATCATCCTAATGACATCCCCGCTCTTGGGCGGAGCGGGAGATAGTGTCAGACTCTTACTGACTAAAAACCCACTCCTGTTCCTTCGTTGCCTTCGTCCCAGGGCCCCGGGTTCCGCTTTCACACTACCCGTGGCCCCAGTAGGCTTCGACCCTGCTGGGCCCCTACGATTTGCTGACATCTCCTTGAGGCGCGCGTGGAACAATACGCGCCGTCGACGACTTGGGCTCGGTCCGGACGGTTACCGGACGGTCAGACGGCGAGCCACCCATTGCTCGCCGTCTGCAAGCCCGCGCCTACGGTGGCCGGAAATCGGGATCGGAATCCCGGCGGCGGTTGGAGAGGACTTCTTGGGTTAATATTTTGTCTCTATATTACGTCTGTACAGCCCACTGGTTCTGTTTAATAATGTAAGAGTAATAAAGTTTCGTCTTTTATAATCGTCGTTGTTTTAAAACATTTAAAGACCCTCCAAGCAATTTGGGATAAATTTTAATACAAGAGACTTGAACTGCTATTACTTATTTTAAGATTAAACTTACATAATTTGAAACTTTAAGAAAATTTTCCATTTGACTTATTTTTATATAAATAACTAGCATCTAATAACAAATCCAGCTCTTGGGAGGAGGAACCCGGGGCCCTGGGGCGGAACCCAGGGCCCTGGGGCGGAACCCGGGGCCCTGGGACGAAGGCAACGAAGGAACAGGAGTGGGTTTTTAGTCAGTAAGAGTCTGACACTATCTCCCGCTCCGCCCAAGAGCGGGGATGTCATTAGGATGATTTTCCCACCCAAAAAAAAAAAAAAAAAAGCTCTTGGGAGGAGCGGGAGATAGTGTCAGACTTTTACTGACTAAAAACCCACTCCTGTTCCTTCTTTGCTTTCATCCCGGGGCCCCGGGCTTCGCTTTCGCTTTTTTGGAAGGTAACAACGGGACCCAAATGCCTAATAATAAATGATATATTATCATTATTATTGCTTTCACTCTGCGGTCCGTCTGCTGTATTAGCTGTATTTCATGAACAGCAGTCTAAAATCTATACATATAATAAAACAGTAAAATTCTTTTGTGATGGTATTAGTTGGCGCAAAAACTACTGAACCGATCCTGTTCAAATTTTGCATACACAATCCTTATAGGTCAGGGCAACTGATAGGCTATAAACTATCACGCTATTTGCTATGTGGGGTGAGCAATAATCCAAAATGTAGGTATTGAACGACATTTTCCGCGAGTTCAAATCCCAGCTACAGTTAAAAATTTTGACATTATTTTGTCTTATTTTTTTGTATTAAAATAACTTTTACCATTTTTTCAAAATAAAATTGACATTTCTATTCGATATCTTCTAAATATTTTGTAAAAACTAATCAAAACACATAATAAAATCAAAGCGACGAGTAAAATCACGTACTATAATGTTACATTATTCCATTTAGCTGCAAATTTAACTTCTAAAACGAAAATCATCACGCTATCATCGTTAGGGAGCCAACCAGCCAATTATGACGTTTATATAAGAACGTCTATTTTATAACTTATTCATCGAAGACCGCAGCACAGTGGTTTCGTAACTAGACTTTCATGTAATGTGAAGGTGGTTCAAATCCCATACGGCTCTCTTAGGAGAAATTTTTGTTCTATTTTGTCATCGTGAATAAGATTTTTTTTATATATTTTTGCATGCTTACAAATTTTTTTTTATAAATCTACGTATATAATATATCTGTAGAATTTTTTAGTGAAATGCGTATTATTAATTTTAGAAATCGATGTAGATAACTTTTATACATTTAAATTGTTGGAATTGGAACTTGATAATTGCCTTACTTAGGCTTTGTTTCATCGCAATGAAACAAAGCATATGAAAGACAAACGGTACGAAATCAAAGTTTTCGAGAAGTAAAATATGACACCATAAGCAATTCAGATACTCGCAACGCCATCTAAAGACTCAAAGTAGAAATAATGATGACAATGACGGTTGAACTTCATATTAAATTTGATAGATGGCATTGCGTATTTTACGTAATTTTCTGAGTGGCAGAAGAATGGCCATCGCCCACGTTTACAGTTATGGTTAAACTGGTGTAAGACGAAGGCATTTTTAACAATCCTACTGCTTATTTTTATTATTTTTTTCCCATTATTGTAGCAAGCTAATTGACCGTGATTATTCAAGGGATACCATCCAAAGACGATAAAAGTAAATACCTATATGTATTTAATTATTCACATTTTCGGAAGGGGTTACAGGGTACCTTGCGTTGGATGGTCCCCAGGTGGACCGATGACCTGGTGAGGGTCGCGGGAATCCGATGGATGAGAGGCTCACAGGACCGGTCATTATAGCGACATTTGGGGAGGTTTATGTCCAGCAGTGGACGTCTTTCGGCTGAAATAATAATGATGATGATGGCACCTTTTTTCTTTTTTTAAGGGTGGAAATCATCCAATGACTTCTCCCGCTCTGGTTGGAGCGGGAGGACGTGTCAATCTTTTACTGACTTTTTTTTTTCCGGTGGGAAAATCATCTTATGACATCCCCCGCTCTTGGGCGGGGCGGGAGATAGTGTCAGAATCTTTTACTGACTAAAACTACACCTGTGTCTATCACTACGCGCTGTTGAGGATTGGGCTCGATCCGGTCAACTACAGGACGGCTAGCTACCTATTGCTCGACGTCCGGAAGCCCGCGTCTACCGTGATTGGTAGTCGGGGTCGGAATCTCGGCTCAGCGTGAGGCCGTTCGTTCCCTAACGCGTGCGGCCTCCGCCTTCGCTAGCATTAAGGCTTTGCAGAAGGAGGCGAACGCCTGCCATTACTCCTCGCTCTGGATCAGAGCCCGGCGCGAGAGGTCACTGACGCCGATTACCTCCACGAGGACACGGCGGTGTTCCGCCCTTGCAGGGCACATCTCCACTGTGTCCTCCGGCATGATGGCACCTTGCGGATTAATAATGGTGTGTTTTATTATTTACAGTCACTGCTTCATATAAAACGGGATCGAATGTGTTTTTCTGATCACAGTTCGACAACGTATAATGTATCTCAGATTCCTTGCTGCCTTACGTCGATATCTGGACGTTACCTCTTTGCAATGAGTGGTGACCAACACTGGAACAACCCTCTAAGGGAGGCCAGTCTGAGGGATAACACTTATCGGCTGCTACATTTGTTAACCGTAATTTCATTGTTTTATGGATAAGCTCAGGACTGTTGTGGGTGTGTCGAACGGTTTCTGTTCTGGGTTCGGTTGAAAGTACCCTGATATTACCATTTTGTGAATTGCCTGGAGGACTCGGTGTAGCATGCGGTGGAGGTCTATCCATCTTGAGTGAACTGCCGTGTCCTCATAGAGGCAATCGGTGTCAGTAATTTCTCGGTTTGGCCATCAATATGCGAGTTCGATTGAACGGGGATACACGCGCACAAGTTTTCGCCGTAGTTCATTCATAAGTTGGAGACTCTTAGGTAGTTCCCACTATGGAAAAATCATTTGTCTTATATACGGGGATATCAATTAAATACACACCAAAATATCCTAGGTAAATGAACAAGTAATTCTAACGCTTAAAATGATCAAACTGCAATAATCAATGCAAGCATGCTCTCGCAAATTCTTCATAAGTACTGTTGTGGAAGAAGATAGTTGATGATTTATTTATTTATTTATTTAATCCTTTATGCACAAATGTACAGCGGCGGACTTAATGCCTGCCGGATGATGATGGTAGTTTTGGGATTCACTTAAGGCTTTTCACTATCAGTGCACGTTATCCAGCTGAAGGTCGGTGTCCCGATTATGCTCCTTCGTTTACCTCTATCAAAGCTGTCTAACTGCTTAAACTCTTCAGTGAAAAGTTATTGAGGCGAAAATTGTTATGGGAAATAACTCTTTCGATCAATTTTGCAGCCCTTGCAGACATCGGCCCTAGAGGGCCCTATCCATTTGCTGAAATCTCTTTGAGTCGCGCGTAGAATACTACGCGCCGTCGATTCAGGACTGCTTTGACCAGACGGCCGGAAAGCACCACCGCAATCTCGTGTTTGCAATGGCTGGGAATTGCCTTGCGGCTTCCAACACCCGGAGCGTCCCTTGCAGCGACCGCTGAGGAGTCAGGATGTCCTATCCCTCATAGTTTCAGCCACCTTCTTTGATCGTAGTGCGTCACTGAAGGAGGCTACTGGTTGTCATTTTCTCCACCAATCGCCCCCATAAGGACAAGGCGGCGCCGGCTCTCCGACCAAGCGGGACTGACTTCCACCGTATGCTCCATCGTATTCTCCGGGTGATTCGCACAATGGTGAGACCCGAGTGTTTCTTCCCGCTGAATTCGACACAGATACCTTCCGAAACACCCACAACCGGTGAGTCCTGCACAAAAAGAGGATGCCGTGACGCCTCTGTAGATACTTCTCAAAGACAGGCATTACCGCTGCGATTTGATTGTGGCGGGCTCACTGTGGCGAGGGGTTAAAATCATACAATGTTGTTTTACCAGAACATAAACCAGAAACATACATAAACTAATGACTTTTCCCTTGGGGTAGGCAGAAATGCCAACTGCTACGACCCATACTCTTTCTATTCATTGACGTTCATACATCTGGATCTGGACGAGTACATAACATGTTTCCTGAAGGTAATTTGTGTTTTAACCGACTTCTAAAAAAGGAGGAGGTTCTCAATTCGGATATTTTTACCTTTAACCGTTTTATGTTAAAGTACAATAAATTATTGCGATGCTTTCGGAATGAATTGCAAGCACAGAGTGATTGTACAGTTTTACGAACTTAACGCAGACGAAGTCGCGGGCAACAGCTAGTATATATATAAAATAAAAATATTTATCTAAAATATAGATACAACAGAATAAAATAAATATTTAAATGAGGCTCCCATAGAACAAAAGTGATTTTTTTGCATATTTCCAAAATATCTCAGGAAATTATAATCGCTATTCAAATGTTAATTATATCCGTTTGTACAGTTACTCGCCATAATGACGCGAAGGTCAATACAAAGAGATCCTATTACAGTCAAGTCAATAACAATATTTGTTCGTGTACCGTGATTGATTGTAATGTAAACGAAATTCATACGATGATTATTATTAGTATTTTGTGTGTTCATAATTACTTTGTGATAATTTTAGCTTTTGTGGGAACGGTTGAAAGAGTTTACTATAGCCCTAGAACGCTAAGGGCTAATTAATGGAGGAACATAGGTGGGTTTTAGAATAGATTACAGTTAAGGAAACAAAGGTAACCTCTGCGAAATGGTCAGTAGGCGCTGCTGGCCTTCCTTGGAGGATCACGGGTGGAGCGAATGACGCATTTATCCCACCCGTTCCAAAAATACACGTTTTAGTCGTGGAGTTGCGGACATCAGCCCAAAATACAAATAGATTACGGTTTTAGTCAGTAAAAGTCTGACACGCCCTCTCGAACCTCCCGAGAGCGGGAAAATAAATTTGATGATTTCCTATCTCAAAAAAAAAAACACTGGTGAAGGAGATGACCTCAAATGTGAGGAAACGGACATCCTCATGCCTCAGTCACCGTGACAGAAGACGTCCTGGGCGTCAGGAGTTGCAGGAAGATCACCGGCCACGGTAGGAGCGGGCTTATAGGCAATGAAGAAATTTTATTTTTTAATTAAGGAACAAGCTTGAGTCGTCATCGGCAGTGTTCCAAGCGTGCCTTAAACAGATGTCAGCAAAACCGTAGTGGTCCATCAGGGCCGATGCCTACTAGGGCCATAGGTCGAGTTCTGAAAGGGTTACCTGGTCCTGGGACGCAAAGAGCAACTGCAAGAACACAGGTCTGTCATTCCCTCTTGCTCCATCCAGAGCAGAAGGAGTCATATGATGATTTTTTGCCCAAAAATAACCTAAACGATGTTCTTTTATTTTGAATGGTTATTCACAAATTATAATAAACTCTTGTCCTGTGTCTATACAATGGCTTTCGTCAACGTCGTATTGTTTGCGTGAATAGTCCTAAAATAGATGGCTCCGGTACGTGTGGTTTGGCCTTAACATCGATCTTAATAATAGAATATAATAAAAATAACTTTTGAAATAGAAGGTCTTGTAAAGATTTATGGCAAAGAAAGAAAGATAAAGAATTTATTTGGAACAGCACAAGGCACAAACAACAACAAGGCTTAAAGTTACTCAAAGGGCAATGGAAAGGGCTATTCTCGGAGTTTCCTTGCGTGATCGCGTCAGAAATGAGGATGTCCGTAGGGAAACCAAGGTTACGGACATAGCCGAAGAATCGCCAAACTTAAGTGGCAGTAGGCAGGGCACATTGCTCGCAGAACAGATGGTCGATGGGGACGAAAGGTTCTGGGATCGCGACCACGTACCGGAAGACAAAGAGTTAGAAGGACTCCCACGAGGTGGGCCGATGACCTGGTGAGGGTCGCGGAAATCCGATGGATGCAGACGCACAAGACCGGTCATTGTGGCGACTTTTGGGGAGGCCTGTGTCCATTTCAGCCGAAAGACGTCCAATGTTGGACATAGGCCTCCCCCAATTGTCGCCACAATGAACGGTCCTGTGCGTCTCGCATCCATCGGATTCCCGCAACCCTTACCAGATCATCGGTCTACCTTGTAGGAGGTCTTCTAACGCTACGTCTACCAGTACGTGGTCGCCATTCCAGAACTTTAATGAGCTGAAGAATTTTTATGAGCTGAAAATTTCAAAATCGCTTTTAGCGATAAGACCGCCCCTTGTCTGACACTCTATTAATTTTAAGTTCCTAATGCAATTTGTATTTTTGGTGTACAATAAAGAATATCTATCTATCTAAATTTATACGAATTGATAGTCAAAACACAATATTTTTATTGGGTAGAAAAAAACGGGAAAAAGAATAATTCCTTCCTTAATAATTCATTAAAAGAAAAATACACAACCACGAATTAAGAAAAGATTTCTTCAGAGCCCTCAAAAAAACTTTTTCTAATTTAGAAGCATTGGAATATTCCTAACTCTTCGTCTACGAAACAAACTTCGCTTGATAAGTTCTGCAAATACATAAGCAGTATAACTCGACTCTAGAGTACACCAAGTCTGTACTTAATTAGAGTCAAAATGCCAGCAATAAACCAAAGAACCATTTACTGAGCCTTTTAGAATATAAATGAGGTCATCAGTCTGTTTATTAGAGTTCTTCATTGATTGCGGTGTTATTAAAACCACATGCTGTGCAGAAATGTGGATGTCTAACTACCAAAAACTTAGTGGTACAATAAGCAACAAAAGTTGATTAACACTGGTTCTATTATTGTATATTTACCCAGCATTTCATGAAGTGTTGGGTGCTCTTATTTCATGAAATAAAAGCCTGTGTTTTTTTACCAAACTGCGTCAGAAGGAGAGTTATGTTTTTTCTAGTATATGTTTGTATCCATGTATATTGCTTTGGCACGCCCTAGAGCCCAAACGACATGTTGCATTTTAGCTTGAGAGCTGTTTTTAGATATGTCTTAATTGTGACAAAAAATACAAAACAAAAACAAACAAAAAACAAAAAGACAAAAATTTAAAAAAATTAAATTGTGATTTTCGGGCACCAAATTATATATTTTTTCATGACAATACTTTTATAATGTTTTTTTTTTATTATTATTGGTTGGGAAAATCATCTTATGACAAAACCCGCTCTTGGGCGGAGCGGGAGATAGTGTCAGACTTTTACTGACTAAAAACCCACTCCTGTTCCTTCGTTGCCTTCGTCCCAGGGCCCCGGGTTTCGTTTTCACACTACCCATGGCCCGGGCATCAAAATATAGGGCTCGAGGAGTTGATTACAAAGTAATCTATTCATATAATAAATCTGTAGAAATTTTTAGTTGTGAGCGCATCACGTAAAATGTACGGAATCGATGTAGATACCTTTTATTGATTAAAATTGTGTGTAACTTGATGCAACGCGAACAGAACAGTGGTGGCCGAGTGGTAACGGGCCCGACTTACGTTTGGTTCTACTGGTTACGGCTGGTAGACGAGAGTTTGACGTCATCAACACTGTAAACTTATTTTATTTTTAATTCATCGTCATTATTCAGAACTTAAATTTTCAGCAGAAGGATGATGAAGGGGCCAGTAGGGTCGAAGCATGCTAGGGCTACTTGAACATTTGAAAGAGTTACCGTGGCAAATGAAGGAATTAGTTTTTGATATTTATTTATTAAAACTTTATGTACTAGTAAAAAACACAGTAAAAAGGCGGACTTAATGCCTTAGGCATTTTCTACCAGTCGACCTAAGGGTAGGGGTTGATATATTATTCCATAAAATATAATTATGGAAGTACTTAAATTATCGTTGCATTTTTGTGCAAACTCTGTTTATTTATATGCCTTCTGCCAGGCGGCAGTCTACCCGTGTGCAAAATTTTAACAAAACCAGTTCAGCCGTTTGAGCGTTTTTTTTTTATTTGTTTATTTATTTTAGGTGAGAAATCATCCAATGACTTTTCCGATTATAGTCGAGCAGAAAGGCGTGTCAGACTTTTACTGACTAAAACCCATTCCTATGTTCCTTGACGTATGATCGTGAAAGTAGAAAAATATACAAACATTCGCCTAATATGATATTAGTTCAGATAGGATCCACTTAAGATTTTGTTCATGGACACCTTGAATTTTATGAGATGCAACACAGCAAGAAGTATGCAGTATTTTATAGTTGCAGTCCGTATTTCTCATAAAACATAAGTGAGAATCTTGTCACCTCGTACTTTAATATAGTCGTGAAAGGATAAGAAATATTACTTCAAAGATTCATAACGTGTCCAATTTTCATGCAATATTTTGAAGAAAATCACGGTGAAAACAGAAACTATAGAAAACAAGAAATTGAGTTTATGAATTGGATTTTAATAAAAGAAAAGCAAGTCACTTTCTTTAAGATCTTCATCATCATCTTCCTGCTATATTTATGATCGTTTTTTCTTCCATTCTGTCCTGTCAACCGTCACGCTATCACTGACTCCTTTTTCTTTCATATAACTCCTCATACAATCCATCTATCTTTTCTTTGTCTCCGTCTCCCTCTCCATCCATCAACACCTACTTTCATTACTTTGAAAAATTTAGCTAATCGAACTAAATATTTCTGTAAAATCAAAATAGATGGTTGACCGACGAGTGGCAGGGCAGAGTGGAAGAAAAAAACGTGTTGCGCCGACCCCAAATAATACGGGATAAGGGCAGGAAGATGATGATGATGGTTGACCTATTTTTTTTTCCAATGTCATCTTAATCAAGCTTAATTAAAAGCATTTATTTACCTTTTGCGCCAAACTAAGATATTCCCATGAATATAATTACATCGTTTTGTCACAACATCAAAATAGCTTCAATATTCATAAAAAAATATCCTCTTATGGTTGAGGTGGAAGCTTCAGGGTGCCCGCGAAATTCAAATTTTCTTGAATTTTTGCTAACGCTATTGAATCATAACAATAGTGTGTTATGAAATAGTCATTTAAAAGAACTAACAGGGCAGGTTTTGATTGATGATTTCAATGATTATAAAGGTAGAACTACATTTTGATAAGGTGAATTTTGTCAAGCATTAGGTCATCAAGCTTACCAAAGGTGGGGAACTACATTGGGACCTGGTGCCACGTACGCCGATCTTGGCGCGTCAGTTTTCATAATTTTTTTTTTTTTTGACGAATAACAAATTTACTGTTTTCAGATTTATTCCTTTATCTATGCTATAAGACCTTGCTTAATGCCAAATTTCAGAATTTTGGATCAATAGGAAATGCCCTATAAATTTTGATTTCTGTGAGAGTGTCGAAACATACGTTTTTTGCGACATAAACAACCGTATCTTTTTTTTTTCACTAAATTAGAAGTATGGCCTTTTCACAGTTTTAAGGGATCGCAAACCTGAGTACGAGTATATGGTTTTAATTTCAACTTAATACCTCCACACATTCCCAAGGTAAAAGGTCTTGACAGACAGATGGACCACAAAGTGATCCTATAAGGGGTCCGTTTTTTTTCAATTTGAGGTATCTAACCCTAAAAAGTTGTTACAATACCAACTATTTACTGCACCCGCCATTTATCATGCCACCAACTCAATAACAGTCAAAACCGGTTGAACAGATCAACGAAACGATCGTATATGGATTATAGAGTTTTTGGTATTTCGCTGCAGTCCAGTATCACAAAAATCGTTTTAACTTCATGCAATGGGTAAGAGTACTGACCTCTTTACTTTCGTTTGTATTTTTGTGAAGCGCTCGACTGGAAATGTCTTCGATATATTTTCAGTTTCGCTTTACAGTCTGCAATTGTCAGCTGTTTGGTAAATAGAAAATATACGATATACTTTTGCACTAAGGTATCGCTAGTTTCTGATGGAATAGCTGCAGTAGAACGTTAAGTACTGCCACTTTAAGTTAGAGTGATTATTTACAGTTTATATTTTTATTTATTTATTTAACACTTCATGCACATAAAGGTACAGAGGCGGACTTAATGCCTTAGGCATTTTCTACCAGTCAACCTTTGGGTGATGCAGAGAAGAATAGTGGTAGGTGCAATAAAAGAGAGAGAGAAAAAAAAAGGTTAATATAGAAAGATATGCAAATGAATCACAGATACAATACAATAAATATAATACATATTACATAATATATACTTAATTTAATGAACTAAATATATATAATAAAAAAAAAAACAAAAATTGGTCCAAATCGACAAACAGAGAAATATTAACGTTGTGATGATACTACTGCCAAATTCTTACGAATATGCTCGTGAACCTCAATCTTGAATCTTAATCGGTTTGTAACGATCCTGACCTCTTGGGTTATATTTGTTGTGTTGATTCCTGTATGTTTTGTTTTGTGACAAAAAAACCTGTCAAGTATTAAATTGGGGACTCACCTCTCAATATAAAAAGAGGTCATCATCATCATTTCAATTTTAAATTTCAATAATTGCATCTCTGCTTACCATCAGGTGGGATCGCAGTCGAGCACTGGTTTATATCAATAAAAAAAAATAATATATAATTATTGAGAAAGGTCTGGACTAATGTCCAGACCTTTCTATTTAATTTAATAATATTTTAACTGTGTATATATTCTATTATGTGTTAGTTATAACATCGCCTTGGACTAGTCTGCAAAGGTGTTATAAAGTAATAAATAAATTTCAGCCGAAAGACGTCCGCTGCTGGACATAGGCCTCCCCCAAGTGTCGCCATAATGAACGGTCCTGTGCGTCTCGCATCCATCGAACTCCCGCAACCGTTACCAAGTCATCAGTCCACCTTGTAGGAGGCCTTCCATCGCTACATCTTTCGGATCTAAAAAAAGGGGTAGAACTATACAATGACGGATTTCTCAAAAAACGGAAAAACATCGGTTGCGATCCAATACATTTAAATACAAGGATGTTATTTTTACAACCATTATTTTTAGGGTGGGGAATCTTCCAATGAATTTTCCTACTCTAGGTAGAGTGTCAGACTTTAACTGACTAATATAATACCTGTGCCCTTCAGTTGCCTTTGCATTCTAAGACCATGGGATCTCTTTTCAGAAAATGCCCGCGGCCGTAGCAGGCATCAGTCCTGCTCGGCCCCTACGGTTTGCTAATATCTCTTTGATTTTCTGAAAAGGAAACTTGTGGCTCTAGAACGCAAATGGCAAATGAAGGGCACAGATGTGGTTTTAGTCAGAAAAAGTCTCAAACGCCCTCCCGCTCAAGAATATCAGATGTCACAGAATGATTTCCCACCTTAAAATAAAAACACATTTTATTTTTTAGGTACGAAATTATCCAATGACTTCTCTCGCCCTTGGGCGGAGCGAGAGGGCGTTTTAGACTTACTGACTAAAACTCACTCCTATTTATGTTCGCTTTCGCATAACCCATGGCCCCAGTAGACTGGACCCTGCTAAGAAAAAACACATATTCGCTAGAACAATACTTTGTAATTACTCAAACGTTTATCAAACGAGTCTTTGATAGCTATTTCCTTCCCAAGCAATAGAATTACCATAATTATTTTAGAGTAAACCCTTTAATTAATTAGTCATTTATGCATGTAAATACGAGCCACCGTCCTTCTGATAGTCCCCAAAGGATGTTCGGATATAATGTATTGTATAAACAGAATATGCTGACAGTAAAAGGTCCCACAGTGACGTAGGTCTCTTTACAGCCAGTCTATTATATAAGCTGTAACGAAAATGTATGCTCGTATTTTATACATGGATATGACCAACTTTTTTCAAGGAAGTAATAGGTACCCCCCAAAAACAAAATGGACTGTCAATACGAAGTTACCGTCAGGTGATCAAAATCTGTTTTTTTTTTTCGTATCAACAAAGATGTCATTTGATAATAATAATATGTAAATTATTATTATTAATATTATATGACTTTATTGCACACCTTACGATAATACAGGACAAACGATACGATAATAAATTTAAATTTCTGGTCTAAGTTGGAGTAAGAGAACGTATCAAATTTTTACTAACTAAAACCCACCTGCCTCCCTAGCCAAGTTACGATCGTTTGACGTACGACTCGAGGCATTTAACACAAAGTCAAATGCCTCGAGTAGGCCACGCCTCTGATTTCTTTGTTCTCACGTCATCTCAACGCTCAACACGTGGTCAGAACGAAAAAATCGGAGGCGTGGCCTACTTGAGGCGTTTGATGCAAACGAAACGATCGTTACTTGGCTAGGGGCTTAGGCCTTAATGAGACGTGTTTTTTTTTTCTGCAGGAGTGGGAAATGCTCATGGGCGCCCAGGCTGCCTCGCAGACGAGCCAGTCTGGGCAGTGTCAAGCCACGGACATGACGTCTGTGCCCTTGTTTGATAATTATACTTTATTTGCTTCTGTGCAACTACACGTGCAAGTGGCGTCACTCCAGAGCACCTTTCAGTGAGCGCAATAAATCCCGTCAGAATTTCAGGGTTAAGAGGCCACCAGCCTGAAGCGATACCCAAGCAACAACGATCCACATACTCACCAAAAATCAGGAATCTCCCAACCTTCATCACACATACAACCCATCGTCGCACAAAATACCGCACCAAACAAATGGCCCTTTAATCCCAATAACTATTCTTAATACTATCATCATCATCATTTCAGCCGAAAGACGTACACTGTTGGACATAGGCCTCCCCCAAATGTCGCCACAATGACCGGCCTGTGCGTCCCGCATCCATCGGATTCCCGCGACCCTTACCAGGTCATCGGTCAGCCTCGTGGGAGGTCTTCCAATGCTGCGTCTTCCGGTACGTGGTCGCCATTCCAGAACTTTTCGTCCCCATCGACCATCTGTTCTGCGAGCAATGTGCCCTGCCCACTGCCACTTAAGTTTGGCGATTCTTCGGGCTATGTCCATAACCTTGGTTCTCCTGCGGAGGACCTCATTTCTGACGCGATCACGCAAGGAAACTCCGAGCATAGCCTTACACTTAATACTATACATATATATATACATGTAAACATAAATAACATCTAATGTAATAAGACGTGCGCGAGAGAGAGGAGTGAGAAAGAAGGAAGGAGCTATACAGCCTATATAGCTCTATCGCTTTAATAGTTCAATTTAGGTCGTTAAAAAGCTTACCACGAGCTCTTCCATGGGCCTCTGTTTCTCGCAGTTGCTTTTTGCGTTCCAGGGCCACGGTAAATCTTTCAAACGTTCCCGCAATCAAAATATCTATAGAAAGTATATTTTTGATTATTGAATAAATTACATAATATGAAAAATGATTGTCTTGAAGAAAGTTTTTTTTTTTCAAGAGCTGAAGCAATATTTTAAAATATGATCACCCGTTTTTTTTTTTAATGTTCTTGATAGGTTCGCGTTTGACCGCTATTACCTGATGGAATGCGACGATGCGGTCGACGATGGAACGCGCTTACCTAGAAGTAACCTATTCACTTTTGACTTAAAGATTCCCGGGTTGTAGCCATCAGGGAACACAGATTCCGGCAAAGATTTCCACTCCTTAGCAGTACGCACAATTAATGTGTTCCCAAAACGTTTCGTGCGTATAGGTTCACCCGTTTTAGTTACAGCCTGTATGTATTCGCCAAGTTCCCCCTAGGACATACGTACAAAGTTTTCTTATTAAACCTGAAACTCTGAAGTATATTACTTTGAGAATGAAATTAATAATTAAGTAGACAAATGTTATTTGAATTAGTTTTTATAACGGCTTTTTAGGTAACCCTTTTCTATTTCATGACTTTTTCTTATTTTTATTTTTGGTTTCACGTCCCAATGTCAAGTTCAGAAAGTATTTCGTTTTTAATACGGCATACAGTCACTTTGTTTCCGATCAGAATGCTGATGTGCCATATTCTTTTGCAGAGCTTAACAGTAAATGTAATCAGCCTTCTCGACAATCTTCGCATTTTTTTTTTTATTAATGATAGGGTTGCGTTTGTTCACCATCTCACATGATGATAAGTGATGATGTGGTCGACGATGGAGCACGCTTGCCTAGAAGTAACTTATTCACTCTTAACTTAAAGACCCCTAAGTTGTAGCTATCAGGAAACAGACTCCGGCAAGGAATTCCACTCCTTGCCTCTACGCATAATAAATGTGTCATTATAATGATATCGCTCCTGTCTCAATAATTTCACATGCCTATTGTCCATTTGTGCAGATATTCGAGACACAAAACTTCTTACATTTTCATTTTCATATCCATTAGACCTCCGATGGCGAATAATAAAAAATGGCACTGAACTTCACTCCGAAGAAATCTCGGCATAAACTCTTTAGTTTGTTTTAGTCGACATTAAATCATGACTGCCAGTATTTTTTGAGGGGTTGCCAATTCTTTTTTGTGTGAATAAATCCTCTTGGATACTCTCTGTCTGCTTATGTCGGATTTCTACCGAATATAACCCCGCAGTTTTTACCTCTACCATAAATCAGAGCCCAGGATACAATTTAATTCACCACAGATAGTACCCCGCCATTAGCTAGACTAATCCGGTCTATCGCTAAGTACTGGTTGGTTTTATATACATGATAAAACCATCATCATTTCATTACTGGCATATGATTCCGAAACGTGGTCGCTCACAATGGGCCTCATCAGAAGACTCAAAGCCACCCAAAGGGCAATGGAAAGGGCTATGTTCGGAGTTTCTTTGCGTCATCGAATCAGAAATAAAGATATCCGTAGGAGAACCAAGGTTGCCGACATAGCACGAAGAATCGCCAAACTTAAGTGGCAATGGGCAGGGCACATTGCTCGCAGAACAGATGGCCGTTGGGGCCGAAAAGTTTTGGAGAGGCGACCGCGTACCGGAAGACGCAGTGTTGGAAGGCCCCCTACAAGGTGGACCGATGACCTGGTGAAGGTTGCGGGAATCCGATGGATTCGAGACGCACAGGACCGTTCATTGTGGTGACATTTGGGGGAGGCCTATTTCCAGCAATGGATGCCTATCGGCGGTATGAAATGATGCTGACAGACGTCCATTGTTGGACATATGCCCACACCCCCAAGAGTCTTTACAACGACCGGTCCTGTGCATCTCGCATCCATCAGTTCCCGCGACCCTCAACGTTGCGTCTTGCGGTACGCGGTTGTCACTCCAGAACCTTTCAGACCCATCAACCATCAGTTTTACGAGCAATGTATACAAAATCCTGTATTTTTCAAATACTTTCAGTACGTAGGTGGGTTAGTATACTTATAACTTGAGAACCGTGTACATACAAAAATTAGGTGGTTTTTAATGTTTCATTTACAAGATAATGATTTTTAATATTCTGCTATAGCATAAGCATAATCAGCCTTTTAAAGTTACCACTGCTGGGACTTAGGTCTCCTCTCTAGGAGAGGGAATGGGCCGTAATCCTCCACGCAGGCCCAGTGCGGCAGAATATTAAAAATCTATGTTGACGCGTAACCACAGCGGTGCAATGCGATAACCGCGACTCTAAATGAAAAATAATTTCTTTTTTATTTTCGAAAAGTGCGAACGTGCTATTTTTAAAACCAGTCGAAGTATTTCTGGCCAGTATTCGAAAATTAAAAATAATAAAGTTGTATATATTTATTTTATTTGGAATACTTACAGCTAATAAATATACTGACATCAAATTAATAACTGTGTTCAAACCTACAATCCTTTGTCTGCTGTATCTAATTAGTTACTGAGAGAGCCTGTGGGCACAAATAGTCAAATGTAGCCGCTGTTAATAGTTGCGTGGGATATACCAATATTGCCAATATACTAAATACTAGTTGGATATTATAGGTAACCATGTAATTTATGTATGAATGCAAATATTATGTAAGTAAACTGAGTAAGCTTCTGGCGTTAATATATTTCAAGATTTAGCTTTAATCTAACATAATACAGTATGAACACTGAAGGAACTGGAGATACCTACAATTTTGACGGCACAATTGGCGCAGTGGTTAAACAATTGCCTGCTGTACTGCAGGTTGCGGGTTCGATCCCCGCATGGATCAAATATTTGTACTTATAGCTTACGAAGAGGTGTTCTTAGGTCTGGATAACTTGTGTATGTAAATTTACATGTTTGTGAACGCATCCACGATACAAGGGTCGATCTTAGAGTGGAGCAACGTTTTTTTTTTTTAATAGTGGTAATTTAAACGACTTTGAGTTTTAAGCCATAATATAAATTATAGTTAAACATCAACTCATAGCAAGGTTCAGTTGAAAACCAGGATCAGGCAACTGCTACATAGTGGCCTGGCATTATGTTGAACTTTACCTATTTGGCGCAGCTGTGAAACACACAATGTTGATGTATTTTTTAAGTTTTAGTATTTAAGTTTCTATATTATAATTATTATCTCATTGTGTGTACCTGTGTGCCAAATAAACGTGTTTTCTTTTTTTCTTTCTTTTCTATCAAAAATTGTTTGTATTAAGGATGTCATATCGTAACTACAATATGATATTCTTAATACAAACAATTTTGAATACTTTGAAAGTATGCATAATAGTCAATGCATACTTTCAAAGTATTCAATTTTATTGTTTCTTTCCTTGAAGACCGACACTGTACTCATTAACACAAGGTACTATAATATAGCTTTGTTTTGTAAAGTGGTAATCATCCAATGACGTCTCTCGCTCTAGGGTGGAGCACGAGGGCGTTTCAGACTTTTTACTGACTAAAACTCACTCCTATATTCTTTCTTTACCTTGCGTTACATAACCACAACCGTTTCGGACGTAAAACTATGGCCTCAGATCTTTGAATCATGGGCACGCCACAATTATGGCAGTAAGTCCCCTTTTTGAGGAAAGGCTGGAGCGATAACACGGCGTCCTCACTTTCGCATGACGCAGATCCTCACCGGACATGACAAGTTCGGGAGGTTCTTGCATCGGATTCAGGCTGAAGAAACGCCCGGGTGTCACCATTGTGTTGATCGTCCGGAGGATACGGTGGAGCATACGGTTGAGGTGTGCAACGCTTGGGCGGAGCACTGCCATGTCCTCGTGGAGGCAATCGGCGGCAACAACCTCTCGCGCTGGACCCTAGTTCGGGCTATGGTCCGAAGCGAGGAGGAATGGCAGGCGGTTGCGAAAGTGGCAGGAGGAGGCCGCAAGCATAAGGGAACAATATCCTCACGCTCCAGCGAGTTTCTGACCCCGATTACCAACCACGGTAGACGCGGGCTTGCGGACGTCGAGCAATGGGTAGCTTGCCGTCCGGCCGTCCAGTCAGCGGGAGAAATCATTGAATGATTTCCACCCTTAAAAAAAAGATCTTAGAATCAAGCTAGGAACACAATAGGTACTTAATCCTCCATTTTATTGTAGTCTTTGCACACTACAAACGATTCTATAAATTACCAACATTACAACAATGTTTCTGATGAATAATGATTATTATTATATTAAATATAACCACACAAACATTAGCGCAAGCCTTAGTATCATCATCACCAACATTATCATCACTCTCGATCACAGCCTAAGAGAGGACCAATTACTAAAGGCACACACTCAGTCGAAATATCTCCGTATCTTTCCACCCGAGTGTTTCGGGGTAACGAAGCGAGTTCGCAAATGATTGCCATCTGTATGCTGGTACATATTTTAGGCTGGCTACGGGCTGTGGTCGCTTTTATAAGGCCAAATGCACACATGCGTAGTATGATTATTGTTAGGGTTTCAATAGATTATTTAAATTGTATTCAGAAATTGCATGGTAATGTTTGTGTTTGTAGCTAGTGAAGGCTTTTACAAGGATGCATATTTTTCAATATAAGGTTGGGTGTCATTTGCTATAGGGCTTTAGGATTGTTTAATAAAGTAACCACATCCCTTAAACGCAAAGGGCAAAAGAAACACAGGTGGGTTTAGTCTAGCTCAATTCAAAGTTAATTATGACATGGTGTTATGAATGAATGTTTCTTTTTTTTGTCTTTTTCCTTTTCTGATTTTTCTTTTTCTTTTTCTTTTTCTTTTTCTTTTTCTTTTTCTTTTTCTTTTTCTTTTTCTTTTTCTTTTTCTTTTTCTTTTTCTTTTTCTTTTTCTTTTTCTTTTTCTTTTTCTTTTTCTTTTTCTTTTTCTTTTTCTTTTTCTTTTTCTTTTTCTTTTTCTTTTTCTTTTTCTTTTTCTTTTTCTTTTTCTTTTTCTTTTTCTTTTTCTTTTTCTTTTTCTTTTTCTTTTTCTTTTTCTTTTTCTTTTTCTTTTTCTTTTTCTTTTCCTTTTTCTTTTTCTTTTTCTTTTCTTTTTCTTTTTCTTTTTCTTTTCTTTTTCTTTTTCTTTTTCTTATTCTTTTTCTTTTTCTCTTTCTTATTCTGTTTCTCTTTCTTTTTCTTTTCATTCTGTTTTTATTATTTTTATTTATTTTTTTAATAATATTAGCTTTATGCACACAAAAGTACAGAAGTGTACTTAATGCCTTGCCTTTTTCTTTTCTACTTCAGTTTCTTGTTCCTAAACTATACTTATTAATATAAATAATATACTTAAGTATAATAGAAATAAAAAAAATATATATATAGATCAATGAAGTTCTCCACAAAACATTATCAAAGCTCTGAAAATAGACGTTTATTTATAAAGGTTTTTTGTACCGGTATATTCAGAAAATATTCCAGGTAAATTTCTCAAAGAATGTAGGCTTACCGTACTGATTCTCTATGTTATATGAAAACATAATATTAGTAATGTTAAGTAAATATATTCTTTATTTACAATTCCAAAGATCTTATTCAGATCTTGTTATTTTGGTACCACTTTTCACGATTATGCTAATATCATTTGTGCATTAATATTTACATTATATGTTTAAGTTTCTTTTGGTAACTAAATTATTATTTCTTTATTTATACAGGCGTACCAACGACTTATTTACAGAATTATTTCAACAATATGTTATAATATTTACGAGGGGATCCTTTGTAAAAAAAAAGTCACAGATATACACAGCATAGCATAGACGGCCTTTTAATGTTCCCACTGTTGGAACTCAGTCCTCCTCTCTAAGAGAGGGAATGGGCCATAATCCACCAAGCGGGCCCAGTGCAGGATGTCACATGTCTTCGAATTTTTGGTTTTAGGACATGCCAGTTTCCTCACGATGTTTTCCTTCACCGTTTTGAGAGCAGTGGTGATGAAATAAATTAAACAAAGTAATGCGCCTGGCTAAGTTTGAACCCGCAACCTACAACTCGTAAGTCGGGGCCGTTACCATTCGGCCACCACTGCTCATACACAGCATTCACAGTTAACTAAAAAAACGTTTTTAAACAGATATCAGTAAAACACGAAAATAAAAATTAAGAACTAAACTCCTAACTTAAAATAAATAATATGCTTGTACCTTCTAGTAAAGATTATGTGTTAACAAATTGTGTTTGATGTAAATCTACTCTTACATAAAAATAACTTTCTTACTACAATCTCATCATAATACATTTTCAGACATTTTGCGTTTTTTACAAGAACGATTTTTTCCTTCATAATGAAAACATATTTTGTAATAGCTTTCTAAAATAGTAAATTATGATACAAGTGGAGATAATTTGCCATTGTTACCGAGGCAGAATACGCCCGAGCCGCAGGTGAGGTTGTATGAACCCTTGTGTATCAAACAACATTTTTCATTACACTTACGAAGATATAAATTAACGGGGGCTGCCCGGTGACAAGTGGGAGCTGCGCGGCGGTCAGCCTTAAACAACAAATATAATAGATTGGGCTCGCGTATTTTTCCAAACTAGAGCGGAAAATAGTCAATTGCATGCCTAAAAGCGGTATGGATAGGAGCGGGTTTTCGGGTAAATGTATTGAAAATAATATAACTTATTATTCATACTACAACCACTGATTTATTAGAATAGTTCCTATTAGCATTATTGTTACAAATACTGGTTAATTATAAAAGAAAAAATCTCTTTCGGTTAAAAACGCACACTGTCGCTTACGACCTTATTCCTACTATCATCACACAATGACCTATGACTTTCTCAACATAGCGGACGTATCTCCCAGATATAATTCCTCCATTTCCTACAATGACACGCTCCGGAAGATACAGTTTTCTGAGCCGGAAGACAAATACACTACCATTTAAAAACAACAACAGAAAAAACTTTATCAAATATAACCTTATTTACTTTCATGGCCCCCACACAGTATCGGGATATTTGTTTTGTACCTTAAATAATACGAAATAATACGAACAAATAAAGGGTTTTGAGGGCCTTATATCAGCCTTATTTGTCGTATTGTTTGTGATCACATCCTGCTTATCAGGAACCCAATGGCTAGTCGTGTGATAAGACAAATAATAATGGGTTTTTGTAACGTCATGTTTGTGTTTTTTTTAGGGTTCCGTATCCAAGGGGTAAAACCAGACCCTATTACTAAGACTCTGCGGTTCGTAAGTATGAGACGAGGCTGTTTCTATGCGTGATAGTTAGACAGTTGAAATTTTCACAGATGATGTTCTTATGTTGTCGCTACAACAACGAATACTAAAAACAGTATAAAATAAATATTTAAATGGAGCTCCCATACTACAAACACAATTTTTTTGCCATTTTTATAGATAATGGTACGGAACCCTTTATGTACGAGTCCAACTCGCATTTGACCAGTTTTTTTTCTCTAGTTTCATTAAAGCATTAGCCAATGAAAAAGTTAAGTCATGTCTTCGTATGAATAGTTAGTTTGTTTACCGTTAGAATATGGATGTACACATACAATTTTTTTTGTAGTAGCATAGTCGGCCTTATAATGTTCCCACTGTTGGGACTCAGACCTCCTCTCTAGGAGAGGGAATGGGCCGTAATCCACCACGCGGGCCCAGTGCGGATTGGTGAATGTCACATGTCTTCGAATTTTTGGTTCTAGACCATGCCGGTTTCCTCACGAATTTTTTGTAGTATTTGGCAGCAAATGTCAACTTGTACATTTTTTCGGCAGGCTTACGCTATGTTAATCATTACAATAAAATTGTCAGCTCCATTTTACCGAAAGTAGTGCCTGTTTCAATGTTTTTTTTTATATTATACAACATTAGCTATTTATGTTACCTGGTTGTCCGCACTAATACATGATCACAGGGCCATCCAGGCTACCTGACCTGCCGTGACGTGTGTTGTACTTAGTGTCAGTGGCTTGTGACCTTTTTTTAAATATTTTTAGAAGTAAAGATAACTTGATAACTTGATGTAAAAATGATTGGAATCGACTCAGTTACTGATTCTGTATATATATTATAAACTAGCGCTTGACTGCGATCCCACCTGATGGAAAGCAGTGATGCTATCGTCGATGGTGAGGCGCACTAGTTTATTAAGAGCCTATTTACTCTAGCCTTGAAGAAACCTAAATTATAATCAGACGGGAAGACCGCAGCAGGCAAATTTTTTCAGACCTTCGATGTCCGCGGTAAAAACGATAAAGCGAAACGCTTAGTTCGGACCGTACAGGTTTCAACAACGTAAGGGTTATCCGATGATAGAAAGAGTGATGGAAGAATCAGATTCCACATATTGTCCAGTTGCGCAGACACTTGAGATATAAAACTACACCAATTTTACATCACAATATCCATTAGGAATCAATTTGCGATTAATTAAAATTAGCCACTGAAGTTCACTCGAAAAATTTCCGCCAATAATTCTTTGTGTTCGTTGTGTTTATAACACACGCATTACGTGCGGTAGGTAATGTTTGTTCGTGTTATTTACCGGTAAATGGGAAAATAATGTGTGAATCGCTTAGGGTATGTAGGAATGAGAGTCGGCATTCGAATGAAAAATCGGTAACTGTTTACCTGTTGGCTGTTCGCATTTTACAATGTTACGAACTCACTTATCAAATAACCCGATTTTTATTTGGATGAAAATTGTTTTCTCAGACGAGAATTTGATTAACTTTTTTCTTGAGGTGGGAAATCTAATGATTTCTCTCGCTCTTGAGCGGATCAGGAAGGTGTATCAGACTATTTCTGGCTAAAACGTTCCTTCAGTTGCCTTGCGTTCTAGAAGCACTGGTTTCTTTTTCAAAAGTCGACCCATAGTCTCATTAGACTTTGGCCCTGCTGGACACCTACGGTTTTGATGATATCCATTTGAGCTCAGTTCGGACGGCCGGATGGCGAGCTACCCAATGATAAATAAATGTACTATTTAATCATCACCATCATCATCATCAATTCAGCCGAAAGAAGTCCACTGCTGGACACAGGCCTCCCCCAAGCGTCTCCACAACGACCGATCCGTCTCGCAACCACCGCATTCCCGCGACGTTCACCAGGTCGTCGGTCCACCTTGTGGGAGGCCTTCCAGCGCTGCGTTTTCCGGTGCGTGGTCACCACTCTAGAACATTTCGGCCCTATCGACCATCCGTTCTACGAGTAATGTGCCCTGCCCACTGCCACTTTAGTTTGGCGATTCTTCTGTTTATGTCGACTAGTTAATCACGTTGCCAAAATGATTTATTTATCTTACCTGCGAAAAAAAAGTGATCATTTTTTTGTTGTTTTTTTTCGCACGAAATAAATTCTAGATTTTATTCAAATCTAAATCAGTTGAATAAAATCTAGATGTTATTCAAATCTAAATCAGTCGAATAGAATCTCGAAGTTATTCAATTTCAGTTTTTTTTAGGGTTACGTACCTCAAAAGGACAAATGGAACCTTTATAGGATCACTGTGTTGTCTGTCTGTCAAGACCTTTTATCTCGAGAACGCGTATTGAGTTGAAATTGAAACCATATACTCAGGTCTTTAGTCCCTTGAAGCTGTGAAAAATTAAAACTTCTGAGTTAATGAAAAAAAAAAAGATGTGTCGCAAAAAAAAAACGTATATTTAAACACTCTCAAAGGAATCAAAATTCATTGGGTACTTTCCGTCGACCTAGAATCCTGAAATTGGGCATGAAGCAAGGTCTCATAGCACAAGTATAGGGAAAAATCTGAAAACTATAAATTTGTAATTATGTTACAAAAAAACGTTTTTTAGCGATTCGATAAAATCTTCGTTATTGAACTGTTTTCATAGGTAAGTTTGTACGGAACCCTCGGTGCGCGAGTCCGACTCGCACTTGCCCGGTTTTTTTGTTGTAAGGCTGAGATTTAATTCATTTATACGAACAAACTTTGATTTGTAAAACCATTTACGATGTTACTTAGTAATGTCGTTTCTTCGTAAATATTTGTTGCTTTTATTGAACCTCAAAAATACGAAAATTTTATTTGAGATTTTGAGCTGCAGTCTCAATGTGTTAAAAATAAATACTCGTTGTTACCTATGCTCATTGCGTGTGGGCGCAAAATCTCCTCAAAAGAAGTAAAGGTGACATTGAAAAAAACATATACAGACAGATTAACCTTCCCTTCCATTTTTCAAAAAACACGTTAAACCTATGGTTCCGGTTAGCGTTGCCAGGCATCAGGGTATAGCCAGACCCCGTCAGGCTTTTGTTTGTTTGTTTGTTGGGTGCGGCTAAAATAGACGGTGTTCGACAATTTCGGCTGTTGTTAGGTTGCTCTTTGAATTTGTTACACTGTGTATTGATTTCTGTTCTGTACGCTTCTCATTGTTTTACTAGCGATTAGCAAATATATTGGTATATTTTTTTCGGTGGGAAAATCATCTTATGACATCCCCCGCACTTGGGCGGGGCGGGAGATAGTGTCAGACTTTTACTGACTAAAAACCCACTCCTGTTCCTTCGTTGCCTTTCGTACCGGGGCCGAGTCTTGCTTTCAGAATCAGACCTTTGGCCCCAGTAGGCTTCGACCCTGCTGGGCCCCTACAGTTGCTGACATCTCCTTGAGGCGCGTGTGGAATAATACGCGACGTCGATAACTTGGGCTCGGTCCGGACGGTTACCGGACGGTCGGACGGCGAACTACCCGCAAGCCCGCACCTGCGATGGCCGGAAATCAGGATCGGGATCACGGCGGCTGGGGCGTGATATTGGTATACCCAGTAGTTACTACAAACTACTATTGCAGTTATTTAAGTTAATATTCAATAAATCACTTAAACACACACACCACCACCACCCACAATCATCCAATCAAATAAAAATAAAAAACAATCACTCTTCTAATATAATGTGTTATAAATAATATGTAATGCTTAATATTGCACCTACCACAATTTGTCTCTGCATCACCCAAAGGTTTGACTGATAGAAAATGCCTTAAGGCATTATGTCCGCCTTTGTAATTTTGTGTGCATAAAGAATTACTAAATAAATAAATATAGAACAATTAATAATAAAGAAGACGCATTCATTCAAGATTATTGTTGTTTCATTAAAGTTTAAGAAGTTTGTTTTGGTAAATTATAAAAAAAAACTTCGTTTTAAAGTAGCTAAATTGTAGAAACTGTCGTGTTTTACTAAAATTAAAAAACATTGTGTAAATAAATGTGTCCTTTTAACACAAATGCTGCCTAAACTGACTGGCCTGTCCGTTAGTGGACGTTATTTGGTTGTAGTGATAATGATGTAGTTGTGCGAATAAAAATAATTATATTAACTAGCTTACTTCATGCTCTCCAACTGGTTTTTCGTCCGGATGCTAGCAGAGATGTTAACGAAATACAAAATAAATAAACAACACGAGCTGCACACGAAAGGAAAATAATTAAATCTTTTGCAGCATCCAGTCGTGCGTCGTACGTGTACCGTGATATCTGGTAATATAAAGGTGCTACAAACATGACGGAGTCTTCAAAAATTCCATTTCTGTGGTATTAAAATTCTTTGCACGTTCAGTAAAGTGAATCCTGTAAACCTGTAGAAAGCCCCATCACCGGGGTGTTTCGTGATATGATTTTTATATCGGGATTATTTTCTCTTATAAAAAAAACGCATTTCACGCAGATGAAGCCGCTATCAGAAGCTAGTCTATACTATGTAAGTTTATATGTAGGGTTATTCTGTGAAACTATTGAACCGATTCTGAATTTTTTTTTTTTCACTGATATGTATCACTAACTTTGAGTACTTTATGCTTAATATTTTCTAATTTCACCGTTGGCAGATATTAGTATACTTTTTCCAGCACCGGTGCTAGCTAAGGTATCTATCTATTTAGTATTTATCTCAAACATCTCCATCCCAATTCAATAAAGCTTTACTGTTTTCTAGTACACAGCCCGTCACGAGCAGAATCTGAGACCGCAAACACAAATAAGGAAGTATATTCACTTACGACATTAGTCATAAGGTTTCTGAGGGATTGTATCTCACCCCTTTCTAGATCCTCAAGGAGATGTCAGCAAATCGTAGGGGCCCAGCAGGGTCGAAGCCTACTGGAGCCACAGGTAGTGTGAAAGCAAAACCTGGGGCCCTGGGACGAAGGCAACGAAGGAACAGGAGTGGGTTTTTAGTCAGTAAAAGTCTGACACTATCTCGCGCTCCGCCCAAGAGCGGGATTTGTCACAAGATGATTTTCTCACCCAATAAAAAAAAAATGGCGGCGATAGTTTTTAGGCGGCCTTTTATTTTTGTATCAGTGTACAATAAAGGATATAATAAATAAATAAAAAAATAGTTTATATAAAATTAGTGTGTTAGTCGCGGTCTCAAAGACCGTACACGACCTTAGGAAGGTTAATAGTATCTTGAACTTCTCATATGTAGGCTATTTCAACTATTATAGCTGGGTAACCAATAAATATTAATAAAATGAATCCAGGGATCCGTGAATTGAAACCGTGGCTGATGTGTGTGGGTGGAGATAAAACAGACCAAATAACGTGGGTGCTATGGCCGAGATTAGTAATGAGATAGTAGGTACTTTTTTTTTTTTTTACTTGATGAAAACCAGTGCATGACTGCGATCCCACCTGATGGTAAGCGGAGATGCAATCATTGATGGTCAGGCGCACTAGTTTATTAAGAGCCTATTCACTCTAGCCTTGATGACACCTAAATTATAGTTGAACGGGAAGACCGCAGCAGGCAAATTGTTCCAGTCCTTCGATGTACATGGTTTAAACGACGAAGCGAAACGCTTAGTCCGGACCGTTGAAGTTTGAACAACGTAAGGGTGGATACTCGCCGTTCGTCGGGTTGTCCGATGGTAGAAAGGAGATGGCGGAATCAAGTCATGCAATTCCCGCACACACTCTCCAAAATGTAACTTGTAAAATACTGATAGGCTGGCTACCCTGCGCCTGTGCTCGAGGCTTTGTACCTATCGGCAGATATTGTCATTTTAATCCGAGTCTATATCACATGAGATGACTCTGTAGGTGAATATAGAACAAAAACCGGCAAGTGCGAGTCGGACTCGCATCCTGAAGGTTCCGTACTAACTTACATATGTAAATAATTCAATTCCAGAATGGAGTCTCAAAATATTTTTCAGAATCGCAAAAAAAATTGTGACGGATCAACAAATTTACAGTTTTTAGATTTATTCCTATACTTTTACTATAAGACCTTGCTTTATGCTAAATTTCAGGATTCTGGGTCAACGGGAAGTATGATGAATTTTGATTTCCTCGAGAGTGTCGAAATGTACGTTTTTTGCCACATAAACCAAAGTATCATTTTTTCTCGTTAACTTACAAGTTTAATTTTTTTACAACTTCAAGAGTCTGCAGAGTCTAAGTATATGGTTGGTTTATGGTGTGGTTAGTTGGTGGCCCCAGAGATAAAGGGTTTTGACAGACAGACAGACGGACGGACAAAAAAGTGATCCTACAAGGGTTCAGTTTTTTCCTTTCGTGGTACAGAACTCAAAAAATTATAAATGCATTTTTGTAAGTTAAGGCCGATTTATGATTTAACTACCTGGTGCCAGTGGCTTCGCCCGGGTGAGAGTAGAAAATTGTCTCAAGGGAACATGCCCTTAGGATAAAAAGTGTTGCTCAGTTACCGGATTTTTTAATTAGAACCCTGTTAATTTATCTATCCACAGTATGTAAGATACCTACATTCCCTTCTTGTAACAAAGTCGTAGAAAACAGTGTATTATATTATTCTGAAGTAACTCTATACTTTTGTTATCTTTTCGCGCTTAAAAACTTCATATGAAACAGCCCAAAGCCATTATGACAAAGAATACTTTTTATCTGAACAGTACGTTCCCTTGAGACACTTTTCACGTGGGCGAAGTCGCAGATAAAAGCTAGCCAGACAAATTTAACGACTCCGATTTAAATTCAAAATGTTTGTCCCCATTTCTAACAATAAAACTATTTAGAAACCACTAAAACAATTTCCAACCCTCAATCCTACAAGTTTGTAGACAATCGTTTACCTAATTGCTCGTACATTTGTCTCGACAGAAAGTAACGTCCTAATGGAAGTACAGAAAATTTTCCGCCAAACCAAACGGATTTACCAAACGTTAGGGTGCTTTACCAATGAAAATGTGCGAGGTAGCGAGGCGGCGGGAAAATGCACAGCGGCGCTTTGAAATGGTAAATACAGTACGGTCAAAATATCTTGACCGTTACGCGCAGTAATTCTTTTTGAAAGAACCAGGATTACAAAACTTAAATAAAATAAAGTAAAAAGTAAATAAAAACAATATGGCCAAAAAGGTTTATTTCAGCAATGTTGCCAGACAGAAAAATACTGTCTGACATTGTTTTTAAGAATCATTTAATGCGAATTTGTATTACGTACTTTTTGAAGTTTGCGTGATAGTTCAGAACACAAACTTCAGAGTAGCTAACATATTTAACTGTAATGTAGGTACAGCACGGATACACAGTACTCTTTTCAACTGTTCATGCACACAATTCCGCTTGTATCGTGTATATGTTCATCCATCCATCTCCTTTTTTGAAATCGTATAATATACTTCAGTCACATTGCAAGGAAAGATGTTGGCAACCTCGAAAGTCTCATCGTGACTGGCAAAATGTATGGGAAAAGGCCTCATGGACACAGCCTAATACGTTGGTCTGAACGGATTCGTACTGATCTTGACTCTACGCTATACAATGAATGCCCTTCACACTGCCATAGACAGAAACAGGTGGAGGAATATCGTTTGAATGAAAGTGATGAAACAAGGAGGTCACGACAGGGATAAAATACTTAGCTTTACAAAACCTTTACCACCAGAACTGTGCTAAACCTGACTATTAATTAAAAAATTGACCCAATGGGATCCGAAACAGAGGGAATTTCTTGAATACTTTTATCAATTGAAATCTACAATAGCATAATTTTTCTTCTTGACAACTCAAAAGTACTTTTTTAATTATTGATGGCTTACGCTCGACCACTATCTCATCTGATGGTAAGAGATGATGTGATCGACGATAGAGCACGCTTGACTAAAAGTAACTTATTCAATCTTGACGAGAAAATCAAACAATGACATGCTTCCCTCTTGGGTGTTTGAGGTATGTCAGACTTTTACTGACTAAAAACCTACTCCTGTTCCTTTTTTGCTTTCGTTCCAGGGCCCCGGGTTCTCTTTCGCATCACCCATAGCCCCAGTAGTCTTCGACCCTGCTGGGCCCCTACGGTAGCTGACCATCTCCTTGAGGCGCGCGTGAAACAATACGTGCCATCGACGACTTGGTCTCGGTCCGGACGGTTACCGGACGGTCGGACGGCGAGCTACCCATTGCTCGCCGTTCGCAAGCCCGCGCCTTCGGTGCCCGGAAATCAGGATCGGGATCCCGGCAATCAGGATCGGGATCCTGGTGGCTGGGGCGTAAGGGCCCGTCCCTCGCGTGTGGTCTTAAAGACCCCTAGATTGTTATAGCTACGAGTATCTTGAAACACAGAGTCCGGCAGGGAATTTTACTCCTTAGCTGTCATCATCTTCCTGCCCTTGTCCCATCTTATTTGGGGTCGGCGCAATACGTTTTTTTCTTCCATTCTATCCTGTCAACCGTCATACTATCACTAACTTCCTTTTCTTTCATATCACTGTTCACACAATCCATCCATCTTTTCTTTGGCCTCCCTCTCCCTCTCCACCCATCCACATGTATACTATAACTCTTTTAGTAGTCCACTCCTTAGCTGTAAGTACATTAAATGTGTAACTGTAAGTAAGTATAGTACTTGTAGGTAAATAGTTTATTTGAAATAAATGTTTCTAATTTCGATTTTTGGTAGATTCTATTCTCTTGCACCGGTTAGCTGCCTCGCTCATCTTTGGTAGGAAAGCATCCTAATGGAAATATCCCCGGCTGTAATTGTACTTACGAGATTAACCTAAGTTAAATGGAATACCCATTATCGGTTATCGGCTAAGTGTTATTGAAATGCTGTTGCGATTTGCGACTTTTTTTATTTGGTCCGTAAATAGTATGGTGTCGTTTTTAGAGCGGAAAAACTAACTGAAATAAACTACGTAATTTACTAAACGCCTTGTTGACAGTTTGCGTGACCCAAGGGCTGGTTTTTGCCTTGAACAGATGATAACTAGTGGCAACGACTTCGTCTGCGTCGGTCTCGTAAAGCAAACCACCGTAGGCGTGGGCTTGCGGACCTCGAGCAATGGGTAGATCACCATTCGGCCGTTCTGTAACCATCTGGACCGAGCCCAAGTGCTCTACGCTCGACTCAAAAAGATGGCAGCAAAACTGTAGGGGAAGGGTACTGGGGCCCTGGGTCGACTTCTGGGACGTCAAAGGGAAACCTGTGATCCTAGTAAGCAAGGGCAACTGAAAGAATAACCCTTTTTCGAGCTTGTTAAATCATCAACATTTTCAATATATATACTCGAAAGCCCGCTCTTATCCCTACCGTTTTTAGGTAAGCTGTTGGTTGTTTTCTTCACTAGTGCGAAAAACTACGCGGACTCGCCCCACGAGTTGCGTATTAACACCCTTTTATTTATTTCTTGGAAAGTGTACAAATACGTTATTTGATACACGTGAATTTTTTTTACTGCAGCACTCGACTCCGTAACACCCTCACCTACGGCTCGGGCAAATTCCACCGCGGTCGCAATGACAAACTTTCTCCATCAAAATGTACTATTCCTGCTCAGAGCGGAGCGAGAAGGAGTGACAACGGTTTACTGACTAAAACACACATGTATTCCTTCAATTACCTTTTACGTTGAAGAGAACTCAAGAGACACGGTAACTCTTTCAAACAAAGCGGCAAAATGGGCGTGCCAGGAATGTATTTCCTTTAGTAGGTAACTGAACTGTGGAGCCGTACCCGCTCCGGGTGAAGATAAAAACTCAGGACACAATATTTTAATCCAAAGTAATATTATAAATGTAAAAATAACTCGGTCTGTCTTTTACGCTTTCGCGAAGGAAGTAAAAAGGCTACTTTTTATCTGCCTTTAATTTGACCGACATTTAAGCGAATAACGTTGTGGGTAAAAGTACTTCATGTTTTCAGCATTCCTTTTACATGGTCTAAGAAAACTGACTTAAAACAATTCAATTACTTTATCTGATTCTATTTTAAATTTGCATAACTTTTTTAACTTTCAAGCGATCGCGCGGCGTCGAATCGATCGCACTCGATGTATTTACCGATCATAATTTCAAAATTTCTCGTCAAAAGAACGCATCATCTCTAGTAGCTTGTCATTCACTGAATCATATCCCTGGCCTTTTCACTACTAGCGACCCCAACGCCTTCCAGTCTAACCAGGAGCCCATAAATACCTGCGTATTACATAGAGCGACTGCCTCTTATACCTCCACAATCCAGTCGTTGGGCAAAATCAAAAAATCAAAATAGCATTTATTCCAAATAAACCATTTACAGGCACTTTTGAAACGTCAAGAAGTCAGTCAGTCAGAAAAATAAAAATAAATGATGCTAATTGCACATTCCAAAGCGTAGATGTCTATGGAGAAGAATGTGCAAGAAACTCCATGGACACTCTTTTCAATCATATTTTGTAATTACAAATATCTCTGTTACATGTTTCTTGTCGCTATCATGTGAGAACAATGTAAATAAAAATAAAAACTAAATATAGATATTAAAATAGCAACTGGCAGCTAAGAGATGACCAGCCTCAACTGACAGCGCCCGTTCACGGACATGACGCTAATATTAGCACCACTCAGCTCAACCATTTTGAAGGGAACCGAATGATCCAACACCCGCGCCACCATCAGTGAGACATTTGAGTGAGCATGACAAACTCTCAACTGCCATGCTCATTTATGTCAAATAAGTCCAGTAGCAACATAAAAACTATAAAAAGCTTCATGGTACTCACATTTACAAACTGTGGAAAAAATGCTTCTATACATATAATACAATACTTATATTTTACAATTTCAAGAAAAAAAACATTAGAAAATAATTTCCATACTAATCAATTTGTACACCCCGGTGGTAGTGGAGCTGGACCAGCATTGAGCCAAGCATTTTTATCCTGAATATAATCCTCCAACTTATAATATGCTTGCCTGCATAGTGTGCGTTTAATACAAGATTTAAATTTAGGCAACACGATATTCCTTATATAGGCTGAACGGTCAAGCTTTCTGGTAGCTGACTGCTTGTAACGACTATCAAAGACCTATGACTAACGGGACCAACAGTTTGACGTGCTTTCCGAGGCACAGAATGTCAGCAATGTCCTAGATAAACTTAAAAAGTACATAATTATGAATTGTAAAATTTCCGTTCGAACCCACAACCTCAAGCATGCGAGGCGGGTGCCTAAACCACTGGGCCATCACGATATCACACTACACACATTACTAACAGATTTTATGCTCACCTCGATTCTAATCTGGTTACTGCGATGCACTCTTCCACTTCATTTCAGAATATAGGTTAAAGAGCACCCATAACACTAGGTTTGGTTTAAATAAAAAGATCGTTTAAGAGCGTTTCAAAGTTTGCTAAACGTGGGAATAGCGACCCCGCTTGCGCTGAAGAAAAGTGCTAGAACAGAAAGTGCTTTGGCCTGCTTTTATCCCGCGATAAAGCATAAATCGCACCTTTTCAGGGAGAACACTATTTTCACTCATTTTGCAGGATAAAGATTTTATTTTTCAGAAAATTGTTAGATAAGGTTAGCTAATATACTATATATTTGAATCAAGAAAAAGTATTATAATGAACTTAAATGGCATATTGCTCTCAAAGTAGATAGTCCTTGGGGTCGAAAGGTTCCGGACTGAACTCCAGAACTTTTATAATTCCTGATTTATAAGAAATCAGCAGGTAATTAGTTGAGTTGATATGGTTCAAATCGTGAGGACTGGGTAGAAACAGCCCCAACTTACGTTTTTTTTTATTTTGATAGGTTCGCGCTTGACCGCTATCTCACCTGATGGAAAGCGACGATGCGATCGACGATGGAACGCGCTTACCTAGAAGTAACCTATTCACTCTTGACTTAAAGATTCCCGGGTTGTAGCCATCAGGAAACACAGATTCCAGCAAGGAATTCCACTCCTTAGCTGTACGCACAATGAATATGTTCCCAAAACGTTTTGTTGACATGAAACGAATTGTTGGTCGCGAGCTTAAACTTGGGCAAACGCATTAAGTTGTGTAATTTATTTCATCACCACTGCTCTCAAAATGCTGAAGGAAAACATCGTAAGAAGAATATGTCCTTATATTCATCAATCGGCACTAGGCCAGTGAGGAGGATTACAGTCAATTCTCTTTACTAGAGAGGAGGCCTGAGTCCCAACAGTGGGATTTAGGCAACATCATATTTGCCTGCTCATACTAACCTAGTACCGTAACACAAGACGTAACGTTGGAAAGTCTTCGACAAGTTGGACCGATAACCTCGTCAGGGTCGCGGGAATCCGGTGCATGCGAGAGGCACAGAACCGGTCATCGTGGCAACACTTGGGAGAGGTCTATGTCCAGCAGTGGACATCCTACGGCTAAAATGATGCTGATAATAGCGATGTATTATTAAGTTAATACCGAATCTAGTGATTCGGTATTATAAACTTCATCGAAGAACTGAAACAATTTGCCCGCTGCACGGCCTTTCTGTTCGATTATAATTTAAGTGTCTTCAAGGCTAGAGTGAATAGGCTCTCAATAAACTAGTGCGCTTCACCATCAACCATTGCATCACTGCTACTATCAGGTGGGATCGCAGTCGAGCACTAGTGTACACCAATAAAAAAAAAATAGTTAATAAACAAAAAGTAACAACAAAAAAATATTTATTCATTTCACATTCCATTCATTAAATATAATTTCAATCATGAAACGGTACAATTTTAATAACATAACAAAATTTTAATCATAGAATTGTATTATTTTAGACCTCTTAGTGTAATTACTTATTTTACGTCAATAGTAGCAAAGTGCGTGTTTCCATTCCATCTACCACTTGTTGACGTAAAAACCCATAAAAGTTAGGTAGCTGTTACTTTGTTAACCATCAATTTGTGTAATAGGTAACTAATGATAAATAACGTTAAACTTGAAGTGTCGTAAACCATCGAATGTATTTACCTATTAGTCTCTACTACATTAACCAATATAGTTATGGTGTGATAAAAAATCTATACTTATATCTATTTTACTTTTTACTGGTTGTAGCTAACAGGAAATGCAGACCCCAGCAGGGAATTCTTATAAGAACAATTGCAATTCACTGAAAATCGCAGTCAAGCACTAGTTTATATCAATTAAATAAATAAAAAATGAGATACAAAAAGCTTGTATTGTAAATATGGTAATATTCGTATCTGGTGTGTTTTCGATATTATAGGGTATATTATATACATTTTTTTCACCTTTTTTTAATTCTTTCGGTAAATCAGCCCTTCAAACTTGGGATATTTTTTTACGTTCACGAGGGCAAAGCCATTGGCAGCAGCGTGCATCTTTTAAAAAGAAAAAGAAGCGAAGAATTCATATTTTTTTTCTTAACTTGACCGTGTGGCAAATGGAGTTAATATAATATATTATCATAATTAAATATATCTAGTATCTTCTATACTTAAATAAATTTACCTATGTGCCCATTAAAATTTTACTAATCAAATCTTCCCAAGGGGCCCCGACTGTGAGTCGTTCTGTTCTACATTAGAATTTATGATTTGTTTTATGTGTGTATCGATTATAAAACTATTTCAATGGTGTAGTTATTTAGTATTACTTAACAGAATTCTAAACTACTGGGCTTGTTTCTTTCCTTTTATTTAAGTTAATTTTGTCACGTAGTTTTTAAAATTTGTCTTTACGCAGTCGGGTTTTTAGCTATTCTTTTTTTAAAAAAAAAAAAAATTAACATCTTACACAACCCGTCTTATCCCTCCTACTTACGTGAACGTTTTTCTTACGATCGTCCTAGTGACGCGCCGTGCAGATCAGTTACTTCTCCTATTCATTCTCTGTCCATGCAGTAAGGTTGGAGAACTCACTTCCGCCTAGCATTCGAGATTTTAAATCAACCTCACTCTTTAAAAATAGAGTAAAAGAGCACTCTCTCCTCTCAACTGTGATAGTTATATTTATATATTATTTATTTATATTAGAATGTATAATTAGTTATATATGTATTCCATTTTTTATATTTAACCAAATATTTGTATTATTTTATAGTTTAGATTAAGATTTCACACATTCTTCTTCTCTTGCTTCCTACAAACTATTGTCTACATTTCTTATAATTTCTCCTTACGCACGTCTGCTGGAAAAAATTTCTTTGGAAATAAGCAGTACCTTTGTACTATTGTCTATTTTGTACTGTCTTTTTCTGTTTTTTTGTGTGTACATATATAGTAAAATAAATAAGGTGGGACGTTGTGCAGAGCCTTATCTCAACGTCGAATAATAAAAGGCACCTATTCGTTAAAAACATCAACATTTAGGGCAACTAAGAGATAGGTACATATTTGATAATTTGCTAGTAAGCTGCGAAAGTTGCATAAATATAAGGGCTATATTTCACTGGGACACCATGACTGCTAGCAATAAAATGTATACAGCTCTATAGAGTGTTATTCACCTGGTGTCCGTTTGGTTGCGCAACTAATTTGGTGGCGCGACCAGCTCGGATGCCAGTCCGGCCGCCAGTGACGTCCCCACCAAAGAGTATGTCAGATGAAAATCTATCTTATGAAATACAGCCCTAAGAATTGCCTGTCTGACAATGACAAAAACAAAATATGTTCCTGAGCGCTGAATCAGATTTTCTGCTTTTGTTACTTTATTATAGTGACCTGATTCATCTCGGAAATTGTCTGCGGATACAGAGCAAACATATTATGTCAGTTTTGATCTAGTGGTTGTGCAAACAAAGGGAATACAGAATCCTTATCTATGGTTATATAAAACGAATATTTATTTTTTGTGCACGATTTTTTTTATATTTATTTAAAGCTACGTGTGACACACACGCCGATCTCTGCGCGTCGGTCTTCATACATTTTATATGGAAACTTGACTTGTAGAGCTATACTTGATACAAACCACGCGAAGTCATTCTACGTACAAATCAGGCGTGCTACACGTATGCGTCGGTCTAATGTAGTTCTAGCATTATGCGATTTCGGTACAGAATTCTTTTTCTTGATTTTTTATTTGCTTAGTCTACTCCTAATTTTGTTGGAGTCGGCTTCCAGTATAATCGGATCTGAAATAAGGAGGAGCGACTGCCTCTCTGACCTTCACACCAATTGGGTACACAATACTCCTAAGACTGATGTCAGATTTCCTGGCTTCTGACTGTTCATATTGACTGTTTGTGACTGATCTATAAATGATAGCTGGGACCAACAGCTTACCATGCTTTCCAAGGTATGGAGGAATCTTGGTGCGTTAAGGTCACTTATCAACAAACGTTGCTTAACCTCGAATATCGCCTAGTGTAACTGTTATTGTTTTAACTACGAGTTCCGTTTTTGATGATTTAATACAGACCGTTTTCTTACCCTTGTTCCACGTTACTTGCGGCGGCGCAACACGTTTATTTCTTACATTCTATCCTGTCAGCTATCACGCTATCACTGACTTCCTTTTCTTTCATGTCACTCCTCACACAAACCATAAATCTTTTCTTTGGCCTCCCTCTCTCTATCTATCCAAAACTGTTGTATTAACATGCGTGGTGTTCTTCCTCTCCTCATGACTACTTAAAAAAAAAACGATTTCTCTTCAACTTTAATCACTAAATCCAAAAAAATTACAAATGAATATCAAATTTCAGTCTATGAAATTCGTCACAATGTAGGCCACGTCCTTCAAAGGGACGTAGTCAATAGAATCGTGCAAAGGATTGAGAGTCTTCGTTAATTTGTGAGACCATTAATTCAGTTTTAACGACTCTGAACGTTTTTGTGTCGCGATTACGATTTTAGGTGCGTACTGTGGCGGTGCAAGTGACAAATTTTAGCGGTATTCTTTTGTTTTTTTTTTGGAGTTTAGTAGCCCCTAAAGTTCTGTATGGTTGTATCTGGGTGCTCAATTTACCAGTCATATTTGTAATACTCGTAGCTTTCGGTTACACAACTTTTGCGATTATTTTACGTCCAGTTTCCAACCAGTAACCAGCGTTAAGCAGCTGCTACGTAGTTGTCTAGTATTATTCCGAACTGGAGCTATTTGGCGCAGCCATGAGACACTCAAGTTTTTTTAGGGTTCGATACCTTAAAAGGAAAAAACGGAACCCTTATAGGATTACTTGGTGGTCCGTCCGTCTGTTTGTCCGTCTGTCAAGACCCTTTATCTCGGGAATGCGTGGAGGTATCGAGAAATTAAAACCCTATACTCAGGTCTGCGGAAAGCTGTAAAAAAATAAAACTTCTAAGTTAACGATAAAAAAAATACGGCTGTTTATGTCGCAAAAAACGTGTATTTCAACACTCAAGGGAATCAAAATTTAGATTAGTCATTTGAAAGCTCACGATTCCTAGTTAGTATAACTAGTCTTTGGATATTATTTTACCGAAACATGTACATTGGTTACGTCATCGATAACGCGGGCATCGAACAGCTGATCGGGTGAAGGCGCGCGCGCGTAATTCAAAGTTTCAAACAGCTGTTTTGTTAAACTAATTCGTATAAAAAAAGTTTCTTTGGGAAAGTTGTTTGTAATCATGAGTACAATCACGTGTTTAAGTATCGGTCACTAATTGCCAGTCACCCTATATTTTCCTTGGTTGCAATGAATATTGGTGTGGATTGAATCCAGTACCACGGGTTTCCCTGTCAGAAGTCAACCCATTGCCCGACCATGTGGCTCTGTCCCTGCTGACCCCATGCCGTTTTGCCGAAATTTCTTTGAGGAAAACGTGTGAAATACTTCCACCCGTATAGCCGCCTCCTTTGCTAGCATTACTGCTTCGTAAAATGAGGCGATCGCCACCCAATCCCCCTCGCTCTGGACCATGGCCTGTATCAGGACTCGGCATGAGAGCTCGCCGCTGCCGAGCGCCCCCACGTGTACACGGGGATGCTCTGCCCAAGTGGGACACCCCTCCATCGTATAATCCACCTGGTGGTTTCTTCTGCACGAATCAAGTGCAGGAACCGAACTTACCATGTCCAGTGAGGACCTGCGTCATGCGAAAAGTGAGGACGCCGTGACGTCTTTCCAGCCACTCCTCAAAGAGGGGCCAGGGGCCACTTACCGCCATAATTATGACCCAGCTCTAGGTAGTCACAGTCACTATCGCCATTCCAACACGAGATCTTGTCGGAAGTCTATTCGCCATGCCGCGACTTTATGCGGCAGTGGAGTTTCGCCGAGGCGTTGCATTTCCACTTGCAAATCGTGCATGCATGCAAGGACCGTTACCACCAGATCACTAAGATGACAGGCCAGCAAGGAGGCTCGCCAGTTTGCGAGAAACCGTGCGGTATCCCCGCACTTATCGCCATGATTATGGCGTGGCCAAAGCTACATTTAGATTGTAAAATTATGTCATTAGGATTTCAATTGAACCCTCTTAAGAATTTTGATACAGCTGTGCTTTATTTTGTAAGTGAATTATTGATTTTGACGAAGTTTAGTAAAAGCTGATAATTTTTCTAAGACTTGTATATGTTAACACAATTTATATTTATTTTAGTGAGGACTTGTATCATTTGACACATATATTTAAAAAGACTTTATTTTGCAAACTGATACAATTCTGTTTTATTTTGACCATAGGGGGGGGGGGGGGACTGATAAGTAAAAATATCTAATCTTTGGGGTAGTATTTTTATCATTAATTTGAGCAGAAAGTCTAATGAGTTATGAAATTTTTTCGCTTCATGTATACACAAAAACAACTCATAGGTGCGACATAATTTAACTGTACTACTGTATTATGTACCACTTAATTTTAGCACACATTAGGAATAGAAAAATGTACAACTCACAGGTTTTTCTTGGATTACTTTAAAATTGTTTCCTGATGGTTACAACCCAGGAATCTTTAAGTCAAGAGTGAATAGGTTACTTCTAGGTAAGCGCGCTCCATCGTCGACCGCATTGTCGTTTTCCATCAGATGAGATAGCGGTCATACGCAAACCTATCAAGAATAAAAAAAAACTATAATATAAAAAAATTGGTCATTAAGAAAGTGAACGTTTTTATTTACAATTAAAGGTACTCAAGTTTAACTTAGCCCACTTAGTTCACGAAATAAGATTCTTTTTTAAAACTTGTTTTGGCTTTTTTGTAAAGTGGAGATTTATGAGTGGTATAATTTTTCCTATTGTTAAAAATTCACGCTTTATTGTGAAATAACATCGCAGCATTATTTTAATTCGAATTTGTACTCTGATATGAATATTTAAACACTACGTGCTTTTAAATATTTACTAAAGAAGTGTTTGATTTATTGGTTCCGATAAAAAAAAAAATAATTGGAGTTCATTTCAATGTTGACATTAATTTAACTTTGATTTTGAGTCGAACTTAAATTATGTTTAATATTTTATTTTAATTGTAGTATTTCTTTTTGATGTTGGCTTTGGTTATAATTTTGTTTTTTTTTTTTTTTTTTTAATTGATATAAACCAGTGCTTGACTGCGATCCCACCTGATGGTAAGTGGAGATTTAGAACAGTATTTATAATACAGATCAAGGATCTAACTAAAATAATTTTATTTTATTTTTTAACTAAGTCGTGTCGTTGTGACGTCTATTGTAGAAATAAAAAAAAAGTAGGAAATAAAAAGTCTAGTGATGAAAAAACTTGCAAAGTAAATCATCATCATCATCATTTCAGCCGAAAGACGTCCACTGTTGGACGTAAAGTAAATACTGGTACTAAAATACTGCCAGAATTACTTTAAGAGTACCTATCCTTAACTAATATCAAAACAACACAGATTACTATTTCAATATTTTGTGACTCGTACCTAATAAAAAGAAAAAATTACTGCGTATTTTGAATCAAATATTTAATAAAAGTATGCTCTTAATAAAAAAAACAATGACCTTTTTCAGCAGTGTTTATAGCATTTTTATACCCCTGCCAAAAATACCTGACATTACGATGAAATATTGAAACTAAAATTTTTAATGAACACTAAATTTTCACTAGCCTGTGATATTTCATCAATTTTATATTCAGAATATAATGCAAATAAACAATGACCCAATACATCATCATCATAATTTTGGCTAAACGTACATATTTGGACATATGGCACAATCATTTGTTCTATGTCTGGTTATAATTTTGTTTTTTTTTTTTTTTTTTTAATTGATATAAACCAGTGCTTGACTGCGATCCCACCTGATGGTAAGTGGAGATTTAGAACAGTATTTATAATACAGATCAAGGATCTAACTAAAATAATTTTATTTTATTTTTTAACTAAGTCGTGTCGTTGTGACGTCTATTGTAGAAATAAAAAAAAAGTAGGAAATAAAAAGTCTAGTGATGAAAAAACTTGCAAAGTAAATCATCATCATCATCATTTCAGCCGAAAGACGTCCACTGTTGGACGTAAAGTAAATACTGGTACTAAAATACTGCCAGAATTACTTTAAGAGTACCTATCCTTAACTAATATCAAAACAACACAGATTACTATTTCAATATTTTGTGACTCGTACCTAATAAAAAGAAAAAATTACTGCGTATTTTGAATCAAATATTTAATAAAAGTATGCTCTTAATAAAAAAAAACAATGACCTTTTTCAGCAGTGTTTATAGCATTTTTATACCCCTGCCAAAAATACCTGACATTACGATGAAATATTGAAACTAAAATTTTTAATGAACACTAAATTTTCACTAGCCTGTGATATTTCATCAATTTTATATTCAGAATATAATGCAAATAAACAATGACCCAATACATCATCATCATAATTTTGGCTAAACGTACATATTTGGACATATGGCACAATCATTTGTTCTATGTCTGGCTGTAATTTATCTATAATATTTATGTATTTAGAAATATTATTTTATTATTATATATTGAGACTAAACGGCGTTGTGTGATAGTTGTGTGAATATTATATTATATTATTATATAGTTTGAAAAACGTTGCTACTTTTGTGGAGTCTTGGTTTTGCAAACAACCTCTAGTCCTTCACTTAAACCATCTAAAATGACCTTAAAACAGAAGACGCCTTTTAAATTTGATTTTACTCTGCAGAACGCCTTAATTCTAAATGAACAATAAACAAACTGTTAAGACAAGAATCTTCGGAATGGGCCTCAGAAATATTCCCATTAAATTCCTAATGGTTCCTTACTTGATTGCAATATTCCTATAACTGGTTTTAAGTCTAGAGGTAGGTAGACTTTTGAAGTGAATACATCAGTTTTAATATGTGGTGTACTTTTCAAATAAAAAAAAAACAATTTTTCTTATTTCACATAGGCCTACATCGGCACTTATAAAACGTCATCATAAAGCATCCTCGCTACTATTTATAGCCATGAAAATTGCTCTATTTACACTGAAATAAAAAACTTGTTTGCTAAACAGGAAATTCGATAACTCTACGGTATTAAAATACTTTTGCCTACCCTACCTATTCGTTACTGTCAACATAAAACTGACTACTTTTGATGTCCCTGCGTGAACCTACCTATGTCAAAAGAAGTCAAAACTTCTTCCTCCGTTGATCAAGTTACTAAACTAATTTTAAATTCTACACGTGTTCCCGTTTTGTGTGTTTGTTATTTTGTCAGACGATATTTGGCCTTTGCCGATGCTTTCTACAATCATTTTCATCGATTAGAACATTAAACGTCTAAGCGATAAGTGTTATTTGATAGGTACATTGAATTAAATAGTGGTTACCCCTTTTTCCAAAGCAAAATCATCTAATGAGTTTTCCCGTACGGGGTGGTGCGGGAAGGCATGTGAGGCTTTTACTGACTAAACACCTGTGTCCTTCAGCTGCCATTTGCGTTCCATACCATGTACCATGGGTTTTTTTTTAGAAAATCTCCGCGGCTCTAGCGCGCATCGGCTCTGCTGGGCATTAACAGTTTACTGATATTTCTTTGAGGAGTGTGTGGAACACTACGCGCTGTCGACAGCTTGTGGTCGGTCCGGTCGATTACCGGACGGCCGGACGGCGAGCTATGATAACCCTAAGACATTGTTCTCTTGTGTGTGTAACATGACTTAATAATAATATTCCACAACTTTCACACAACGTCGTCTAGTCATCGTCATCACATAAAAATTGGTCCTGAGTGGGAACCGAACTTAACCTCCGGCATAGCAGTCAGGGCCACTAACTACTAGATCAATAGGCCAGTCAAACACTTGATAACTAGATTGTACTTGTATAGATTCTATTGTTCCCTTTTACAACTTATTTATTACTAGCTACTGGCAGCACATTCACCAGTGTAATGTTTTTTTTTTTTAGGTGGGAAAATCATCTAATGACAAATCTCGCCCTTGGGCGGAGCGAGAGATAGTGTCAGAATTTTACTGACTAAAAACCCACACCTGTTCCTTCGTTAACTTTCGTACCGGGGCCAAGTCTTCCTTTCAGAATCAGACCCTTGGACCCAGTAAGCTTCGACCCTGCTGTCCCCCTACAGTTGCTGACATATCCTTGAGGCGCACGTGGAACAGTACGCGCTGTCGACGACTTGGGCTCGGTTTGGACGGTTACCGGACGGTCGGACCACGCCTACGGTGACCCGTGTGATGGTAGAAAATTGCCTCAAAGGAACATTCTCGGGTCAAAAGTATCCTATATGCTATTCGAGGACATGGGCTACCCGTGTACCTACCTACTTTCATCGAAATTTGTTTTGACATTCAAGAGTGAAGAAGTAACAAACATACACACACCAGACGCGCACACACTCACAAACTTTCGATTATCTAATATTAGCGTAATTCTCACGAGCTGAATAACTTTTCTTTTTCTATGCTGGAGGTATTGGATTCGAATTGTACCCAGGGCAAATGTTTGTGTGACGAGTCATTTGTTCTGTGTCTGAGTGTCATTTATCTGTAATATCTAGTACTCATAATACAAGCTCTGCTGAGTTTGAGACTAGACGGCGTTGTTTGAATACTTGTGGAATATAATTATTAATATTATAGCTTACAATGTTTCCGCTGCTAAAACTCAAGCTTCCTCTCCAGAAGAGGGAATGGGCCGTAATCGGGCCCAAAATGGATTAGTGGATAACACATGTCTTCCAACTTTTGGTACTAAGACATGCCGGTTTCCTCACGATGTTTTCCTTCACCGTTTTGAGAGCAGTTTTGATGAAATAAATTGTACAAAGTAATACGCTTGGCTGGGTTTGAACCCGCGATCTACAACTCGTAAGTCAGAGCCGTTACCACACACACTACTTCACATTACCTCAATTTAAGTGAACCATATTCGATTTACTAAGTTTAATTCAACGCTAATTATATTCATCAGTAGCATAGTAAGCTTAGGATGGTATCAAACAAGGATTACTTTGGCCGTGGGTCCTAATCCTGCCTTGTTGAATTGTTGTGTTAATTCCTAAACAAATACAAACAATTTTACAAGTGGATTAGGTAGCATTTTCGGAGTTATATCGCCGAGTTTGGAGATTAAGGGAACCTTCCAATAACGAGCTATTAAAAGGCCTATTTAGGGGCTTATATCCAACAGCAGTTGACAAGTTAGATAATATTAAAGATACTAATCTATTTTATTGTAGATACACCATAACAGCTTATGTAACAGAGATCGAAGTAGGTAGATTAATTTTTGGTACTTGTATCATAAATGCACACAGAAAGAATATCATGGATAAGCCATTTTTCCGGAAAGTAATTCCGGTATTTCCGGATTCAATTAAATATTGTTAATGTTGGGAGTGATATTATTACTACTCAATTCAAAATTTAAAGGAAAGTACAATGTTAGAGACTGTGTGCCATTAAATAATTTATTAAGAATATAATATTGCTCATATTAATACAATTTCTACCTAAGTTCCGTTTTTTTTTAATATTCATCCAATTCCGGAGGAATGTCCATATTAATATGTACGTTTCGGATCAATGACCCCAATTCAATCTATCAACTCCGACCACTATAATGTGAGTGGATAACAGAGTTCATGTACATTATCGAGCTTAACTCAAAGTTGTTTTCTTCCAGCAAACCATTGAGTGATAGAGAGAGTACGATACGGGTACGATTCAGTGTACAATTTCACAATTACAAATATCATTTAAAAATTAATAATACATAAATATACCTACACACAATGGAATAAATATGTTTGTATTTATACAAACATAATTATTATATTACTTGTTATTATCTATGAGTAATTTCATGAATTTCATTAAATTTGTTGGGGGCTTTTATCAGAGTATCAGCCCTATCGTTCATTAACCAAACCAGTTGTAATACTTAAAAAAATAATGTATGAAGATAGACATTAACCATTTCATAAGAATACTGGAGCTATTCATAAAGAATCGTAATTAGATGGCACAACTTTTTAATCATCTCTGATGGTTTATTATATCATCGAGTCAATTTGAGAGTTCATTCCTGTTTTCATTAAAGGGAAATTTACATAGTATTCATAAGATATCTGTATTTCCAAAGATGTGTATTAAAGTCATAATCTCGTATTAAGCGGTTGTATGAAAATGTATGTCGGGTTGAACACTCTTAATATAAATCCATCCAGTAGTCAGGATAATTGACACTTACTAAAGCATGAAGGTTTAATCCACTAGAAAATTCAAGATGACACTTAACTTTTCTCTTGAATATAAAATACCGAACAGTCAGTCAGACTCATCCTTAATAATATTCATGACACCCAAGATTGATGAATGATAGGTTTTTGAGCCAAACTTACAAATTGGATTTAATTCTGCCAGTATTTTTGTAGCCGCGACATATGGTGCCAGAATATGACGTAATATATAGCCCATCCACAGTAATGTTTTTGGTTTAATAGCCATCGTTTCTGTTGCCATGACAACCGCTCGAGTACAGCGACATTATCTCGTAAATTTTATTAATCAGTTAAGCGATATTAGTCTCTACTGCGATGTCAGAAGGTTGAAAAGAAAATACACATGTTGCAAGGTTAAATTGAGCGTAAGGTTTGAGCTGATTTCTTTGAAAATTTGTTGTGTTCAGCCCGTTTAATGTTTAAAATCCTCTCGAACTTTTTAATTTGAACTTTCTGCATTAATGGATAATTCACTTAAAGTATGTTTCTTTGTTCACAGATGGACTGGCGAGTACCAAAAGTTTTTGAAAGGAAGATAATTTCAAGTTAACATGCTGTCCGTATACAACACCAGCAGCCATGACGACTTGGCTACCTTAGCCAATAGATATGTTCCTGCCGCTATGTCTCTCAACGGAACCACGTATCTAGGCGGAGGAGTCCTAATCCTCACCAAGACACTCACTGGAGAATCAGTGGAAGTGATAGACGAACCGAAAGCCAACAAAACAACAGATATTATTGATGTTAAAATAGTTCAAGTTGCTTTCTGTATTCTATACACAGTTATCTTCGTTCTCGGCGTTTTCGGCAATGTCCTGGTCTGCTATGTTGTTTTCCGAAATAGAGCTATGCAAACCGTTACAAACCTCTTTATTACTAACTTAGCCCTCTCTGACATTCTGTTATGCATATTCGCTGTGCCTTTGACGCCTATGTACACGTTCCTAGGGAGATGGGTTTTCGGAAGATTGCTCTGTCATCTTATGCCATACGCCCAAGGCACAAGTGTTTACATATCTACACTTACGCTAACATCAATAGCTATAGACAGGTTTTTTGTCATAATATATCCTTTTCATCCTCGGATGAAATTGAACACATGCATATTTATTATAATATTCATATGGGTGTTTTCACTTGTAGTAACTTGCCCATACGGCCTTTTCATGGGAATTCAAACGACAAACAATAAAACGTACTACTGCGAAGAAAGTTGGCCTTCCGATAAATCCAGAAAAATATTCGGAGTTTTCACAACTGTTTTACAATTTCTTGTACCATTTTTAATAATAGCCATTTGTTATACATGCGTTAGTATAAGATTGAATGACCGAGCGAGGTCAAAACCAGGTGCTAAGAATACCAGGAGAGAAGAGGCGGACAGAGATAGGAAAAGACGTACAAATAGAATGCTCATATCCATGGTTGCTATATTTGGTATATCTTGGCTGCCTATAAACTTGATCAATATTTTCAATGACTTTTACGCCCAGATGACGGAGTGGAATTATTACTTTGTGTCATTCTTTCTTGCTCATTCCATGGCAATGGCGTCAACCTGCTACAATCCTTTCCTGTACGCATGGTTGAATGAAAACTTCAGGAAGGAATTCAAGCAAGTGCTTCCCTTTTTTGAATCAACTGGCGGAGTGAGAAATAGTTACCATTCTGGCCGCATGCCAACTCACAAAACTGATAAGATATGTAATGGTAATGATACCATTCAAGAAACTTTGTTGGCATCTTCGTTCAATAGGGGGCCGTCAATAAAGCAAAGGATATTCGAAGGCAACGGGAAAAAAGATAACGGTGTAGAAGTAGAGAATATTATTTTAGAAGATAAGACAATATCAGCAACTTTTCATACGAAAAGCGAAAATGTTAACTTGCAGTTAATAGATGAAGAATCACAGCTCAGCGAGCCAAGGGAGACGAAATCTCCAATGTAATTGTAAGTAACATCGTCTATTTATATCTAAAATTATCATCAACATAATAGAAGATTTGAATTTATCCTTGACAGAAGGAGGCTTACGCATTTACCCAAAATTACACCTCATTCAGAAACAAGTATTATTGTTACGAAGCACTGTGGTATGAAACTCAAATGTAATTCTGACAAACACAAAAGAACCTTCATATATTTCGTGGCAGTTAAGACACTTCATGAATAGGAAATACTTCGTATGTAACAAAAGCGTTCTGTGACAATATTCAACAAGTCAAACACAAGCTCGTTCTCTCAAAATCTCTACGTAACCCAACTTTCCAACTTCAATTTTCACCTCTTCCCCTTTTATTTGCGTAATTGGGAAAGTTTCTTGCAAGCGTTACGGAAAGTTTCGATAAAACCAATTACAAAAGTGTCTGCTTCCTTCTCTCAATTCGGAACAAAATTTTGAAAATAAAAATGAGGAGTTGAAAGCATATTACGGTAACTTTAGGAATCTGTGTGGATGTTTGGGGTTTTCTCGGTGCGTTATCCTTTATTGTAAATGAGTTTGTTGACAAACAACGTCACCAGAATTGCACTTTTTGTTATATGAGCTTGTTTTTGCTCTTTAAAAGTATTTGTCGATCGTCCAAAACCAATTTCCTAAAGTATAATTAAACAGGAAATTGGAAATGTTTGTCAACGGCCGAAGGAAATTACAGTTTATACGACATTAACATGGGTCCTATGTGACAAGTTCTGTTAACATCGATGAGGTTACCAGAAGGATCTGATTAATCTGAAGGAACTTCATATGTTTCATTGTACATATACAACCTAACAGTTCTAAACAATCGGCGGGCTGGAAAACTATGGCATTCTGACGTCCTTGATGAGTTTTGGGGTGTAAGCACCTTGGATTTGATGCTGACAGATATTTCAATAATTTGTATTTTCTACACCCAAACAGGAATGTTTGACATTGTCTATCCAAAACTGACTTAAAAATAATCCTTTTCTTTTTCTATTAAATTCAAATGCGATGCACAATCCTTAAAACAAATATTTGCAAAATCAGCCCGTATGTTAGTAAGGGTCATTTCTTATACATATCATAATAATAAAACCCGATTACGCGTTTATTAAACCACACCTCAAATCTCTAAGAGCCATAAAATCATAGCCAATAATAAAATAAGTTTAAAAATAAATTGGTTACATACCGTTTTGTCACGCAATTCATGTTGAGGAGTCTTCATTTAGGCATAGAAATGCCTGTAGTTGAAGGCTAAGGATAAGAGGTTACATAACGAAATCAATTTGTCAACTATAAGTTACAAAAAGCCTTATGTTATGAAAATTTACACGAGCATTAATCTGGAATTTGATTAGCAACGATCCTATTAAATTATTGGATGTGTTATTTACTGAATCTATATAATGTCAGCCATTATTTGGGAATCTATTACATATAAAAGCGACCACTCACTGATTCGTCACAAAATCTCAGAAACTAAAACACCTTCAAACTTAAAATTTGGCAGGTAGGTTCCTTATAGGGTATAGACATCCGCTAAGAACGGAATATCCGAAATTGACCCCCTAAAGGGATGAAACGGAGGTCCAAAGTTTGTATGAAGAAACCGACTTTAACGCGGGCGAAGCCGCTGGCAGAACCTTGTATAATTATAAGTATAGTAGCTCACTCTGAGCAAGGACCAAACTCATGGCGATGCCTGCCAGGACTGTGGGATTGATTGAAAAAGTTATCATGGCCCTGGGACGCCAAGGACAACTGAAAAAACCCAAGGTATAGGTTGTCAGTAAAAGTCTGACAATTCTTTTCCCTCCATCCTCGGGAGTTATCTGATGATTTCCCACCTTGAAACAAAGGTACAAGTATAATTAATACGGAACATGGAATTCATAATTATTTCGGCAGACTTACGCAAATTTTTCCTGTTGAAATAAATTAAATTTTACTGAATTCAATTCCGTTTCTTACCATGTATTTTATGTTTTCGCCCTCGAAAGTTTTGTTTATTCAATAATACTTTTCTTATTTTTTTCTCAATCCCTGTTTACATGTTATCGTCGTTACGAATACGTTGTAACAAAATGATTCCTTGTTGTCATGTCTTTCTTATCCCTTGTCATGCGGTTCAATAACTTCAGAAGGATTTCAACAGCTCAAAGTCAGTTGGGATCTTTTTGATTCATCCGCATTATAACTCTTGTTTGACACTCAAGTTCAGTTTGATATACTCGAATATTTGATCTCTAATATTATACATATGTATCTGTATGGATTCATTCCCGTCTTTCGATATTGATGACATCTCCACTGGCTTATTAAAAAAGTTTTTAGAAAAGCATAATTTATTTTTTCTAATTCTTCTGTACTTGTGTTTGTAATCTAAATTCTCCTGAACAACTTAACCGATTTGGTTGAAACTTTTAGTGTATATTTGAGTGGGTCCTCTGATAGATTGAAAATAAAATTGGACCTAGTAGGTGTCACTGCAAACAAGTTCAATTTTTTTTCTGAAGTTAAGCCAGCTTTCGAATAGAACAGCTAGGATGAATATACTTTCGTTTATCAGAAATTTAAACGCTAGATTCCATGTTTAATTAAATTTCTATATATCGTGGCAAAATGAAGACAAGAGCACGCTTTAATCAAACTAACGATCTATGATAATAATTTACGAGAAGCTAGCTACGTATTTGCATATGAACAGAGCCGGAGCAAATTATGGCATTGTTTGACAGGATTTAGTTAGCGCAAGTTCAAATTGATTTCTAACTTTTTGATCAACTTTAATTCAATTTTAGTGTGGTTTTCTTTCCTCATTTGTATTCCATGCAACGTTTTCATTCTTATTTAGGTTATACTTGATAAAATATTAAGCTTCATATAGTTATTTTAGTAAATTTTTCAATAATTCTTGGAACGTCATAGTGCCTTATAAAACACGGTGTTCTCTTGATATGTCAATAAACTTCGTTCTTTAATTTTGGTTGCTTAACGTTGCAGATAAATCAAATTTCAAAGTATCTATTCTGCTACAAAAATCATAAAATTTTCCTTTATTAGTATTTTTCCATAAGAAAACGTCTTTTTATAGCGACACGTGTATCAAATGACGGAAATATTCGAAGACAAAATGTAATTTAACAAAAATAACTCTGAAAAATATTATCGTTTGAGACTTATGTTTTTTCTTCCTTGTTGCAGGACATCAATTCGTCACAACGATATGAAAACGAAGAATACAGATATAATGTAAAATATGTTAAAAATGATGTTTGTGTTTTTTACATTTTTATCAAATCCATATTGTATAAACCTTGCTTTGCTTACTGTGATCAGTGTTATTTAAGGCTACTGTATTAGAGTATAAGTAAATGTAAATATTATATTGTAAAACGGAGAATGTGTGTATACCCATAATGTAAGCTAGTCAGTAATATAAAGCGAGTATCCAAATGGCCTATGATTATTTTCTATCTCATTGACAGTAAAACTGTCTGATGTATTACGTAAGTTAGTGATCTTTGATTGGTGTTTTCTGATCAAACTGTTGAGCCCAGTTTCAAACATTTTAGCATTGTTATTGTTGATTCCGTTGCTTACATTTCAATTATCTGTACATTTTCTACGTGTTAGCTAGCAACTGGTAACCTTGATAGCTTTAATTACAGTAGCGTAATTGTTTTCGTCATCATTAACGTCTTATTCAAGCTAGAATAGGGACATATGTATATTAACTTTATCTATAATAGAATAATCTTTTAGAATAAAAATGTAAGCAGCAGAATTATTCTATGTAACTTCGATTGTGTACTATTTATCATTTTCAAAAATCTCGATGTTTGAAATTATGAGTTTGTCAGAAAACACAAATCGAAAACATTTCAAAATATTTCTCGTATAAATAAAATTGTACAAACTTTATCTTTTAATTATAGGATAGAGCAAGATTTTATAAGTAAGGTTTAAATATATTGTAAGATCTAATTTAGCGAAGGTTTTCGTGTATCGCTTGGTAGTGTTATCTGTTAAACTAAATGAATCAATGTTTTAGTACTTAGTATACATGTTTACTGTTAAATTTGTGAGAATAAACGAAGGTTGGTTGTTTTGTAATTTACCGTTTTATTTATCTCTTTTATATACAAATAAATTCAATCTTTTCAAATAATTACAGACTAGAATTACATATTGGCAGAATTGTTTAACCAAAATTCGTATTTGTGGTAAATACGAATTTTGGTAAAACAATTCTCGCAATCATAAAATTAATGTTTTTAAAAAGAAATCGATTGCTATATTATTCAATTTCCTTTGTAGCAACGTCGTCGTTAAACAGGCTAGCAAATTTATAAAAATCTCATTTTATTATCAATCTCAATATCTCCAGGAACATCAACGTTACACGCTGTTGCTAAGCTCTGCTCAATAAGTGCCTATTTAATATAAAATCCCAACAAATTTACGTTTATTACTTTCATTTGTGGCAAGGCAACCACAAACCCTAAAGGATTTAAAGTACTGTAAAATGGAATTTCAATTACAATATCTGCTATTAACTTATCTTTGCGCTCGAAGTATCTTATTGAACACAATTTAATCATATTATATTGGTTTCTGAAACTGCTGGGATAAGGAATGAAAATAATTGGTTTTAAGAGCCTTATGACGTTTTGATCGTGATTTTTGCAAAGTTTATGCTGTTTTTATTCAGAAAAACTGAAAGACTCATTAAATTAATCAAATTTGTGAGAACTTTGAATAATTAAAGGTTGAAGATCAGTTAATAGTAGCCTTGTTTTTTGCATTTTGTTTACTTATGTAAAGTTTTTGTATTTGGAAGTAGGTGGAACAGAGTGTAAAGTCCCGTAAACCTCCGTTGAAAGGGGAGGATGCTCCGGCCAGACGGGTGTTATGTCTGGTGGGCAGCTGCCCGATAGATGATTTGGGGCTGTTCTATATGTTCTAATCACGCGGAAAACTTTGATTGCGCGATGCAGGATTAGTTCTTATGTGACGCCATAGAGGTCGCTACATGTAAAAATATGATAGATAGAAATAGACTAAATTATCATTAATAAAATATTCATAACCATATTTGCTAAAATAATAGACTAATAAATACTATGATAAATATTAAATCATTATAATTAAGACAACTCAAAATATATTAATTATGGTAAACACCAAACCAAGGTTCAGAGAGCTTTAAGTATTTAAGTAGTAGTTCCAAATTTTACACTTGAAGGAATATTTACTCTCAGCTTCTTTGATGTCAAAGGAAAGCACATTCTAGAGTTTTATGAAGGAGAAAATGTTAGAATTAAACTAAGTGCGGTGAGAAGGAATATGTAGAAGTAAGTTTTGGGATGCGCAAAGGTTAACACTATGAGAATGATGATGAATGAAGGATGTTAAATGATCAGGGGCACAAGGATGGTTCATTTAGTGAAGATCGTACAGAGAGATCTAAGGGAGCTCCTGTCATGGTTAGGCAGACGTGAGAAAGAAATTTGATCATATTTACGATGGCCAAAAATAAAAGGTACGCAGTTGTTAAGTCGACCGAAATCGTTTAGAAGTTTTTAGGATAAATCAGAGTAACAAACATCAGTAAAGTCAATTATAAGTGATTGAACCAGTGCGGATTCAATGCTTGAGGTAAGGATTTTTTTAATCTATTGGGAGGTCGCAGTGTGAAGGTGATTTTCTGGCTAACCTAAGTACTTTGCTTTTTCCAGCTTAACCTGTTGTCAATATAAAATATAAGCCTAAATTGTGCGGCTAGAGAGATAAAGATTAAAGAGGGAAATATTATATTAGTTACTTTTCTTACTAGCTCGTGGGTGGAACAGCTATAATAAAGAAACGAAATGAAATATAAATAATAATAATCTTCCTTAAATAGCCACTTACTTAAAATTTAAGTAAGAAACTGTTTTTTTATTATTAAATTATTTAAGGATTCACTTAAATAATTTAATAGGTAGGTACAAATAATAAATAAGTACAAGAAATTACAAAAATGACCAATTCATTGATTGTTTGAACTTTGAATGTACTCGTACAAAAGAACGAACGTTTAAGATAGTACCCTTAATGAAAAATATTTTTAATATAATTCAAGACCTGGCAATGAGTTGGAATACCTACTTAAACTGTTATTGGAAATCTTAGATTCTTTATCGAGAAATTTACAATCAAGAGCCCTCTGCCATCTAAAGACTCATCGACTATACTGAACCAACACAAGGTTGGAACAGATATGAGAGTACATAAAAAGCTGAGTGACTAGAAATACGGGGGTGGGAGAAATGAAGGAACTTTTCACGTTAATTAAAAATATTGTTGAAAAAAGAGAAGCCATTTGAAGAATCCAATTTTAAATTCATTAAAATTTTTAAATATTGATAATTTCATAGAAATCAACAATATGGCACTATAGTGAAAATTTAAATCAATGTTTTATTTCTATCTATACAGGCCCACAGCTTAATGTCTAATATCTATAAGGTATTTTTATTTTATTTAATTACCAACACTCTTGAAGAAAATCCGCCCCGAGATCAAGCTGGATTTCGTCGAAATTTTTCTACCATAGATCACATCTACGCCATTAGACAAATATTGCAGAAATATAAAGAATTTAACAAGTCTTACTATCGAGGGTTCGTTGATTTTAACAAAGCATTCGACACAATAGAACATGAGCTTATATGCAACGCACTAAAACACACGGCGTACAAACCAAATACTACAAAATGTATACACTAAAAGTACGGCGCAAGTTAAGTTAGAAACTATAGGCAAAGAATTTCCTATTAAAAGAGGCATATGCCAAGGAGATCCCATCTCATCAAAACTATTATTAGCCATCTTAGAAATTATATTTAGGAAACTAGATTGGAAGAATAAAGGTTTAAGTATAAAAGACGAAAATCTTAGTCACTCACGTTTTGCTGACGACTTAATAATTTTTTCTTAGAGCCCAAAAACACTAACTTGGAACTAATGCTACAACAACTAGCCGATGAAAGTGACAAGGCAGGTCTCAATATAAATTTAACCAAAACAAAAATTATGTCAAACTCTACACAAATTGATACCATAATAGTGAATAGATAATAGTGAATAGTGAAGCAAATAGAATATATACATTAATATGTTTAATTATGCTAATTAATATCTACCAAAGACTGCATGAAAAAGGAAATAGAAAGAAGAATAGCTAACACCTGGAAACGATTTTGGTCACTTAGCGAAGTTATGAAGAACAAAGAAATATTAGTGAAAGAAAAAAATAAGGTATATAATATGCGTATTTTTCCATGCTTGCTTCTAGCAAGTGTGTCAAACCTGGGCAGACCAACTGGTAAACAGACCAACTGGTAAACAAATTAAAAGTTTGTCAAAACAAAATTGAGAGTACAGTAGGTGTTAAAAGAAAAGACCGAGAAAAATGAAAAGACATTAAAAACAAAACTAAATTCAAGAATGCATACTTAGATAACTTACAAACAACTTAAGTGGAGGTGGTCAGGACATATGAGAAGGGAGAAGAATAAAAAATTGACAAAACTATTAACAGAATGGTACTGGAATGCTATACTGCAAAAGAGACAGAGGAAGACAAACTAAGAGATGGGAAGATAAAATTAGGGAAATAGCGGGTCCAACATGGATTCGACCAGCAAGGGATAGAATGGAATGGCGATCTTTAGAGGAGGCCTTTGCCAGAAGACAAACTGAAGAGTAACTACCGTTTGCCGAATTAAAATCAGTTAATCATTAATTATATAGTATAACATTTTGCTAGTAAATTTTGATAGCAGTAATGACTTCTTAGGTATACTTACAAAGCTTTTGTTATTAAACTAAGATCAACAATAAAGGCTTTATTTTATTATTATTTATTTCTATTCACCCCAGCATTTCTATTTGCCCCATTTTGCCCGACATCTCTTTTAAGCTCAATTTAATATGCACTGCTAAGCATAATCTCCATAATTAACCGCAGCACACGAGAAACAATCTTCTTATGTCCTGTATTATGACCAGTGATCTCGTCGATAAGAAAGAGAATATTAAAATAATCAGATTGCAATGGAAAAAGTCGAGCGTTGCACTTTGTTTTTATTAGTCCCTACAAATACTAATAGTAATCATCAGTATCTTCATTTCAGCCGAAAGACGTCCACTGTTAGACACAGGCCTCCTCCAAGTGTCGCCACAATGAACGGTCCTGTGCGCTCATTGGATTCCCGCAATTCTTACCAGGTCATCGGTCCACCTTGTAAGAGGCCTTCCAAAGCTACGTCTTCCGGTACGTGGTCGCCTTTCCAGAACCTTTCGACCCCAACGGCAATACGTTCTGCGATCAATGTGCCCTGCCAATTGCCACTTAAGTTTGGCAATTCTTCAACCTTGTTTCTTGTGCGGATATCCTCATTTCTAATTCAATCACACAAGGAAACTCCGAGCTTAGCCCTAATAGTAATAGTACCTGCAAATTGGCTGTGGGAATGTTCAAAAGAATTACAGCGACCCTAGTTCGATGTCACTAAAAGAACACAGGTGGATTTTTCGTCAGTAAGAGTGACACACCCTCCGGCTCAATTGAGAGTGGGAAAAGTTATATAAGTATATATATGTAAATTATAAGGCGAATACGACAAAATGTGTTACTAACACGACTACAAAATAATTACTATCATCATATTTTAGGCCTTTTAAGCCTTTTACTGGGCAAAACGACTTTGCAAACGGAAAAAACTAGTAAGTATAAATCATACAGCAACATATACATATATGTGGCTGTATGATTTAAACATAGGATTTATTGATGAAGGGCTGCTCGAATGTTTGGAAGAGTTACCGCCTCCCTATAATGCAAAACGCAACTGAAGAAACACAGGTAGGTCTTAGTCCGTAAAAAAATCTGACGCACTCAGTGTGGGAGAAGTTATTTCATATTTTAGGCTACTTTTAGTTTAAAGCCCTTAAGGCTTTTATTTTTATTTAGTGAGTATATAAAATGTAAGTTTTTTTTATTAATACAAAGTAGTGCTTGACCGCGATGCCACATGATTATTTTTTAAATATGTACGTAGTACTTACATATAAAGATTATTTCCCATCTCTAAAAAGTATTTATTGATGTAAGATGAAACCTTTTTTTTATTATAGCATAGAGTACAGATACCGGCACGAATCTTGAGTGCTCGGCGAAAGAGCGGGTATCGCTTTGCGCATCGTACACATCGGTGAGCCAATCTCTATACAAGGATTGCACTCCCCGCCCCCGCATCTCTTTTTATACCACTAAAGAGACCCAAGAGATATTTCACTTCTGCGCGCTTCTGCGCAAGTACATCTGTAGAAGTCAGCGCTTAAAATCCTTGCCGGTATCTGTATCTGATAATGAATTGAAATGTCTTAAAATATGAACTCGTATTTAATAAATCTGGCACACAATTTTAATTCGTTTTGTATTACACATATAAATGTGTGACTGAATTGTGTTTTACATTCATTATTTTAAATTATCCATGACAAAACAAAAGAATAAATTACTAAGAATTCAATTATCAATTTATGACCCGCAAAAATGGTGGTAAAATATTCCCCCTGCACAAAAGGTTAACAAGATGAAATTTTCTGTTAAGGGAAAAAATATCAACACTCTATGCACTTAGGAAAATGCTAAGCAACGAGTTTCTTAGAAAGGACGATTACCATTAATCGCAGCAGCATATCTACGAGCTAGAGAGAACGACCTCCCTGCCCACCCGGGCGAGGCATATTAGCGTAATGGCAAATTACGCAGACCAGGTCAACGATAGCTCCTCTCTTATATACGTAAGTATTCTCAGAATACGGGTTAACTCTACGATGTCATGAAGTTCTAGTACCTACAAGAATTTAATTTTGCTGATCAAATTAAATAATGGTGGAGCGGTGTCCTGAATTTTTATTAAATTTGCTCATTTTCTTAGAATGTAGTAATGAAACATTTTTGGCACATTTACCTTTATAATTAAATGAAATAAGATACGTTTATTTGGCACACAGGTACACACAATGATATTACAATATAGAAACTAATAACTAACATAATAAATAGCGCAACATATGACTAAAACGTCACACGTCAATATACAACCCGCCCCTGATCGTTCCCGGTGCAAAAGTGCCCATAATACTGGCCGCCTTTATAATTAATTTTATGACTCTTAATTGAAAACTAAGAGCAGTGATGGCCGAGTAGTAATGGCCCCGAATTACGAGTTGTAGGTCGCAGGTTCAAACCCAACCAGGCGCATTACTTTGTGTAATTTATTTCATCACCACTGCTCTCAAAACGGTGAAGGAAAATATCGTGAGGAAACCGGCATGTCCTAGAACTAAAAATTCGAAGACATGTGACATCCACCAACCCGCACTGGGCCTGCGTGGTGGATTAGGGTCCATACCCTGTCCTAGAGAGGAGGCCAGAGTCCCAGCCGTGGGAACATTACAATGCCGACTATGCTATGCTAATTGAAAACTGACATAAGATCCAGGTATTTAAAAGTAGTCGGTTTTGTATACGAGGTTCAAAGAACTTAGATCTTGAATGAACATCGTCTGTATAAATTAATTATGCACCACTCAGAAATAAGAAAATTAGCAACCTAAAGTGTGCATCTCAGCAGCAGGAATCTCTATTCGAATAATCATGAATTCTTAACCCGATTCTCCTCAAAAAAAAACTATGAATTGGAACGACGCACCTACATCTAATATATAAAAATCACGTGTCACAGTGTTTGTTATTGAACTACTCCGAAACGGCTTCATCGCATACACAAAAATGTTATAAAAAATATGACATTTTTGTGTATATTTGGTAGGATAGTAAAAAATACCCTACGACTATTCCAGGATACAGTCTTCCCGTGTACCAAGTACGACTGGCCTGTGGGTCTAGTGGTTAGTGGCCTTGACTGCTATGCCGGTGGTCATGGGTTCGATTCCCACCCAGGACAAATGTATGTGTGACGACCACGACCATTTGTTCTGTGTGTGGGTGTAATTTATCTATATATGTACGTATTTAGAAATATTTAAGTATGTTTATCAGTTGTCTAGTACTCATAACACAAGCTCTGCTTAGCCTGGAGCTAGAAGGCGTTGTGTAATAGTTGTAGAATATTATATTATATTATGGTTTTTTGAAAAGTGTTCTTTACTCGGGTTTTCTCCCGGTGGTTTTTCTTACTACCGCCCTGAGACCCTCAGGAAAAAGGAGGTGCGGACTATATTATGTCATATGATATCATGTCATATCATATCACATCATATCACATCACATCACATCACATCACATCACATCACATTACATCACATCACATCACATCACATCACATCACATCACATCACATCACATCACATCATATCATATTATATCATACAAATCTATTCAGCCGCTTCCACGTGGAGGAGTAACAAAGCTAGCTAGGTACGTTACTTCATTTTTACGAACTTGACGCGGGTGAAGTCACGGGCACCAGCTAGTATACAATATATAAACTTTCGCTTTTATAATATTAGTGACCAACGATATCGAGCAAAAATAAATTACTCTTTATCTTCTACCACAATACCAGTCACCTTTGTTCAACAGTACAAAATATAGATAAAATATTATTTCATTCCAGCCACTCTACGTTCGCAAAGGCGAGATAAAACTTCATTGTAGCCTTTGTATTAAAGAGTTGAAATCTCTGGGGAAATCAACGGCTGGTTATAGATGAGCGTACCTTAATATTGATATTAAATTAATTATTTTATTTTATTGAAAACCCCAATACTGGTATTAAGGTTAACGTGGTTGAATTGTAAATCAATCTTAACTGGCCTGTTGGTCTAGTGGTTAGTGGCCCTGACTGCTATGCCGGAGGTCGTGGGTTCAATTCCCACCCAGGACAAATGTTTGTGTGATGAGCACGATCATTTGTTCTGTGTCTGGGTGTAATTTATCTATAATATGTATGTATTTAGAAATATATAAGTATGTTTATCAGTTGTCTAGTACTCATAACACAAGCTCTGCTTAGCTTGGGACTAGACAGCGATGTGTGATAGTTGTGTGTGTGTGTGTGAATATATCTGACGGCACGATTGTCGTAGTTGAGCAATTAGCTGCTCGGGTTTGATTTTCACAAGAAACAAAATAATATTTATGCCCTAAAGATAGTTGTTCCGGATCTGGGTGTCATGACCATGAGTATGCTTTTATATGTTTGTGAACACACACATGGAGCTCAAGTCGTTGACAGCGCATAATGTTCCACACACTCCTCAAAGAAATGTCAGCAAACCACGGGGGCTCAGCAAGACCGATGAACATTTTCTGTAAATGAAACCCGTGGTCAAAATAACATGAGAAACAAGAAGACCAAGAACCAATTTTCAGAGGACTTTAGTAGTACTTATTAGTTCCAAATTTTACACTTGAGGGTTTTTTTTTTGAGGTCAAGGGGAAGAAAATTCCAAGGTTTTATGGCAGAAACAACGTAAGAATTAGACATAATGCCCAATGCGGTGAGAAGCAATACGGAGAAGTAAGTTTTAAGAGCAGTGGTGGCCGAGTGGTAACGGCCCCGACTTCCGAGTTGTAGGTTGCGGTTTCAAACCCAGCCAGGCGCATTGCTTTGTGTAATTTATTTCATCACCACTGCTCTCAAAACGGTGAAGGAAAACATCGTGAGGAAACCGGCAAGTCCTAGAACCAAAAATTCGAAGACATGTGACAACCCGCACTGGGCCCGCCTGGTGGATTATAGCCCATTCCCTCTCCTAGAGAGGAGGCCTGAGTTCCAACAGTGGGAACATTATAAGGCCGACTGTGCTATGCTATAGGTTTTAGGATCCACAAAGGTTAAGGCTATGAGAACTACCCATTCCAAAGTTTTATATATTTATATATAGTTAGCGTGTATAGTACCGTTCATGAGATACAGCCTGGTGACAGAGAGACGGACAATGAAGTCATAGCAATAGGGTCCCGTTTTTGGCCAAATCAAATATACCAGTATATATATATATACATATATATATCTGTATTTGATATCGTCCACCATCTTGGAAGTCGACAGCATCAAATAATTTCAATATCCTTCAGTAATCTCTCACACTTGATCGAGTTCGTCAAATCGTACCTACTCGCTTATGAAGTAAGGACCCTTGTGAGAATCAAGTGTCGTATAAATTGATGTGATCAATTGAAATATATCAAGAGAATCCATTGAGGAAAGAGATAGAATATATTTTATTGCATTGCCATTAGGCTAGAGCTGTGGCTGCCAACCATTCTTTAAAGGGCAATAATTTGGATTCATTGTTTATTATCAGGAATTAAAAATTAAAAATAAAACTTACATTATAAGTTCAAAACTTCTAGCATAGACTTAAAATCAAAAGTGACTTTTATCATAGAAAACTTTATGGTTAGGGTTTAAGTCAAGTTTAAAAAAAAAAGAAAAAAAATGATTTTCCAATATTTCATAAGCTTATGTAGAGACAGAAGACCTACTTACTGTTTGTAAATAAAACTCGCCGTATCTCTAAATTTAGTTGAGTTTTTATATTATGTCTCACTGATGGTGGCGCGTGTGTTGGATCTTTCGGTTCCCTTCAAAATGGTTGTAGCTATCAGGAAACACAGATTCCGGCAAGGAATTCCACTCCTTAGCTGTAAACACAATGAATGTGTTTCCAAAATGTTTTGTGCGTATAGGTGGGACGTCCATCATATACCGGTGGCGCGTTGCCGTACGCCTGGTGGTCCGATGATGGAACGGGCTAGGCGGAATTAGGTTAAGCAATTCCGACACACACTCCCCGAAATGCAACCGGTAGAAAACCGACAGGCTAGCAACTCGGCGTTGCTGCTCAAGACTTTGGAGCCTCGACTCAACAAGTGCATCATTGCGAGTTCCTAATATAATACTAGCTAGCAAAGGAGGCGGCCGATCACGTAAGGCCACGGTTCTCACGCCCCAACCGCCGCTGGGAGGCCGATCCCGATTTCCGGCCATAGTAGGCGCGGGCTTGCGGACGGCGAGCATTGGGTAGCTCACCGTCCGACCGTCCGGTAACCGTCCGGACCGAGCCCAAGTCGTCGACGGCGCATACTGTTTCACGCGCGCCTCAAGGAGATGTCAGCTACTGTAGGGGCCCAGCAGGGTCTGGGATTGGCCCCAGTAGGCTTCGACCCAGCTGGGTCTGTTTCTAAAAGGAAGACTCGGCCCCGGTCCGGAAGGCAAGGGCGGGGGATGCTATAAGATGATTTACCACCGAAAAAAAACTTAAAAAAGGTAAAATGACCAGTCCTGTGCTTCTCACATACATCGGACTCCTTCGGCCCTCACCAGGCTATCAATCCACCTTATACCTCACCAAGTTACACAAGTTCACTTAATATATAACTCTACCTTAACTGCAATGTAACTAGATTTAAATCATAATAAAACGCCAGCGCAAACGTTTGCATCGCTTATAGTATTATGACGTCATAACGTTGACGTATGTGAGTCTGTTACAGACGTAATAAAACTTTATGATCCGACACGTTTTACAGTACGAACTATGTTTATTCATATAATTCCGGTAGTTTCATCATCTGCGTAGCCTTTTTCACAACTGCGTTGGACTTCCAGTGTAACTAGATGCAACTGAATGCCAGTGTTTTAAACAGTATGACCTCTCATCTGAACTTAACAACTCAATACCAATTAGTTAATGGGATGTAGTGTTCAGAACACAATGGACTGCAGGATGTCGATAAAACAGTAAACTGAAGTACACAAAAGTCAACAAAAACTGGAATCGTTTCTTAAGGTTATCGATACAATATCGTAAAGTCTAAAAGTATTAATTACGTAAGCTTTCGGTCGCGGTTGTGGAAATGTTCGAAAGAATTACCTTGATGTTAAAAACGCTGACCCCTTCTAGAACCCTGGAAAACTGTGCCCTTCCAGTACGGTATCTATTGGCCTCGATCACTTGTTGGTCGTAAGTACGACTGCTGAGCATGGGTTGCTTTTTAAGATTCCGTAGCCAAATAGCAAAAAACGGAACTCTTATGGATTCGTCATGTCTGTCTGTCTGTCTGTCTGTCCGTCTTTATGTCACAGCCACTTTTTCCGAAACTATAAGAACTATACGTGACTATACTGTTGAAACTTAGTAAGTAGAGGTATTCTGTGAACTATATTAAGATTTTCACACAAAAATAGAAAAAAAAAACAATAAATTTGGGGATTTCTCTTACTTTAAATTGAATCTCAATATTTTTTTTTCGTCCAACCCATACGTGTTATCTATGGATAGGTCTTCAAAAATGATATTGAGGTTTCCAACATCATTAATTTTTTTATTATTATTTTTTATTTAGCAGGGGCAGGCAGCAAGCTAACCATTGCTCGTCGCCTGCAAGCCCACTTGCACTCCTATGATGCCCGGAGATCACCCTGCGACTCCCAACGCCGAGGGCGTCTCCTATGCTAACGGCTGGGGCGTGATGTGAAGTTTGTGAGTTACCGTGGCGTTAAAAAAAAATAACTAACTTTAACTACATGATAGTTATTGGCCTCCTTGCTGAGCGTGCATGCTCGACTCAGGAGGGTTGTGCTCCCAGGTCGGACCAAGTCTGACCTGGGACTGAATAAGTTAATTATCTCATCTGATGGAAAGCGACGATGTGGTCGAGAATGAAACACGCTATCCTACAAGTAATCTATTTACTCTTGACTTGAAGAACCTCAGGTTGTAGCTATCAGGAAACACAGACGCCGGCAGGGAATTCCACCCTTTAGCTTTAGCTATACGCACAATGAATCTGTTTTGAAGCGTTTTGTGCGTAGGGCAGATATATAACATATATGTGAAATGATAATTTCTCACCCTCAAAATAGGAAAGGTTGATTCATATGAGGGAATTACGTATTTAGTGGTATGAACTAAAAATAAACTCTATATACATCCTACATCCTGGTGCATGCAAAAACCAATTAATTCACTAAACCCCAAGCGAACGCCGGCTCTCTCATTGTTTTTGTAATTACCTACTATTCTTTGTGTCACTAATTATGGTATTTGAAAGGCTAAAAGATTTACTTCAAAAGAAAATTCACAAATTTTTCACTTCTCATAAGCCTACATGTGCACTTATAAATCGTAAGAAGTTAGTGCAAGGTTCCAATTGGAATTCCGTACTTAAACTGTTAAATTAAAACTGAAACTGTCTGTTGTTGTTGAGCTTTGTTTAAATCTAGCTGTTTTAGTACGAAACAATCTCACTTAAAATATAAGAAGATTCTTCCATATAGTAATTTAGTTCAAATTCGAAAAATTGAATTTAATCGTCATGTTTATTATTCCAGAATTTTTAAGAAAAACAGAAATCGGAAACTTTATTTGAATGAAATAAAGTTGAAATAACTTTATTTGGCCAGTAACAGGCACTTTTGAATCATCAAAATGTCGGTCAGTAAAAAAAAAAGACGTAAAGCTGAGGTGCACGTTAGAAAGCGTAGATCTCTATGGATAAGAACGAGCAAGAAACTCCATGGCCGCTCTTTTAAATTATATTATGAGTTACAAAAATCTTGGTTACATATTTTTTGTCGGAGAAGGTGAATGTATGTTCATCATCATCTTCCTGCCCTTATCCCGTATTATTTGGGGTCGGCGCAACACGTTTTTTTCTTCCACTCTGCCCTGTTACTCGTCATGCTATCACTAACTTCCTTTTCTTTCATATCACTCTTCACACAATCCATCCATCTTTTCTTTGGTCTCCCTCTTCCTCTCCATCCATCCACATGTAAACTCATAACTCTTTTAGTAACATGCGTTTCATCCCTCCTCTTCACATGACCATACCAAGACAAACGATTCCCTTTCAACTTTTCAGTCACTGGCGCCACTTTCAAACTTCCCCTAATATATTCATTTCTCACTTTATCCATTCTCGTCACACCACACATCCATCTCAACATTCTCATCTCCGCTACATGCAATCTTTTTTCATCCGTCTTTTTCACAGCCCAACATTCTGATCCATACAGTATGACAGGCCTTATCACGGACTTGTAGATTTTACCCTTCAACTTGAGGGGCATCCGTGGGTCACAAGTTGTTCCCATGACCTGTCTCCATTTCATCCATCCTGCGTTGATCCGATGTGTTACGTCCCGGTCTACCTCACCATTCCCTTGGATGAGTGACCCGAGGTACCGAAAGTCAGAGCAGATCGGTATGGGCGTTCCAGCTAGAGCTAAAGGCACTGGATTGGAGAGACCGCCGAAATCGCAGAACAAGTATTCCGTTTTGGTTCTACTCAATTTCAGGCCAACACTCTCCAGTCTGTGCCACCACACCTCCAATCTGTTCTGGACCTCTAGGCCACTCTCGGCAACCAACACAATATCATCGGCAAACAACATACACCAGGGAGCCTCTTCCTGAATGTCCGACGTCAGAGCGTCCATTATCATCAGGAAGAGGTAAGAGCTGAGAGCCGACCCTTGATGTAAGCCAACTGCCACATTGAAGCTGCCAGTGGTGCCCACTGTAGACCGGACTTGGGTACTGCATCGACTGTACATCGCTCGGATCAACTGCACATACTTCCCAGCACACCTTTCTCCTTAAGAGCCCACCACAGAACCTCACGAGGTACCCGGTCGTATGCCTTTTCGAGGTCAATGAATACCATGTGCAAGTTTTTATGCGCACCTCTATATTTCTCGCACAGCTGGCGTATAGCAAAAATGGCATCCGTTGTACCCCGACCAGGCATAAAACCGAATTGGGTCTGTGAAATTTCACTCTCTTCTCTCAGCCTCCTTTCAATAACTTTCTCCCAGGCTTTCATAGTATGTGACATTAGCTTTATTCCTCTATAATTGTTGCACTCAAGCACATCACCTTTGTTTTTAAAAATCGGCACCAAAGAGCTATTGCACCACTCATCAGGTATGGCTTCTTCCAGCAACAACTTATTGAAGAACAAAGCTAACCACGTCCATCCATCCACTCGCAATAACTTCCACACTTCAACTGGTATTCCATCTGGACCAATGGCTTTACCATTCTTCATTCCATTTACTGCTATTCTGACTTCATCCATATTAACAATTCGCACTAATCCCACATTCACTGGTTTATTCTCTAACGCCCCACTCCAATTATTTTCCTCATTCATCAGTCTTTCAAAATATTCCTTCCACCTCTTTTTGATTTTTTCATCATCCGATAGAACCATTCCAGTTTCATCTCTCATACATCTTACCTGACAAACATCCCTCGCCTTTCTCTCTCTTATTCTAGTAAGCCGGTATAGCTCTTTTTGGCCTGCAGGACTGTCCAGTGTGTCATATAGTTTGTCCTGGGCCTTTGATTTTGCTATTGCCACGGCTTTCTTAGCTTTCTTCTTTAGAACGTCATACTCATTCTTTTTTTCAGCTTTTAAACTAGCGTTTCCTGGCTCTACACACTGCCATTCTTTGAATTTTTTCTTCTTTTCTTTCAACACACTCTGAATTTCTGTCGACCACCACCATGTATCCCTATCTATTATGCCCTTTCCTCTCGTCTCTCCCAAAATATCTTTCGCTGCATGCCTGATACACCCAGCCATCTCATTCCAGCTTTCATTTATACTTCGATCATTCATGTCTCCCATCTCTATCATTTTGTCCACCACTCGCTCCCTGAACTTCTTCGCACAATCATTCTTCTCTAACATATGCCATTTTATTTTAGGGGGAGGACGCTCTTTGTATTTGGTAGACAGTACTTTGACCACTGATGTCATAACCAGGAGTCTGTGTTGTGAGACTAGGTCTTCTCCTGGCACTACTTTGCAGTCTTTGACGTGCTTTAAGTGGTTGCGCCGAACTAAAAAGTAATCTATTTGGGTCTTATGATTACCACTTTTGTACGTGATCATGTGTTCGTCTCTTTTCTGGAACCACGTATTGGCTACTGCCAGGTCAAATGCAGTAGCGGATTGCAGCAATGTCTCTCCTTCACTGTTCGGACTACCGAAACCCCATCCCCCATGTACTCTTTCATAAACACCTTTCATTCTTCCCACATGTCCATTAAAATCACCTCCAACTATTAATTCTTCATGAATGTATGTTACATTGGTGAATGTATGTTACATTATGTAAATATACTCTACCTATTCCGATCTCTGCTCATTAGTCCAAAGACGTTCCTTACATTTACTATATTATTTTCTCCTTCAACTTAATTCTTTACCTTACTCCCCCTAATTCACATATCACCACAGAGTAACGAATTGCCTCGTTGTTCATTACTAAATATGGCATTGTCGACGCATTCCACACAATCCTAATGTTATGTATGTAATGTATGTTAGTGAGTGCCAATTGGACTGGCCTGTTGGTCCAGTGGTTACTGGCCTGGACTGCTATGCCGGAGGTCGATTCCCACCCAGGACAAATGTTTGTGTGATGAGCACAAGTGCGAGTCAGACTCGTGTACGGTTACGTACCGTCCGTAGCAAAAAACGGTAAAAAAATCACGTTTCTTGTATGGGAGCCCCACTTAAATATTTATTTTATTCTGTTTTTAGTATTTGTTGTTATAACGGCAACAAAAATACATCATCTGCGAAAATTGCAATTGTCTAGCTATCACAGTTCATGAGATACAACCTGGTAACAAACTGACAGACGGATGGACAGACAGGCCAACCGATGGACAAACGGACAGCGTAGTCTTAGTAATAGGGTCAAAGGAACCATGAAAAATTACTACAAAAAAAGTAAAAAACTAAAACCCGACTACGACAAAAAAAAACGACGCTGAAAAATTACGAAACAAGATTTTCAGGACAAAAAGAAAAGCCGTAGTCACACGTTATTACAGTGTTTCGGTTGTTGTTAATACTTTTTCAGCGTCGTTTATTTGTCGTAGTCGAGTTTTAGTTTTTTACTTCTTTATTCTTTGGTCTGTGTTCGTCATCGTCTCAAATATTAGCTCTCCTCTCACGTAACACGGTAATAAATCACATCGCTACATCCATGATTGATTGTCACTCACTAATATTGCTGCAAATTCACTTATTGTTCTTTTGGCGACAGGGGCCCGTTATTGTTCGTGTCTTTTTTTAATTGATTGGCGACGAATTGGGCGGTTTTGTGAATGATAGATGAGTTTTCCGTCTGTATAAGGAGGTGTGGACTTTTTTTAAAATTATTGATAGGCTCGCGTTTGACCGCTTTTTCATCTAAGTATAAGCGATTATGTGGTCGACGATGCACGCTTGCCTAGAAATAACCTATTCACTCTTGACTTAAAAACCCCTTGGTAGTATCAGGAAACACAGATTCCGACAAAAAATTCACTCCTTAACTGTACGCACAATACATGTGTTCCCAAAACGTTTTTTTTAATGCATGGGAGGTCCACCATGTACCGGTGGTGCAACGCCATAAGTCTAGTGGTCTGATGATGGAATGGGTTTGGTGGAATTAAATTGTGTAATTTCGATACACAATTCGCGTAATGTAAACAACTCGGCGTCGATGCTGAAGACCAATGCGGAAACGGCAGTAAGGTTCCACAACCTTCATTGAAAAAAGAATCCTCTGTTTAACCGACTTCTAAAAAAGGAGGAGGTTCTCAATTCGGATGTTTGTATTTTTTTTTATGTTTGTTCGGGCATAACTTCGTTGCTTGCCAACCGATTTGAAAAATTATTTCTTTGTTGGAAAGGATATACTTCCCAAATGGTCCCATAGTCACCAAGTTGGGATCTGATGATGGAATCTTGGCGAAATCGAGGGAACTCCTCAAATATTATAGGCAACTATATAGTGATTTTGGTATTTTCATCGAGAACTTAAGTATTTACAGTCAAAAAGTAACATTTGATGAAGTGGAACTGATGAAGAAGACCAGAAATAGTCAACGGAACTTCTTACTCGCATAGATATCACAATGAAGATAGTTATGCGACTATGACAATACAAATAAATGAATGGTTCTGAATAGTTACGTTGAAAATGGTCTCATCAAAGTGATCTCATGATGATGATGGAGCCGGGAGGTAGGCACTGGAACTCCGTAATTAATCAATGTAACCTAGCCGTGTTTGGGCTTATTAGAATTGTAATGAGATGCACTTTGGCTATAAGGTACTATCAAACTGGTCTGATGATGGGGCCGGAAGGTGGAAGGTAGACACAGGAACTTCATAATAACACAATGTAACCTAGCAGTGTTTGGGTTAATTAGAATTATTATGAGAAATAGGCACTCTGTTTATAAATGTATCCCAACTAAAAAGTGTGAAATAAAAAACTTTTTACAAAAAAAGAATAACCGACTTCACTAAAAAAAAATACTAAAAGGATCAAAATAACTTTAATTTCGGAAGTCGGTGTTAAATAAGATACAAATACGAGAAATAGATACGAGTAACACCGACTTAAGAAATTAAAGTTATTTTGATCCTTTTAGTATATTTTTTTAGTGAAGTCGGTTATTCTTTTTTTGTAAAAAGTTTTTTCAATGAAGGTTGTGGTCCTCCAGTTAAACGAGTGGCATTTTTTGGTTTAAACGAGTGGCTTTTTTGGTGTAAGTGAGTGGCTTTTTTGGTGTAAAATATCAAAAGACTTCCCTGTTCTTGGTTAAGTGAAAGATTTCAGTCAAACCTTAACTTGACGAAGGCAACGAAGGAACAGGAGTGGGTTTTTAGACACTCAAAGTCTGACACTATCTCTCGCTCCACCCTAGAGCGGGATTTGTCATTAGATGATTTTCGCACCTAAAAAAAACCTTAATTTTTTAGGTGGAAAATCATCCAATGACTTCCCCCACTTTAGGGCGGGCGAGCTTGTCAGACTTTTACTAACTAAAACTCACTTCTATGTAGGAACATAGGGCAAAAAAGGATCTTTGTCTTGGTTTCAGGACCCCGGGGTTCCGGGGGTCTTGCTTGGAGTTTGTGATAAAAGTTCCAAACGCTTGGATATAGCCTCTTTTCTCTGTCGATAACCGCGTGGACAACAGCAGTCTAGAAACGGTCTCACGGCTCGTTGTGAATCGAATATCTAAAGCCCACATTATAAATTAGTTGCGTGGTCTAGAAACTAGAATTTCTTTTAGGTGTGTACTCTTCTAGTAACCTTCATTTCATACGTCCTTTTTGCACTAAAAAATAACAAAAAAAAATGTTTGTAAATAATCGGCAACAATCAAACAACAATGTTGAGTTAGCAATTAATATTGTACTACAGATTATGTGTTGTTAATTATTTCTTATAATTTTTTTTTTATGCAAAACACAAAGTACAAAAGCGGATAATACCATAATAAGAAATTGTGGTAGGTGTAATATTTAATACTTTATTATAAAATGTAATATAAAATATGAATAAACTAAATAGATGAATATACTAACAAATAAAAAATCAGAAACGTTTATTTCCGATAGACCAATTACTTTTGAATTGTTAAAATGTCGGTCAGTCAAAAAAATAAAAAAATAAAGCTAAATTGCACGTCCCAAAGCGTAGATCTCTATGGAGAATAACGTGCAAGAAACTCAATGGACACTCTTTTAAATCATATTATGAATTACATAAATCTTGGTTACATATTTCTTGTCGCTTTTAATATGTGGGCACAATGTAGAAAAGTAATAATAATTACAAAAAAAAGACTAAAACTAATTAACAAAAATAGAAATTAAAATAAGCCACTGGCAGCTAAGAAATAACCAGTCTTAACTGACGGCACCCGTTCACGAGCATGACGCGTGCATCAGCCCCACCATTTTGAAGGGAGCTGAATGACCCAATAACACGTGCCACTATCAGCGAGACATTTGAGTGAGCATGACAAACTCTCAACTGCCATGCTCGTAATGTCAAACAAGTTGTAACCTGATAAAAATGCTACATGGTACTTCACATTCTTTTACTTTAAAAAAAAGTGCTTCCACATTATACAATGCTATTGTTTCCAAATACAAATGTAACAAATTATCATAAGCTCTATTGAAATAAACAAATAAATTTTAAAAAGAAACATTCCGAAATAACAATACAAAAAAGGGGAATAGTATCTCTTACTAAATTAGTTTGTAGAAAACAGATAATAGGAAAATAAATTACCTCTGAAACGGTACTATCTCTAGCTGCTTACGAATGCGAATGCGAATAACCTTGAATTTAGTGAGTAAAAAAATATTCATATGTTAACGTGTGTTTGTTTTGGGTCTACCTTTTATAGCAGAACTTTTTACGTCATAATATTGTTTTGCATAACAACGGATAGCATAAACTTCATTTCGCAGAAAATCATTTCGCATACACTCAGTTGTCATACATTCAAAACTCATAATTTTGTTAGTCAGAATCATCTTTAGGCATAATGTTTATATCCATAATAATTAAAAAGCAGAACCATCATATCGCAGAAAATTCACAGTCAGAATCGTCTTTTGGCATACATTTAAAACATACATTTTATACATTTTGGCATACATTACAAAAATATTGTCGGTTTGGATGCATGTAGCATGCAAACAGGCATACAACATGCAAGCAGGCATGCAACATGCAGCATGCATGCAGCATGCATGTAGCATGCAAGCAGGCATGCAACATGCAGCATGCATGCAGCATGCAAGCAGGCATGCAAAATGCAGCAGGCATGCAGCATGCAAGCAGGCATGCAACATGCAGCAAGCATTGTTTCTGTCACGGCTCCGGCGCTGCGGGGTTTGGGCGGCGCCACGCGAGCTTATCGTCACAGATGGTTTTAACGCTCACCACCGCGGCTGAGGCTGGCCGGCGAAGCCGGCCAGCAAGCCGAAGCTGGCGGGCCTTCAAACCACCTGCTCCTCAGCTCGCGGGCCGCCCTACCCCTCCGCACCTACGCGGGTTTAAATTACACTCTAGGGGTAGGGCAGACAAGACTGCATAAAGTCGGTTTCGCAGCGATTCGTTTCTGTCACAAAATTTTGCAGCACAACGTATTGACTTTTTATGACACAAATTTAATTTAATATTGAAAATGCTACCAATACATGCTATATTTAGAACATTCTTTGTCACTTTTGCAGACCATTCGATTTTAAATACATTGCACGTAGGTTATCTAACCATTCGACAGCATAAATTTACTTTATTTAAATTATCAGTTTTATTCCATATATTATAAGTTTTTGATGTTTTGAACACTAATTTTTACAAGAAGATACATCTATTTTAATTTTTGATGTTCAAATATGCACCCATACCAAATAATCGTATCTCTAAATAAATGTTATGCTAAACAAAATTATGCATAATATTAATTATGGCAAAGGTAATTATGCGAAACAAAATTCTGCCAAGATAAAAGTATGCCATTGTAAATTCGGACACGTAAATATTCTGCCAAACAAAAGTTATGCTAAATAATTTTTATGCCTTAAAAATATTCGATTAAATAAGATTATGCCATGTGAGTTATGCCAAATAAAAATCGGAGTATCAAGATTCTGCCAAATAGAAGGAACCCGTTTGTTTTAATCGTAAAATAATAACGAACTCCTTTTCCATCAAACTTCATACTCTACACCCTAATTTATTCGAATTGCAAACAAATGAAAACAATCAATTCTTACACAATACAGCTTTACTAAAGTAAAATAACACATACATATTTTAATGAAGACCTCACCATTATTGAGACCTGTAATTTAATGAGGATCACCCTCATAAAGTATCATATTTATTCTGTCCAAATAAAACACCGTTAATTGTAAAATATAATAAACATGCAATCAACTCTGAATTCCTTTAATTATTTTGATGAATTCTCAAAATATGTTGCTTGAAAATAAATTTAATATGATTGGCCCAGCAAACAATGTTGACCATTTCGATTATTATATTTTCCGATATATTGTGTGTAGGAGATAGATATGACTTATATATTTTAATGTAGGTGTATGTATTTTAAATTAATTAACTGACAAAGTGTAGAGTATTTATGTAATTAGGGATTAAAATAATAGATAAATGTATGTATGTATGTTTATGTATTATTTTATTTATATTATTTGTAATTTTAGAATTGTGCACTGGATCTTACCCTCTACTGTGATCTCTCCAGTTGAGTTGAACCAGTGAGTGATAGATCACTCAATGGTTTGCTGAAAGAAAACTCAACTTTGAGTTAAGCTCACCTATGTTCATATTTTGAAACTTATCATTGTGTACAATAAAGAATATGAATATGAAAATAAATAGGTAAATCAGTCTTAATATAGTACATTTTGACACAAGTGCAAAAAGTTTTTCATTGCGACCGAGGCGGAATTTACACGAGCCGTTCGCAAGTGTGTTATGGAGCCGAGGGCTGCAGTAACAACTTTGCATGTGTATCAAACGACTTTTTTCAATACACTTACGAAGAAATGAATAAACGGGGGTTGACCGGAGACTCGTAGGAGTCGAGGCGCACCCAGCTTGATACGATACATGTAATAAAATTGTGTCGGAGGAGAGCACGCGCACTTTTCTGCACTAGTGCGGACAATAGTCTATTGTGTGCCTAAAAGCGGTGGGATACGAGCGGATTTTCGAGTAAGCGTATTGGAAAAGTATTTAAAAGTATGACTTTCTTTAGATGTCACAGTAGCCAACCAAAACTCCACTTTTGTTTCCTATTACTGTCCCACCGCTGGGAAAAGGTCTCCACAAGTCCTTTCAGGCATTCTTCTCCCGAACCATCTCGAACCAGTCCTCGTAATACGCGACTAGACCATCTCGCCATCTCTTTCTAGGTCGGTTTCGAGGGTCGTTTTCCGTCTGCAAACCTCCTACGTCGCAAAACTTGCCCATCGGTCACTGTGCATGCGGTTGACGTGACCCGCCTAATCCCATCTCAGCCTGAAACCCTTTTTGCCCAGATATCAAACATAAACTGTTTCAACCTTCTCTTTTTATTAATTTTATCTTTTTTTAAATTAAATTCCAATTAAAAATGACCAAAAAGTTATTCATAAAACACAGTTTAAAACCACAGGGTCTAAAATCAGAATTTCTTTTAAATAAACAACAATAAAGAAAATACAAAGGAGTGCTCCCTAGAGCAAGTTTTTTGAAAATTCAACTCCTAAATAGGTTAAATTAAAATTAATTAAGATGAATATTTGTAATGAAAGTTCATTACTATTCCGATGGGAAATTTTACTCCAATGATTAACCCTGATATACCCAGTAAGTATATTTGATGTAAATGGGCCAAGTTGGCCATTGCAAGCGAGGTGGAATAATGCCCCGAGCCGAAGGCGAGGTCGTTTTGGAGCAATTTCTTGAGCAGTTTCTCGAACTGCAAAAAAAATTGCCCACTTGTATCTAAACCACGTCTTTCCACATACAACGCATGGGAAGTTCGAGTGAATCGCATTTCATATGGCAACATTGCCATGTAGCTAGCACCACCCATGCCTTTTCAATTTTAAGAAAAATCTAACCGTAAAGGTATCCACGGGTAGTGTGAAAGCGAAACCCGGGGCCTTGGGACGAAGACAACGAAGGAACAGGAGTGGGTTTTTAGTCAGTAAAAGTCTGACACTATCTCCCGCTCCGCACAAGACCGGGATTTGTCATAAGATGATTTTCCCACCCAATAAAAAAAACCGTAAAAGGTATTTGAACCCGATGTCGTGACTCCCCGTGACGAGCATATTGTATGCCGAGCAAGTTCACTCATTTGGCGGTTTAACCCCAACACTGATTATGGTTTTATTCACAATTTGGCAGGCCTGACTGGCTCCTAACTGGCGGCATGCGTATTCTGGTTTTTCGATTGAATGGAAATTACACGTTTCGAAAAAAAAAATGAGTAATGGTTGTTTGAAACCGGTCTGAGAAAATGAAATTTAAAAAATGATAACAAAAAAATGATTGATGGTTGTTTATTTATAATGTAAGGGAGGATCGAAGTCCTTAATTACATTCAATGTAAGTCAAAATGATATGTATATTGACTTATTTATTTTATTTTTATTTATTTACTAGCGACCTGCTCCGGCTTCGCACGGGTACAATGATCATCATTTCATAGTCTAAAAAAGTCGATTTCTGCTGTCTGTCATTATGTATACTTAGATCTTTAAAACTATGCCTTTTTTGGATAGAGTGATTCAAGAGGAAGGTTTAAATGTATAATACATGCACAATATAGTAGAGAAACACTGATAATTTTAGAGGTTTCTAATGTGCTGTCGTAAATAAACAATTTTATGCGCTTACATTGCAAACGCTGGCTGAACCCTAAGAGATAGATCAAAATAATGTACTACAGTATTGTACACCTTAAAAAGATCTACAAAAAAGTCCGTGATAATATATGTCTATCTTTCAGTTATAAGCCCCACACCACCCACAATAAGCATTTTTTATCCTTTACTTTTTATGAGGAATAATGGCTTATTTACGAAACGATTTTAAGCAATACAGCATTAATCTTTATCCAATTAAGTACCTTAAATACATTGTGCATTTAATAAAGATTAATATGGCCTTTAACAGCTTTTGTTTTATACTATGTAGTTACAGTTATAGTGATTAGTCATTTTGATTAGATTTTGCACAAAGGTTCAAGTTTATTAACCTAAGGAATAAAACTCTCCCATACAACCTTTAACGACCCCTAAATCATTGTATAGGGGTAGTTTTGAATAACTACAAATAATGAAGTCGACAGCGATGTAGAGGAGTTTTATGACGCCATATTTTAACTAGTAGTTTTTGATTTTAGTGTATATATAGTTTTAATTAGTTAAGTGTTTTTGTACATTTTACCTGAAATCATCATCATCATCTTCCTGCCCTTGTCCCGTATTATTTGGGGTCGGCGCAACACGTTTTTTTCTTCCACTCTGCCCTGTTACTCGTCATGCTATCACTAACTTCCTTTTCTTTCATATCACTCTTCACACAATCCATCCATCTGAAATAAATATTATAATAGCAAAGAATGAAGTTCTTTTTTATTTATTTGTGCAATTATATATGTTAAGTTTCAAGCATATAGGCCCTAAGATTTTATTATTTTTCATAGTAATTTACCGACGAATTTATTTTTATGTACCTATTATTTTTACTTTGACATTTTTATTCACAATTGTATCTTGATATTATTTAACAAATGACATTTTAAACTTAATTTAGTATGTTTCTTTGTTATTTGATACGATGAAATGAATGAAACTAGTTGTACTATTATATAATTTTTTTTTTTTTCAAGAAAATGTATAATAATAATAAAGCTTATGATTTGCATGCCCCAAGGTATAATACGGTTGAACTGTGCTATACATTCAATAACTTTACCTATATAAGCAAATAAATATAATAATAATAATATATAAAAAGGTCCATCATCACTGACAGGACTATTGTGGCCAATAAGCCTGATATAGTGGTGGTGGACCGAAGTGAGAGGCTTGCAATGATTGTTGACATATCCGTTCCGCATGACGAGAACCTCGTGAAAGCCGAGAAAGATAAACAAATCAAGTATATTGACTTGGCTCGCGAGGTTGTCGACATGTGGGATGTGGACTCAGCGATCATTGTACCGATAGTCGTGTCAGCCAATGGCTTAATAGCCAAGAGCCTCGACCAACATCTCAGGAGGCTCACGTTAGGCGGCTGGATCAAGGGCTTGATTCAGAAAGTGGTACTCCTGGACACGGCTCGTATAGTTAGGAGGTTCCTCTCTCTGGAGCCCTGACCGCCGGTAGCTTGGACTCTGTTCCCGATACCGGTGGGCTACTATTTTTTATATTTTTAAATGTTTTTAATTTTATAGTGGAATATTTAAAAATATAATTTATATGTTTTGTTAAAGCAATAAACGAAATAATATATAATATTCCACAGCTATCACACAACGCCGTCTAGTCCCAAGCTAAGCAGAGCTTGTGTTATGGGTACTAGACAACTGATAAACATACTTATATATTTCTAAATACATACATATATAGATAAATTTCATCACACAAACATTTGTACTGGGTGGGAATCGAAACCACGACCTCCGGCATAGCAGTCAGGGCCACTAACCACTAGACCAACAGGCCAGTCAAGTCAAGTCAAATAAATGGTTATGAATTATGAAAGAATAAAATATGGCATACAAACAAATTTCCCGCTTTTCATTCTCTTATAAGTTGAATTTTCCTTAAACCTAGAAACCTTTTCTTAGTGCTCGCCTACACCATAAAACGCAGCCTTGTGCAAGGTTTTACGTTCCTAGACCCAGTATTTTGGCTGTGGGTTGATATGTCAGTCAGTCAGTTTCTTCTTTTCTATACACCGTCTTTTTTTTAATATCCCATAACTCCAGGGAATGAATGAAACCATATCAAAGAATCAACTGGCAAATGAATTATTTTTCAATTATATATTTTTTTACTTTCCATTTTCGAAAAGTTCTATTATGGCCATCACGTACCTGAACACGTAACGTTGGAAGGTCTCCACTAGGACCCAAGACCTGGTAAAGGTAGCAGGAAATCACAGAAAGACAAAAGTATCTACACGTCCGGTCAATAGGGCCTTGGGGGAGTACTAAGTTGTGGACGTCTTCCAGGATCTATAATAATTACGGGTTAGTGCCCATTATTATAACCAAAAGACGTCCACTGCTAGACATAGGCCCTCCCCCAAGTACCGCCACAGTTACCAGTCATCTACATCTCGAATCTATCGGTCGTCGGTCTACCTTGTTCAGGTCTCCCAATACTGTGTCTGCAGTGTGTGTGTGTGTGTGTGTGTGTGTGTTTGCGCGTCCAGAACACAAAAAATTGTTATGGCGACCGCTTACCGGAACACGCAGCGTTGGAAGATTTCCACAAGAACCGATGACCGATGAAGGTCGCCGGAATCTTCTGCAAGCAAAAAGTACAAGTCAATGGGGCGAACCTTTTCTCCCAAGGGTCACATTTGAGTGAAGGCGGAGTCTGCCTTCAGACTTCAAAAAATATTATGAGTTGGTACTATCCAAATTATTTCCCTTAAAGTGTTTAATCCAAAGTTCAGATGTTGCGACTGTTTATAATTTTATTGATATTTTCTCTTCAAAATTAGCGTCGTATATGTTCGGGGATCGTTGCCCTAAGATACTTATAAAATAATTTCAACAGTTCAAAATAGGATCAATATTCGTTGTCAAGGGAATGAATGAGAATATTATTAATTGAATACACTTCTTTATGGATCTTACGTACTTACTTGCCATATTTTTTTATGAGCACTGTTTATTTTCGTTTTCTAAGAAAGCGCTGAATTGAGTCTTTTTTCTTATTTACCATATTTCTTTTTATATTAAAAAAGTACACGGCTTTTGAAGAATAAACTACAAAAGCGAAACTACGAGAAAAAGAACTGGGCTAGTGCGAGTCGGACTCGTGCCCTAAGGGTTCCATAAAAACTTACCTATTATGTAAACAGTTTATTTCCTGAATGGAGTTTCGAAGATTTTTCCAAATTCCAAAAAGTTTTTTTTTTCTTTTTGTGATGCAGCAACAAATTACTGTTTTCAGATTTAGGAATAAATCTGAAAACAGTAATTTATTGAAATTACTTTTTTTGTTACGAATATTTTAAGACCAAAATTAGCCAAATCGGTCTAGCCGTTCTACAGGAGTAATTATTCTTAGCGTGGTGCAAAGGTTTTCAAACAAAAAAAAAAGAATAATATTTCCTTGGGATAATTGCCTCTGACAGAAACTAGTAGTAAAAGCCTTTTCGCTATCATTATCAAAATGCCGGTCGTTATGGCGAAATCTAGGGGTGCCAGAGATGTTTCTAAAGATGGTAATGTAGTTGACTTAGGTCTCTTGTGAATAAAAGCCATGGTTTTGTACATACACTTCCGAAGCCCAAAGAATCACCAAACTTAAGTGGCAGTGAGCACATTACTCGCAGAACATAATATGGTCGATAGGGCTAAAAGGTTCTGGAGTGGCTACCACGTACTTACCAGAAGACGTAGTGTTGGAAGGCCGCCCACAAGAAAGACCGTTGACCTGGTGATAGTCGCAGAAGTCTGATGGGTTCGAGACTCACAGGACCGGTCGTTGGGGCAACACTTGGGAGACGCCTATGTTTAACAGTAATTCTGAAAGTCGATCAAAATGAATAGTTTTCAAGCAGTGCATCAAAAGTCAAAAGTTTTTTATTTCACATAGGCCTACATGGGCACTTATAAAATGTCAGAGGCTTGTGCACGGTTCCAAATTGGTCGTTTCCTATGGAGAAGAACCGGCAAGAAACTGCATGGTTACTCTTTTAAAAAAAATTGTTGTTACAATATTTCCATGATACAGCATAATTAAATATTATGTAAGGACAGTGTAGACAGGTAAATTATACGTTAACAAAATAAATAATTTAAAAAAAAAATTGCAAAAGCTATATGTTAGAAAGAAAAAAAGTACATATTACAACAAATGTGGAGCAGTTAATAGATACATTTACACAGTATTACGAGCTACCATAGGCCACATGTGCAGAAGCAGTCATTGCCAAACAACATCAAAAACAAAGTAGACAGGGTTAACTAAAGGTATATTAACAAAACTTCATCTAACACAATAAAAAAGATTTATTCAACGAATGCGTCCTTGTACTATCCATTATCGAACTAAACGCAGTCACAGTATTAGTTACGATCAAAGAATCCCTTGTCAACACAGCTTAAATGTCCTACGGGGACTGTGATACCACGGATGTGTAAAGTAAACAGAATGCTCACAGTGCTCACGCATATGAGTAATCACGATAATATTAGAACGTTTGTGAGCATGTATGAATGTGTATGTTTGTTACTTCTTCACGGTTGGACGGCTAAGCGAATTTCGATTAAACTTGGTACACAGATAGACTATGACCTAGAAAAGTATATAGAACCTTTTTAGGCAAGCCACTGGCAGCAACTAGTGTAAATATAAGGCTCACATTTTTGACACAGTAGGTTTAAGGAATAGAAGGCGTGGCCGAATCGAGGCGATCAACGAAAAGAGAATCCAAACGAAACGGTTGTAACTTGGCTGGCAGGCAGGCACTTTTGAATTGTCAAAATGTCGGTTATTAAAAACTGAAGCTAAGTTGCACGTTCCAAAGCGTAGATCTCTATGGAGAAGAACGTGCAAGAAACTCCATGGACACTCAATTAAATCATGTCATGAGATACAAAAATCTTGGTTAAATTTTTTGTCGCTTCTATTATTTGACCACAATGTTAATAAATAAAGAAAAAAAAAAGAGTATTTAAAAAATATAAATTGAAATAAACCACTGGCAGCTAAGAGATAACCAGTCTCAAATGACGGCACCCATTTCCGAGCATGACGCGTGCATCAGCCCCAGCTCAACCACTATGAAAGAAACTGAATAACCCAACAACACGACCCACCATCAGCGAAATATTTGAGTGAGCATGACAACGATATATAATTATACTAATTCTCTTCCCCATATGACATGTGAAGACTTGTTTTGCTTATTCGCCACTAATCGTCTTTAGCACTCCATTTCTTACTCCTCAACGTCACAAGATTGATCAAAGTACTCATCAGTCATGGCCCCCTGTTGACTTGAATCTATTTACTTATCCGGCAGTTTTCCTTTTCCTCTCAATGTTCCTGTTTGAATCCTGATTACATAATCGTCATCTGAGGAGAAGCTGTTGTTATCCCAATAATGGGACGGTCACAGACTGAAATGTAGGTCAGTTCTATTATTTTTATAGTTGTTCTATTACATAGGAAGTTGAGAGACGAAAACATGATGCTGTTCCTAGGGAAGTCAGGTAAAAATTGAAACTGAAAATTTGACCGAATATTTTATCTCTCTTATGGTTTTACTGAATTTTTTTTGGCAATTTTTGTCATTTCTAATACATATTTAAAATAGTCTCAAAGTTTTTTTGACCCCTAAATGAAATAGGATAGATAGGAAAATACAATTATTTTGCAGACTGTAATTTTTTTTTTTCATTATTTGTGAATGCTGTTCAGATATCTTAAAAATTTATGGATGGAACTTTGAAACGTTTTTCTGTAACTGTAACGATTAAGGTACGATTAAGGTCCACCCTGTATATAGCAATAATTTTGTAGTTTTTAACTTCAAAGTCTAACGAAAATTCAAGAATTCGAGATAAATCATTCGAGATAGCAGTTTTATGTTCGAAAAAAATCTAAGGTATCTTTAAATATTCTAAGAACAATCATATTTGTTTCTGCCTAGAATATCAGAAAATCCAAGGCAATTATATTCGTAAGAAGTTTATATGAAAAATATATAACTCAGCCTAAGGCTGCCTCTAGAATAGCGCAGAAGCTGATAAATACGCAGAGGTTGCAAAACATTAATCGGAATTCTCTGCCGGAGTCTGTGTTTCCTGATAACCACAACCTAGGGTTCTTTAAATCAGAGTGAATAAGTTACTCATGGGCTAGCGTGCTCCATTGTCGACGACATCGTCGCTTTCCATCAGGTGAGATAGTGGTTAAACGCAAACAAATAAACGGAAAAACAAATTTGGGCATCATCATGCTAGAAGGCTACTCCAACATAACTTACTTTGTTCACACAAATAAATTTTTATTTCCCTGACTTTTTCGTTACGCGATTGACTTCTGACTGCCACTCTAAGCTAGCACGCCACACCAAAAAAACACATTAGTTTCTTATAAAAATATAAACGTCAATACATTCAATTTAATGTTATATGAAGTACAGGAATTAATTACTGCACAACTTTAAAAGTAAAATCAATATTTGATAAAATAAATATATCGTAAATATACTAACGCCATCTACTGCTAAAAGAAGACAGTCATTTCTAACATCTCTACCGCCATCACAAACAGTAACAAAAGACAGACTAGTCAGGAATCCTATTGAAATAATTAAATTCTAGCTATCATTTTAGCCTAATAACGACCAATGCTGGACAAAAGCCTTCCCCAAGTGTCACCACGTCGACCAGTTTTTTAGGTCTTGCATCCAGCGGATTTCCACAGCCTCAGAGATCTGAAACCGCTTCAGTGTAAAGACAGCTTTATGTCGTACAACTCTCAAGATTCTGCAATAGATAAAGGGATATCTTACGTAGTCACATATTTCTTCCACGTTTTAGTGATTTGTGTATTTCCTAGCAGCGTGATAAAGAGTGGAATAGAGACTGAATTTATATCTAGTTTTCATGCTATATGTAAATGTTTCAATTTTGTTCTATCTACTAAAACTTGCAACAGAAAAAGTGGGATTATTACAAAGAGTTACTGTAGCCCTGGGACATAACTATACTCATCATCATCATCATTTCAGCCGAAAGACGTCCACTGTTGGACATAGGCCTCCCCCAAGCGTCGCCACAACGACCGGCCCTGTGCGTCTCGCATCCATCAGGTTCCAGCGACCAGGTCATGGATCCACCTTGTAGGAGGCCTCCCAATGCTGCGTCTCCCGGTACGCGGTCACCACACCAGCACCTTTTAGCCCTAACGACCTGTTCTGCGTGCAATGTGCCCTGCCCATTGCCACTTAAGTTTGGCGATTTTTTGTGCTGTGTCGGCAACCTTGGTTCTCCTGCGGATATCTTCATTTCTGATTCGATCATGAAAAAAAACTTCGAGCATAGCCCTAACTAACACAACTCTACTGCTACTACTTAAAGGCAATTGAAGACAAATAAGACGAATACCGGTAAAAATTGATTTGCTATGTTGTGGAATATTATTATGGGTATGTATTTTTAGTAGATCGTAAGTCACTGCAATTATCTGACAATCGCGAAAACATATAAGTTTTTTCACTCTGCACCCGTCGATCTATCTAACGAAAGGGTTGCGGTCTGACCATGGCCTGAACCAGGGAGCAGCGCGAGAGGTCGCCACTGCCGATTGCCTCCACTTGGAAACGACGTTGCTCTACCCAAGCACGGCACACCTTCACCGATTCCTGCGGGTGGTCTGTACAATGGTAACACTCATATGTCTTTGCCACTTAAATCCAGAATAAAAACCTCCCGAATTCATTATGTCCTGTGAAGATACCGTGATGTCTTTCCAGCCACTCCTCAAAGAGGCGAATTAAATTAAAACCATGATTGTGGCTTGCCCATGACGTTCTTCGCCGTAACAGACGCGAGATTTTGTGTGAAGTATCGAATTCTTGAAGAATATGGCTGGAATAAAATCTGGTCAACTTTACGTATAAGCTCTTGTCCAAGACTTTGCCGCGTAAAACTACATAAATGTCTCTATAAACTGGTCAACCTGTGCTTGTGATTAATTCAAGGAAGAGGAATGGAACATAGTATTCTTGGATTCAAAATGTCAGACCAGTTATCAAACAGTACCTATATTTCGTTCCAAAACACAAATTGCAGACTTAGGCAACTCAGGTGCCAAACTAATATAATAATAATAAGATTTATTTATTTTCTCGCCACAATACATCATAATTACATTTTCTAGTGTAAAGGTAAGCTTATTGCTTATTACAGTAAGCTTATTGTGGGAGACTGGTGCCTAAACTAGGCTTGGGGCCTGTATTTCAGGACACCAGGACTCTACCCTTAGGTTTTACTAACATTTTTATATTAACCCAATTCTCTAACAAACAGTTGTCGCAATTATTAACAATATTTGCTAAATTAAAATGGAACTGGGCAGGCCGTATCTGTCGCATGTCGCAAAAATATTGGGCGAAGGCTGCCACTGACTGGATTCCGAACAACAGAATTCTTCAACGTGGTAGGCCTAAATGGAGATGGCTAGTTGGACTTAAAGGCTTTCCCAGATTTAGTTAAGGATAGAAAACAGTGGAAGAATGGAAGGTCTTTGCTTTGCAGTGGGCCATAACAAACTCATATTAATAATAATAACATCTGAGGAGGCTCTTGTTGGGCTGTTAGATCATGGGCTTGATTCTGGGCACAGACGCGTATTGGTCGGAAATTCCTCTTTGATGAACCGTGACCACCGGTAGCTTGGACCCTGTTCACGATGCCGATGGGCTACTATTTTTTATATTTTTAAATGTTTATTTAAATAAATACTTAAAAATTTAACATATTATGTTGTAAGAAAACAAAAGAAATAATAATAATAAGCCATACCCAATAGTATGAAATCCGTATCTACAAAAAACTCATGATGTTCACATCACGATCGTTAAAAATACATCCTACATTTTGTTTTATGTAAGGTTCCTTATCTGCTAGCATGTTTCGTTTTACATGCAAAAAGGAGCCAAATCCCTGTTTACAACATTTGCAACAAATCCCTTACAACCATCAAAAGAGGATTTTCTGAAAACAAGCTGTCAATCCACGATGATACCCGACCGTTCCCGATTGGGGCCGAACAGATTTAGACCCACTTATACAGATCCTACACGACCGTTCCCATGTAGGCCGTTAGTATCGTAAATATACATTACGAGTAATTGCCTTGAATAAAGACCAGTAATATAATTTGGTACTATGTATGCAATTTTTCTTGTAATTCGAGAATAAAAGTAATCTTCCATGGATTACTTTATGGTTATTGGATAGAAGGGGTAAAAAACAGCCCTTTTTATAAACCCGACCATTTTTTACAACACAATATTTTTTTCATACTGGCAATTTTGTTAGTATTTACGGATGTCTAATGTTTTGTTCAAAACCGAATTTATATTGATTATTCACCCACGACTAAACTTCTAGGGCTTTTTTTCGGGGGGGAAAATCATCTAATGACTTCCACCGCTCTTGGATCCCAAGTCGTTGACGGCGCGTGCTGTTCCACGCGCGCCTCATGGAGATGTCCGCAACTGTAGAGGCCAAGCCTACTGGGGCCACGGGTAGTGTGAAAGCAAAGCCCGGGGCCCCGGGATGAAGGCAAAGAAGGAACAGGAGTGGGGTTTTTGACAGTAAAAGTCTGAAACTATCTCCCGCTTCGTCCAAGAGCGGGATTTGTCATTAGATGATTAGCTAAAAAAATTGTTGCTTGTATAAAAAAAAACAAAAAATCTAACTCAAACTCGTTTTTTTTTTGCACGATCAACTAATTCAAGTGGCAAGTGTATCAGTGAAAACTTAATTATTAATATTAATACGAATCCATTTTCAATTCTGTTTGAAACTCAAGATGTTAAGTCTAAGTGCATTGCATAATACCAAGTGCTAATTAACATAGATTGGACATACCTGGCTAGGTAATTTGCTTTGAATGGGTATGGCTCAATTTGTATAGGAAAATTGTTACAATAGTTTATTACAATTTTCCTACATGTAGACATATACGCTTACTGTGTATCGTACAACACGATGAAAACACATTCTTAGTCATGACATCATCATCATCATCATTTCAGGTGAAAGACGTCCACTATTGGAGATAGGCCTCCCCCAAGTGTCGTTATAACGACCGGTCCTATTCATCTTGCATCCATCGGATTCCCGCGACCCTCACCAGGTCATCGGTCCACCTTGTGAAAGGTATCGTCAACCAATTATTCTGGCGACCAGGATAATCCAGCGTTGGAAGGCCTCCCACTAAGGGGACCGACGAGCTGATTGGGGTTGCAGGAATGCACATGACGGGTCATTGTGGAGACATTTAAGTCTACCAGTGGATGTTTTTGAACCATAAAATGGGGTGAATAAAAACGCAGATGTCAATAGAAACAAAACTTTGGTTTTGTTTTTCACTTTGATATCATAGTATCGGCTTCGAACAAAGCATCGACTTTTTAAAATAACAATTCATTAATAAATTCAAATAGTTAAATTCTGCAAAAAATATTCAAATATCGTGTAAATACCCTTAGGAGTTTTGTTTCTATTCACCCCATTTGACTTAAGTTATTGAAGCATCAAAAAATTTGAGCGCTTGTAGACCAGTTTTTAGAGTGATATAATAGCCTTGGGCTGTCTCTGAGTTGTTATCTTCGAACCCAATATTATTATTCATCAATAATGTCGAGCTTCGTTGCGGTTAGATTGCTTTATTTGGTGGTAAATATCTACAAATTATTAACTGTAAACTCTGTCGGATTCTATAATATCTGGATAACTATAACCTTTATTTTCGGACTTTAAGTCCAGAGTGAATGAATTATTTCTAAGCAAACATGCTCCATCGTAGAACACATCATCGCTTGCCTTTAGGTGAGATAGTGGCCCCGCTAGGGCCGCGGGGATTTTCTGATAATAAAAATAATAAACCCGTGGTTTTCGAACGCAAAGAGCGACGGACGGACACAGGTGTGGTTTATTTTATTATTTATTTATTTATCTTTATTCCAAAAACGTAAGTAAGTTATAAGATAAGCCCCACAAAACCGTTGCAATGGTTTGACTGTGGGGTCGGTGAGTCTCTAGACATACTTAAATGTACTTAAAACATTTCTAAATAATATAATTTTAATTTGCGTCTAAATCTATTTGTGTTTGTTTCACTCCTTATGTCTGCCGGCAGACTGTTCAATAGGTATGGTATTCTCTTTTTTAGTGTTGTATTCAGTTACCCTCCTGCTCCCTCCCGCTCCATCCAGAGAGGGAGAAGTCGATTGATAATTTCCCACCTTAAAAAAGGTGAGATAGTGGTCAACCGCGACCCTATAAATAATAATTAAAAAACAGTTTTTATTATATTTTTGATTTAAAATCGTGATCGCATCGTGAGCTATAAAATCACAAAAACTTTAAAACTTCAAATGTCAAGAACATTAAACTTTTAAAACTCAACGTATTTCCTTCCACACTTGTCAAGTTTCGTCCATATTATAGGACTAACGATGAAAAATGGACTTTCTGTGTACCTCCATTAGTTTGTTATTACATCAAATCATAACTTTCAGGCTTCACCTTTCTTAAACTTGTAATAATGCTAACAGACTTTGAAGGAGTTTGACCTTTATAAAAGAAGCAACCACGTCTAATAAATAAATAATGTTTTTTGTTTAGAATATTTAATACAAAATTGATAGTGTTGAAATAACTGATAAGGATTGATAGTTTTTACAAATAATGAATATTAGGATCTTAATAAATCAATTTTTAAAATCTAGACCCACGGGAGCGTGTCGAGCCAAAAAAAAAAAGATCAAAAAAAAAAAAAACAAAAAGCATTTTATTTCAAATAAACCATTTACAGGCACTTTTGAAATGTCAAGAAGTAAGACAGTCAGATAAAAAAAAATATGCTAATTGCACATTCCAAAGCGTAGATTTCTATGGAGAAAAATATGCAAGAAACTCCATGGACACTCTTTTCAATCATGTTTTGTAATTACAAATATCTCTGTTACATGTTTCTTGTCGCTATCATGTGAGAACAATGCAAATGAAAATAAAAACTAAATATAGATATTAAAATAGCAACTGGCAGCTAAGAGATGACCAGCGTCAACTGACAGCTCCCGTTCACGGACATGACGGTAATATTAGCACCACTCAGCGCAACCATTTTGAAGGGAACCGAATGATCCAACACACGCGCCACCATCATTGAGACATTTGAGTGAGCATGACAAACTCTCAACGTCTCGATCTTGCGAGCAGCGTCTTTAACTTTTGACGAGACCACATTTGCGGCAGGGTGGATGTTTCCGTCGGCTTCTAATATGTGTGTCGATCAACCTGCACTGCATGGACGGAGCACCGTAATGTCTTCGTGGGGACAATCGGTGGCGGCGAACTTTCGCGTTTGGTTCTGCTTTCGGCCTAGTATATGGAAGGAGGTGAGAAACCTCTTAGCTATTGACAGCCACAGGGTGATTCCCGGTCACCGTAGGTGCAGACTTACGGACGATGAGTAATAAGTAGCACGTCGTCCAGCCATCCGGTAAGAACCAAGCCCTAGTCAACGATGTGTTTTGTTCTACGTGCGCCTAATAGAGATATCAAAACATAAAACCTTATTTAACTTAGATATAAAAACTGGACGCGGGATACCGCAACCCTGAAACGCCAAGGGTATTATTTTAACATTTATGTTTTTGGTGAGATTTTGTTTTATTAAAGAGTGTCGCAATAGCCCAGTGTTTAAGAGGGTCCTTTTTCACTCACCTATCGCCAACATCGAGCATGGTTTAAAAGCTTGTAAAAGCTTGTTACTTCATCTGACGCAATCCAACGCAATGTTTGACGAAAGGACAACGCGAAAAAAGAGAGATAACGGCTGAAAAATCTTATAGCATTCGGTAATTTTGTGATTTACCTACTTGAATATTTTACAAAACTTGTTCCACGCTTGTGTACGTGTTTTTTTAAACTCTTAGAAGTTTAAAAAAAAAATCGTCATTCAGAATCTGGATTAAATTTGCAAGACTTCTATTTTTATACTTTTTTAATTTTTAGGTAAATTATGAACTGTTAAAGTTCATGCAAAATAGCAGATTTTCCGAGGACTTTACTGGATTAGTTTTACACAAATTTATAAACTGATTTCAATAGAAGTCTAGATAATATCCATAAGTGTGTTTCGTGTTTCCAAAATATTAAAAAAAAAATGTATACTAACGTCATAATGGTGTAAGAGCGGTTGTATAAAAAACAGTGAAAATTTATGTTGGTATCGGCCCTTAAGGTTAATCCACCTCTAAGGCATGATATTGCGGGTTCAAACCGGGCAAATACCAACATAAATGTTTTAAATTCATATGTACTTTTTTACGTTTATCTAGCACATTACCGACACCCCGTGGCTCGGAAAGCGCGTAAATCTGTTGGTACTAGTTGTCATTCGTAGATCTGTGACAGTCGTAACAAAGTCAGGCGCCAGGAAGTCTGACCATCAGTCTATCCAACGAGTATCGTGTTGCCCAGTAACTGAGCTGTAGAGGTCTGATAGGCAGTCGCTCCATGTAAAACACGGGTATTCAACCGCATCTAGTTAGACTGAAAGCCGACCCCAATCTAGTTGGAAAAAGGCTAGAGAGAAGATGATATATTTAATCAAAAATTGACTGAACAAATGTAAAGGGTGATCCAATTTAAATTTCCTTTGTTATGTGTGTAACACATTAATCAACACGGCTATCAATAATGGCACGTGATAGCTTGTAACATGTTAGCGTGAAACATTTAATTTGCGACATGAATCGCCTGATCCTAAAACTACAAAAGTGATAAAATTGTTCAGTTTTCTATAGAGACAATAAATCGTGTCCATTTTTTCTAAAAAATTACGGTCAGATCAATCATCTTCCTGCCAATATCAGGCTTTTTAAACCAGCCAAAATGTATGATAAACCTGTAACATTGGTAATCATAGTGTAACTCAAGAGATTGATCGCCATCCGACCATCTGGTAACCGTCCGGACTAAGCCCAAGTCGTCGACGGCGCGTACTGTTCCACGCGACCTTCAAGGAGAAGATGTCGGCAAACCGTAGGGGCCCAGCACGGTCGAAGCCTACTGGGGCCAAGGGTCTGCTTCTGGAAGAAAGACTCGGCCCTGGTACGAAAGGCAACGAAGGAACAGGAGTGGGTTTTTAGTCAGTAAAAGTCTGACACTCCCTTTCGCTCCGCCCAAGAGCGGGGTATGTCATAGAATGATTTTCCCACATACAAAAAAAAAAAGAAAGTGATTAAATTAAAGAATATGATTGCACAAAAATAAAGGATATCCCTTTAAACAAGCTCATAATTTTAAGCTTTGTACTTCTTTAAGTGACAAGTTCATCGTAATAAAAGATATATAATAATTATTTATTTAAACTTGGCTCAAAGTCGTAAGCTGCACAGGTTCAAGAAAATACACTCAAATATGTTGTTTTAATACTTTACATCTCTCAATAATTCGATTAAATTCTTACCCAAAAAAAACGTTTTTACGTTGAAGTCGGTTGTATTTTTTTACATAAGTCAGCCAAACTTAATTAGTGTGCAAATTCTATAGTAAGGTACCCTTTAAAATTTAATCATTAAAACATTGCATAACAATTCCAATAAGTTTAGCCCATGACTACATCATCAGATCAGTTCGATATATCCCCCCTCTTCTTTTAGTCAGTCATCGACTACACGTTTAAAACAAAGCAATTTTACTTGTTACTACAGTTCCGCTGTGATCCTATTAGGAGTTCCGTTCCATATCTTCGAAGTTTATTACCAGGTCATGACAATATTTCTACGGGACCAATTTAGAAGCATAACCTTTCAAAATAAATAATTTTCAAAATCGGTCCACAATTCCGAGAAATCAGTGAACATACATTAAAAAAAATACATACAGCTGAACACAGAACCTCCTTCTTTTTACACTTATTAATATAATATAATGTTTTAAATTTGATGAAATAATCATCAAATTTAAATCATTATATTATATTTGCATATAATAATTTAAAAGTACATTTGTCTAACCAGCCTGCAAATTATTATTCATGTTCATTTTTAATTAATTGAGCACTTAATAGTGGTAGCCGCGAAGCCTTTCCTCCAGTAATTTCAGGGCAGTCTTCCACCTTTACCGAATGCTGCTAGTGGCGTTTGGGTACTATGCGGTGACGTTTGAATTAGGGGGAGTAGTAGGTAGAGACTGGAGTTGAAGGAAAAAATAGTATAGAAAATGTAAGGAACGCCTTTCGACCAATTTTTGCCCGATTGCAAGAAGGGTTATGTTTGTCTATGGACGCGTAGCTTCAGAGACGTGTATTTGTCATTATACGCTTGGTGTACGTCTGCGTGAAGCTTACGTACAAAACTATGTCACTCTGTCGTGCCGTCATATTTTTGCAGCTCTATCGATAGAGTTGATCTGTTTTTATGGACAGTAGGCCTAAAGAAACCATCATAATTTATTATGTACATGTTGGGCATACATGTCAGCGATTATGACAATTTAGCGTTAATAAGACACTCAATTGATACCTTATTACCGGAGTGGGGTGAAACACTGTGACCTCGTAGAAGAGTCACGTGAGCAGCATCGTTTAGAGGAGAGACGTTTAGGGACGGCAGTCTTAAAAAAAAAAAATTATTGATACGCAAATAAATATCCCACCAAAAAAAATATTTTTTGCTTTAAAACAAAAACAGAACGTTTTATAACTTACCATTTCGAAATATCAGAATTTAATAAGAAACACAAACCGAACAAGAAAATAAAATTAATACGCAAACATAAATTAAAGTAAGTAAACGAAATTCCCTTGAATTTCGCCATTTTACAAGCTTATAAACGTCAACAGAGAAATATCAAATTATATTAGACTTTATTTTTCGTTAGCCGTGCCCACAAGATACAGGAGAAAAATAATTATAATTATATCCAACTGAGTTCAGGATCAAAAGTGAAATATCGTTAAAATTAATATTTTGTTTTATTACAGAATACGAAAAGAAGACAGAAGCCGCATACATAAAGTTACAGAGAAAAATAGTACGGAATCACATCACACTATTGCGAGCGTGTATGTTTGTTACTCCTTTACGCTCAAACAGCTGAACGGATTTCGATAAAACTTTGCACATGGGTGGATCATGTCCTGGAATAGCACCGTGTCTTGGATAATTTTCTGTTTTCACACGGGTGAAGCAGCTGGCCGCATCTAGTGGTACAATAAAGCCAGAACGTGCCCGTACTTAAAAAGGTGAGCATCTTAGCATTTGCTGGGTTTTAGATACCCAGCATTTCTTTTTTCAGCCCGCCTTCCTACCGTCCTGTTGTTGTCCGGACTGAGCTCAAGTCGTCGACGGCCCATACTGTTCTACGCGCGCCTCAAGGAGATGTCAGAAAACCGTGGGGGCTCTGCAGGGTCGTAGCCTACTGGGGCCAAGTGTCTGCTTCTGAAAGGAAGACTCGGCCTCGGTATGAAAGGCAAAACACTCCGCCTAAGAGCAAGTGATGTCATTGGATGATTTTCCCACCTATAAAAAAAAGCGGTAGTTTTTAGTTGGCACCCCGCAAGGCTGCACGGAGCAGATTTATTCTCGTTACCAAATATATATTTTAATTCAGTTTTGATATTTAGTTAATAACTAGCTTACCTGGCGAACTTCGTACCGTCTAACAGACAGTGTACGTAATGTAGTTCTTTCGATATAGTCAACTGATTACGATGAAACAAATTTTAATGTATAAAGTTATCTACGTCGATTTCATAAATTTTACGTGATGCACGCACAACTAAAAATTTCTACAGATAATATGATTAAAAACACACATTAATCATATAAAACAAAAAATAAAAGCGTATAAAAGAACGGGAATACTTACAGATATGTTTGTAAGCTATTCACTCTTGATTAGAATTTATACACCCCGACTTTTTAATTAGTACAAAAAAATGGGGCTCTATGTCACAGTAATGTTAAAGGAACAGTACGGAAACTGCCTACAAACGGTCGAAAAGTCTCACTCGCAGTACTGTCAGTAGCGCGTCAAGACGAGCGGTCACGGTTATTAAAGTTTGCGCGACCTTTATAAAAATGCCCCGAGAGTATTGCGTAGTATACGGCTGCTTGAACTCGGCTTCTTCAAAACCGGAGCTATCGTTTTTCAAACTTCCTGCTGACTGTGAAAGGTAAGAATGATTTATTATTATAATATTGTATCGAATAAAATTACGAGTCCATGTGATCGATCACACTAAATTCGTAAACTTAAATCTACTTTTTTTTACTACTAAGGGGCCTATTACAGTACTCGATATTCAGACAGTCTAAGTCGATGTCGCGTAGTGTAATAAGGGTCAGACTGTCTTACTCGGAACAAAACATAAAACACTCTCAGTATCGTGTGCTGATAACGCGTAGTGTAATAAGTCCTTTCAACCATGTCTTCGTACATTTGTTTCCTTTTTTTTACTTGCGATGTCATAAGATTACGTATTTAAATTTTATTTGTAAACTAGTTATTTCTGTTCGATTGAATGATCATTACAAAACACTTTTTTTTTCATAAAAATAAACAATATCAAAAACATTAAGTAACAGTGCCAACCCTATTGCTTTAATGGAGCGTGGGTACTTATTTTATCAACTAGGCTTAGTTTCTACACTGATCACTGATCATATTTTTGTAGTCAAAAGTTAAAAAAAAAACGAATTACCAAAATTGTCCAAGAAAATGTCATAATTGGTAATTTCATAATAGAATCAATCATTCATAACAATTGCTACTAGAAAATACTACGCGCAGTGTTTTTCCATTTTAATCGTCATTTATTCATTCATAATCACAATATTTCTATAAATTGAGTGACCTTTTGGGATATAATAACTTTGTTGTTTATGAATATTATTTATGGACACTTTACTTAAATAATAACAAGACCATTTCTAATAAGCTCTTTAAGTATTTGTACCTACTAATTAAAAAATAGTGGTGTATATTGAAATTATAATAGAGTAAACCTTGTCCCGTATTATCGGTGCAACTTGTTTTTTTTTCCATTCTATCCTGTTACCCATTATGCTATCACTTATCATCATCTTCTTGCCATTATCCCGTATTATTTGGGGTCGGCGCTACATGTTTTTCTCTTCCATACTGTCCTGACAACCGTCATACTATCACTAACTCCCTTTTCTTTCATATCAGTGCTCAAACAATCCATCCATATTTTCTTTGATTTCCCTCTAACTCTCCATCCATCTACATGTATACTCATAACACATACCAAAAGAGTTATGAGTATACATTTTTTTATGAGTATGCGTTTCGTCCCTCCTCTTCACATGACCATACCAATACAATCGATTCCCCATCAACTTTTCAGTCACGTGCGCCACTATCAAACTCCCTGTAATATACTCATTTTTCACTTTATCCATTCTCGTCACACCACACATCCATCTCAACATTCTCATCTCTGATACATGCAATTTTTTGTTAAAATTATAGTGAGACTTTATTGTAAATTGTATTTACTGTACTTTAGTGTAGTACCTACTTAGTACTAGAATAATTAATTATCTGTAGTCAGATTGACTTTTGGTGTCTCTTTGCTAATAAATCTTCGTAAAACCGGTTGCTTTTTCTTGTGTTCCCAAACATTATAGAGCGGAATTGAATACAAACAAAACAAAAGTGTACAAAACCACGGTCAACGGGAAATACGCTATAGTTTTTGTTAGTCTTCAGAGAATATACGCCAGAAACGGAGCACAAACGGCTTTATCTTTAGATTGCGTTGACTCATCATCATCTTCCTGCCCTTGTCCCATCTTATTTGGGGTCGGCGCAACACGTTTTTTTCTTCCATTCTATCCTGTTAACCGCCACAATATCACTAACTTCCTTTTCTTTCATATCACTGTTCACACAATCCATCCATCTTTTCTTTGGCCTCCCTCTCCCTCTCCACCCATCCACATGTATACTCATAACTCTTTAGATTGCGTTGACTAAGAAGTATGATTTTTTCACTGCTCCAAGAATTGGCAGATTTGAGTAATTGGTATTAATTTCAGATTGATACCTCAACGCGTTCTTGAGAAAAAGGGTTTTAACAGACGGACAAACGAGCAACAGAGTGATCCTATAAGGGTTTAGTTTTTGCCGGCTGAGATACAGAGGCGCCACCAGGAGCTCTTAATACGATTCATTTTAGGACCCAAACTGAACTGTTAAAGGGTTGGAGATCCCTCTTTCTCGCTCGTATGACTGAGATTTTAATATATATCATGGTAAGGCTCCAGAATTGGATGCAAGTGCTTTCAGATAATTTAGATAAGGCCTCCCGCAATATCTGTCCAAATATTTAATACATTTTGATAAAACGAAGTGTACTAAGCGATGGTATCAAATAACGCTAAGTTTGCTTTACCATTACTTTCTATAGTAAGCTATTTTCCTTATTGACTCTCACTTTGTCACCCTTGTCATCGTAAGGGTGTACAAACGTACACACGACTCCTCAATCGAACTTTTGGGTAAATGTCCAATATAACCTGACCTCACATTGCATTAACTTTTCTTATAATTAGAGCTCATCTTATACTGGAAATTTATATGCCGCTAGTAGAAGAAATTTACTAGTTCTATCAACACGAAAAATTGCCTAAAGCAATGCTTAGATAGCAAGTAATATAATATTGACATTTCTATACGCAATTTGGAATATTTTTGCTGATATGTGATCCGTTTGATTTGACAGAATGCTTATTTTGCGAATTTCGGATATAGGACGCAAGTATTATTGTGCAAACTCTTCGGTGTGACAATTGATAGAAGAAGAAATTGTAATGATGTTCTGTCAGTGGTTGATAAAATAACAAATGTATCAAGGCATTCCTGCCGCTTACACCAACCTACCCTGTGGACTTTCGTTGGTAGTGGTGAAGGCTCGACACGTGCTTTTATCAGTGCTACGAATTTTTTCGATTTTAGGTAAAATTTTTTGTGTTAAACTTGATCGAGACTGTTCTTAGTGTGTGTGTGTTGGTATAAGCTTACTAACATCTACCACGAGGTACAGTTCGACGGTTACTCCTACTGGGCCACCGTCCCCACATGACACTGGCAGAATAGCCGCAACCGGCTCAATTGCCAAAAAAAAAAAAAAAAAAATGTGTCAAGCAAAGAGATTTAAAAAGATACAAGTATATATAATGTTTTTGGTGTCAAGTGAATTAAAATATATTATTGAACTATCTTGGACTTTCGAATTACTAGGAATTACTTAAATCTAAAGCAGTAACTACACCACTGCATGCACTTGCAACAGCAATGCAACAGTAGAATGTAAACAGCGTTAAAGATGGTTTAAAACGGCAAACTGTATTGGATTGAAAAGCACACCCACTCTTGGTGCGCTCTTGGTGGAGCGAGAGGGAGTGGCTGAGTTTTATTGTCTAAAACCCACCCGTGTTTCTTCAGTTACCTTATGCGTTGTAGGACAGTGGTGATTCTTTCGAACATTCCTTCAATCCACCTATGCGTATTTCTGCGATAAATATAGGCGGGAAGTTATTTTTCAATATACTTACTCGAAAACTTTCTCCTACCGTTTTAAGACTCGTTTTTTTGCACTAGTGCGGAAAAGTGCGCCAGCTCTCCGCTACAATTGATTTTATTTATCGTATTAAGCTGGGCGTCAAACAGCTCCCTCAAATCGCTGAGCAGCCTCCGTTTATTTCTTAGTAAATGTATTGAAGAACGTCGTTTGATACACGTGAAAATTTGTCACTGCAGCACTCGAATTTATAACACTCTCGCTTGCGGCTCAAGCAAAATCCCCCTCGGTCCCAATGGCAAAGTTTCTCCATTTGTATCAAAATGTACTATTATGCATCTTACTAAAATAGACTGATCAAATTGATTATGTACAATAATAAAGTGTTATTTCAAATGCAGCATCCAATTGAAGTAAAAAAAGACTCGCAATTTCTATGAAAGTTCATCTACTGGTCGCCAAATATGGCGATGTAGACTGAAAACGGGCTTTTTACGCATCGAGTAAAAGGCTTTTTATTGCACATAAAATTATTTTCGTATGGTGTGCCCCTCTTCTGCGGCCCGGATAATGTAGATTGTTGCAAGGGATGGGAGACAGCGGTATGGATTTATATAATCCTACTAGCTGACTCGGCGAACTTCGTACCGCCTAATAATGTGATAAATGAAGAACCGCTCGACCGATTTTATGCAAACTTCACATAAACTATCTACTAAGTAGTCCGAACAAAGCATAGATAGCATAGTTTGGACAGGTGAGCCCGTTCTTGAGTTATAAAATTACAACGAAAAGAGGCATTTATTTTTATATATATAGGTAAGTCAATTAAAGTCAAATACTTCTAATTTACTTGAGTTCCCGACAGACGTTGTCCTGTCCGAAATCTAGCTTTTCAGCAGAAAAAAAATTGGGAAAGCGATTGCTATGCTCCTCTTGGGTCCAAATTTATTTCCAAAACATCCAGTGACTCACTATATCAGCTAAACCGCCGTTTGGGAGGAGATAGGTGACAATCTCCTCCCAAACGTGTCACATGTATAAAAGAATTATTTATATAAAGATACTCTGATATATGTTTGTGCGGTGTCTCTCGATATATCTCGATATATCCCACCTTCCATCTTGCGTCACGTGCCTTGTTACAAGCAAGGAATTTAATATGAAAAAAAAAACTTTTTTTCGCCATCGACACACCAAAAAAAAAGAAATTGAAATAATTTACCAACCAATAAATAGATACCAATGTGTCACTACAGCTTTAAAGTCTCTCCGATTAAATATTTCAAAGTTCCTATCTTTTGGGACTTTGTGACATACAGTGTCGGCGTCTCTAGAAAAAATTGCCCAGAAAATATATGCAACACGATAGATTCAATTTGATTGTGATCGGAAAATTGAAGTCTCACTTAAAAAGAGATGAATGTTTTCGGATGAAGAGGGAAACTGCGGTCAAAGTATAGATGGCCTGTGTAAGAAATAAAACAAAATCATAATTGAGAAGAGAGTGAATTAATGTAACGGTTGACAGGGTAGAATTTAAGAGAAAGTCGTTTGGCTCTAACTTCAACTAACATTGAGTAAAGACGACAACGCCACCAAACAGACTGTGCGTCGCCTGACTATTGAACATATTTTAGGGATGTTTAGAATACCGATGGAGACAGACCACTTTTCATTTCGATGGTATGGTTCTATTTGAATAATTTCCGGGAATCATTTAAGAACTTTTCCTACTCTGAGCTAAAGGAAGTTAAACTTTTACTGATCGCCTCCACCAAGACACGAAGGTACTCCGCTCAAGTGGGAGAAAAACTCCACTGTATGCTCATCGTATGCTCCACCGTATAGTCCACCATATGCTCCACCATATGTTCCAACGTATGCTCCACCGTATGCTCCACCGTATGCTTCACGGTATGCTTCACCGTATGCTCCACCGTATGCTCCACCGTATGCTCCACCGTATGCTTCACCGTATGCTCCACCGTATGCTCCACCGTATGCTCCACCGTATGCTCCACCGTATGCTCCACCGTATGCTTCACCGTATGCTCCACCGTATGCTTCACCGTATGCTCCACCGTATGCTCCACCGTATGCTCCACCGTATGCTTCACCGTATGCTCCACCGTATGCTCCACCGTATGCTTCACCGTATGCTCCACCGTATGCTCCACCGTATGCTCCACCGTATGCTCCACCGTATGCTCCACCGTATGCTCCACCGTATGCTCCACCGTATGCTCCACCGTATGCTCCACCGTATGCTTCACCGTATGCTCCACCGTATGCTCCACCGTATGCTCCACCGTATGCTCCACCGTATGCTCCACCGTATGCTCCACCGTATGCTCCACCGTATGCTCCACCGTATGCTCCACCGTATGCTTCACCGTATGCTCCACCGTATGCTCCACCGTATGCTCCACCGTAAGCTTCACGGTATGCTTCACCGTATGCTCCACCGTATGCTCCACCGTATGCTTCACCGTATGCTTCACCGTATGCTCCACCGTATACTTCACCACGTTCTCTGGTATAATCCGGACGTTTCTTCCCGCAAAATCCGAAATAGGAAACTCCTGAATCAACCGTGACCATTGAGGAACTGTATCAGTCAGAAAATGAGGACGCCGTGGCGCCTCTTTAGCCTCTCCTCAAAGAGAGTTCTCATCACCATGATACTGGCAGTCCCAGTTATTATGACTTGTGGTACAAGTAACTCCTGTTACTTGTACCACAGTTCATCATGTCACGATATTGAATTATTTTCGTAAAATGAGTGAGAGTAGACATCTGTACATGTCTACTGGTGTCAGCATCACCAGAAGACATATACAGAACGTTGTATCTCTTCTCTTGCAGGACTGAATTAATACTAATAGGCGAATAAATGGATTAGATCAATTTGTTTCAGGATGCGTGTTAAATTATTTAAGAAAGTTATTTGTTTTTGAGGGGTAATAATATTATTTGTACGCTGAATTACTTTTTAAAACATTTTTAGATGGACACATTTATAGATTTAACATCTGTGGTTGGTATATTAATATTTACGGAACAACTATTATATATATTATTATTACATTATATACTTGGTATTTGTGATAAATATGACAATGTAATGATTTTATTTACATTGGAATATAAATTAATCTAGTTTTAAGGACATATTTACAATTATCAATCTGTTCGACACAATTATGTTGTTATGAATCAAGATACTACTACTACTATCTATTTATTTATATGTTATTTACCAGTTATTAAACATGTATTTATGTGTGTAAGGTAAATAACCTAACACTAACAAACTAAATAAAAAATCTAACTTTTCCACCGTACACTCTCAATAAGGCTGAGTTGAAACCCCGTCAGGCAACTACAACAAAGTTGTCTAGCATTTTTTGCTGAACTGTACCTATTTGGTGCAGGTGCGATACACACAATGTTAGTTTTTTTTTTTATCTTAAGTGTTTACATGTTGTTTTTACACTGTGGTACGCGCCTCACTATAAAGGAAAGCACTGACACCTAGGCACGAGGCAGCGCATGTGCATCGACGTCATCGCCGCTGTTGCCACCGAGCGGGGGCAACTGCTGACACAGACCATGAGGCCCGATGACACCGTCTACGTGACCACGGCGGCGCACTTCGGATCCAACCTCGATCGAGTCAATTTAATTGTTTTATCGTAATTATAATTGTAACTTCTATTTGAATTAAATTAGTTTGTAAAATAAATTGGTTTTTTTTGAGTCATCCGGCAGTAGCCTACGTAATTACTGTGTGTACATGTGCTAAATAAAATATTTTTCTTTTTTCCTTATTTCTTTCTTTCTTTCTTTCTTTCTTTCTTTCTTTCTTTCTTTCTTTCTTTCTTTCTTTCTTTCTTTCTTTCTTTCTTATTTAATGGTAATTTAGACTTTCGTTTTAATGCTTGTTTTAATGTTGCATTTAAACGTGCCCAGCTAAACTGGAAGCATACTCTAATATATTATAGGAGAAAGCTAGACAGATTAATAGGCTCGCGTTTAAGCACTATTTCATCAGATGCTAAGCAATGATGTGATTGACAATGAAGTTTGTACGTTTCTTAGATTAATTTAAGTAATCGCTTTCCACTCTAGTCAATTTCTATAGCCGGATACAGAACCGGCCATCTTATAACAGTTTTAATCCAGCACGCTCATCTCTTGGATAAGAAGATAAAAACAGAGAATCAGAGTTTGTGGGTGCTGTGCATTTGGCCGTCCAAGCACAACTTACAAAACTATGCGTTTCAACAAAAAATTCAATAATTACAATAAAATTTAGGAACTTTCTTTCATTAAACTTATTAATATGGTCTAATTTATAAGTATGTTAACTCATTGAAGCGGTGGCGTGGTCTTACGCCAAGTAAATTGATATAGTGAAGCCGAAGGAACTTTCGTCCTTTGACTTCTTGAACCATGGTTCAAGAAGTCAAACTATGCTATGCCATGTACGTCATGACATACATGGCTAGCAGGTAAAGGACCTTCTGTATTTACTTATGGATCTTCTGGAACATTGTAGCCCAATTCAATACATTTTTCACCAGCGACTGCCCTCAAATGAACCATGGAAAGCCTTTCCTTGTAATTCTCATACAGGTCGCAGGTCTCACCGGTCATCTACATAGACAAGAATGTTAGAATATCAGTAAAATATATTTTAATATATCATGGTTACTTACCAATTTTAAATTCAAAACATTTTTTGTTAGGGTTTAAGTGTGTTTCCTTTTCAAAGAAGTCTATCTCCTACTAATCGACACTTTGCGTGACCAGAGGGCTGGCTCGATCTTTGTCCAAAGAATTAGCATTACCATGCAATGGGCACGTTTCCCGATGATAGCGATTTATATATACGAAATATTTTTTTTTAAAGAGTAACCATGTAGTTTCTTGCCAGTTCTTCTCCATAAAAAACGACCATTTGGAACCATGCTAGCTTCTGACGTTTTATAAAATAAAAAGATTTTGAATTGAATTGAAATTATTGGTTCTAGGACATAGCGGTTTCCTCACGGCGTTTTCCTTCACTGTTTCAAAAGCAGCGGCGTTAAATAATTACACAAATTAATGCACCTGGCAAGGTTTGCATCCGCGACCTACAATTCGTAAGTCGAGACTGTTACCACTGGGTCACTACTGGTATAGTTATTTTATTCATAACATCCTATATTGCATTTGGGCATTTCATCATTCAAGTGTAAACAAAGGTTGCAACAAAGAGAAGCGATGCTCAGACCACAAACAGCCTAAGCGACAGGTGTCTAGCCTTTATGCTCAGCGAGCAAGGACCCGGATCACCAGATATTTCTGAAAGTAAGACCCAAGATATGTCTAAATGTGAATGTTGTTTGGCAATGACTGCTTCTGATCATGTGGCCCCCTGGTAGCTCTTAATATTGTGTAAATGTATCTATTAACTGCTCACATTGCTCTTGCAATATTTTATTTTTTATTTTTATTATTATTTATATTGTTAACGTATCATTTATTTATGATTGTAATTATTTATTTTACTTTCTTTTATTTATATAGCCTCTTTTTTATAATGTGAATGTGAGAACACTGTAGACTCCGCGAATTCTTAGGTTATTTTTTATTATGATACGATGATTATGATTACATTATTATGATTATTTTTATTGTACCTTTTAGTACAATATTGACCAGTCTAAACTGTCCTTATATAATATCTACTTATTCTGTAATATAGAAATATTGTAACATATTTTTTTCTAAAAGAGTAACCATGGAGTTTCTTGCCGGTTCTTCTCCATAGGAAACCACCAATTTGGAACCGTGCACTAGCTTCTGATGTTTTATAAGTGCCCATGTAGGCCTATGTGAAATAAAAAACTTTTGACTTTGACTGTTTTCATAATTGCTGACAGAAGATAACCTAAGCTGAATATACTCGAGTTTGAAATTGAGGGTGTGTTTCCACTGAAGTGAGGCTAATCGGAGTGGAGCGGAGCGGATCGTGAATTGGCCAACCACAGTGTTCGAAGTCTCCACTCCACATCAGCGGAAACAATGTAAGCAGCGGTCTTCTTATCCGATAAAAATTTAGGTGTTTTTAAGGCTAAAGTCAATCAAAGGGCAATGGAAAGGGCTATGCTCGGAGTTTTCTTGCGTGATCGAATCAGAAATGAAGATATCCGCAGGAGAACCAAGGTTGTCGACATAGCACGAAGAATCGCCAAACTTAAGTGGCAATGGGCAGGGCACATTGCTCGCAGAACAGATGGCCGTTGGAGCCAAAAGGTTCTAGAGTGGCGACCGCGTACCGGAAGACGCAGTGTTGAAAGACCCTCTACAAGGTGGACCGATGACCTGGTGAAGTTTGCGGGAATCCGATGGATGCAAGACGCACAGGATCGTTCTTTGTGGCGACATTTGGGGGAGGCCTATGTCCAGCAGTGGACGTCTATCGGCTGAAATTATGATGATGATGATGAAGGTTAAAGTAAATAGGCTCTTAATAAACTAGTGTGATTCACATCAACGATTGCATCTCTGCTTAAGGTGGGTTCGCAGTCAAGCACTAGTTTATACAATCAACCACGCAGTCACTAGTCGAATAGAACGGAGCCGAGCAGAGAGAACGAAGCGGAGGGTAGCTCGACTCCACTTCACAATCCACACAGGCGTTGTATCTCTGAAAAAGGCAAAAAATAATTGTAATTGTACTGTAATTGGCTCAATGTCTCTTGTTATTGTTATTCTTTTGTTATAGCTGTTGGTTATATATATAAATTAAGTACTTTATATATATATTTCTATTTTATTTTTTATTTTCCAATGTAATGAAATTGAATCATGTAATTAACTTATAATTATTAATGTATTTAAATAATGTAATTAACTGATTATAATTATTGTAATGTATTTGCGTGAATCAAATCGTCTTCTGCACGACAATTATTAATTTCAAATTTTGTTTTTGGGGGCCTGGTGACCTGACACACAGGTTTTGTAAAAAACTTAGTTCAGGCACCAGCCTTCCACAAATTGATTTTGGTATATTGTTAAATTAATTATTTTTTCTGTAATTAGTGGAAGTAAAATAAATTAATTATTATTATAAAAATGATTATATTATTGTTGGTTCTCCTATTATCAAATAAATAATGGATATTATGGTATTAAGGAAACTCCAGAAGAAAATCACCAACAGAAGTAGAAGCAACGAAGGGAAGTTGCTTCTACTTCTGTTGGTGATTTTCTTCTGGAGTTTCCTTTAGGGAATGAGGCAACATTCAAAAAGTAACACGGGACATAAACAATTAGGATGACAATTCTGTGAGCTTTTTATTACTTGTGGTCAATTCTGACCCGAAGACCTTTAGAATAAAAAAAGTTCGTATCTAGAAAAATAAAAACATTTTTAACAAACATAATTCAATAATACGCACGTAAAAGCGACTCATTAAAAGTCATAAAATATCACTCGTAAAACGCTTATGTACTGAAAAAAAATGGTCAAAATTGACCCGAAGTCCTTACGAAAGTTAAAATTTGCATAAATCTTTAACGAATAAATAAATAATAAATATTCGCCTACATACCTTTTTTGACGATGGAACGCGCTTACCTAGAAATAACCTATTCACTCTTGACTTAAAGATTCCCGGGTTGAAGCCATCAGGAAACACAGATTCCGGCAAGGAATTCCACTCCTTAGCTGTACGCACAATGAATGTGTTCCCAAAAAGTTTCGTGCGTATAAGTGGGATGTCCACCATGTACCAGTGGCGCATTGCCTTTGCACCATGTAAAGTTATATAAAAACAAAATGAACTTTCAGTGTTTCTAAAAATGCTGGCTATGGAGTAAAATCATAAAAATAATTGTATACCACGGGGTAGCACCTTAACTTCTCTTTTATCATGACAAAAATTATCATAATTCAAAATTATCTTATGTTACCACAATTAGAATAGGAATATTTGTACTCAGTTTCAATAAAACTAACAAGCAGGACAAAAGTCATGAATATTTACCATTTTTTTTTTTAGCAGATATGCAATCATTGATGGTGAGGCGCACTAGTTTATTAAGAGCCTTCAATCTAGCCTTGAAGACACCTAAATTATAGTTGGACGGGAAGACCGCAGCAGGCAAATTGTTCCAGTCCTTCGATGTACGCGGTATAAACGACGAAGCGAAACGCTTAGTCCGGACCGTTGAAGTTTCAACAACGTAAGGGTGGATACTCACCGTACGTCGGGTTGTCCGATGGTAAAACGGAGATGGCGGAATCAAGTCATGCAGTTCCCGCGCACACTCTCCAAAATGTAACCTGTACAATACCGATAGGCTGGCTACCCTGCGCCTGTGCTCGACTTTGTAGATTGGTCTTAACCAAATCTGGATCCCCAATTAGCCTCTTCGCACGCCTTATTTACTTCACCATATATATCAATAATGGTGACTTAAGGAATCTAGGCGGTGTTTAGGCATCAAGATACCAAAATATTAGGGATTGACTACATGACATTATTGAGTACAATTCAACAATCTTTGCCAATCAAAAAAATTTTTATTTTCCAATTATACTTGGAAAACAAAGGAAAATTTAAGTTTTTAAATAAAGCAACTTGTATGAAACACATACTGCAAAATTTAATTTCGTTCACTCCTGTGAAGATTAGACGATAACAGAAAATACGCGGTGACAGAAAATACAAATCAACATAATTTTTTTATCATTTTCATACTTTCATTTCATGATATGGAGCATACTTTCATTTTACGAGATGAGACATACATTCTTAAAGTACTGTGGTTGGACTTTGGAATGGGTTAAATCCTTCAAGGTTTGCGAATGCTTGTATTCCAGTTACTTAACGCCTCTTGCAGTTCTGTGCATTGTTAGTTGGTAAATCTTACGGACATGAGTGACCTCATCCTCCTGCCTCTTGCGCTTCCTCGTAACCAAATCATATCCGTTGGAGTGAATTCAGCTGTAATACGTTAATGATACCGAGTCGACCGCAATTCAAAGCCTTCTGATTCGGTTCGGTTCTGTGTGCAGACAGTCGTATGTGTTAGTTAAGATTAAATGCCTACTACGGCCAGTTGGTGGTATTGGATACAAATGTAGTATTGTGCTAAACGTACGCCGCCATTGAATTGGAGCGGTAAAGTACAGAACACTAGGTGTGTTTTTTTTTTAACCAACCATCCAAGAGGAAAAACAGCTGCATGTAAAGATGACAAAAAAATATTCTTCAGAAAAATAGGTAAATATAAATATACAACCCACATTATTGTCAATGGATTAATCAAATAAATGAAAAATGGAAACGGATTTTAATAGCGACTGGGTTGAAGAACTCCACTATACTATTACCTCCACATATTTAAAAGGTAGAAAATATATTTTAAAAAATCCTAGCAAACTTCTCCAGTCTAACATAAATCAATATCGAATATTGGAATATTTTAATTCACAAACTTTTTAGTTTTAAACTATGTATTTGCCAGTATCAGGTACCCCTAGCATATAAACCAGTTTTACCTATATATATTTACTTATTTACTACAGACAGCGGTCAGCAAATTTAAAAAACTTAAAGTTTAAAAATTCATAACGTGACTTGTTTTTCACGAAAAAAGCCAATCTGAAAGTAATCAAATTCCATGGGCGTTATCGAGAGTTAATTAAAAAAGTATGAACCGCCTTGCAAACAAATAAAGGGGTGAATTTCAACGTAAATATACATATATATAAAACTGTTGATTTGTCAGCCAATGTCCTTGTTTTGAATTAGTAAAAGATATCACACTTAGTTTATCACACCATGCCGCCATATTATGTTTTAAGCATCACCCTAAGGTTGGGCACGCCACAATTATGGCGATAAGTCCCCTCATTGAGGCGTGGTTGGAAAGACCTCACGGCGACCTCATCTTCCGCATGACGCAAGTTCTCACCGAACACGGTAAGTTGGGGAAGTTCCTGCACCAGATTCGTGCGGAAGTGACGCACGGGTGTCGCCACTGTGTGGACAGCCCGGAGGACTCGGTGGAGGTGTGCCCCGCTTGGGCAGAACAACGCCGTGTCCTCGTGGGAGCGATCGGCGGCGGCGAACTCTCTCGCCGGCCTTGGTACAGGCCATGGTCTGCGAGGAGCGAGGAGTGGCAGGCGGTCGCCTCCTTCTGCGAAGCAGTAATGCTAGCAAAGGAGGCGGCCGATCGCGTGAGGCAACGGTCCTAACGCCCCAACCGCCACCGGGATTCCGATCCCGATTTCCGGCCACCGTAAGCGCGGGCTTGCGGACGGCGAGCAATGGGTAGCCCGCCGTCCGACCGACCGATAACCATCCGGACCGAGCCAAAGTCGTCGACGGCGCGTATTGTTCCACGCGCGCCTCAAGATGTCAGTAAATCGTAGGGGCCCAGCCGGGTCGAAGCTTACTGGGGCCATGGGTAGTGTGACAACGAAACCCTTGGCCCTGGGACGAAGGCAAAGAAGGAACAGGAGTGGGTTTTAGTCAGTAAAAGTCTGACACTATCTCCCGCTCCGCCCAAGAGCGAGATTTGTCATTAGATGATTTTCCCCCCTAAAAAAATAAGCATGTCTGCCATGTTATATTTTATGCACCACCCTAAGGTCAAAAGGTAGGAAATACCTCAGACATTATGTTCGCCTTTATATAGTGTTATTTAAATAAAGTCTTAATGAATAAATAACTAACATTTGTAAAGGCAAAAGTTTGTGAGCATGTGTGTCCGTCTGATACTTCTTCACGGCCGAACGACTGAAAGGAATTTGATAAAACTTGTTACACGGATAGGTCATGTCCTGGAATATAACACATAGCATGCTTTTTATCTCGTGATTATGTTCCCTTTTTCGATTATCACAAATAACTTTTTTTTTTTATTTCCAACCTCGACAAAAATGTGACATTAAACTGCTAAAACGCTGCAACACAAAACACTCATAACACTTCACAGTATGTATTTTTTTTAATTTTGCAAAAGCAGCTTATCTCTGTACAACGGCAAGCAAAGTATTTATTTATTATCCTAAAAAAACACATATTTAAATGAACAACATCAAGCAACATTTTTAAAAATCCTTTTCGAAAAAGGGGCAACGCTATGTTACCTTTGGTTATACGCATGTCCATGACGATGATCGCAATATTTTTTTTGTTAAATTGATAAGATCGCACTTGACCACTATTTCACCTGATGCCTAGAATTAACCTATTCACTCTTAACTTAAAGACCCCTGGAGTCCATTGTTATAAAAAGCTTCTACAATGTCTAAAAATAAAATGAGATTCTATCTATATATATATTAAAGGGGAAACTGACTGACTGACATATCAACGCACAGCCAAAACTACTGGAATTAGGAGCGTGAATTTTTGCACAAGGTTCTTTTTATGACGTAGTTGAGCACAAGCGTAGCATAGACGGCCTTATAATGTTCCCACTGTTGGGACTCAGGCCTCCTCTGTAGAAGGAATGGGCCGTAATCCACCACGCGGGCCCAGTGCAGATTAGTGGATGTCACATGTCTTCGAATTTTTGGTTCTAGGACATGCCGGTTTCCTCACGATGTTTTCCTTCACCTGGATGAAATAAATTACACAAAGTAATGCGCCTGGCTGAGTTTGAACTCGCGGCTTACAACTTGTAAGTCGGGGCCGTTACCAATCGGCCACCACTGCTCCCTAAAGTGAGCACTAAGAAAGGATTTTTCATAATTCACTCCCTAAAGGGATGAAGTGGGGGTCCAAAGTTTGTTAGGAGAAACCTACATTCACGCGAGTGAAGCCGCGGACAGAAGCAAGTAAAACAATAAAACTGTTCTAAACTCTTATTAGCACGCGTATATAAACCGTAGGGGCCTAACAAGGACGAAACCTACTGGAGATCACAAGGCAAAGAAGTAACATAGGCAGAATTTTAGTAAAAGTCTGACACGCCCTCTTGCCCCAACCTAGAGCGAGAGAAATAATTGGATGATTTCCCACCTAATAAAATAAAATGAGGTTCTTTAAAACAATAAAATGGTTCTAAATTCATATTAGCACGCATATAATTATAAATAGTAAAAAACAAAGAGAATGAAACGATAAAATGGTAATTAATGTAGGCGCTGCTAAAACAACAATTTTATCAAAGGGCTTTCTCATTAAAAACGCGGTTAGGTGAGTTCTCGGAAAAAATATCTAATGTATTTTTAATGAATTTGACATTACTCGTATATTCTCCGAAAGGTAGAGAGATATATATGGTTTCACTGACTGGAAATATTTACAAGTCCATTTTAATAAAATGCGAAGAATAAACCTTAAAATTCATTACTATACCCGAAGATTAAATCATATTGATTCAAACAAAGTGACACTCCAAAATATTTGAAATCGACCACGTCAAAGTTTTGGAAGCGTAATCCCAATCTCATACATACTTTTGTTTAATTTTTGCTTGACTATTGCAGAAGGTAGGTAATGTTTTTGAAGAGTTTGTATATACGTACCTAATATGTTTGTATGTCTATTCTGCCGCAGACTACCCCCCTTTTTTTCTATTTCAAATTCTTACATTCCACCCTAAGGTTGTCTGGTAGATATCGCTGTCAGCGATAAGACCACCTTTTTTTTTTGTTACTATTTTGGTGTACAATAAAGTTTATTCTATTCTATTCTGCGCACCTTACAGTCTAAACGGTTGGAGAGGTTTTAAGAAATGAAGTTTCATTATACGGCAGGCTCCGTTCGAAGATATAATTTATTTACCCATTAACTTTCTAATACTACTCGGAAAACAAACGCATCATTAGAGCTCATATGAAGCTAATTACAAAACACATCGATTCCTAGTACTTTCGACCTTTGTGATTCTGTCATTCCATACATTTGGACAGTAACAAGCACCTACGTCATACGTTGTTCTTCATGTTTTTTTATCAATAACTTGTAAATAAGTTTTTAATTAATCTGATTAATATGCCGAAAATAAAAGATATAGAATATTAAAAGATTTAAAAAAAAGATTAAACAACGTTACCATATTCTGTCAGCTTTTCTGTCTTATCTCAATCTATTTCTTCGATAACAGGTAAAATAACATATTTTTCAACACACTTGCTCAGAAAGTAATAAGTGAGTATTGATGATTACCGTTCTCGGCTCTCTTAAGACCTTCGCCTTCGGTTTCAGCATCGTCTAAATACCGTCTCGGCGGTAATCCCCAAATATCATCATCTAACATTATCTATTGTTTTGGCTTGCAAAAACCCTAGCGGGCTCCATCAATCATCTCTTTAACGCACGTTCGACCCGGTCCTTGACGAACGTCAAACTACCCATTGCTCGCCGTCTGCAAGTCCACTCCTACGACGACCAGAGCTCCTAACGCGATCCATTTGACGACCTAAATTGAACTGTTAAAGACGTGGAGCTGTATCTGGTGTGCTCTTTTTCGCTCACACTCCAGCCCCCCTAGCCAAGTTACAATCGTTTCGTTCGCGCCGAACGTTCGTTTCCGACTTTCGTTCTGACGTCATCTCAACGCTCAATCACGTGGTCAGAACTAAGAAATCGGAGGCGTGGCCTACTCGAAGCGTTCGGCGCGAACGATACGATTGTAACTTGGCTAGGGGGGGCAGACATTTTAACAAGTTATGGTATTTCCATGACGCTTTAGCCTACATTTCATAAGCAGTGATATTTTCAATAAGGTATTTCTTGCTAAATTAATTATTATGATGACAAGAAATATTTAGACTCGAATACTTGTGAAATTAGATTGTCTAATTAGAAAATGAATGTCAGTCTATTCTGTTTCATAATTTTAGTTTAATTTAAAACGCAAAACATTTAGATTTTTACAATAGTTTTTTCTTTTAATTATTGGTTTTTCTGCTGTTTTTTTATTGTAATTCTTAGTTGTATTAATATTGTAAACGTAATTTCAAAATGATATATGCTGCAGGATTTTTTGAAATGGTCACCGTAGCCTTACAATGCAAAAGGCGACTGAAGGAACTTGTGGTTTTTTTTTTGGTTGGAAAAATCATCTAGTGTCAGACTTTTACAGACTAAAACCCACTCCTGTTCCTTCTTTTTCTTCGTCCCAGGACCCCGGGTTACGGGCGACTGCATAACATTTTAGCGTAGTTCTTTGCACTCTTGGGTCATGGTCACTCTTCCAAACGTTTCCGCAGCCCTAGCAGGCCTCGGCTCTACTGGGCCCCTTCAGTGGTGCTGATGTCTTTTTGAAGCGTGTATGGAACACCACGAGCCGTCGATGCGGGCCTTGTTCTTATAGGACGGGTGGACAACAAACTACCCATTGCTCGTCGTCTACAAGCCCGGGCCTACAGTAGGTCTCCTTCAGCGGTGGCTAGGGTTGGCCCCGGATTATGGCCTGAACCAGTTCTCGGCGCAAAAAGTCACCACCGCCAATTACCTCCACGAAGTACGGCACCAATAATAGCATAGCATAGTTTAATTAACCTTTTAATGTTCCCATTGCTGGGACTCAGGCCTCCTCTCTAGGAGAGGGAATGGGCCGTAATCCCCCACGTGGGCCCAATGCTAGTTGGCGAATGTCACATGTCTTCGAATGCACCAATCATGCCAACACATATTAATACACTGTTGCATCAAAGGAAATAAGGTAAGCTTCTATGCTAACAGATTATTTGTTACTAAGTTTGTAGGAACTTAGCTCGGTTTCAAACTAATTCGTACATCGTACTTCAATATTGTAATTTGGTAGGTGTTCAAAGTTTGTCTTTCCCAAGATCCCTAGGATTCCTATGAAATTTAGGAACAAGTTAACTTGGTGTTTATCTTTCTGATCTGATTCACTTAATTATGTTGCCTTAGGCAATACAGATACCTGGGAGTAAATTATTTCAAACTGCTGCTGCTAGCTGCTGCTACTTCGTTGTAAATATGTCGGTGAAGTCAATAGTATGGAAGCTTGAGAACGAATGAGCATATTGTCAATGTCACTTTGACAGAATCCGGGCTGACGTTCGTTTTGACGAACCGAACAGAGAAAAGTTCCGACCATAGAGGAAATTTACTCTGTGCGCAGAGGCGTGGGGTTCTATTCTCTATCGACAGTATTCACCCACTTATCGCCCACAAAATAAAGCCTCTGGAAAGGACTTTCACAGTGATCAGCCTCCTGAGCCGACAAATAAATATATTTATTACTTTATCAAAATTACAATACTGTTTACGCAATTAAAATTATCCTATTCAAATTGTAATAAAATTATGGTAGAGATAAATAATGCAAAAGACAGATTGTGCGTCCGATCTCAATAATCGCCAACAGAACAAAAGGGCTGTTGCCCGTCATTATGCTACATCGACAGCTTTACCACAGAGAATCTCAAATCGTTTTGCTGTTACCAGCACAATAAGTTGATCACAATGAATAATTGAATATAAAAATACGCAAAGGTATATATATATTCTTGGTTACAAAAACCGGCCAAGTGCTAGTCGGACTCGTGCACTGAAGGTTACAAACTTACCTATGAAAACAATTCAATACCCGAATAGAGTTACGAAGATGTTTCCGAATCATAAATTAAGTTTTTTTTTTGTGACGTTACTACAAATTTACAGTTTTGAGATTTTTTCCTATACTTGTGCTATGAAACCTTGCTTCATGCCAAATTTCAGGATTCTAGGTCAACGGAAAGTACCCAATGAATTTTGATTCCCTTGAGAGTGTCGAAATATACGTTTTTTGCGACATAATTTTTTTTTCGTTCATTCAGAAGTTTGATTATTTCACAGCTTTAAGGGACCGCAGATTTGAATTTATGGTTTTAATTTCAACTCAATACCTCGACGCGTTCTCGAGGTTGACGACAAAGTGATCCTATAAGGGTTCTGTTTCTTTCCTTTTCAGATACGGAACCCTAAAAAAGAGTAAATAATTTGATTACGTATCATAGCCATAGCCATAGTCGGCCTTATAATGTTCCCACTGTTGGGACTCAGGCCTCCTCTCCAGGAGAGGGAACGTATCATAACCTAACATATATATAAAGGCAAATCATCAACATCAAGAACAAACCCTAGAACTAAGAACGCTGAAATTTTAATCAGTCAGTTCCATTTACGACGTATACTGCTAATTTTTAATTAATACAAATACTTAAAGTGCTTATTAGAAAAGGTCTTGTTATTATTTAAGTAAATAATATTCATAAACAGCAAAGTTATTATATGTTTGCGTTTCTTTATATCCCAAAATGTCACTCAAATTATGGATATATTGTATGTAGGCTATTGATTATGAATCTAAAACAATGGACTGCGCGTAGTATTTTTTATGAGCAATTGTTTTGAATGATTGATTCAATTATGAATTTACCAATTATAATAAATTTTCTTATACAATTGTGGGATTTCGTTTTTTTTTACTTTTAACTACACAAATTATGATCAGTAACGGGTACGGATAGACTCCCATTTTTTTGTACTAATTTAAAAATAGGGGTTTATAAAGAATAATAAAGGATTCTAAATTCACTCGCTGAGTGGATAAAACGAGGATCCAAGTTTATACGGTGAATCCTACCTTTACATGGGTGAAGCCGTTGAACATGAGTTAATTAAAATAATATTTTTTATATTTTTTGTTTAATTTTTTTTTAACTTATATGTGTATAAAATGAATAAAGGAAGCACCTCCACCGTATGTTCCACCGTGTCCTCCAAGTGGTCCACACAGTGGTAACATCCGGGTGTTTCTTCAGCCTGAATCCTAACTTGCCATGTCCGGTGAGAACCTGCGTCATGCGGTAGGTGAGGACGCTGTGTTACCGCTCCAACCAATCCTCAAAGAAGGGACTTGACTTTGCCCAGCATTGGATTACGATAGTCGTTGTCGTCATTCCACCATGAGATCCCGCCGGAACTCTGTCCGTCATGCCGCGACTTATCACGGTAGCGGAGTTTCGCCCCGGCGTTGCATCTCCACGCGCAAGTCATGCATGCGTGCAAGGACTGTTGCATCCAAATCCCATGGTGGCAGGCCAGCAAGAAGACTCGCGGCTTCGCGGGAAATTGTGTGGTATCCCCGCACCATCTGGATGGCCATGACCATTTGGTAAGCGTTCAGCATGACCACCGGTCGCTTTTGCAGCGACGGCGCTCACATCGGCGCCCCGTAAAGTACCATGGACCAAACAATTACCGCGAAGAGCCGGCAAGAGGCGTCTGGACCCCCAAGGTTGGGCAGGAGGCCGCTTTAGGACAGCTCCGGTCCATTCCAGTTTGGGAGTCAGACGTCGAAAGTGCTCCACAAAGTTCCATCGACTGTCAAGGACGAGTTCCAGGTACTTCATCATCGACCCAACGTCGAAGCGAACTCCTCCTACCGTTATTTGGGAGCTCGGTGGTAGCGCATTCCATGGGCCATGAAAACACATGGCCTCGGACTTTACAGAGCTATCTCACACAATAGGCGCATCTGCTTCTTTATATTCCACCTCATATTCATTTCATTCAATGTTAACCTAAAGGTACCCTACTTTCTTCAATATACATTTTCGAACCTACACGAGCGAAAGAAGACAAGTAACACTTCCACAATATCATGTACTGCACATTTCTCACAACAAATATTACTATACCCAACTTTCAAGTAATAAGACAGTTTCAGACTTGCCTCAGTTCAGTAATATTACGACACCTGAACCAGGCAAGTATAAATCAGCTTCAGCAACTTCAAGCGCTTTGTGCAAACAGCCGCTGAAGTGCATCAAGTAAAGGCTCCGCTTCACAACAGACTACATCTTTCTTTTTAGGTGGGAAATGATCGAATAACTCCTACTGCTCTGGATGAGACCCTTACTGACTAAAATCCACCCGTGTTTCTCCAGTCGCCCTTTGCGTTTCAGAACTGCGGCGACTCTTATTCTTATTCTTTATTGTACACACAATTTTATATGATCAATAAAAATAGGACAGTTGACGTACATAGGCGAGATTAACCCACAACTGGGTTTTCTTACAGCAAACCTTATGATTTACAAAGAAAATTTACAAATTTTGAGGAACTTCAAATGTACAACAAAAAACAAAAAATTAAACATAAATTAAATCTAACTTAAAACTAAAAATATACTAAACAGATATATATACAGCACACTATACATAAACATTATATATACAATAAACAATCAATTTTGAAACAATTTTGAACAATCCCTCAATACTGGCAAAAGGAAATCCATTTATTTTTAAAGCGGAACATCATAAAATTATTTATATCGCTCTAGGCTGGAGTGAGAAGGCGGGTCAGACTTTTACTGAATAAAACTCAACTGTGCCCTCCAGTTGCCCTTTGTATTTCAAGCGGTCTTGATATCTCTTTCAAAAGGCTTTAGTAGGCATCGACCGGATCTACTGTGGCCCAACTGGTTTTACTGACATCTCTTTGAGGCGCGAGTGAAGCACTCGCGTGTAAATATCTATGCCCTAATGGTCGCGGGACATTCGTTAGCATTAAATTACTGCTTTTCGATGGTGGACGCTTTCCATTCCCTCTCAGTCCAGACCATGACAGGTCAAGGACCCCTCATGCCAGGCCGTGATTCAGGAATCAGGACCTGAATCAGGCCCTGATGATTCACCATTTGCCTCTACGAAGACATGGTGGTGCTCCGTTCAAGCGAGGCAGACATCCACCATATACTCCACCATATCCTTCAGCCGATATAAACAAAGTGTCATCGCTAAGTCTGTGGATCGGACGGAGATCGGGCCTGGGCGTTATTTCTGCGTTAATCCGAAACAAGCACCTCCAAAACTGGCCATGGACGCCGTGGCGTCTCCCTAGCCACTCCTCAAAAAGGGAACTTGCCTAAAAACAAACTTCCTAGATGTACTAAACCGATCATCAAAATACTGTTACTAATTAAAACATAGATTAATTTTTATCCCGAAAACATGTATAGATCCGATGAGGTTTACGACTGGATCAAAGCGGAAAAAGCAAGTGATTTAATTTTTACGGTTATTTCTCTACCCACGCTGACATTACACTATGTACGAATCCTTACTTACTTTGACTTTCTTGGCCTCATATAATTTAGTGCTTCGGTCGCAAGTGACGCTGTGCTACGCAAAATTACTTCTCGTTGAAAGCGTGGCTCTAAAGAAAGTCGTTATCACTTTTAGTTGTGTGGGGTAAGGTTTAAAGTTTGTTGCTTCGGATTAAGTCGCATTTTCAGAGCGTTTGTGTAGGTTATGTTACATTTTCTGTTCCGATTTTAATATATCTTTGATTTGGTTGCCGTGCATTGTGTGTTGCTAGTGATGACAGTTTCTGCTCTGAAATGTGGTCGCTCTAACTACAATAAGCCCCAACAGAAGGCTAAAAGTCACCTAAAGGGCAGTGGAGAGCGCAATGCTTGGAGTTTTCTTGCGAGATTAAATCAGAAATGAAAGTAAACGCAGGTTTCTTCGAGCTACCAGCACACTTAAGTGGCAGTGAGCAGGGACATTGCTCGCAAAATAGATGGTCGATGGGACCAAAAGGTTCTAAAGTAATTGGAGGCCTTCCAACGACCTGGGATTTTTTTAAGTTGGGATATCATCCAACGACTTCTCTCGCTCTGGGCGGAGCGAGAGGGCGTGTTCAGATTTTTACTGACTAAAAGCACACCTATGTCCTTCAGTGTCCCTTTGCGTTCGAGGACTAGGACTAGGACTGTTTCCTTTTCAGAATATATTTTATATTTTATTATAAATATGATTTGTTATTTCTCACCAAAATATTTTTTTTACTGACTTAGTCAACATAAAATTCGAAGGAAAACAATAAAAAAAAAATTATACCAAATATAATACAAAGCGAAATCGTAGATTACGACGAAATGCCAGTCAAACACCTCATTATATCGCCGGAATCCATTTTTCTATCAGAAATAAGACTCAGTCAAACCTCGTTTGAGGGTCGTTTGTTCACGAAAAGAAATCAGCCGTCATTACGTAAATTATCATTCAAAAACATTTTCAATTCTTTTGGCTTGAATTTCTTGAGTAATAAAAGCGAAATTGGAAATAGGTTTATTTACCATAATACTTACTTTATTTTTATGAGTAAAAGAAAAGTTATTTTTTCTTCAGGCCAATGGTCCTGAGCGAGAGAGAATGGGAAGTGCTCGGCTATTTCTGAGAGGTCCTTAACCGAGAGGGAACGGATATCCTCATGCCCCAGCCGCGCCGCTACATGAGACGCTCCGCGCATCGAGAATCACAGGGCGATCCTCGGCCACCGAAGGCGTGCGCTGTCTGGAGCTGAATGGGTAACGCTCGCCTTCTTCTGCAAAGTAGTAATGTTAGTAAAAGAGATGGCTTTAACCGTTAGGGAACGAACATCCTCAACCCCCATCCACCGCCATAAGAGACACCCCGGGTATCGGTTGTTCCAGGGCAACTCTCGGCTACTGAAGGCATTGGCTTGGGGAAATCGAGTAATGGGTATCTCGCCGTCTAGCCGTCCGGCAAGGATCAAGTCCGAATCGACAGCGTGTCGTGTACGTTATCTGTCTCCCTTAACTTGCTGAGTGATCTATTACTCGCCGTCCGCTAGCCCGTAGGAACGGGCCTCGCACTGCGATTTCCACACCTGTCGAATTCATACAATTTGTATTCAAACAGCATTATCTCATGATTCTCAATTGGTCTCAAAGTGAGAATTCCTTCGTATTTAATTTTCTCTTTTACAAAATCACTTTGTCTAGAGTATAGAACCGCCCTATAAAGTTGATATGTAAAAACTATTCTACAAAAAACAACAATAGAAAAGACATCAAAAGAGATATCAGTAAACGGTCATAGTACTTTGTTCCAAAATCTGTATTTGCTTTGAAGTTGCACTTTTATAAGTATAGCGTAAAATGAAGGTGTAAAAGAAATCCATAGTGTTTGGTACTTTCATGTGAAAGCGTTTTATGTCCTTTGATATAGATCCGGCACTTTGTCTTCTGTTTATGGGCTGACTGATAGCGATGTTTTGGGCGTTTCATTGAGTTCAAAACCAAGGTAGCTGCTAGAAAACTAGGCGTTCTTACAAAGGTCCGATCGTGTGTGGAGTACTGCAGTCACATATGGGCTGGTACTGCAAAATGCTATCTAGCAGCTTTGAATTTTAGTGGAAAGGCGTACGAAGAGGCTAATTGGGGATCCAGATTTGGTTAAGTCCAATCTACAAAACCTCGAGCACAGGCGTAGGGTAGCCAGCCTATCGGTATTTTACAGGTTACATTTTGGAAAGTGTGCGCAGGAATTGCATGACTTGATTCCGCCATCTCCATTCTACCATCGGACAACCCGACGTACGGCGAGTGTCCACCCTTACGTTGTTGAAACTTCAATGGTACGGACTAACCATTTCGCTTCGTCGTTTATACCGCGTACATCGAAGGACTGGAACAATTTGCCTGCTGCGGTCTTCCCGTCCAACTATAATTTAGGTGTCTTCAAGGCTAGAGTGACTCTTAATAAACTAGTGCGCCTCACCATCAATGATTGTATCTCTGCTTACCATCAGGTGGGATCGCAGTCAAGCACTGGTTTATATCAATTAAAAAAAAAATTACATTAAAGTAACGCATCAATCACTTTTAAAATCGTTACCCATTCGCCACCGTATTTATTTTTACTTTTTGTCATATTTCGGCAAGCTAAAGTCTTAGACCATACCGACTTGTCAGTAATAAATAATTGTAACACATTCTAATGTTTTTGCAGTATTTGGCAGCAAATCAAATTTGTTAAAAATCTTCAATCCACAAATAACATTGTCTTCCAAGATGTCTCTCACACCGCTCTAGGTTTGTCCATTCTTCCTACTTTGTCCAGGCCATCTTTCTTTGGAATGCACTCCCTCTGAACATCAGGAAGGCAACCAGTCAGTCCTCCTTTAGAGTGAACACATTAGCAAGAAGTTGGTAGAATCATCACACTATTGTTACTATTGAATGACTTATCTTGAAATTCATTAAGATTAGAAGAATTTAAATTCTTTTATATTTCCCTTCTGTCGCCCTTCCAGCCGTTATGGAACTTGGAGTTGGTGCATCATGTTATGGTCTTCGGTTTTCGTCCGTCAATCTCCACACTACCATTCTTTCCCCTCTCAATCCATCAACATTTATACTCATCACATTACACAACAAAACAGTAGACTAGAATGAAAATTAATCATATAAAAAGGTCTCTCTAAACCTGTGTGCGTAGGTAGAAAAAGTCTAAGAATATTTGGGACAATAAAAAGGGCTAGTCGAGGAATGCGACCTTTTCTAATAAGCGGAATAACGAATACAATAAAAATAATAATTGTATTTCCTACTCCTCATAATATTCTCTAGGCCGCCAAAAATAAATAAACTATAGATTCAGAAATGGTAACATAAAATGAAAATAACTGATCATATCCCATTTAGGCATCAGCCAGTGTCGCGATGGTAGGTTAATGTGTGTCAAGACCTGGCAAATGTTACAGCCTAAGTTTAGTGCGCCGCTCTAGCACAGCTCCGGAAAGCCTCGAGTAAGGCGCGCGTACGTAGCTTCTTTTACGTTTCAACTATTTAGGTATGTGTACCGCGGGCGGCACGCGCACACCTACTGGGCTGATCGAGTACGAAGCGACGTGTAGCTTGCGTGCGAGCGGCACAGAGGTTTCGTACGAACATGAAATGCACGCGCGCAGTTCACAAGCGGCTCGTGAGTGGTCCGCAAGCGGCTCGCGAGCGCCGCATTCGGCAGGTCTGAACACACCTTTAAATAAAATAAATTCGTATGCAATAATTATGACAAAAAGTCTGACTGAGTGAGACTGTGTTAACAGATGGTATAGTAAATTATACTGCACGTATCAAAGATAAAAACGTATAATTAAGACATGATTTATTTTTAGTTAAATTTTTTTCGACGCGATCTAATGACGATTGATACCGAGTGTATGATTCATTAGAATAAGTTTCGTCTTACATCCAGACGAAAGGGCTAGTAAAAAACTAGTATTAGTATTTAATCTGGAACTATGAATTATTTTCTGACGCAAGGTGAGTTTTCGTGACCAATCATCAATGTCAATAACGCCTTTTTTTTTCTCCAAACGCCTATTCTCTGCGTACAGTGGGACCACACAGCAAATGCGGGCAAGCATTACTGTGTCAACGTAGCCGTCATACAAACAAATACAGTATGTTGTCAGCTGTTTGCTCAGTCTGTGTCACAATGTAAACGTTATGATTCCAACTGGGGCTGGTCAAGGCTGTGACCATGACGGTGGACGGGGGTGCTAAGTACTTGAGCAGTGATTTTGGAGTTTGGCCTTTGTGTTTTAGCTTGTACTATGCAATTAAATTAAGAATAAGATCGACTTAGCGCCATTTTGGGACGTCATAGCTGTCAAATCGAACCAATTAGGTAGGGTTAGTAAAACAAGATATTTTTTTAAATTAAATTAATTTACGAATCATGAACGAAAAAGTTTAATTAGAATCGATTTCTTCAATTTCACTTATCTCTGCATCACTGTATGAAGTGTCTGAGTAGTGGTACATGAAAGAAGGCGAATTATATTTGCAAAATAAATATCATTTATCAAATTGTTGCTAACAATAAAAATAAAAAAGAAAGCAGATATTTTAACAACTAATAATTAAGACTTAAATATTAAATACATTTAGCTAATTTCAATAAAACAGTAACGTTTTTTCTCCACATAGATTTAACTAAGACTCGGTTAAATTAAATTTAAAAAAATCGCAGATAACTTTTTTTTTAAATATCTTTCAAGTAACATTTGACAGATAAAGGTCATTGATGTTCCTATTCTTACTTGAATCGCAGCCCAGCCTTTGAATATTAGCCTGACTGATTTTAAGATTTGCTGACACACTTTTTTTTGGAGTTCAGCAGCCAAATAACTTCTTCCTGATAGTATATTAGTCACCATGAATGCAGTAACGAATAGAGACACTATTAAAATGTACCAAGTATCTAAGATTACTCTTGCAAGTATTCTTTGAATACTGGTACCCAGAAATTGACTTTAATGTAATAATTTTGTAACAGCGGATCCTGTGCGTCTTGCATCCATCAGATTCCCGCGACCCTCACCATCGGTCCATTTTGTGGTCTGGTTTTATGGTGTCTTCCCGTACGCGACTGCCACTCCAGAACTTTTTGACCCTATCGACCATCTGTTCTACGAGCAGCCACTGCCCACTGACATTTAAGTTTGGCGATTCTTCGGGTTTTGTCAAGCTTTTCTCCGACACCCAGTGAGAGTGCGATGCTCCTAATTAGACGATGGCCCACTTATTACTATTCAAAATGTCCCTACAAATGCACACTGGAGGTACCCAAAAAACGCCACTGACGCCGCTATAAACGTGGGAACCTACTGAGCCCAAGAACTTTGAGGGAAACAGAAACCATCGATTGAAGAAGAAAAAGAAGTCAGGGTGCTTTCCTAATTCAAAAATATAAAGTTATACATATAGGACTTTCTTTTTTAGGTGGGAAAATCAACTTATGACAAATCTCGCTATTGGGTGGAGCGGGAGATAGTTTCAGACTTTTACTGACTAAAACCCACTCCTGTTCCTTCGTTTCCTGCGACGTGCTATACGCGCCGTCGATGACTTGGGCTCGGCCAGGACGGTTACCGGATGTTCGGATGGCGAGCCACCCATTGCTCGCCGTCCGCAAGCCCGCGCCTATGAATCCCGGCGGCGATTAGGGCGTGAGGACCGTTGCAAGACTTAAAATATATAACTGGCATAAGCTAAATGTTGCATTTTTTTTCCTCTTTACCTGAAACTCTTTGATCGCGGTAACTAAACGCTTTTAGCTTGCATGTCTGTCTACATCGTACCGACATATGTTTAAAAAAATACCATGTAGTTTCATGCACGTCCTTCTGTACAAAAACCCTCGCTTTGGAACGTGTAGCTGGAACAAATAGCTTTGTCTTTGACTTTGAGTGACATGTGATATTTTGCCCGTGCGGAAACTACCCCCCGACACGCAGTGCAGCACCCGATAGCCACTGTGCTAAGTGCTAACCATGTCGACGAAATAAATGCTTTTTGTTGGTGTTTAAGAAACAGGCATTTTTTTTTTTGGTGAGAAATATGTAATGACTTCTCTCGCTCTAGAACGGAGCGCGAGGGCGTGTCAGACTTTTAAAACTAACTAAAATGACACCTATGTTCATTCAGATGCCTTTTGCGTTCTAGGACCACGTGTTTTCCTTTGAGAAGTCAACCTATGGCTCAGTAGCCCTGCTGTACCCCTATGGTTTCACCGTCATTTCTTTGAAGTACGCTCACTACGTGCCATCTACAATTCGAGCTCGGGCCGAATGGTAACCGGACGGCCGGACGGCGGGCTACCTATTGCTCATCGTCCACAAGCCCACACCTACGGTACCTGGAAATCGGGGTCGGAATCTCGGCGGCTGGGGCGTGAGGACGTCCGCTCTAACAGGCGTTTGGCCGCCGGGCCTTAGTACAGGCCATGGTTTGGAGCGAGGAGCAAAGGCAGACGGTCGCCTCTTTCTACGAAGTAGTAATGCTAGCAAAAGAGGCGGCCGATCGCGTGAGGCAACGGTTCTCACGCCCCAACCGCCGCCGGGATTCCGATCCCGATTTTCGGCCACCGTAGGCGCGGGCTAGCGAATGGCGAGACATGGGTAGCTCGCCGTCCGACCGTCTGGTAACCGTCCGGACCGAGCCCGAGTCGTTGACGGCGCATACTGTTCCACGCGCGCCTCAAGGAGATGTCAGCAACTGTAGGAGCCCAGCAGGGTCGATGCCTACTGGAGCCAAGGGTCTTATTCTGAAAGGAAGACTCACCCCTGGTACGAAAGGCAACGAAGGAACAGGAGTGGGTTTTTAATCAGTAAAAGTCTGACACTATCTCCCGTTCCGCCCAAGAGCGAGGAATGTCATAAGATGATGTTTCCAACGAAAAAAAAAACACGCGTGTGGCCACCTCCAACGCTAGCATTACTACTTTGTAGAAGGAGGCGACCACCTGCCATTCGCTCCAGACCATGGCCTGTACCAGGGCCCGACGCGAGAGGTTGCTGCCACCGATCGCCCCCACGAGTACACGGCGGTGTTCCGCCCGAGCGGGGCATACCTATACTACACTTCTGGACACATCTATTGGCCCACCTTGTATTTTCAGTTTCGTTTGGTCCTAGCTAAAATTTTATATTAGGTCGAGCAAAAAGTTTTTATGCAGTTTTGAACCTGGCACATTCACAATTTCATTCAATAGTCTTTTTTTGAATTTCGAACACAGAATTTAAAGAAACAAAAGACAATTTGGAGCCTGTTTGTTGATATCAAACAATCGAATACTAAGAAAGCTTGGTTTTATTGGTTTACTTGGATTTAATTCTTGAAAAAGTGATTGATATCTTTGGTTTTGCAACAAACATTACTTATTCTTAACATTAAGGTGTGGTTCTATCAATAATCTATGAATACTTCACCTGAAGTCGCCGCCCAAGCTGTGGCACTTATTCAGGCCGGACACAGTCAAAGAAACGTGAGTGCTCAACTTAATTTAAGTCGATCTGCGGTCCGAAATGTTTATCGGAGGTACCTAGAGACTGGCGGCTTTGTTCGTCGCCAAGGAAGGCCACGATCTCGGGTCACAACTGAAAGGCAGGATCGATTCATCGTGACGACCAGCTTGAGAAATCGTCACCTTACCTCCATTGAGATACAAAACCAACTTCGCGACTTCCACAGAGTATCTGTGAGCGCTCGAACTGTTCGGAGAAGGTTAAAAGAACGCGATATGGTACCACACAAGCCAGCTAATGGGCCCAAACTAACGCGAGCCCACCGAACAGCGCGCCTTCATTTCGCACGCAGTCATTTAAATTGGACACAGCAAGATTGGAGCCGTGTACTCTTTTCTGATGAGTCTAAAATTGTGTTACATGGCAATGATGGAAGGAAGAAGGTCTACCGACGTAAGGGAGAGCGTTTCGCACAATGCTGCTTTGAAGAGAGGGTTGCTTATGGCGGTGGCTCATGGACTGTCTGGGGCGGTATATCCGCGAGCGGCAAAACTCAACTTGAGGTTGTTACAGGACCACGGCTGCCAACATTAAATGCTGAAAGGTACATTCGTGAGTGCTTAGAACCTCACGTGATACCATACGTGGACTATGTGGGCCCAAATTTCCTTTTTATGCATGATAATGCAAGAGCCCATGCGGCCGGCATCGTCAGGGAATATCTTCGGGATGTGAACATCACAGTTACGGACTGGCCAGCCAGAAGCCCAGACATGAACCCCATTGAGCACATGTGGAACGAGCTAAAAAGACGTGTTAGGGCTCGTCAGCCAGTTGCCCAGACGATACAGGAGTTGAAAACTGCCATAGAAGAGGAATGGGAGATGATCCCTCAAAATTTCATAGAGCGGTTGATAAACTCTATGCCTAATCGTATGAGAGCTGTGGTAGATGCCCATGGAGGCAACAGGCGTTATTAAATTAAACCTTTATTTGATAAAACATGTTTTTTATTCAAAAATCAATTGCCTTTAACAAGGCGCATATCCGACTTGTTAGGCGTAGCTCTATGTCGTATGGTATTCTGAATTCAAATTTAAAACAATACGATCGAAAAAGATGGTAAAATTTATCAGGTTTAAAACTGTATCAACAGTTTTTGTTCAATCTAGCAATCATATTTCGGTAGGGGCCATCGAAACCTAAACTCTAAGGTGGGCCAATAGATGTGTCCAGAAGTGTATATGCTCCACCGTGTCCTGTAGGCGGTCCGCACAATTATAACAACTGAGCGTTTTTTCCGCTCGGATCAGAAGCAGGAACCTCCCGAACTTACCATGTCCGGTAAGGACCTACGTCATGCGAAAGGTAAGGATGACAGTTACCGCCATGATTATGGAGTGCGTAAGTTTTGATTCGGCTGTAAATCGTATTTCGTTCGGTCAATAGTCACTTATGTATTCATCTATACCACAAACTAAGACGACAACAAGCTTTGCTTACAGACCGTCCACAAACAAACCTTGTTTACTCAAACGCAATCCAACTACTCCGATTCCAATGTTTAGCAAACAACACGATACTGCAAACTCGATATCGATACATCGAAAAGTTTCTTGCGCACACTGAAAGTTAGTTTCATACTGGACCAGCATTCGATAACGAACTGGATTGCATTTGTTTATGATAGTTTTGTGTTGTTTGTTCATGTTTTATAGGAATGTTTACGAAGTCTAAGCTTTGAAATGTAAAACCTTGCAGGACTATTTAGGTAAGGTTAAAAGCGTCCGACCCGTGATATTACTATTTATTATTATTCCCAAACAAATGGTCGTACGTGATTATGACCCGGAGGACTCGGTGGATCATACGGTATAGATGTGCCCCGCCTAGGCAAAGCACCGCCGTGTCCTCGTGAGGGCGGAGTGATCTGTCGTGCCGGGCATTGGTACAAGCCATGGTCCGGAGCGAGGAGGAGTGGCAGACGGTCGCCTCCTTCTGCGAAGCAGTAATGCTAGCAAAGGAGGCGGCCGATCGCGTGAGACAACGCCCTAGCCGCTGCCGGGAATTCGATCCCGATTTCCGGCCACCGTAGGCGCGGGCTTCCGACCACACGGTAACCGTCCAGACCGAGCTCAAGTCGTCGACGGCGCGTACTTTTCCACGCGCGCCTCATGGAGATGTCTGCAAATTGTAGGGGACCAGCAGGGTCGAAGCCTACTGAGGCCACAGGTAGTGTGAAAGCGAAGCCCGGGGATCCTCTCCAGGATCTTCATCCTGGAGCCCCGGGCTTCGGGCTTTGCCTTCGCAAAGAAGGAACAGGAGTGGGTTTTTAGTCAGTAAAAGTCTGACACTATCTCTCGCTCGATAGGCCAAGAGCGAGATTTGTCATTAGATGATTTTCCCACCTAAACAAAAACGTGATTATGGCGTTTTTGCAAATATTTCTTTAAATATTCTGGAAACACAGATATCTTGTAGATATTGTCTAGGTTTCTATTGCGAACAAAACATAAAGTTAAAAACTAATCCAGTAAAGACCTCTGAAAATCTGCTATGTACCTACCCATCCACAGATTTTAATGAGGGTGTTCAGGAAACTTCACACCACCAGTTGGCGCCACTTAGCCGAGAGGTCTTTTCCTTTGAAAACGTATACTCAAGTATACGTTGACGTCTAACTCATGTCATTATCATAAGCGTTTTGACAGGTGCCTGGACCTGCCGCCTCAGTACTGCCACCTGGTGAACGTCATTTCAGAACACCCTCTTCGAGTTAATTTCTGGTGAAAAGTTTTTTTTTATAAAAGACACCATTTAAAATCTTAATAACTTTAACATTAATTTCATTTTAATAATTGCTTTGTTTATTTTTCTTTTAATGACACACAGATTCACTTTAAAGCAGTTAAATCTTATCGTTATAAAACGAGTTTACTTGAAAATTATACTAATTCTTAATAATAATTTCCTAATATCTAATCATTGGTCATAATCACAATATTATTAAATCTCATAATCACAGATTTGTTTCAAAATTAAATAATCTAAATATAAATAATAAAACAGACTTACACATCAGTCTTTTAAATAATCAACTAACACATTAATCAGTCTACTTTGCTGATGTAATAGAATAGGCTTTAAATAAAATCAGAGCGTGTACAACTTTGCCCGCCAATCTGAAATGCCACCGGACAAGCAGAATCTCTTTAGTTTTTAACAGATGTCGGTTTAATTTTGATTAAGGTTATATAAACAGTACTTTCGCAATGGAGGTTGTCTTCAAGTTTCTGGACTGGAGTGGATTAGGCATTAATGTCAATGGCGAGTACATCACTCATCTTCGGTTTGCCGACGACATAGTAGTCATGGCTGAGACTGCGGAAGAGCTCAGCACAATGCTAAATGACCTCAGTAGAGCTTCCGAAAGAGTGGGTCTCAAAATGAACATGGACAAAACTAAAGTCATGATAAACATCCATGTTGCACCCACTCCGATCAAGATCGGAGACTCTGCACTCCAAGTTGTAGACGATTACGTTTACCTGGGACAGACAATCCAGTTAGGTAGATCTAATTTCGAGAAAGAGGTCAACCGTCGAATCCAACTCGGCTGGGCAGCGTTCGGGAAGCTGCGCGGTATCTTCTCATCCAATATACCACAGTGTCTCAAGACGAAAGTCTATGACCAGTGCGTGTTGCCAGTGATGACACATGGTTCCGAAACGTGGTCGCTCATAGTGGGCCTCATCAGAAGGCTCAAAGTCACCCAAAGGGCAATGGAAAGGGCTATGCTCGGAGTTTCCTTGCGTGATCGAATCAGAAATGAAGATATCCGCAGGAGAACCAAGGTTGCCGACATAGCACGAAGAATCGCCAAACTTAAGTGGCAATGGGCAGGGCACATTGCTCGCAGAACGGATGGCCGTTGGGGTCGAAAGGTTCTGGAGTGGCGACCGCGTACCGGAAGACGCAGTGTTGGAAGGCCCCCTACAAGGTGGACCGATGACCTGGTGAAGGTTGCGGGAATCCGATGGATGCGAGACGCGCAGGACCGTTCTTTGTGGCGACATTTGGGGGAGGCCTATGTCCAGCAGTGGACGTCTATCGGCTGAAATGATGATGATGATGATGACTTTCATAAAACAATTTCGACTTTCTTGTTTCGTATCGAGTCTCGACACAAAAGTCCCGGGACTCGAGACAACTAAAAATACAAAAATGTCCCAAGACTTCGAGACACGAGACGTCCCGGGACCCAACCCTAAACATTACGTAACTAAACAACATTTTAGTCTGTTTACAGTTGATGAAAGTTTCACAAATCAGTACCTACAGCCTCGAGCGGTAATTAAGATGAGTCAGTTACAAATGGCCGCCAAACATTGGCAGTTACCGTAAATATTTTGCATTTGAAGCAATTGTAAGTCAATAGCAGTGTTTAGCTATAATTTACTGACCAATTCAATGTAATTAGCTGTCAAATTTCTTGTCCAATGATTTTGACCAAATAATAATTACTTCCATGACATTTAATGGTATTTACATATGATAGAACGAGATATTTATGTTCAAACTTTTTTTAGCAATATAAGGAAATAGTAAAACACAACGAAGTACATTCTATGTATGTATATATGTGACCACGCGTATTTTCACGGCCACAAGGTTTACAAGGCCAGAACGCAACCATAGGAAACTGCTCGCGTATACTTTGTATTGCTACTTTTATATCTGCAATTACAATGTATACACGAATTCTGCGTACTGGTTTCGTATAGTTTGTAACGTGTACGCACGCTTCCAGGTTCCAAAATATACTACAGCTAACATCACTTAGCCTGACCAAAGCTGCGATATAGTTTAATAAAATCATCTATTCATACAATGAAATGATGTTTAAATATTATTCATGTAAAATTAGAAAATAATTTTGGCTTTTAATTTAACCAAACCCAAATGATTCACTAACATTAGACAGGAATCTGGGGATCTTTAATGGTCACTGTTCTAACCTAACCTAACCCACATGATCGCTTCGTTCGCTCGCTATCGTGTTCTAATGGTCATTATTCTAACATGACCTAATCCAGGCGCGATTATTCCGATCTACGTACGATTATTCCATATTCGTACTGGCACTGTATATTATGGAATAAGGTTAGGTAGTGTGATATCGAAAGGAGATCGCATGAGTTAGGTTAACGAACTGGCATGTAAAATATACTTTTAAGGATTTTGTTGTTCTAGAATAGGTTTGAAAATTGAGTAGAACAAAGAAATGTCTAGTTTTTTTCAATTCTGACATAACCATTGTAGTGTGGTGTGCTGAGATCAAAGACATTCAATATATACTACCAATAGACCGGACATAGCGAACAAAATCGTGATCCGATACTTATTCCACGTTGGTCATAAGTCACTCAGTCTAGTATGACACACCTACACGTCAAGTCGTGTTTGTATCCGTTCTATGCACTAAAAGGAAATCATTTTCTGCGAAAATATGCCGAACTACGCATTACGCTATTGTAAATCTTGCTATGGTAAAATGACTGGACCTAACTTCGGTTTATTTTCGTAAATATTTTTGGTATTTACGAAACATTTAATATTATATTTGAGAATATATATATATTTTTTTTTTAGAAGTCCTAAAGAAGTTTTATTCTAGTTCATAAGTTTATTACATTTTAACATATAAAAAGCGCAACGTCACACGTCAGTATACAACCCGCCCCTGATCGTTCCCGGTGCAAAAGTGCCCATAATACTGGCCGCATTACCTCGCTGGATAGCGATGGCCATCCTTTGCACCAACATTTAATTAGAATTCAATATTTTTTATAAATAGTTCCAGATCAATTTCGGATTTTATGTTAACGCCATCTATTGCTGAAAAGCTTAACCTTTCCATTATCACAAACCGAGGCTCTACCACGAGCTTATAACGTGATAAATTTTTCGACCTCAATCGGTCTGTTAAAAGGATGGAGCTATATAGGGTGTATAGCTCTGTCACTCTCTTTTGCTCGTACGACTAACATTTTAACATTATCATGGTAAGGCCCCTGGCCACCTACCGAGTGATAGTTAAATCATTATAAATTTTGACAAATTTAATTCGCTTGTTTGCTATTCCAAGCCAGATGGCGTTACTGAGCCATAGGATGACAGTTTTTCTAAGACATTTTTTCTGTTAGCCGCTCTATTGTATCTCTTTAAATCTCTTTGGCTGAGATTGAATCTTGAAGAAAAGTATGAGTAAAATATATATAACTTTCCAAGTATTTCATTGAAGTAAAAGTCCCATACTTTAATCACACCCTCGCAGAGTGCGACAAAGTCACTACAAAGTATATGCGTACTACTCTTGTATAGATTGGAAAACCTTGATAAAAAAGTGATTTCCAATCTTTACGCGATTAGTTTCACATCCTTACGATCTGGCCTTGTATAGAATGAAAATACGCTGTGGCGACATAAGTCATCCCATAAAAACTAATACTTTAAAATCCTGTATCGCGGTATCAGAGTTCTCCGTGCGATTAAAACATAAACAACAACGAAATAAACTATCAAGTCTTCGCCTGGACCAAACACAACGCCTATCTTGCAGGAGGACCCTCCCTTTCTACGGAGGTTTGCGGAACTTTACACCTCGTCCCGTTTACCACTAAATTGGAAACATACGTATGGTGACAATACTAAGTTACAGATAGGAAAACATTACCCGATGTACGGCGAATGTCCCTTACGTTGTTAACAATTCTACGGTTCGTGACGAAGCGTTTCGCCTCGTCGTTTATACCGCATACATCTAAGAATTGGAACTATTTGCCTGCTGCGTTCTTCTTGTCCAATTATAAATTAGGTTTCTTCAAGGCTAGAGTGAATAGGTTCTTAATAAACTAGTGCGATTCACCTTCAACGATAGCATCACTGCTTACCGTCAGGTAGGATGCTCACAGTCAAGTACTAGTTTATATCATTAAAAAAAACTTTTTAGGGCAAATCATTATCTTCATGTACGAGCATGCATGATTATAAATTACATCGCCCCCTAATTCGTACGTAACTAGGTTAATATCTTGTTGCAAGGGCGTGTTAATTCGCCTTTTAGTTTATGAAAATTGTTTGTTGGGGACATTTTAAGTGATTAGTGCCTTTGTTAATGGTAATTACTGCGTTTTATTTAATTTTCCCTCGCTGTAGAGTTCTAGATGCGGGTTCGGGTGCAAATTGGTTGAAACAATGGGTACTTTGATGGTAAGCGGGTATTGGAGGCTCTTATTTGAGTTTTGGTAATTGGGTAGTTGGATTTATCGATCTTGTAATGGCTATCATTTCAGTAGTCAGCTAATGAAAGGAATTTTGGTTATATAAAAACATGCAAGCTGCTTTTAGTTTTGTTTTTTATTTGTGTGTAGCCTCTCGCAGGTCAATCTAGGAGGTTGTCGGCTGCTTAACCGGACTTGACTGTGGCAGCCTCAATTCGAGAATCAAAGCCTCCAGCCAAAGCTTACTTAACTAACTGGCAAACTAAGCGACTACACACTAAGGGCACCCCATGTGAGGGGCCTCGGCTTAGGGCGTCGCTTGGGGAGAGCATCAAGGGACAGGCTGAATCGTTCAAAGATATATGAATGCTGACTCAAGCAAGGGACGGGCCGGAAACGCTTTCAGTTGTTGGTAAAAAATATATATAAACTAGCTTCTCCCAGCGGCTTCAAGTGTGTAAAAATAGAAAATTGTCCTGAAGGAACGTACTCCCGTGAAAAAGTATGCTATGTAATTTCCAGGACATGGTCTACCCCTGTGCCAAATTTCATCCATATCCGTTCAACCGTTCGAGCACAAAGAAGTAACAAACATACGCACTGTATTGTACGGGACAAAAACCGAACAGTACAGTAGTATAAAGATTGACGATTCTGATGATGATGATTCTGATTAATGATTGTGCCGTACACCGTACAGATTGATGATTGTCACAAGTACGTATGTTCCGCGTGTTGGTATGTTGCACACAAAGTTTAAGTAGCAAAATTTGTTGTGACCAACGAACGTATTAATTCGTATTTGTCATGTAAAAGTAAGGTCAATGTACGTAAATCGTACACACATACTCACACATTTTAATCTTTATAAATTTATTGCTGTGAATACGTGTCCCTTTTTTTAATTGATATAAACTAGTGCTTGATTGCGATCCCACCTGATGGTAAGTAGTGATACAATCGTTGATGGTGAGGCGATTTAGTTTGAAAAACCACCATATGGTGCTTCATCACCAAATGCCAATTGAAGTCTCTGGCAACTCTTTTGTTAACTTAAGTCACAACGAAAATCATAAATAATCTTTGAACGAAAATGTTCACGAGTTATATTCATTTTGATAGCATTCTTTCGAAGATGGTGTGTACCATCTTCGAAAGAATGCCACAATGAAAAAATAAATGACAATCTCGCAAATTAAAATGTAACATGCTCGCAAAGAGTTCCATTTTCGAATTCTATAATTGTTTTTTCATTCTTATAATGTAAGTGGCCAGATCCAAAGACTTTAAGTATACCCCACGTAAAAGAAAGATAGGTATTGATTAAAGTTTGAAGTACAGCATCATAAAAACTTATTTATGTCGCAAAATGCGTGTAGCCACGGCATTATGCTGAGCGTTCAGTCATTTTGTGTGGACGTGAAGCATATTTACCCAGTAGAAAATTTGTAAGCTCATCCTAAGATTGCGTCATTTCCCGCAAATAAAATATTTTTCTTACCTTCTTCTTTCTTACAGAATTTGAAAGACCTTTATGCAGTTCGCAACGGGTGAGATAACAAATCCCAATTATATACTTGGAACTATGCTGTGTTCCGTTCCACCACCCACTTGCAACCCACTCAAAGCATCGTAGCCATAAGTATTTGAGGTCACTGGGCCTCCAAAACAGGTGTAAGCAGAATAAACGGTATACTCACGTTAACGATGCTGTACCGTGGTAATTGTCCCATTCACTGTGATAAGCCGACGGATTCCCTGGTAAAAGTAGTAACAGTAGTGTGGCTCATATCAGTGAAACAACCTTCATAATTGGAAGTTCTCCCAGAGATTATGTCCTACAAACTAAAAACCAAAATGTAATCTACACTAATATTATAAAGAGGAAAACTTTGTTTGTTTGTAATGAATAGGCTCAAAAACTACTGGACCGATTTTAAAAATTCTTTCACCATTCGAAAGCTACATTATCCACGAGTAACATAGGCTATACTTTATTTTGGAAAAAAATAGGATTCCGTAAGATACTTGAGTTTTTCGGACACAAGGTATAAAAAGTCAACCAGAAAAGTTACTTATTTTGCGTACGCTGCCCTAAACTATAAAAGATAGAATCATAAAATGTTCTAATTAATTGTAAATCTTATAAATATCTACCAAAGTTTGTTAGGAGAAACCTACTTTCACGCGGGCGAAGCCGCTGGCAGAAGCTAGTTCTTTATAAAATGGTTGCTTTTTGTACGTTTCGTAATTTTATAAACTCAATCTCAAAGCATTTATTTCTATCAAAACATTGCGAGGCACTGTTGAATTGTCACGGTTGGACAGTAAAAAAAAAAGAAAGCTATTTGAATGTTCCAAAGCGTAAATTTCTTTGAAGAAGAACGTGAAACTGTATGGAGTTCATGGAGTCTTTACATGCGGAAATTAATAACAGTTTTCAAGCAGAAACCATAATCTTTACATAGTTATTGGTAACCTGTTCACTTAAACCTCCCAAAACTATGGCCTTACATTCTTGTTTTCTATGTCATAATAGTTTTCCAACAAACGAGGGTTGTCCTTGGGTGCGCTTTCATAGCGCGTACAGGGATACCCGTCGATTGGTACCACGCTCTATAAAGTGTCTATAAGAATGTCTTCTGTCGGTTTCGGCCCTTCGTACGCCTTCTACAGACTCAGGACTCTAGGGTCCTAAAAGACACAAAAAAGTAAATAATGATTATTATAATACTCGCCTATGAACTATGGATTGATTCTGACTTCTATCTACTTACAACATTGTTGCACGTTACACGGGCTTACGAAACCTATTTTGAGTTTCTCGTGAAATTACCGATGAAATTGCAGTCATATTGGCAGGTTTCTAGTACCAACTATGCTGTGGCATTCCGGCCATCCCAATATTAGCATGCGATATTGTTGCACTGACGTCACATTGCTATCAGTGTGACGTCAGTGTAAAAATATACAATAACTTTGAGGTTATATAATAACATAGGTGTTGTGTCCTATCTAATTATTATTTCATCCAGTTTAATTTCAGGGAACTTAGGGACGTTTTTAATGGAGTTACAATGTGATCACGATGAACCAACCAACAAAAATTAGTCGACAATGATCACATTTTGGAAAATAATTACGAAAATAAAAATGACAACATTGCTCGGGCCCTCGCAAACCTCTAAAATTCCAAGTCCATCTGAAGTAGGATTTAGGCCGGGACGTCTCGAGTATCGAAGTCCCAGGACTTCTCTTAATTTCATTGTCTCGAGTCTCGGGACTTTCAAGTCGAGACTCAATCAAAATTTTTCAAACAAGGCTTTTAAATTTATTATTATTATTATATTATAATATAAATATATTGTGTAAACAGTTGTTGGCTGACCAAATAAAAAAAAAATAGTAAAACCATAGCCCAGCCAGCAGGGCCGAAGCCTTCTGGAACCATGGGTTAGCTTTCGAAAGGGAAACCCGGGGTCCTGGAACGTAAGACGAAGAAGGAACATAGATGTGGTTTAAGTCTGTAAAAGTCTGATTGGATAACTTTTCACGCTCTCTCGCTCCGCCCTAGAGCAATAGAAGTCATTGTATGATTACCCACCCACGTTTAGTTGTAGTAATTAACTCCAAATAGCTTAATTGCAACTACTATTTTGTAATCAGATTACAAATTACGATTAAAAGTAATTAACTACTATTAGTTTGATTACATGATTACATGGAACTTAACTACATTAATCAAACTGCATGAAATAATTGTTAATTTGATTATTTTTGTACCAAAATCTTATATTTTGCAATTAAGTAAACATATAATGTGTTAATATTGTTGATTTATCGAAACCGGAAAAAAACAGAATCTGTAGTTATAAAAACTAATCTCGTAATCGTAATTGCAACTACAATTTGTAGTTAGTAATCAAAATATTTTAACTACTTTTTACGATTTTTTAATGTAATTTGTAGTTGTGATTACTAACTACAATATGTAGTCGTAGTTATTAATCAGTAGTTAGATTACATATTGCCCAACACTACTAATTGGGAATAATTGTGTTAGTAACAAATGTTCTTCATGGCTGAGAGGGTACTGAAATCCTTAACTTCGGTTCACGAAAGTAGTCACTTAATGAAGTCATTAACTCCAACTGAACAAACAATTACGCAAAGTCGTGTTAGCAGCAAAGGTTTTTCTTTTTAATGATGAAACTTAAGGCTATTGTGTACCGAAAAAAAAACCTTAACTTCGAGGTCCAATAGCATAACAATACTGGAAATATGAAATAACCTAAGGAACAATTACCTAAAATGTAAAAATGTACCTTACGATGATGGATGTAAGGGTATTTTTCGCAAAACGTAAAAATGTGTCATACGTTAATTCATACTTCTGGTATCGATAAGAATAGCATAATTAGCCTTATAATGTCCCCATTGCTGGAATTCAAGCCTCCTCTCTAGGAGAGAGAAAGCCATGCGAGCCCAATGTGGATTGGTGTATGTATGTCACATATCTTCGATTTTTTGGTTCTAGGACGTGTCGGTTTCCTCACTAACTTGAGAGCAGTGGCTTGTTAGTCTAGTGGTTAGGTTAGGTTAGTTCGATTTTCACCCAAGATAAATGTGTGTGTTATGAGCATGATTATAAATGTTTTGTGTCTGTGTGTAATTTATCTATATCATGTATGTATTTAGAAATATATATGTATATTTATCATTTGTCTAGTTCTCGTAGTACAAGCTCTGTTTAGTTTGGAACTAGATGGCGTTGTGTGAAAATTGTGAATATTTTATTATTATTATATGATAAACTAGCTGACCCAGCGAACTTTTTACTGGCTAACAGTCATTGCGTGTGGTGAGATATTTTACTTCTTGAACACTTTAAATGCATATATCTTACGATATAGTCAACCGATTTCGGTGAAACAAAGTCTAAGTAATATATCATGTTACACACAACCTTTAATTTATAAAAATTATTTCGACGATTTCATACATTTTACGTGATGCGCGCACAACTAAAACTTTTCTACAGATTTATTATATGTATTGGTATGCAATATGAATCTCTTGTTGAAATACCGGTGAAATTGCAATCACATTGGCAGGCTGCTTGTACCAGCTACGCTATGAAATTCCTCTGGGCAGCCAGTGACATGGCAATACGCGTGCGATATTGTTACCCTTACCTTACATTGATAGACTGTGTACTGTAGGCCTGTTTGATAAATTGAGAATAAGAATAAAAGCTAAAAAAAAAAATTGTTTTCACACAATAAATTCAAATTCATTTATTTTTTCAGAATAATTATGGTACAATGGTCTTGAATTTAATTAATGGTCTCATCAAGTTTTGCCTAGTAGGGCATTTAAATATTTGGTACTTCGACTTTATGCTACGCCGTAGGCCACGTAGCATGACGTCATTTCGCTACGAGCATGCTACGAAACTTCGTAGCAAACTTTGGATCGCTGTTTACAGTCTTTACAGAAATTGCCGTTTTTTAAATCGAGTTGCTTTCATGTGTTATATCTTTGGATTGACTTGAAATTATAAGTTAAAATAAACTTTATATTAAAAGTACGTTATTATTTTTTCGAAATTAGGTATTTATTCTTTGTGTTTTGTATTTTCTGTAATATCGCAGTACTTTTAACCATTTTTGTATGAAATCTAAGAAAACTCGAATTATTTTGTAATATGAGTTCTACCGTGGAAACAATGTATCTCAAGCGATATGCAATATTGATGATGTATACGGCTTTAAAACTGCTAATGAATGGGATGTCTATTTTTGTTTCAATCACTTTCACGTGGGAAATTTTATATCACCAATAACTTTTCTTCTCAGGGCGGCTACAATAAAAAATGTAAGTTACTTTCCTTCAAGGGGGGAGGGGGGTTATAGTGAGAACCAAAGGGCACCGTCCTCTTGTGACTCATTGAGTACTGTTAGGATGGCGATCCGTGGGTCCTTTTTTTTTTAAAAAAACTTGTTACTGCTAAAAGAATATTTAATTAACAGACGTTACACTAAGACACACTGGTTACACAACAACTGAACTCTCGACACGGAATGTACAATATGTAATGCGAAATGGCTATTACTGTCTTTCTGAGCACATGGAAATGCCCTTTTATAATATTTGTAACAATATGGAAGCGGCGGGGTTTTTATCATAGTCAGCATTTGATGCGTTACAAAGTCCGTTTATAACAGAACGAAACCCTCACAAAATTGCAATTTTAACACGAATCAAACATAAGTGCTGACTCCTCTAGTCATCATCAGATCACGACTCAATCCTATATATTGGAACTTGAAACACAACACGAACCGATGGGACCTATTTTTAATTTTCCATCAATACAAAGAGGAGCGCTAAAATAACTTGCTGGCAACAAACTTTTCAGGCATAATTGAATATTTTAATAAAATTTCCCTTTGACATTAAAACAATATGCAAATGAAAGAACCCTGAAATTGATAACAATCAATGGAATACTAAAAAAGATCGTATTCAAATAAAAATCTGAGCTTTTGAAAGGTTCAAGAGGTATTTTAAAACAAAATTTGTTTTCCTATTGTGTGCGGTCAGATGAATAATGTCCATAGAGCATAGATTTTTTTGATTTTGTTTACATTAGTGGGTAAGCCTCATAGAAGACCAACTCGTGAACGATCTAGACTGGGCAGTGTCAGACTCTTACTTACTAAAAGCACATTCCTGCCATTCTGAATATTCCTCTGACATGGTCAGAGACCTTTTATCTCATTAAAATAATATATAGCATCAATAAATTTATTTTATCGCAAAACATGCAAACTCACTCATTCAGTTTTGTTACTATTTTGGTGTACAATAAAGTTTATTCTATTCTATTCTATTCTATTCTATTCTATTCTATTCTATTCTATTCTATTCTATTCTATTCTATTCTATTCTATTCTATTCTATTCTATTCTATTCTATTCTATTCTATTCTATTCTATTCTATTCTATTCTATTCTGTTCTATTCTATTCATATAATTCTGTATGTGAGTTGACACCCAGACCCGGAACAACTTGAGCACAGGTGTAGGATAGCCTGCCTTTCGGTGTTTTACAAGATGCATTTTGGAGAGTGTCCGCGGGAATTGCATGACTTGATTCCACCATCTCATTTCTACCGTCGGACAACCCGACGAACGGTGAGTATCCACCCTTACGTTGTTGAAACCTCTACTGTCCGGACCAAATACTTCGCCTAGTCGTGTATACCGCGTACATCGAGGGACTGCAACAACTTGCCCTTTGCGGTCTTCCCGTCCGATTATAATTTAGGTGTCTTCCAGGCTAGAGTGAATAGGCTGTTAATAAACTAGTGCGCCTTACCATCAACAATTGCATCACTACTTACCATCAGAAGGGATCGCAGTCAAGCACTAGTTTATAACAATTAAGCCATACTAATATTATTTCCGAGTGGGAATTGAAACTAGAACAGATATTTTGATCAAATAGTATGACTGAAAAGAGTCTGTAGTCTTGATTTAGATAGATAGATATTTTCTTTATTGTACACCAATAATAAAATTACAATAGGAACTTAAAATTAATAGGGTGTCACAATGGACGGTCGTATTGCTAAAAACGATTTTTTACAGACAACCTTTTGATGGATTTGTCAAACATGGAGAAAAAGATACGCAGTTAGTGCGTGGTGTACTATATATACATAACTAATAAAATAGATATAATATAAATAATAGATTATATATATATGAAAGTAGAGAAATAATGTAGTTAATGACGTTTAAGAAAAGAGGTAGTGATCCTTAACCATATATTTGAAAATTTACAGTTTCTTTGAAAATTGTCAGCTTGCCTTACTGACACGGGCAAAGCATTCCACAGCCGCATTGCTTGAACTGCAAACGACTTGTCATAGAAATTGGTGGAGTGGCTTGGCATCTTGATATAGTTGTTTATTTACCGAAAGATACAATTTCTTCGCACAATGTTATGTCCATTATATCAGTTTAGTACGAGCTGAAACTGTTAAGATAAACTAATGTCAAACAACCAAAAAAAAAAACGGCCGTTTTAATTTATAAGAAAGTAATGTTGAAAGGACGTCGTGAAGTCTACAACGAACCCTCAGAAGCAAAAAAAAAGCAACATATTTCTTCTGGTAATGCTTCAAAGCTTGTTAAGTAAAATTAATTATTCTTAGAAAAATGATTCACAGAATTAATTGTTTAACCAACTATAAAGTCCGGCCTAAGGGCGGATACACACGGAGATTTTAAAAGTGAGTCGAGTAGTCACGTATGGTGGAGTGAATGTAGCGTGAATTTTTGAATGCACTGATAAGGCAGATTAAGTTTCTCTTACGATACAATAAAAAAGGTAAGGTAAAATTATCCACTTTTTTTTTAATTGGTGTAATCCAGTGCTTGACTGCAATCCCACGAGTAGTAAACAGTGATGCAATCATTGATGGTGAGGCGCACTAGTTTATTAAGAGCCTAATCACTCTAGCCTTGAAGACACCTAAATTATAGTTCGAAAAATCACCAAACTTGTAGAGCACATTGCTCTCATGCGGACTCAGCGTTGGCACAAGGTGGACCGATGACCTGGTGTGGGTCGCGGGAATCCAATGGATGCGAGACGCACAAGACAGGTTGCTATGTTGACACATAAAGGAAGCCTATGTCCAACAGTAGACGTCTTTTGGCTGAAATGATGATGGTGATGATGAAGTTTCTGTCGTTGGTGTAGTGGTTGCTAGTGTTACTGGTGGTGTTAAAGTGAGGTGAAAATGAGGTCCTGGGTTCGATTCCCGGGTCTGGTAAAGTATAAATAATTGCTCAAACGTAGCTCGGAGTCTTGAGTTAAGCCCAGTAGAGTAAACAGGTGATATGAGCGTTTATCTTGTAACTCATACCTGCCTGACGTCAAATCTTTTTGTAACACTTGAAGTGTCATGTTTTTTCTTATTTTTTAAGTTGGGAAATCATCCACTGACTTCTCTCGCTCTAGAGGGGAGCAGGAGGGCGTGTCAGAATTTTACTAGCCTGATTTCCTTCTTAGCCTTGGGTTTCAGGACCCCTGGACTTCCTATTGGAAGTCAACTCACAGCCGCAGTAGGTTACAGTGCGGACATTGACGGGATTGTCGCGACGGGCCTCGGCGGCAAGGACGGAAGGACGGCGGTCTGTAATGTCTGCGAACCGTACTGGTTTCCTTACGGCTCTATTGGAGCAGGGTACTGGGGTCGTCGAGGGTGTGCAATCGCTTCACGCTTTTATACCGCTACCTATTTCGTCGGTGCGATGTCGGCCTTAGTCTTAACAATAGTGTTGTGTAACCTATTACGTAGGAAGGCTGTAAAGTGTTGTAAAGGCTGCGGTCTCTACTCACGAGGTAAGCCTGCCTTGGTTTGAACTTAAATAGGGCTTGTATTTACTTATTGATATGTTTCTGTTTTTTTTTTATTTTCTTGTTTAAACTTCATGTACAGTGGTTCTACATAGGCGGACTTAATGGCACAAGGCATTTTCTATCAGTCATCTATTGGGTTAAAAGACAACGTTGTGGTAGGTGTGCACAATAAATAAATAGGTAACAGATATTTGAAATAGAATGTAGTATCGTTAAATTAAGTTGCATACAATAATAAAATACGTTTATGTGTATTTATGTTTATTTTTATTTTAGAAAAGTAAAATTTAGGAAAATAAGCGCTGCGAGAATGTTCGAAATAGTTGGCTGTAATGTCCAGTCGAATTAGACTCGAAAAACTCGTTTTGGTGACCTTTGATCCCGAGTATTTTTTTTTTTCCAGGTGTCGGATCTATGAGGGTTTTATACGTTTCATTTATGAACGTGTTTTAAATAATTCTACCAATTTTCAACTGGGTGTGAATTTTTTGTAACCTCGGATGTCTAAATTGACCGGACGATAATATTTCTCGATAAAATGGGCTATCGGAAACCGAAAGAATTTTTAATTCGAACTAATAGGTCCTGAGATTAATGCAAACAAATAACTCTTCAGCTTTATAATACTTGTATATATAGACTATCTAGAGAGCAGTGGCGGCCGAATGGTAACGGCCCCGACTTACGAGTTGTAGGTCACGGGTTTAAGCCCAGCCAGGAGCATTACTTTGTGTAATTTATTTCATCAGCACTGCTCTCAAACTAAGGAAGACATCGTGAGGAAACCGACATGTCCTAAAACCATAAATTCGAAGACATGTGACATTCACCAACCCGCACTGGGCCCGCGTGGTGGATTACGGGCCATTCCCACTCCTAGAGAGGAGGCCTGAGTTCCAGGAGTGGGAACATTGAAAGGCTAATTATGTTATGCTATAGACTAGCTTCTGCCAAGTAGGTTTCTCCATACAAACTTTGAACCCCAATTTCGTCCCCTCAGGGGGTGAATTTCGGCTCGAAATCGGGCTCGGGATCCCGGCGGCTGGCGTGTGAGGGCCGTTCCCTCGCGGGTGCAGCCGTCTCTTTTGCTAGCATTACTACTTCGCAGAAGGAGGTGACCGCCAGCCACTCCACACCATAAGATATCTGTGTTTCCAAAATATCTGGAGAAAGATATATAAGGTCATCATCACGTAAGAGCGGTTGTATGGAAATGTATCTCGGGTTGATCGCTCTTTACACGATTGAGTAATTATGTTAAAAAAAAGTTCCATTGACTACTTAAAACCATCAAATTAATCATCACAATATCATCACAGCGACAACCAGTATCAAAAACTTATCAAAATATATAGAAATGAGGTGTTTTTGACAGATTGCGGATTTTTAAAGCCCGGAAATTACCCTTCTAGTCACACACGCACGAAATATAAAGCTGGATACATAAACGTAGCTAAAACAATGTTTTTAGAAAAGCTTAACAAAATGAAAACGTAACAGCCACCGACTAATTACTTTGAACAAACAAGGGTTGTTAATTATGGTAATGTTTAAGTTTATGTTACCGCAAGCAACTCAATTTGGAGTACATCTATGTTAAAGCAGTTATTCCACTCATTCCGTACGTCAAAAGGTAACAAAGAGACTTAGAATGTCATTTGAAGTGAACTGGATTGCTACCATTAATGTTTACTCATTCGATCCAGAAATACAAGTGTTTAAACTTAGCATATATAGCATTATCAGCCTTTTTAATGTTACCACTGCTGGGACTGAGGCCTCCTCTCTAGGAGAGGGAATGGGCCGTAATCCACCACGCGGGCCCAGTGCCCCATGTCTTCGAATTTTTGGTTCTAGGACATGCCGGTTTCCACGCGATGTTTTCCTTCATCGTTTCAGAGCAGTGGTGATGAAATAAATTACACAAAGTAATGCTGCCTGACTGGATTTGAACCCGCGACCTTTGCCTTATAACTCGTAAGTCGGGGCGTTACCACTTGGGTACGTTTGGTGTTTAAACTCACTAGATAGCATTACCGTTAAACGTTCACTTATTTCACTTTTGTATTACAAAAATGGATTTTGCATTATTGTCACTAGACAGCGCGTACCCGTCCGTTCGTCCAACCGTCAGTCTGTCCGTATATTAGCGAGCTGTATCTTATAAATTTTCACAGAATGTGTATTTCAATTGCCGCTACAACAAAACATAATAAATTGAAATATAGTTGAAACTTAAAGAGGGGTTTTGATGCCGTAAGAGACATGTTTTTTTGCGTTTTCGCTCGACGATAATATTTGTATTACGTGTGCGAGTAGGACTCGCACTTGGCCAATTTTTTTTATTTATTGATAGCATCGTGCTTGACGGCTATCCCACTTGATGGCAAACGATGATGATGTAGAGGATGGCCACGCTTGCATATTTGCCTGTTTGTAAAACATGGTGGACATCCCATTCATAAGCGTATGCGTAAGTCGTTGGTATGCCTATATAAATAAAAAAAAAATACGCCATACGGGCGTTTGCGTGGAAAGTTCACCATGAACCGATGGCAAGACGTACACATGATGCTAACGTATATACGCATATAACATTTTGAATGTTTGAAGTGTTATTTATGGAGATAAATAAATACTATTTTATTTATTTTTTTATTTTCAAGTTAGCCTCACACACAGGTACATTTAAAACTACATACCGAACTAAGGTATAGATTCATAAAACGTTGAAAAATCAGTCTTATAATGTTCCCACTGTTGGAACTTATGGCTCATCTCTAGGAGAGGAAATGAGCTGTAATCCACTAAGCGGGCCCAGCGTGAGTTAGTGGATGTCACAGCATGTCTTCGAATGTTTTCTTCACCGTTTTGAAAGCAGTGAAATAAAAATCTACCTAATAATTAATTATGATAAATTACTGAATAGTAGATTCTAAATTCAAATTTATCTATAATTATAATAAATTTGTACAAGTGAAAATTCTGTACATAGAAAATATCAAAAAAATAAATGGCGGAGTGTGTTACTAGACCGACACCGAACCCAACATGTGATTAAAAAAAAAATGTCTGTCTGTCTATTTGTTCAGGCATCACGCAAAAACGACCACTTCGATTACGGTGAAACTTGGTATAAATTCTTTAATATCCTGGGCACCACACTGGGTACTTTTTATCCCGAAAAAGTATATACAATACAAAACAAACTTAATTTTGCGATTTGATCTCTAGACCCGATTCTGTACCAACCGCAAATAATAAGTTTGTCGTAGGTTACGTCACCCGCAGTGGAGTTCACTAAGAGGCCCTAGCCTAAGCTGCCCACGGCTAAGATGCTATAATATTTTATCTAAAGATACAATATTGCTATACAATTTCAATGGACTATCACACACAACGAAGATAATAAATAATATTTCATATTTTCGTATCTCAAAAAACCTAATAAAACCCTTTTCGACTTCTACGCGGACGAAGTCGCAGGCAAAAGCTAGTTCTTAAATAAGTGTAAATGCATGAAAAATAGCATGTACCAAAAAAGAAAATTACACGTAATAGATTTGTCATATTGTGGCATATTGTTGCATAAGCTATTTTTAGTAAGTTTCTGGATTTACGATTACAAGTTGCAGATAACTTCTTTCATTCGTCGAGACAAAGCCCTAAAAAGGATTATGATATTCTTAGTAAATTACTACGATCATCAAAAAATAGCAAAATTGATAACTATTTTCGCTTTGCACCCGTCGAGACTATTTTTGCACACTAAGAACTTCAAAAATAATAACCGCAAAATATAAAATAAATTTGTTATTACAGATGCTCAAAGCCAATGAGTTAACGTGCTGAACTTTATTATTTTTATGACATATTTAACCTACTTAGACATAAAATTTTAATCAAGAATCTATTTTACTGCATCCAATTTTAAACACGCTTTTACGATGTTCGGTTTGACCGCTGATCAGATAAACTTTACTCATTACTATATTTTATGAACCCTAGTGCATATATTTAATGTTCTGATAGATCTGTGAAAACAGACATCATAAACTTTGGCAACACGTGTATATACGAAACGAGCAAACAAGTGGTTATTCAGAATCATTATAATTGCCTATAATATTTGAGGAGATCCAGAAGATTCCATCATCAGATACCGACTTGGTGACTATGGGACCATTTGGAAAGTATACCCTTTCCAACAAACAAAGAATTTTTCAAATCGGTTGGCAAACGGGGAAGTTATGCGCGAACAAACATAAAAAAAAATACAAACATCCGAATTGAGAACCTCCTCCTTTTTTTAGAAGTCGGTTAAAAATTAAAAAGTTTAAGTGATTAACGTGGAAGATATTGTAAAATATAATAATAATATAGCCTTTATTTCCTTAGCTGTGTAGCATTATTTTGTAAAAGATAAACTAAATAAAAAAAAAATAACAAAACAGGTAAATTATGATTCCAGTTGATTGAGTTCCCTTTCGAGTATAGACCTCCTCCAAGGTTTTCCAGTTAGATCTGTCCCTGGTCCAATCATGGACAGTTAATCCAGTCAGCTCCTGCTGTTATTTTTATTTCGTCGGACCAACGTTCGTATGGGCGACCTCTGCTAAGGTGTCCACCTGGGCGTAGTCATGATGAGGTTCGTTTTATCCACTAATCATCTTGAAGACGGGGAAGACATTGTAGAATATAAACTCCCATATTCCCAAACACAGCTGCAGTATAAATTCCCCACTGTTACTCATAGTCTCACGGATGTCATTATCCGGCTGAGAAGCCTGGATAAAGATCAGACGCAGGACCAACGGCTTTACGAGCTATACTTATTTAGTGTACATTATTCCAATCATGGAACGCAGTATTCTTTGTATTAACAAATCACGTTCAAAACACTACACTGCGCTTCATAACAACAATCATTGATGTGGCTCAAAAAACTCCCTAACTTAAATTGGACTAAGCAGGACATGTTTGCCGCACGCCTGACGAATTGGTGCCGAGACACAGCGATGCGGGGCCGCAGCAGACCATGAAAGAGATGGCGGGACGACCTGAATGTCGTCCTTGGGAATCGGAAAGAGGAAGCGAGGAATCCTTATCGTTGAAAAGAATGGAGGGAGGCTTTTGCCCGTTATTGGTATAATACGGGCTAGTAATAATAATATTCCAATCATATTATTTAGACCCACTTCATGGCAGTGATCATTGCTTTGTCGGAGGTGTGGCTCAGGTAATTTAAGGGTGGATCAAACGGTTGCAAACCAACGTCCTAACCAAGGTGACCTTGCCTTCCTGATCCATGACCTTCAACGCCCTTGGTTAAGAGGCGCCTTTTCCCAACAACAGAACGTGTTAGCGCGTGGTTTACATCCATGTAGCCGCAACACAAACCAAACACATAAACCAAGGTCATCTTGGTTAGAACGCTAGTTTGCAACCATCTGGTCACCCCTTTAGAGTTTAGGTGAACGGGATTTGAGACAAAGTCTAATCAATAATACTACAACATCAACTTCCGAACTCAAGGGGTGTGAATCAAAAATTCCTAATGGAAAAATTCAATTACCACTTCGTTTACCCTCATCCGGAATTAAATCCGGGGTCTAAGTACTTCTTTTTGTTTTGTTGATTTTACTTTTGTTCTTGTGCCCAGTCCCAATCTGAGTCAAATTAATGTATTTTCTTTCTTCTTTTTTATAGCATAGATCAAATCTTCTTACCACAACGCGAGCGCCGTAGTCGAGTTTGCACATGACAGCCCTATTGTAGCATTGTTAGCGTGCGCCCGTCAATTGCCAAGCGGAACCAGCGGTTATAGACAAACAAATTATTATGACGAACTTTATATGTCACCGGATAGTTGCAAACACCAAGATTGTCTGTGAAGATTGTATTTATTAATTAATTTTATAGATCTACACTTCAGAAGCAAAAAATCTCATCCAAATTTGATAATTAACAATGTATCCGAATCTTATTGAAAGTATATTTATTTATTCAAACATCGTTCAACACAAATGTACAAAGGAGGAGTATAGAATTTATAATTTTACGAGATTTATTATAAACTAACGTCGTTGTTTGAAATCAGTCGATGATATAACGAATAACTATGCAAGATCTTGATAATTATAAAAATTTATTTATATAAATATATTAAAATGATATAAACGTATAGTGCTTCACTGCGATCCCATATAATGGTAAACAATGATGCATTGTTGATAGTGAAGTGCCCTAGTTTATGAATAGGCTAGAGTCCTTGAAGACTTGCTTGCTTGACTTGCCATAGCCATATCTGACCGTAGGCTTGCGAACTATAAGCAATGGCTAGCTCGCCGTTTAGTCATCTTTTAAGGACGAAGCCCGAGTCGATGTCATGTTATGTTCCACGCGCACCTCATAGAGATGTCAACAAAGCTTGAGAAATATCATTAAAGAAGTCATTTGATGACTGGGACCTCAAACAAAAACGGGAGCCATTCCTGAAGTATGCCAAATCTGTTAAGGATCAGGCTTCTTCGTTGACCCAGTAATTGGAAATATGTCTGCTGGTTTAGGTTCCCAATTTTAAAAGTGCCTTGGAAAAATCCTTTGTCCTTTAGATGGGCTAAAGTGCGTCGTCTTCAACGCGAACGGTCTTTTGACACGACTCGTTTCAATTTGCTCTATGCCGATACTCGACACTGCTTTTACATGGACAACAATAGTTCCTTTCTCTTAAGTATTATTACTTCTATTATACTATCCTAACCTAACCTGGTGCGGGTCGTGGGAATCCGATGAATGCGAGACGCACAGGACCGGTCCGGACCGGCGATACTTGGGGAGGCCTATG